>OX465422.1:22532018-23971118 GCA_950005045.1 Agrotis exclamationis | reverse complement strand
ACCTGGGCAGTATTGCGGTCCCTCCAACGATGTCATATCGACTATAGGTACTCGTATATCGAAGTGTTGAAGTGTTTGTATAGAAACGCCACCATGTCCATCCGACTTCAGGAAGAGAGCACGAAACCAATCCAATTGCAGAAAGGCGTGAGACAGGGAGACGTTATTTCTCCGAAATTGTTCACGAACGCGTTGGAGGACGTTTTCAAGCTCTTGGAATGGAACGGATTCGGCATCAACATCAATGGTGAATACATCACTCACCTTCGTTTTGCCGATGATATAGTCATCATGGCAGAATCGTTGGAGCACCTCAATGCTATGCTCAGCGACCTCAGTATCGTTTCCCAACGGGTCGGCCTTAAAATGAACATGGACAAGACGAAAGTCATGTCGAATGTCCATGTGGTACCCGTACCGGTTGTTGTTGGGAATGATACTCTCGAAGTTGTAGACCATTACACTTACCTTGGACAGATTGTTCAGTTAGGTAGGTCCAACTTCGAGAAAGAGGTCGCCCGAAGAATCCAACTCGGATGGGCAGCGTTTAGGAAGCTACGTAATATCTTCTCATCGAGAATCTCACAGTGTCTCAAGACAAGGTTCTATTGACTTCATCACCAACCAGAGCATGTTCTCGGCAGTAAGCCGACTCTGATCAGAATCCAAAGCCTAACTACTTACAGATCATTCGGTTGACCGGACAACCAACCGTTCCCGATGAACAGTCGGTCAGATTTTCTACTGACCAGTAACATGGTTCAATAACGATCTCGCATTGGGTACGTATTCATCTCGAACTACCTTACGTTCCGTTTTATTTATTTATAATTGACGAATAGTTTGGGTTGGAGTGTTTGTTTGCCATGATTATCAATGACAATTTGTTATAATCATAGTTTTATATTTATTTATTTTTCATGTACACATACGAGTACACTTTGCACGCACATAGTCCGTATTATGTCCATTGCTAGCAATTAGTATGTAAAATGTTGATTAAAAGGGTTATGAATGAAGTCAAGGGGAAGTATGTGTGTGTATATGTGAAATTGCTAGCAAGCAGTATGTGAAATGTTGATTAAAAGGGTTATGAATGAAGTCAAGGGAAAATATGTGTGTGTGTGTATATGTGAAAAGAAGGATAATAAAAGAATATTGTAGAAGTATTAAAGATGTAAGCATACAGGTGGACAGGAAGCGGGAAGCGACTTTGCTTTATACTATGTAGTGCAGATATAGGCGTCTTTAGAGGGCCGTGCTGAATGAACTAACAATGGTTTATTTTTCAAATTTAGCAAGTTGTATGAGAAACCAATGCGGTACATATGTTACTTGCCAAACATCAATTATTATTTAATAGTTTTTGGCTAAGGTTGATAAATAATAATAATAATAAGGTTGTGTTGTCTTTTTTAGATATTTTCTTAATTTTTTTTTTCAGCACGACCCCTTACACCTATATTTTGTTAAAACGAATTCACATTATCAGTTGCAGTACATATAAAGTGTTAATAGAGTACACACCTTGAGTCTAAGAAACTTTTTAATACGCTATACAGTTTTCAAGTTACACAAAAAAAAAGGGGGCCGTGCCAGCCAAACGTTTTCAGCATGGCTCCCTTTTTTTGTATATTTCTTCAAAAGTACGGGTTAGAGTAGTTTTGAAAAGCATAAAAGTAGGAACTTATTTCATTATTTACTTAGTCGCTTACAAGGAATATTATTTTATAGTTTATTCGTACCGACTTTTAAGTAAATCAACTGTAGGAACAAAAAAAAACATTCAGTTGATTCACTTAGAAGTCCATACATAAATCCGTACAAAAGGGTTTTCAAAATATTAAAAATATTTTATATAATTTACAAAATCTTTTAAGGACTATGGATTTACCAATTCATTTAAAGATTCTTATGGATTATCAAAATTTTATAAAGGTTATATAATACTTCTACAAAACACGACCCCGCGAGCTGCTTGCAGCTCGCGCAACGCGCAAATACTAGTTATACTATATAAAGCTCGATTACCACTCACTCACTGACATAATTGTTCTCCCAGATGGTGAAGGGGAAGGTGGGTATATTTTGACAGTTTCGTAAACAAGCAACTCTCGTGAGTATGGGAAAAATCCCAAACCTCCCCTTTTCGCCCCCCCTCTCCCCCCTCCACGGCGTATCTCGGAAACTAAGAGACCAGTGTTTTGTTTTTTTACGGATTCGTATAGAGGAGGCTCGGAAAAGTAAAAACCATTTTTCAAAGTTCCCCCCTCCCTTGCCCCCTTCTCCCCCCTTAGGCGGATCTCGGAAGTTAACAGACTTGCAACATTTTTTTTTTCAGATTCATATCAAGGGGCCCAGAGTTGGTCAAAATCATTTTTCCAAACTCCCCCATCTCCCCCTCTTCACCCCTCCCCCCATCGTATCTCGGAAACTAAGAGGCGCGTGTTTTGTTTTTTTACGGATTCGTATAGAGGAGGCTCGGAAAAGTAAAAACCATTTCTCAAAGATCTCCCCCCTTGCCCCCCTTCTCCCCCCTTTAGGCGGATCTCGGAAGTTAACAGACTTGCAAAGTTTTTTTTTTCAGATTCATATTATCAAGGGGCCCAGAGTTGGTCAAAATCATTTTTCAAAACTCATCCCTCCCCCCCCCCCTCGCATCTCGGAAAAACTAGGTAGCGGTAAAGCGAAGCGTAGGGATAAGGCCACGATAGCTTTCCGGTGGTAGGTAGGTCCTGAGTGGAGCGAAACTGCGAGACCGAGTGGAGGGAAGGGGGGAGGTGGCGAGCGAAGCGAGCCGGCGACCTCTGTAGCGTAACGAAGGTTGAGTGGGTGAAGCGTAACTCAGGGGTGACGACAAGCAAACTTACAAGTAACTTTCACGAGTGTTGGAAACGTGCCAAACCCCCCTTTTTGCACCCCTCCCCCCCTCCCTTTCGTATCTCGGAAACTGAGAGACCCGTGTTTTGTTTGTTTTACGGATTCGTATAGAGGAGGCTCGTAAAAGTAAAAACCATTCTTCAAAGTTCCCCCCCCCCCTTTAGAAGGATCTCGGAAGTTAAAAGACTTGGCACATTTTTTTTTTCAGATTCATATCAAGGGTTGATCAAAATCATTTTTCAAAAGTCCCTCTCTCCCCCCCTTCATCCCTCTCCCCATCGTATCTCGGAAACTAGGTAGCGGTAAAGCGAAGCGTAGCGTAGCGTAGGGATAAGGTCACGATAGCTTTCCCGTGGTAGGTAGGTCCTGAGTGGAGCGAACCTGCGAGACCGAGTGGAGCGAAGGGGGGAGGTGGCGAGCGAAGCGAGCCGGCGACCTCTGTAGCGTAATGAAGGTTGAGTGGGTGAAGCGTAACTCAGGGGTGACGACAAGCAAACTTACAAGTAACTTTCACGAGTGGGGGAAACGTGTCTACCACCTTTTTGCACCCCTCCCCCCCTCCCTATCGTATCTCCGAAACTGAGAGACCCGTGTTTTGTTTGTTTTTACGGATTCATATAGAGGAGGCTCGAAAAAGTAAAAACCATTTTTCAAAGTTCCCCCCCCTTGCCGCCTTCTCCCCCCTTTAGGCGGATCTCGGAAGTTAAAAGACTTGGCACATTTTTTTTTCAGATTTATATCAAGGGTTGATCAAAATCATTTTTCAAGTCCCTCTCTCCCCCCCTTCAGCCCTCTCCCCATCGTATCTCGGAAAAACTAGGTAGCGGTAAAGCGAAGCGTAGCGTAGCGTAGCGTAGCGTAGGGATAAGGTCACGATAGCTTTCCGGTTGTAGGTAGGGCGTAACTCAGGGGTGACGACAAGCAAACTTACAAGTAACTTTCACGAGTGGGGGAAACGTGAAATAAGGATAAGGATAAGGATAAGGATAAGGATAAGGATAAGGATAAGGATAAGGATAAGGATAAGGATAAGGATAAGGATAAGGATAAGGATAAGGATAAGGATAAGGATAAGGATAAGGATAAGGATAAGGATAAGGATAAGGATAAGGATAAGGATAAGGATAAGGATAAGGATAAGGATAAGGATAAGGATAAGGATAAGGATAAGGATAAGGATAAGGATAAGGATAAGGATAAGGATAAGGATAAGGATAAGGATAAGGATAAGGATAAGGATAAGGATAAGGATAAGGATAAGGATAAGGATAAGGATAAGGATAAGGATAAGGATAAGGATAAGGATAAGGATAAGGATAAGGATAAGGATAAGGATAAGGATAAGGATAAGGATAAGGATAAGGATAAGGATAAGGATAAGGATAAGGATAAGGATAAGGATAAGGATAAGGATAAGGATAAGGATAAGGATAGGATATGGATATGGATATGGATATGGATATGGATATGGATATGGATATGGATATGGATATGGATATGGATATGGATATGGATATGGATATGGATATGGATATGGATATGGATATGGATATGGATATGGATATGGATATGGATATGGATATGGATATGGATATGGATATGGATATGGATATGGATATGGATATGGATATGGATATGGATATGGATATGGATATGGATATGGATATGGATATGGATATGGATATGGATATGGATATGGATATGGATAAGGATAAGGATAAGGATAAGGATAAGGATAAGGATAAGGATATGGATATGGATATGGATATGGATAAGGATAAGGATAAGGATATGGATAAGGATAAGGATAAGATGAAGACTTTTTGTCACCGACTTTCGACAGAGCCAAATTAATAATAGAACAATGTCAGAAAGTATGATTTAAAAATTCATTTACCGAATAAAAACACATGTAATGTTGTCAGGGTAGGTGGTAATTTATTATAAACTAGCTTCTGCCCGCGACTTCGTACACGGATCCTGTTGCTTATGCCAGCGACAACGCGGTCGTCAAAATCGAAGCTCTGGAACGTCTGATGTCAAATTCTAAGAGCCCGTGGAAGGGAAAATCACTGGATGCGGGAGACAATTCGAAACTTCCATGACTCCCACCCAGGGCAGAGCGGGAGGGACTTTCAGATTCGTACTGACTAAAATCCACGGTTCCTTCAATAGCCCTTTACGTTCCGGGGTCACGGTAAATCGTAAGTCCCACGACCGCGGCAGGTTTTTGCCCTCTTAAGGGGGTGCGCCTCCGCGCACCGCGCGCGTGGAACACAACGCGCCGTCGGCCCGGGCATGGTCCAAGCTTGGACAGCGAGTCACCCATTACTCGCCGCCCGCATGCCCGAGCCTACGGTGGCTGGAGATCGTCTGCCGACGTCCGTCACCGTAGGCGTCTACCACTGCGGCTGGGGTGGAGGGAGGACGCTGACCTCTCCCTCACGCGGTGCGCCTCCTCCTTCCATAGCATGACTGCTTCGCAGAAGGAGGCGACCGCTTCCCACTCCGTCACGCCCCGCAGCATGACCTCGACCAATGCCGGGCGCGAGAGGTCTCCGTCTATCGCCACCGTGAGGACACGTCGGTGCTCTGCTAACAGCGGGGCTGTCCTGCACCGTATGCTCCACCGTGTCCTCCAGGCGATCCTCGCAGTGGCGACACTCAGGCGTTTCTTCGTCGTATGTTTGTATTGAATTTATGCAGTTATAATATACGAAATACTTTTTTAGCTTTGAAGACCGGTGGGCGCTGGGCGGCATGAACATAATTAGGTATTCTTCATGTTTTCCTAATACTTTTTGTTCAGGATCCCTTATTCAATTTCGGCAACAACACCTTCTTCGTGATCATGTTACTATTATGCACGTCTCACGGAAACAGGATAAAAATTTGGTCGTCTTGGTGCCGGCATGGCATTGATAATTACGATAATATCGGCACAATAAGCTTAGAAATTCAATACAAACACATCGACCGGTCAATTGATGTTTTGATTGATACATTTTTCATTTTGCTGTCATTCCATGTCAGTTGCGTTTTATTAGAGCACATTTTATGTCACGTCCCACGGAAACGGGAAAAAACAAAAAAAAACGGTAAAAAGTATCCTATATGTTTCTCCTGGTTCTAAGCTACCTCCCCACCAATTTTCAGCCAAATCGGTTCAGCCGTTCTTGAGTTATAAATAGTGTACTTTCTTTTATATATGTAATATAGATTTTAACTGTCATTTCTACTATAAAGTTGCAATCTCTGAGGAGGTACTAATAATTTCCCGGCATTTTTTTTATTTAATCTTTCACAGACTTGTTCATTTAATTTGAATAAATGAGGATTTTACAAATAAACAAACTTCAAAAATATACAGACACGGAAGTGGGAGAATTTTTAATTCTTTAAATAACGGCCTGCAATGGTCTAAATATTCTGCTCCGCTCATGGCTCTGATACATTTCTTTTGTACTTTGAACGCCCTGTCTACAGAGTGTTTGGCAGAACGTTGAACATACGAAAATGGTGGATAGGTGGGGTCAACTGCTACTTACTCAGCCCTAATTTATTTGGCCCTGGCCAATATTGCCTGTTTTACCCATTTTTAATAACAAATACACTTTAAAGTTAAGAAAATGGTGAAACAAGAAAGAAATTTTTTTTTAAATATCCAGTGGGCCAGGGCCAAATAAATTAGGGCTCAGTAAGTAGCAGATGACCCCACCTATCCACCATTTTCGTATATTCAACGTTCTGCCAAACACCCTGTATACCCACTGAATTACCCCATACCGTAACGCAATACCTACCGATGAAACATACCCATGATAAGCATTTAGAACTGTTTACTAGACACTAATCGTAACTTGCGAAGAGCACATACAAACTTATCAAGCTTGCTGCATACTTAACATGAAGATTATTGTCTTCCAGCCATTTTATTACATTTACTAGCTTCCGCCCGCGACTCCGTCCGCGCGGATGTCGGTCTTCGCGTGGATGGTTTATTTCTCCATTTTGAGTAACTCTGACAATGACATCTTATAAATATCTATTGGACCGCAATACGGCTAAACCTATAATAATTAAGGAGATCCCTCTATTGAGCTACTGCTGTTGAGCTCGCGCTCTGTAGTACAGAATTCAGAATTTATATGCATTGCGCGGCGCGGAACGCGGCTCCTTATATAGGAGTCGGGGAGGCGTGGCCCGCGTGTGCCGTAAACGGTTCAAGCCAAATCCGACTTTCGGCGCTACAGGTTACGGCGCTGAATCCACTGCGGGTAATGCAACGTGTGTTCGCGGTTCTACAGAACAACGTCTATGAATAAAAATTTAACCGCCTTCAAAAACAACCACAAAAAAGGGTAAAATAACCTACAAAATAACTTTTCTTTCGGAAGTCGGTGGCTTTGTTTTTTTATTTCGTTGTCTTTTATGCCACCGACTTCCGAAAGAAAAGTTATTTTGTAGGTTATTTTACCCTTTTTTGTGGTTGTTTTTGAAGGCGGTTAAATTTTTTTTGAAAAAAGTTTTTTATTTTACTCTTTTTAGTTTAAATATTCAACCCAAATTCTTGTCAAATACATCATTTCTTACATGTGCACTAGAATTTGGTAATCCTTAGCACTGGTATTAACATTGCTCATGTACACAATAAGCTAATAAAATTCCCTATCAAAAACTGCTGAACCGATTTTGATGAAACTTGCAGTGTTCCCTAAAGTGAACAATTCCAGGTAAAACAAAAAAAGAATTTTGAAAATCACTCCACAATTGGCGGAGTAATCGCGTAACAAACACTCAAAAAAGTAAAAATCATCACATCATCCATCAATAAAAATGCTCACAAAATAAAAAGTACTAAACCAAATTGGATGAAATTTTTATGGGACCAGACTGCAAGTATACTGCATCGAATGAAAAAAGAATTATACTAATCGGACCAGAAACCTCGGAGTAATCGGTGTACATACATAAAAAAAAAAAACATACCGACCGAATTGAGAACCTCCTCCTTTTTGAAGTCGGTTAAAAACTGAAAAATAAGATTTTTTTTCTACGTATTTTTCCAGGATGAAAAGTTTCCCATTTTATACCCAGGATAATAAGGTATAATTATACCAAGTTTCATCGAAATCGAACCGTTAGTTTTCACGTGATGCCTGCATATACAGACAGACAGACAGACAGACAAAAATTTTTTTAATCATGTATTTGGGTTTGGTATCGATCCAGCAACACCCCCCGCTATTTATTTTTTCAATATTTTCAATGTACAGAATTGACCCTTCTACAGATTTATTATATGTATAGATTAATTCAGTGTTAGTATTATTTTCTATGTCAGTTTTATTGAAGCATTTAATCGTCAAAGTAGTGTCGTCTGCAAATTATTTTTTACTATTTTAGCGATAACAGTACTCTGTTGGTGATCAGACAGGTAGTTTTTAAGCCATTCATGCGCCTTGCCTCTTATGCCGTACCTCTCTAATTAGTATAGTAGTCGTTCATGTGAGACGAAGTCAAATGCTTTGCTCATATCCAAAAAAACAGACAGAACAGACATTTTATTGATAAGAGCTTCGGTAATAAGTTTTACTAGGGAAAAACAGGATAGACTTGTTGAACAATTTTTCCTGAAACCAAACTGACTCTCCACAATGATGTTATAAAAAAAACATAAAAAATAGGAAATAACCGATGAAAAATTCCAACACGCGGGGGGGGTCCAGAATCATGTCTCAATCTATATTTGGCTATAAATAGAATTATTTTGCCATACAATGCTTTTTCAAAATTTTTTTTTAAGATTGGGATCAGCGTAATGGGCCTATAATTACCATATTAGAAAATTGCCCTTTTCTAAAAGTTGTTTAATATTTATAGACTCTTTTAGTTTAGATGGGAAAACACCTTGTTCAAATGAGAGGTTTATAAGGTAGCTAAGGGGGGGGGGGTGTAATTTTCGAGCTTAATTTAATAATTTTAGTGGTTATTTAGTGAATTAATTAATTTAAAGACATCAACTTCATTTACAGGAATTAAAAAATAATGTATTTATGTTATTGTCAAAGTAAATGTTGCTTAGGTCATGATTATTATTATTAGAGTTTTGTGACAGCTCAATAAAATAATTATCAAATTGATCACATATGTCATTCGGATGATCATTTTTTTATCATGGATTAATAATTCATTTAAGTAGTTTTTGTTATTAGCGTTGTTCAAGTTATTTTTTATGATTGACCATGTCGCTTTGCATGTATTCTTAGAATTATTTAAAAAATTGTTGTTGTTTATCTGTTGTGATGCATTTTTTAACATGTTACTGTAATCGCGGTATCTTTTCTTGTGGTAACTTTTACTTATAGCATCGTGTTGATATGCATAGTACAAAGCTCTCTTCTTATAGCATGATATTTTTAAACCCCTATTAAGCCATTGGTTTTTTTATTGGTTTATTGGTCTTTTTGACGAGTATTTCGGGAAAACACAATTTATAGAAGAGCGTAAATATGTCGTGGAATACATTAAATGCGTTATTACAGTCTGTCTCTTCGTAAACTTCACCAAAACTTAAGGCTGCTAGCAGTTCAAATTTTTCATACCAGAACTGTACAGTTTTTGACTTACTATTATGCATCTCATCAGGTTAAAAAGTTAATTTTATGCCTCCCTTCTGAGTTATTAATAAGGTTTTAGATTGGATTAGGGGGTTCTTAAGGGGTTTCAAAATCTTTTAAGTGCTCTAATGGATTTTAAAACTCTTTTAACTATTCTAAGGTATTCTCAATTTTTTTGTTTTTTTTTTTAATTTTGTTTCTTTTTTTTATTGAATTAGTTTTATAATGTTTTAAGGGTCCTGATTTTTATTCTATTCTCGACAACTTCTCAGACTTGATTTTATTCATAAATATTGATATGGGTATCGTTTTCAAGTGATTTGAAGGAGCTGATTTAGATTATGACATCCGTTTATTTAATTCAAGATGACTGACTTTAATTTTATTCAAAAATCAGAATATGGCTAATTTTTTCGAGTGATTTGGAGGTGCTGATTTAGAAAATGATCCAAAAAAGAAAGGAGGGCACATAAATAAATTGTAACTACGTGATCCAGCTTTGAATTTAGATTCTGAAAATTTTGAAAACAAGAATCTAAAAACGTGTTCAAGGCGTCGCTTTCTGCAGAATATCCACTAAACCTGACCACTATATTATTACTTCACAAACAAACATATTTTTAGTTGCGTCATCAGCTTTGATTTTTGTATAGAATAGAATAGAATACGAGATCTGGATGGAACTCCATTGATGCCGTAATAGTCTATTTACTTATTCTGCAAATTTACACGGTGACATTCATGTCGTTACAATTAAGCATTCAAGATCACTCATAGAACGTACTCCAAATTCAAGTTGCATGGATCACAGAACAGAATCCGCAGAACATTCTTTCGAATCATAGACATAAACTATGGATACGCTTTTACTATTTCGACGACGATGCTCAATTCGTATCATCCTTTGATCGTGAACAGAAGACACAAGATTGTAGAAAAAAAAAGCAAAACAAACAAAAAAAAATGGAAAACAAACAAAAAACAACGAACTAATATGTACACTATACTTAGGTAGTTATTATAATTGCTCTTTATAAATTTTAACTATAATACATATTAAAATGTCAGTAGGTAGCTAAGAAAACGCTAGAAAGCATATTGCAGATGTGGTTCTTAAAGAAAACTTTCCAAACCGAGTCAAAGTGTAAATAAATGCCTTTTGAATTGAGACGGGTCAGATTTTTTATATTTACCTATATTTTTACCTATATCTTTGAATGGAACCTACAAAACTTATATTATTAACCTTTTGACCGCCACGTCAAAAAAACCACGACGTGCCCTCAGCGCCAAGCTAAGAATTCATACTTAAATACCTACAAAACAGTAGTGAGTTCGGAATGATATCGATAAAACTGACTATTCATTTTTAAACGACATATATATTTTTTTAAATAAACGCTAAAGTACCGTAATAAAATATACAGGAGTTTTATTTTATCCCACTGTGTCCTTCTATAATGATCTGTGTCAAAATTTCGGCGCTCTTTATCATTTAAATCCACAATTAAAACCAACAGTCGATATAATCAACACAATACGATCACAGCACTATGTTCAACCATGAAGTACTTTTTTGTCATCCTATGATGACTGTGGCGTAGCTGGCACCGATTTTTTAAACTTGCTCGCCTCCGGACTAGAGGTGTGCAACCGTTATTTATTAATAATATCGATTTTATGGTTTCGTATTTATAATCACGACGGAACGGAGTAATAGTATACGTTTGAGGTGAGAGGTTGTTTGTTTGTAGTTTATGTGGCCAAACTTTTATCTTCACAACGGTTTGTCCGATTTAAACTTATGCGGTTTTCTGTAAAATGTTTGTAGTATAATAGCAGTGGGTTTTGGATATTAAGTAATAATATAGTAATGACTCAACAAAAACAGTGCTAAACAAAAAAGGTAAATTACATTTTGAGAAAAATCTCGCTTATTAGCCTTTTTAGGCTAGATAGTAATAAAATAAATAAATCGCTATTAATATTTTTTTTTATTCCAAATATCATATAACATTATAGCAGTTTAAGAAAAGAGGAAACGAAAGGGATAGAACGAAAAATTAGTCTTTTAATTAAGATTGTAGGTAGAATCTAACATTTGTAATACTGCGATACAATTAGTCACTTGTAGTAAAATATAGATGAAATAATAATAGAAATATAATGCAGGTATGCAATTAAAAAAAAAATGAAACTTTCCATACCAGTCTAATAAAACTTTTTAAAAATTATTATTTGTTTATAAAATTTGTAATTTCACTTTAAATCATAGCTCCATTTGGGACATTATTCATTAATATTTGGTATATGTGTAAACATTCATAAATATCACTAAGAATAAAATAAACAAAGACAATACATGCTTTACGTAATATTTTCTTTTATAGTATTTTAAGTTTGTATGTACGTAAGTTCAATTTACTTCAAAATCTTTTTCAAATCCGCACTTCCTTCCATGATTATCATTGTCGACTCCTTGTAATATATTTATTAACTTCTCAGTAGGTATACTCGTATTATTTTCACGCATCGTTATCATTAAAATTTAATAATAAAGGTGCACCTCTATTTAAATACTTTCCGCGTATGACGTCAGGGGATTGTCACGTATAGACGACAGTGGCGTTCCAGGCACAGACAATTTGACAGCGTGATGGGGATGGGCATTATGGTCATTATGATTTATCGATTATCAACTGACACCGACATTTGATGAGCAGATAAATGTCTCGGTATTAAAAACTTTCATGATTTCTCAATTATGAAACTTCAATATCAACGTTTGTATTTAAATTTTGTAGAATAACTTAAAGAAATTAACTGTAATGTAGGTTACCGGTCAGGTCGATATTCTTGTTACATTGCCTGTTAGCTACATCACTACTTGTCATCCTATCGTGACTGTGGCGTGGGGGGAACTATGTTTTTCGAACTTTAGAATTGGTTTAAGTTTTTGTCATCTTATGTAAATATAGATGAAATATAAGGAAAGGAGGTTTATTAATATAAATAAGAATGAGTCAAGGAACATAATTAGCAAAAGAAATAAAAAAATAAATGTTGTTTAATAAGATTTATTTGTGTTTAAAAGTCTGTCATGTAGTCGTGACAGTGGCGTGCTGGGCACTTTTTGGCTTGTCATCTATACATGCATTTACCTATATTTTTACCTATATCTTTGAATGGAACCTACAAAACTTATATTATTAAGGAACTAACTTAAAAAGAAAAAGAATTGCATATTGAAGCACTACTTGTTCTTGCGTGGCACTGAAAATAGTTACGTTTTGATTCATACATTTTTTGGTCTGCTTAATTTACTTCTCTATAATATACTAAAAAGTATACTAAAAAGTAATACTAAAAATTAATACTAAAAGGAATATCATGCACACTAACACTAGAGGTGTATTTAATAATAATAAATAATTTATTTCAGGTAACAAAGACCCATAGATAAAATACCTTAACCTAAATATACATAAATAAAAATATACACCAAAAAAACTAAAACTTTCGGTATCTGCCATTGCCATTTACACACTCGCGTACTACATCAGTAACCGGCTCTTTATTTTTTACTTTACAGTTAAAAGTAACTGAGACATCCCACACCTTCGTGCAACACAGCAGTCCACGCCTTGGTATTTTTTTAATAAAAAGTAACTAAGACATTTGGTATCTGCCATTCCCATTTACACTTTCGCGTTCTACAGCAGTCCCCGGCTCTTTATTTTTTACTCGACAGTTAAAAGTAACTGAGACATTTAGGATCTGCCGTTTACACCCACACCTTCGTGCAACACAGCAGTCCACGCCTTATTATTTTTTACTTTTTTATTAAAAAATAACTAAAACATTCAGTACCTGCCATTCCCATTTACACTCTCGCGTACTACAGCAGTCCCTGGGTCTTTATTTTTTACTTTACAGTTAAAAGTAACTGAAACATTTAGGATCTGCCGTTTAAACCCACACCTTCGTGGAACACAGCAGTACACGACTTATTATTTTTTATTTTTTTAATAAAAACTAACTAAGACTTTTGGTATCTGCCATATTATACAGCTTGGCAAAAAACAGTAGAAAACCGGAAGTCGCCACTGTCTTCTCGCTACCAGCACTTTGAATGATTTTATTTTATTTATTTTCACTTATTACGTTAGTTTTATGGCACAATAATAAATCTTACAAACCTGAGTCTTTGTTTACATCAAATATCAAATATTTTAAAACGTTGTCAGCAAATAAAAATATTAGTTCCGTTTCAAGACGTTCTGGCCAAGCTGTAACTCATAACTCTATGCCATATAACTCATTCAACCAATACAATGACTCCACCCACACCTTTGCACACTACGACTCATTACTGATTAGACAACAACTTTTACCCATTTTAAGGGACACATCTTTCGTTTTAACCGATCCACCACAAGCAAGGATGCTATTTAAGCATCCACAACTTGACATCGACACCCATCCTGATTTTCGCGCTACAGACAACGCAAGACATCCCAGCAATCAACCAACACCGACCACACTTTACTGACCTCTCATCGCCGGTACGACAACTCACCTCAACGACGAATTTGCATTCACTCGGTTCTATTGACTTCATCACCAACCAGAGCATGTTCTCGACAGTAAGCCGACTCTGATCAGAATCCAAAGCCTAACTACTTACAGATCATTCGGTTGACCGGGCAACCAACCATTCCCGATCAACAGTCGGTCAGATTTTCTACTGTCCAGTAACATGGTTCAATAACGACCTCGCATTGGGTACGTATTCATCTCGAACTACCTTACGTTCCGTTTTATTTATTTAAATTGACGAATAGTTTGGGTTGGAGTGTTTATTTGCCATGATTAGGTATCAATTACAATTTGTTATAATCATAGATTTATATTTATTTATTTTTCATGTACACATACACTTTGCACGCACATAGTCCGTATTATGTCCATTGCTAGCAATTAGTATGTAAAATGTTGATTAAAAGGGTTATGAATGAAGTCAAGGGGAAGTATGTGTGTGTATATGTGAAATTGCTAGCAAGCAGTATGTAAAACGTTGATTAAAAGGGTTATGAATGAAGTCAAGGGAAAGTATGTGTGTGTGTGTATGTGTGAAATTGCTAGCAATTAGTAGATATGTAGGTAAAATGTTGATTAAAAGGGTTATGAATGAAGTTAAGGGAAAATATGTGTGTGTATATGTGAAAAGAAGGATAATAAAAGAATGTTGTAGAAGTATTAAAGATGTAAGCATACAGGGGGACAGGAAGCGGGAAGCGACTTTGCTTTATACTATGTAGTGAAGATATAGGCGTCTTTAGAGGGCCGTGCTGAATGAACTAACAATGGTTTATTTTTCAAATTTAGCAAGTTGTATGAGAAACCAATGCGGTACATATGTTACTTGCCAAACATCACTTATTATTTAATAGTTTTTGGCTAAGGTTGTGTTGTCTTTTTTAGATATTTTCTTAAGAATTTTTTTTTAGCACGACCCCCTACACGTACATCAATATATTATTTGTTATTACGAATTCACATTATCAGTTGCGGTACATATAAAGTGTTAATAGAGTACATTCCTTGCGTCTAAGAAACTTTTTAATACGCTATACATTTTTCAAGTTACACGCAAAAAAGGGGGCCGTGCCAGAAAAACGTTTTCAGCATGGCTCCCTTTTTTTGTATATTTCTTCAAAAGTACGGGATAGAGTAGTTTTGAAAAGCATAAATGTAGCAAGGAACTTACTTCATTATTTACTTAGTCACTTACAAGGAATATTATTCCCACGTTTTTTTTTATAGTTTATTCGTACCGACTTTTAAGTAAATCAACTGTAGGAACAAAAAAAAACATTCAGTTGATTTACTTAGAAGTCCTAACATAAATCCGTACATAAGGGTTTTCAAAATATTAAAAATATTTTATATAATTACAAAATCTTTTAAGGACTATGGATTTACCAATTCATTTAAAGATTCTTATGGATTATCAAAATTTTATAAAGGTAAGGAATATTTCTACAAAACACGACCCCGCGAGCTGCTTGCAGCTCGCGCAACGCGCAAATACTAGTTATTATATTATACTATATAAAGCTCGATTACCACTCACTGACTGACATAATTGTTCTCCCAGATGGTGAAGGGGAAGGTGGGTTTATTTTCACAGATTCGTAAACAAGCAACTCTCGTGAGTATGGGAAAAATCCCAAACCTCCCCTTTTCGCCCCCCCTCTCCCCCCTCCACGGCGTATCTCGGAAACTAAGAGACCAGTGTTTTGTTTTTTTACGGATTCGTATAGAGGAGGCTCGGAAAAGTAAAAACAATTTTTCAAAGTTCCCCCCTCCCTTGCCCCCTTCTCCCCCCCTTAGGCGGATCTCGGAAGTTAACAGACTTGCAACAATTTTTTTTTCAGATTCATATCAAGGGGCCCAGAGTTGGTCAAAATCATTTTTCAAAACTCCCCCCTCTTCCCCTCCTCACCCCTCCCCCCATCGTATCTCGGAAACTAAGAGACGCGTGTTTTGTTTTTTTACGGATTCGTATAGAGGAGGCTCGGAAAAGTAAAAACCCTTTCTCAAAGTTCCCCCCCTTGCCCCCTTCTCCCCCCTTTATGCGGATCTCGGAAGTTAACAGACTTGCAAAGTTTTTTTTTTCAGATTCATATCAAGGGGCCCAGAGTATATCAAAATCATTTTTCAAAACTCATCCCTCCCCCCCCCTTCACCCCTCCCCCATCGTATCTCGGAAAAACTAGGTAGCGGTAAAGCGAAGCGTAGCGTAGCGTAGGGATAGGGTCACGATAGCTTTCCGGTGGTAGGTAGGTTCTGAGTGGAGCGAGCCTGCGAGACCGAGTGGAGCGAAGGGGGGAGGTGACGAGCGAAGCGAGCCGGCGACCTCCGTAGCGTAACGAAGGTTGAGTGGGTGAAGCGTAACTCAGGGGTGACGACAAGCAAACTTACAAGTAACTTTCACGAGTGGGGGAAACGTGCCAAACCCCCCTTTTTGCACCCCTCCCCCCCTCCCTATCGTATCTCGGAAACTAAGAGACCCGTGTTTTGTTTGTTTTTACGGCTTCGTATAGAGGAGGCTCGGAAAAGTAAAAACTATTTTTCAAAATTCCCCCCCTTCTCCCCCCTTTAGGCGAATCTCGGAAGTTAAAAGACTTGGCACTTTTTTTTCAGATTTATATAAGTTTTGATCAAAATCATTTTTCAAAACTCCCCCCTCTCCCCCTCTTCACCCCTCCCCCCATCGTATCTCGGAAAAATTATAGATAGCGGTAAAGCGAAGCGTAGGGATAAGGTCACGACAGCTTTCCGGTGGTGGGTAGGTCCTGAGTGGAGCGAACCTGCGAGACCGAGTGGAGCGAAGGGGGGAGGTGGCGAGCGAAGCGAGCCGGCGACCTCCGTAGCGTAACGAAGGTTGAGTGGGTGAAGCGTAACTCAGGGGTGACGACAAGCAAACTTACAAGTAACTTTCACGAGTGTTGGAAACGTGCCAAACCCCCCTTTTTGCACCCCTCCCCCCCTCCCTATCGTATCTCAGAAACTGAGAGACCCGTGTTTTGTTTGTTTTTACGGATTCGTATAGAGGAGGCTCGTAAAAGTAAAAACCATTTTTCAAAGTTCCCACCCCCCCTTTAGGCGGATCTCGGATATTAAAAGACTTAAAACATTTTTTTTTCAGATTCATATCAAGGGGCCCAGAGTTGGTCAAAATCATTTTTCAAAACTCCCCCCGCTCCCCTTCTTCACCCTCCCCCCAACGTATCTCGGAAACTAGGTAGCGGTAAAATGAAGCGTAGCGTAGAGCAAGGATAAGGTCACTATAGTTTTCCGGTGGTAGGTAGGTCCTGAGTGGAGCGAACCTGCGAGACCGAGTGGAGCGAAGGAGGGAGGTGGCGAGCGAAGCGAGCCGGCGACCTCCGTAGCGTAACGAAGGTTGAGTGGGTGAAGCGTAACTCAGGGGTGACGACAAGCAAACTTACAAGTAACGAGTGGGGGAAACGAGCCAAACCCCCCTTTTTGCACCCCACCCCCCTCCCTATAGTTTCTCGGAAACTAAGAGACCCGTGTTTTGTTTTTTACGGATTCGTCTATAGGAGGCTCGGAAAAGTAAAAACAATTTTTCAAAGTTCCCCCCTCCCTTGCCCCCTTCTCCCCCCTTAGGCGGATCTCGGAAGTTAACAGACTCGCAACATTTTTTTTTTCAGATTCATATCAAGGGGCCCAGAGTTGGTCAAAATCATTTTTCCAAACTCCCCCATCTCCCCCTCTTCACCCCTCCCCCCATCGTATCTCGGAAACTTAGAGACGCGTGTTTTGTTTTTTTACGGATTCGTATAGAGGAGGCTCGGAAAAGTAAAAAGTCATTTCTCAAAGTTCCCCCCCCCTTGCCCCCCTTCTCCCCCCTTTAGGCGGAACTCGGAAGTTAACAGACTTGCAAAGTTTTTTTTTTTCAGATTCATATCAAGGGGCCCAGAGTTGGTCAAAATCCTTTTTTCAAAACTCACCCCTCTCCCCCTCTTCACCCCTCCCCCCATCGTATCTCGGAAACTAGGTAGCGGTAAAGCGAAGCGTAGCGTAGTGTAGGGATAAGGTCACGATAGCTTTCTGGTGGTAGGTAGGTCCTGGGTGACGACAAGCAAACTTACAAGTAACTGTCACGAGTGTTGGAAACGTGCCAAACCCCCCTTTTTGCACCCCTCCCCCACTCCCTATTGTATCTCAGAAGAGACCCATGTTCTGTTTTTTTTACGGATTCGTATAGAGGAGGCTCGGAAAAGTAAAAACCATTTCTCATAGTTCCCCCCCCCTTGACCCCCTTCTTCCCCCACTTTAGGCGGATCTCAGAAGAGACTTGGAACAATTTTTTTTTCAGATTTATATCAAGGGGCCCAGAGTATATCAAAATCATTTTTCAAAACTCATCCCCCCCCCTTTACCCCTCCCCCATCGTATCTCGGAAAAACTAGGTGGCGGTAAAGCGAAGCGTAGCGTAGGGATAAGGTCACGATAGCTTTCCGGTGGTAGGTAAGTCCTGAGTGGAGCGAAGGGGGGAGGTGGCGAGCGAAGCGAGCCGGCGACCTCCGTAGCGTAACGAAGGTTGAGTGGGTGAAGCGTAACTCAGGGGTGACGACAAGCAAACTTACAAGTAACTTTCACGAGTGGGGGAAATGTGCCAAACCCCCCTTCTTGCATCCCTCCCCCCTTCCTATCTCGGAAACTAAGAACCCGTGTGTTGTTTGTTTTTACGGCTTCGTATAGAGGAGGCTCGGAAAAGTAAAAACTATTTTTCAAAATTCCCCCCCTTCTCCCCCCCTTAGGCGGATCTCGGAAGTTAACAGACTTGCAACATTTTTTTTTTCAGAGTCATATCAAGGGGCCCAGAGTTGGTCAAAATCATTTTTCCAAACTCCCCCATCTCCCCCTCTTCACCCCTCCCCCCATCGTATCTCGGAAACTAAGAGACGCGTGTTTTGTTTTTTTACGGATTCGTATAGAGGAGGCTCGGAAAAGTAAAAAGTCATTTCTCAAAATTCCCCCCCCCCTTGCCCCCCTTCTCCCCCCTTTAGGCGGAACTCGGAAGTTAACAGACTTGCAAAGTTTTTTTTTTCAGATTCATATCAAGGGGCCCAGAGTTGGTCAAAATCATTTTTCAAAACTCACCCCTCTCCCCCTCTTCACCCCTCCCCCCATCGTATCTCGGAAACTAGGTAGCGGTAAAGCGAAGCGTAGCGTAGTGTAGGGATAAGGTCACGATAGCTTTCTGGTGGTAGGTAGGTCCTGGGTGACGACAAGCAAACTTACAAGTAACTGTCACGAGTGTTGGAAACGTGCCAAACCCCCCTTTTTGCACCCCTCCCCCACTCCCTATCGTATCTCAGAAGAGACCCATGCTCTGTTTTTTTTACGGATTCGTATAGAGGAGGCTCGGAAAAGTAAAAACCATTTCTCATAGTTCCCCCCCCTTGACCCCCTTCTTCCCCCACTTTAGGCGGATCTCAGAAGAGACTTGGAACAATTTTTTTTTCAGATTTATATCAAGGGGCCCAGAGTATATCAAAATCATTTTTCAAAACTCATCCCCCCCCCTTTACTCCTCCCCCATCGTATCTCGGAAAAACTAGGTGGCGGTAAAGCGAAGCGTAGCGTAGGGATAAGGTCACGATAGCTTTCCGGTGGTAGGTAAGTCCTGAGTGGAGCGAAGGGGGGAGGTGGCGAGCGAAGCGAGCCGGCGACCTCCGTAGCGTAACGAAGGTTGAGTGGGTGAAGCGTAACTCAGGGGTGACGACAAGCAAACTTACAAGTAACTTTCACGAGTGGGGGAAATGTGCCAAACCCCCCTTCTTGCATCCCTCCCCCCTTCCTATCTCGGAAACTAAGAACCCGTGTGTTGTTTGTTTTTACGGATTCGTATAGAGGAGGCTCGGAAATGTAAAAACTATTTTTCAAAGTTAACCCCCCTTCGACCCCCCCCCCCTTTAGGCGAATCTCGGAAGTTAAAAGACTTAGCACATTTTTTTTCAGATTCATGTCAAGGGTTGATCAAAAACATTTCTCAAAAGTCCCCTCTCTCCCCCCTTCACCCCTCCCCCATCGTATCTCGGAAACTAGGTAGCGGTAAAATGAAGCGTAGCGTAGCGTAGGGACAAGGTCACTACGGCTTTCCGGTGGTAGGTAAGTCTTGAGTGGAGCGAACCTACGAGACCGAGTGGAGCGGAGGGGGGAGGTGGCGAGCAAAGCGAGCCGGCGACCTCCGTTGCGTAACGAAGGTTGAGTAACTAAGGGGTGACGGACAGCAAACTTACAAGTAACTCTCATGAGTAGGGCAAAAATACCAAGCCTCTCCTTTTTGGCCTCCCCCCCCCCTCCCAATCGTATCTCAGAAACTAAGAGACCTGTGTTTTGTTTTTTTACGGATTCGTATAGAGGAGGCTCGGAAAAGTAGAAACCATATAAAGATAGAGATAGGGATAGGGATAGGGGTAGGGATAGGGATAGGGATAGGTATAGGGATAGGGATAGGGATAGGGATAGGGATAGGGATAGAGATACAGATAGAGATAAAGACTTTGTCACTGACTTTCGAAAGAGCCAAAATAATAATAGAACAATGTCAGAAAGTATGATTTAATAAAAACACATGTCTAAGAGCCAAGCAAACATTTTAAATTTGAATTTGTTAATTGGTAATGTTTTCAGGGTAGGTGGTTATTTATTATAAATTTTAACTGTCATACAACTGGCATTTCTACTATAAAGTTGCAATCTCTGAGGAGGTACTAATAATTTCTCGACATTGTTTTTATTTAATCAGAGACTTATTCATTTAATTTGAATAAATGAGGATATTTTTTTACAAATAAACAAACTTCAAAAATAAACAGACACGGAAGTGGGAGAATTTTTAATTCTTTAAATAACCGCCTGCAATGGTCTAAATATTCTGCTCCGCTCATGGCTCTGATACATTTCTTTTGTACTTTGAATGCCCTGTCTACATGGTGTTTGGCAGAACGTTGAACATACGAAAATGGTGGATAGGTGGGGTCAACTGCTACTTCCTCAGCCCAAATTTATTTGGCCCTGACCAATATTGCCTGTTTTACCCATTTTTAATAACAAATACACTTTAAAGTTAAGAAAAAGGTGAAACAAGAGAAAAAAAATTAAATATCCAGTGGGCCAGGGCCATATAAATTAGGGCTCAGTAAGTAGCAGATGACCCCACCTATCCACCATTTTCGTATGTTCAACGTTCTGCCAAACACCCTGTATATCTACTGAATTACCCCATATAGCATCGTGTTGATATGCATCTTACAAAGCTCTCTTCTTATAGCATGATATTTTTAAACCCCTACTAAGCCATTGGTTTTTTTATTGGTTTATTGGTCTTTTTGACGAGTATTTCGGGAAAACACAATTTATAGAAGAGCGTAAATATGTCGTGGAATACATTAAATGCGTTATTACAGTCTGTCTCTTCGTAAACTTCACCAAAACTTAAGGCTGCTAAGCAGTTCAAAATTTTTTTTATGTTGCTCTTATTGTATTCTCTCTTCGTATCATATCAGAACTGTACAGTTTTTGACTTACTATTATGCATCTCATCAGGGTAAAAAGTTAATTTTATGCCTCCCTTTTGAGTTATTAATAAGGTTTTAGATTGGATTAGGGGGTTCTTAAGGGGTTTCAAAATCTTTTAAGTGCTCTAATGGATTTTAAAATTCTTTTAACTATTCTAAGGTATTCCAATTCATTTTTTTTTGTTTTAATTTTGTTTCTTTTTTTTTATTGAATTAGTTTTATAATGATTTAGGTGGTGCTGTTGTTTTTTTATTCTATTCTCGACAACTTCTCAGACTTGATTTTATTCAAAAATATTGATATGGGTATCGTTTTCGAGTGATTTGGAGGTGCTGATTTAGAAAATGATCCAAAAAAGAAAGGAGGGCACATAAACAAATTGTATCAACGTGATCCAGCTTTTTAATTTAGATTTTGAAAATTTTGAAAACAAGAATCTAAAAACGTGTTCAAGGCGTCGCTTTCTGCAGAATATCCACTAAACCTGACCTATATTACTTCACAAACAAACATATTTTTAGTTGCGTCATCAGCTTTGACTTTTGTATACCGGGTGAAAGAAGACACTTAACACGTATCTACCCATTATTTGGATCATTTTTTTCCTTTAGACCATACCTGGGACTCCACGGGTTCTCGAGATATTGAATTTTAAAATTGCATTTTTTTTACGAAATCGAATTGAAAATCGAATTCTAAGTATTATTACAAAACTTTTTTCCAAACAAACATTCCAGCATGGGCGCGCTTGTGTGCGTCAAGCCGCCGCCTACGCACACAACGACACGAAACCTGTTTGCTTTATATTGCGCTCAATAAAATTATTATTTTTTTTGATACCTAAAAATAAAAGTCGGTTCCCAGCCATAATTTTAGCGTAAAGCTACTTAGTTAGTAGTACAGTATGCGTAGTTAACGGCTTTGTGATGTGTCTAATTACACCCTGTAGAATAGAATATGAGATCTGGATGGAACTCCATTGATGCCGTAATAGTCTACTTACTTATTCTGCAAATTTACACGGTGACATTCATGTCGTTACAATCTAGCATTCAAGATCACTCATAGAACGTAATCCAAATTCAAGTTGCATGGATCACAGAACAGAATCCGCAGAACATTCTTTCGAATCATAGACATAAACTATGGATAGGCTTTTACTATTTCGACGACGATGCTCAATTCGTATCATCCTTTGACCATGAACAGAAGACACAAGATTGTAGAAAAAAATAATGCAAAAAAAAGCAATACAAACAAAAAAAAAATGGAAAACTATCAAAAAAACGAACTAATATGTACACTATACTTAGTTATTACAACTGCTCTTTATAAATTTTAACTTTAGTACATATTAAAATGTCAGTAGGTAGCTAAGAAAAACGCTAGAAAGCATATTGCAAATGTGGTTCTTAAAGAAAACTTTCCAAACCGAGTCAAAGTGTAAATAAATGCCTTTTGAATAGAGACGGAACAGATTTTTATATTTACCAATATTTTTACCTATATCTTTGAATGGAACCTACAAAACTTATATTATTAAAGAACTAACTTAACAAGAAAAAGAATTGCATATTGAAGCACTTGTTCTTGCGTGGCACTGAAAATAGTTACATTTTGATTCATACATTTTTGGTCTGCTTCATTTACTTCTCTTTAATATAATAAAAAGTAACTAGGACATTTGGTATCTGCCATTCCCATTTACACTCTCGCGTTCTACAGCAGTCCCCGGCTCTTTATTTTTTACTCGACAGTTAAAAGTAACTAAGACATTTAGGAGTTGCCGTTTAAACCCACACCTTCGTGCAACACAGCAGTCCACGTCTTGTTATTATTTTATTTTTTAGTATAAAATAATTAAAACATTCGGTATCTGCCATTTCCATTTACACTCTCGCGTACTACAGCAGTCCCCGGGTCTTTATTTTTTACTTTACAGTTAAAAGTAACTGGGACATTTAGGATCTGCCGTTTGAACCCACACCTTCGTGGAACACAGCAGTCCACGGCTTATTATTTTTTATTCTTTTTATTAAAAGTAACTAAGTTTTTTGGTATCTGCCAGATAACTCATAACTCTATGCCATATAACTCATTCAACCAATACAATGAATCCACCTACACCTTTGCACACTACGACTCATTACTGATAAGACAACAACTTTTACCCATTTTAACGGACATATCTTTCGTCTTAACCGATCCACCACAAGCTAGATAGCATCCACAACTTGACATCGACTCCCATCCTGATTTTCGCGCCACAAGACAACGCAAGAAATCCCAGCAATCAACCAACACCGACCACACTTTACTGACCTCTCATCACCGGTACGACAACTCACTCAACGACGAATTCGCAATCACTCGGTCCTATTGACTTCATCACCAACCAGAGCATGTTCTCGGCAGTAAGCCGACTTTGATCAGAATCCAAAGCCTAACTACTTACAGATCATTCGGTTGACCGGGCAACCAACCGTTCCCGATCAACAGTCCGGTCAGATTTGCTACTGACCAGTAACATGGTTCAATAACGATCTCGCATTGGGTACGTATTCATCTCGAACCACCTTACATTCCGTTTTATTTATTTATAATTGACGAATAGTTTGGGTTGGAGTGTTTGTTTGCCATGATTATCAATGACAATTTGTTATAATCATAGATTTATATTTATTTATTTTTCATGTACACATACACTTTGCACGCACATAGTCCGTATTATGTCCATTGCTAGCAATTAGTATGTAAAATATTGATTAAAAGGGTCATGAATGAAGTCAAGGGGAAGTATGTGTGTATGTGTGAAATTGCTAGCAATTAGTAGGTATGTAGGTAAAATCTTGATTAAAAGGGTTATGAATGAAGTCAAGGGAAAATATGTGTGTGTGTATATGTGAAAAGAAGGATAATAAAAGAACGTTGTAGAAGTATTAAAGATGTAAGCATACAGGGGGACAGGAAGCGGGAAGCGACTTTGCTTTATACTATGTAGTGAAGATATAGGCGTCTTTAGAGGGCCGTGCTGAATGAACTAACAATGGTTTATTTTTCAAATTTAGCAAATTGTATGAGAAACCAATGCGGTACATATGTTACTTGCCAAACATCAATTATTATTTAATAGTTTTTGGCTAAGGTTGTGTTGTCTTTTTTAGATATTTTCTTAAGATTTTTTTTTTCGGCACGATCCCCTGCCTACATCAATATATTATTTGTTATTACGAATTCACATTATCAGTTGCGGTACATATAAAGTGTTAATAGAGTACACACCTTGAGTCTAAGAAACTTTTTAATACGCTATACATTTTTCAAGTTACACGCAAAAAAGGGGGCCGTGCCAGCCAAACGTTTTCAGCATGGCTCCCTTTTTTTGTATATTTCTTCAAAAGTACAGGTTAGAGTAGTTTTGAAAAGCATAAAAGTAGGAACTTATTTCATTATTTACTTAGTCACTTACAAGGAATATTATAGATTCTCAAAATTTTATAAAGGTAAGGAATACTTCTCCAAAACACGACCCCGCGAGCTGCTTGCAGCTCGCGCAACGCGCAAATACTAGTTATACTATATAAAGCTCGATTACCACTCACTGACTGACATAATTGTTCTCCCAGATGGTGAAGGGGAAGGTGGGTATATTTTGACAGATTCGTAAACAAGCAACTCTCGTGAGTATGGGAAAAATCCCAAACCTCCCCTTTTCGCCCCCCCTCTCCCCCCTCCACGGCGTATCTCGGAAACTAAGAGACCAGTGTTTTGTTTTTTTACGGATTCGTATAGAGGAGGCTCGGAAAAGTAAAAAGCATTTTTCAAAGTTCCCCCCTCCCTTGCCCCCTTCTCCCCCCCTTAGGCGGATCTCGGAAGTTAACAGACTTGCAACATTTTTTTTTTCAGATTCATAACAAGGGGCCCAGAGTTGGTCAAAATAATTTTTCCAAACTCCCCCCTCTCCCCCTCTTCACCTCTCCCCCCATCGTATCTCGGAAACTAAGAAACGCGTGTTTTGTTTTTTTACGGATTCGTATAGAGGAGGCTCGGAAAAGTAAAAACCATTTCTCAAAGTTCCCCCCATTGACCCCCTTCTCCCCCCTTTAGGCGGATCTCGGAAGTTAACAGACTTGGAACAATTTTTTTTTTCAGATTCATATCAAGGGGCCCAGAGGATATCAAAATCATTTTTCAAAACTCATCCCTCCCCCCCCCCCTTCATCCCTCCCCCATCGTATCACGGAAAAACTAGGTAGCGGTAAAGCGAAGCGTAGGGATAAAGTCACGATAGCTTTCCCGTGGTAGGTAGGTCCTGAGTGGAGCGAAGGGGGGAGGTGGCGAGCGAAGCGAGCCGGCGACCTCCGTAGCGTAACGAAGGTTGAGTGGGTGAAGCGTAACGAAGGTTGAGTGGGTGAAGCGTAACTCAGGGGTGACGACAAGCAAACTTACAAGTAACTTTCACGAGTGGGGGAAACGTGCCAAACCCCCCTTTTTGCACCCCTCCCCCCCTCCCTATCGTATCTCGGAAAGTAAGAGACCCGTGTTTTGTTTGTTTTTACGGCTTCGTATAGAGGAGGCTCAGAAAAAATCCATTTTTCAAAGTTCCCCCCCTCCCTTGCCCCACATCTCCCCCCTTTAGGCGGATCTAGGAAGTTAACATACTTAAAACATTTTTTTTTCAGATACATATCAAGGGGCCCAGAGTTGGTCAAAATCATTATTCAAAACTCCCCCCGCTCCCCTTCTTCAACCTCCCCCCAACGTATCTCGGAAACTAGGTAGCGGTAATAAGGTCACTATAGTTTTCCGGTGGTAGGTAGGTCCTGAGTGGAGCGAACCTGCGAGACCGAGTGGAGCAAAGGGGGGAGGTGGCGAGCGAAGCGAGCCGGCGACCTCCGTAGCGTAACGAAGGTTGAGTGGGTGAAGCGTAACTCAGGGGTGACGACAAGCAAACTTACAAGTAACGAGTGGGGGAAACGTGCCAAACCCCCCTTTTTGCACCCCACCCCCCTCCCTATAGTATCTCGGAAACTAAAAGACCCGTGTTTTGTTGTTTTTACGGATTCGTATAGAGGAGGCTCGTAAAAGTAAAAACCATTTTTCAAAGTCCCCCCCCCCCCCCCTTTAGGCGGATCTGAGAAATTAAAAGACTTGGAATTTTTTTTTTTCAGATTCATATTTAGGGTTGATCAAAATCATTTCTCAAAAGTCCCTCTCTCCCCCCCTTCACCCCTCTCCCCATCGTATCTCGGAAACTAGGTAGCGGTAAAGCGAAGCGTAGCGTAGCATAGGGGTAAGGTCACGATAGCTTTCCGGTGGTAGGTAGATTCTGAGTGGAGCGAACCTGCGAGACCGAGTGGAGCGAAGGGGGGAGGTGGCGAGCGAAGCGAGCCGGCGACCTCTGTAGCGTAACGAAGGTTGAGTGGGTGAAGCGTAACTCAGGGGTGACGACAAGCAAACTTACAAGTAACGAGTGGGGGAAACGTGCCAAACCCCCCTTTTTGCACCCCACCCCCTGCCTATAGTATCTCGGAAACTAAGAGACCCGTGTTTTGTTTGTTTTTATGGATTCGTATAGAGGAGGCTCGGAAACGTAAAAACCACTTTTCAAAGTCCCCCCCTTGCCCCCCTTCTCCCCCCTTTAGGCGGATCTCGGAAGTTAACAGACTTGCAACATTTTTTTTTCAGATTCATATCAAGGGGCACAGAGTTGGTCAAAATCATTTTTCAAAACTCCCCCCTCTCCCCCTCTTCACGCCTCCCCCCATCGTATCTCGGAAACTAGGTCGCAGTAAAATGAAGCGTAGCGTAGCGTTAGGATAAGGTCACTATAGTTTTCCGATGGTAGGTAAGTCTTGAGTGGAGCGAACCTACGAGACCGAGTGGAGCGAAGGGGGGAGGTGGCGAGCGAAGCGAGCCGGCGACCTCCATAGCTTAACAAAGGTTGAGTGGGTGAAGCGTAACTAAGGGGTGACGGACAGCAAACTTACAAGTAACTTTCACGAGTGGGGGAAACGTGTCAAACCCCCCTTTTTAGCCTCCCCCCCCCTCCCAATCGTATCTCAGAAACTAAGAGACCCGTGTTTTGTTGTTTTTACGGATTCGTATAGAGGAGGCTCGGAAAAGTAGAAACCATATAAAGATAAGGATAAGGATGGAAGATAAAGATAAATATAAAGATAGAGATAGAGATAGAGATAGAGATAGAGATAGAGATAGAGATAGAGATAGAGATAGAGATAGAGATAGAGATAGAGATAGAGATAGAGATAGAGATAGAGATAGAGATAGAGATAGAGATAGAGATAGAGATAGAGATAGAGATAGAGATAGAGATAGAGATAGAGATAGAGATAGAGATAGAGATAGAGATAGAGATAGAGATAGAGATAGAGATAGAGATAGAGATAGAGATAGAGATAGAGATAGAGATAGAGATAGAGATAGAGATAGAGATAGAGATAGAGATAGAGATAGAGATAGAGATAGAGATAGAGATAGAGATAGAGATAGAGATAGAGATAGAGATAGAGATAGAGATAGAGATAGAGATAGAGATAGAGATAGAGATAGAGATAGAGATAGAGATAGAGATAGAGATAGAGATAGAGATAGAGATAGAGATAGAGATAGAGATAGAGATAGAGATAGAGATAGAGATAAAGATAAAGATAAAGATAAAGATAAAGATAAAGATAAAGATAAAATAATAGAACAATGTCAGAAAGTATGATTTAAAAATTCATTTACCGAATAAAAACAAATGTCTAAGAGCCAAGCAAACATTTTTAATTTTAATTTGTTAATTGGTAATGTTGTCAGGGTAGGTGGTAATTTATTATAAAGGAGAAACCCAAACTCCATAGAAACTTGGGCCTGGCGTTACAGAGCTGAAATTTTGCCATAAATTAGAGCACTTAGGAAGATTTCACGAGCCCAATTTTCACGTCTCTCAGCAATGGCCAAATTGGTAAAATCAGACAATGTTTACGTATGTTAGGTTATTTTTTTATTTCTTAACTGCCCTACACTAGGAATTTCTCCTGTGTCGTGGGTGTGTTTACAAACATTTAAACTCACATATACAAACACCCAGACCCGGAACACCTACATGTAGTTAATACAAATATTTGTTCCGTGCGGGAATCGAACCCGCTACATGCTGCACACCAATCGCTCAGCCACCACGATATTTAAATTAAAAATATGTTTTTTGAGGCTGTTTTCTACGTAAATATGGAATGCACATGCGCCGAGCTGTAGCACTTGCAACCTATCATGATGAGGTTTAGGTACCTACTTACATAAAGAGCGGTGAATTCAGATTAATATTCCTGAAAACCTCAGCTGAAAACTATGTTTGCTAGATAAGGCCCACTTAAATCACTAATGGCTTGCATTTTTAAACATTGTATAATTTACTACTGGGGGTTTTGATGCTATCTCAAATTACAGTAAACTGCGATTGCAACAATAGGTTTTATTTAAATTAAAAGCCGTATTATTGAGATAAGGTTTTATTAATCACCTTCTTCATTAGGATTATCATAATATAATAATATCGTATCTAGAAATTGTGCAGGAAGTAATTGACTACCCTGGTGCTGTGCCCAACCAAGATTCTTTTGCCAACGATACAGGTGCAGTAATATTGGATTATAGCATCCCTTCCAGAGAGCAGTGGTGGCCCAGTGGTATCGGCCTCGACTTACGAGTTGTAGGTCGTGGGTTCGAACCCCGTCAGGCGCATTTCTTTGTGTAATATAATTCAATACCACTGCTCTCAAAACGGTGAAGGAAAACATCGTGAGGAAACCGGCATGTCCTAGAACCAAAAATTCGAAGACATGTGACATTTACCAATCCGCACTGGGCCCGCGTGGTAGATTACGGCCCACTCCCTCTCACAGAGAGGAGGCCTGTGTCCCAGCAGTGGGAACATTTATAGGCTGATGATGATCCCTTCCATTTAAAGAACTGTCAACTAATATATTAACGTAATACATCTTATTATTAATATGTCCGGATTTTATTCTTCCTCTTAACATCCAGGTTGAGTCTGATGTTGACAGCTCTTGCTGTAGGTCACCGGTCATTTCTCTACATACTTTTATGTATGGAAGGAATGTCCTCAGTATTTGGCTCATTGACAGTTGATGAAGTTGCACCAGATGTTGAGGGGCCTGGCATGCTCTATTTGTTTGCATCCAACAAGAGTGACAGACAACACTTGAAGCACCCATCTGAAAATAATTTATTTACATTTAAGGATGCCTTTACACTGGAGATGTGGGATTCTTTATTGCCCACTTTGAAAAAGACTGATCTAAAGAAATCCTGCAAATGAGCTTAACTGTTATCACACAGTCTCTCTATTTCACTTAAATGTTTTAGCATCGAAAATTCAATTTTTTATTGCTCTTGTTATCAAAATGAAACTAAAAAATGACATATATAAACCGTGAATAACACTAATATACTAACCGTGCGAGGTAAGATCCATTCTCTTTTAACTTTGTGTATTCTGCATTCTTGAACTGTACCGTCACTCCTAAGTTGATGGCAGCGAATTCTTTTCAGAAGAGAACGTCCACAGTGAATACACACTCGGTGTCCTATAGGCGTCTGTTCACTCTCTTCTGGTCTATTTCCATAAAGCATTGGCATGATTCCAGCAAACTTGACAGATAAAGTCATTTTTACCTGAAGCAAACATTCATCATTTGACTATTAGTTCTAGCACTAGCATTTAGCAATAAGCATCTGAGTGGCATATTTAGGCAGGTTCAGTGCAGATTGGTGTTATTACATTCTTACAAAAATGTTACGTTATAGAAATATCGCATACTAACCAATTGAGGCGCGAGCGCGACCCATTCCTGTACAATTGAAAGAATCACTTCATCTTCCAATCTTCGCCTTCCTATTGTGTTGCAGCGATCCGTTGCTTTTCCACAATTAATGCTCAAGCTCATGATACCGTATCATCCAATCGTCAGAAGAGCAATATCCAGATCCGGTCTTCTAGCAAAGGTCAGCAGGAATGGCAGGCTAAGGTGTCCAATATGCAAGCGAGGGTTAGTCAGAAGGCAATCAGTTTCGGAGTCCAGTATTCGAGCAGAGGTTTCATATTGTAATAAATCTCGAGAATTCGAAAACACATTCACTTGATCTTTCAATATATTTAGTATAATGTACTGACTTGAGCAAACAAAAGATATGAATAACAATGATGACAGTTGACGACAGGCGTTGACATTGACATTTGCTGTTTACTAGTGCAATCCGTGCTTAGACTATGGAAAAAAGAATGGACTCGGCCTATACAATCTATACAAACAGTAGATAACAGGAATGTGATGTATTTCGACGGCATAGTTACTGACATATCGGCATCTCTTTTTAACTTACGATGGTAATCATATATAGAAAAGGACAACAGTAGTTTTATCACTACCAAAATTAGCAACATTATCTTGGTGACGTCACAAAATATCTCGCTGTGGCCGGTCGCCATGTTTTGTCACGGCTTTTTAATCTGTGGTCCTAATAAATAGAGTTTCGGTTTGACATTTTCAATTTATCGATAATAATTATATCGACTGGTGAATATTATTTAAACTCGATTTCTTTTTGTGATTTTAGATGGCCAACAGTGGTCTCCACGGTGTCTTTGGCCGCAATTTCGGTTGCATACTACGCCCACAGGAAAAAGCCAGCAACGCATACAGTTTTTATTCGTGATCGCGGCGGTGGCAATTGGGAATAAATGAGATAAACATACCATAGTAAAATTAGTTTTATTATGAACTTAAGTACCTACATGTCATTGTACAAGTAAAAATAAAGAGGATGAGAGGATGATAATTTAATTGCGATAGAATCTATTTATTATCCACGTGCCCTGCCATATAAAATGACACTCTGAGCGAGTGCGTTTTTATTATAGCCCGCATTACCACGTAAATAAAACTGAAGAAAGCTAATAGAAACTCATTTTCGAAAAACACCGTGCAATTCAACTTTTTTTTATTTAATTCTATCGATAATAAAATGCGCGCAGCTCTACGGTAAGCCGCCATCTTTGTGCCAGACACATTAGTAGGTATGCCCTTTTTTTTCGTAGGTATTTCATGTCTACTCTTTTCCATAGTCTAAGAATCCGTGTGCAATTCGCGTTGCAATCGATTTTGTCGATTATTTATTTCCTTTAATGTTTTTTTAATCGTGCTTACGTTAAAAAATAATTAGATTCCAGAATTTTTTATTTGACAATTGTTTCAATATCTAAAACCAATTATACAAAAATAATGGAGTAATATTCAACTATGATTTGTGATTATTGATATCCGCTAAATCGATTACATTCTAAGGGTACGCTCTATTGTTTAATGCCAGTGTTTGCAAAGTAAGTGACATAAAATGAAATAAGTGCTGTAACGGTTTACAAAGGTTGTTTAAAACAAAAAAAATAGAAATGCACTTTTTTTAGACTTGGCCATTGTAATTGAGGCTAAGATTTTAATGGGTTAATTAAGCAAAATAGTAGATTTTTTTGGTACATATTTCATTCGTGTAACGGCTAGGCCCAGAAATGGGTTTCTCCTTTTAACTGTCATACAACTGGCATTTCTACTATAAAGTTGCAATCTCTGAGCAGGTACCAATAATTTCCCGGCATTTTTTTTTTAATTTAATCTTTCAGAGACTTGTTCATTTAACTTGAATACAATTGAGGATATTTTTTTACAAATAAACAAACTTCAAAAATATACAGACACGGAAGTGGGAGAATTTTTAATTCTTTAAAAAACGGCCTTCAATGGTCTAAATATTCTGCGCCGCTCATGGCTCTGATACATTTCTTTTGTTCTTTGAACGCCCTGTCTACAGGGTGTTTGGCAGAACGTTGAACATACGAAAATGGTGGATAGGTGGGGTCAACTGCTACTTACTCAGCTCTAATTTACTTGGCCCTGGCCAATATTGCCTGTTTTACCCATTTTTAATAACAAATACACTTTATAGTTAAAAAAATGGTGAAACAAGAAGAAAGAAAAAAAAAATTAAATATCCAGTGGGCCAGGGCCAAATAAATTAGGGCTCAATAAGTAGCAGATGACCCCACCTATCCACCATTTTCGTATGTTCAACGTTCTGCCAAACACCCTGTTTATCCACTGAATTACCCCATATTACTAGATCGTAACGCAATACCGATGAAACATAGGTACCCATGATAGCATTTAGAACTGTTTACTAGACACTAATCGTAACTTGCGGAGAGCACTTACAAACTTATCAAGCTTGCTGCATACTCTTTCTACATGCTCCTTCCAGTTCAGTTTGCTGACAATTATTATACCTAAAAATAAAGCATCTGGTTCTGGTTGCAAAATTATATGGGTATTATCATGTCGAGTTGTTACTGCAATGGTGTTAATGACGAGTTGCATATTTGAAATTGAACTATTTTGGATTTATTAATATTAAGATGAAAATTATTGTCTTCCAGCCATTTTATTACATTTATTAATTCAGTGTTAGTATTATTTTCTATGTCAGTTTTATTGAAGCATTTAATCGTCAAAGTAGTGTCGTCTGCAAATTGTATACATTCATATTTTAAACATTTTCTGAGGTCATTTATATACACCGTGTTCTTCACGTTATCCATAAACTTTAGCAAATACTTCTATGGCTTTTACAAATCAAATCCAACAAAGAAAGTAGTACTTAAAAAGGCTTCGTTACAAAGATATTTGTAATTTCATTTAATGAAATTTAATTGAGCTATGCAGTGAGAAAGTATCTTAATTTGAAATCTATCAAATTCTATTTGCATTTCATTTGTTTCAGCCCGCCAAATGTTATGAATGACGTTGCCAATTCGGATAAAGAGGCATGCATATCGGGTTATTTACGTCTAGGTATTTAGTTTGTATGAAAATTAACTTTTTTTATTTTTTAATTTTAATTAATTTTTTTTTTTTTTATATTTTTTTTTTTTTGTTTATATTTCATATTTTTACCACTTTGTCTGTTTTTGTTATTTATTCCTTTCTTTTTATACAATTTGACATTTTTTTAATTATTTTATGTTTACAAACTGACATTTTTTATTTTTATACAATCTGACGTGGGTTACTTTGTGACTTCGATTTTTTGTTATTTTTTATTTTTACAATTTGACATATTTGTTATTTTCTATTCAATTTATTTTCAATTTTATAATTTGTGTACTTTAGCATTGTGAATGCGAGGACGAATGTGGGGAAGTTTTGTTTTTGACTTATAATAATTTTACTGTCTGACAATTTGAGTACTTTAAGCGGCCTACCCAAATGTCCTTTCTTTGGTATTGTTCGTCGTGTCGTTGAGCTCCTTGTGTTCTGAGTCGAGCTACACGATAACCGACAAATGCTTGCACTGACTGGACAGGTCCACTCAAATCTGTGTGGTTCTTTCCTCAAAAGACCATCTCAGACACCCGCATAGTCCTCGTATGACCTGAGCAAAACAATGTCTGGACTTTAAAAGAGACTGTGACCTCTGAGTTTGTTTCGGCTGTTTCTTCTCAGAGTAGTCAGGTACGAAACACCGGCCTCATCTAGCTTTAAAAATATTGGTTATGACGTGTAAAAGTGTTTTTTTATGACCAACTTACAAAATAAATATCATTTATCATTTATCATTATCATTAACAAAAAATAAAAAATAAGAATTTATTAATGTGTCCATAATGAAAAATGCTTACTTCCGTGGTTTGAACATCTGGTCGAAGTTTATGTATATCGTCCGGAACACGGTGTATAATGTGAATAGTGGCGAGCCCAGTATGCTTCCCTGTGGAACGCCAGAACTATTAGTTTTTAATTCTGAGCAATATGTCGTCCTTTTATTTTTTACTATCTTAGAGATAACAGTTCTCTGTTGGCGATCAGACAGGTAGTTTTTAAGCCATTCATGCGCCTTACCTCTTATGTCGTACATCTCTAATTTGTATAGTAGTCGTTCATGTGAGACGAAGTCAAATGCTTTGCTCATATCCAAAAAAACAGACAGAACAGACATTTTATTGTTAAGAGCTTCGGTAATAAGTTTTACTAGGGAAAAACAGGCTAGACTTGGTGAACAATTTTTCCTGAAACCAAACGGTGATGATGAACTCTCCACAATGATGTTATTAAAAAAAAACATAAAAAATAGGAAATAACCGATGAAAAGGTTCCGAATCATGTCTCAATCTTTATTTTGTCATACAATGCTTTTTCAAAAAAATTTGCAAAGATTGGTATCAGCGTAATGGGCATATAATTACCATCAGAAAGTTGCCCTTTTTGAAAAGTTGTTTAATAATAGACTCTTTTAGTTTAGATGGGAAAACACCTTGTTCAAATGAGAGGTTTATAAGGTAGCTAAGGGGGGGTGTAATTTTCGCGCTTAATTTAATAATTTTAGGAGTTACTTCATCATATGCGGTCGAGTTCGTGTTATTTAGTGAATTAATTAATTCAACACACATCAACTTAATTTACAGGAGTCAAAAATAATGTATTTATGTTATTGTCAATGTCAATGTTGCTTAGGTCATGATTATTATTATTAGACTTTTGTGTCAGCTCAATGAAATAATTATTAAATTGATCACATATGTCATTCGGATTATCAATTTTTTTATCATGGATTAATAATTAATTTAAGTAGTTTTTGTTATTAGCGTTGTTCAAGTTATTTTTTATGATTGACCATGTCGCTTTGTATTTATTCTTAGAATTATTTAAAAAAATTGTTGTTGTTTATCTGTTGTGATTTTGATATGCATTTTTAGGGTTCCGTAGCCAAATGGCAAAAACGGGACCCTTATAGATTCGTCATGGCTGTCTGTCTGTCTGTCCGTCCGTATGTCACAGCCACTTTTTGTCGAAAGTATAACAGCTATCCTGTTGAGACTTGGTAGGTAGATGTATTACGTGTACCGCATTAGGATTTTCATACAAAAATAAAAACAAAACAAATTTTGGGGGTGCCCCCCATACTTAGAATTGAAACCCAAAAATTTTTTTTTCACCTAACCCATACGTGTGGGGTATCTATAGATAGGTCTTTAAAAATGATATTGAGGTTACTGATTTCATTTTTAACCGACTTCCAAAAGGAGGAGGTTCTCAATTCGGATGCTTATATATATTTTTTTTAATGTTTGTTCGGGTATAACTCCGTCGTTTACCAACCGATTTGAAAAATTCTTTTTTTGTTCGATACAGTATATCTGCCATTTGGTCCCATAAAATTTTCATTTAGTTTGGTGCAGTAGTTTTTTATTTTTAGCTCATTGTGTAAGAGTACATGCATGGACGATGTTATTACCGGTGCTACTGATTACAATATTTTAGTGTACAAGTAAGAAGGTTGAATATTGAAACTAAAAAGGACAAAATAAAAAACTTTTTCAAAAAAAAATGTAACCGACTTCCCACAAAAAAGTTCAAAATAACCTACAAAAAAACTTTTCTTTCGAAAGTCGGTGACAAAAAGTCAATGAAATAAAAAAGAAAGTCACCGACTTTCGAAAGAAAAGTTTTTTTGTAGGTTATTTTGAACTTTTTTGTGGGAAGTCGGTTACATTTTTTTTGAAAAAGTTTTTTTTTTTCTAAACTGAACAGTTTGCACGAGAGACATTTCCAAAGTGGTAAAATGTGTGTCCCCTCTTCTAAAATAAGAGAATGATAAATCTAAAAAAAACATATAATGTAGACCTCAACAAAAACTTCCAACGAAAATTGGTTTGGATGAGATACAGTTAGCAGTTTTTGAGAATTAGTACATTTTTAAAAACCGCAAATATAACGTTGCCATTCATACAAACACTATGAAAAACAAAGTTATTTTTATTGTTTGTGTATATTACTTACTAATCTCAATATAATTATATCCCTAATCTATGCTTGCTACTACGGAACTGGTGGACCCGGGTACGTCCTTAAACTACGTCCAGCCACCGATTCACCACGCGGCAGCGTCCTTTGTAAACTTTCGGTGACCTTACTGCGATCGCCAAGCCGCCTGCCAAGCGTGGGGACTATGGCAACCCCCCCCCCTCCATTATGATTGACAACAATAGCACACGGCCCCCAGTCCCCGGCAGCTCCGTTATTCCTGGTCTGGGTAGCGGATCGGGTAACGGCGGAGCAGGGGGTGCTAAGAATCCCCGGCAGATGCCCCGCTACCACCCCCAACGGACTTTGGCCCTGGCAACACACAACATCCGCACACTGAGGACCGATGAGAAGATTATCGAGTTGGAGGAAGAATTGAGCAAAATGCGTTGGGATATCTTGGGATTATCTGAAGTCCAAAGAGAGGGTCAGGACACGATAGTTCTAGATTCCGGCAACATGCTTTTCTACCGGGAAGGAGACCGTAAATCCCAGGGTGGTGTTGGATTTCTCGTCCGCAGGTCCCTCATCAACAACGTTGTGAAAGTCGACAGTGTGTCGAGTAGGGTAGCATACCTTATACTCAGAATAACCAACCGGTATTCGTTGAAGGTCGAGGTCGGCGCATACAGGTATATGCGCCGACCTCGACACATTCTGATGATGAAGTAGAGGCATTGTATGAGGAGATATCCGAGGCCATACATGCCTCCGAAACATTTGTTATGGGGGACTTCAACGCGACGGTGGGCGCACGGAATGGCGATGAGTTGAGAGTGGGGCCATTTGGGTACGGGCAGCGAAACCATAGGGGCCAGCGACTCGACTTCATGGAAAAGGAAGAACTTCATTTAATGAACTCCTACTTCCAGAAGCGGCCATCCAGGAGGTGGACGTGGATGAGCCCCGATGGCACTACCAGAAATGAGATCGACTTCATCATGACGACCAAGAAGCGAATATTCAGTGATGTCTCTGTAATCGCCAAGCTGAAAACCGGTAGCGATCACCGAATCGTCAGAGGCACATTGAATATCAATATGAAGCTTGAAAGGTCTCGTCTGGTGAAGTCCACGCTCCGACATGCCCACATCCAGAACCCCGAAGACTTTCAACTCGAACTGCACAATCGCTTCCAGTGCCTAATCGAATGCGAAACTGTGGACGAGATTAACAATGGGTTGGTGGAAACTGTCCAAGCTGTGGGGTCCAAGTTCTTTAAGACCCCGCGCCGCACTAAGCCTCAAAAGCTCTCGAACGGAACCATCAAGTTGATGCAAGACCGGGCCGAGATGAGGCTGCAATCTTCAGCTGACATGTCGGAATATGGCAAACTCAATATACGAATCTCTAAATCAATGCGACGTGACCTGCGTGCCTATAGTGCGGCACGGATCAAAGAGGCAATCGAGCGGAACCAGGGCTCAAAAGTCTTCGCAAAGAATTCGTCTATTGGGCAAAGCCAAATGACAAAGCTGAAGATTAACGACGGCAGCATCATTTCGACGAAGCCGGAGATCCTGAGAGAGCTTGAGAGGTTTTACGGACAGTTATACACATCAACACGACAACCCAGTGTCGGTACAGCTCGAGACGCAAGAGCTAAACTGACTCGACACTACACTGAGGATATCCCGGACATCAGCCTGTACGAGATTAGAATAGCTCTTAAACAGCTAAAGAATAACAAGGCGCTGGGTGAAGACGGAATCACAACAGAACTTCTGAGAGCGGGTGGAAAACCGGTACTTCTGGTCCTCCAGAAGTTATTTAATTCCGTCATACTCGAAGGTACTACGCCAGAAGCATGGCACAGGAATGTGGTTGTTTTTTTCTTCAAAAAGGGTGACAACACCTTGTTGAAGAACTACAGGCCAATCTCACTTCTGAGCCATGTATACAAGATGTTCTCAAGAGTCATTACGAACCGTCTCGAACGCAGGTTTGATGACTTCCAGCCTCCCGAACAAGCCGGTTTCCGAAAAGGTTTAAGTACTATAGACCACATACACACGCTCCGCCAGATTGTACAGAAGACAGAAGAGTATAATCGGCCATTATGTTTAGCGTTTGTGGACTATGAAAAGGCCTTCGATTCAATCGAAACCTGGGCAGCATTGCAGTCCCTCCAACGATGTCATATCGACTATAGGTATATCGAAGTGTTGAAGTGTTTGTATAGAAACGCCACCATGTCCATCCGACTTCAGGAAGAGAGCACGAAACCAATCCAATTGCAGAAAGGCGTGAGACAGGGAGACGTTATTTCTCCGAAATTGTTCACGAACGCGTTGGAGGACGTTTTCAAGCTCTTGGAATGGAACGGATTCGGCATCAACATCAATGGCGAATACATCACTCACCTTCGTTTTGCCGATGATATAGTCATCATGGCAGAATCGTTGGAGCACCTCAATGCTATGCTCAGCGACCTCAGTATCGTTTCCCAACGGGTCGGCCTTAAAATGAACATGGACAAGACGAAAGTCATGTCGAATGTCCATGTGGTACCCGTACCGGTTGTTGTTGAGAATGATACTCTCGAAGTTGTAGACCATTACACTTACCTTGGACAGATTGTTCAGTTAGGTAGGTCCAACTTCGAGAAAGAGGTCGCCCGAAGAATCCAACTCGGATGGGCAGCGTTTGGGAAGCTACGTGATATCTTCTCATCGAGAATCCCACAGTGTCTCAAGACAAGGGTGTTTAACCTGTGTGTTGCCAGTGATGACATATGGCTCTGAAACGTGGTCTCTGACTGCTGGCCTTTTAGAGAGACCAAGAGTCACTCAACGAGCGATGGAAAGAGCTATGCTGGGAGTTTCTTTGCGGGATAAATCCGGAACATGGATATTCGGCGAAGAACCAAAGTCACCGACATAGCTCATAAAATTTGCAAGTTGAAGTGGCAATGGGCAGGCCACATCGCTCGTAGAACTGACAACCGATGAGGAAGAAAAGTTCTCGAGTGGCGACCACGGACCGGAAGACGCAGCGTAGGTGAATTGTCGTTCGGCGTGGCGGTCTAAGAGGGAGGCCTATGTTCAGCAGTGGACGTTTTCCGGCTGATGATGATGATGATGACTACGGAACCCTTCATGGGCGAGTCCAACTCGCACTTGGCCGGTTTTTTAACATGTTACTGTAATTGCGGTATATTTTCTTGTGGTGACTTTTACTTATAGCATCGTGTTGATATGCATAGTACAAAGCTCTCTTCTTATAGCATGATATTTTTAAACCCCTACTAAGCCATTAGTTTTTTTTATTGGTTTATTGGTCTTTTTGACGAGTATTTCGGGAAAACACAATTTATAGAAGAGCGTAAATATGTCGTGGAATACATTAAATGCGTTATTACAGTCTGTCTCTTCGTAAACTTCACCAAAACTTACGGCTGCTAAGCAGTTCAAATTTTTTTTTAATGTTGCTCTTATTGTATTCTCTCTTCGTATCATACCAGAACTGTACAGTTTTTGACTTACTATTATGCATCTCATCAGGGTAAAAAGTTAATTTTATGCCTCCCTTCTGAGTTATTAATAAGGTTTTAGATTGGATTAGTTTTAAAATCTTTTAAGTGCTCTAATGGATTTTAAAATTCTTTTAACTATTCTAAGGTATTCTCATTTTTTTTGTTTTTTTTTTTAATTTTGTTTCTTTTTTTATTGAATTAGTTTTATAATGTTTTAGGGGGTCCTGTTTTTTTATTCTATTCTCGACAACTTCTCAGACTTGATTTTATTCAAAAATATTGATATGGGTATTGTTTTCGAGTGATTTGGAGGTGCTGATTTAGAAAATGATCCAAAAAAAAAGGAGGGCACATAAACAAATTGTAACAACGTGATCCAGCTTTGAATTTAGATTTTGAAAATTTTGAAAACAAGAATCTAAAAACCTTTGATCTAAAAACGTGTTCAAGGCGTCGCTTTCTGCAGAATATCCACTAAACCTGACCACTATATAACTTCACAAACTAACATATTTTTAGTTGCGTCATCAGCTTTGATTTTTGTATAGCATAGAATATGAGATCTGGATGGAACTCCATTGATGCCGTAATAGTCTACTTACTTATTCTGCAAATTTACACGGTGACATTCATGTCTTTACAATCTAGCATTCAAGATCACTCATAGAACGTACTCCAAATTCACGTTGCATGGATCACAGAACAGAATCCGCAGAACATTCTTTCGAATCATACGCATAAACTATGGATACGCTTTTACTATTTCGACGACGATGCTCAATTTGTATCATCCTTTGACCATGAACAGAAGACACAAGATTGTGGAAAAAATATAATGCAAAATAAAATGCCAAACAAACAAAAACATGGAAAACAAACAAAAAAAGGAAACTTTCCAAACCGAGTCAAAGCCTTTTGAATTGAGACGGGTCAGATTTTTTATATTTTTACCTATATATTTGAATGGAACCTACAAAACTTATATTATTAAGGAACTAACTTAAAAAGAAAAAGGATGCATATTGAAGCACTTGTTCTTGCGTGGCACTGAAAATAGTTACATTTTGATTCATAAATTTTTTAGTCTGCTTAATTTACTTCTCTATAATATACTAAAAAGTATACTAAAAAGTAATACTTAAAATTAATACTAAAAGGAATATCATGCAAGATTAATATTCTATTTAGTTTACACTAGAGGTGTATTTAATAATAATAAACAATTTATTTCAGGTAACAAAGACCCATAGATAAAATACCTTAACCTAAATATACATAAATAAAAATATACACAAAAAAAAAAACTAAAACTTTCGGTATCTGCCATTGCCATTTACACACTCGCGTACTACAGCAGTAACCGGCTCTTTATTTTTTACTTTACAGTTAAAAGTAACTGAGACATCCCACACCTTCGTGCAACACAGCAGTCCACGCCTTATTATTATTTTATTTTTTAGTATAAAATAACTAAAACATTCGGTATCTGCCCTTCCCATTTACACTTTCGCGTACTACAGCAGTCCCTGGATCTTTAATTTTTACTTTACAGTTAAAAGTAACTGAGACATTTAGGATCTGCCGTTTAAACCCACACCTTCGTGGAACACAGCAGTCCAAGGCTTATTATTTTTTTATTTTTTTTAATAAAAAGTAACTAAGACTTTTGGTATCTGCCTTATAACTCATAACTCTATGCCATATAACTCATTCAACCAATACAATGACTCCACCCACACCTTTGCACACTACGACTCATTACTGATAAGACAACAACTTTTACCCATTTTAACGGACATATCTTTCGTCTTAATCGATCCACCACAAGCTAGATATCATCCACAACTTGACATCGACTCCCATCCTGATTTTCGCGCCACAGACAACGCAAGACATTCCAGCAATCAACCAACACCGACCACACTTTACTGACCTCTCATCACCGGTACGACAACTCACCTCAACGACGAATTCACAATCACTCGGTTCTATTGACTTCATCACCAGCCAGAGCATGTTCTCGGCAGTAAGCCGACTCTGATCAGAATCCAAAGCCTAACTACTTACAGATCATTCGGTTGACCGGGCAACCAATCGTTCCCGATCAACAGTCGTAGTCGGTCAGATTTTCTACTGACCAGTAACATGGTTCAATAACGATCTCGAATAGTTTGGGTTGGAGTGTTTGTTTGCCATGATTATCAATGACAATTTGTTATAATCATACTTTTATATTTATTTATTTTTCATGTACATATACGAGTACACTTTGCACGCACATAGTCCGTATTATGTCCATTGCTAGCAATTAGTATGTAAAATGTTGATTAAAAGGGTTATGAATGAAGTCAATGGGAAGTATGTGTGTGTATATGTGAAATTGCTAGCAAGCAGTATGTGAAATGTTGATTAAAAGGGTTATGAATGAAGTCAAGGTAAAGTATGTGTGTGTGTGTGAAATTGCTAGCAATTAGTAGGTATGTAGGTAAAATGTTGATTAAAAGGGTTATGAATGAAGTTAAGGGAAAATATGTGTGTGTGTGTGTATATGTGAAAAGAAGGATAATAAAAGAATGTTGTAGAAGTATTAAAGATGTAAGCATACAGGTGGACAGGAAGCGGGAAGCGACTTTGCTTTATACTATGTAGTGAAGATATAGGCGTCTTTAGAGGGCCGTGCTGAATGAACTAACAATGGTTTATTTTTCAAATTTAGCAAGTTGTATGAGAAACCAATGCGGTACATATGTTACTTGCCAAACATCAATTATTATTTAATAGTTTTTGGCTAAGGTTGATAAATAATAATAAGGTTGTGTTGTCTTTTTTAGATATTTTCTTAATTTTTTTTTCAGCACGACCCCCTACACCTATATTTTGTTATTACGAATTCACATTATCAGTTGCGGTACATATAAAGTGTTAATAGAGTACATTCCTTGAGTCTAAGAAACTTTTTAATACGCTATACATTTTTCAAGTTAAACGAAAAAAAAATTTTTGTATAAGTATTTCTTCAAAAGTAGGTACGGGTTAGAGTAGTTTTGAAAAGCATAAAAGTAGGAACTTATTTCATTATTTACTTAGTCGCTTACAAGGAATATTATTTTATAGTTTATTCGTACCGACTTTTAAGTAAATCAACTGTAGGAACAAAAAAAAAACATTCAGTTGATTCACTTAGAAGTCCATACATAAATCCGTACAAAAGGGTTTTCAATTTATTAATTTTTTTTTATATAATTTACAAAATCATTTAAGGACTATGGATTTACCAATTCATTTAAAGATTCTTATGGATTATCAAAATTTTATAAAGGTTATATAATACTTCTACAAAACACGACCCCGCGAGCTGCTTGCAGCTCGCGCAACGCGCAAATACTAGTTATTATACTATATAAAGCTCGATTACCACTCACTGACTGACATAATTGTTCTCCCAGATGGTGAAGGGGAAGGTGGGTATATTTTGACAGATTCGTAAACAAGCAACTCTCGTGAGTATGGGAAAAATCCCAAACCTCCCCTTTTCGCCCCCCCTCTCCCCCCTCCACGGCGTATCTCGGAAACTAAGAGACCAGTGTTTTGTTTTTTTACGGATTCGTATAGAGGAGGCTCGGAAAAGTAAAAAGCATTTTTCAAAGTTCCCCCCTCCCTTGCCCCCTTCTCCCCCCCTTAGGCGGATCTCGGAAGTTAACAGACTTGCAACATTTTTTTTTTCAGATTCATATCAATGCGCCCAGAGTTGGTCAAAATCACTTTTCCAAACTCCCCCCTCTCCCCCTCTTCACCCCTCCCCCCATCGTATCTCGGAAACTAAGAGACGCGTGTTTTGTTTTTTTACGGATTCGTATAGAGGAGGCTCGGAAAAGTAAAAACCATTTCTCAAAGTTCCCCCCCTTGCCCCCCTTCTCCCCCCTTTAGATGGATCTCGGAAGTTAACAGACATCAACATTTTTTTTTTCAGATTCATATCAAGGGGCCCAGAGTATATCAAAATCATTTTTCAAAACTCATCCCTCCCCCCCCCCCCCTTCATCCCTCCCCCATCGTGGTAAAGCGAAGCGTAGCGTAGCGTAGGGATAAGGTCACGATAGCTTTCCGGTGGTGGGTAGGTCCTGAGTGGAGCGAACCTGCGAGACCGAGTGGAGCGAAGGGGGGAGGTGGCGAGCGAAGCGAGCCGGCGACCTCCGTAGCGTAACGAAGGTTGAGTGGGTGAAGCGTAACTCAGGGGTGACGACAAGCAAACTTACAAGTAACGAGTGGGGGAAACGTGCCAAACCCCCCTTTTTGCACACCACCCCCCTCCCTATAGTATCTCGGAAACTAAGAGACCCGTGTTTTGTATGTTTTTATGGATTCGTATAGAGGAGGCTCGGAAAAGTAAAAACCACTTTTCAAAGTCCCCCCCTTGCCCCCCTTCTCCCCCCTTTAGGCGGATCTCGGAAGTTAACAGACTTGCAACATTTTTTTTTCAGATTCATATCAAGGGGCACAGAGTTGGTCAAAATCATTTTTCAAAACGCCCCCTCTCCCCCTCTTCACGCCTCCCCCCATCGTATCTCGGAAACTAGGTCGCAGTAAAATGAAGCGTACCGTAGCGTTAGGATAAGGTCACTATAGTTTTCCGATGGTAGGTAAGTCTTGAGTGGAGCGAACCTACGAGACCGAGTGGAGCGAAGGGGGGAGGTGGCGAGCGAAGCGAGCCGGCGACCTCCATAGCTTAACGAAGGTTGAGTGGGTGAAGCTAACTAAGGGGGCGTAACTAAGGGGTGACGGACAGCAAACTTACAAGTAACTTTCACGAGTGGGGGAAACGTGCCAAACCCCCCTTTTTGCACCCCTCCCCCTTCCCTATCACATCTCAGAAACTAAGAGACCTGTGTTTTGTTTGTTTTTACGGATTCGTATAGAGGAGGCTCGGAAAAGTAAAACCTATTTTTCCAAATTTCCCCCTTCTCCCCCCTTTAGGCTAATCTCGGAAGTTAAAAGACTTGGCAAGTTGGCACATTTTTTTCAGATTCATATCGAGGGTTAATCAAAATCATTTCTCAAAAGTCCCCTCTCTCCCCCCTTCACCCCTCCCCCATCGTATCTCGGAAACTAGGTAGCGGTAAAATGAAGCGTAGCGTAGCGTAGGGATAAGGTCACTACAGCTTTCCGGTGGTAGGTAAGTCTTGAGTGGAGCGAACCTACGAGACTGAATGGAGCGAAGGAGGGAGGTGGCGAGCGAAGGGAGGTAGCGAGCGAAGGGAGGTAGCGAGCGAAGCGAGCCGGCCACCTCCGTCGCGTAACGAAGGTTGAGTGGGTGAAGCGTAACTAAGGGGTGACGGACAGCAAACTTACAAGTAACTCTCATGAGTAGGGCAAAAGTACCAAGCCTCCCCTTTTTGGCCTCTCCTTTTTAGCCTCCCCCCCCCCCCCTCCCAATCGTATCTCAGAAACTAAGAGACCCGTGTTTTGTTGTTTTTACGGATTCGTATAGAGGAGGCTCGGAAAAGTAGAAACCATATAAGGATAAGGATAAGGATAAGGATAAGGATAAGGATAAGGATAAGGATAAGGATAAGGATAAGGATAAGGATAAGGATAAGGATAAGGATAAGGATAAGGATAAGGATAAGGATAAGGATAAGGATAAGGATAAGGATAAGGATAAGGATAAGGATAAGGATAAGGATAAGGATAAGGATAAGGATAAGGATAAGGATAAGGATAAGGATAAGGATAAGGATAAGGATAAGGATAAGGATAAGGATAAGGATAAGGATAAAGATAAGGATAAGGATAAGGATAAGCATTAATGCATACATGACAAAATCGATGGAAGATCTCAGCAGATGCTCGGCGACCTCAATCGAGTTTCCCAACAGGTGGGTCTTAAAATGAACATGGATAAGACAAAGGTAATGTGCAATGGCCATGTTGTGCCCACCCCATTGTCGGTTGGGAACTCGGTTCTAGAAGTTGTTGACTCGTATGTCTACCTGGGACAAACCATCGCACTAGGTAGGTCCAACTTCAAGAAGGAGGTCAACCGCCAAATCCAATTCGGCTGGGCAGCGTTCGGGAAACTGCGTAACGTTTTCTCGTCCAAAATACCTCAGTGCCTCAAGTCGAAAGTTTTCGACCAATGTGTGTTACCAGTGATGACGTATGGTGCCGAAACGTGGTCCTTTACTGTAGGCCTTATTAGTAAGCTCAGTATAGTCCAACGAGCTATGGAGAGGGCTATGCTTGGAGTGTCTCTGCGCGATCGACTCAGAAATGAGGAGATTAGTAGACGAACCAAAGTTAACGACATAGCCCAACGAATTAGCAAGTTGAAATGGCAGTGGGCAGGCCATAATAATATAGCACGCAGAACTGATGGCTGATGGGGCCGTAAGGTTCTCGAATGGAGACCACGCACCGGCAAGCGGCGCAGCGTAGGACGTCCACCCACTAGGTGGGCAGACGATCTTATGAAGGCCACAGGATCACGCTGGATGCAGGCCGCTTACAACCGGTCCTATTGGAAGTCTAAAGGGGAGGCCTATGTTCAGCAGTGGACGTCTTACGGCTGATATGATGATGATGATGAAGGTATTGTCAATTTTTTTTTTTTCAATTTTGTTTCTTTTTTTGATTGAATTAGTTTTATAATGTTTTAGGGGGTCCTGTTTTTTTTATTCTATTCTCGACAACATCTCAGACTTGATTTTATTCAAAAATATTGATATGGGTATCGTTTTCGAGTGATTTGGAGGTGCTGATTTAGAATATGACATCCGTTTTTTTTAATTCAAGATATTCGAGAAGAGACTTCGGGGGGTTTCGGGGAGATAACGTCCCCCTGTCTTACGCCTCTTCTCAATGGAATCGCCTTCGTGCTCTGCTCCTGTACTCGGACCGACATGGTGGCGTTATTATACAAACACTTCAACACCTCGATGTACCGATAGTCAATACGGCATCGCTGGAGTGACTCAAGTACCGCCCATGTTTCTACCGAATCGAAGGCTTTCTCATAGTCCACAAACGCTAAGCATAATGGCAAGTTATACTCTTCGGTTTTCTGTTTAACTTGCCGCAGCGTATGGATGTGGTCTATGGTACTATAGCCTCTTCGGAAACCGGCTTGTTCGGGAGGCTGAAAGTCATCAAGTCTGTGTTCGAGACGGTTCGTGATAACCCTTGAAAACAGCTTATAAACATGACTCAGAAGCGTGATGGGTCTGTAGTTCTTCAATAGGCTGTTATCACCTTTTTTGAAGAACAACACCACCTCACTCCTGCTCCACGTTTGAGGCGTTTTGCCCTCGGACAAGACGGAATTAAAGAGTTTCTGGAGGACTTTAAGTACTGGTGTTCCACCCGCTCTCAGAAGCTCTGAAGTGATTCCGTCCTCGCCCGGCGCCTTGTTGTTCTTAAGCTGCTTCAGGGCCATCCTAATCTCGTACAGACTGATGTCTGGGATATCTTCGGTATAATGTCGGGACAGCTTGGCTCTTGGATCTCCTACCAAGTGTATAACTGTCCATAGAACCTCTCGATCTCGCCTAAAACCTCTGCTTTGGTCGACGCCCCGAAACTCTTTATTGCCGCAATGGAAGACGCTTTCAAACTCCTGGAATGGCAAGGACTTGGCATCAACATCAACGGCGAATACATCACTCACCTTCGGTTTGCCGACGACATCGTAGTCATGGCAAAGTCGATGGAGGAACTCAGCATGATGCTCGATGGCCTCGACCGAGTTTCACAACGGGTGGGCTTGAAAATGAACATGGACAAGACGAAAATTATGTCAAATGCCAATTTTGTGCCCACCCCAGTCTCTGTTGGAAACTCGGTACTCGAAGTTGTTGACTCATATATCTATTTAGGACAAGTAGTCCAATTAGGTAGGTCCAACTTCGAGAAAGAGGTCAACCGCCGAATCCAACTCGGTTGGGCAGCGTTCGGGAAGCTACGCAATGTCTTTTCGTCCGACATACCTCAGTGCCTCAAGACGAAAGTCTTCAACCAATGTGTGTTACCAGTGATGACTTACGGCACCGAAACGTGGTCTTTCACTATCGGCCTCATCTCAAAGCTCAAAGTCGCTCAGCGAGCTATGGAGAGGGCTATGCTCGGTGTTTCTCTACGTGATCGAATCCGAAATGAGGAGATCCGTAGACGAACTAAAGTCACCGATATAGCCCACCGGATTAGCAAGCTGAAGTGGCAATGGGCAGGCCATATTGCTCGCAGAGCAGATGGCCGATGGGGTCGAAAAGTGCTAGAGTGGAGACCGCGGACTAGCAAGCGCAGCGTAGGACGTCCACCAACGAGGTGGACAGACGACCTTGTAAAGGTCGCCGGAAGACGCTGGATGCAGGTCGCTTCCAACCGGTATATGTGGAGATCTAAAGGGGAGGCCTATGTTCAGCAGTGGACGTCCTATGGCTGATATGATGAGAAGAGACTTTAATTTAATTCAAAAATCAGAATATGGCTAATTTTTTCGAGTGATTTGGAGGTGCTGATTTAGAAAATGATCCAAAAAAGAAAGGAGGGCACATAATTAAATTGTAACAACGTGATCTAGCTTTGAATTTAGATTTTGAAAATTTTGAAAACAAGAATCTAAAAACGTGTTCAAGGCGTCGCTTTCTGCTGAATATCCACTAAACCTGACCACTATATTACTTCACAAACAAACATATTTTAAGTTGCGTCATCAGCTTTGATTTTTGTATAGAATAGAATATGAGATCTGGATGGAACTCCATTGATGCCGTAATAGTCTACTTACTTATTCTGCAAATTTACACGGTGACATTAATGTCGTTACAATCTAGCATTCAAGATCACTCATAGAACGTACTCCAAATTCAAGTTGCATGGATCACAGAACAGAATCCGCAGAATATTCTTTCGAATCATAGACATAAACTATGGATACGCTTTTATTATTTCGATGACGATGCTCAATTCGTATCATCCTTTGACCATGAACAGAAGACACAAGATTGTAGAAAAATATAATGCAAAAAAAAAGCAAAACAAACAAAAAAAAACATGCAAAAAAAATGGAAAACAAACAAAAAAAAACGAACTAATATGTACACTATACTTAGTTATTATAATTACTCTATATAAATTTTAACTATAATACATATTGAAATGTCAGTAGGTAGCTAAGAAAAACGCTAGAAAGCTTATTGCAGATGTGGTTCTTAAAGAAAACTTTCCAAACCGAGTCAAAGTGTAAATAAATGCCTTTTGAATTGAGACAGGTCAGATTTTTATATTTACCTATATCTTTGAATGGAACCTACAAAACTGTTGACTTAATCCAATTATGGTTTATTATATTTGTGGTATTTTTATTTATTTACAATGTAGATAATTATTAATTATAAAAAAACACCTATATGTACACACTACCTTTAAAAACTAAAAATAAAACTAAAATATTTACAAAAATAACTAAATTAAAACTAAAATTAAAAATTTACATGGCGTCAAAAAATTCATCCACATCGTTGTCAATGGGGAAAGTGCCCAGAACGCTGGCAGCATTGCCGCAAAACTTATATTATTAAGGAATTAACTTAAAAAGAAAAATAATTGAAAATTGAAGCATTTGTTCTTGCGTTGCACTGAAAATAGTTACATTTTGATTCATACATTTTTTTGGTCTGCTTAATTTACTTCTCTATAATATACTAAAAAGTAATACTCAAAATTAATACTAAAAGGAATATCATGCAAGATTAATATTCTATTTAGTTTACACTAGAGGTGTATTTAATAATAATAAACAATTTATTTCAGGTAACAAAGACCCATAGATAAAATACCTTAACCTAAATATACATAAATAAAAATATACACAAAAAAAAAACTAAAACTTTCGGTATCTGCCATTGCCATTTACACACAGCAGTAACCGGCTCTTTATTTGTTACTTTACAGTTAAAAGTAACTGAGACATCCCACACCTTCGTGCAACACAGCAGTCCACGCCTTATTATTTTTTACTTTTTTATTAAAAAATAACTAAAACATTGAGTACCTGCCATTCCCATTTACACTCTCGCGTACTACAGCAGTCCCCGGGTCTTTATTTTTTACTTTACAGTTAAAAGTAACTGAGACGTTTAGGATCTGCCGTTTAAACCCCACACCTTCGTGCAACACAGCAGTCCACGCCTTAATATTATTTTATTTTTTTGTATTAAATAACTAAAACATTCGGTATCTGCCCTTCCCATTTACACTCTCGCGTACTACAGCAGTCCCTGGGTCTTTATTTTTTACTTTACAGTTAAAAGTAACTGAGACATTTAGGATCTGCCGTTTAAACCCTCACCTTCGTGGAACACAGCAGTCCACGGCTTATTATTTTTTTAATAAAAAGTAACTAAGACTTTATTTGGTATCTGCCATATAACTCATAACTCTATGCCATATACCATATGCTACCTTTGCACACTACGACTCATTACTGATAAGACAACAACTTTTACCCATTTTAACGGACAATTATCTTTCGTCTTAACCGATCCACCACAAGCTAGATAGCATCCACAACTTGACATCGACTCCCATCCTGATTTTCGCGCCACAGACAACGCAAGACATCCGACAACTCACCTCAACGACGAATTTGCAATCACTCGGTTCTATTGACTTCATCACCAACCAGAGCATGTTCTCGGCAGTAAGCCGACTCTGATCAGAATCCAAAGCCTAACTACTTACAGATCATTCGGTTGACCGGGCAACCAAACGTTCCCGATCAACAGTCGGTCAGATTTTCTACTGACCAGTAACATGGTTCAATAACGATCTCGCATTGGGTACGTATTCACCTCGAACTACCTTACGTTCCGTTTTATTTATTTATAATTGACGAATAGTTTGGGTTGGAGTGTTTGTTTGCCATGATTATCAATGACAATTTGTTATAATCATAGATTTATATTTATTTATTTTTCATGTACACATACACTTTGCACGCACATAGTCCGTATTATGTCCATTGCTAGCAATTAGTATGTAAAATGTTGATTAAAAGGGTTATGAATGAAGTCAAGGGGAAGTATGTGTGTGTATATGTGAAATTGCTAGCAAGCAGTATGTAAAATGTTGATTAAAAGGGTTATGAATGAAGTCAAGGGAAAGTATGTGTGTGTGTGTATGTGTGAAATTGCTAGCAATTAGTAGGTATGTAGGTAAAATGTTGATTAAAAGGGTTATGAATGAAGTCAAGGAAAAATATGTGCGTGTGTATATGTGAAAAGAAGGATAATAAAAGAACGTTGTAGACGTATTAAAAATGTAAGCATACAGGGGGACAGGAAGCGGGAAGCGACTTTGCTTTATACTATGTAGTGAAGATATAGGCGTCTTTAGAGGGCCGTGCTGAATGAACTAACAATGGTTTATTTTTCAAATTTAGCAAGTTGTATGAGAAACCAATGCGGTACATAATGTTACTTGCCAAACATCAATTATTATTTAATAGTTTTTGGCTAAGGTTGTGTTGCCTTTTTTAGATATTTTCTTAAGTTTTTTTTTTTTTCAGTACGACCCCCTTCACCTACATCAATATATTATTTGTTATTACGAATTCACATTATCAGTTGCGGTACATATAAAGTGTTAATAGAGTACATTCCTTGCGTCTAAGAAACTTTTTAATACGCTATACTTTTTTCAAGTTACACGCAAAAAAGGGGGCCGTGCCAGCCAAACGTTTTCAGCATGGCTCCCTTTTTTTGTATATTTCTTCAAAAGTACGGGATAGAGTAGTTTTGAAAAGCATAAAGTAGGAACTTATTTCATTATTTACTTAGTCACTTACAAGGAATATTATTTTATAGTTTATTCGTACAGACTTTTAAGTAAGTCAACTGTAGGAACAAAAAAAAACATTCAGTTGATTTACTTAGAAGTCCATATATAAATCCGTACATAAGGGTTTTCAAAATATTAAAAATATTTTATATAATTTACAAAATCTTTTAAGGACTATGGATTTAACAATTCATTTAAAGATTCTTATGGATTATCAAAATTTTATAAAGGTGAGAAATACTTCTACAAAACACAAACCCGCGAGCTGCTTGCAGCTCGCGCAACGCGCAAATACTAGTTATTATATTATACTATATAAAGCTCGATTACCACTCACTGACTGACATAATTGTTCTCCCAGATGGTGAAGGGGAAGGTGGGTATATTTTGACAGATTCGTAAACAAGCAACTCTCGTGAGTATGGGAAAAATCCCAAACCTCCCCTTTTCGCCCCCCCTCTCCCCCCTCCACGGCGTATCTCGGAAACTAAGAGACCAGTGTTTTGTTTTTTTACGGATTCGTATAGAGGAGGCTCGGAAAAGTAAAAAGCATTTTTCAAAGTTCCCCCCTCCCTTGCCCCCTTCTCCCCCCCTTAGGCGGATCTCGGAAGTTAACAGACTTGCAACATTTTTTTTTTCAGATTCATATCAATGCGCCCAGAGTTGGTCAAAATCACTTTTCCAAACTCCCCCCTCTCCCCCTCTTCACCCCTCCCCCCATCGTATCTCGGAAACTAAGAGACGCGTGTTTTGTTTTTTTACGGATTCGTATAGAGGAGGCTCGGAAAAGTAAAAACCATTTCTCAAAGTTCCCCCCCTTGCCCCCCTTCTCCCCCCTTTAGATGGATCTCGGAAGTTAACAGACATCAACATTTTTTTTTTCAGATTCATATCAAGGGGCCCAGAGTATATCAAAATCATTTTTCAAAACTCATCCCTCCCCCCCCCCCCCCTTCATCCCTCCCCCATCGTGGTAAAGCGAAGCGTAGCGTAGCGTAGGGATAAGGTCACGATAGCTTTCCGGTGGTGGGTAGGTCCTGAGTGGAGCGAACCTGCGAGACCGAGTGGAGCGAAGGGGGGAGGTGGCGAGCGAAGCGAGCCGGCGACCTCCGTAGCGTAACGAAGGTTGAGTGGGTGAAGCGTAACTCAGGGGTGACGACAAGCAAACTTACAAGTAACGAGTGGGGGAAACGTGCCAAACCCCCCTTTTTGCACACCACCCCCCTCCCTATAGTATCTCGGAAACTAAGAGACCCGTGTTTTGTATGTTTTTATGGATTCGTATAGAGGAGGCTCGGAAAAGTAAAAACCACTTTTCAAAGTCCCCCCCTTGCCCCCCTTCTCCCCCCTTTAGGCGGATCTCGGAAGTTAACAGACTTGCAACATTTTTTTTTCAGATTCATATCAAGGGGCACAGAGTTGGTCAAAATCATTTTTCAAAACGCCCCCTCTCCCCCTCTTCACGCCTCCCCCCATCGTATCTCGGAAACTAGGTCGCAGTAAAATGAAGCGTACCGTAGCGTTAGGATAAGGTCACTATAGTTTTCCGATGGTAGGTAAGTCTTGAGTGGAGCGAACCTACGAGACCGAGTGGAGCGAAGGGGGGAGGTGGCGAGCGAAGCGAGCCGGCGACCTCCATAGCTTAACGAAGGTTGAGTGGGTGAAGCTAACTAAGGGGGCGTAACTAAGGGGTGACGGACAGCAAACTTACAAGTAACTTTCACGAGTGGGGGAAACGTGCCAAACCCCCCTTTTTGCACCCCTCCCCCTTCCCTATCACATCTCAGAAACTAAGAGACCTGTGTTTTGTTTGTTTTTACGGATTCGTATAGAGGAGGCTCGGAAAAGTAAAACCTATTTTTCCAAATTTCCCCCTTCTCCCCCCTTTAGGCTAATCTCGGAAGTTAAAAGACTTGGCAAGTTGGCACATTTTTTTCAGATTCATATCGAGGGTTAATCAAAATCATTTCTCAAAAGTCCCCTCTCTCCCCCCTTCACCCCTCCCCCATCGTATCTCGGAAACTAGGTAGCGGTAAAATGAAGCGTAGCGTAGCGTAGGGATAAGGTCACTACAGCTTTCCGGTGGTAGGTAAGTCTTGAGTGGAGCGAACCTACGAGACTGAATGGAGCGAAGGAGGGAGGTGGCGAGCGAAGGGAGGTAGCGAGCGAAGGGAGGTAGCGAGCGAAGCGAGCCGGCCACCTCCGTCGCGTAACGAAGGTTGAGTGGGTGAAGCGTAACTAAGGGGTGACGGACAGCAAACTTACAAGTAACTCTCATGAGTAGGGCAAAAGTACCAAGCCTCCCCTTTTTGGCCTCTCCTTTTTAGCCTCCCCCCCCCCCCTCCCAATCGTATCTCAGAAACTAAGAGACCCGTGTTTTGTTGTTTTTACGGATTCGTATAGAGGAGGCTCGGAAAAGTAGAAACCATATAAGGATAAGGATAAGGATAAGGATAAGGATAAGGATAAGGATAAGGATAAGGATAAGGATAAGGATAAGGATAAGGATAAGGATAAGGATAAGGATAAGGATAAGGATAAGGATAAGGATAAGGATAAGGATAAGGATAAGGATAAGGATAAGGATAAGGATAAGGATAAGGATAAGGATAAGGATAAGGATAAGGATAAGGATAAGGATAAGGATAAGGATAAGGATAAAGATAAGGATAAGGATAAGGATAAGCATTAATGCATACATGACAAAATCGATGGAAGATCTCAGCAGATGCTCGGCGACCTCAATCGAGTTTCCCAACAGGTGGGTCTTAAAATGAACATGGATAAGACAAAGGTAATGTGCAATGGCCATGTTGTGCCCACCCCATTGTCGGTTGGGAACTCGGTTCTAGAAGTTGTTGACTCGTATGTCTACCTGGGACAAACCATCGCACTAGGTAGGTCCAACTTCAAGAAGGAGGTCAACCGCCAAATCCAATTCGGCTGGGCAGCGTTCGGGAAACTGCGTAACGTTTTCTCGTCCAAAATACCTCAGTGCCTCAAGTCGAAAGTTTTCGACCAATGTGTGTTACCAGTGATGACGTATGGTGCCGAAACGTGGTCCTTTACTGTAGGCCTTATTAGTAAGCTCAGTATAGTCCAACGAGCTATGGAGAGGGCTATGCTTGGAGTGTCTCTGCGCGATCGACTCAGAAATGAGGAGATTAGTAGACGAACCAAAGTTAACGACATAGCCCAACGAATTAGCAAGTTGAAATGGCAGTGGGCAGGCCATAATAATATAGCACGCAGAACTGATGGCTGATGGGGCCGTAAGGTTCTCGAATGGAGACCACGCACCGGCAAGCGGCGCAGCGTAGGACGTCCACCCACTAGGTGGGCAGACGATCTTATGAAGGCCACAGGATCACGCTGGATGCAGGCCGCTTACAACCGGTCCTATTGGAAGTCTAAAGGGGAGGCCTATGTTCAGCAGTGGACGTCTTACGGCTGATATGATGATGATGATGAAGGTATTGTCAATTTTTTTTTTTTCAATTTTGTTTCTTTTTTTGATTGAATTAGTTTTATAATGTTTTAGGGGGTCCTGTTTTTTTTATTCTATTCTCGACAACATCTCAGACTTGATTTTATTCAAAAATATTGATATGGGTATCGTTTTCGAGTGATTTGGAGGTGCTGATTTAGAATATGACATCCGTTTTTTTTAATTCAAGATATTCGAGAAGAGACTTCGGGGGGTTTCGGGGAGATAACGTCCCCCTGTCTTACGCCTCTTCTCAATGGAATCGCCTTCGTGCTCTGCTCCTGTACTCGGACCGACATGGTGGCGTTATTATACAAACACTTCAACACCTCGATGTACCGATAGTCAATACGGCATCGCTGGAGTGACTCAAGTACCGCCCATGTTTCTACCGAATCGAAGGCTTTCTCATAGTCCACAAACGCTAAGCATAATGGCAAGTTATACTCTTCGGTTTTCTGTTTAACTTGCCGCAGCGTATGGATGTGGTCTATGGTACTATAGCCTCTTCGGAAACCGGCTTGTTCGGGAGGCTGAAAGTCATCAAGTCTGTGTTCGAGACGGTTCGTGATAACCCTTGAAAACAGCTTATAAACATGACTCAGAAGCGTGATGGGTCTGTAGTTCTTCAATAGGCTGTTATCACCTTTTTTGAAGAACAACACCACCTCACTCCTGCTCCACGTTTGAGGCGTTTTGCCCTCGGACAAGACGGAATTAAAGAGTTTCTGGAGGACTTTAAGTACTGGTGTTCCACCCGCTCTCAGAAGCTCTGAAGTGATTCCGTCCTCGCCCGGCGCCTTGTTGTTCTTAAGCTGCTTCAGGGCCATCCTAATCTCGTACAGACTGATGTCTGGGATATCTTCGGTATAATGTCGGGACAGCTTGGCTCTTGGATCTCCTACCAAGTGTATAACTGTCCATAGAACCTCTCGATCTCGCCTAAAACCTCTGCTTTGGTCGACGCCCCGAAACTCTTTATTGCCGCAATGGAAGACGCTTTCAAACTCCTGGAATGGCAAGGACTTGGCATCAACATCAACGGCGAATACATCACTCACCTTCGGTTTGCCGACGACATCGTAGTCATGGCAAAGTCGATGGAGGAACTCAGCATGATGCTCGATGGCCTCGACCGAGTTTCACAACGGGTGGGCTTGAAAATGAACATGGACAAGACGAAAATTATGTCAAATGCCAATTTTGTGCCCACCCCAGTCTCTGTTGGAAACTCGGTACTCGAAGTTGTTGACTCATATATCTATTTAGGACAAGTAGTCCAATTAGGTAGGTCCAACTTCGAGAAAGAGGTCAACCGCCGAATCCAACTCGGTTGGGCAGCGTTCGGGAAGCTACGCAATGTCTTTTCGTCCGACATACCTCAGTGCCTCAAGACGAAAGTCTTCAACCAATGTGTGTTACCAGTGATGACTTACGGCACCGAAACGTGGTCTTTCACTATCGGCCTCATCTCAAAGCTCAAAGTCGCTCAGCGAGCTATGGAGAGGGCTATGCTCGGTGTTTCTCTACGTGATCGAATCCGAAATGAGGAGATCCGTAGACGAACTAAAGTCACCGATATAGCCCACCGGATTAGCAAGCTGAAGTGGCAATGGGCAGGCCATATTGCTCGCAGAGCAGATGGCCGATGGGGTCGAAAAGTGCTAGAGTGGAGACCGCGGACTAGCAAGCGCAGCGTAGGACGTCCACCAACGAGGTGGACAGACGACCTTGTAAAGGTCGCCGGAAGACGCTGGATGCAGGTCGCTTCCAACCGGTATATGTGGAGATCTAAAGGGGAGGCCTATGTTCAGCAGTGGACGTCCTATGGCTGATATGATGAGAAGAGACTTTAATTTAATTCAAAAATCAGAATATGGCTAATTTTTTCGAGTGATTTGGAGGTGCTGATTTAGAAAATGATCCAAAAAAGAAAGGAGGGCACATAATTAAATTGTAACAACGTGATCTAGCTTTGAATTTAGATTTTGAAAATTTTGAAAACAAGAATCTAAAAACGTGTTCAAGGCGTCGCTTTCTGCTGAATATCCACTAAACCTGACCACTATATTACTTCACAAACAAACATATTTTAAGTTGCGTCATCAGCTTTGATTTTTGTATAGAATAGAATATGAGATCTGGATGGAACTCCATTGATGCCGTAATAGTCTACTTACTTATTCTGCAAATTTACACGGTGACATTAATGTCGTTACAATCTAGCATTCAAGATCACTCATAGAACGTACTCCAAATTCAAGTTGCATGGATCACAGAACAGAATCCGCAGAATATTCTTTCGAATCATAGACATAAACTATGGATACGCTTTTATTATTTCGATGACGATGCTCAATTCGTATCATCCTTTGACCATGAACAGAAGACACAAGATTGTAGAAAAATATAATGCAAAAAAAAAGCAAAACAAACAAAAAAAAACATGCAAAAAAAATGGAAAACAAACAAAAAAAAACGAACTAATATGTACACTATACTTAGTTATTATAATTACTCTATATAAATTTTAACTATAATACATATTGAAATGTCAGTAGGTAGCTAAGAAAAACGCTAGAAAGCTTATTGCAGATGTGGTTCTTAAAGAAAACTTTCCAAACCGAGTCAAAGTGTAAATAAATGCCTTTTGAATTGAGACAGGTCAGATTTTTATATTTACCTATATCTTTGAATGGAACCTACAAAACTGTTGACTTAATCCAATTATGGTTTATTATATTTGTGGTATTTTTATTTATTTACAATGTAGATAATTATTAATTATAAAAAAACACCTATATGTACACACTACCTTTAAAAACTAAAAATAAAACTAAAATATTTACAAAAATAACTAAATTAAAACTAAAATTAAAAATTTACATGGCGTCAAAAAATTCATCCACATCGTTGTCAATGGGGAAAGTGCCCAGAACGCTGGCAGCATTGCCGCAAAACTTATATTATTAAGGAATTAACTTAAAAAGAAAAATAATTGAAAATTGAAGCATTTGTTCTTGCGTTGCACTGAAAATAGTTACATTTTGATTCATACATTTTTTTGGTCTGCTTAATTTACTTCTCTATAATATACTAAAAAGTAATACTCAAAATTAATACTAAAAGGAATATCATGCAAGATTAATATTCTATTTAGTTTACACTAGAGGTGTATTTAATAATAATAAACAATTTATTTCAGGTAACAAAGACCCATAGATAAAATACCTTAACCTAAATATACATAAATAAAAATATACACAAAAAAAAAACTAAAACTTTCGGTATCTGCCATTGCCATTTACACACAGCAGTAACCGGCTCTTTATTTGTTACTTTACAGTTAAAAGTAACTGAGACATCCCACACCTTCGTGCAACACAGCAGTCCACGCCTTATTATTTTTTACTTTTTTATTAAAAAATAACTAAAACATTGAGTACCTGCCATTCCCATTTACACTCTCGCGTACTACAGCAGTCCCCGGGTCTTTATTTTTTACTTTACAGTTAAAAGTAACTGAGACGTTTAGGATCTGCCGTTTAAACCCCACACCTTCGTGCAACACAGCAGTCCACGCCTTAATATTATTTTATTTTTTTGTATTAAATAACTAAAACATTCGGTATCTGCCCTTCCCATTTACACTCTCGCGTACTACAGCAGTCCCTGGGTCTTTATTTTTTACTTTACAGTTAAAAGTAACTGAGACATTTAGGATCTGCCGTTTAAACCCTCACCTTCGTGGAACACAGCAGTCCACGGCTTATTATTTTTTTAATAAAAAGTAACTAAGACTTTATTTGGTATCTGCCATATAACTCATAACTCTATGCCATATACCATATGCTACCTTTGCACACTACGACTCATTACTGATAAGACAACAACTTTTACCCATTTTAACGGACAATTATCTTTCGTCTTAACCGATCCACCACAAGCTAGATAGCATCCACAACTTGACATCGACTCCCATCCTGATTTTCGCGCCACAGACAACGCAAGACATCCGACAACTCACCTCAACGACGAATTTGCAATCACTCGGTTCTATTGACTTCATCACCAACCAGAGCATGTTCTCGGCAGTAAGCCGACTCTGATCAGAATCCAAAGCCTAACTACTTACAGATCATTCGGTTGACCGGGCAACCAAACGTTCCCGATCAACAGTCGGTCAGATTTTCTACTGACCAGTAACATGGTTCAATAACGATCTCGCATTGGGTACGTATTCACCTCGAACTACCTTACGTTCCGTTTTATTTATTTATAATTGACGAATAGTTTGGGTTGGAGTGTTTGTTTGCCATGATTATCAATGACAATTTGTTATAATCATAGATTTATATTTATTTATTTTTCATGTACACATACACTTTGCACGCACATAGTCCGTATTATGTCCATTGCTAGCAATTAGTATGTAAAATGTTGATTAAAAGGGTTATGAATGAAGTCAAGGGGAAGTATGTGTGTGTATATGTGAAATTGCTAGCAAGCAGTATGTAAAATGTTGATTAAAAGGGTTATGAATGAAGTCAAGGGAAAGTATGTGTGTGTGTGTATGTGTGAAATTGCTAGCAATTAGTAGGTATGTAGGTAAAATGTTGATTAAAAGGGTTATGAATGAAGTCAAGGAAAAATATGTGCGTGTGTATATGTGAAAAGAAGGATAATAAAAGAACGTTGTAGACGTATTAAAAATGTAAGCATACAGGGGGACAGGAAGCGGGAAGCGACTTTGCTTTATACTATGTAGTGAAGATATAGGCGTCTTTAGAGGGCCGTGCTGAATGAACTAACAATGGTTTATTTTTCAAATTTAGCAAGTTGTATGAGAAACCAATGCGGTACATAATGTTACTTGCCAAACATCAATTATTATTTAATAGTTTTTGGCTAAGGTTGTGTTGCCTTTTTTAGATATTTTCTTAAGTTTTTTTTTTTTTCAGTACGACCCCCTTCACCTACATCAATATATTATTTGTTATTACGAATTCACATTATCAGTTGCGGTACATATAAAGTGTTAATAGAGTACATTCCTTGCGTCTAAGAAACTTTTTAATACGCTATACTTTTTTCAAGTTACACGCAAAAAAGGGGGCCGTGCCAGCCAAACGTTTTCAGCATGGCTCCCTTTTTTTGTATATTTCTTCAAAAGTACGGGATAGAGTAGTTTTGAAAAGCATAAAGTAGGAACTTATTTCATTATTTACTTAGTCACTTACAAGGAATATTATTTTATAGTTTATTCGTACAGACTTTTAAGTAAGTCAACTGTAGGAACAAAAAAAAACATTCAGTTGATTTACTTAGAAGTCCATATATAAATCCGTACATAAGGGTTTTCAAAATATTAAAAATATTTTATATAATTTACAAAATCTTTTAAGGACTATGGATTTAACAATTCATTTAAAGATTCTTATGGATTATCAAAATTTTATAAAGGTGAGAAATACTTCTACAAAACACAAACCCGCGAGCTGCTTGCAGCTCGCGCAACGCGCAAATACTAGTTTGATATATAAAACTGGAGAAGTAAAATCTAACAAAGCATGTATGATGTAACAAAGCCAGTTGAATATACTGTTCATGTGCAAAATTGTCGACTTAAATAAAATGAATTTGTTCTGGCATCTAAGCTATATTGTTTAAAGTAACAAAATAAATAATTATTCTAAACATTTTGATGCCAACTAAGAGAAAATGTATCTTAGTTAGTCTGCATTTTTTTCAGTGTACCTGCCAAATTCACGTTTTCTATCAGATACAGAACCAAAACATTTCTATTAACAACTAGGTATTATAATCTTATATTATAGATAAATACTTATAGAGCCACTGCTTTTCTGACGTTCACAATCTAGTAACTGGATTATACGATACTACTCTACGAGTAAGTAAGACGAGAGAGGCAAGCGTGACCTCTGCGGCTGTTATTATTTAGCCATGAGGTACACAATAATAGCTTCTGCCTGCGGTTTCATCCGTATCATGTTAGGCTTTTGGCCCTTAGGAGACCTCGTCAGTTCCCTTGTCCTTGGTCGGACGGCGAGCTACCCATAACTCTGATGGTATATTATATAGCCTATGGCCTTCTTTGAGAAGTGGACTATCCATCACAAAAACAATTTTCATGATCAATATTTTTTTAACTTGAACCAGGAGTTCCTTACATTAGCGCGTTCAAACAAAAAAAAATCTACAACTTTATTATATTAGTTTAGATAAACATGAAATAAACTGGTTAAAACTTGTAAAAGCATAAAACTGAAATCAAATTCAAAATGTGTCGCTTGGGAATAATCCTTCGCTTTTAAAACAGACACTATCGCCGGAGCCGTTGGGACATTCCGCAATTTATATCTTTACAGACAACTATTTCGTTTGGCTGCACTCGTGGATTTATTTTAATTCTTGCGGTAATAGTCTTTGTAGAGATTTTGCGTTGAATTTAGATATTCCTTTTCTCTTTTTAGCTTCGCTTAAATAAAAAATGTTGGTATTGTAATTTTATGTAGTAAAATTATAAATTAAAGTAGCTTAAAAAAAAATACGCTGTGAATGTAAGCGATTAACATTTAGTTTATAACGTTTTACAATTTTGAACGTCCTGCAACAAACAAACAAACAACTAAAATTATATATACGTAACACCGCAGACCCCGCACAAACTACAAAGTTATATTAAATCCATGTATTTCTCATCACAGGCTGCATTCAAAGCACTTAACCAGTGATAACAATGTCCCTCTTAAGAATTTAAAGAGCTACTTAAGAAATAAAAGCTTTTCTAAATTACTTCATTTGTGATTGTGTACGGGACCCGTTACTTTGCAGAATAGCCCTTGCATTGATCTGGGAAAATAAAAAGGATATTTTAGGTCATTTTGAACGAAACGGTTCGAGATAATGAAGATTTTTGAAAAGTTGGGCATCGGGAGACTGGTTGTCGAATTATGATCGCCTGGTACATTTTTTAAATATCTTTTGGTCGCGGTTTCGTTCGCATTAATTTAGAATTCGACAATCAATTCGGGTTATACTTTGCTTGTTTTAATTTAATTGTATCAATGTTCTGAAAGACACGTGGTGCCAAAAAAAAGGGATGAAAGGTACCACCCCATTTTCGTTCACATTGACACCTGACAACGTTTACGCATTATTTCAGGATGAGCGCTTTAAGCGTGAAAAGGTAACAGAAAAAGGCTTATCTTTTTCTAAGAAAAGAAAATTACTTTTGCATTTATAATAGTAGCAACCGGTACATAGACAGTTTATATCATAGACTTTTTAACCCCTTACAATGTTCCCGTAGGATAATTACTGGAATGAATGCGAGCAACGCTGCGGGTATTATATAGTGAAATTATACTTTTAGGTTTATGTAATTAAGTATTTAAATAAATGACATGATGGTTTCAATCACATATTATAATTGTACAAATTATGGAATGTGACTTCAAATAAATGTTCACAATAACACTTTTCAATAACGGTTTCGATTGGAAATGAAATGAAAACTATTAAATGCAAAGTTATCAAGCATTTGCAGTTTCACGCCAGGAGGATTTTCAAACTAAATTAACTGTCGACCCCATTTTCCGGGATGATAAAATAAAACTATTACTTACTCGTATTGGACATACAAGGCATACAGAAACACATATAACCGAAATAATTCGATAGATATTACGTACAGATGGATTTCCGGTTGTGTGGGTAGCATTCCGGGTTAATATACTCGTACAAGCCATAGTTCCATCTTAATATTTTACATGCGGTAGCTCTATGGGGTGTTAAAAAATTAACTGCAGGAATTTCGTGTGCGTACTCAGTATCAATAACATTCCAAAAAAAACATTTTTTCGAGCACTTTTTTCAATAATTTCTTTTTTCATTTTTTCTTTCAAAATTAATAAATTTTTTCAAGCATTTTTCTATTAGCCTATTAATATGGCCAATAAAATAAGTTATTCGTAAGTATTTCGATGAATTGTCAGTCCAAAGTCTGCAAAATGTGATGGAAAAGTTGGAGTCAGCTGTGAACGCTACACATGGGTGAACGAACTCAAACAGCAATCAAATTCTATAATATGGTAAAAAAAAATTGTTGGAAAAAAAATTTTTTTTTAATGCTCAAAAAATATTTTTTTGGAATATGCTTTGGTTTTTTATACCGAGTACCGACACGAAATTTCTACAGTTAATTTTTTAACACTTATATATGTCTGTCGCACTATTTGTTTGTTCGAGTGCCTTTTCTTGTTCCTCCGATTTGGATGAAGTGGGTGGTGAAGCGAAATTATGTTATTAATTGTACTCTAGGCGGTCATGATTATCTATTTACGGTCTCACCCGCATGGTAGACGAAATTATCTCTCGCGAACATATTAATATCTGGATAAAAGGTATCCTGTATATTAATCTAGTTTTATAATAATAGCCACACAAGACGATCTGAGCCTTTATCACGAGTTTTCACTATTTTACTTTACAGCGTCTTTCCAGTATTTACAGCGTTTCTTGTATGGAAAAATGGAACAGTGCCTTTGGTGTACGAAGAAGGAACTAATATTTTCCTTGAAATTAATGTCAAAGTTCCAGTTTACTTTACGTCACAATAACTTAAAACTCATGATAAGGCCTCTGCAAGTTAAAGGGCGCGGTTGCCGAGGTTGGTCTGTAGATGGGTTATCATCAGCTGTCATAGCATTCTTTCAAAGCTGTTGCTACCGCCTGCCATTTTTGTAGATCTTTGAAACTCGTTACTGTTCGTCAGAAGATTATAAGTCTGACAATCAGTCTTACCAAATGGTATCGTATAAACTGGGTTGTGGCTCAGGTGGGATAGGCAATCACGTCATGTAAAAAAGATAAAAGTTTTCGAAAAAAAACTGTAAAATAACTTTTCTTTCTGAAATAGGTGCCTTTGTTTTTGTTTTTTATTTCATTGACTATGGCCACCGACTTCCGAAAGAAAAGTTATTTTACAGTTTTTTGTGTTTGGTTTTGAAGTCGGTTCCCTTTTTTTAAAGTTTTTATTTTTCCCTTTTTAGTTTAGATTTTCAACAAAAATCTTCATATAATCAGCGTCTTTGAAAATCTACAATCCTAATAAGCAACAAAAACGGATCTTTGCGGGCAACTTCACGAGATATCCATTATTGTTATATACTAAATACCTTCTCCAGAATGTAATGAACACTTTCTTGAAAACCGCATCAAAATCCTTTCAGCCAAACGCGAGATAATCGCGGATAAACATACATACAAACATACATACAGGTCGAACTTGGAACCACCTTTTTTTTGAAGTCAGTTAAAGACTAATATTCAACTGCATCCAGTTTTACTGGTAGCAGATCCCAATATAGTTGAGAAAAGGCTAAGCAGATGATGATAAGTTAATCTAAGTTACAAACCTAACTGCATCCTTAATTGCGTTCAAATCTATTTTCAACCGTTTTTGCATGAAAGAGTAACAAATATCCCAAGTCAAAAACTTTCACATTATGATAGTAGTAAGGTAGGTAAGGTATAAACTACTCTAAAACCTAGGTATCCGAGTTTCCACTGAAGCAGAAAATCATTAAGCCAAGTAGATTAACTAGACGATGAATAGAATTTCTAACTTGATATGAGATTAGCTTCTAGAGCCAGTTATTATCGCGCCAAAGTTGGAGGAAGTAGAGGAGACGTGTAGTCAGTGTTGACTTAGGGTCATAGCACACGTATAAGCGCACCCGATCTTAGCTGATGTTGACTCGTTGCCTTTAAAGGGCGAGGGCGAAGGGCGAAGGGTGAGGATAGGTTATTTTACTCAAAGAATTAAATTATGACGAAAGATAGATTAGCAAAAAATAGTTTTTCTTTAGTTACGGAAAGCAATATTGACGAAATTAGCTTCTAAAAAAACCCACGTAACAAGACAACTCCCGAATTTCGAAGCGATTCATCTTTGTCAATATCATCATCAGCCTTCAATGTTCCCACTGTTGGGACACAGGCCTCCTCTATGTGAGAGGGAGTGGGTCATACTCCACCACGCGGGCCCAGTGCGGGTTGGTAGTCATCACATGTCTTCGAATATATTTATTACACTAATTGAAAAAAAAATGCTCATTATTTTTCAAAACTCCAACTGACGGAATTAACAGATTTTCAATTTATTTATGCAGTAAAATAGGTACCATATCTATTGGGTATTTGGGCTATCAATCAATTTTATCAATTGTGAGAACATTAACTCACATGTCTATTCAATGATTTAGGAGCTATATGAAAAATGTAATTTAACAGTTTTTTTTAAACTAAGCGTGTTTTCAGGTCTCAAATAAAGTACCTATGTTTTTAGAAAAAAAATTTTTTGGAATTATTGCCTATAGTTCAAATACCTACCCAATTGCTTCTATTGTTTACAAACAACTATCTATAATACAAGCAACAAAAGTGAAAACTCATAATCATTATGTTATTTGAGTTTCTGTTCTGACAAAACAATTGGTTTTAGACAATTTGAAATGGAAATAAAACTACTAAAAGTGTGTGTGGCAGTAAAAGAATATGTTGGAGTAAAATAAAAACATTGGTGATCTAGTTGAGGTGATCTGGTGTTGTGCTTATAAGTGTGTGTTGAGCTTAGGAGTTTTAAAGTTATGCATGTAAGATTAAGATCCTTGTATGCTAATAAGATATAATTTACACCTAACAAATCCGATAATCGATTTTGTTTTTCTTTATGGGAAATAATTCGCGCAATAGTGTTAAAAATGAACGGTCTTAATTAGGCATGGGGCATTAAGGCACCTTTGTCGTTCTAAGAAAAAAAAAACCTCTTTATTTGTCTTTACGAAGCCCGGGATTTTAGGCAGTGCGAATGTGACAGTCCCTCCTGTACGTCCACCCTGAGTGGGAAGACTCATTTGATGATCTTGAAGCCATGCATGGTCGTCAAGGGCTACAACAGAAAGAACTTAACTTCTCTTAGAAGATGAAATACTTTTTTACCTTAAATCGCAATTACACGACCATGCGATTGATAAAGGACACGCGCAATTATGCGATAACTCTGTCTTTGAATGGACAATAGGCATACTATATACCTATAATGATATCAAGTTTAAAGTCGTAATTCTCACGATGACCTTTAATAATTGCCTTTTTGCTATAGGTAACTATAACAAAAATTTATGATTCCGCTTAATCTAAATACTCATTCCATTAACTGTGTAATATTATAAAATCGACACTACCGGAGATCAGTGCCCAACATGCCGAACAAAGAGAAACAACAAAATACCACCGCTGTTACCAATGACAGAATTTTCCTTTGCAAGAAAATGTCTTTATAGAAATCCTATTTCCTTTCCCTAGTTTCTACACTAGGATAACCCTAGTAACATCAACTACTAGGGAATATAACTTCTATTCTCTGGTCCATTATATAAATTGCATTAGGTCCACAAGAATCTAACGGAGAAATATGAAAATGTGAACAGTGAGTATGCAAAAAGGTCGATCGCTGGCTCCGACGAGATGATATTTTATTACCAGCTACAGTATTATAGTCTAAGTTTTAGGGTTCCTTGGGTATGCGGGAATATCTGACAATGTAACATTTTAATAAAGTTACAACGTTTAATTTTGTAGTAAAATTATCATGCTTTTCTTAGTTAACGAGGTTTTGCTTTGGTTTTTAGATATTGTACATATCAGACATTACCGCGCGAGGCACTGCACCGCTACGAAATTCGCTTTACCGCCACCGCCCGCCGCGCCGCGGCGGTGCTCGGTGTCGTGTGTGAATCGCCTACCTAATACTTGGCATTTAAAGATATTTTGTGTCCTTTTATTTTTTTACTCCAAGTGTAGGGTTTGTGAACATACAGACAAAATAGTCGAAATTTAACCTTATTACTAAAAAGTAATATTGTTGCTAAAAAGTGATTTTCTTTTCTGAAAAATAACTCAAAGTATTGTCTGAAAGAAAAAGAAAATATAAGAACAATATTATTCCTAAAAAGCGAAAAAATAACTTGTACTGTGAAAGGAAGACAGTATACGGAACCTCTGAATCTAATAAATCTGGAACTTAACCTCCTTACAGCAGCCTGAACGTTGTGCAATATCGGAGCAGGTTTTAGATAAAATTGATTTTAGATTTAAAATAAAACCTACGTTATACATGATGCTGGAATATTGCCGCTACGTTTTATGCAAAACAGATCAAATATTAATTTTATTATTGGTTCTTTGTAATCTGATTGAAAAAGATTTATGGAACCAATTCATTACTTCGATGCAAACTGGAAAAATATTTCTGGGATAAAGTGGTCAAATAGAATACGTAGGTACATTTTGCCACTTTTATCAATTTACGTATAACCTGGAGCATTGAAGAAAGGATTCTAAAATGGCGGCGCTTATCATGTTCTCTCGCTCACGCACTAGTGCCGTCTATACTCACTCACGCGCGTAGCGTAAGCAGAAAAAAAAATAGTCTTGATGTCTTGACGCGCTCAATGATCCTTTTTACGAATATTTGCTATAGTTTTCTGTTATTTTTTTCGTTGTTACCTGTTTGTTATTGTTTTTGAATTTTGTTTTATTGTTAGGTTAAGTTTGAGTAGCAAGTAGTGTGTGTGAGCAACTGAAAACGAGCTGTGAGCAACAGTGTGTAAAACCAATAGTTTTGCCGATTTGTGAGTTCTAACCGCCGAACGAGCATTGCACACGGAATGTAAAATCATCTTATTGTGCATTTCTTGAGCGGCAGTTAGTCGCCTACTCGCTGACAGTGGCAACTACCTTGGCCTGTCAATTCAATCAAACGACATTGAAATAAGATTTTTCATTTCTTTCTGATTTCATTATTTCCTATAAAATACAACCACGAATGACTACAAAAAGCAATATTTTAAAAGTGTATTTCTTGTAAATTGATGCTTCGCCGTTCGTGAAAACCAAAAAAAAAAATAATAGAAGGAGAAAATTGCTATGAAATTTTGCTAAGTCCACACAGTTCATTGCTTATTCGTTAAGATTTCGAGGCTAAATACAATGTAAATAAAAATTATCTTTCTACTTAAATTGTCAAAACCTAGACCAAACCACTGGGACAAAAAATTTGAGAACTACTACTAGAAATGGATAACAATTCGTTTTACGCAAAATTTTTGATTTGGATAAAACTTTTGAAACTGGTAAAATAGAAAATAATATTTTCTTTGTCGATGAGAATCCCATTGACCAAGATTTTTTGTTTAGTAAATTTACACATGGGTTGGTATGAATTTTCCCCTTCATCTGCTATGTAATGGAAGGTTAAATATAAAACACTACTGAAACAACGTTAAATGAAAATAATTTAAAAAAATAGCCTTCGGTGACAAAATGTCAATTATTAGTTTTTGAAATAAGATTTTTCATTTCATTTTCAATTTTATTATTCAATCTTCCCTCCAAAGCCAACCAACCACATGAATTTAGTTATCAAGAAAAACACAAACAAATTGGTAAGAATTTTCGTGTTTAAAGTACCAGGGCACCATAACCATACGGAAGGTGTTATGTGATTCTGTTCGGCGCGTGACGTAACGCTGTGTTGTTCAAGTAAACATGTCGCGAATAGGATTGAGCAGTAATTCAGCTCCGTGCTGAGGGGATTCAAGATATAGTGCGAAGGTGGGAAATGTTTTTGACTGTTTTTTTTTTTTTTGTTGGCCCGCAGTTAACATTTTTGTTAAAACATGTTTTTTGCGTGAACATAGGGATGTTAAGGCGTATAACAGTATTTTTGACAGTATTGTGAACACACGCGTTTTGGTTTCGTAAAATATTGCCTTAAAATGTACCGTATATGTAACGTAACAGGTTAAACTGGACTTTTTAGTTCAATTCAAGAAAAATGTGTATATTCCTCTACAGATTGTTTCAGTTACTATAAGATTTCTTTATTCAGGCAATTGAGTATCTTTATTAGCAAAGCAGACAGCTATTGCTATGTGTGTCAATTATTTCGATCAACTGTAAGGTAAAGCTCTGTCTCAACAAATTGTCCTGCGAGAAAACGTTCTGGCGAATTCGATTACGAAATCGGACAATCGATTAATTGTAAATAAACGGACTTCACTACTCCTGTCATGTCAAATACACATGGGTTCTGTGCTTACATGAGTTATAAATGCTTCGGGGCCCGAATTCGAGAAAATCTTTCAAGCAATCGAATGCGGCTTAATCACCAACGAGTAATGGGGCTGTAACTCACAAAGATAAGATTTTAATCTCCCTCCAAATAGTTTTTAAAACTTTTGTCCTACTTTTTCAAACCTTACTATTAATAATTTGTCAATGTAAACAAAGGTGGCCCTTCTTCATCCGTACCAACTAAAGCCTCCATCCTGTTCGACGGCTGACGGAATGACAAGGGTCACCCTATACCCCGTAATCTACTTATCTCGTAGATTTGGCACGGATTTGAATTAAATTCAAGATCCGCGGAGTCTCGTATGTAGGTGTGTAGTTACGTGATGTTCCGATATCATTCGATACACGTGACACGTGTCAGATTATGTAATGAGATGGAATATAATCTATTGATAACACGATGCTTTATGTAATAATGTTACGGCTCATTCACACTGGGTCCGTCATAACGATTCGTGATTTAAAACTGTACCCCTAGCACGAATCACTTTCGAAAAAGTATTCGTATCGTCTTGAAAAGCATTTTGTATGGGAACTTGAACAGTGCCTCTGGTGAGCGTAAATGAACTATTAGTTTTGTTTATTATGTGTATTATGTTCTGAAAATTAGTTTAATTTACGCTCACCAGAGGCGCTGTTCAAGTTCCCATACAAAATGCTTTCCAAGACGATACGAATACTTTTTCGAAACTGATTCGTGCTAGGGGTACAGTGTTGTAAGACGAAACGTTATTTAAGACGTATCCGTCATTTTTCACGATTCCATAATAGTGTGAACACGGGCAATTAAAATGTATAGCCACCCATACAAATCAAAATAACGATTCGTGAAAAAAGACGATTCGTCAAAAAACACGAATCGTCTTGACGGATTAGTGTGAATGAGCACTTATTGTTGTTTTTGACGGCACGGTAGCGCTTGACTGCCAAGCAGCGTATCGCGGGTTCGATCTTTGTACGCAACAAATATTTGTATGACCTACAAGTAGTTGTTTTGGATCTGGGCGGTTATGTATGTGAGTTTCTATGTTTGAAAACACCCGCGATATTATATAAGAGAAATTCCTAGTGAGGGTCAACGTTTTCAAACTAATGAAAAGAAAAAACTCGAACTTTACATCTTGCTGAAACGTGGGAAAACGGAGAAAACGACGTTGAGAAGTTTACTTTTTAAGAAATCACAATCAAAAATACGCATACGTGGTTGACTACTGTCAACTCTAGTCACATAGACCTCAAAACTATTACCCTGAAAGTTTCTTCCTAACATATTTGTGAAGATTCTAGTAGAACTATAAATGGCATTATCATCTTGTTTTCCTTCATGGATAGAATGATAGTTTATCTAACATGATTATGTAATGTAACCAACCAATGTTCATCACACACAATTTGCTTAAAGATTAACAAATTTTCAATTAAATGATAATCAATCTCAACCATCTCAAATTTTGTTATTTTTAAATAAATCCTGATGAATACACTTTGTGATTATTCAATTGCAATTATATAAAAATATTGAAACAAAAAACGGTTGTTTTATTCAGCCTTTTCATAACGAAATTGTCAAAACATTGAAGGGTTATAATTATTTGTGAAAAAAAAAACAGCCTGAATGATTTCTACGCTAAATGAAATGCTGAATAAAATAATATTGGATACTTATAGTTTGACCGAACCTGAAGTGGTTATAAGCTATTGTTCCACGACTTGGCAAAAGCCTTTAGCTTCAACCCTCGCGTTTCGCGTGACGCTCTTCTCGTTACCTCTTCCTTGTCCTTCCTCCAGCATCCATTATTTGGACACTGGAGTGGTTTACTTGGAATTGTCTTTGAGTTTAAGTTTCAAAAAAAACTTTTTTTAAAAAAAGTACCGACTTCAAAACAAATACAAAAAGTTTAAAATAACTTTTATTTCGGAAGTCGGTGGCAATAGTCAATGACACAACAAAACAAAGCCACCGACTTCCGAAAGAAAAGTTATTTTAAACTTTTTTATATTTGTTTTGAAGTCGGTACTTTTTTTAAAAAAAGTTTTTATTTTACCCTTTTTAGTTTATTTATTACATATTCAACCCAAATTCTTGTAAAATACAAAATTTTCTAACATTATGCACTAATCTTGTAATCCGTACCAACATAAAAAAATCCATATCTCTAAAACTACTGAACCGATTTTGATGAAACTTGCAGTGTACCCTAAGTTGAACAATACCTAGTACAACACAAAAAGAATTACTTAAATCGAACTTATAGTTCCGGAGATATGCGTGCACAAACATAAAAACATACATACATACATTTATGAAATTTGGCACATTTGTTCAAACGCTGATATAGACTAACATATATGAAAACTGGGCAGTTCTGATAATATTACATACATACGGGTCGAATTGATAACCTCCTTTTTTTTGAAGTCGGTAAAAAATATAAGTGGAGTGGGTGGAGTGGAATGGACCGTCTGATTGTTACTGTCGTTTGGCCCTAAGATATAAATACCTAAGATGCAAAAAGTTTTTTGACTTTACTTAGGTACATATTATTTACTCATCAGAAGACATGACGATAGTTGAAATAAAATGGCTGCCATTAGTACTGTGACCGTTATACTCGTAAAATGTGATCGGTACGCAGTTTACTCTAAATATATTTGTAAGCTAAGTGGTTTCGAGTATAACTTGGAATAGTTAAATATCATATCTCAATTTCTGATGTCTTATATCCATAATGGGATAAAAAAACAAAATCTAGTTTATTTCTTGCTTAGTAACACAAAATTCTTCTTGAGACGACGACGCTAGAATTTTTACGTAATAGTTATTTTTTATCAAAATGTGCGATGCTTATTTAGCGTTGTGTGCGAAACGTGACCTGTATCATCCATCATTATGAAGTGTGAAGTGTATAAGATCTGTAGGAGACTGCTGTAGAATCGGTATACATGTCTTTTTGCACCAGTACAAATTGGAGCCTAAACAAAAAGAGCTCGTCTACTATTATACTAATACACCCGTCTACCCTAAAGAAAGTTATAAATATCCATTTTCACACACTTCTCATATCAAATACCTAATATTTCTTCTCTGGTGTATCGGCCAACAGTTTCTCAAGATCTAAGCCTTCGTTGTCCGCCGTGGCGATGAAGAGTTCCTTCAGCAGCTCCAGCTCTTTCGTCAGTCTATTTGTTGTGTCTTCGAGTTCTTGGTTTTCTTCTTTCAGCTTTTTAACGCGCTGAAATGTGACCGCTTGAAAATTAAATAAAATGGTTAAATAAATACTGACCAAATTGAGAATCTCTTCTTTAAAAAGAAAATCGTAATATCATTCATTCTTAGTTCGGGCTCAATGTCACGTGGCGTAGAAACTAAGGAGTAAACCACGGGTTTCTTGCTTGAATATTAGACCCCCTGTGACGGAAAACATCGTGAGGAATCCTGGACTTATATATAAAACATATTTTATAAGTCTAAACCTACGTCAGAGGCCTGTGGTGTTCCTAGAGACGGCATAATTAACTGTGACACCAAAGAAAAAGAAAAAAGTAAGACAGAAAAACTTATCTCCTTCCATCTTCCTCAAACCAGTCCTGTCAGAACTATTTACTCTCCTGATAGATGCACACTGCAGTTACAAATGGCGCACATTAGTAACGAGTAATCTTGTCGTCCTCCGAGATGTTTGTGTTGCAACTTTGCGACATGTCTTACTGTTGCCGCGGGTGTCAACCGACAAATAGTTTGTACTTTGTATGTGGAGCAGAGTGGTTAACACTAGTAGTTTTATTTAAATGGGTTACATTTATGAAATTTGTTTTAATCTTAACAACTTTAGAAAAGAATCAAGGAATGAAAGACTCCGTTTACAGGGTGTAAGAGACATCGACGCACAAACGGAAACCATGGGTCCAGGACATGATTCTGGACCGAAAAAACCCGACGAAAAATTCCAACACGGGTTGGAATTTTTCGTCGGTTTTTTTCCTATTTTTTATTTTTTAAAGTTTGTTTTTTTTTTTTTTTTAATAGTGAGCCGCGCTTAATGTACTACAGGTACTGTGGTACTGGACACAGTGGCGGTACCTTCATATAAGCCCAAAAGCCCGGCATGCCTTAATTAAAATGCTCGATAGAGATTCAATATCAAACCCGAACTATTTAAAAGTTCGCGCGCTTAATTCTTATCAAAATAACACAAAATATCTACCTAGTACCTATGCCACACGCACTGTCACGCACACTACTACACATCGCGTCGCCATCGTCTACATATAGCTATCTCGCTTACACGTACCGGCTTATACCGGGCTTTCAAATACTATCTCTGTCTCTTTCGCACCTAAAGCGATGTGCCGTATAACGAGTTAGAACCTTGTGCGTCTACAAATCGATCAGTATGGAACATTTAAGCCAGGCTTGATGCGTCTGAAGTTGGACGCGTATGCTGTTGTTGTTTATAAAATTCGCCAAAAGGCAGGCAAAGGAACAAAGCCATACAGCCTAGTCTTGTTTAAGGACGCGTATGCGTGACCTTGTGTCGCCTTTTTTTTTAATTTATTAACGGCAATGGATACAGGTCCTTATGCCTCTTGTGTCGCCTTGCCAACGCAGTGTTGCTGTTTTATAGCGACGTTGTGAGATCTTGGAAATTTTTAACGTGTTTGGAAACTTTTTTTAAGATTTAGCAACAATAAAAACTAGCGACTTTTTAAAATAACGAAATTAAATATTCAAGCAATGTAATAATCGTAATTTATCTCAAAAACATGTTTACACTTTGAACAATGAACACAGAAAATAATATTTTTGTGGGTAATTTAACATTGTTCGGGTAATATTAAAAATTGAGGAACTGTACAATACAATAAAATATCTTAAAAATAAAAAAAAATTGCGACATCTATCTAGAATTTTCATATACCGGGCGACTTTTTTTTGCCTAAATGACAACACTGCAACTCTGCGTACAAGTTACCGGCATGGATCTTGAGCGCTAACCTTCACCTGCGCAGAAGTGAGTTATTAGGTCCCTTTGGTAGATGAAGTGAGGAAGGGCGCGGGGAAAGTGTAGTGATTAGCCCGCGTAGCGTGCCGTAGCGCATCGCGTCATAGCCGCCACTCGGGATTCGTTGTTTTGTGCGTTTTATTTGTTTTATTGTGCATTTCATTTGTCGATAAGTGTACAATGCGCAAAGCGATCCCCACTCTTACGCCGAGCGCTCAAGAACCGTGCCGGTATTTGTGCAACTAACTTCAGTCTCATTTGCTTGATGGGGAAAAGTTTTGGTGTTAAAGTTTTTTAAGAGTTTTATTAGATTATCTCAGTGATACAATTGTTTTGGTGACTTACCTACAACAATGGAGGTAATTGTACCTTGTGAGGATTTAAAATGCGTTCAAGTTTTGATTGGCGAAGATAAGGTAAAATCTTTAAACTTTTCTCAGAAAAAACAGTTAATTTCTTCATTAAAACCGACGCCTAATCTATGTATTTCTCAGAATAGTAAATCGCATAAACGATGAGAATAACCTCGAAGATGCCTTTCCCGAGCTGTTAAAGTTAGCGCATCTCGTTGTAACTATTCCGGCTACAAGTTCTTCCGCGGAACGTGCTTTTTCGTCTCTTAAACGTATCCATACCTATCTGAGAAATACACAAGGTCAAGAGCGTCTTTCCGAATTATCAATGATAGCCATTGAAAAACAGTTGTTGGTAGAATTAAAACGATCGCCAACATTTTACTCTGATGTAATTAAATCATTTCTTAAGAAAGATAGACGATTCCAATTAGAATATAAATAATTTATTTGATTTGAATTCCTTATTACATTCTAGCTATTTTTTAACTTTCGTTTTGTAACTTTCTGTTTTGTTTTTTTTTGTCTGTAACCTGTTAGTCCTGTTACGAAGCAAGCAACTACTTACCATAACTTTGTTCCCTCAAGCAATGAAGCAAACCAAACGGCTTTTTTCAAAGCCACCGGAGGTATGCAATTGCTGATATGTTTATAATATTCAATCTAGCACTAGCATGCCTTCAGTGTGCTTTGGTTATCTAATTCACCGCACGACAAGCAAGAGTGAAATTGAAGAAAGAAGAAGAAAGAAGATTGATGAATTCACTTTTAATTTATTGTATAACCAGTAGTTTATGAGAAAACTGCGATGATACATGCGTAGGTACTACGTACTCAGTCGAAAAGTAAATTTCTTCTTCCTCTCTCTTTTTTTTTCTTTTTTTTTTTTTGAAATCGGTTGAAATTTTATTGGGCTTGCCTTATTTTGAAACTCTAGGCACGCCACTGACTGGACACAGTATTTAGGTATACGATAACCTTTCATTATAAACATCTAAGAAGACACCATTTCTAGTTTTATGTATTTACATTGCTACTTTTAGTGAAAGTAGCGAATTAATTACTTTTTATTAATAATCTAATTGGGTTAGGTAAGAATAACGATTATGAACAGTCTAAAGTACACAAAAACTCCAATGTATTTTTTTTTATTTTGAAAATTAGGAAACATCCGGCGAAAAATTCCAACACGGGGGGGTCCGGAATCATGTCCTGAACCCATGGTATCCATTTGTGCGTCGATGTCTCTTACACCCTGTATAGACTATCCGAAACGAAGTGGTCTTTATTGTTGATATTAGTTTATAAGTATAGATTTTCTTTGTAGGATACATACTTATACATAACATCGCGCCTGTAACGCTCAATAAATTAAGCAGGGGTGTACCCAATACAAATAATACCCTTGCCCCCTGTATCTCCCAGTATCCTGCTCATATACACCGTAATCCACCCACTCGCTAATGGCCCGATTACGGCTTGTTTAGTCTAATTGTGACCAAACAGTGGCATTACAGTCATATAACCTCATATTGTTATGATCTCATTTTCGTCTGCTCGTAATTGTATTGCTAGAACTCACGTCGAGTTACGTAATAGGTAAAGCGTTTGGTTATATTATGCTGAAAGTTTTAATGATAGCATTATGTTTGTAATTGCTTTTTGGCATAGATCTTTCTTTTTTTAGATAATGTTTTGTATTCTTATTGTCGTCGAGTCTAATTTACATGTTTAAAATCCTTTAAGTACACAATTTACGGTACATAATTTACAAAAAAATACGGAGAATTTCACCATAATTCTTCGTATGAATTATGGTAAAATTAAAAGAGTTAAAACAGCCATAAGGTTAACCATCGTGTAAGCAAAAAGTCCGTTGTTGAAAGGGCTATTGATGAAACGGACTTAAATGAATCATCTTGTCGGCGAAAAGTCCGTGGTTGAAAGTGTCCGTCGATGAGACGGACATAAACGAATCGTCCTTATGAATCGTCCTGTCGGTGAAACGTCCTATGATGAACCGATCATCGGTAAATGGTTGCAGAATTGTATTAGTTACCCCTGAAATTATTTCATCGGCTAACTTCAGCTAAACTCGGCTTTACTTCGGCACCCCTAGAACAAACGCCGTACAATATTGAACGTCTGTGAGTTTTTATATGATTTCAGACTACTAAAGTGGGAAGTACGAATTATACTTTTAGCTTATAAAATATTACTTTGTTAAAACTTTGAGCCTTTAAACCAATAAAACGGTTGACTCAATGTCGTATATTAATATTTAAAAGGAAATTATGAGATTGCCCTAGAAACCACTTAAAGAAAACGTAACAAGGTCTTATAAATCTAGGAAAAATTAACTCAGAATTGCCGATTACCTATGTAAGATATACTTTTCATAATTTGACAATTTGAACATAACAGACAGACAGGTCAAAAAATAATGATCAATGTAACTCTGACAGACATAGAGTAGATAGATAGTAGAACTCCACGACCTCATCCCACCAGCCCCCTTCTATCATCGCACATCTAGACGGCAAATTACCATCCTTACCTCATTGCTATACCACCAATTCACACTAAGCGTTTCCAAACGTCTTTTATAATGCAGACAGCGAAGGAGTAGAACTCTCTGCCTGCGTCTGTGTTTCCGAACACGTACAAACCTAATCTCTTCAAAGTTAGAGAGAACAGACTTCCTCTGGGTAAGCTCGCTCCATCGTCGACCTTGTCTTAGTCACTACTGACCTAGACTAAGGTCAAGAGCAAACCTATTACACATAAAAAAAAATCATCCTTTCCCGATAGCTACAACGGAGTTTTAAAGTCAACAGCATTTGCTCCTATTTAGGAGCTTGCTTAGAAGTATACCCTACGTATACTTCTAAGCAAGTATACTTCAGCGTCAACCACATGAGCGCTTACTATAAGGAGAGATAATGGGCAAACCGGGTAAAGAACTCGTTTATACGTACGTTACAAAAAAATGTGATTTGTTTCTTTTACATTTCATGCAAAGTGTTCCGTGAAACGGGCATGCGGGCGGCGAGTAATGGGCGACTCGCTGTCCGACCATGGACCATGCCCGGGTCGACGGCGCGTTGTGTTCCAGGCGCACCTCAAGGAGTGTCAGCATAATGACGGGGCCTCTAGAGGGCCAAAGCCTGCCGGGGTGGCGGAACTTATCTCATTACCGTGACCCCGGAACATAAAGGGCTATTGAAGGACACCGTGGATTTTAGTCAGTACAAATCTGACAGTCCCTCCCGCCCTGCCCTGGGTGGGAAGGACTCATTTGAAAAAAGTTTTTCGTGAAAGGTAATGAAGACGGCAGGGTCTGTGCAGTGGTTGAGCGATAGGACTACTGCGCAGTGTTGCAGGTTTAATTCCCGCACGGAACAAATATTTATGACCTACAAGTCGTTGTTCCGGGTCTGGGTGTTTTGTATGTGAGTTCCTATGTTTGTAAACGCACCCACGTGGGGCAATTAAAATGAAAAGGTCATTCAAACAACACTTTTATAATCTAACAAAAATAACGCCTATTTATGAAACCAGTCTGATGTAAAAAAATATTTTATTTTTTAAATGATAACCAGGTATAAGGCTATTCACCATGCTACAACCTTTTTTTGAGTAGCGGGTGGCACCGCGGGGTACATAATCATAATATACAATACGAGTCATCAGCAGCCCGCATTTAGTCCACTGCTGGACATAGGTATCCATCAATGTACGTCATTGAACCCTGTCTTTGACAAGCTCTCAAAATAGGGAGGGTTTATAAGTAAAAGTACCACTGATTAGATGTTTATATTGGCTAATGGATGAACAATCCCCGAGGGATGGCCACCCCTCCTGGAGCACTGATTGCGCTAATATTGACACGTGTTAACGAATTTAAACAGCTATGTTCTGAGAAAATAATACGCGTGCGAAATGTGTTAAATAAGCAAACATTTTTTGTTTGTTTAAGAAGGTACTGTAAAGAGTAATTTATAGTATAATCAAATCTATCCATTATAATTAAATAAATACATTATTATATATTTTTTATTTTACTGTATTTTAATAAGTTACTAAATATTTAAAAAAATTGTTCACCTGCTGAAAAAGTTGGTTTCTTTATGCAAAACACAAGCAAGTAAAGCTAATTTCCGTTATCTAGGTACAAATCAGCTTGTTGGCACCCTAAAAACACATTTTGCCTTACCTTGGAATCGAACGCAAAATCAAAATCCATAATAACCAAAAGACATAATAACTGTGAAAGTAATGTAGATGCCAATTCCAAAGCGTAGATCTCTATGGAGAAGAACGGGCAAGAAACTCCATGGACGACACTCTTTTTAAATCACCAAAACTATTACAGAACCTTTGTTACATCATGCATTTTGAGATGGTTATATGGTGGATACTTGGTAGCGAATCTTATACTTGCAATCACTAGAAAGTTGTAGTAAGCAGATATTCATAAACAGAAAAGACAAGCTTCCAAGCTCAGTGCAATTGCAAGCTAGCCCACATATGCCAACTTCAGCACAACCACTAAATACCACAAGCTGTGGTCACATCTTTACAACATTTTGTATAAACGTGGTCCACACTGAACCACAGTCTGTTGGTAGTACTTAATAGTCACTGGGTAACTATAAAGTCAGACCGCGATATTTTGACTATTTATTTTTTTAAACTAAGTTTTGCACAGGGTAGCCCATTATTTCTTTTTTAGATTCATCATACATTGGATTTTATTCAACCTTATTTTCTACCCATAGAACTTGTTACACTTAACAGTTACAGTAATTTCAACAGTTATCAAGAAAAAAGAAACTGGTCAAGTGCGAGTCGTGCTCGCACACGAAGGTTGCCAAACCATTTTCTATAATAACTCCGCCGTGTTAGAAAAAATTGAACTTAAAAACATGGACTTCTGTACAATTTTCCTGTAACCTACAAGCAAATGAATACTATCTGGTTTTTTTTTCAGAATTATAGATTAAAGAGGGGAAACGTTCATTTTTAGTCTATTTTCTTGAATGTCTCTGAAACTAGTTGTTTATATTAAAATTGCAAAAAAAAACATATTTAAAAACCTTACAACAGACATTTTTAAAATTTATGAAATCATAGTTTAAAGGAACGGGCTCGAGGTTTTATTTAAATAAACGAAACTGAAAGATAAAATAATTATGAAACAGACACAGAATCACGTGTAAGATTGTACACGTGCGTATCTTTTCTAAGAAGCACCCTAGACACACTTTCAGGAACTTTGCTCAACTGTTGTTTTAATTTTCTACTATGGACACTTTTAACTTGCTACATCGTTCTCACATAATGTATCATCTCAAAATGAATGATGTAACAAAGGTTTTGTAATAATTTTGGCGATTTAAAAAGAGTGTCCATGGAGTTTCTTGCCCGTTCTTCTCCATAGAGATCTACTTCTTGGAATGGGCATCTACGGTACTTTCACAGTTTTTATGTCTTGTGACTGGGACTGTAGCACCATAACTTTTTAGTGTTTAATTATATTTTTGTCTATGACAATTCAAAAGTGCCTGTAACTGGCCTACTTGAAATAAACGCTTTGATTTTGATTTTGATTTGATTTTGTCTTATTTTCATGTAAGATTAGACACAACGGTAAATAAATTAATATTTCAATGATTACTTAATCTGCTTACTGTTTGAATATATGAATATTTCAGCACCTTATTATTCAGAAAGCCCTTGCTTATAATGCTGTACTTCTTGATAAGTACTCCGGTACCTTGTATAACTTAGAACTTTTAATTAAGATTACATAAGTAAATATTTCCATAATTGGATCCAGATTTTAACGAAGTAATATTATGTTACGGAATATTGTTAATATAATCTGAAGAGAACAAGACAAGCAGAAAACAAAACATTATTGAAATATACAAACAAGGTTTTGAAGATAAAGATTTTTGTTTCTGTATCTCAAAAACCTTATGTATTTTTATTAAGGTTGTGTTTTCAATAGCCATGTAAGGTTCATCAGAAAACTATGGTATGACTGACAGATTTTACATGGAAAACGTTAATCTAATTGTCTGTGACTATAAAAACAAGCTCCAAGGTAATTCTTAGAATTACTATATTTTAGCTGAATTGTTATTGTTTTGAAATAAAATATCGTTCTCTTTACATTTTGTTTTTATATGATACTGATCTATCAACATAGACATAATAAATTCGCATTAGCTCGAAAAAGAAACTGTAAACACATTGAGAACCAGCTCAGCACACCAAAATCCAGACATAAACAAAACCCCAGAACTTACCTAAGACTTTCAAAAGTCCGTCTATCTTCTCTCCCAGTAAGCAGTATTGATGGGTGTCAGACATTGTCGGGCATTGTCGGGCCTCCTCGCCGCCGCCTAACTTCCTAATTGTGACCGACGCACTCCTCCCGATGACACTAACTACTTATTGTACTCAAACTTATCGAGCACTTCCCAACTTTTTGTCGGAAGCTCCCAATGGCCGTAATTTAGATTAATGGCTACTTTTGTTTTTGCTTTCAGGGATTTTTTGAAATATATAGGTAAATTACATAACAATAACGCTGTTTTCTCTAAGTCTAGGCAGATATTCTTATCCTTATTTTTTATTACTAAAAGACGTTACATTTTATTCCTTATTAATTAACGGCATCGTTATGAACATTCCAAGATTTAACGTGGCAAAATATCATCAAATAAGTCCGCCATCCAGGGTGGCCTCCCACCCTGGATGGGGGACTTATTTGATGATATTTTGACTGACAGGCTTGTACTGACTAAAATCTACGGTGTCCTTGAATAGCCCTTTGCATTCCAGGGTCACACATAAGGCAGAAGTGGTCAGCCCCACTTCAGCTTAACTTACTTCCGATTAACGTTTCGATGCAATTTGTAATTAAAAAGAAAACCTTACAGCATTGATCACCATAATATATTATGCTAGTTATTACAAGCGTTTGGAAATCTTTTCAATGCTCAAATAACAAAAAAGAAAAAGAGGTCTTGCAGTACAAACGAGTTCGCATCCTTTTAAAAACAAGTCTGAGAATCCATGTAAATTGCACGTTCGTAAAGCCTGAATTTCAGAACATCAACTCAACATACGAAGTTACGAAGTTCCTTTTACAGCCTTAAAAAAAGAAAAAAGTAAATGTTTTTTTCGCCAACCAGCGTTAACCCGGCGTCATTGAGGTTGGGTCAAAATGACCCGGTTGGTTTTGAATTTAGAATATTTTTGAAAGTGTGCGTACGACGCTGCCCTTCTGTGCAGTAGCTGGAGCCAATAGTGTGTTCTAAACGTTTCTGACGAGAAATCAGTGTGACGGCCACTGAGCTGGAAACTACACGCGTTTTATTTTCAAAAAGGTAATTTTGACCCATCCTCACAATTGACGTTACCATTTTGCGCCATTTTCAAGTAATCAATTTTTATCACCGTTTATTGATTTTTGGTGTGTATGTTAACGGTTTTTTTTTTCTTTTCGCTTTTCGTTTCTTTTTTGTCAAAACGTACTTGTTTTAAATAAAATTGTATCGAGAGGAGAGAGAAAACTGACGAATTATGTCAATTTTAGAGAAAACAGCTTCCTCTAAAATGTTCGTATGCATATTTCTAGTCTAATCTCTGAGCACACTTTTTTTATTGCGGTAATATTCCGGGGTCACGGTCGTAATTACCGTGACCCCGGAACGTAAAGGGCTATTGAAGGAGACCGTGGATTTTAGTCAGTACGAGTCTGACAGTCCTTCCTGCTCTGCCCTGGGTGGGAGGACTGATTTGATCCGGGGTCACGGTAATTACGACCGTGACCCCGGAACGTAAAGGGCTATCCTGGCAGACCCCGCGATCCTGGCAGACTTTGGCCCTCTAAACGGGACCCCGTCATTTTGCTGACACTCTTTGAGGCGCGCGTGGAACACAAAGCACCGTCGACCCGGGCATGGTCCATGGTCGGACGTCGAGTCGTCCATTACTCGCCGTCCGCATGCCCGCGCCTACGGGGTGGCCGGGGATCATCTAGCAACGAACGTCACCGTGGGTGTCTACCACTGCGGCTGGCGTGAAGAGTAGACGCTGTCCTCTCCCTCACGCGTCCCGCCTCCTCCTTCGCGAGCATGACTGAGGAGACTATTTGGGGAAGGATTTGTTGGTGAATCATCAGAAAAGCCTCGTGCAAAATAACGCGATGTCCGCAAACAATGTCAAGTGTGTCCTGCCAAAAGGGACCGCAAAACAAAGCACACATATCAAAGTTGCCCCAAATATATTTTTCCTGAACACATCATATTTTTTTGTAGTGACTGCGTCTCTAACGAAGATTCTAATTAGAATTTTTACATTTTTTTTAAAAGACATAATCCTTCAGGTTAGAAAAATGCCATAAATAACCAAATATACTGATTATTATAATAAAAATATCCTAAAAGCACAAGAGATCTCTGATTTGTTACTTTTTTTAGAAGTTTATGTAAAATTTGATTAAACCTAATTAAATATTTTGGAATTATGTTTTTCTTTTTCATTTTCAACAAATAAATACCCTAATAATTGTATAACAACAAAGTTTACGAATACACTCAATAACTATGGAAATATTTCGATTTAAATATACGGGTAATATTGACCCACTTCAACGCCCATGTTCCTATTTCCTACCACAATGACGCCGGGTTAAAATCCCGGTAACTGTTCATTAATTAAACGAACACGCACAACCGAGCCATCAGATAATTATCAGAGTTAGAATAAGCATTTTCACAATACTGAATTAGAAAATTTTTTCTTTCGCCCGTTTTTGTCTAAAATGAGATTGTAACTGAAGCTTTGTTTCCACTCTAATTGGTTGTTCGGCCCCTTTACAAGTCAAACAAAGATACGATTTATTTATTAGGGTTCCGTAGCTATATATAAATGCTCCAAGGGTTACGTTCAAATCGGAGTTTGGTCAAATCCTTTGAAGTTTAATGAGAATCGGTGATAGGGAATAATAGATGGAATCCGTAAAATATTTGAGATATAACAATCGTTCTGTTGTCAGTGAGGAAAAATATAAGGAAAACTGTTCAAATTATCATAATTATGATTAACGTTTGGGTAGACAAAGAGATACAGAACAATTAATCAATTTACTGCCACACAACGTAACTTTACTTGACGACTAACATCTTATAGATAAATTAATGGAGAGTTTTTCTATACATAAAAAAAATAATCAAAATCAAAATATTTTATTTTACATGGGTCTCAATGGGCACTTAAAAGCGTCGATGAAAAAAAAAATTGGCACGTTTCGGGTTTGTCGTTTCCATGGAGAAGAACTGGCAAGAAACTCCATGGTTACTCTTTTAAAAATATTTGCTTTTACAATGTTATTGTTACAGTTTGGTATTACATAAACAAGAGAGAACATCGTAGGCACGATAAGAAGAGGGAACTTCTTACCAAAAGCTAAATAAAAATAGTAAAAAATCAAAAAGTATAATATTTAATAGTGCAAGAATTTTTAATGAACAACTCAAAGCGAAACTATACTGAAAAGAAAATTCGAAAAATGAAAGGACTGGGTAGGTTTTGTCCAGGACTGCAACAGAGCCCTTATCACAACTTTCCACTATTTTACTTTACAGTGTCTTTCCAGTATTTACAGCGTTTCTTGTATGGAAAAATGGAACAGCGCCTCTGGTGTGCGAAGAAGGAACTACTTTATTCCTTGAAATTAAACGTCAAAGTTCCAGTTTACTTTACGTCACAATAAGTGAAAACTCATGATAAGGCCTCAGAAATGGCTAAGAAAACAAAAACTGAAACTATAACAGTGAGAAATGATTGATGAGTAAAACGATTTCTGTACACTTTATTATTATTTATTTTAAAATCAAACAAGACACATGTCAATCGTGTGGTATGTATGTTTCCGTAACTTATAAACAGAGAGGTTTTCTGTTTGAGATCGAAAACCGGCATGTTGAAAAAATGCACGGAGGTATGAGGAAAAGTCTAACTGCAAAACGACCACTTCAAATGCCGTTTGACAGTTTTTTAACACATGTTCCATAAATGTTTAACTTTTTTGTGGTAAGACGGAGTATGTTTTATACAGGTGTTATTAACATAATTTTAAATAAATAAATAAAATACATAAACGGTCGTCGCACGTCAAGCAGTTTGCCTGAGGTGGGGTAAGCTTTTTTTTCGTGGTAAAATCATCAAATGAGTCCTCCCACCCAGGGCAGGGCGAGAGGGACTGTCAGACTCGTCGTACTGACTAAAATCCATGGTGTCCTTCAATAGCCCTTTATGTTCCGGGGTCACGGTAATGAGATAAGTCCCGCGACCTGGTGGGGTAAGCTACGGAATTTGCTACGAATTCCGTAGCAACTGCTACGCAGTTCGTAGCGCTTGCTACGCAGATTTATTCGTTTGTTTGAAATGATAAATACAATAAATGTTTATTGTTTTAATTTTTTCAATAAATAATGTTATATAATTATGTATGTTAAGACTTAATAAAAGTTCGAGAATAATTAAAATGTTTAGGTATGTTAATGTTATGCGAAACTTTGTTTGGCAAGGTTAAACATTTTCTTATTAGTTAAGAAAAGCAGAAATGATACACAAATAACATATAAAGCGTATAATGTACTCGTAATATCTGGTAATAACAAAGTTTTGTGTTAATTAATCATCATAATTATCAGTATTGTAACACATAGGTATTATGAAGCAATATTATTTCATTGTCTGTCAAACCACCACGTTTATGCAGTGAATTTGGTTTAATTACATTCAATATTTGCATTTCAATAATTATTTTTATTTGACTTCTTCAGCTTTATTTATTGTTTATTTTTAATTGACAAAGTTCGCGCAGTTACTAAGAGATTGAATGTGGTGCTGCTAGTTTAGGGTTAGATTTCTGAATTAGTGAGTTATAAGCCTTTGTCAAACTGACAGGCGAAACGAATGCGTGCCGAAGCGTTTTTGTTTGTAATGTATGGAATTGTTTGAAGCCTGTCACATAGACTATCGGACCGCTTTCGCTTTTCTATATGTCAGGATTCGGATCGCATTCACTTCGCCTGTCTGTTTGACAATAGCTTAAATATTTGAAAACGCACCCAGCAACAGGCAACAAAATCGGGCATGTGGACGGTAAGTAATGGGTGACTTGATGTCCAATCATGGACCATGCCCGGGTCGACGGCACGTCGTGTTCCACGCGCTCATCAAAGACCTGTCAGCAATCTGAGGGAGGCCCTTCTTTATTCTAAATTCTTTAGTTTAATGAACGGAGTTCAAGGTTTACGGCTTCATGAAGAACTCAGTTTAGTCCATGCATTGCAGAATTTCAAATATCAAACTACAACTATTTAGTTCATAAACATATCATCAAACTAATAGCGTATTAACTAATCCTACTTGCCTGTACAGCGACCGATCAAAACTTGGTCAGAACACTTGTGAACTAATGCTAACTAGGATCTGACTCCACTAATTACTATCTGAGTAATTAGTCCGGCTGCACGGACACTGCGATCTATGGGGGGATAGGGAATGTCCCTTTTCATTATTTGAAACTCAGGTGAGTCTTGTGGCAAGGTGATAAATAGCAGCCATTTAGTTGTTTGATAGCAAGGCAAAGCAGAGCTATAATGTTCCCACTGTTGGGATACGGGCTGTATATATTATGTTATGGGCCCTCTCTTTAGAAAAAGGAATGGGCCCAGAGCGTATTGGTCATGTCTGCCGCAGAACGGCAAGGTTCTCGAATGGAGACGGCACGTAGGTAAACGTAGGGTAGGACGCCCCCGGCAAGATGGACCGATGACCTGAAGAAGGTAGCAGTAAGTGGCTTGATGAAAAAAGCTGGACATCGTGCTCTGCGGCTCTCCCTGGGAGAGACAATCCCGCGACCCAAGGGTATTCCTGCGAAGAAAAGCCCTGCAATTTGTCCAAATCATTAGTAAGATTGAATAATCTTTTTAAAAGATTATGGGCCTCTATACTCCACATACATCAATCATAAATAAATGAATTAAGTACGAAAAGGAAGCCTGTCCTAAATAATTAGATAGCAGCAAGAAAATTAGAAAAAGTTTTATCGAATTACCAAAATTACGTTGTTCTAGTTTGTCAACAGTGGCTATGTGTTTTACCCATTACAGCCATTAGTCCCTTACGTAATCGAGAAGTTTACTTGTTTAGATGAAAACGGAAAAATACACTTTGAATTTTATTACAAAAAGTCCCTTTTTGGACGTCTTGTGTGTTATATAACTAAAAGTTCCTTCTGTTCCTGCGGCTGGATGAAATGTCTAACCTTCAAAAAATCGCACCACTTTAAAACCGCTAGCTTTAACAATTTTCCGCCATATATTAAAAAAAAAGTCAGTGTATACGGTTACCTAGTTAAAATCTCGGACAGGGAAATGTGGACGAGAAAAATTGCCGGACACTTCGCTAAATCGTAAACATACCCTTTAAATCCCGGTCGGTACCATAAACTTGGACACCGTAGCGTTTTCCAAACGAGTTTGTGTCTCTCTTTCTGTCTTATATTGAGGGAAAGGGATGTGGTTATATAGGAGGAGCTGAGTGGATTTCGGGCCAAACTCACATGGACAAGTCAGTTTGTTTTGTGGTAGATGGTAGCTTAGTGGTCAGGATCCGCTCGATAACGAAGCTTTTGGACGCCTTAGTTCGCTTCGTTTTTTACTTTACTGGCCATTAAGCAACTCCATTTAATACTCGAAATTGATGCTACAGAAAAAACTTCAAAATTACTTTTATGATTTATTTTCGGCATTCGAGGTTTTGATGGACAAACTTTAATAGTTTAGGAGACAATTAGAGGAAAAAGTCTTCGCTTTTTGACGTTCAAAAGATTTACTCTCACATTAACCTCTCGAAATGTCCTCAATGTCCTTGCCTACCATAATAACTTCAAGGGTCGGAATTTGACCTTGACTCCTGATCTCTTGACCTCTCTACAAAGGACACTGGAGCCTCCAAGGACTATTAGCTCCCTTAAACACATGCATTATTCACAATGTGTCGGGGAACTTCACATAACTTTTGACAAAGCGATGAATACTTAAAAAGGTATTATTTACGTAGGTAATTTCTATGCACATATTAAAGTTGGATAAAGTTCTTAACATACTTAAGAAGGTAACACGTTTTTGTGTATAAAAGAAAAAAGGTCTAGGGGGATGATATACTCATTTTTCTGGTGCATTGCCAAGACGTCGCATATCTGGTTCACTAGTTAGGTAAGCTTTTCACTACTGTACTATCATTTTTTAGCTAAGCTATTCGTAATTATATTGGTATCGTCTTCCAGTAACCCCCTGTGGTATTCTCGTAACGTGTTAAATACGTTATTATCTGACTTTCAGGCCACTGGCTTCACTTTAATTACTGCAAGAAGCAGTTCAATAAAACATGAGTTTCTGGGTTCGGTTTTCGGAAAAGGTATTACATGTTAGACCAAGTGTTCAACCAATACTAACCGGAGCGGAGGTAAAATTTAAAATGTTGCACCTCCGCTCCTCAGGGTGCCTCAGCTCTTATTGGCCGTAGTGTGTATTATACAGCCTTCCTCGATTAATGGAGCATCTAACACAAAATCAATATTTCAATTTGAACCAGTAATTCCTGAGATAAGCGCGTTCAATCAAAAAAAACTCTTCAGGTGCTTTATTATAGGTTTGTTCCCACTAGTTCTACTGAACAGTTCTACGATAGAACTAATCTATACATATAATAAATCTGTAGAAGGGTCAATTCTGTACATTGAAAATATTGAAAAAATAAATAGCGGGGGGTGTTGCTGGATCGATACCAAACCCAAATATGTGATTAAAAATTTTTTGTCTGTCTGTCTGTCTGTCTGTCTGTCTGTATGTGCAGGCATCACGTGAAAACTAACGGTTCGATTTCGATGAAACTTGGTATAATTATACCTTATTATCCTGGGCATAAAATAGGATACTTTTTATCCTGGAAAAATACGTAGAAAAAAAATCTTATTTTTCAGTTTTATTCATAGACGTTGTTCTGTAGAACCGCGAACACACGTTGCATTACCCGCAGTGGATTCAGCGCAGTAACCTGTAGCGCCGAAAGTCGGATTTGGCTTGAACCGTTTGCGGCACACGCGGGCCACGCCTCCCCGACTCCTATATAAGGAGCTGCGTTCCGCGCCGCGCGATGCATATAAATTCTGAATTTTGATGCGAGCGGACGTATCCAGTGTGGCGAGCGGACGTCCGTGGAATTAATATTGTATGCGTGACATTTTAAACCGTGCTTTTCAGCGCGACCTTTTTGATTACTGTTCCGATCAGTTATTAATTGTAAATACAAGGTCGGAATTACTATGAAAAAAATACTTACTACAGAACGCGAGCTCAACAGCAGTAGCTCAATAGAGGGATCTCGGAATCGGCCAACATCTATTTTTCATCCCCCTAAATGTTAGGGGTAGTCCACACCTAATTTTTTTTTTAATTATTTATATGGCAAAACAACGTTTGCCGAGTCAGCTAGTGGGAACATAAATATGTGTTAGTACAGATTCGATTTCTTCCATAGGAACTTGCTTTGTTAATTTAAGTACGCTCAAAATATTGGGTTGTAAGTTAATATACACAGGAACTCTGCGTTTGACCACGACTCGAAATATTCATCCAATAATGTAGCCTTACAAATAGCAGGAATTCCTTTGATCAGCAATTCAGCATCAATATTATCTCTTCCAGTAGCCCGTGTGAGCGCGTCTGTAGCAATCAGTAGCGATTGCAAAACTTTTATTTATTTCAGCTTGCATGTGGATTTCCATCTTCTTTGCAGTTGTGTCGTTCCCTCGCTGCGTCATTTGAATGAATAGTTTTGGCGTTCGCTTTTTCTTTGTACTTACTCGTACTTTGCTATGGGATTAAATTTTGGAAAAGTAAATATGGTTCGTTTAAGTTTTTTTTACTACTAAACAGCTTTGTGGAGCTGAGAACGACGTTTAAAATGTTTCAGCAATATGAATCACTTTTTGAAGACAAGAAAACAGTATATAATACGAATAAAAACAATTTACTGAAAACTTTTTAAAAAAAAAGTACCGACTTCAAAACAAATACAAAAAAGTTTAAAATAACCTTTCTTTCGGAAGTCGGTGGCAATAGTCAATGACACAACAAAACAAAGCCACCGACTTCCGAAAGAAAAGTTATTTTAAACTTTTTTGTATTTGTTTTGAAGTCGGTACTTTTTTTAAAAAAAGTTTTCAGTAAATTGTTTTTACTACTAAACAGCTTTGTGGAGCTGAGAACACCGTTTAAAATGTTTCAGCTATATGAATCACTTTTTGAAGACAAGAAAACAGTATATAATACGAATAAAAACAATTTACTGAAAACTTTATTAAAAAAAAGTACCGACTTCAAAACAAATACAAAAAAGTTTAAAATAACCTTTCTTTCGGAAGTCGGTGGCAATAGTCAATGACACAACAAAACAAAGCCACCGACTTCCGAAAGAAAAGTTATTTTAAACTTTTTTGTATTTGTTTTGAAGTCGGTACTTTTTTTTTTAAAGTTTTTATTTTACCCTTTTTATTAGTTTATTTATTACATATTCAACCCAAATTCTTGTAAAATACAAAATTTTCTTACATATGCACTAATCTTGTAATCCGTCACAACATAAAAAAATCCATATCTCTAAAACTACAGAACCGATTCTGATGAAACTTGCAGTGTACCCTAAGTTGAACAATACCTAGTACAACAAAAAAAGAATTACTTAAATCGAACTTATAGTTCCGGAGATATGCGTGCACAAACATATAAACATACATACATACACTTATGAAATTTGGCACATTTGTTCAGACGCTGATATAGACTAACATATATGAAAACTGGGCAGTTCTGATAATATTACATACATACGGGTCGAATTGATAACCTCCTTTTTTTTGAAGTCGGTAAAAATGAACACATCTTATAACAAAATAACGTACAAATTATAACAATACTACATATTTGTGCGACTCTTTCCAATAGGAGCGTCCACACAGAGCGAGCAGCTTCGCGAGGCATTTGCTTCGCGCGGTAAATGCCTCGCGAAGCTGCTTGCTTTGTTTAGACGCGCAATTATTTCTCGACCGAAGCACGAAACAATATACGCGAGCATAACAAAAGCCGACACTGGTTGGTTCGGGCGCTCGGTCGGTCGCCCGCGGCGCGGCAGCGCGCGCACTTTCCTCGGAAGAGACACGTCCACACTAACCGAGCTGCTTCGCGCGGCAGGTGCCTCGCGAGGCTGCTCGTTCTGGGTGGACGCACCTATCGACAACACAAAAACAAGAATAATTTTATATTAATTTTCACAGAACTTCTGTATTTAAAATAAATAAATAATTAAAAACAAAATGATTGAAAAGTTGCTTTTAGTTAATTAACTATCTTTCGTTCACAGTTCGCTGAGTGTGAGAAAACAATAAAACGTTTGTTTTATTGTTTTCTCATTAACATTGTTTAATGTTACTGTGTTCTTTGCTTCAAGAAAATATCTGCAAAAACCCTTATTTTCTAATAATTAATTTATTTGAGAAACATTGAACCTTTTTTGATAATGTAAATATTACATTCACATAATACATTTTTTCAGCGGTAGTAGACCCGGGCTACCTAGCTAGCGACCAAATACTTTGACTTCCGAAAGATAAGTTTTTTTTTACATTTTGTAAAAAGCAGATCAGTGAATCAACTCTTGTTTACATAATAATACGCATATAAATGAGCTAGCATTCATTGGGTATTCAATGTTTACAGAATCAGACGTTCGAGATAATCTGTTTTTCGAAAAAAATCTCAAAGAATAAGTAATATCTCTCTTCAAGTAGGTATTATTATTGGCTCACTGGCTGAAACATGCATTCAATGCAACGTGCCTAACTCTGTTTTTCCAAGCTTGAATAGCCGCGTCCATGCATTCAAATTGAGGTAATATCTTACGCAACGATTGGCAATAAAAGCTTTTATCGAAGCGATATTTTCAGAATAAATATGAAGTATTCGATATTTTGAAGCACTCCAATAATGTTTGTGGGATTTAAATGAAAATTATGTTATCTTCCAAAAGTAAAATCAGTTTGAAATCATTAGTAAAAGTATCATTATATATATATTTTTTTTTTAACGATTAACTGCGTGGTTAACAGTTTCACTGTTCGCGCAGCAGACACAATACCTAAACAATAGTCCTGAATCACACGTGTTTCATGGGACAGGGAATGGTAACAATATTTAATTTCCTTAAATCAACAATAACTCATTCATTACCATTTCAACCGTACCTAACTAATTGCAATAGTCAACATCCTTGCTACAGTTTGAAGAAAAACTTCTCGAGGACTTTTTGTCCGGTTTTTTCTGAACAATCCGCGAGCCCCGAGGACTGTAAGGAGCAAGTTTAAACAAGTTCTCCCAGTTATATTAAGTACCTCTACTAATAATAAAGAAAGAAGTCGCATTATAGCGTTTAGTGCAAAAATCTGCATGATTTAGTACTTCAATTAAAGTTGGCAAAGTTTTTATTGAGTGCTGAAGATTGGTCGCTGCGGCCGAGTTTAGGCACCTAGGCTTTTGAAATTTTTAATCGAATTTTCGTTGAAGTGATTTTGGCGAGATTTTTTCAAAGTTCCTCGTAAATTCTTGGCGTGGAACGGTGGTTATTAGCGCCTTTGACGGGTAATCGATCGTTGCGGCGACTGGTGTTAATTAATTTTCAGTCTAACGTTAATTTGTTTCGTGATTCTTAAATTGATTTTCATTTGGTTTCAAGGGCATGAATATATTTCGCTTAAAGGAAATCACTTGGAAGTTTTCTTATTTAATTGATTGATAAATTGGAACGTAGAAATCAGTAAATGCTGAGACTCTCACCTCAAATTCAATGGTCTTGAAAAAACTAATTTCACGTATTTGGGTAAACATCTACGAAATCAATTTAGTGTTATAGAAAAGTAATAAAATTTGTTTTTCTTCGTAAGATTTATGCGTAGGTACCTATACAGCAGACTTCGTAGTTTCCCAATGTTTTATTACGAGAGAAAATAACAAATGCCAAGTTTTATCATCTGTTACATTTATGTGTTTCTCTGAATTACATAGGTGTATTATGTGACTAATAGACCATCAATAAATGATCTGCTTAAGTGAAAAATCGTTTTTTTTTTGTCAGCAGTCATAAACTAGCTATACTGTTTTGAAAAGCAGTTATTACCGCTTAAAAACATGGGATTGAAGTTTGAGTTCTACCGTTTACATAACCCTATTTTACTGTAACTATTTTCAACCCTAATTCAATTAATTTCGTTTAATTTCTTATCACAACCTGACCTGTGATAAAGTCGGAATGTCGTCCCATCGGACAATGAGTGTAAACGCACTAAGAGTGCATCTGGGCCTCCGTACATATTTGTGCATTCATATCTCCAGTGCCGTATAAAGACTATTACTGTACTTTTATAACGTGTTTATGTAAAGAGCATCTGTGGTGGCTCAGTGGTAACGACTCCAACTTACGAGTTGTAGGTCGTTTGTTCGGACCTAGCTAGGTATCACTTTGTATAATTTATTACATCACCACTGATTTCATCACGGTTAAGGAAAACTCCGTGAGGAAGCCGGCCATCTGCTAGAAGTTCGAAGATATGTGTCATCTGATACTGGGCCCGCGGGGTGAAGTACAATCTCTCTCATAAATGAGGCCTGTGTCTTAGCAATGGCTGATTTTGCAAGAGCTACAAGTATGCTGCGTGTTTATAATAATTATATAAAGTTTTGACCATTTATTATAAACAACAACAAAGTTAAAATATCAACCAGCATTATGTTTGCGCATGGCAAACTCTCATCAAGATCAAAACCCTGTCTAAATTTAGTGCCGACAGTCAACATCTTCATCGCTTGAGGCAGATTACGTGTTCGGTTGGCCTAGATTAAACGATCGGCAAGCAAACCGGTTGTTTGAGTAGCTCGGCTTCCTTAGCAACTGAAGTTTATCGATTGTCGTCCTTTAATTCCGTACTACGAATGTCCTGGTACGAAGGGCTGGTATTGATTGGTTTGGTTACGCATGGTCTTATGAGGGATATGTGTGGCGTTATATAAAGTAGGGTATAACGCAAAAAAAAAGGTAAACGGTTGATAATGGTTTATGTTTAACAAAATTTGAACACAACGGTTTTATGTAAATACTTTGTCTAACGAGCATCAAAGAATTGAGATTTGAAAATAAAATAATATTTCTTTGAGAACAGAATGAAACTCTATTCTGATTTCTGATCGGTAGTCGAACTTATAGCAAGCAATTTGTCAGTACGCGGCCTGAGTAGTTACGTATTGTAGAATTTAGACATTTTCTCAGATTGTAATGAAAAGTACGGTAAAAAAATCTCTTAGTAAATGATAGCAAAATCAAACGAGGTATATTCGAGAGTTATTAAAATCTACGAAAGCATACGTCCGCGCGTTGAAGCGGAGGCGGTATTGGCAAAACGCTGCAAAGGCGTCGAACGTCGCCCTTCCGCGCGGTCCGTCAGTGTGAAAGTATGTTAGTCATCAACAAATTCCATACAAACTAATGCGACGTAAGATCCACTTCGCTTACGAAAGCTGTCAGCTTGTAGCGTTGCGCCACCTCCTAATAGAGCAGGGGTAACAGGCCGTCCACCATGATGCTGCAAACGCTATGCCGGGGTATGCCGTCGAATTTGGCGGAAAGCGGGGTGGGGTTCTGTCGTGGCCTCCGCGAACGTTTTGCCATGCGCTGAGGTGCCTCCCACGTTGATGTCGTCCTGTAAGAGGAAACCGGACAGGCTACCGGAGTCGACGAAACTAGTAGCGCTGATGCGGTATGTGCTTGACTTGGAGCTGACGTACTTGATGAATAGCAATTTGAAAACAAGACTGCGGAAAATTTATTTAACTTTAAGATACAAATTAACATAATAATAACTATTAGGAGATGCAGCACATACCGTGGTCAAAATCGTAGTCCCAAAAAATAACTGAAGATGAATGAATGACAGAATGAAAATTCGAAATATGAATTTTTAAAAATGATTAAAACAATAAATAGATCTTAAAGTAAAGAGGTTGAGGGAACAGAAGAGGTTAAATAACTCTCTGTTACAAGCTCACGTTTGACGACAATCTCGCTTGAGCGAAGATGTCGTCCATGGTGAAACATGCTTACCTACAAGTAACCTGTTCACTCTTGACTTGAAGATCCCAAGGTCGTATTTATCAGGAAACAAAGACCCTGGCAGAGAATTCCACACGTTACCTGTGCGCTCAATAAAAGATTGGCAAAACATTTTGTTGTACGGGAGGGATGTCTTGGGGCCATGTATGTACCGATGGCGTATTTCCGTACATCTTGTAATCCAATGATGGAGATCCATTGCACACTCGGAGTGTGCAATGGATGCCGTTTCAAATATAATTTATATCATCTGCAAAACTTGACATTATTTGCTCGCAAGCAATCCTCCTTCTAAACTCCAAGAACTTGACTTTGCATGACGGTCATTCCAATTCCGAGTAACATACTCCAGAACTATGTCAGAACAAGTTGGTCCCAGTTTGGAACTATTAATTACAAGTTGGAAGTCGCTGTCGCGCGATTGGAGGCACGTCACTAGTTGGTGTAAGTTCCCAGTTCCTAGTTCCCAGTTTGGTTACATTACCGATCAGCTAATTCATTCGCTTATTGGTAGAATATCGGTTACCGTGACGTCATAGAACTAATGTTGTTTGTGTGGCGTCATAGTGGCTGTTCTTTGTGATGCAAGTCATGGTCAACACACAACGGATTTTTTAAGCGGTAGTCATTGTTATAGAGTTTTTACTTGGGGACGGTTTTTTTTCCTCTTTATTATAAAACTCGATATAAAGCTCGCTCGATCTTCTGGGTTAAGCCGCGCTTGCCGCGGTTGGTCTATGGCTGGGTGACCATCTGTAAGCAAGTAAAGCCGTTGGTCCCGGCTGTCAATCGTAGATCTTTGACAGTTGTTACTATTATATTAGTCAGAAGCTCTAAAAGTCTGACAAGCAGTCTTACCATGGCCGCTCACCATGGCTCCTTCACCGTTTTGGGAGTGGATCGGAGCATCGTATTTCCCAGTTGTTGATGGGTTGTGGAGGTCTGATAGGCAGTCGCTCTAAAATACACTGATATTTGGCTACATATGGTTCGACTGGAAGCCAACCCCATTATAAATGTAGTTGGGAAAAAGCTAGGCAGATGATCATCATCAGCCTATAATGTTCCCACTGCTGGGACACAGGCCTCCTCTCTCTGTGAGAGGGAGTGGGCCGTAATCTACCACTCTGGTCCAGTGCGGATTGGCAGATGTCACATGTCTTCGAATTTTTGGTTCTAGGACATGCCGCTTTCCTCACGATATTTTCCTTCGCCGTTTTGAGAGCAGTGGTATTGAAATAAATTACACAAAGTAATGCGTAGAACGGGGTTCGAACCCACGACCTACAACTGCACTGCTCTTTGGCAGATGATGATTAAAATATATTATGTACCTATATTATTCAAATAGGTTACATAAATTGTCAAAGCGATACAGAGATCGAACGCAATGTTTTTATTAAGGGGCGTTAGTTTTTGATCTTACTAATTAATGTTGCGGTATGTCTCCCGCTCTGATCATCAATCTTCTTTCCGTCAACTTCACCTTCTAGGCTCACCTCACTACAAAACCAAGCTCTAATTACCGCCAGATGGCAGGACGATCAACTTATATGTAGTTATAGGTAAGTGTCTATAAACGTAGATTATTTATTTATTTACGTACAGGTGATGTTTAAAGGTGGATACTGAGACCTTTATCACGAGTTTTCACGTTTTCATGACATAATGTAAACGGGAACTTTACCGTTTATTTGATGGATGAAAGTAGTTCGTCGTTCGAGGTGGTTTTTCATTCACACAAGTCTTAGTGTCACCATCATCATCATCATCAGCCGGAAAACGTCCACTGCTGAACATAGGCCTCCTCCTTAGTCTTAGTGTGTTTGTGTGAAAATACCTAGAGCTACTAATACTTATACCGCGTTTTAATTTTGCGTTTATTGTATGGAAAAATAAAAAAGCGCCTCTAGTTTACGAATGAGGAACTTTGACCTGATTTTTTTCCTTCAAATTATATAACATCGAAATTCCAGTTGACGTTACAAAAACGAGAAAAGTCATGATAAGGCCTCAGATGACAGTTGGAAGTTGTCAAATATTATTATAAAGGTTTTCTTGTCAGGTAGGTTTTTCTAAAAATAGGCTCGTTAGCTAGACTATTCTATAAATGAAATAGCAAACAACACGTGTCACGCATACGTAAACACGACATCTCGTTAGTTAAATCCGTCACATTGATTTGTTGCTCGCTTATTTGATGTGGCACCCAGTCTCGCGTGAATCTCGTGAAATTATCATTACCGTACCTTCGTTTTCTTGTATTTTACGTGTGATTGCCTTTATTTATTCATGCAAAATCGGTTTGGAAAACAATCAAACCTTGATGTGTTAAAAAGTTTATAGATTGAAATTTTATCTTTGGGGTTTAACTCGACAGAATACGAAATTCGTTACTTGACAGGCAACTCGTAAATTTAAATTCGAAAAATGCATGTCTTGTTGGCATAGCTTTTTTGTGCGAAATCTTTTAAGGGTTAGGAGCCCCTCAGGCACTGACTGCTCTAACAGTTAGTCAGTGTTCAAAAAACACGGACTGCTGCTCGGGCAGTCAGCGTATGCCTTGCGACTTCTTGATCGCACCGACCTCCTGAAGGAGTTCGACTGCTCAATTAGTTCCGTGTTTATGTGTGTAGTTTTAGATTGCTGTGCAGTCACAACTTGAAACAAAAGCTATTTTTTGCTCATAATTTTTCGAACAAAATCTAAGATTGTATTAGAAAGAATAACTGAAAAATAAACAACAAGGAAGGATTTTTGAGAATCCTCTAAAAAGTTTATGTAGAACATTATAATTTTAGCCGATGGTTAACTCCACTGGGATACACGGCCTATTTTAATATAAAATTGCGAATGAACCTTGAAACATCAAAAGCTCAGGTCTCCTAGGTTTACAAACTCTTTTTTTTTTTTTTTTATCGTGGTAAAATCATCAAATGAGTCCTCCCACCCCGGGCAGGGCGGGAGGGACTGTCAGACTTGTACTGACTAAAATCCACGGTGTCCTTCGATAGCCCTTTATGTTCCGGGGTCACGGTAATGAGATAAGTCCCGCGACCCCGGCAGGCTTTGGCCCTCTAGAGGGGGGCCCCGTCATCTTGCTGACGCTCTTTGAGGCGCGCGTGGAACACAACGCGCCGTCGACCCGGGCATGGTCCATGGTCGGGCAGCGAGTTGCCCTTTACTCGCCGCCCGCATGCCCGCGCCTACGGTGGCCGGAGATTGTCTTGCGACGTCCGTCGCCGTGGGCGTCCACCACTGCGGTTGGGGCGGAGGCAGGACACTGTCCTCTCTCTCACGCGGCCCGCCTCCTCCTTCGCGAGCATTACTGCTTCGCAGAAGGAGGCGACCGCTTCCCACTCCGTCTCGCCCCGCAGCATGGCCGCAACAGGTTTACAAACTCTTAGAAAAACATTTTGAGTCAAAATCCTAAACAAGAAAATTTAATTAAGTCATAGCAAGAGGGCTTAGATGCTTCAACAACGAAAAGTACAAGGACAACATTTCCATATTTAATAAGCAGAGAACACTAACCGCTTTCCTCATTAAACCACAGTCGGGCTCGTCCCAGTATATCTATTATCTACAGCTTAGCCTAAATTTAAACGTCGGCGTCGTACAATGGCGATTTGGCTTAGAAACATTTTGCTACTTCAAAATTAAACCGTATCTCTGCGGTACAAAGCTGAGTTTTGATTGGAGGGTTGCCAACAATACCAAAATCCCTATTTTATAGTCTGTAATCGCTGGAAGACGTGTGACACGTCTAAGCGATGTTTTGCGAGTTATCCTGTCTTGAAATCTCTAGGTATAATAAGTAGAGCGTGTTACGTATGTCAGTCTGATTACGTCTTGTCATGATTGTACGTTATTTCGTCTTGTTATTTGAGCTTGTTATCGAAATACGTGAGTATGTAACCTACGCACTATTAAGCAGAATTAAGTGCTTGAGTGTCAGTGTCAAACTCTTGACGTGACATTAAGGCTCAATTTACTAAAAATCTTAAATGAAATTACTGCCAACCTTGAGCTTAGTCTAGAAGCTTGAGCACGAGAATTGTTTTTTAATGAATATAAACTTTGAGGGATGCTTTTGAAAACCTTTATAATTAAAGGTACAGGGTTAGAAGTTCGTTGTTTTTGTCGTTGGATAATCCCATCGAGCACGAGGTCTCTCTTTTCGGTTAGACCAAAACTTAATTCAGTACATTGGGAGAATTAGTAGGTTTGTTTTTGGGCTTTTTCAATATTAGTTTTGAGTCTCTACTCGTGCCTCGTTAATAGTAGTCTTATTCTCTACTACATGGGAATTAAACAATGATAAGGCCTACTGGCAACGACTTACGAGCTGTAGGTTGCTGGTTTGAACCTAGTCAGGTGCATTAATTTGATTAATCTATTTTTTATTACTGCTTTCGAAACGATGAAGGAAAATATCATGAGGAAACCAGTACATCCTAAGTCCAAGAAATCAAAAATGACAATATAAACATGGATTACAATGCAACTCCCTTTTGCAGAGAGAACATAATAATTATAATGTTGATTTTAGCAATAATTACCTGTAAGTAAAGATGTTTTTTAAACTGGTAGATTCGTGAGATTATTTTCGTTACCTAAGAAGCAAATTCACGTACAAAAGCATGTTTCCACTTTCCACTAAAGTTTACAGCACAGACTTCATTTTGAATTCCCAACATTCTGTTTACCCAACCAGCTTCTTGTAGCTCCAAAAATCGCGAATAAAAGCTAAAGTTGTTCACGTAAAACCCAGCAATTTACGGCAAAGAGTACATTTATTTAAGAACAATCTCATTTACTTATCCTGGCTCAAGTAAAGTGGGACATGCGGCTGATTCATCGGCCGGTCGACACGACCCGCTGTTGCAAGGTTTATTATTTATTTATTTAGACCAAATATTTCTACTGTATTGTGGAAGCGTTTACAAATATTTATAGTCACACAAATAATACATAATACATAAACTCACGCCTTCTTCCCAGGGTAGGCAGGAACTACAGAGTTCCACCTGCTAAAATCTTTACATACTCCTTTCGCCTCATCCACATTCATACATCTGGTCATGCACGCACGCCAATCATTCAAAAGTCATATAAAATTCCCGGAAAAAGTTCGTAGATCATACGAATATTTATTCCGAGCGAGAACTAAACCCGCGACACGCAGCGCAGCAGTCAATCGTTCTGCCACTACGCCTATCGTGCCGTCGAATTAGTTCTTTGAATTAGTTCTAGAGGTAGAAGTTAGTTCTTTGGACCTATATAAACTTAAAAATCACACAGCAAAAATCAGTGAAATCATGCCACTGCTTATTACTTGCCAAAAGTACAACTAGGCCTAACGAGAGTTCTTTCCATTCCTAAAATCACACAAAAACCCAAATAAAACATTTCAGCCAAAGCTCCTACAAAACTGTATCGTTAGCCCTCTTGACATGGCCAGCAACAAAAAGTGTCAATGCACGAAGTACCGATAGCCTAAAAAACGACGTATCGAAGCAGGCTTGCCGCTCGGTTGCTACAAAGAAGGGTGTCGTGTCGAACGCGTCTGTCGCATCGTGTCAAGCGGTTGGCGAGTCGCCAGCGAAGCGACGCAACCGCTCAATAATTCGCTAGCGGCAACCTTGAGTGTGGTGCAGTAAGGATCCCGTATTGGTTTAGGAAATATAAACTAGTAATGAGGAGCGATTTATTAATGTAGTCGGAAGAAGTGAAGAGTACTAAACTATGCGCATTTTTTTTTTTTTTTTTTTTTTAGCGTGGTAAAATCATCAAATGAGTCCTCCCACCCCGGGCAGGGCGGGAGGGACTGTCAGACTTGTACTGACTAAAATCCACGGTGTCCTTCAATAGCCTTTTATGTTCCGGGGTCACGGTAATGAGATAAGTCCCGCGACCCCGGCAGGCTTTGGCCCTCTTGGGCGGGGCCCCGTCATCGTGCTGACGCTCTTTGAGGCGCGCGTGGAACACAACGCGCCGTCGACCCGGGCATGGTCCATGGTCGGGCGGCGAGTTGCCCTTTACTCGCCGCCCGCATGCCCGCGCCTACGGTGGCCGGAGATCGTCTTGCGACGTCCGACGCCGTGGGCGTCTACCATTGCGGGTGGGGCGGAGGGAGGACGCTGTCCTCTCTCTCTCACGGCCCGCCTCCTCCTTAACGAGCATTACTGCCTCGCAGAAGGAGGCGACCGCTTCCCACTCCGTCTCGCCCCGCAGCATGGCCTCGACCAATGCCGGGCGCGAGAGGTCTCCGCCTATCGCTGCCGTGAGGACACGGCGGTGCTCTGCCCAAGCGGGGCAGTCTTGCACCGTATGCTCTACTGTGTCCTCCGGGCGATCTTCGCAATGGTGACACCCCGGCGTTTCTTCCTTCCCCATCCGACACAGGTACCTCCCGAAACATCCGTGTCCGGTGAGGACCTGCGTCATCCGATAGGTCAGGACGCCGTGACGCCTTTCCAGCCACTCCTCAAAGAGGGGCCTTACCGCCGCGATTGCGGCGTGCCCGAACCTCGGTTGCGACAGTCGTTCCCTCCATACTGCCCTGAGATCGCGCCGGACCTCTTCCCGCCGCGCCTCGACTTGTCGGGGCAGCGGGAATTCTCCCCGGCGCCGCGCCTCCACGCGCCACTCATAGACGCGCTGGAGGGCGGTCGCCTCCAGATCCCAGGGCAATAATCCGGCAAGGAGGTTGGCCGTTTCGCCGGCGATCGTGCGGTATCCTCGGATCATCCGGATAGCCATGACCCTCTGGCATGCGACCAGCCTCGCTGGTCGCGTCCGCATGCTCAGGGCCCACACGGGGGCCCCGTAGAGGGCCATGGACCGCACGATACCGGCGTACAGCCTCCGGCAGGAGGCGTTTGGCCCGCTGAGGTTGGGCAGGAGTCGCCTGAGGGCGCCTGCTGCCCGGTTCAGCCTTGGGGCCAAACGCAGGAAGTGCTCCTTGAAGTTCCACCGGCCGTCGAGGACGAGTCCCAGGTACTTCATCGCCCTCCCGACGCCGATGCGAACCCCTCCCACCGTTATGTGGGACTCTGACCGTGGCGCGTTCAGACGGCCATGAAAACACATGGCCTCTGTTTTGTGGAGCGCCACGTCGAGTCCCAACTGCCGGATCCTTCCAACGACTGTCGCAACCGCTTGCGTCGCCAGGTCGGCCGCCGCCTGGTGCGACTCTCCCTCCGCCAGGACGAGCGTGTCGTCGGCGTAACAGATTACGCTGACGCCGTCAGGGAGGTCGCCGCGCAGCACCCAGTCGTATCCGATGTCCCACAGGTGCGGCCCCAAGACCGAACCCTGTGGAACACCGCACGACATCTCTCGCCGGTTCCATTCTCCCCGGTGACCGGGGTAGATGACGGCTCTGTCCGTCAGATAAGCCTCGACTATGCGACGGAGGTAGGTCGGCACCCGGTGATACCGGAGTGCCTCCCTGATGCAACTCCAGGGCAGGGTGTTAAAGGCATTGGTGATGTCCAAAGACACCGCCAAGACGACCCTGCCCCGGGCTACTGCATCCCCCGTCGTGAGGGCTCTCACGCGCATGATGGCGTCCACCGTCGAGCGCCCCCTGCGGAAGCCAAACTGGCTCTCCGCTAGGTTCGGGCCCACCCGATTCAGGTGCCCGACGAGGCGGTCTGCAATGACTCTCTCAAAGAGCTTGCCCACCTCATCGAGCAGCACGATGGGCCGGAATGCGGACGGAGAGTCCGCAGGGCGCCCGGGCTTCTGGATCAGGACCAGCTTCCCCGTCTTCCAACGAAGCGGAAACTGGCCCCTTTCCAGGCATGCGCTAAAGAGCCCCCCCAGTCGAGGCCCGAGAGTCCTCGAGGCCAGGACCCAAGCTTTTCCTGGCAGGCCGTCGGGTCCTGGGGCGGTATTTTTGGCCTTGAGCCGTTGTACCGCCACTCTCATGTCTACCTCGGTCACCTCTGGAGCGTCGTAGACGTCGTCGTCGCTGTGGTCCGCATTTGCGCCAGCTTCACCGTCAGGTTCCGTCGGAGGCGGAGCCATAGGCGGGGGAGTATGCTCCCCTCGCGATGGGAACAGGGCGCTCACCACGTCCTCCACGAACTGAGGCTGGAGACTCTGCGTCAACGGGGGAGCCCAGGGGCGGAGCTTCTCTCTCGCCCACTTGTAGGGCCGGCCCCATGGGTCCCCGTTCAGAGTCTCCAGCATCTCCTTGCGGGCCAATTCCTTGGCCCGCCAGATCTCGTCGCGGAGGACGGTCTTCGCTGCCCTGTAGCCCTCGTACAGCTCCGCCTCTACAGTTGCCGCATCCGGTGGTCGGGTGCGGCGCCTGCGGAACCTGGTGTACCGGCGTCGCGCGGCAACGCACGCCTCGCGCAGCGCTGCTAGCTCGCGCGACCACCAGTACAGCTGACGCCGGGCGCGTCCTTGCCGGACCCGGGGCATGGCCACGTCGCAGATCTCTGACATGGCCTCCCGGAACCACTCCGCCTCGTCGTTGATGTCGGCAGGCCTGTCCGGTGGTGACACCCAGGCCTGCACGATCGAGGCTTCCAGGAATAGCTCCCGGTCCAGCTGCTTCAGCGCCCATCGCGGACCACTTGGGTTCCGTCGGACCGGCGCGTCTGAGGTCTGGGCGGAGACGTCAAACCGGATATACCGGTGATCGGAGTAGGTCTCCACCTCCTCTACAACGCGCCAGTCGGTGACGCGCGGTGACAGGTCGGAGGTGGCGAACGTGACGTCCACCACCGACTCGCCCCTCCACCGCACGCACGTGGGGACAGAACCCCGGTTCTCGATGACCAGGCCCTGCGCCAGGGCCCAGTGCTCGAGCCTTCTGCCCCGCACAACGTCCGTAAACCGGGAACCCCAAGCCACATTCTTGGCGTTGAAGTCCCCGAGGACGAGCGCGGGGAAAGAACCGAAGGCGACGACGACGTCTCCCAGCTCCGATAGGGAGTCCTGGAACTCGGCGAGAGTTTGGTTCGGGGAGAAGTATACGCCTATCACGGCGATCTCCCCGACCCGTGCTGCGACGATCCCGCGCCCTCTCTTGACGCTATCGAGGGGCGGGGGTACCGGCGGCGGCCGACGAAATAAGGGTCACCGAGCCGTTCAGGTCCGCCACCCAGTCATTCCTGGGCACGACAAAGTACGGCTCGGCGACCACGGCGACGTTTATCAACCACTGCGCCATGCTCTGGAGCAAGAGATCCTGAGCAGCGGCGCAGTGGTTGATGTTCGCCTGGAGGAAGCGCAATGGAGACATTAATCGGAATCCATTGCAGCCTCCTCCAGGGCCCCTCGCGGGGGTAAGGCCGCGGCGGCGGCGGCGGCCACGGCAGTGGCGGCGGCGGCGGCGGTGGCGGCAGTGACGGCGGCGGCAGAGGGCCTACCTCTGCTCTTGGCTTTCGTGGGTGGGGCGCAGGACTTGCCCCCAGCCCGGTGATCGGCCGGCTTGCCAGCCGCCGCACATGCGAAGCAGTGCGGCGGGGCAGTGCACGAGCCGGCCTTGTGACCGGGCTGACCGCAGCGGAAACACTTGTCGCTGCGGTCAACCTCCGAGGTGCAGTTACATGCCACGTGGTTGCCCACCTGGCACCGGTAGCACCTCAGAGGTCTGGGTTCCAGCAGTTTCACCTGCGCGGAAACCCATCCAACCAAGAGCCTTCGGCCCCCCTCCAGTTTTTTGGCCGCTGGCACGGGGCAGCTGACCGTAATGGTCTGCAGCCCCGCGAAGTCAGGACGCAGGGCGCCCGCCCTCACCTGATCGGGAGGGCACCCCCCAGTCCTGGCAACGGCGGCCACCACGTCCTCGACCGTCACGGAGTCATCCAGACCCAATATGCGCACGTCTGCGCGCTTGGTGGGTCTGGATACTCGGGCCTCTTCCGCATTTAAGGACGCTCTGAGCCGTTCGGCCAGAGCGTCAGCGGTGGGGCCACTGGCCGCGCCGGGGAGCTCCAACATCCGAGCCCCCGTTGCAGTGACCCGTAAACGGAGGCCCCCGGTGATGCCGAGCTCCGTGAGGTCCACCGCCTCCTTCGCCTTCGCGAGCACGTCGCGGTAGGACACGCCCCTCTTGACCGCGTCCGGCTGCAGTGTGATCACTACTGCCGCGGTCTTAGGGGCGCGCAATCGCGCCGCGACGCCTCGCTCCTTGCGCCGCCGCCGCCTCTCCCTCCGCCGTTTGGACCTGGCCGCGTTGGCAGCCTTCCTCTTCTCTCCGGCCACTTGCCAATCGGCGCTGGCCGGAGGAGTGCTAGGAGGAGGCTGCTGGGCTGGCTGGCTTTCGGCCTGGGCACCCTTCTTTTTTGAAGCCGACCGTGCCGGCCCCGCAGGTGTCGGGGTCGGAGTCGGCTTGGACGGACCCGGTTTCGCCTGACTAGGCTGTGCCGGGGCCGTCTTTGAAGGGGCCTTCTTCGCCGCAGCCGTCTTCGCCGGAGTCGGCTTGGTCGGAGGCGGCTTCGACGCGGCCACAGCCGCGTACGAGGACGCCGCCAGCGGGGGTCGCAGCACGCGGCTCTCCAGTACGGAGAACCGCTGCTGGAAGGCGGCCAGCTCCTGTCGCACCAGGTCGAGAACAGAGTTCTCCGCTGGTGTGGGCTGGCCTTTCTCCTTTTGGACCCGCGGCAGCGCGTCCCGCTGGCCGCCTCTCCGAAGTCCGGCCAGGTCCGCCTTGAGGGCAGCGTTCTCCCTCTGGAGAGCCTCCATGGCGGCAGTCAGGCGGGAGACCTCCGACCGCAGTTCGGACATGTCGTCCCTTGCAGCCGGGGCCCCGCCATAAATCCGCGCGGCCGCCATGATTGAGGCCGTGGCTTCGCCAACCGCATTCTCCTTACTGCTCTTTTTCCGCTTCAGGTTTACTATGCGGATGGCAGCTGTCACGGCCTCTGCTAGTTTGGCCTCGTTCAAGGCCAAACCACTGTTGGGCTCTCCAGAGGAGATCCCCCTCCCCGAAGTCTTGCCTCGGCCTTTACCCCGCACGCTCGTGGGGATCTTACGGGCCGAGACAAGCCCTTCCTCGGACGACGAGATGTCCTCCCGGGAGCGCTTCAGGAACTCACTCCTCCTGTCCGCGCTCCTCTCGTCGCTCCTCACCACGCTTCCAGAGATGCTCTGGAAGCTCACGGCGTCTGATGCCGAGTCGGACTCCGACTCGAGCACCAGCGCCCCCACCGTCCGCGGAGCGGCACTCTGTGCCCGCTCGAAGTTCGGTGCCGGTGAGTTGGACGTACTGGACAAGTCCAGTGACTCCTCCTCACGGGCACGTGAGCCTCCCTGGCTCGATGCGGCGACTGCCGGAGAAAAAATGGGATAAAACCGGTTTTTGTTGCCCCCCCCAGAGTACGACGGGGCAGACCGGACGTGTCCGGTGCGGGATTCCCCAGCTGAAGAGCAGCTGGGACCCGCCTGGGTAGTCTCTACAAGAACCTTTTTTTCCATGATTACTTTTTTAGAGAGGTGAGTTCCTCTATCAACCCTAAGCCCCCATTTCCCTCCCCTGGTTCACTTCACGGTTACGTCTGAAGATTAGACGCGTACCGGAAGTGAACCTTTCCCCCCCTAGACCCAGTCTCTGAGACCGGGCCCCGCGCCGTCTAGAAGCTCGAGCTAGCTGCTCGATCCTCCAGGCGGCGCGCCTTTCCCCGGTGTGTCCCTCTTGGTCTGGTCTCTCCCTCTGAGCCTGTCCGGCATGAGTGCACGAGTGCCTCTACCGGCAGGGGCCCAGAGATCATCGAGACACACAAGCCCCACCACGACGGCAACGTGGGGACACGTTGGTGGGGGAACTATGCGCATTTAAGGAAAAAATCTAAACATGTAAGTATAACGATAGTGTTTGAGTAAGGTTTTGACCGACCTGGTGGCCGTCCGAAAAACCCATTAGGTTGACGATATCGTCAAGATTGGGGGGACCAGATGGATGAGAGACGCATAGCAGTGCATGGTCCCAGGTTGAAATGATGATGATGATAGTGTTTGACTTCTTGGTCGTTTGTAGCCACAAGGCTACAAACGACGCCGTTGAAGATGAAGTCCCGAATTCTATTTCCAGGTTGGGTAAAATGTTCATTGTTTTTTCCACTAAATATTTTTCAGTAGCAGTCTGGATCCATATTACATTGGATTTAAAAATAATTGGTTAAATGTGGGGTGGACATCCCACATTCCACAGTTAAACACAGCCTAGCTTTAAGGATTACGTTTGTGATTTTATTTTATGTAAATATAATCCTCCTAACCTACCTTTTAAACACATATATTATTATTTTTATATGACTAGGCAGGCCGAATTTGCTTTTAAATACCCGGTCATAAAGCAATTAAGTAGATCTGACCAACAAAGTTAAAGCGAAAAAAATCCTATAACGGAATGATCTACTCTATTGATCAAGTCAAAGATAAAGAATAATTTTATCATGATTCTGTCACAACTTCCTGATCAGCAAAGTTAAACATGTATGACGCTGTGTGCACGATGACAGCGCCTCCCACTAACCACATTATTAGCGATTTTGGATTGGATATTTTGATAACCATTTTCGGCTTGTTTTTCATTAAATTATATAAAACCTAAACAAGTACTTACAAAGGTTGTGGTGCATATTAAACTTAACATATTTAAGTACTAGTTAACTTAACATATGCTTCACTCCGAACGCCCATTGATTCACATCGCGTCCTTTTTTTTTTGCGTTGTAAAATCATCAAATGAGTCCTCCCACCCCGGGCAGGGCGGGAGGGACTGTCAGACTTGTACTGACTAAAATCCACGGTGTCCTTCAATAGCCCGTTATGTCCCGGGGTCACGGTAATGAGATACTCGTAAGTCCCGCGACCCCGGCAGGTTTTGGCCCTCTAGAGGGGGGCCCCGTCATCATGCTGACACTCCTTGAGGCGCGCGTGGAACACAACGCGCCGTCGACCCGGACATGGTCCATGGTCGGGTGGCGAGTTGCCCTTTACTCGCCGCCCGCATGCCCGCGCCTACGGTGGCCGGAGATCGTCTGCCGACGTCCAACGCCGTGGGCGTCTACCACTGCGGCTGGGGTGGAGGGAGGACACTGTACTCTCCCTCACGCGGCCCGCCTCCTCCTCGCGATGTGATAGTCTTCACTACCGACTTCAAAGATACTGCATAACAATGCATAGGTTTCCCTTTACAAAACCGACACGGGAACACTATCGTTTCAACTCGAACTCGAATTCACAGAATACCGTTGTTAGCTCGGAATCAGCTATCAAAATTAAATACTAATTTGTTACCAGCAGCCTCGCCTGGGCTTATTTCGAATTATCGGGAACGTAATATCGAGATATTTGGTATTCTACGTATTGTTTCACACAAAGACCTGTTTTCTGAGCTAATACGAGTGTAAATAATCTGACGTGATTGAATAATAAACGTCCATCCATCCAACAGAACTTTCGCATGTGTAAAATTAGTTAGACGAGGTTAGAATCAGGGTGGGTTTTAATAGGTACCAGTCTGAACGTCTCTTTTGCGCCACCCCTATCTGAAGGAGACATTTAAACATTACATAATTACAAAAAAAAAATCGAGTCGATTCAGGGGTCTAATCTCTAAGCGATTATGATTTGACAACTGATAGCTCGCGGCTATCGGCTAGCGGAATTTTGTTGTACTTACTACATTTTTTTAATAAAATTTGATGTAATGGCATAGACGCTATCGCCCCGTCAAAATAACTTCAGTCGTGGCTGTATTATACAACCACAATTTGATTTTTACGTTAGTTACGTTCGTACATCTGTATCCATACCCGTGTTTTCGTTGATTGACTTAGAAAGTACCCAGTACCGTACCAACTTCAATTTCACCCCTGAGTCGATAAAATAAAAAAAAACGAGTCCTAATAAAATTTATTTGTGTACCGTGTAATTTATCTGTGTACCGAATTATTATAAAAAAAAATATCGAAAATATCATGTTACGTGACTTAATCAAGAGGGTTTGCGGTTGATCAGATTACAAACGATAAATAAAGAGGGTAGTCTACCACGTGGAAGTACTAAGATATCCGTTACATTTTGTGTTAAAGCAGGCAGATCTGTCTCTAGTACTCCTCTTTTTATTTATGATATCATTGATAATGTTACGTCGATCGTATTGCGAGACCAATCTACAGGCTTCTTGAAGGTTCCACAAGGTTCTCGACTATTCTACTGAAGATTGGTCTGGAAGTTTCTAGAAAATTCTACCCTGATCTAGATGTTTCGAGATGGGTCTGAAATGTTCTAGGTATGGGACTGAGTAGAAGTCCATGGATATTTCCAGAACATTCGACCATCTTCTAGAAACATCTAGTGGGTCCGGCCAGGGTATAAAAAGGGCGCCGATCGGCGACCTGAGTCAGTCTGGTTTTGACTACGATCGAGGCGACTCGAAGTGAACTCAAACGATCTCTTAGTGACTTTTACGTGTGGTTAAGTGTGTGTATAAGTGTTGCTTGTTGTGATTAGTGATTCGTGTGTAAATAAGATAAGATTATTTGGTTTTAATTAATTTATCCCAATACCCAGCTCGTAACACTAATAATATCAAATAGTAAAGTTCATTTTAAACAGACCGGAGCAAATGATGGGATAGTCAATGTTGTATAACTAGTCCATTTAAAGTGCTGCTGCTTACGGTAGACTGGTTGATTCTGAAATTGTGGTTAAAAATCTGCCATTGGCCAAAAGTTATAAAAACAGAACCTTACTAAAAAGGTTAAACTTCATCCAGCATTATTATCGTATCGTACACTTGTTTATAAGATCCGTCAGAAGTTCCGACAAGACCTTGACCCCTGAATTTGTTTGTAACAACTCGTAGGGAACCGCTGTAACTTTTATAAAGTGATATATAACTGAGTTTCACGAGACCTTTTTACAAAATCAACAATATTATTGTTTTGTTTTTGTTCTTTGCGGAATAAAATTGTGAGTTTTCGCTTCGGTATTATTTTTTTTAAAGAATGATAATATGTCTTTCGAGAGATATTATGACTAAGTACAGTCTTTACTACTAGAATCATTTTTAAAGTATATTTCAAATTTTTTCAACGACTTTCAAGGAGATTACCATAAGTAAGTTGATAGCTTAAGGAGGTTAATATTATGTATAGCACCGCTCGTCAACGCGGTATGTTGCTGAAACGGTTCTTACATCATTCATCATCATCATCAGCCTATAAATGTTCCCACTGCTGGGACACAGGCCTCCTTTGTAAGAGGGAGTGGGCCATAATCTACCACGTGGGCCCATTGCGGATTGGTAGATGTCACATGTCTTCGAATTTTTGGTTCTAGGACATGCCGGTTTCCTCACGATGTTTTCCTTCACCGTTTTGAGAGCAGTGAAGTTGAAATAAATTACACAAAGTAATGCGCCTGACGGGGTTCGAACCCAGGACCTACAACTCGTAAGTCGAGGCCGATACCACTGGGCCACCACTGCTCCAACATTGGCTTCAATTAAATCCGTTAATGGGTATCACACTTACCGGTTACCGTACCGTACAACAGCTTCGACATTCGGCCGACAGCGACCTCTCGCGCCCGCCACTAGGTGGAATAAGAAACTTTTACCTTCTTCTGTGAAGTAGTAATGCTAGCGAAGGATGAAGCAGAATACGTGAGGGACAGAATATCCTGCACCTTAGGACCCAACCAGAAATGGGTAGTTCGCCGCCCGATCAAGCACAGGTTGGTTCAACAGCGCGTAGTACTATTGCACGCGCGCCTCAAGCTGTCAGTAAAGTACGGGGCCCACATAAAGCAAAACGGTTGCTAGCGTCGCGGGACCGATTAAGCAGGTTACCATGACGATTGGAACGTAAAGGGTAATTCGGTTTAAAGACATTCATTCAAAGAACAAATTGCTTCTCAGTCGCTACACTCTTGGCAGAGCGGTCGTGGTCCTGATGGTGGCTCGCTTCACAATTCGCCGCCATTCTTCTCGCACCGCTGCCTTCTTGGTACACTCGTGTAGGGGACCATTCAATGCAGCCTTGATCTCGTCTGTCCAGCGCATTGGTGATCTGTCTCGAGCTCTGGTACCATTCACTTTGCCCTACACCACAAGGCGAACAAATTACAGTTCACTTAAGTATGGAGAAAATTAACTAAAATATCATTAGGAATATTATTAATTGAAGAAAGACGATGTATTTTAGCCAGTAAGAGTCTGACAGGCCCTTCCGCTTCCGAATGAAATAGACGCTAGACGCGTCGCAAGGAAAAACATTTGAGGTTGAGAAAGGGACGCCAAAATCGTAGCGCCTAGTAACACAATCTTTTGTTTCTACCACCCACAAGAAAACAATAGCGTTAATACAATGTTCACGCTAGTTTGTATTATTTACATCAAGTTGCTTGTTCTTGTGTTAGTTGTAAGTACATCGTTAATATTCCTCTGTTTATGGCTGCCATGAATAAATGCATGAGTTGAGAAGTTCGCCGGCGCCTGTATCGATGTGATGGAAGTTATCGGGCCAAAGAATATACAAGATGAACGAGTTTTATACGTAATTTGTAAGTTTTGTTTGCTTTTATTTGGTCGATAAACAGGTAAAATAAAATAAAAAAAAACTTGTAGAAAATCCAACCCATTATACATTATTATTAATACACCATTTTCATTTCTTTCGCCTCGTCATCCTAGTTGTAAATGCCGTGGGAGAAACGAGTGTTATTAATTATTACAATGTTCATTTTATCTACATTAGTTTTACTCTAGTACATTGATACTTAGCCTACTAAACGTAGTGTCAAATAGATGAGTCTAAATTCAAGGATTTCAGGCATTAAGATCCTGAAATCTTACATAATGACATTTATAATGAAACTTTCATATTGATCCTATACAGACGATATCATTAAAAAGTGGCTTTTTTTGCGTGGTAAAATCATCAAATGAGTCCGGGCACCCAGAGCAGGGCTGGAGGGACTGTCAGACTTGTACTGACTAAAATCCACGGTGTCATTCATTAACCCTTTACGTTCCAGGGTCACGGTAATTGTATAAGTCCCGCGACTCCGCGCCTCAAAGAGCGTCAGCAAGATGACGGGGGGCCCCGTCATCTTGCTGACGCTCTTTGAGGCGCGCGTGGAACACAACGCGCCGTCGACCCGGGATTAAAAAGTGGCTGGAAGAAACTGAATAATTACTATGATACAAAACCGCCAATATTGCAGAGATGTTGACAAAGAGAAAGAGATGGAAAATTACCAAAAATATCGATGACCAAGCTACTTGTAAGTTGGCAGTTTCACTCAGTCTCCAGAATCCCAAATCCACGACCCATGTAGTAACTCAGTGGTGTCCAAATAAATGACCATTCCCTTCTTAATTTGGCCTATAAGTCGCGGCATGGGAGGGTCCACGCTCATTTTTAACCCGACCTCTTTGAACCTCACCTCTTCATCCGTTATGCGGCCTGCGAGTGACTTCACACATATTTCAGAGGGCATCATCACGACCTCATTTATTGCAAGGAGGTTGTCTGTATATTATTAATTTTATGTCTGCGTTTGAGTTTTGGTCGTTGACAATGTGTAAGTTTGATGTTGTAGTGAAATAAAGTTTAAGATGTTTTAGACGAGTTGTGGGACTGTAAAGGACAAGGCCCTGGAATATGAAGGGCAAACAAAACAACAGGGTGGATTTTAAATCAGTAAGAATCTGGCAGATTATTCCACTCCATTTACCGTACTGGGACGTAACGTGCTATTGAAGGTACACAGTGGATTATAACCTCCAAAAAAAGTATGCTACATCTTGATTCCTGATTCATTTTCATGTTTTTTTAACAGGCTACGATTTTTTTAATGTTTGACGCGAAGGACTTTACTACTCATAATATAAATCATATCACGCATGTTATTTTCGGGAGGATAGACAGAATTGACCCTATAAAGTTTACTCTCGAACATTGAAAATATTATTTATCGTCGCTTAAGTCATATTATGTAGGATAGTATATTACTTACAATTGAACTTCAATCTAAGTACATTACTTCGAAATACCTCAATGAAAAACACAATAACACTTCACTAACTAAAAAAAAGAAGTCATTAATAAGAAACTAGACACTGAAGTCTGTTTTCAAATCATCACTTTTGAGCATGGTTTGAGATTCACAAGCCGATGTCTAATACCACATTCCAAGACCATGACAAGATCTTGGCACGGCATAATTTAATTATCGTACTACCAGTGCTCATGCAACTAAGGGGTAAATTCGCCCACATAGTATACCTAACTAGAGTTGTAATATCATGATGCCCCTACACCGTTCGCCCCCCGCTTCACCTACTCCCTCGTTATCGTTGACACCAGCAGAGACCCAGAGCACTGCAATTACATTCGCAAAGGCAGCGATTGACTCACCGTTACAACATTGTGAGTCCGAACCGGATCTCCACTCACTTGCAATTAATATTACGGAACGCAAGAAACGAAAGCATGATGGCGATTATACGGACATCACGGGTCTTATTAGGGAGATGTTTACATCGTTTTCAAAGGAACAAGAAAAACGTTTCCAAGATCTTAAAACGAGTATGGACATGATGTCGAATAAATATGATGAATTCCTTTCAAAAATGAACACCCTTGAAAAGGAAAGTAAGGCTGATAAACTTCTAATTAAAGAGCTGGAAGAAAAACTGGAGACAATGGAACGTAAATCCCGAGGAACAGGTATCGAAATTCGAAATATACCGAAACAAAATGGTGAGTCGAAAGAAACTTTGTGTAAAGAAATTATTCAACTTGGAAAAACGATAAACATCGATTTAGACGGCTCTTGTATCAAAGACATTTATCGACTAAAGTCAAAAGATCAATCGAACCCAGTGATTGTGGATCTAACTACTGTATTACTGAAGGACAAGTTTCTTAAAGCTGTTAAGAGTTTTAATAAACCGAAAGCCAAAGGGGACAAATTGAACACCACTCATGTGAACCCCACCTACGAGGTCAAACCGTTATTTGTGGCAGAAACTCTAACGCAGAAAACCCAAAAACTTTACTTCTTGGCAAGACAGTTCAAAACCAGCTATGGTTTCAGTTTCTGTTGGACAGCAAACGGGATTGTGTATCTGAAAAAAAACGAACATACCTCACATATTCGCGTAAATGATGTCAGCGACTTAGAAAAGTTACGAAACACAATGTGACTATTGCTTGTTACCATTTATATCCATGAATGTTTTATTGTTATTTTAATGCATGCTCTTCTTTGTTGTAAAATTATAAAATATTTTTTTTCTGCCCTTTGTAATGCACATTTCAGAACACACCTATGTTATATATTGCCACACCAATCTCACCGTTATTCTAGTTGTACTCATAATATAACACTGATATACGTTTATCAACACTTACACATAAATTCTGTACACATCGTGATATTAATTTTACACACTCCAGTCTACTCAGAAATGCTTTCCATAAAGTTCATCCCCAGACAAATTTTCATTACAATTTTTTTATTTTTTATTAAAGTTTGGTGATTTAATTAATCTCACTCATAATATTGACAGTTTATCCGTAGCTCATTCGCAAACAGCTGACATAGAAAAATGTCACACTATTATTAGCAGTAATTCTAATCAGATAATTATATTAACGCAGAATATCCGCAGTATAAACTGCAATATGCCTGGTTTTGAAATCCTATTAAATAGATTAAAACTAAAATGTGATATCCTTATACTGACTGAGTGCTGGCTCTCTTGTGCATCGGAAATTCCGAAGTTGGACGGTTATTCACATATGGCAACTAAAACTAACAAAAAACAAAACGATGGGGTAGTTATATATTATAAAGAAAACCTTAAAGTCCGCATAGAAGAACCGGACTTCCAGGACTGTAATTGTCTGGTGGCCATTGTTGAAGAACAAATTGCTATAATAGGTTTATACAGATCGCCATCATACACAAACATAGAACCATTTCTCTCTTCCTTAGATAAAACTCTACAAGATATATCATTTTATAAGCATAACGTGCTTATGGGTGACATTAACTTAGCAATAAATTCTAATAAAATTGACATACACGGAGAACGGTATTTAACTCTGGCTGCTACACATGGATTACTGCCGGCACATAGCCTAATAACACGTAGTGACAGTGAAACTTGTTTGGATCATGCCTTGATAAAAACAATAAGCATTGCTACCGCTATAGTACCATATTCAACGCTAACAGACCACTATCCCGTTCTATTAAGTTTACACCTAAAAACCCCCCGGGTTTATAAATAAAACAACAACTATAAATAAAGTCAACTATGAAGGAATAGAACAAGATTTATTACAACTCAATCTTGATCCAATTTACCAAAGCCCGAACCCAAATATTACATGTAATTATCTGACGCAAAGCCTTCAAATTATAATTGAAAAAAACACTCAAACAAAAACTTTACCAAGACGTTCGAAATTAATAAAACCATGGATTACTCCGGGTTTACTGAAGTGTATGCGAAACAGGGATAAGTTGCACAAAAAGGCAAAACTGTCACCTGAAAATGAAATTTTACAGATTAGTTATAGACGATATAGAAATTTTTGTAACTCACTGTTAAGAAAAATAAAAAAAGAATATGAACAAAACTTAATTAAAAATGCACAATCAGACAATAAAAAGTTATGGAAAGCAATTCGGAACATCACAAATACAACAAAACAAACACAACACTCAAAAGACCTCCTAACATTATATTCTTCTCCGGAACACTCTTTAAATAAAATTAATGACTATTTTATAAATGTTGGGGCGTCATTGGCTTCTCGAATACATCAAACAACAAGCACACCTGATGTAAATTTTCAAAACTGTACAGGCGAAGGGAACCCACTCGGAAACTCGTTTGTTCTGATGGACACTGATGAGCAAGAAGTAAATCTAATTATTAATGGTCTAAAAAAAGGTTGCGCTTCGGGATGTGATGGGATTAGCAGTGAATTTCTGAAATTACATAGAAATATTCTTGTTCCACCTATTACGAAAATTATTAATGATAGCCTTCAGTCGGGAATATTCCCTGATTCTCTAAAAAAATCGGAAGTCTGCCCAATTTATAAGAGCGGAAACAGAAATGATATCAAAAATTATAGACCAATATCGATTCTACCAACAATATCTAAAATATTGGAGAAAATTATAAACAGTCGCCTGATAAATTTTTTGGAAAGCAACAATTTATTGTCTAAAAATCAGTTTGGTTTTCAGCATGGTAAGTCCACAGACCAAGCAGTGAACCAACTCATCAGCTTTGTTAGTACAAATTTGGATAAAGGAAAAAAATGTCTTTCAATATTTCTCGACCTCGCAAAGGCATTTGATACAATTTCTGTTTCTCTCCTACTGGATAGACTTGATAAGATAGGAGTCAGGGGTACACAGCTAGAACTTTTTAAAAGTTATTTATCTGGGCGATTTCAGTGTGTCCGCGTGGATAAATATAAAAGTACGTACCTTCCAATCACACACGGCGTGCCACAAGGCAGCATATTAGGACCAACTCTATTTCTCGTTTATATAAACGAACTCACGAGTCTTAACCTCACCCATGGCAAAATCATCTCTTTCGCAGACGACACTGCTTTAGTCTTTTCTGCCAATACTTGGGATGAGGTATTTCTTGCGGCTCAAATGGGCTATAATATCACTAGAAGCTGGCTTCGGGCGAATGTTCTAACGTTAAATGAGGAGAAAACGAAGTATATCGCATTCTGCATAAGAAATCACTCAAGTCTCAAAAACAGCCATAAAATTATCTCGCATGGGTGTAACACGAAAGCCAACTGCGCGTGTCCATCGTTAGAACGAGTTCAGTCTATCAGATATTTAGGTGTAACCCTAGATAATAATTTAAACTTTAAAGAACATATCAGATTGCTTGGTGCACGTGTATGTAAACTAATTTATATATTTAAAAATTTACGACATGCCGCTGAACCTTATCTCCTTAAACAAATTTATTATGCCCTAGCTCAATCATTGTTAAATTATTGTATTTCATCTTGGGGAGGTACTTGTAAAACCATTATGAAATCCATTGAAATTGCTCAGCGCGCGACTCTAAAGGTGTGTACTTTCAAACCTATGCTTTTCCCTACTGTCTCTCTATATCAGATTTGTGGGGTGCTTACTGTTAGACAACTATTTGTTTTGAATATAATACTGAAGCAACATAAAAAAATACCCTATGACCCACTTTCGCAAAACCGTCGTAATAAAAATATTTATATTGAACGAGCATTTTCTAAAACCAAATTTAGTGAGAGATTTATAGAGTTTCTTGGTCCGTTTCTTTATAGTAAAATTAATAAAGAACTTAATATTTACCCTCTTACAACAGTAAAATGCAAGCAAAAAGTAAGTGAATACTTGCAAAAACTCACTTATGAAGAAACGGAGCAATTACTGAAAGTTATACAGTAATCAGGTGTTGGGTTTTGAATTTTAGAATTATGGCTTTTAAATTTTGTTTGAATATTTACATTTTAAAATTGTTTGTATAGTACAACCTACCAAAATAGCTTTGTTTAACGAATATCTAATACGAGTATTGTGATAAATCGAGTGAAACGGCACTGATAACCGAAATACAGGCACTGCCTAGTTCGGTTACAGCAGCTACATTCATACCTACCAAATGTAACAAAAATGTTCAAGTTTCTCTGAAATGTACCTGGTTTTAAGTTATTTGAGAAATAAATTTATTATTATTATATTAACTAACGGGTAAATGCGCCCATACACTACCCTGTTCAGTGTTCACAATGCAAGCTAGTGCTAACACTAAACCAAACCATAATGAACAAGCTAAGGCCAGTGCTATACTTGCCAAGAATGCTTGCCTTGTAAGCCTACTTAATGTATTCGTGAACGATTCATTCGGCTCGTGTGAACAAGGCATGCTGAGGCCGACAGACTAATTTATATGTAGAATGAATTTGTGTTTTAGATCTAAGACTTGAAAGTATTGTGGGTTTAGTTCTTTAGGGTGGTAATTTTCTTTGAGGTTTTGTTTGAATTTAATTTTTGCGAGCTATTTAAAAATATTGGTAAAGTTGTTGTCTAGCTGTTATACATTCGATATTATTTTTTTTCAAAAATCCGAGTGTACTATGGTAGATCGACAAACGGGTGTCCGATGTATGCTTGTGCAACGAAATTGTACTGCGAGTTACTATGATTCGAATCCACGCCAGTGCGACACAATGAAGTTCGTCATTATTCTAGTGTGACCACTAACAGTGTAACAGTGTGACATGAAGAATATTGTTTTTGCCAATATTAAAATTACGTAATATTGGTCACGTCGACGGAGATGATGAGCTGAGCATGGATGATGGCCATCCCACGGCCACAGCGGCCAGCTTCGCGTGTAGTTTCGATGACGAATGTCATGGCGTTTTGTAAACTAGAGCGTATTACCAATGTTTACCCTAATGACAATATTTTTATGATTTAAATAATGGGACTAAGGTACTTACTATTGAATGTCAAAAATACGTCTCCTTTTCCAAAACGATTGAGCACGTACGTGCGTTAAATACAAGCGCCGGTAATTATGATTAGTAAAAATAAAATCTTTGTTTTAAAACAAATTATTTTAGGTTGAGTCTATATGTATAGGTCAGTGGTCCATTTTATTATTCCTACCAAACTTACCCCGACACAGTAAGGCCACTGCTACACTCGCCAAGAATGCCTCGTAATATAAACATGGCGTAGACTTGACGAGTTACGGAGTATATTCGTAAACAATTCATCTGGCGCTGCCTCGGTGCACAATGCGGACAAGGTCGACTTGTATTATATCGTGTGTGCTTTGCTTAACAAGCGAATTGTGATTTTAGTGTTGCTTAAAAAATATATTGTATTTTATTTTTTATGAAATGCTTAGCGAACTATAATATGTATGAAAAGTTTCTACATAGTCGAATTATGGACAACGCATGTTCAATGGTCCTTTTTTTATCGTGCTAAAATCATTGAGATAATGTTAGACGGTATGCTTGCAATCACGAGTTCCAACATTCATCATAAACTGCCTTTTCTCAATGGATACAGCTGAATATTAATATAAGCTGATTATTTAATATTTTACATAGAGCGACTGCTAATCTCACATCCAGCCAACCCAGTAACTGAGTAATACAATATACTACCCCCTAAAAGACACAGACACATTTAGTTGTCAATTTGATATTTCCTATGGACACTTTTAACTTGATACATCGTTCTCATATAGGTAATTTACTATCTCAAGATGAATGATGTAACAAAGATTTTGTAACAATTTTGGCGATTTTTTATTTTACTTTGGAATCATCTACGGTACTTCTTTTTTATGTCTTTTGACTGGGACTGTAGCATCATAACTATAACTAATTTTATAGAATTTATATTTTTAATTAGTTTTTTGACTTTTGACAATTCAAAAGTGCCTGTAACTGGCCTACTTGAAAATAAATTATTTAAATTTGAACACAGTCGGCTTTATTACAAAACGTGGTTTAACTTAGACCAAGCTTTAAATCAAAAATGAATTTTTGAATTTCGAACTTTATTTCTACTGTCGTAAAGTTATTAATACAAAAACCGAGTTTAGATCCCGGTCTAAGTTGTCAATGTGCATTTTAGAATTTTATAGCAGTTGGAATAAAGTTCGAAATTCAAAAATTGATTTTTGATTTAAAACTTGGTCTAAGTTAAACCACGTTTTGTAATAAAGCCGAGTAAGACTGGTTGTCACAATTTCGATCTTCTGACTAGACAATAACGACCGTCTAAAATCTACTAATGACAGCCAGGACCAAAGGTATTCACTATGAGCAGTAGCGGATTTACCGGGAAGCAAAGGAAGCAATTGCTTGGGGCCCCGCTTAGACAGGGGCCCCGAAATTTGCAAAATTTTTGCAAATTTTTGAAAAAAATTTGAAAAAAAATAAAAAATTAAAAATAAAATAATACAAAATAACACAATCCAGTCCATCAATATTATAAACAATATCGATTTTTCAAAGTCCCCAAGTTATTTTAAAATACTATTATAACTTATTATAATGTGAACATCGTGCCTGAAATTCGAAATTTTCATAACTATGTGAAACAGGTATACGGAGACGAGCCTCGCAAAACATTCGTTGACTTGTACCAAATTATTTTTAAGGATGAATTGTGTTCAGCGTTTCCAAATGTCGAATGCCTTATCAGGTTATTTCTTACACTACCGATAACTAATAGTACAGGAGAGAGGTCGTTTAGCGCATTGAAACGCGTCAAAAATTATTTACGCTCGTCTATGTCTCAAGAAAAAGTGAGTGACTTAGGCTTACTGTTTATCGAAAAAGACAAGCTTCAAAAACTTGACTTTGATGATGTCATTCATCAATTTGCGACTGAGAAAAGTAGGAAGAAGTTGTAATTTAGTTAGTAAATTATAAAAAAACTAAATAATATATCGATTTTGCAAAATTAACTGGTTGTTTATTATTCTGGAATATTGTGGGGGGGGGGGGTTAATTTCAGAATGAGGGCCTCAAAAACCTGAGGTTGCTTGGGGCCCCGTCATAGGTAAATCCGGCACTGACTATGAGACACCCATCCACAGCACAATCCTGGCCAGCGTGGTTTATCCTTGATGTTCATTGTTCAACCTGTGCAGCTGATAGTTTACTCACGAATTCCTCTACGAGTACAAAAAAAGCTATAAACCTTCATTCTAACACGAATCTAACTTGAAAACCCGGTTACACATTGCCAAGAATGCAAACACAGAGGATGCATAATTATGTGAGCGATTCATCCGGGATGCACGAGTGAGGTGGTCTCAGTGCCTTCATGTCTACGTAGATAAATTACAAAAGGTTAACTCCATACACACCACACATAGACAATCATCTACAGACAGATCATAATGTAATCTTGGAGGCACCTGTTTGTTCCATTGCATTGCGTCTCTTGCTGCAAAATACCAGTGTGTCTCTTTGGTTATAATATTAATAATTATGATGAAAATTTTAGTTTTATTACTCTAGGATACGTTTTTCTAATTAGTTATGGAATTTAAGTCGGCTGAGTCGGGATTAGTCTGGCTTTAATAACTTTTATTGATACTGACTTTCCAGAGTTGCAGTGGAATACGATGGTGAGCTTATTAAATAGTGATGTTGCGACAGTTATTAATTTATCTAGAACAAAATAACCACCACCGACATCATACACAGTTGCTTCTTGGTGACCATTTTATAACCATGCGTCTGCATGCTGCATGTCACGTTTTCTCGCTCATGGTGAACCTTCTGCTCATCTCTATTTAATGGTAGATGTGCAGTTGCGCACTCCGCCTAACTGGCGAAATATTTATATTTACAATGCTTTGTAAGCTGCGGGTAATAAATGACTTTCTTGTCGGCTCCCGGCTGTTTCGGGGCGGTAATGAGAATTCAGACGGAGAATAAATATGCGGAAAGGAGTTTTGTATAGATTTTGTTTTGCATTCCCGTGATTACTTTGTGATTGCACTTTTGTGTTGCAATGTACTTAATGAGACGTACTTTTAGCAATCATTACGACCATCCTGCATTGCAATACAAAAGGCTGTGTTGATTTGCGATCTTTTATGGTTTTACACTCAACTGTGTTCTGGTTTATATTGAAATTGTTACGGACTGTATCAAAAGCAGTGATTTGATACCATAACTACTTATCTACTGACGGGGCCACCCTTAGAAGGCCAAAGTCTTCCGGGGTCGCGGGACTGTCTCATCAGGTAACCGTGACCCTGGAAAGTAAAGGGCTATTGAAGGATCACCGTGGATTTTAGTCAGAACAAGTCTGTCCTGCCCTGGGTAGGAGGATTCATTTGAAGATTTTATCATGTTGAAAAATACTTACCTATCTAGTTTTACCGAGGATAATTATATTTCTATGTATATTAAATATTTCCCTTTAAAAAGGGCAAACAATACAAGAAAAATAGGAAGGATAACATTTGGAACATGATTTTATACTATACTTTTACGTATAGTAGAAACGAAATAGTCAGAGTTAACAAAAGACCAAACGTACACAGAAAGTAAGTTCTAATCAAAAGTTTTAATTAAATTCTCTAGCCCACACAATTATATATTTGATTTAAATCTCAATTACCCTCACCTGCTGCACCTGACCACGAAGTTGTGGTTCGTTTCCGCTTGACCACCGGTACTGCACATAAATTGCACCCGGCTTTGGCTGGATCCGGAGGTTACAGCAAATGGAGTGCTTATAGGTAACTAGCGATTAAAAATAAATACATCAGTGTTCCCACTACGATTGCCATACGGTGCTCTAGCGCTACTCATAATCTAAAAGCTATTGACAAACTGTTTTACAGGTTAAGAGGCATGTTTCCAAAATGATAAAAACATTTAAATTATAACACAAATAACACAAGGTTTGGTTTGTTCTTTAATGACGTTCCGATTTATTTCCTATCAAACCAACATTATCTAATATCTGTATCAAAACAAAATATCAGTAAAAGAAATAATAAATTGAAAGCCCACACTTTGCTGGCATTTAATTTTAAATACAAACCACTTTTCTAGGGTTATAATAATAGAATCATCAAACGAGGCGGGAAGGAGTGTCAGTTTTGACAAAATACCAAAAGAACAATATTTTTCATCATTTGCCCGTAAAACAGCCCACCTGTCATTTTTATATTCCGGCAGTGCGCAATTTGCCAGTGTAACACTCCATGCCCTAATTACTCTACGGCAGACCACAAATGGTTGCAGTACATAACTACTGCCGGCTATCCTGCACCGTCCAGATCATTGACTGTTCACCGCTCAGCCCAAATGCTATTGATACGTGTAGCAGCAATTAATGGCTATTTAATTAGGGTGTTTGTTTACGAATGACTAAATTATATTTCTATTATTGAAGTCCCGAACATGTTACAATATTATTAACTGAATTAATTAATGGCAGTAACATGACCAGTATGAAATATTTTGACGGCATGATTGGCACTACGTGTACGATGTAAGGTCTGTTTTATACTTTTTAGTCTTTTTAAAATTCAAAATTAATTTACTACTTATCCGCCAGCTTGGGTCGTCCGCCATGTTGGATTTAGGTCTCGTGATAATTTTTTTTCGTATCCCATTCAGGAAACCCTTTCGTTTAATACCCATATCATGGGCTTGCGTTTCAAACAGTATGTCGGCCATCTTGGACGTCCGCCATATTGGATATATAATAACGTTTCTTAGCTAGTCATGTATTGTCATCAGAAATCAGAGCGTGCGCAAAATTCCATCCTAATCGAAGACCGGGAAGTGGGTCAAATTAAGATTCCAAGATTTTCTTCCATAGTTAAAAGTGAAACTAATAAGCGTCTTAATAATAAAACGCTTCGGGGTGGGGGCTTGAGACGTCATAACGCCTGTAAAATTATACCGACCGAGTCACGTTTTGTGATTTGTATTAATAAGCGTCGTATCGTCGTTAATTTTGGTTTACGTAAAAATAGAAAAAATACAAGGTAAGCCTCCTGCAGACACACGCGGTTAATCGCGCTGCGACAACGAGCCAAGCTAATTTCCACTCTAAAAATACTGCGAATGGACCACGACATGTCGCCCCGCGCGATTAATCGCGTGTGTCTGCAGGAGGCTTTAAATCTTTTTTTATTTAATTTATCTTTTTTTGAGTAGAATAGCCTATTACAATAATTATTTTCGTTCACCTAAAACCGCATATTACATAACATCCTACCAAATCCGGCAACTACCGAGTTAATAACTTGTATCCGTGGTTTCCTATTACTGCTACCACAGACTATACAATAATCTACCGCAGCAATAAAGCAGTGTAGTGCTTTCACAATTTTAGCTCTGATGGCTGCAATGAAACTGCAATCTTAATACTATCATCACTGTTATTTTGGCTGGAAATGACAATTATCTTACAAATTGCAATAATCATGCAACTGGGACACAAAGTCTCCTTCTCTATAAGTCTACATTCCTCCAAGCGAGCCCAGTTCGGGTTAGTAAAGTCACATGTCTTCGATTATTGGTTGCAAAGACATACCAGTTTTTTTTTAGCGTGGTAAAATCATCAAATGAGTCCTCCCACCCCTACTGTCAGACTTGTACTGACTAAAATTCACGGTGTCCTTCGATAGCCCTTTATATTCCGGGGTCACGGTAATGAGATAAGTCCCGCCACCCCGTCAGGCTTTGGCCCTCTTGAGGGGGCCCCGTCATTATGCTGACGCTCTTTGAGGCGCGCGTGGAACACAACGCGCCGTCGACCCGGGCATGGTCCATGGTCGGGCAGCGAGTTGCCCTTTACTCGCCGCCCGCATGCCCGCGCCTACGGTGGCCGGAGATCATCTTGCGACGTTCGTCGCCGTGGGCGTCCAAAACCGCGGGTGGGGCGGAAGGAGGATATTGTCCTCTCCCTCACGCGGCCCGCCTCCTCCTTCGCGAGCATGACTGCTTCGCAGAAGGAGGCGACCGCTTCCCACTCCGTCTCGCTCCGCAGCATGGCCGCGACCAATGTCGGGCGCGAGAGGTCTCCGCCTATCGCCGCCGTGAGGACACGTAGGTGCTCTGCCCAAGCGGGGCAGTCTTGCACCGTACTACACAAACGGACACCTACTGTGTCCTCCGGGCGATCTTCGCAGTGGTGACACCCAGGCGTTTCCTCCTTTCTCCTCAGACACGGGTACCTACCTCCCGAAACTTCCGTGTCCGGTGAGGACCTGGCGTCATGCGGTAGGTCAGGACGCCGTGACGCCTATCCAGCCACTCCTCAAAGAGGGGTCTTACCGACGCGATTGCGGTGTGCCCGAAGACATGACAGTTTCCTATCAATATTGATCTTCACGGTTTCAAGAGTAATGAAATTAATAACACAAATCCTGCCTGTCGTCAAATTCAAACCCATGATATCAGTAGCAATTCGAGACCGTTATTAGCAGACCGCCACTGCAACAGCAGCCTTATTGCTATGAAAATAAGAATCACTGTGATTTTGACCTCAATGCAAAGACAAAAAGAAAAATAATTGTCGAAGGACTGTAAACCAGTCTGGAATCCCACTGAGTTATATTGAAAGGAATCCTTGTTTTAATCTAGCTAAAAGCTCACACTGTATACTCGGACTGATTTTAGACAAGGCTTAAGTTAAATAAAGAAGAATGACACAAGTTTGTTAAAGGTTTTTTGAATGGAACTGTGTTTGAATGAGAAACTCGACGAGTGTATCGTCTCTTTGTGCCAGAAATAGAATGATTTGGGTATGAATGGTAAAGAAAGGTAGATCAAGTCGCATTTTTTTTGGTATATTGTGCTTAAATTACAAGTTATTTATAGTATAGTATCATCATCAGCCTTTAAATTTTCCCACTGCTGGGACGCAGGCCTCCTCTCTGTGAAAGGGAGTAGGCCGTAATCTAATACCACGCGGGCCCAGTGTGGATTGGTAGATGTCACAAGTCTTTGAATTTTTGGTTCTAGGACATGCCGGTTTCCTCACGATGTTTTCCTTCATCGTTTTGAGAGCAGTGGTGTTGAAATAAATTACACAAAGTAATGCGCCTGACTGGGTTCGAACCCACGACCTACAACTCGTAAGTCGAGGCCGATACCACTGGACCACCACTGCTATAGTATAATCAGGCTGTTATTCCTATTCTGCTGGGACACAGACCTCCTATCCCATCACAGAGGAAGTGGGCTAATCCACCACGTGTGCTAATGCAGGTTGGTAGATGTCACGTGTCTTCTTTATGTATAATTATTTATGTTTTATGAGTGCTTATAATAGAGGTGAAATAATTAAATATTAAATCTTACAAAAGAAACGTGTTAATTTGACTTAGTAATAACAAACATCCTTCACAAAACAAATACTAAGTAATGTAAAACGCTTTCAACATTCTAGAGTAAGAAAAGAACGGGTAACGGAGATAAACGAAGGGCCCAATGTCACCCGTAAGCGATCTATCACAGGCGGCTAGGGGATTTTAAACGTTATTGATGTATTATGTGGAAGGGGATTTAGGCATATAAGGTGTGAGAGAATTAGACTTAGAATTCCGTGAGGTATTCTTGGAAAATTTGTTTTTTTTTTTAATGATTTAGACATAAACACGTGTAGGCAACATGAAATGAAAAAAGTATTGCTTTTAAAATATTTTGACCATATGATACTTATTGAATGCTTCTTACTAGCTACAGGTTTAAATGTAAATAATGTAAAAAACATGCTTTATTAAACTATCACTTTTTTGGTAATACAATTACATCAATAGTATGCCAAATTGACTAATTAATAAATTATCATTACTTTGATACATATTTTAGTTCTTCATGCAAAATAAACCAAACATAGGTATAATTCTATTGTAAAACAGACAGGCGAAGCGAAAGCGAAGCGAACCTTTTTTGTTTGTAGTGTATGGAATTGTTTGAAGCCTGTCACATAGACTATCGGACCGCTTTCGCTTTTCTATATGACAGGATTCGGATCGCAGTCGCTTCGCCTATCTGTTTGACAATAACTTAAGAGTAAATAGTCCTCCTGACCGATTTCAGCCATGGCGGCCAATCTCAACGGAGATTAGACAACTGTGCGGGACATATTATAGTGCACGAGTATGTCCACACGCACAAGTGCACTCTCTGTTCTTCTATCATAGTTGCGATGATAGAGGAACAGAGATCACCTGAGAGAGATCAGGCGCGGGACCAATGGCTTAACGTGCTTTCTGAGGAACGAGGGTCTAATACCGCCAACTTCCAAACTCCTAGGGCAAAATGTTATTGGGTTTTTCTATCAAGAATTTCTCAGTAGCAGCTTTGGAGTTCTGATTTGTGCCTGGTCCATGGTCGTAGTTTCATCTCTTTAAACATTGAAATAAAACATTACTAGAGGTGTATATGTATTTATAGGATACACCTCTGCTTAACCACGGGGAATACAGTATGTATGTGCGTGTGTTTTCCTTTCTTCTAAATTTTCCCTTGAACCTTTCAAACTATAGCACTATAATAAGTAATGGTTTAAAATATATCGAAAACTTAACACCCTAGTAGCCCTATCAAGAAACACGAATGTACTCGAAAGAGAATAAAGTCTTACAAAAATGTTCTTCGCTTGCTCTACACTCTACAGCAAAGGAATTGATAGTCTCACAAGGAACGCCTATTATAGAGCCGTTATAGAGTTTATCGATGCCCGGGAGGCAGACTCTACTATAATAGAGCTGTGTAGAGCCGCGTAGAGTCCTCGGAAATGTGCACAAGGAATCTCTAAGACGGGTATTATGTGTGTTGTAGTATGTGGAGTAAATAGAAGATACGAACTCGATAGAATTTGATCTGGTGTATGGTGGTAAATTCTATAGTAAGCTTCTAACATTTTTTATATCATTGCGTCTCTCCAAAGAGTAAGGCTGCCGATTTTCTTTGTAGATCACCCACATTACGTCGGTTATGTCGATGTAGCTCGCGAAATTCAAATTTTCTTGTGTTTTTTCAATTTGCATATCAGTGACATGTTGTAACTTTATCAAAATATGATTCATGGCAATAACAAGTATAATTTTAAATATTATGAATGATCAAAACATTCGCTCCATTAGCTCTCACATAGATTTGGTGTAAATTGGTAAAATCTCCGAAATCTAACTCACATTTACCAAAAACACAAGAAAGTTTGAATTTCGCGGGCTACATCGACGCAAACATCTTAAGGCGACACAATTATCCTTACGACTTTGGCATCCAGTGTACAAATCGCTATGGGTTTGCATAGCGATAGTCGCCTGAATATCAAAGTCGTAAGGTATCAGAGACTTGTGTCGCGTTGTGTACGGAGGGGCTTAGTCCCTGTGATAGGCGATGAATTTATTGCCATCATCGATGAGAATTTTATGGCAATTTAAACAAACCACTTTCTGTGAGACGGATCTGGGAACTTCCAGGAACTTTTTCTCAACAGTCGAAACTGTGGCTAAGAACAAGGAGGCGGTCTTTTTTATTATATTTTATTACTTATTTTTTAAGTCAAGATATAACATAATAAAGAATAAAGATAGGTATTTAATTTCAAGTATAGTCTATTCTCCATATTATTTACTCCTAGTATTAGTAAATCTATTTCTCTATATTTTTTGAGTGTTCCCTCTGAGTTTATGTCAAGCAAGTCTCAATCCACAACATGACTGACATTTCATTTATTTATCTTGAGAGCACGTAGCACTCTCATTTCCTTCAAGAGAAAGCTTTTTTCTTTCCTTTTGAAGTCAATCTGTAACAAATGAGTGATGGATAGGTGTGACAGAATTAGCACCATCTTGTCTCTATATATATGAAGCGTAACGTTCACGACACTAATCAAAAGTATGTAGGTGGGTATGCGTATCATGTTAAAGTTAACATCATGGTTACAAAAAGCCGGCAGTTATTTTGGCCAACTGAACAGTATAGACAAAAATAAAGTCTTTTTTGTTCTAATATTCAACCTAAATTCTTGTCAGATACCTAATTTTCTTACACGTGCTTAAGATTTCTGTTTTCTTTGTCTACTTGGACGATTTTATTACCGGTCGTAGTAACATCTTCCACGTACACAAAAGCGAAAAATTCTTTTAAAATAAAAATTACTGAATCAAAGTGAATGAAATTTTAATGGTACCAAATGACAGGTATACCTACTGCATCTAACAAAAAAAAAATATCAAAATCGGTTCACACAGTCATAAGTTATGAGGTAACAAACATTTAAAAACATACCGTCGAATTGAGAACCTACTCCTTTTTTTGAAGTCGGATAAAAAACAAAACGTTTCCAGGAACTAACTTTTAAACTGTAAAAACGTTTAGCTTCACTCACAATGACCTGATATTTGACCACTCGCAGGCATTGGTTTGAAGCTCCAATGTTTGTTTAATTTATTGGCAATTGGCACCCGCAACACAGAAAACGCAATCACTGGTCAGAGGTCAGTTTCACGGATTTGGGGGCAAACCATCATCAAGGGTGTTACTAATCGGGCACGCCGCAATCGCGGCGGTAAGACCCCTCTTTGAGGAGTGGCTGGAAAGGCGTCACGGCGTCCTGACCTACCGCATGACGCAGGTCCTCACCGGACACGGAAGTTTCGGGAGGTTCCTGTGTTGGATAGGGAGGGAAGAAACGCCTGGGTGTCACCACTGCGAGGATCGCCCGGAGGACACGGTGGAGCATACGGTGCAGGACTGCCCCGCTTGGGCAGAGCAGCGCCGTGTCCTCGCGGCAGCGATAGGCGGATACCTCTCGCGCCCGGCATTGGTCGAGGCCATGCTGCGGGGCGAGACGGAGTGGGAAGCGGTCGCCTCCTTCTGCGAAGCAGTTATGCTCGTGAAGGAGGAGGCGAGCCGCGAGAGAGAGAGGACAGCGTCCTCCCTCCGCCCCAGCCGCAGTGGTAGACGCCCACGGCGTCGGACGTCGCGGGACGATCTCCGGCCACCGTAGGCGCGGGCATGCGGGCGGCGAGTAAAGGGCAACTCGCCACCCGACCAAGGACCATGCCCGGGTCGACGGCGCGTTGTGTTCCACGCGCGCCTCAAGGAGTGTCAGCATGATGACGGGGCCCCCCTCTAGAGGGCCAAAGCCTGCCGGGGTCGCGGGACTTATTTCATTACCGTGACCCCGGACTCAAAGGGCTATTGAAGGACACCGCACCGTGGATTTTAGTCAGTACAAGTCTGACAGTCCCTCCCGCCCTGCCCGGGGTGGGAGGACTCATTTGATGATTTTATCACGCTAAAAAAAAAAAAAAAAGGGTGTTTCTAATGCCATTCGCATCGGATCGCGTCGTCCGAGCCGAGCCGATGCGGATGGCATTAGTAACACCCTTATTACGTTGACATAAAGGTTTTCTTGACCGGCTTAAGCCGATTCCGCGTCGATAAATGTGGGGGGACCCTAAAGCATCACATAATGTGACGTATTAGGGGGAGAGTCTCTTTGCCCGGTCCGAAAGTCGAACTCATGATCAGCAATGGCGTTTGCTACCAGTCGACCAAAGCGGCAATAATCAGTTTAAAACAGAAATAGATCCACACGAGCTGAATAGAGCCATCTATCTCATACACTGAATTGACATTTCTGTCATCATTTGTCGGATAAAACTTTTAGAAGTGGTGGTATAGGCCCTGAATTTAACTGAATTCCAATTGGAAACAGAACATGTATCGTGTAGCGAAGGTAAACCGTCTGAATTTCAGTGTATGCTGAAATGAACCCGGAGATCACAGATATTGGCGTATGTTATGCATGATTCACACCTAACCGAACGTGTGAAGACTCACATGTGCGTCAAATTCCTTGATTGGTGAGTGAGGGAATTTGACGTTTATAACTGGATTGGTTGAGGTTCATATTTCAATGTAGCTGAAACGTCTTAACCTGGAAAAAATATTGCTGTGCAATGAATAAAGCTCATAGCTGAGTTTACTTGTTACAATGAGAGAAGATAGCGGAAAAAGGTCGAAGTAGGTTTTTTACGTAAAGGCTTAAAACGGAGAAATATAAAAATGGAAATCATAACAAATGGATATCTCACTAGACTTTGAACCCACAAAACGTTGCTGATCCTTAAACCTCCAAACCAAGGGTTGCCGACCGATAATTCAAAATCTATCAAATCCTTTCTGAAAAAATATTATCGTTGGTCCCCAAAATATTACATAAATATTTTTTTATCTTTAGAAAAGGGTTAAATCCGGTCACTCCCCTTGGAAAACCTTTACAGAGTAAAGCTTACTTTTATCAATAACTATAGGTATTTTAAACAATGACTAGTTTTTTTTATCGTGGTAAAATCATTAAACGAGTCCTTACACCCAGGGCGGAACGCGAGGAATCTGTCGGACAGTACTAACTAAAATCCACGGTGATCCTTTAAAAGCCCTTTACGTTCCAGGGTCCCGGTTACCTGATAAGGCAGTCCCGTGACCCCGGCAGGCTTTGGCCCTTGACTCACCATCCAAGTGGGGACCAATAAGGACCTTTGTCAAGCGGAAGGTAAGGATGCAGTGACGCCTCTCCAGCCACTCCTCAAAGAGGGGTCTTACTGACTTAATTATGCTAACCTCAACAAGTTAAACCTTACTAAAATAATTATCTTCCAAATTATTGGAATACAACATTAATTAGGCGGGAATTAGTTCAATATGTGGGCCCCATCATTATATAATTACCATTGGCGTCAATATCAGTAATTATAAGGGTGGTTTAGACGACCTCAATAAATTCGCAGTAGAATCGCGATACATTCGAGATAGACTTGCGATATATTCGCGTTTTTATCGGTCATCAAAACTGAGCTTCAAAAGATTGGTAGATAAAATATTGCGAAATAGAAGAGTTTGTTGAGAGGTCATAAACACGCTATTGTTATTTATTGATAGTTTTATTATTACTTTATAGCCTTTTTCTTTCATTATATTTTCAGTTATGCTTATGAAATATTTAATATTGCAGTTAGCCTAATCTTTGTACAGCATAATTTATTGTGCAACAAGCCGATAGATGCAGTACTTTGGCACAGCTATACGTTTACCTCATCGTATAACAATGTATGTACAATCGACAAAGTGGAATTATGACCCACCATAAGCTTATTTTCCTATAGACATTCAAATACAATTAGGTCCACATTCCCGTAAACATACATATCCATGGTAACAACTTTCATCATCAGCCTATTAATGTTCCCACTGCTGGGACACAGGCCTCCTCTCTGTAAGAGGGAGTGGACCATAATCCACCACGCGGGCCCAATGCGGGATGGTGAATGTCATATGTCTTCGAATTTTTGGTTCTAGGACATGCCGGTTTCTTCACGATGTTTTCCTTCACCGTTTGAGAGCAGTGGTGATGAAATAAATTACACAAAGTAATGCGCCTGGCTGCAACTCGTAAGTCGAGGCCGATACCACTGGGCCACCAGTGCGTAACGACTTTGATCTTTGTAAATTTAACGGATCCAAACGATTTATTGTCAAAATGGGTCATGATTCCACTTTGTCGATTGTACTTAGAATAATAGCAGTCTCAACAACAAAATAGGTACTTTCACAAGATAAAATTTACTATCATCATAATCATCGTCTTCCTGGCCTTTTACCAACCATGTTGGGGTCGGTGTCCAGTCAAACCCGATGTGGAGCTGAATATTAGTCTCTTATCAAATGAAGCGACGGCCTATAAGACCTCCACAACCCGAATAGTACCGGGTAATAAAATAACCATGGTATCCACCATGCTTATACAACTGACAGTTGGACTGGTCCACAAATTCAAGGTCGCTCAACGCGCTAAGGATCGGGGTATGCTTGAAGTTTCTTTGAAGGATAAAATCAGGAATTAAGTTATCCGGTAAAGAACCTGAGGAACTCACATACCTTGCAGAGTAAGCAAACTGAAGTAAAAGCGAGATAGATGTTTGTCGAAGGACAGACGGCCAGTGGTACAGACGAGACCACCCCAGATAGATGGACCGACGACCTTAAGAAGAAGAGAAGTGGCTGGGCAAACTGGGTGCAGAAGGTAGAGGACAGGGTGATGTGACATAGCCTGGGAGAGACCTTGATAACTCTAGTTGTCAGACCTGTAAACCAGATTTAAATAAATCAAACGTTGAAATATCATTCATCAAAATTTAACCAGTTGTAACTTTCCAAATGAATACCCAATCGCCAATAAAATTATCAGATGCAATAATCGAAACATGCAATAATATGCCGCTCAGTTATCACAGTTCACGTTCCGACAATTTGCAAAATGGCGGGCGGTGGGGCGGCGCGACCCCGATTATTTATCACCCACCTCTCAGCCCACCAATGGAATGGATATCGGACGCTAATTTACGCACTGTGGTTTCAGGCATAAAAATCCCTCAAAGAAAAAAGTCATTGGTAGAAAGAATACGTCCATCTATGGAATAGAATTCAAAGGCGAATTTTAGTTACTCTTTGGATTTTAAAACTCCCTTAGTACGAGTTTTCAGTATTTGAGACGTAAAGTAAACTGGAACTTTGACAATTTTCAAGGAAAAAATCAGTTCCTTCTTCGCACACCAGAGGCGCTGTTCCATTTTTCCATACAAGAAACGCTGTAAATACTGGAAAGACGCTGTAAAGTAAAATAGTGAAAACTCGTGCTAAGGGTACAGTTCATTGTTTTGGACAGTTTTTTTGTAATTTCAATTTATAACTCTATCCTATAATAATTGGCAGCTTAACTATGTTTAACTGCTTAAATGGAATGTATTTTCTTTAAATCGTTAAAGGAAATACCACAATTTCATGTGGTTTCCATATCTATCTTCTGAACCTTTATTTGTAGTAACAGCCGGACTTTCGTACAATAACTTTTTTTCACATTTTTTCACGCCAAGGAAAGTTCAAGTCTAAGTTCACTGTGGGTCTTTTTTGGACCTTTGATATTTTTAAGGTTGATTTGACTTTGTATAATTTCTGGTAAACTTATTGATCTATATGTATGGATATATTGAAGGAAACGCCTTTTGAAGATTCACTTTATAGGTTTATTGTTCCAGCCACAATGTTTGTATGTAATTACACATTTTAACTTTTATTACTTATATTTATATGCTTAGAAACTTTTTGTAGTGGAGAGCTAAAGAATGCGTGACCGCGCCCTCGGGTGCTAGCGGTGAACAGGAAGTAAGACTGGCAGTGTTGCCATACACTTTATGTTGTTGCCAACACTACTACGGTATATTTGGTGCTTTGTAATGTCAAAAACACAATGGTGATGTGTAATAATAACTTTTATCTACTCTCATATCGTTAAATTCAAAATACAAAACTCAAAACGAGTTTATAATGACGTACTTTACACACAGTATATCGCAATGAAATTAAAAAATTAAATTATGACACTATTTCTCTAACAAAATAATGTTATAATAAACTTTTTTTTTTCATTACGATACAGATTACAGATCATAGATACATCCATTTGATTTTTTATCTGTGGCTGCGCGCGCTGTGGCCCATGCGTGGTAATAACGGGAATTTTGGCGCCATAATACTGTGTCAATCTTTATCTTTAATTTGATAAATTCGTGTTCAATGAAAGTAGATAAAGTAGTGTATGAAACTGTAGATAACTAGGTATTATACACGAGTGTGAGTTTAAAAAACGAGCGAAGCGAGTTTTTTAAAAGTATCACACGAGTGTGATACTTTTAAAAAACTCACACACAAACACCCCTCATTATGTACGAGTTTCATAAACTACTATTGTGTTTCGTACATTCATGACCCATAAGTACAGTCAGAAGAGCCCCTCATTATATGACAAATCTTAAGCCTCCTGCAGACACACGCGATTAATCGCGCGGAGCGACATGTCGCGGTCCATTCGCAGTATTTTTAACCGACTTCAAAAAGGAGGAGGTTATCAATTCGACGGTATGTTTTTTTTTTTGTATATTTGTTACGCGTTTTCTCCGCCAATTGTGGACCGATTTTTAAAATTCTTTTTTTGTTCGAAAGGAGGTACTTCTGAGGTGGTCCCATAGTCACCAAGTTGGGATCTGATGATTGGATCCTGGAGAAATCGAGGGCAACCCTCGAATTTTATAGGCCAACACATCGTTTTTCGCAAATTTTATGAAGTAATTTAAGTACTTGCGTATGTTAATCATAATTTCATGTAGCTGAGCTGATGATGGAGGGTAGAACTCCTTAAAAGTAAGGAGTAGGCATCGACTGATTTAGTTTGAGTTCGCATATCTCTGGAACTACAAGTCCGATTTAAGTAATTCTTTTTTGTTGTACTAGGTATCATTTAACTTAGGGAATATTGCAAGTTTCATCAAAATCGGTTCAGTAGTTTTTGAGATAGGGAATTTTATTAGCTTATTGTGTACATGAGCGATGCTATTACCGGTGTTATGGATTACAAAATTCTAGTGCACATGTTGTATTTGACAAGAATTCGGGTTGAATATTTAAAGTAAAAAGAGTAAAATAAAAACTTTTTCAAAAAAAATGTAACCGCCTTCAAAAACAACCATAAAAAACGGTAAAAAAACCTACAAAATAACATTTCTTTCGGAAGTCGGTGGCAAAAAAAAAGACAATGAATTAAATAAAACAAAGACACCGACTTCCGAAAGAAAAGTTATTTTGTAGGTTTTTTTACCGTTTTTTGTGGTTGTTTTTGAAGGCGGTTACATTTATTTTTTTTTTTTTTTTCTTTCTTCTTCGTGCATCTTGCAATCAGTCCACCGACTATGAGCAGATTTGTTGAGTGAAAGTTTTTCAGGTGGAGAAGTTTCTCATTAGAAACGCCTTCCATATTTGAATACTGGCTCAATTATTGTCGCCGAGATCCAGGGTCCTGCGTCTTTTCAGTCGATTCATGCAATCGGGTAGGGTAAGTTGGACAGCCAACTGGTTTGGATGGTTCTCCAGTCTACTTTTGTATTTCTTGGAGAACTTGCTTATTTCGTCCTTTACAGTAGGAATTTTTAGGTATTCGTGAACCTCTGAGTTCTTTATGAACCAGGGTGCGTTACATATTTGTTTCAAGATGTAGTTTTGAGCTCTTTGAATTTTGTTGATGTTAGAGACGCAAGTGGCTCCCCACAATTGAATTCCATAGGTCCAGACTGGTTTCAAGACAGATTCGTATATTAGGAGCTTATTATCAATGGACAGTTTGGAGTTTCTTCCCAGTAGCCAATAAAGACCTCTGTATTTCAGGTTTATTTCATTTCTTTTGTGTTCAAGGTGTTTCTGCCATGTCAGTCGACGATCCAGGTGCATCCCTAGATATTTAACGGAGTCGCTTTGAGGTAACTGTCTGTCTCCCAATCTTACTGGAGGACATGTTCTTCTTCGCAGTGTAAATGTGACCTGAACGGATTTGTTAACGTTTGCCTTAATTCTCCATTTGTTAAGCCATACGTTTATATCATCGAGACTACGCTGAAGTATTTCAGAGGCAAGCTCTGCCTGTCTGCTAGAAGCCAACAGTGCCGTGTCGTCTGCATAGGTGGCGATGGTGACTCCAGGTGTTTGCGGTAAGTCTGCAGTAAATATGGTGTACAGAACTGGTCCAAGTACCGAGCCTTGCGGAACTCCAGCAAGTATTTCGTGGAATGGTGATGTGCATTCAAACTCTTTAACTTGAAATATTCTACCGCAGAGATAGGATTCCAAGATTGGGTAGAAGGTATGTGGTAAAAGTAATTTAATTTTGTAAAGGAGGCCCTTGTGCCACACCCTATCAAAGGCCTGTTGTACATCCAAGAATGCTGTAGAGCAGTACTCTTTACGCTCAAGGCTATCACTTATCACTCTGCACACTCTGTGAATTTGCTCGGTGGTTGCGTGATCGGGTCTAAATCCGAATTGGTGCCCTGGAGTTACTGAATTTTCGTCCATTGCGTAGGAGAGTCGACGCAAAAGCACTTTCTCTAGCACCTTAGACATTACTGGCAAGAGGCTTATGGGCCTATAAGACGACACTTCATTAGGTGGCTTTCCACACTTATGGACCATAATCACCTGTGATACTTTCCAAAGTGCAGGGAAATATCCTACTCTGATAATGCAGTTGAACAGGGTTGTTAAGTGTACTATTGCCTTTCGCGGTAGTTCTAATAAGACTTTCTTATCGATGAGATCATAACCGGGTGTTTTTTTGTTATCCATTTGCTTGATGGTATTCATTACCTCTCCTGGTGTTACCACTTTTAGAGGCAAGTCCAGTTGAAAATCTTGTTGCAGTATATGGTCGATGTCTGCTTCAGTTTCTCCAGGGTTTGGGTCATTAGGAACAAAAACTTTAGCTAGATAGTCACCAAATGCGATTGCTTTTTCTTGTTTGGATCTAGCCCAATTGTTACCATCAAGACGAAGGGGTGGCTTGGGGTTTGTCGCATGGCTCATATTTTTACACGCTTTCCAGAGGGAGTAATTCGAGTTAGCTGTAGCTGTTAGGGTTTGAAGATTTGCTTCGACTGTTGCATTTTCGGTTTCTTTTATAGATTGTCTGAGGAACTTGCTATAATTGTTTAGAGCTCTTTTGTCATCGGGATGTCGGCTGAGGTGCCAGACTCTGCGTAACCTTCTTTTTTCCAGTATCATGCCCTTTATTTCACGAACAACATGATTTTGTCTAGTGTTTGTATTTTTCGGCTCTTCTGTACTGCTCCAACAAGCACCCTGAACCAGACGCGTGAAGGTCAAAACAGCATTGTCAATTTCATGTTCGGACTTTAGAGAAATCTGTAGTTGTAGGGAATCTTCTATTATGGAGCGAAATAGATCCCAGTTTGTACTTTGGCGGTACAGTCTCGGCCTACCTTTAACATTTAAGATGTTGACACTTGCAGTTAATATTACTGGAATATGGTTTGAGGAGCCGTCTAAGCAGCTTTCAATCTGGTAGAAAAGTCGGGAAAGTCCCTTCATTATGAAGAAGTCTAGTACATCTGGTAGTTTGTTAGAGTCTGTCGGCCAGTGGGTGGGTTCCGATGTAGCTATTGTTGTTAAGTGGTTATTGTCAACACACTTTTTTAATTCTCTGCCTCTTGTGGTAATCAATCTTGATCCCCAGTGTGGGTGCTTGGAATTCCAATCGCCCCAGCCACAAAGCGCGGACCAAGGGTTTTGATGTATTCAGTGAAGTGCTGCTCTGTGACTCGATGTTTTGGAGGGCAATAAACAGACGAGACATTGAAGTTGCCGTTCCTGTCCTGGATACTAACGGCGGTGGCTTGGATGTAGTCTGTTCTGAATTGGGGGAGTTCATAATGATCGATGGATGATCGGATTATCACTGCTGTTCCTCCATGGGCAGTTCCATCCGGGTGGTTTGTCGTGTACACATTATAGTTCTTAATGTGTATTTGGCTACTATTGGTGAAATGAGTCTCAGAAACTAGAAGAACATCAAGGTCGTGTATTTTGATCAAGACCTCGACTTCACTTTTGTTGGGAGCTAATCCATTAGTGTTCCATGTAGCTATTTTAATTTTATTTTATAAAATTAAAATAGTTACATTTTTTTTGAAAAAGTTTTTAGAGTGGAAATCGCGTGTGTCTGCAGGAGGCTTTATACTGCAAGATAAGGGAAGGTAGTTCAAGTAACAAAGGCCACTGACAGTACCTACTCTTCAATTATTTATCCATCAGCATAACTTACTGTTCTTTTTTTGGATTTCGTTGTCTACAAAGAACCCATTTATAGTTTTGCCATGTCCATCTGTCTGTCTGCAGCTTAGCTCAGAGATGCTTTGTACTAGAAAGCTGTAATTTAGCATGAATATACAGATTAGTTACGCCGTGGTAATATACATAATATACAACATTATTTTTTGTTTATGCGAAACCCGATACACCTACCTGTCTCCACGTACAAAATTTTAAAACCGTATCATAAAAAATGAAAAAGTTATAAGCTTGTGTATTACCTGGTTGACCGTTCAAAAACATGCTCATTTCGCGGTACACCCGCGTAAACCGCGTCTCCTGTGTTATACACTCGTGATAATAGTTTGGCAATAGGTACCTAATCGTACGACGATTGTATTGTAATTAACTGGTAAAAAAATTTAATTAAAGTATTTTTGAAAAAAATATAAAACATGGTGTAAAAATTATTGGAATCGAATCAGTTACTGATTCTGAACAAACTATATTCAGGTTTCGCATATACTAAAACTAATGTTGTATACTACATTAACACGTAAAGAGGGGATTATTCTTTTTCGCGTATCCCGTGGTGTGGTATGTCAATGCATAAGTCTTTAAAAACATCGACAGTTTTTACAGAATGTTTGCTTATACGTACCTTATAATTATGTGGCTCATACAGTCATAACAGTATTGGTATTGGACAAATATATATGTATAATTTTCTGTCTGAAAGCTTCGACATGTGGAGCACCCAATTTATTGGTTTTTAGTTCATTAACCATGTTTTGGTTTAAAGTAAATCAACTGTTTTCAATTAACTTTGAGAGAAAATTATTTAATCACGTATTTCGAAAGGTCACGCTGAAAATTATGTTTCAAAGATGTGGTTAAATTTAATTTCAACTATATTTTGCTCATTTCGTCATTTAAAATATACATAATAATGATTTTTATGAAGTTTAATTAAAATTAATTAAACAGTTATTACGCGAAGAAAAAACAAATATCCATAATCTCAAAAACTTTCTCATTTCTATCTTAGTACACCTAACATTATAATAACACGTCAAGATGTGCTTATAACCATAAAATATCAAATTTATTCATGAATATTTTGACATCAAAATTTAATATTCAATTTATTTTGCATATCATTCCAAACTCTAAACCAAGCTCAAAAATAAATATTTCACAAAGTTATTACTTGCTACGACAAAAGAATTAGATGTAAAGATGGTGTAAAATAGACCTACAGGGTGTGTAAAGCAAGTGGTTCGATTTGTTTATCGAGTTTTGAGTGAGACGATACCGATAAGCAACTTGAAGTGGCAGGCCCCATTGCTCGTCGAACTGATAACCGATGGGGAAGAAAAGTTCTCGAATGGCGACCACGGACCGGAAGACGCAGCGTGGGCAGGCCACCCACTAGGTGGACCGACGACATCGTGAGGGTCGCGGGCAACCGATGGATGCAAGTGGCGAATTGTCGTTCGGCGTGGCGGTCTAAGGGGGAGGCCTATGTTCAGCAGTGGACGTCTTCCGGCTGATGATGATAAGCAAGTAATTACAGATGGGAAAGAAAGAAAGTTATTCATTCTCATATAATATTATGCCTACAATGTTTCTACATGTATTTTTAATAATTCTACACTCTCTTTGGTCAATGCTTACAGAGAATTCTACGATTACATGAAGTAAAACAAGCTGCCAAATTTCCACTACATAAATTGTAACCCTGTATATCGAGGTCGTTTTACTAGATAAGGCGATATATGGTACTGGGACTATAATATATTCTTATTGAAAACACCTCATCACGTATTCATACAATATATCTTTGAAATAAGACAATATAACCAAGATATCAGTGTGTTTTGGAGACATGTTGCCTATTCTTGGGTAAATTTGCAGTACAATATTTACTAAAAAAATAAAATAGATTTGGTAAATATCATATTACTGAATAGCTAACACTGTCTGACTAGTGTCAGTTTAAAATCCATAACTAAAAATGAAATCGCTAAGAAAATATAAAATTGTTCGGATTTGAATTGAGTTTTGATAAAACATTTGAGACTGGCCTGTTGGTCTAGTGGTTAGTGACCCTGACTGCTATGCCGGAGGTCGTGGGTTCGATTCCCACCCAGGACAAATGTTTGTGTGATGAGCACGATCATTTGTTCTGTGTCTGGGTGTAATTTATCTATAATATGTATGTATTTAGAAATATATAAGTATGTTTATCAGTTGTCTAGTACCCATAACACAAGCTCTGCTTAGCTTGGGACTAGATGGCGTTGTGTGATAGTTGTGGAATATTATATTATTATTTGTGAGGTAATTTTCTACTTGCGTAACGCGCTCTCGAAAATATTATGTCATTTTGGATATTAAATAATATTAGTCAGTCGAATTTATAAAACACTAGCTATCGCCAGCGGCTTCGCCCGCTACGACTTGTAATTTATCCCGCGGGAATAGAAAACCGGGATAAAACTATCCTATATGGTTTACCAGATTAAAAACCATGACAAGTTTCCTATAATTATTTCATCACACAAATCCGTTCAGCAGTTTTTGTGTAAAAGAGTAATAAACATCCATCCTTGCAAACTCTTAGTAGAAAAAACTTAAAAAAAAAATGTAACCGACTTCCCACAAAAAAGTTCAAAATAACCTACAAAAAAACTATTCTTTCGAAAGTCGGTGACTTTCTTTTTTATTACATTGACTTTTTGTCACCGACTTTCGAAAGAAAAGTTTTTTGTAGGTTATTTTGAACTTTTTTGTGGGAAGTCGGTTACATTTTTTTTAAAGTTTTTATTTTATCCTTTTTAGTTTCAATATTCAACCCAAATTATTGTCAAACACATAATTTTCTTACATGTACACTAAAATATTGTAATCCGTAGCCCCGGTAATAACATCGCCCATGTATGTATCTACTCTTACACAATGAGCTAAAAATGAAAACTACTGCACGAAACTAAATGAAAAATGTATGGAACCAAATGGCAGATAATTATACCGTATCGAACAAAAAAAGAATCATCGAAGTCGGACCAGAAACCTCGGAGTAATCGGTGTAGACAATGTTCAAAACTTTTTAGGTTTTTGTTGATTTTTCAAAAAGTGCTAGTCCGATTTCGATAAAAGTTTAATGGAACCATTTGGGAAGTATACCCTTTCCAACAAAAAAAGAATTATTCAAATCAGTTGTTAAACGACGGAGTTATGCCCGAACAAATATAAAAAAAATATAAACATCCAAATTGAAAACCTCCTCCTTTTGGAAGTCGGTTAAAAAATTATGAAACTCAATTGCGGAGATGAACATATTCCTCGTAATATACAACACTTCATTGTATTTGAATCTTGTCTACATGAAAATCAGAATTTTCCTCACTACGTGACAATTACTTTAACACAGGAATTTAAACACCTTTATTCACACCAAGTTAAAAGACCTTGCAGATGAAGCTAAATTAATTATATTTTCCATTAAGTAATTTCGTGTCAATTTTGCACGATATTTTGTAAAAATATAAAATACTGAAAAGCACGATAAGGTTTCCACCAGTTGACTTTTTTTTTTTTTTTTTTTTTTTGCGTGGTAAAATCATCAAATGAGTCCTCCCACCCCGGGCAGGGCGGGAGGGACTGTCAGACTTGTACTGACTAAAATCCACGGTGTCCTTCAATAGCCCTTTATGTTCCGGGGTCACGGTAATGAGATAAGTCCCGCGACCCCGGCAGGCTTTGGCCCTCTACAGAGGGGGCCCCGTCATTATGCTGACGCTCTTTGAGGCGCGCGTGGAACACAACGCGCCGTCGACCCGGGCATGGTCCATGGTCGGGCAGCGAGTTGCCCTTTACTCGCCGCCCGCATGCCCGCGCCTACGGTGGCCGGAGATCGTCTTGCGACGTCCGTCGCCGTGGGCGTCCACCACTGCGGGTGGGGCGGAGGGAGGACACTGTCCTCTCTCTCACGCGGCCCGCCTCCTCCTTCGCGAGCATGACTGCTTCGCAGAAGGAGGCGACCGCTTCCCACTGCGTCTCGCCCCGCAGCATGGCCGCGACCAATGCCGGGCGCGAGAGGTCTCCGCCTATCGCCGCTGTGAGGACACGTCGGTGCTCTGCCCAAGCGGGGCAGTCTTGCACCGTATGCTCTACTGTGTCCTCCGGGCGATCTTCGCAGTGGTGACACCCAGGCGTTTCCTCCTTTCTCCTTAGACACAGGTACCTCCCGAAACTTCCGTGTCCGGTGAGGACCTGCGTCATGCGGTAGGTTAGGACGCCGTGACTCCTATCCAGCCACTCCTCAAAGAGGGGTCTTACCGCCGCGATTGCGGCGTGCCCGTCCACCAGTTGACTTTCCAAAAATATTAAAATGTTGACAGGTGTTACAATAGTTGGTTTTAGCCGTTTAATTAAAACACACTTATTGTGATCATGCTTTAACCATATATTACAGTCATAGTGTGAGGAGCCCGTGGTTAAATGATAACAGCCGCATAGGTCAATCTTCAGGGTAAAGCCGAGCATGCCGAGGTTGATCTGTGGATAGGTGACCATCTTAATGATAGCGAGTTTCTTCCGTGCTTCGGAAAGCATGAGAAGAATTGGTACAGGCTGTCATTTTTGTAGGTGACAACCAATCTTACGAAGGCCTAATTGGTACAGAACATAGGTACACTATCTATATCTATACACAACTAGAAGATAATGGAATTCTTGAGGAAATAAACAATAGTAGGTATTACTGTTTTATGTAAATTGACTAAACTATTACGATAATTTTCAAGGCTGTTGTCTTCTATTCAGTATTAATCTTAATCACAGAATAATTAATAGTACTATACGTACAGAAGGACTACTCCAAAAAAAAATCAAACAAATGTAAAATCTATTTACGAGAGAATAAAGTACATTTTAACTGGCAGCCGTACCGCCCACCTACTTTTATAATAGCCTAAACTTCCCGTGCGCAAGCAAAAATGTACTAAATGGTTACGCCCGAGAGTTTATTTTGGTTTATCTGACGCCAACGACATTAAAAGGTTACTATGGGTCAAGGTCAATAGGGTTGCGACTTGCGAGTTCAGGCACAAATAGGTAGGTACCTATGCGTATTTTATGCATTTGCTAAATTACATTATTACCATAAATACCTATGTTCCTCAAGGAATTTTGTTTTTATCATCAGCCTATATCTTTTTGGTTTCGTCATCGATTACTACATACATTATTGATTGTTAGCACAGAATGATAATAGTAGGTACCTACGGCACCTTACGTGAGGAATAATATTTATAATAATATTATCTTTTCTACCTATTATTGTTATATTTTTGAACATTTATCTTACAAAAAAAAAGAATAATATTTAAAAGATTTTTATCGTCTATGGCAAAATAGCCAGTCCTTATTATTTTGCACTCAACCTAGTAACCGACCAATTACTATCGCATACTGTCACAGGCCCCGCGTTGCGTGTCTTTGTAGGTAGGTAAAAAAGTGGCGCAGCGAATTACGACCGCTGACCTTGAATGCGTAGTGTGGCCATTTTCTGAGTTAGAACTTTTAAACAACAACGCAAACATCTTTCTACTTTCTACCGATCTTCTTAGTACTCAGCTTAAGGTGAGTGAGAGTGTCGTCTTTTTATCTTGGTCGTCCAGTAGGCTCACCCCCCCCCCCCCAATTAGTATCTCGCCTCATTTCCAAACTTGTAACCTCATGATTAGGTATCATGATCAGTTAAGCCCATACTTCACAAGCAGGGAGATAATTTTGTTGATCATTACTAAATATGTACTATATATTTTTTTTCTTCATAATAATATTGTGTTATTAATTTACCAAAAGCACCTAAAGCAAGAAACTTGTGCGTAACTACACGTAACGTAACAAAAATATTAAGGAGACGGAGCGCGTGCGTAACGGGTGGCGCGTGGCAGCCGTAGTGAATGGGCCACGACATATTGGCCCCGCAACTACTTGCAGTTTTATGCCTACACCGCGGAGTGAGACAGGCCTGTCTTAATCTAAAAACAGTGAAGCCAAACTTCTTTGAGGAAAACGAAATACCTTATATATAATCTAGGTACCGTTATTTCATGATAAAAGTAAAAACAATTTTATTTAGTAAGAAGTTGGTTTTTACTGTAATGAACAGATTTTTTATGTTCTTAAATTAGTTATCCACGTGTACTTACTCTGTTACTTTAATAAAAGATTCTTAAAATTAATTTAACTTTGAGATCACGCACTGCTGTACGATCATTGCTTCGGCGACATGCCGATGGTATAGATGTCTGCGCGTGAATAGTGCTACAGCACCCCAGTGTAGTAACAACGTAAGTTAAGAAAAACGAATAGGGATTCTAAAATGATATGTTATATATTATAATATGTTATCAAATTAAGTCTGACACAAAAAGTTAAGTCATCGCAGGTTTCTCAAAAAATTTGGACTGCATCTGCTCTGAATATAAGCCTAAACGGGCCATCTTTGAGGAAGGAAATAAAAAAGCATTTTAGAAAAACTCCTGTTTATCGATTGCCCAGTGTCTGAACGTCACTTCCACGAGCGCTGCTGTTCCTACTTCCGAAACAAAGATCGGAAGAGCAAGTTCAACTCCCACAAGAAGTATAAAATTCGAACTTCTTGGAATACCAAATCAAAGTATGCCAGAAATGCTCAAATGATTTAAAATTTTAATAGATAAGGTTGATTATTTTGTAATCTCAATAAATTAATTCATACAAATAAAAGCATAATCCTTACAAAAATCCTTATGAAAAATTAAATTTTGGGGTATTCCTTATAGAAAATTTAATCTGTCAGACCTGCGAAGTAAAACTGTATACGCTGGACAGTGTAGGGTTCTAGGGTAAATATTAACACTGCTTTGAGCGGTTATGTGGTAGTCCCCCAAAAGGGTGCACAATCAAATACGTATTAAGTCAGTACCGTGGCACTGTCACCGCTGTAATCAATGATTCCTTTGAAAACGCGACGATCGACTTCATAATGCCGAGCGGTGAGATACTGAATATGGATGCCGTGTTACCATACTGATCTTGGGGCAGAGAGATGACTTGAGAGGGAACTGTAATGATGGAAATTAATTGTGGTGCAATTGAGGGAGAAAGAATAAAACATAGAATATGCCTTACGATCTCTCTCTCAGTTTTCGTTAAAATCGGTTTCAAGACTCTTTTCAACGTTTTTCGATATTCCTCCCAATTTCGGATACCCAGTTGATAAATTCAGCCTGTAGGTATATGTCCCGTTTCCGTGACATCATTTTCGACGTAGTCGCATGTGAAGCCCCTGGCAACAACTAGTAATATAAGTTGGAAGACTGGTTTTTAGCCTAGCGCGGTGGCGGCGGCGGGCGCCGAAATAATAAACGTACGAAATCGCCGCTCGTGGCCACACTGAAGTGACTAAGGTGGGCGCCTAGCGCGGTGGCTGCAAGCGATTTTGCGAGCCTAGGCGTTGCTAGGCAACAACAGACATAACGGGCGCGTGGCAGGTGTAGCAAACCATTTCGGTCTTAAAGTCAGCGCTATCTAGTGATATGCACTAAAATACTACCGTAGGAGGTATTTGTAAGTATTTACATTGTTTTGAATGTACTTGAAAAAAAGGAGGAGGTTCTCGATTCGGTCGGCATGTTTTTTTTTTTTTATGTATGTACACCGATTACTCCGAGGTTTCCGGTCCGATTACTGTAATTCTTTTTTTGTTCAATGCAATATACTTGCAGTCTAGTCCCATAAAAATTTCATCCAATTTGGTTCAGTACTTTTTATTTTGTGAGCATTTTTATTGATGGAAGATGTGATGATTTTTACTTTTTTGAGTGTTTGTTACGCGATTACTCCGCCAATTGACTCCGCCACTTTTTTTGTTGTACGAGGAATAGTTCACTTTAGGGAACGCTGCAAGTTTCATCAAAATCGGTTCAGCAGTTTTTGATAGGGAATTTTATTAGCTTATTGTGTACATGAGCGATGTTAATACCAGTGCTAAGGATTACCAAATTCTAGTGCACATGTACGAAATGATGTATTTGACAAGAATTTGGGTTGAATATTTAAACTAAAAAGAGTAAAATAAAAAACTTAAAAAAAAAAAATTAACCGCCTTCAAAAACAACCACAAAAATGGGGTAAAATAACCTACAAAATAACTTTTCTTTCGGAAGTCGGTGGCATAAAAGACAACGAAATAAAAAAAAAACAAAGCCACCTACTTCCGAAAGAAAAGTTATTTTGTAGGTTATTTTACCCTTTTTTGTGGTTGTTTTTGAAGGCGGTTAATTTTTTATTTTATTTAGTTGTACACAATCCTATAAAACATTTTAAAATGAATTTCTTTCGACCTGATTATTTAAGGGAACACCCAAATACTCCGAAATATTTTATTCCGAATTTCGATATTCCGATTTTCAAAACTCCGGATATCATAATACCTAAAAATTACAATATCTATTATTAAGAATCACGAAATTTATTTAACCGAAAGTCGTATATCCGATTTCTTAGTTTTCCGATTTTCACATATTCGAAAAATGTAATGCTCGATGAGTTCTCATTCCGAAAAACGAAATTCCAATTTTCAATATTCCGAATAAACTGTTTTTTTTTTCGGAATATTGAAAATCGGAATTTCGTTTCTCATTCTACAAAGTCAGTGCCAGAAACGAATTGCTGCAAAACCGGCACCACGTAGTTTTGTCTACCGTACTCCTACAGAGTTATTTGGGTCAGGACCAAATTTTTGACCTAATCGCACAACGGAAATCACAACGGAATGTGTCACAGTGGAAAATAAATATATAACAATAAAATTGTTACGGTGTGTGGAAAATAGTCGTAAGATTTTAAATTGCTTTATTGTCCTACCTAAGATCTTACGAATATTTTACACATACCCTAACAATTTTATTGTGATATATTTATTTTCCATTGTGACACATTCCGTTGTGATTTCCGTTGTGCGATTCCGTCAAAAATTTGGTCCTGACCCATTTAAGCAAATTGTGTCTTGGGGCACCCCGACTCGGACAGCTTTCGTTCTTCTCGGGACTGGGGGCACCCCGACTCGGACAGGTTTGGTTCGTGTTCCTTCGTGTTTGGTTACTTTAAACCTTGCTTACAGAAATAGGAGCCCCGCGAAGCGGGGCTCCTATTCTTCCTTGGTAGGTGGTAGTCAACAAATTGACCAAGGATGCAAGAGCGAGCGAAGCGAGCTCGAGACTGGGGGCACCCCGACTCGGACAGGTTAGGTTCGAAGGGGATGGCGGGGTCTGAAAGACCCCGCCATCCCCTTCGTGTTAGGTTACTTTAAACCTTGCTCACAGAAATAGGAGCGCCGCGAAGCGGGGCTCCGTCGATCTACGTTGGTTGGTGGTAGTCAACAAATTGATCAAGGATGCAAGAGCGAGCGAAGCGAGCTCGGAATTGTGGACACCCCGACTCGGACAGGTTAGGTTCGAGTCAGGTTAAACCTAGGCTTTAAACCTTGCTAACAGAAATAGGAGCCCCGCAAAGCGGGGCTCCGTTGAACCACCTTAGTGGTAATATAACTTAGGAATTCAGGATGCGATAGCGAGCAACCCCTTGGGGCACCCCGACTCGGACAGCTTTCATTCTTCTCACAGGGATTTTTTTGTAATATTATGAATGAAAATACGTAACTCAAAAATAAATTATTTTAATTATTAAAAAAAATGTTTTTTTTTATAAAACAAATTATTATAATTGAAAAGAAAATATTCTTATTCAAAAGAAATTCTTTTATAGAAAAGTTAAGAGGCATTTTGACTTGGCGTTTTAAAAGCATACTCTTATCTGATAAGCGATTAAATTTTCGGAATTCTAATTATTCGGAACTTTAATAATCGGAATTTTAGCCATCGGAATTCGTGTTTTTGATGTTTCGGAAAATTATTATTTCGGAATTTTTGATATTCGGTCTATTGAAACTCGGTATTTTCAAAATAGTAATTATAAACGTTAGGAATATTGAAATTTCGGAATTATGAAAATAGGAATAATGATCAATCGGAGTTGTTATATTAGGAATTTTGAACCATTCGGAATTATGAAAATCGGTATTTTGAAATTCGTATTTATGAATTTCGGAATAAAGTTTTTCGTATTATCGTAGTGTACCCATTATTTAAACAAGATTTATAGAGACTACTTTGTACCACCGTTTTGCAACATCTGAAATCGCCGCAACAAACCCAAACGCTTGATCGGCAGTGGGACACGTATCGCGCCCGCCGCCGCATCCGCCACCGCGCCCGCCGCCGCCGCCGCGCTAGGCTTCCAGTGTGGACACACACAAAGCCTGTCAGTCGCGGGACTATTGAAGGACACCGTGGATTTTAGTCAGTACAAATCTGGCAATACCTCCCGTCCTGCCCTGGGTGGAAGGACTCATTCGATGATTTTACCACGTAAAAAAAAGCCACGAGCCAATAAATTAATATGACTAAGTAATTGGCTAGACTCTAAAATGGAATGACTTAACAAAGTAAAATGCATACATTGATGGCCACGCTTCATGCGCTACAAAATTCAAATATGCTAAAAGCAGTTACGTTGAAAATACTATAGAAAACAGTTCAATTCAAAATATTGCAACGTAATATTTTATTCCCAGTTTGATTTAGCAAATTCGCTGAAAATACTACGCGAGATGCCTCGTAAAAATATTTCACCATCTGATAAATTGAAAAATATACAGAATTGAAAGTTTTTGATAGTTTTCATTTTGTTGGAGCGTACTCAGTTTAAATTAAGTAAACAGTAGCAACAAAAAGTCCTCTAGCTCTTTATCTTCTACACGCACGCGCAAGTAAGCAAGCTCAAGTAAAAAGCCGGGTATACGTTTATAATCTATGCCCAAGATTGACATCTTTTTTTGGTTTGAAAAATCATGAAATGAGTCCTCACGCCCTGAGGGGAGCAGAAAGACATGCCGGACGTAACTGATAAAAAACCAACTTGTTACTTTAGTTGCCATTTGCATTTCGAGGCCTCGGCAAGATTGACAAGTGGTAATTTACATTTTGGGCTTCCCATCCTAGTAGACCCACTCAAATCTGGTATTTGAATCAGTTTGAAATAAGTTATACCCTCTGTACTGACACAGTCACGATTAAATGCTCAACTTCACACCTGAAATCTTTTAGAGGTGCACAAAACGAGTTCACCAAGCTCACATTCCGGGCTGCTTTTAAAAATATCCTTAAGTAACTAGCCTAGGGGTGCTAAGACAGGAAACCTCCACGTGCGCCCGTGGACTGGAGTTCCCTCTCGGATACGTCCGGGGGGAAGACCAGTTTTTCGGGCCGGTGCGCCCTGGGATGCGGGCAAAAACTCTCCTTAGGCACTGTGTGCCTAAGGGGTTTCTTTGCCCGTATGCAAATAGCCTGTCGGGTGGACGCTCCAACGCGTGTCCCTCTGAACAGCAGAGGGCACAGCGGCGGAGCGGGCTTGCGGACGGTGAGTAATGGGTATGCTCGCCGTCCGACCAAGGACCAAGCCCGGGTCGGTGGCGCGTCGTGTTTCACGCGTCACCGACGGGGCCCCTTATGGGGCCAAATGCCTGCCGGGGTCGCGGATTTTTCTTAATCCAGGATACCGTGGCCCCGGAACGTAAAGGGCATCCGACGGAACACGGGTGGATTTTAGTCATTAAGAGTCTGACAGTCCCTCCCGCCCCACCCAGGGCGGGAGGACTCATTTGATGATTTTGCCACCCTAAAAAAAAAAAAAAAAAAAAAAAAAGTAACTAGCCTAACGTAGCTAACCTAACCTAACCGCTCGAAAAGAGAACTTTGCCAGTGGGACATTTAAGGATAATAAAAAATCATGCCTTACAATGAAATCAAACCCTGGACTTTTAATCAGCAGTAGCACTACACATACACATTGAAACGAGCGTTGAATAAAATGCAATATCAAAGTTGAATGGTAATTATTTCAGCAATGTACTTGTTTTTCAGCAACGGTTTCTGTTTGTATGGGAAATTACAACGATAGTAAATTATATCGGTGCTGAATGTCAAATTTAATGCTCGTTTTACAGTGCGATAAAGTTTTTAATTTTGGATATTAAATTCCTTAGTAGGTAGGCATTTTTGTAACGCGGTATAGTTTGTGTAAATGAGTCTTGGCAGTCGCATAGTTAAACCAATTATTCAATTTTTTCAACCTATGAATAAAATTATATCGACAATTTTATCGGAAGATCTGAAGAGAAAAAGTGCATTTTTATCGACAAGAATAGTCAAAAATGTATGGGATACGATATACCCTAAAGATTACGATTTTCTTATTGAAAGTTTTTGTATAACTATATTATAACTTTGATTATCATCTCGTAAAGATTTCCACTTGACTAGGCTCTAGTTGGCAAAAAAGATGGTGACTATGCGACATGAAGCAGCTAACAGCCATCCATCCAAACTATAATTTGACGGTAACATATCGACGTTCCATGGCTCACCGCAGATTCTATCGCTATTTGAATATGACGTACATTTGACTGCTGATATTCTGTCATACTGTCAACCGTTCGAGCGATGATTTCGATAGTCAAAATGTTCTAGATTTTTAACTTTGTCACTGACAGGTTAATTTTAATATAATTATACCTATTACTCTGAATGAAGCCGTTCTAAATACGCACTCCTCTCGCAGAGAGGAGGTTTGTGTCTCAGCAGTGTTACTGAATTTTATAGATTATTTATAATTTCATTATTACGAAGAACATGTAACAAAAGCGCGAATTATAATCACTGTTCATCCAGAACATAAGATTACACCTGCCAGAACTACTGTCAAAATAAGTTTATGATAAAACTTCAACGTTTAAAACGATAATTCTAAACAAAGAGCTCTATCTTGAGCACAATACTTACTTCTAATATAATACCTTTGGGGAATCTGAAACTTCAGCATAATTTTTGCAATTTTAGGCTTTTGAAAGCTAAAAGTCGTTGTGAGATCAAGAGTTTCTACCTCCCTATAATATGCCTCTTGTACCATGCGGGTGTTCAACAAAGACAGACCATGAAACTCCAAAACTATTTATGTTTGTTTTAACATACCATTTTGATCTCCCATGAGATTTGACAGAATTTACAGAACAGGTACGATCCTATTCTTAATGGAAACCGACAGATTTTCGGGAAACTGTCTGACTGTCTGTATACACTTAGCGAACGTTATTATACCTTGTATTATGCTAGATCCCACACTACCGGGAAATGCCGTTTTTACGAAAATTAATTGTATTCATCGTTATTGTAAACCCCGCATAAAGCCTCCTGCAGACACACGCGATTAATCGCGCGGGGCGACATGTCGCGGTCCATTCGCAGTATTTTTAGAGTGGAAATTAGCTTGGCTCGTTGTCGCAGCGCGATTAATCGCGTGTGTCTGCAGTAGGCTTTATGCATTCATTTTTGTCAACTGTCACTTGAAAATTATGTTTCGCAAAAAATACTTTGTATAATAATTTTAAATTTTTATTTTAATAATTGTGATAATTGTTTATTTAACAGCGTGAAAGTATTACAAATCGTACGACGTACATATTGTCGCAATTTTTAGCGTCAACACGGATTTATTCATACCGTAGCCAGATAACACATGGTTTGGTGGTACAGATTTATACAGTCAGTAATTGATCGTGTGTAGCCATTCAAATGCTTCATTCCACAGATACAAAAGCTTCTCGAATTCTCTTATCAATGGACATTGGAAAAAGGGTTCAATTGAAAGGGAGAGCACTGTGTAAAACGTGATTTCAACGAGTAATAGTTTCTGAATTTAATAATTTACACCTATTCTTAATTATGTTGTCGAAAATTATTCCTCGGGAAGATCGGGATAAAAATTATCCTATATCTTAATCCTGATTATAAACTATGTATCTGTGTACGTGCATGAGTTCGACTCGCCCTTGGCTGTTTTGTAAAATTTTAGCGGTTGTAGCGGCGGAATGTTGACGAAATCTTGGCGTTGATATATCGTGTTATGGTTCAGAGACAACTCAAGGTTGGAAACGGCCTCCCACATAACACGCTCAGGGTAAATAGAGAGCGACGCGTTGGTGTTATTTCAAGGTATTCCTTATCGCCTTGGTCGCGACCAGATCTTGCGGTGTCAATGACAGTATTTTCCCTTTTTAGGGAAGATATTTGCCCAGCAGTGGGACACTGGTGAAAAAAAAAGTAACTCTTGGTAAACAGCTCAGGTGTAAAGACCACATGACGGATTATCACCGCACGATTTTTATTCACAAAAAAAATTAAGTTAAATTGTCTAAAAGGAGGAAACGCCCGGGTGTCACCACTGCGAGGACCGCCCGGAGGACACGGTGGAGCATACGGTGCAGGACTGCCCCGCTTGGGCAGAGCACCGCCGTGTCCTCTCGACGGCGATAGGCGGAGACCTCTCGCGCCCGGCATTGGTCGAGGCCATGCTGCGGGGCGAGACGGAGTGGGAAGCGGTCGCCTCCTTCTGCGAAGCAGTCATGCTCGCGAAGGAGGAGGCGGGCCGCGCGAGGGAGAGGACAGCGTCCTCCCTCAGCCGCAGTGGTAGACGCCCACGGCGACGGATGTCGCGGGACGATCTCCGGCCACCGTAGGCGCGGGTATGCGGGCGGCGAGTAAAGGGCAACTCGCTGTCCGACCATGGACCATGCCCGGGTCGACGGCGCGTTGTGTTCCACGCGCGCCTCAAAGAGCGTCAGCACAATGACGGGGCCCCCCTCTAGAGGGCCACAGCCTTGCCGGGGTCGCGGGACATACGTATACCGCGACTCCGGTACGCAAAAGGGCTACCGAATGACACCGTGGATTTTAGTAAGTACAAGTCTGACAGTCCCTCCCGCCCTGCCCGGGGCTGGGAGGACTCATTTGATGATTTTACCACGAAAAAAAAAAAAGTTAAATTGTCTACCCCTATTCTTTAAACGTGTTTATAGCAATCTAAATTGAGTCAGCTCAGACTGAGGTTTCGAGTTAATTACCTTTAGAAGCATTTACCAGTTCAGGTAAAACGGGGCAATCAGAATTTTGTGGCACAGCACCACATTTACACTCCAAGGATTGCAAGCTCAGGGTCGCGGACGAACGTTGAAGGACACCGTGGATTTTAGTTAGTACAAGTCTGACGGGACGGGACGGGGAAGTCTCCCCGTTCCGCCCTGTGTGGGAGGACTCATTTGATGATTTCACAACGTAAAAAAAAGAGCTGCAAGCTAACCTAACCAATTTACACCAAATTAAAAAGAAACAATGATAATTATATAAAATGAGTTACAATTTTCTTTTTTTTAATCTCGCTTTGTACAGTTGTGTAGCTGAAGTACAGAAATGCACGTACGTCTAGAATCTACACAAACACAAAGGCTTAATGAACCTAGAATAGAACCTCATTGGATTCATGTGTTAGGCCTTAATCTTAGTGGCTTCAATGTGATTGAGTCGATTTTCCGTCATTAATATCACCAGATATTTTTCAAACTAATGATGTTTGCATTGATACGGTGAGACACAATTAATATTTATTAATATATTCCAGCAGCATTCATGTCGAAAGTTATCCCTCGGGAATTTCATATTGGGATAAAAACGTATCCTATATGTTATTGCAGACTCTAACTTAACTCTGTATCAACCATCAAGATCTGTTCAGCCGTTCTCACGTGTTTCATGTCTTATGACAGGCTAGTTGGTGACCCTGACTGCTATGCCGGGGGTCGTGGATTCGATTGCCACCCAGGACAAATGTTTGTATGATGAGCACGATCATTTTTTCTGTGTCTGGGTGTAATTTATCTATAATATTTATGTATTTAGAAATATATAAGTATGTTTATCAGTTGTCTAGTACCCATAACACAAGATCTGCTTAGCTTGGGACTAGATGGAGTTATGTGATATTTGTAGATTATTATTATCTCTTTATTCATTTTTAAACCAATGCCGGGCGCGAGAGGTCTCCGCCTATTGATCCAACCCTCTTAGGAGAGCCTCGAAAGGTGTTCGTCGAGGCTCTTTGCCATCAGGCCATTATTATTATTAACTTACCTAATGTTATAAAAATGCGAAAGTTATGAGAGTGGATGAATGTATGTTTTTTACTCTTTAACACAAAAAATGCTGAGCGGATTTGGATGGGTAGTTGGGTACATAGATAGTTCATAGCTTGGATTGACACAGGATAGTATTTATCCCGATTTTATGTTACCTACCTTACAACGGGATAATTTTCTAGTTGTACCGGGAAACCGCTGTCATCAGCTTTACTTTATAACCTGAATTAACACATAAAATAATTTTAATCCAGATTTTATGTTCCCGTGGAATAATCTATAACTAATACTATAAGCTCATGAATGTACACTAATATTCCACGGTCTGTCGTCATGACATAGGTTGACACTATTATTCACTACTAACGTGAGCCAATCTTTTCACTACAGAAAAAGGTACCTTTGTAGTATTTTCCGGCTAGATGACTATTTTTATCACCTCACAGGTTCATTCATTGTGCCTTATATTTGGAATTGAAAGGCCTGGAAAGTATAATGGGCATAAGCACCCCAAATGACATGTCACATTTTTGTATAACATTTCGAAGGATATTATAGAAATTCGTATGTCAGTTTTTCTCTTTAAAAATTGTCTAATTTTAGGAATTAATTTGTGTTTATCGTAAATACGTTTACAAACATTTAAACTCATACACAAATAGCCGAATCTGTGCCATAAATTTTTGTTCCATGTCCATGTCCACTTGGGCAGAGCACCGCCGTGTCCTCTCGGCGGCGATTGGCGGAGACCTCTCCCACCCGGCATTGGTCGAGGCCATGGTGCGGGGCGAGACGGAGTGGGAAGCGGTCGCCTCCTTCTGCGAAGCAGTCATGCTTCGCAGAAGGAGGCGACCGCGCGAGGAGGGGGGTCGCGTGAGGGAGAGGATAGCGTCCTCCCTCCATCCTATATAGCCGCAGTGGTAGACGTCTACGGCGTCGGACGTCGGCAGACGATCTCCGGCCACCGTAGGAGCGGGCATGCGGGCGGCGAGTAATGGGCGACTCGCTCTCCGACCATGGACCATGCCCGGGTCGAAGCCGCGTTGTGTTCCACGCGCGCCTCAAGGAATATTAGCATGATGACGCCCCCCCCCCCCCTCTAGAGGGCCAAAGCCTGCCGGGGTCGTGGGACTTATCTCATTACCGTGACCCAGGAACATAAAGGGCTATTGAAGGACACCGTGGATTTTAGTCAGTACGAATCTGACAGTCCCTCCCGTCCTGCCCTGGGTGGGAGGACTCATTTGATGATTTTACCACGCTAAAAAAAGATATTTAAATAAAATTACATAAAAATAACAAAGATTCATAAATTCTCAGATATCACAGTTCGATATTACATTATTGCCGAATATTAGGTAACCATTGTTTTTCCGATAAAAACTTACCCTCCAAAAGAAAATGAACGGAAAAAATACAAATCTAAAAGAAGAAACCTACCTACAAGGAAAGAAACGCTCAATCGAAGTAAGGACGTAGTTGGAACATTCAAATACATAAATCTTTGGGGCGACGTTAAGTTTTTTATGCCCGACCCGATAAGTAGCCCGCTCCCTCGGGCATACTTACACATTCAGAATATCTTACGAGCGCGCACTTGCGACTGCTCGGACGACAGTTTGTCTGCGACTTGAAATATGGCCTAATATTTTTACATACGAGCATTTGTAATGCATGTCTTGTGATGTATGGTGTCCGGGTATGTTTGCACGAAACAGGTCTGAACTTTTCTAGAATATTTTCCTTGGACATTTCATAAGGTTTCTAAACTCCAACCTAAATTACGTTCAGTATTTCAGAATGATACATTGTGAAAGAACTTAATATCGACAGGGTTCAACCGTAAAATTGTGAACTTGAAAGATGGCGGGGCGTGACACTTGACGTCAGTCAACAGTTGCAAAGTGCGTTACTTCGCATTCAAGTTTGATACGAGTTCTCAATTTGTCGGCTTTCCACAGTTGGATGATTAAAAAGTATCAAATTATGACAATGCGTTCAATACTTACGTTCTGTAGAAATTTCAAACTTTTAATTGCCTAGTTTTATGTGTATATCATCATCATCAGACCCAGGTCTTCCTCTCTAGATTTTTTTTTTGCCTCACACTAGGAACGCACCTACAACGTAGGTGTTGTGACCCTGGAATGTAAAGGGCTATTGAAGTTGACTATTATTATTTGATTGGACTATTATCAACGGGGATTTTATTCAGTGCAAGACCCGCCCTGGGTGGGACTCATTTGATGATTTTGACAAACACTCAGACCCGGAACAATTACTTGTAGGTCAAACAAATATTAGTTCCATATACGATATTCAGCAATATACTATGACATTAAAATCCTTTGAATGCGATACTGGCAGTATCAAAACTGGGAGTTAATTTCAGTCGTCATTGTGTGCACTGCCTACTTCTGCAGATTTCACCGTAGTATTTCCTTTTACGACCAAGAATAGAAGTAGTCCTAGGTTTTACAACCCCTGATTGTTAGGACAACCATCCTTCGTTTTCAAAACTTATGTAAGTTAATTCGATCTTCGTAATAAAGTTAGTTTGTAAAGACGTAACTGTTTTTAGCACTTCTACATTGTAAACGGAGGGTCTAAGCAAAGTGGCATTCTAAGAAATAAAATGATGAAGATATTATCTTTAGTCAGGGATTAACATTGTCTAAAGAAAAGTTAACGTCAATACTGTTGAAAGGCGCATTTGGAGTTAACAAATCGTTTTCTAAACAATTACAACAATATCACAGCTACATTTATTAATTATAATCTTATCAACATTTTTTTTTATATAGGTACGTACAACATTATTTTTAGTATATGCGAAACCTGAATATAGTTTGTTCAGAATCAGTAACTGATTCGTTTCCAATAATTTTTACACAATGTTTTTTTTTCAAAAATATTTTAGTTAAATTTTATTACCAGTTAATTACAATACAATCACCGTACGGTTAGGTACCTATTGCCAAACTATTATCACGAGTGTATAACACAGGAGACGCGGTTTACGCGGGTGTATATACCAAGACATGAGCATGTTTTTGAACTTACATAGATTCTTTACACAAAAATACCAGACAGGTTTATCCGCATAAACAAAAAATAATGTTGTATAAATAAACTGAATTGAGATCGTTATATTCAATTCTGTATTTCACCTTTCCACCTCAGACCCCTATACAAACGAACTCATTCATGCAAATAACTGAATCTTTATAATCTCATCTTCCAAATCAGCACCTTTATAATCGAGTAAACATTGCCAGCTATTTTAATTCTCACTAGAAAGTGTAGATCGTCGCAAAATAAGAGTAAAAGTATAGTTATTGATTCTCTAATTTAGTTGGCGCTGGCGAATGGAGCGAGACTGAAATAGGGGCGAGTACAGCCGGCGGCGCGTAGCTCGTCGCTGATGTTCGACGGTTAAAACGAACCTCACTGGTTTATTTAAATTTAATGCACAGATGTTTAGATGTAGCAAATGGTTCCTATTTAAGAGCTTGACCGCACCTGTTGATAAAGTACTTCAAACATTGAAGAAGATTTTTACCCGACTGCGTGACGCAAAGGACGGTGATGTGTTTATCAGTCTATGTATGTATGTTTGTTTATATGTGGCGTTCTAGAGATGAAATGCGTAAGCCGATTTTGATAATTCCTACGTCGATCCATTCGTCTTAGCCTTGCGAGTGTCACTAAAGACATGACAGTAATAGCGGCCATACACCATACTGCCTATCGTACAATCGGCATGACGCTGCCGATTTGATCAGTTAGATTTGACCGTGTGTGGGCGTGGAATCCATCAAATTGGCATAACAATAGGCTTGATCATGCCGATTTGATCAAATCGATTTGATCATGCCAATTTGATCAAATTGATTTGATCAAATCGGAATGATCAAACTTCAAATCGGCAGCAGTGATACCAACTTAGCAACTTTATAGCTAGATCTAGCTAATATTCGGTAGCTACTTTTTAACCGACGTAAAAAAAGGAGGAGGTTCTCAATTCGAAACGTATATTTTTTTGGAACGAAGTTCCTTATGGCGCGTTGCGAAAGGGGGCTAGGCGGAAAAAATTGTAACGACACTTTTTACAGACTGCGATGGAGTGGAGTGGAGTGGAGTGGAGTGGAATGGAATGGAGGGTCGAAAATCGCCTGAACCTTTTTTTAACTTGCTATCGTTAAGCAAGTTAAAAAACAGGTTCAAGCGATTTTCGACCTTATTGACATTCAAAATTTAGTTTGTTTTTTCTCACATTCTCGTTAGCTAACATTGCTCCTTCATTAAAATCCGGTGTTTGCATAAATGTCAATAAAGTCGAAAATCGATTGAACTCACTTTGACTTGTATTACCAACTGATTCCCACTAGTGGGATAAAACAAGTCGGTAAAAAAGTAGCTAAAAAGTTAAGCCACAACTTTTTATAAAATTGTAGCTGTCTGTCACCGAATAATAGCTAGATCTAGCTATAAAGTTGCTAAGTTGGCATCACTGCTGCCGAATTGAAGTTTGATCAAATCGATCGTCATGCCGATTGTACGATAGGCAGTATGGTGTATGGTGTATATGGACGAACTGCCAATTTGATCAAATCGATCGTCATGCCGATTGTACGATAGGCAGTATGGTGTATGGCCGCTATAACCAAAATTCACCACAGCGACAACCAGACGCCATATTGTCAAAATGAAAAAAAAGGCAATGAACTATGTCAAGTGGGGTGTCGTTGAATAGATATTTTAACGACTCACAGTCGGGGCCCCTTGGAAAGATTTGATTGGTAAAATTTGAATGGGCCCCGACTGTGAGTCGTTCTGTTCTGCTTCTTCCTGCTGTTCTCTTGGGCTTGTTTCTTTCTTTTTAGTTTTTATGGAAGTTAATTTTTTCACGTATTTTATTAGTTTTTTTATTAATTAGTTTTTCCGCAGTCGGGTTTTTTGTTTTTCATTATTATTTTTTTAATGAAGTGTAATGCATCATTTTCTTGTCATTAAGTATCTATTTTTTTTCCATTAGACGTCTCCACTGTCATCGGGCACTCGATGTGTTGTATGAGACAACACATCGAGAGACCTAATTATTCATAAACAAGTGTTAGGACTTGAAATAGTTTGCCCCGCTACTTGTCTGAAAAAGTACTTCAAAATGTCAATGTATTTTATTTGTACGCCTATTTATTGGAGTACCCTTTGTAACACTCAACTTTGACACCGAACTTTTAAAGTCGTAAATTCTTAAATCGGTTGTGTATATTTGTAGACTTTTAACAAAGTGTTTGAGCGATTTAAGAGCACTTTGTTGCAAGTTATAACACTTGGAGTGTAAAAGATCAAATACACTTCTCATCAAAAAAATCGAAACACTTTCGTTTTTATTGTTTTTGTCCTAATTTTTTACAAAAGAGAATTAATTCCATGAAAAAAAAAAACATTATTGTGTAGCTGGCAGTTTGGTCATTACAGTAAGAAGAAAAAAATCAAAATTCGAAATAATTTCATTTGTTTATCCTATAAATGAAATTAATCACTGTTTTGAGACAAATGTGTATTTAGGGTTGGAGTACGTTTCTCGTTTAAAAACTAAAAATTAGCGCTTGTCTTTAAACTTTCTGTTTCTTATTTCATTTACTGTGACTTTGGGACGTCTGAAAAAACTTTTTTTTCTAAAACATATGGATACTTCGCCCGCAGAAGCCGCCCAAGTGGTGGCATTGCTCGATTCTGGACTTAGTCAGCGTGTTGTGGCTGCAAGATTGCATCTAAGCTTATCATCTGTTCATAGAGTCTACAAACGCTATCGGGAGACTGGTTCGTTCACGCGCCGTTCAGGATCTGGCAGGAATCGGGTCACTTCTGAGCGAGATGATCGATTTATTGTAACAACTTCTTTACGAAATCGACGCCTTAACGCTTTTCAACTGCAGCAGCAGCTTCGCGTTGTACGAAGAGTAGCTGTAAGTGACTCTACAATAAGAAGAAGGTTGAAGGAACGCGGATTGGCACCGTATAAGCCAGCGAATGGGCCGAAATTAACTGCAGACCATCGAAGAGCGCGCCTTAACTTTGCACGCGAGCACCTAACTTGGTCATACCTTCAGTGGAGCAAAGTACTGTTTTCTGATGAGTGTAAAATTATGCTGTATGGTAACGACGGAAGGAACAAGGTCTACAGAAGAGATGGAGAACGCTTTGCACAATGCTGCATTGAAGAAAAGGTCAGCTATGGTGGCGGTTCGTGGACGGTTTGGGGAGGAATCAGCGCCGACGGTAAGACAGAACTTGCCTTTGTGTCTGGGCCACGGCTGCCTGCACTAAACTCTCATCGGTACATCGAACAGTGTCTTGAACCTCATGTGATGCCCTATGCACATTTTATTGGCAACGACTTCATATTCATGCACGACAATGCTAGAGCTCACACCGCGGGCGTCGTACGAGATTATCTTACCGAAGTCGGTATCTCCATTATGGTATGGCCAGCAAGAAGCCCGGACATGAATCCCATTGAACATCTATGGGATGAATTAAAGAGACGAATTCGAGCAAGAGATCCAGCCCCAGAAACACTTAGCCAGCTGCAAAATGCAATCCAAGAGGAATGGGATAATATACCACAACATGTGATCGTGACTCTCATCCGATCGATGAAGAACCGTATGGAAGCAGTAATAAGAGCTCGCGGAGGGAATACAAGTTATTAAATAAACGTTTCTTACATTTTTTTTTTCATTTACGCGTGTTGTTTTACCCATTTCCTTCATATTCCATACAGGGTAAAAATTACTCATTATACAAAATACGAAACCTATGAAGACTTAATTTGAATTTAGAACATTAACATTAGGATTTAAAAACCTCATACTACTCACTATTAAATGACATTTTACATTTATTCCTAAATTTACACATTTTTCTGATAATCCTTATCAAATCATAAACTGCGAGGTGTTTCGATTTTTTTGATGAGAAGTGTATAACTAAGAAATTTGTATCGGAGCTGAGAAGATGAGAGTCCTCACATTCACAGCTTGAACGAATTCACAATATGATATCAAATAGAATTTTTATTGCAATTTTTGCTCCATCAAGATTTCTCGAGAATATTTTCAAATGTCAAAGTTTTCAAAGCAATTTCAGTGAAAACTTTTAAGTGGAACGAGAGGGTATCCGTGGGCCCGTGCAAGTGACGCCCCTTGAGCATTTGTTAGAAATGGTAACATTTTATAAAAGGTTCGGTATATTTGCAAAAATCGCCGACGGCAGGGATCGCGGGACGACAGATAACTGGCGGAACATTTGTCGGTTTATGTCGAGTTCTGCGCGTAATTTTGGGGGTAGTTAGAAACGTACTTTTTGTTGTTTGCGGTTTTATTGTGACGGGGGAGATGTGTGTTTGCGAATGTGGATGTCAGAATTAATTGTATGACAAACCTGCTAAATGGAATGGTTGGAAACAATTTGGAACATAAAATAGGGATTATCTTAATTTTTTTCATTTTTTTTAATCCACGCTTTGTGAAGACTGACCAGCACGCGTAGCATGGCGATTCTATGTCTATTCTACGAAGAAAAGACTAAGTTATTTCATCGCTATTTCTAAACAAATCGACTGTTTTTTTGCACAAATATGACACCATTCGTACACTATTGAAGAATAGAACGTTTATTTCCTATATTTTTTACATTACCATGCTTAAAACGCTAAAATTATTTCTACGTTCTGTCATTTTGTCTATTCTTCCGTCGACAAAACCCCTTTCTACGGCGCCATGCTACGCCTGCAGTATTGCACGCACCTGACTCGAGGATAACACAACACGATTTTTTGCAGGAAATATTATGTCTATAACAAATATCTGAAGGCATTTTATAGCTTTATCGCTTAGTCAGACCTATTTTCAATTAAAAACTTAAAAAAAAGAAAACGATGACTACATGCTTCTTCCAAAAAATTAAGAATAAACGGAATTAGATATTCTTTTTATGAGTTTAATGGAGCATGCACTTTCAATTAGGTACTTCTATGTTAGTTATAAGTGCCCCTTTCGTTCAAGAAGGCTGAAAGAAAAAGTTTGAATTGATAATATTGTACTAGAGCTGAATATTACAATATTGTGTAATGTAAGTACAAGAAAATCATTGAACGTGGCTAAATGTTTGGTGGACACTGATGTTATTGTTAACCAGAAGAAAATTACCTAGGTTTAATCCATCTTTCTTCGATGCATGATACCGATTTAGGGCGAAGGCCCAAAAAATGATCTTAGTGTTAGCTGAGATAGCCTAGTTCTCTTCTCTACTCTTCATTCGAAAATGTACCTTAGTGTTATAAAGTTGAGTTATATATTTCTACAGACAACTGTGGCCTGGCCAAGCTCATCATACAAGTAAGAACATTAATTGTAGGCTTGTATAGAGAGCAGTGGTGGCCCAGTGGTATCGGCCCCGACTTACGAGTTGTGGTCGTGGGTTCGAACCCACCAGCATTACTTTATGTAATTTATTTCATCACCACTGCTCTCAAAACGGTGAAGGAAAACATCATGAGGAAATCGGCATGTCCTAGAACCAAAAATTCCAAGACATGTGACATCCATCAATCCGCACTGGGCCCGCGTGGTGGATCATGGCACACTTCCTATGACAGAGAGGAGTCCTGTGTCCCAGCAGTGGGAACATTAATAGGCTGATGATGATGATGTATAGTCATTCATTCCATAGATTCATTTCACTCTATAGATTTGGACTGTGAGAAAGAATCTATAGATTGATCCCTAAAAGTCTTATCTTACACCCTTGGCAACACAAAAATTAATGGTATCATTAATTTTTGTTTGGATTAAGGACCGCGTCAGACACAACAAAGTCTCCTTATCACATTACAACATCAACTTTGTTTTCTCATAAAAAACCTTTTATTACCGAGTCTGGTGGTCGTTAAGAGCCTTAAGCCTTTGTTATAGACGTCCGATTTATTTCGGTTACCAAATTAATCGAATTCGAAGTCGGTAACTGCCGACTGTCGGTACGTGAATATTCACGTGATTGCTTCGCACCGACAAGATTGACGTTTACCTGGCAACTTTCGGTCCGCAACGGTACGGCTGGAAATGGCTCGTAGAAAAACAATAACTGCATGATGCTTTTTCTGGTATTGGTAACTTCTCCTTACTCACAGATTTACAGCCGAATTCGATTATGGAACCTTGTTAAGTGAAATTCATTGTCATGCCACTTTTTAATCATCTCTACTTGAAAATACCTTTCATCGCACATTTAAACAAGCATTAGCTTATGCCTGTGGCTTTATCAGATCAGAGTGTAGATCGATGATTGTTCCACTGGATGTTCTATATTATTCTATATTTCTATTCATTAGATAGGATTATTTCGTTTACCGCAATTTCAGCATTCAAAATGCGTGGAAAACCTAATATTCAATTAGTTTTATTGCGGAAGTATCCTTTTTGATCAGTAAACAACAAAATATTTAAAAAATAAGAAAAAATGTGTCACTATTTTCACATGTTTGACAGCTCATAACTCGGAAACGTGACGCTTTACGAGATTTTGCCGCTTACATTTTATGTTTGTATTGATGTGATCTATCGATTTATGAAAGTTTCATTCGTGACCGCCGTTTTGAAAAAAAAAAAACAAAATGGCGGATGGCACCTGGTACACGGCCCATACAAAAATGTTCAAACCCCTTTGTCCTGTGTCGCGGGTGCGTTTACAAACATGGAAAGACAAATACACAAATACCCAGACCTGGAACAACTACTTGTAGGTAATGTAAATATTTTCTTCCTTACGGAAATCGCACCCTCAACTCGCTGCGCTCAGCCATACCACTTGTTTGTGTAGTACATAATTCATTTCTATACATTTGTTTGAGTCGCAAATCGATCGCCGTTCGCGAATTTACGCTGCAGCGAATTTTTCCTTGGCCAGGTGGTAAGACTTATTTTTTTTAACCTCGCTACTTTTAATTCAAATTCTTCGTGAAGCCTCAAGTCGCGCGGTTTTTACATCGTCCGGACGAAATTTAATCTGCATTCAAATATCCGCAACATTCCTTGAAGCGGACTTAAGAAAGGCATAAATGATGTAATTTGGGTTTAGCACAGTTCTCCCGAGGTGATGGCCGCCACCAGTGGTTCATTTAACGACACCTTTGTATTCACGGCGCTGATCATTTTATAAGTTAATGAGCACCATTTGTATTTTGTTATTTTAAATCGTTTCGCGTAACCACTTAAATGTTTGCAAGAGGGTTTTTTTTCTAACGTGTTCTTTGTTCTAAAGAAACTAATAAAGCCTAGTTATTTTTAGATTCGTATGAGAAAGCATTGCTGTAAGTACCTACTTCTTACAATTTTATTTTTAATGTTTTCCTTGTTATAAGATGTGAGAGTAGAGGTGTACCTAATACAATTAGTACCTACACATACGTTTAATTTGTTAGTTATGTATGAGATTGCCTGTCTGCAGCAATAATGCAGACTCTGTAGCTGCTACATTGTGCGATTTTATTTCAAATCTAATATACACTCGAGAGCAATGAATCCGGGTCACTTAAAGAATGTTAAAAATCTCGGAAACTAAAAATGATAGGTTAATGCAATAAATTGTATTTAATAGACAATGTAATACTCCTTAAATGAAAGTAAAAAAAATATGAGTCACCATACATTTTATTAACACAAAATTACATAAAGAAAAAAACTGCTGATCTCTCCTTAAAACAAAAATAGGAAACATGAAATTTTTGAACTTTATTACGATTTTCTTGAATTTTAATACTTCGTATTGCCTCCTCGTGCTTCCATTACTGCGTTTACGCGGTTTGGCGTGCTGTACACCAAGTTCCTTATACGATTTTGGGGAATATTCTCCCATTCCTCTGTGAGAGCAATTTTGAGCTCACGAAGCGTGATTGGGGGAGGGTTTCGTTGTTTTACGCATCTGCCTAGCTCGTCCCAATGCTCGATCGGGTTGATATCCGGGCTGCGCGCTGGCCACTCCATACGAGTAATGTTCATCTCTTGAAGGTAGTCATTCACAATCCTACCTGTATGAGGTCGGGCATTGTCATGCATAAATATAGCATCCTCACCTAAATTGACCATAAATGGACCAACGTGATCATTGAGGATTTCTTCCACATATCTTACGCTAGTTAAAGAGCCGTTTTCTATGATCACCAGCTCTGTGCGACTTTCAGAAGAAATTCCGGCCCACACAAGTACAGACCCACCACCGTAGGCTACTTTTTCTTCGATGCATGCTTGCTTGAATCTTTCCCCTGGTCTTCGATACACTCTGTGTCTTCCATCGTGCTTGTAGAGCATAAATTTTGATTCGTCGGAGAACATAACTTTTGACCAATCTTCAATACTCCAATTTACGTGGCTCTGGGCATATCTTAGTCTTGAAATACGATGCCCACGCTCCAGTTTAGGGCCGTTTGCAGGTCTAAGGGGTTTTAAGTTAGTTTCAGCAAGCCGACGTCTTACTGTCCATGCACTTGGGTTACTTCCTCCGAGGCGTCGAAACTGATTGGTGATGAGTTCAGTTCCTGTGAGAAAGCGATTTCGAAGCATGGTGTATCGGTCTTCTCGTGCTGTGGTACACCTGGTTCTGCCCGTTCCTGGTCTGCGTAGGTTAGAACCAGTTTCTTCGTAACGTCGGAGAACTCTTTGTACTGTTGACAGCGACACACCGACAGTCCTGGCTGTATCGCGCTGACTCCGGCCGGTTTCCAGCATTGTAAGTATTCTGGTGCATTCTTCAGGCGTAAGCGACATAATTTCAGCTTGAATAATGAATATAGAGCACTATCAACATGGTTTATGTACCCACATAAATGACAGATTACAAACAAAAGCAAAACCAAATGCTGTAATTTCGTAGTTCCATCTTCGAAAGTGGCCATTTTTACCGACTTCAAAAAAAAAAGGAGGTTATCAATTCGACCCGTATGTATGTAATATTATCAGAACTGCCCAGTTTTCATTTATGTTAGTCTATATCAGCGTCTGAACAAATGTGCCAAATTTCATAAGTGTATGTATGTATGTATGTATGTATGTATGTATGTATGTTTTTATGTTTGTGCACGCATATCTCCGGAACTATAAGTTCGATTTAAGTAATTCTTTTTTTGTTGTACTAGGTATTGTTCAACTTAGGGTACACTGCAAGTTTCATCAAAATCGGTTCAGTAGTTTTAGAGATATAGATTTTTTTATGTTGTGACGGATTACAAGATTAGTGCATACTCGTATGTAAGAAAATTTTGTATTTTGCAAGAATTTGGGTTGAATATGTAATAAATAAACTAAAAAGGGTAAAATAAAAACTTTTTTAAAAAAAGTACCGACTTCAAAACAAATACAAAAAAGTTTAAAATAACTTTTCTTTCGGAAGTCGGTGGCTTTGTTTTGTTGTGTCATTGACTATTGCCACCGACTTCCGAAAGAAAAGTTATTTTAAACTTTTTTGTATTTGTTTTGAAGTCGGTACTTTTTTTAAAAAAGTTTTTTCAAATTTGATTTTTTTATGTAATAACTTTACAATAACTAAGAAGTTTTAATACCTTCATTTAAGGAGTATTACATTGTCTATTAAATACAATTTATTGCATTAACCTAGCATTTTTAGTTTCCGAGATTTTTAGGATTCTTTAAGTGACCCGGATTCATTGCTCTCGAGTGTATTACAGTGTCAGCTATTAAACTATGCAACAATGCATTTATTACATTCTACTCTGTAATTCAAATTCAGCTTAGTTAACCTTAGACATTCCTTAGGAAATATTAAATTCAACAAAGAAAGCGTACCTTGGAATGCTGCTTATTTTTTATTAAAAATACACTGACGCGACGCCATTTGCAAAAGTTGACTTGACATTCTCGAACTTTCTTGAAAAAACACATTCACACACTTTCGTTTATAATTAAACTCGGAGAAGTTATTCTTTGCACTTATGAGTTTTTTTTATGCCTGTTTATGGCTATTCTAGTGTCAGAGTTAATTAACCCGCTTCTGGGAACACCTCAGTTATTGCTTTGGACTTCTATATTTATTATACATCATGTCACATCCAGGTTTATTAGATGGTGATCAGAATAAAGTAACATACCCAGTCAACAATACTTGTGAGCGCAGCGTGGGATACGGGTAAATGAGAGAAATCGCTTGTTTATTAAGGCTGTATAGTACCTCAGTATAATCTTACTCGCTCGCACTTGCACGAACCACGCACTATTGCTTGCTCTTTCTTATAGCTGTCCACACGCAAATCTATTTATTTTACGGAGAAAAAAGAGAAAATTCAAAAAAGTAAATAACATAAGACCTGCTTTATAGTTCATGTAGTATTAAAAGTTTCATGATCTAATTTTAAGTATTTTATGATTGCCAGCGGTTTATTGTTCAATTTAGAGGTAACTTTGGAATTTTTTTCTATCGAGAAAATTTTATGGAATCGTGTTTTCGCCAAACATAAGACCTAACATTAACCCTCAACTTTACCATATATTTATTTCAAAATTAATGCTGCAGTATTTTCGACGTATCACAGGATTCTGCTAAGCCATTCGAGGTAGTATGGGCTCTTAATACTCAGACCTTAAAAGGAAACACAGAGCAGTTCCTAGGGTAGTATTTGTCACTACTACCACGTCCAAACGATCACAGTTGTCCATGGGACCTTGTATTATTTTTGACATGAGCCTGTATTCTTTTTAAGGGCATACTCCACCATGAGGCTTACTCCCGATACTGATTCGATTTTCGAGATGGCGCTAGACGACTTGTATAGCTCTGTCTCTTTCCCACTGCCTAAACAGGTTCGCGTTAAGAGCTCGTGGTAAGGCCCCAGGACCCTACATACAAAATAAATCCAGTTTCCTTACAATGTTTTCGTCGCTGATGTTAGTGGTGTTCAAGATAAACTTAGAAAGAATAAATGAATAGAAAAAGTCACAATGGTACGGTGGGCTACACATCAAGCTACTCGTATATAAAACCAGTTTGTCTTGGCCTCGCTTTGTATGACCTTTTCACACAATTAAACGTCAGCTTATACTGGTTTGCATAGATTGATGTGTAGCCGTGTGTACATGCCTGAGTTTTAACTCGCAACCTCTTACATAAGAAATCATTTCACATTTGCGGTCATACGAGGACAATGTCATACGAATGAAATTGGATTCTCGATATAAGTCGTGTTTATTGGCTGTAATCTAGGAGTTAAAGAATATAGTGTATCGGTTTATGCTCCTGGCTTGCGACAATATGAGTAAGATTAGAAGTTACAATGGTTGCGAACTGAAATGCTTAGGACCTTTGAAAGAATTGGTTCCACAAGAACTTTATCAAAAGGCCGCTAAGCCAAAGTGAGACCTCCGGCGCGATCTCAGGGCAGTATGGAGGGAACGACTGACGCAACCGAGATCTGGGTACACCGCAACCGCGGCTGTAAGACCCCTCTTTGAGGAGTGGATCTTTTATATACAGGATTCCCAGGTCTCACTTCCAAACTGGGTAAAAATTTTCAACAGGTTTTAATAATAATATTCCACATAATATTCCACAAGTTCTATCACACAACGCCATCTAGTCCCAAGCTAAGCAGAGCTTGTGTTGTGTTGTGAGGTTATGGGCCCAGCACGCTTTCACTGCACCACTGTGCTTTGTTGAAAGAGAATTTTATAAGTAGGTTTCATTGTGAAAACATCCTTTTGTAGCTGGCCGTTTAGAATCAGTAAGAAAAAATAAATTGTCTTTATGACGGATGTTTTTATGATTACCGAAGTCTGCCGAACTGAAACGACATTAGACGATGCGGGGTGTTAGGTATTTTCGTTAGGTTTATTTTCGTTACGGAATTTCTTGATTCCGTCGCCGCGCTCGGAGCCCGCGATAAAGCTATGCAATAGTTTAAAAAGATTTAGATTTTTCAAAGTGATCGCAAACTTCTTTTGATGTGAGTAATGTTAAAAAAAGTAGTAGTGATGATGTTCTTACTCATTCTTCTCTATACTTTGTTTAAAAAACACTTTTAAAAGTGCTTAAAGGGTTAATGTTGGACACACTGACGGTGCAAAAAATGAAACGTTAAATTTTTATGAAATCTAGTAATCCGTCACGAAACCCAACGAACCAGACGAATTTATTGCAACTATCCAAACTTCTCTCCTGCGCCATTAATATTCCAGGCACTTTCATAGTTCGTTAGACTCCACATACAATCGAATTACACTTTCTGAACGTCCCGAAGATAACTCAACTTAAATTTCGAACTTTACAATTTTAGTTCCATGTCAATGAACAGTTCATCTTCTACAGATCCTCGGGTTTAATTTAAGATCCAAAGGGGATATTAATTGATACAGGGATCTTCCATAATTATTCCTTTACCAGACTTGTACCAAGTTGATACCAAAGTGAGGTTATTGTACACAGGAAATTCGACAACAAGTCCCCGGGGACGTTCGGGAAATCCGTTTATTGTTTTATGTAGATATTTAGATTGAATCAGACTGAAATGTTGTTGAGGGACCGTCGCCATATTGTGTAGATACCGACAAACATAAGACAGCTTGTTTACCAATTATTGTGTGACAAGATACTTGAGTCGGCTTTCCAAACGAGAAATAAAATTGTTTCTGGGAAACTAACACGTACATAAAATTAGGTAACGAAACAGCTTCAATAAAAACGACAAAATATCACACGCGACGGAATGAGACCATCCTAAGATAACGCCTGCTCTTAACCCTCTAGTTTACGACCCTGCAAAGATTCACCAAAAGAAAACAACTACATAAAACCCAATAAATAATAGAAAAATAACAAAAACGTATCTCTCTAGCGATTACAATCAGCACGCTTGAACTGTAACATAAACAACGGAAATAAATCATACATTCATTCGTTCATTCGTTCACGAATGGGATCGGACGTGATTCGTTCACTCGGACATTGTACGGGTATGAATTGGTGGTGCCCGTTAAACAAGTCGCCGGGAACGATTCAAATATTTTACTGCACATCACATGCCTTGTTAATATCTGAAATTGTGAATAGAGATCGGGTATGTAGATACTACTTTTTTATATTTGGCACGATATGAATGAATCAAAGTTCAATTAAACAAATAAGCATTGTCCACATTTGTGTGATTGTCATTATCAACATCGTCATCTTCCTTCCCTTATCTCATTTTACTTGGGGTCGTCGCAACCCTCTTTTTTGTTTCAATTCTCCCCTATCAGACGTCACAGTATCATTTACTCCTTTTTCTTTCATATCATTCTTTAGTCAATGCATCCATCTTCTCTTTGGCCTTCCCCTTCCTGATTGTAAGAGCTTTAAATCATAGGGACTAGGCAAGCTAATTGTAACAACAGTAAGTTATCTTTATGTGCCTAAACGTCGATTTACTGAGGATTTCGCAAAAATATTATACCTATGAACATACGAAATTCGAACAACTAGTCTGACCAAGGTTATCGTTTCAAGTTTTCAAGGTTATCGTTATCTCTAAAAAGTAATGAAATCTAGACAAAGTCGTGCCAAGTCTAAGGTTCCTTACTGCGATTTCTTTATTTGTTGTGAGACTTGACCGTTGAAGGGTACACAACGGTACAAAACCAGGTGCTCCATGCACCATTGCACCAATTCTGACTTGTACCCACTAACCAACGGCCAAGCTACACAACAATTTCTGCGTTCTGGTCTTATCCAGAGGTTCTCAAATAGGGGCCTGAAAATGCGGCGAAATGGCTCCAGTAAAGGATGGTACGGCAGTGTTTGCTTTGCGCTTGACTTTGGCGGGGGCACTACCGTGCCCCCCGATTACAGTTTTATGTCAACTCGCAAATTTTTTGGATTAGAATCGATTTACTACTAAATGTATTCTATTGGATGTAGATGTCCCCATACTTTAAATTAATTTGAACTTCTGAAAATCAAAGGACTATGCCCAATCCCGCTTAGCCCGGCACTCACATCCATGGTGGCAGGTGTCATTTCTCAAACTCTCGATTGTGAACGTCGCGGAAATTAAAACACTTCGGGCCACACTGCGAGAGTTTCCCAAGTCGTTTTTAATATAAACCCGACGTGCCTATCAAAGTAGGTAATCCTTAAACATACTCCGTACATTATCTACTTAGAAATGTATAAGAAACTGCTTACCTTGAACAATTTTGAACGAAGACTTTTTTCTTTTGATCTCGTTTTTATAGGTTGTTCGTTCTGTACTAAATTCAAGATTAGAAGTAAATTAAGGAAGTACCTAAGCGAGTTTGGAAAATGCATAATGACAAACGCACCGTATTTGCGCACATTGTTTGTACCATTAAAAAGTATTTTATGGTACAAACAAAACATTATTTATATTGGTTCTTGTGAATATCTCTAGAATCAGTTGTCTTCCTCAATCGATGGTTCACCATAAACTGTAACTGCAAGAGTGATAAAGCCTTTTTTTACGCGATAAAATCGTTAAATATCTCCTGCGGTGGCTAGATCGTGAGGTGGACGCTATCCTGTCCCTCACGATGTTCGCCTTCTCCTCTCCTAGAATGACTGCTTCACAGAAGGAGGCGCCGCCTATTACATACCATGCCGAGAAATGGAAGAAGAAAGGGCCTATTTTTAGTAGTAGAAAAAAAAGATCTAAAAAATGATTTGCATGTATACTATTCGTTCTTCCGTGTACCGGTGTAATTTCTTCTTTATTTAATTTTAGTCGTATTAGTTTTATTTATTTTTTTAAACTTTGCCCCACACTAGGAATTTCTCCTGAAGCGTGGGTGCGTTTACAAATAATATAGAAACTCACATACACAAACACCCAGACTCGGAACAACTTCTTGAAGATCTAACAATGCACATGCTATTGCAATGTATCTAATGATAGCTTCCGCTGTTTGATGGCATGAAAGACGATAGGTACGAGTATATGCCAGATATCCAGTGTTTGCCAAGACCCTCGTCCCTGTGAGTGAAGGGAGCCATTCTATGCATATTCCCTTTCGGTTCGGCTGGTACGAGCTAATGAATATTTCATTTGCTTGTGGTCTCTGTGGGGAACTGACGTCTGGTATCCGATCGTAAACAAGTAGATTATTGTTTTTAAGGATAATTTACTACCGTACTTAATAATTATTTTAAACGCATTAACGCATGCGACGCGCATCTTTAAAGATTAATTGTGAGGAAAGAAAAATTCAGTTGCAAGTGGGGCTACCGTAAAGCGTTCAAACGAGCAATAGAGAATTTCAGCTTGCATGTGTGGGTTGCAATGGCCTAGTGGTTAAGGCGTCTGAAGTGCTTATTCAGAAGACGCGGGTTCGAATCCCACTTGCAACTGAATTTTTCTTTCCTCACAATTCATCTTTAATTTACTACCGGTCATAAAATATGTTTAGAGTTACTACATAAAAGCCGCACTTTTTCATAGGCTTCACGCAAGCTAGCAATGAGTTTGTGTGCTGCTTAACCGGATAATCTTGTGGTACTTTGACTGTGAGGTCTCTACCCAGAGGATAAAAGCGTCACATACAGTCATTGTGTTTTACATAATTATGGGACATATATACTTTATCTATAATACTCGGTGTCAACCTTGTAGGGCTTACAGGAGCAGTTTTATGATATTTAAGAGGTGAGCAATTAAAATTTTATTGTGGAAATGTATAAAATTTTCAACCTGACGGGAATTCATTACGTAATAAAACATTCATGCCGTAGTTAGTATCGGTTTGTGATTATTCTTAGAAATGTTCTCCTAATTTGTAGCCGACGAACCTGCAGTCAGCACGTTCGTTCAAGTAAAGATTACCTAATATTTCTTAAGGTGGACGCACACTTATCCGAGCCGAACGCGTCGAAGGAGTCGAACGAAACGAATTTTAATTTTCATATATAGAATTATTCTAAAATTCGTTTCAGTCGACGCGTTCGGCTCGGATAACTGTGCGTTCAACTTAAGTAGAATCTTTGAAACACAGGTGATTAAATAGTGTCAGTGTGGATTCAGGTTCCTTAAAGGTGTATTGAAAAATAAACTAGGTTAAATATTAACCTTCTTACTACAAAAAAATTAAACATCTAATTGAACACTATTGTCTAAAAAACTGTCAACGTTAAAACAACATTTCATAAGGGTCGTTTTGCAATTACACTTTTTTTTAGACAAGCGTTTAACAGATATTTATCTTTTTGTAGTAAGACGGTAACAGCCTTACTACAAAAACTTAAACATCCGTTGAACACTTGTCTAAAAAAAGTGTGACTGCAAAAGAAACCTTATTTCAACGTCATAATCTGACATTTTTTAGACCAGTTTTCAACAGACGTTTAAAAGTTTTTGTGGTACGACCATAAATGTTTTACTATTATTATAAATGCTAAAGTTTTGGAGGATGGAAGCTTTCATAGATGTTAATTTGTTGCTTTTTCACACAAAAACTAGGTAATTTATATTTGCTTACGGGATCCAAGACAGTTAAATTTATTCTCCAGGACTTCTTCAAGGTTCATTGTCTCGGCACTTTTCTGGCGGTCGCCACTGTTAATAGTATGGAAATATTGCTGTAGGATTAAAAAAAAATTCTTTTCTCCACATTTTGACTATGATTTAAGCGCAATAATGACGAATATTCCCTCATGTCGCACAAAATAGAAGTTTAAACCGAGGTGAAAGGATTATCCGGTCGTACCAACGTAATCGTCACTAGTCCCCTTTAATGCACCTCTACTGTTTTACTATATATATCCGCATATAAAGTTGGAATCCGCAGGATAGTTAAGCTTAGTTCTCAACAGCTAACGTTACTAGAAAAGGTAATTAAACACGTGTGAAGTTGTAGCCGGCGGTGTAGCCTTTTCCTTTAGTTTGTTGTTGACTTCCCAACTTCTACTCGGGTGGAATTACAATGACTGAGATGTTGCTGACACGTGTGCTAGATTATTTTGTTTCGATGAACTACTTAGGGGAACAGTGTATAAGACGGGGACGTTAATAATCGCGAGGTATAATGGGGACATACATTCTTTAGGCATACTTAACACAACACTAACGTAGAGCAAGCGCCATCAGGACGTCATTTGCAAGCGGCCAGACGGAAATGGCGTCCTGTTGGCGCTTGTGCTACGTTAGTTTTGTGCTAAGTTTGCCTTAGGTGTGTGATTTGCCATCATACCACGTGTCCCCGTCTTATACACTGTTCCCCTACAATCACACAACGCCATCTAGTCCCAAGCTAAGCAGGGCTTGTGTTATGGGTACTAGACAACTGATAAACATACATAAATATATTCCTAAATACATAAATAATTATTGTAGATAAATTACACCCAGACACAGAACAAATGATCGTGCTCAGCACACAAACATTTTGTCCTGGGTGGGAATCGAACCCACGACCTCCGGCATAGCAGTCAGGGTCACTAACCACTAGACCAACAGGCCTGTGAAAGACCAAAATTGTGGGTGTGGCTTTAGTTGAGGATACGGTGGTATCCACCTCTTAGCGATTTGTGCTGTTTGCAATTTCTACCAACTAAAAATTAAAATCATCCTTGCTACTACGATATGATACAATACGACTGACTTACCGTTGGTAACCGCACGTTTTATATCATAAATGTCGTAGTGGTGAAAATGATTTAAACTTCTAGATGAAATCGGTCCAATTGCGTCGCATCATCAACAAACTTGCTTATAATTAGTGATCCACTAAACGGACAACTCGACTGGAATAATCTTGAAAATTGTTAGACCGATTGCAAAAAAGCTTTCACCAGTGGCGTAGCGAGACCTAATCTAGAGTGGGAGAGGAGAGGGCACAACGACCATTTATATCTAGACGCCTCATGCACGATCTGACTAACGAAAATTATTCTGTCAAGTCGCTGAGGTACGACGTAAGCGAGGGGGACGGGGTACTGCGTTCTGATTGGCTAATACTGCGTTCTGATTGGCTAACTCAAGGTCAGTGCGACGAGGGGACTCACAGGAGTGGTCGAGTCACGACGGTTTTAAGACTTTTTTTACCTAATGTGTTGACAGACATCGGTCGCCTGTGATTAGATATAAATGGTCGTTGAGAGGGCAAGTCACATCAGCGAGGCTCTTTCTTTTCTTTCAGGAGAAGACAAGTTGATTAGTTAAATATAATTATATGACATCTTGTACACACATCAAAAACAGTTTGCGATCACTTTAAAAAATCGATATCTTTTTTGTTATGGTAGATTTTTTTCTTTTTAGATTCTTTATTTAAAGATATAGATTTAGAATAAAAAACAATAAAACAGTTCAATTGTTTTTCCATAAAATTAGAAAAACAAATATATCAGTTTATGCGAAAACTAAGTGACAGTCAAGCGGCCCTCAAGGCCCTGGACTCCTACCGAATGGACTCCAGACTAATCATGAACTGTGCCAAAACCCTCAATGCTTTGGGGAGGCAAAACAAAGTCAGATTAGTCTGGGTTCCAGGCCACGTGGGCATCCTGGGAAATGAGAAAGCTGATGAACTAGCCAGAAAAGGATCAGAAAGTGATCTCATCGGCCCGGAGCCATTCGTGGGACTATCAATTAGTACCGTGAACATGGCCATGAGGGCGATGGCCAGGGAGGCCCACCAATCGGAGTGGTCTAGGACGACGGGAATGGGCCACTCGAGGAGATTCATTGACACAAAGGACACCAGGTGGAATGGTCAAATAATCTCACATGGTAGGAAACAGTTAAGGCTGATCTTGGCAGCATTCACAGGACATTACCAGACAAATGACCTGCTGTATAAAATGCGGTTAGAGGACAGCCCGTACTGCCGTTTTTGCCCAATGACAGATGTCAAAAAGGAGACCATGAAGCATCTTTTATGTGAATGCGACTCTCTGGCTGGAAAGCGTATGGGACTTCTGGGCCAAGCTTACCCTGACCCAGAGGACTACAGGAATCTGCCAACAGGGGGAATTATATCGCTTCTGAGGTATATTTTTGCCGAAAAGGCAGATTGAAAAGGCTAAGGGCAAGACACAATAGATCCAAAAGGGTCGGGGTGTCGGCAAGGTTACATTGGGCCCGCAATAGCAAAAAAAAAAAAAAAATGCGAAAGCTAATCAAGACAGATTTTGCTAGTTTTCAAAATTATTTACAAAACTTTTGGCACTCAACAACCACACGCATTCTTAATACGAAATATCAGTATTTAATATTTTTCATGGATTTTCTATCTATATAACGTTGAATTTCCGAGGATACTTCCTTGTTTGTTTTAATTTAAATGTTGGTTTCCTATCCATATTGCTTCAATTCCTGGAACATACTCCGAACGGAATTGAGTGTAGAATCAATATTTATTTTAATATTTGATTTCATTACGTAACGGTGAGTCGGTATGCCTATAACTGTACATTGATATTTCATATTTAACGTTATTGAATAGATTAATGCCGTATCGAATTAATAGGATGGGTAAACAAATCATCTAATATGTAGCTCAAATTAGGAATGGATGATAAATTGGGGTCGTTCATAAATTATGCTTTGTTCGATGTATTGTCGTGATTTGAGAGTTTGATTTGAGTGCGGTTCAAGTTGTATAATCGTATAAATTATGATCTGACAATCCGCGTACGCTGCGGGGGCTCCCATTGGAATAAAAATGAAGCCGTCGATTATTTTTTTTTATAAACTAAGCTTCTGCTAAGGTGTAGCCTCAACTTACTAGTAGTACCTATACAGCGAGGCGGCACGTGACCCCTACATTGTAGCATCTTACTCTTGGTTCACTCGAGATCATAATTTACTTCCAAGAAGTTCGAATAATCTTACAATGTAAGTTGCTATTGACATGTCTTAAACTAATACTAATGTCTTAATAGCGAACGTTTGTGAGGATGGATGGATGGATAGATGTTTGTTCCTCTTTCACACAAAGACTACTGAACGGAAACGTCTGAAAAATGCGACACAGATAGTTTATGGCTTGGACAAACAAACCACAGTTACCGACATAGCCCAAGGAATTATAGCAAGTTAAAATGGTAGTGGGCAGGCCATTTATCACGCAGAACTGATGGCCGATGGGGCCGTAAAGTTCTTGAATGGCAAGCGCAGCATAGGACGTCCACCCCCAAGGTGGACAGACGATCTTATGAAGACCACAAGATCATCAAGCCACTTTCAATCGGTCCTATTGGAAGTTTATAGGGGAGGCCTACGTTCAGCAGTCTTACGGCTGATACGATGATAATGATGAAACAGGATAATATAATTTTCAACTTTCGGGCGAAGCCGCTAGCAACAGCTAGTCTAAAATATTGTTGTGAATACGTCTAGTCGGCACGTTTAAGTATTTCAATAAGCTCTCAATAAAGTTAAATAGCTAACATTGATAAAATTCCAATAACATTTTTACACGTATTTCAATATATACCTACGAATACTTAAGTCGAACTGAAAGTCAAAATGAATGAAACCAACTTCTAAAAATCCGTTCTTTATTGCCACTGACTTCCAATAACAACTTTCAACCATCTGTATAGTATACCTCTCCTTTCGAGCAAAAGATGAATTTCCAAATCGGTCCAGGCGCCATCTAGAAATCTGAAAAAAATACATTAACAAAAGAAAAATTACATTATAAAAATTACTCCGACGAATTCAGAAGCTCCTATATTTTTAAGTCGGTTAAAAAGGGAAAGCCTTTGTACGGCTGTATGGCAACAGGCTGTTGCCAAGCCTCAAAGTTATGGCACAAGTTCAGAAAGTTTAATTCCACATAATTTAAACTCTTTAGTGTAACCTACCAAGCTCGCATGGGCTCAAATGCTCGACCTACCCAGCGGATTTTACGTAAAACTTTCTGACATAGAGACCTTGTCCTGAAAATAATTAACACTACAAAAAAAAAGAAAATAATGTAGTGCAGTCGTTTCGAAATTATGCGCGTCGGATATATCTCGAGAGCTAAGTACATGGGCTAAGTGTTAAGGGTACGATGAAAACTTGTCCAATACTTCTTTAATTATTCCTAAATACAGAAATGCAGACCTGGTTGAGAAGTAGTGCGATTGAACCGAGGCAAACATTTTGAAAGAAACGATTTTTTGGTGCCAAAAGAGGTCCTTCTTGAGGCATCTCAAAACCTGTGTACAGACGCCAGCCAAACCTACCCGAATCTGTTAAATTTTACCAATCGAACATTAACCTTCGACTATTGTGATAAGGTTGAACATGTATTAAATCAATCTGACATATTGAGGTAGGTAATGGCGTCTGTACATTTAAATTTAATATTTAAAGAGTGGAAAAATACGAGTAAACTGCCGCAACTCGTGACACGCTGCGCATCAGTCGCTCTCCCAACCACAATCACCATAATTTTATCTAATTCTTCTTCAATTCTGTTTCCGTTATTTTCAACAGTTCGTTTGTTTTAAATACGCCCGAACCCTCATGAAAAAAAAAATTGTTTGTAAGTGATTTATGTGCTATAAGCTTAAAGCCATAATCAGGTAAATCCATTGAACCCAACAAGGTCAGTTCTACGAACCAAAAATTCGCTAACATTTATCAACAACGAGTCACGATTCCTGTGAAAATCGCGAAATTAGCGATCCATTAAAATATCGGTCCGTTTCCGACCAAAATCGCCTGATAAATGGGTTTTTTTGAGCCTCAAGCCTAATTGCAATTTAGTGGATTATTGTAATTATTTAGGACGGTTGATTTATTTTAGCGATGAGATTTTTTCGGTATTATTTTGACAAACAGCTTAAAAATGTTTTGCCCTTTCATTATTTTGCTAAACATTTGTTTTTTTTTTTTTATATCGTGAGAGTGCTTAGTATGAATGTCAACGTTTTTTAAGGTCTTTATCAACTTAAAAAATAGATCTTTCTTTTTGAGAAATAAACTGTTCTATATTTTACTGTAATTCAAAATGAAGAACTTATATTGAGATTTACATTGCATGTCAATCATGATCCCATTTTCAGCATCCAATTTTAAATCCAAACTTAGATCTTGTGAACTAAAATAAAGTTAAAATTTAATCTACACAATATCCATAAAATAAAGTAAGTCAAGACAAGGTGAACAGACTATTTGATTACTAAAGAATCGCGCTGGATGCCAGCCGCTTCCAACCGGTCCCATTGGAAATCTATGGGGAGGCCTATGTTCATTGTTCAGCAGTGGACGTCTTACGACTGATATGATGATGATGAATGTTGAATACTATCATCCAGTGGCGTAGCTATATGCCAGAAGGGGACCCATATCAAACTTTGTTTGGGGCCCTTCTAATGTAAGTGTATAGTTTAGCAGAATAAAGACATTAGCATCCTGACTCATCTGACTAATGCTGTTACTGATGTCATCAAGAGAATTTGGAGGGAGCTAGGAAATTGAGAATGCTGATTAACTGTTTTTTTTTTAACTGACCTATGTTAGGAGTTCGATTATTGGAGCTTTATGGCCGCGATAAGTTTTCATTTAATAGAAAACCCCTGACACTTGGGGGCCTGGAAAATTGATACGCCTGATACGGTGGTAGCTACACATCTGCTATCATCATTCCTTGATTTATATTACTTGACGTGGAGAGGAAAAATCCATGAAAGATGATGCAGATGTGATTGTATCACAGGCTACTTCAAGAGAGAGATGAAACAAATAATATCTCTTTGACAATACCCGACTTCAATTGAAGCTGAAGTTGAACTGCATACGAGATTACCTTCCTCTTCAAACAAGAAATGACTTATGTAGCTATACCTGTTCTTATTTGATGTAATAGTGGGAAAATATTCAAGAAAAACCAACAGTTTGGCAATGTCTTATAGAGCATTTTCATAATGTCATAAACTAAAATGACCAGCGGAAAGTACACTTTACAAGCTATCTAACTTCGTCAGGTAATTTGGATGGGTGTTTGTTGCTCTATTAGTCAGAACGACTGAACGAATCTCAATAGGTGCGTCCACACAGAGCGCGCAACTTCGCGAGGCATTTGCTGCACGAGGAAACTGACAAGCGAGGCTGCTCACTCTGTGTGGACGCGTTTATTGTTTTTCGACCGAGACTCGAAACAATATACGCGAGCAAAACAAAAGCCGACACTGGATGACTCGGGCGCTCGGTCGCTCGACCACGGCAGTGCTGTCACTTGCCTCGCCCGAGACACGTCCACACCAACCGAGCTGCTTCGCGCGGAAAATGCCTCACGAGGCTGCGCGCTCTGTGGAGACGCACCTATTGAGATTCGTTCAGTCGTTCAGACTTATAGAGCAAGAAATACCCATTCATCTATCCATCCAAATCCATCAAAACCCATCCATATAAACATCCAAATGCAAAAGAAGAACATTAGTTTGCTAAATTCAAAAAAATATCTTGACTTAATTTAGGATATGCACTTAGATATTTATTTTTATCCAAATAGTACAATTTCCCACCCGCATAAAACCTGCTAGTTTTAGGTAAACATTTCAAGGTCAGCAATTAACTCAGCCACTTGAGCGTCTAATTAACACCACAACCTGTCGTTGTATCAAGTAGCCGACCCAATTAACTAACAAATGTCTCAAATTACTGGATCCTATCAGATTTGAGCAGTTCATTGTGTGTTTCGTTAACTTAAACTTGACCTGCCCTAATGTTATTGACCCTATAGAATATTATGTCATAATATTGTCCCTATACAATATTATGTATCTTCCAAACTTTGGTATTTATTTAAATGGCATTATCATTTTAATATTTTGCTTCGAACTTCTTTTCTCCTGTATCGAGGGTACGTTTAGAATCATTTATTTTTACTCACATGACATAAACACCCAGACCCAAAACAACTAATTGTAGATCATACGAATATTGGCTCCGAGTGGGAATCGAACCCACGACACGCAGCGCAGCAGTTGATTTCTCAGTCACTGCGCCAGACGTGCCGTCGAATTCCGTAAGTACCGCCTTTGTTTTTTTTTATTCTTCGTCAATCTTAGGATGATTTAACATATTTTGATAAAAATAAACACATTAAACTAAATAAATTTCAACATCTACGTATAAATAAAAATAAAGCTAGGTATAATTTTATGCTCGTTACTGTTTGAGAAAGATAATTACAAGCAATCCACAGGATTCAGAATTATTTTTGGATTAATTTAATATTATTTTTTTTATAACTGAACGGATAAACGTAATGAGCAATGTAATTGAAGAATTTCTGGTCGAGACAATATTCCTTTCTGATTAATTTCGTTGCAGGATCCAAGAGAATCCAATTCGGCGTCACGGCACTTGTACTGACTAAAAGAACACCATGAAAAATTCACAGTGTTCTTTTAGTCATTACAAGTCTGACAGTCCCTCACGCTCTGTCCTAGGTGGGAGCACTCATTCGATGAACTTACCACGTAATTCAATTCACTCTTCAGGACATATCGAGTATCATTGCCTCGGCTGGTGGATGCCACTGTTGATTCTGGCTTTCAGGAGTTGTACTGGTTTGGGAATAGAATAGAATGCGATTGGATTAACTCAGAGGGAACCAGAAATGTTCATAAAGAAAATTACATTTGACAATCCCCAAAAACCCTTCACCACTTCGTATCGTATGTACAAACTTTCCTCTATATCCCTGAACGGGAAGAAACTACCTAATTAATTTACTTACACAAACTACATTAAAGGTAAGTAGGTGCCACCCACAACGCAATTACATAGTATTTGTCCAAAAACACAGAGTAGTCTCAGGTGTGCTAACCTGCGTATGGCTGGAACGTTAAAACGTCGCCGCGCGGGTTTTGAGTACTCTGATATAATCATTGCTCTATGGCCGCCGGCAATGCGGGGTCGAGTTACCGATGATTGGGAAATGCTAGATGTGATATTTTGTCAGGTAAAACCCATGCTTTGATAAAATGTCATTGTTGGATTAGAAGGCAAAACAAGCTATTCTTAAGTGAATGTTTTTAATTCAATTGTCACTGGCCTTTTGATTGCGTAAATATATTGATCTCTGTGAAGAAATTCCTAAGTAAATTTAGCAATTCCTTCGTAGTAAGGGAACAGTGTATAAGACGGAGACGCGAGGTATGATGGGAAATGACACACCTAAGGCAAACTTAACACAATAATAACGTAGCACAAGCGCCAACAGGACGCCATTTCTTAATGGCCGCTTGCAAATGACGTCCTGATGGCGCTTGGGCTACGTTAGTGTTGTGTTAAGTATGCCTAAAGAGTGTATGTCCCATTATATCTCGCGATTATTAGCGTCCCAATCTTAAGCCTCCTACAGACACACGCGATTAATCGCGCTGCGACAACGAGCCAAGCTAATTTCCACTCTAAAAATACTGCGAATGGACCGCGACATGTCGCCCCGCGCGATTAATCGCGTGTGTCTGCAGGAGGCTTTATACACTGATCCCCTACATATAATCCTATCAGTTATCTCTTGGCATAGTTTTGTAGTGTGAGTAAACCTGTCTGATGTCTTGACCACACAACATTCTAATATCATTGTTGTTACAAAATGTTTTCGAACATACTCGTAAGACACCAGTCACTTCCAGCAGCTCTAAAGCTGTGTAAGTAAGACGGAATCATCCCCTGGGGAATCCTTCCGAACGTATTAAGAGCTCCAGCTAATATTCGCTCCGGTATCGCAAGGAACTTCTCTACGACCATTGAGCAAGATAAATGCAACAGTATCACTTTGCACAGTTTATTGCTTTGATAAAACACGTTCTTTTATGGAGCTTGATCAACACCTTGTAGATAACAACTTGCAGATCATACAAATGGATGAACCCGCGACATATATTGCGCAACAGTTGATCGCTCAGCCATTGTGCCAACCGTGTTGTTTTTAAGCTATTGCATAGCTTAATCGCGGGCTCGGAGCGCGCCGCGGCGCGGCGAACGAATCAAAAAATTTCCAAAAACCTAACGAAAATACGTGACACCACGCATCGTTTAACATCGTTTCAGTTCGGTAGACTTCGGAAATCATAAAAATATCCGTCATAAAAACAATTTACTTTTTCTTACTGATTCTAAACGGCCAGCTACAAAAGGAGTTTTCACAATGAAAACCTACTTATAAAATTCTCCTACAACAAAGAAGTTCTTCATTACAGTGGAGCACCACAAACATTTTAAATAAATTGTATTCTCGTTAAATATACGCGGTAGGCGATTTTATTCTTTAAAAAAAAAAAATGCAATAGTTTCACCGCGGCAGTCTCCGAGTACCACATGTATTTTTTAATTTTGTCAAATTAATCTTAAGAAGGCCACAGGATCACGCTGGATGCAGGCCGCTCACAACCGGTCCTATTGGAAGTTTAAAGGGGAGGCCTATGTTCAGCAGTGGACGTCTTACGGCTGATAGGTATGATGATGATGATGATGAAATATTGTCAGAGTTTCGCAAAATCATCCAGAAAGCCGTTAAATTGTTATTATATTGTATTCAATTGCTGCGCAACATCTCGCGAGTTCAATCCAAATATTTGCATGATCTGCAAGTACTTGTTTTGGATCTGGGAGTGTATGCGAGTTCCTACGAGTATGTTTGTAAACACACCCACGATACTATAAAAATCCTACTGCTATAGTTGGGTAATCTTCCTGCTATAGTTTTTTAGAATTTTTGTAATATCCCATCAAATTCACAATTTAAGGAGTTCCATAGTCAATTAACATTCAGATGTTTCAGTCATTTTCAACAGCAGCCTTCCAAAAATCTCTCCCACACACGTAACTTTTAATTACCGTTAATTATTTTACCCTCATTTAATACCTGCTAATTAGCAGTTTTTAATTACAAAGTGCGGCTGACGGAGTGCGAACTCCGTACGAGTACAATACGTATTGTTGAGCCAGAAGTTTGTTTACTGAGTTTCGACTTTACTGCGAACGTGTTATGTACGAAAATATCGAGTTTTCATGTGCCTTATTTGTTTTTTGTTTAGTCTGAAGGTGTAGGCGTAAGTATCCTACGTACGTAGGTGTTTTTATGAAAATGAAGATGTCATTTGTCAGCCTGAAATTAACTTTGAATATAAATAGCGAAGAGTGTGACGAAGATTTCCTTTTAATATCTATTGTATTATTGGAATTTCATATTTGTTTACAATTTTGATGTAAAGTAACCGTAAGATGGCGGAAGTCAACTTATATTTGTGTGTGCCAAAAAGAGTAAGTACTTTTTCTAACGTTACCTTAAGCATATAATTATTGTACTCAACAAATCGGTAATTCTAATCAGCTGAAAGAAAAAAAAATGTAGACATTCGTAGTTACCGGGCTCTTTATAGCAAAATTGGTAACCACATTCAATGATATTTTAGCCTCTTTTTACCAACAAATAAAATTCGTAACAGTTATGAAACTCAATGCAACAGATAACACAGTACTGTACCAGTTTATAGTTCTAGTTTTTCCGTAAGACTCGTTCATTACTTAGCTATTAAAGTTTTGAGCAGAGCATGCAGTTAGCTTGAAAGTTGAGGGTAGTGGGAGAAAATTGTCTTGTAATGGACGAATTACCCGCACCAAACTACTTCTGGAACTTTTATATTACTTTCTTTATGCTCCATGCTACATTGCTAGTGGATTATTTTACAAGTATTATAGTGGTACCTTACCTATTACTTGTGCCTTGGCCGCGACCTTAGGCCGATTGAATCGAGTGAATAACAAAACAAACACTTAGTCTTCGATACCTTACGAGTTTAGTATTCAAGGGACTATTGCAATAGAAATCTAAAGAGGTTCGTACCCGGCAGCCACCACGCGTCAATGGATGCCAAAGTACTAAGGTATCAGATACTTGCGTCGCCGTGTGTACAAAGGTGCTTAAAGAGCATGATCACCTCTTATCCGGTGTAATGTGGAGGCGACCAATTGGTCGGTTTTCAATAGTCAAAACAATTGTTATAAAAAAATGGCCACAGTTTGAGATTTATGATTCTTTCCTCACTATGCTTCCAAATTTAAAAATACTTTATTCTTAATCTACGCAGAAACTAAGACAAACCACCGACCGTAAATATTGATCTAACTCTCATTACGTTATCTACAGACTAACATTGTTTTGGATCACCGCATCCGGTCGCTAAAACCCTATTTTCGACGAAAACAGAAACTTGGTTTCTTCAAGATTACTTTGAGGACCAAGATCAGAGATAAAACTGGATTAGGACACAAATGGGGATTTTCTAGACTAGGCTTTATCAAATAATCTGAGTTTAAGAAGAACGCACGATTTCGAAAAAGACCTAATTTTCTATCTTCTTTCCAGGGTTTACGTTTACTAGTGTTTGAGATGGACATAATGGATTTTAAAGGTTTTTAATCTAGCACTTGTTCCTATTTCGCAATGTGATTAAAATCCCTACCAAATATTACCTATAATAATGCGAATGTTTAGATGGATGGATGGATTTTTGTTCTTCAATCGTCAGCACGTCTAACGGCCGCACCGTTTGTAGACTGAAATAATCATAAATATTATAATACCGATTAACCCTGATATTCCGTTTCTGTAGGACCATTAGAGATGTACGCAAATGAAACCGCTGGAAACAATTAGCCTTGCAAGTACTACAATCGCCAAAATAAGTCAGACAACGTTACGATTAAAGCCTACATGCTTTGCTGTTATAAGATTCTTGTCGCCATCATGAACACTATGTCAGGTCATATAAATTGTGTTAATTTAATCATTTGTCCACCATTCTTTGCAAACATCAATCTATCAGCGTTATCCCAATTCATTTGTGGGCAATTCAATACTTCTCCAATATAATCTTCGTAATCCTCCCTTTTCATCTTATAAGCCCATGTAGACACAAATTGTCACAGATAAAGACTGCTGTTATTCTATCCACTAAGCGGGATCTTGTCCCTCGAAGGGAGAAAGATGTCCCGATTATATCCCAGAGAGACGTCGCCGCGTCGGATTGCCAAGCCTTGCTTCGGGGGCTAGCGGTGACTAGCAAGTAGGTAAGGATTCCCCAGTCTGTCACTTTGTAAGATTTATCTTGTGAATGAATATTTTGAATGTTATGTTTTTGTATTTTATTAAAGGCAAAGGAAAGGCTCTTCGGATTTGTAAGGTGTTTTATACATAAAATGTAAGATTTTTGTCTGAAGTTGCTTACATCATCGGCGCGTTGTGTTCCACGCGCGCCTCAATGAGTGTCACCAGGATGTCGGGGCCAAAACCAGCTGGGGTCGCGGGACTTATCAAATTACCGTGACCCTGGAACGTAAAGGGCTATTGAAGGACACCGTGGATTTAGTCAGTACAAGTCTGACAGTCCCTTCCGCCCCACCCAGGGCGAGAGGACTCATTTGATGATTTTGCCACCCCAAAAAAAAAAACCGGTCTCAAAAATTATCCTTACACGTTTTTTGAATCAAAGATACTTTCACAAACCAACAGTTTCTCCCATAATTCCAAACTTCCTCACTCCAAGCTAAATTTTCAGCGGGTAATTGGTCCGGGAAAGGGGGCAGGATTCTTTTCATTGATTGTTGGAATCACGTGGTTACTTAGCGGCTGAATGGGTGCGATCGGTTCATGGGCCCGAGGAGTGGACTCACACGAGTGCCGTACCGTGAGTGCTTTCTGGTTTGAGGGCATCACACAAGGGTATAAAACTGGAGCTGGACTGCTGAGTTAGTGTTTAATCTAATATTATTACTATAGTCCCTGCCAAATAAGTCTGGAATAAAATTCGTTGACCCCCGTGTACCAATGTATTCCAATACTTAAAAACGATAAGAAAAAATGCAAAGAAAGTGTCGTAACACGATCAAAACAAACGTATCTATCTTAGTAATAGGCAACCTTGACCTTATATTTTATTTTGAAAGAACGCTGATGATGAAATTCGAACGATGCATTATTAGGATCAATGACCTTTATTCCAGACTTATCTGGCGGGGACTATAGTCAACAACCAATCTTACCAAACGGTTTTGTCATGATCATCATCTGCCTACCCTTTTCCTCTATTTAAGTATCTTACCTTCACAAAACAGTAACTGGGTAATACAATACCCCTTGGTAAGACTATGTCTGGCTTTCGAACTTCTGACTAAAAGTATCGACTGACAAAAATCTAACTTAGTTCGTTCAGCTTGAACTGTAATGTCATCAGTTTATTAACTTATATTTGATTTTATTTTTTATAACTTACCTATGCATGTAATTATCTCATTAAAAAAAAAGCATTTTGTTTACAAAATACAACAAATTATTGATACATGATAATATGAATAAAAATCCTCGCCTTCATAACACAAAAACCTCTGTATTCCCGTCACAATTCCTACCTCGTATATTTCCATATAATGCGCCTCTTTCGTCCAATCCGTACTTGGGTCACGCGCGTTCGGAGTACAGACTCCTTTTTATCCGCCTCACTGATATACCGCCATAATAACTTATACAGGGTGTGCTTTATTTGAAGTCGAACCGGACTTTTTGTACCAACCTCTGTTATAATAATTGGTTGGGCATGAGCGTTATGTAATAGATTGTTTTTGTCGATTATAGTTTACAGATTGATTGTTGGTTTTTGATGCTTTTAATTGAACAGGCTCGTTCGACCACTCTTCACATCATGTCGATAGCAATCTAAATTGAATCGGTCCAAAATTTTGGATATGACCTTGCCTTTTCAAAAGCTGTTCTTGTGGTAGGCAAAAAAAGGTTTGACATTACAAGGTATAATAAAAGGTTCCTAAATTGTATGCATCGACATAGGCAGGACAGTCATGTCCCATTGATTATGGGAACACCACCACAAACATATATATTTTTTACCTTTTCGAACAGCTTTTGACCACTGTTGGAAGTCAGGTCTGTTAGTTACGGAACAGTTATAGTTACCTAGCTATACCTACTTATTTCTTTAAAGTTTAAAGTCATCACACATCGAATAAGCCTTCGCCCAACTATGTTCGTGTCGACTTTCTGCCTGATCGGATAGCAGCTGAATACGTAATAACATGAAGCGACTGCTTAAAATGACCTTTATCTTCAGGATAATACTGGCTGTCAGACTTTCGGTTTTCTAACGAACTGTAACGACTGTCAAGAAGTGTCAAATGACTGTTGAAAGGCACGGCCTAACATGCTCTCCGAAGCACACAGAATTCTCCAATGTAATAAATAGGCATTAGGCACCCACCCATAGACCCTTATTTAACTCGACTCGCTTAATTTGAGTCGCTCGTTAATCTCACCCCCAAAACTCAAAGATATCAAATGAACGGTTGCACCAGGTGAGAGAGCACCATCAAAGAGTTTGTGATCACAAAGCAGTAATTAACGGACACGTCTTGTTTCTTAGAATCTGACCAGTGAGCCCAAGGTAAGGTAAGATTGAGTTAATTTGGTCCGTCAAGGGTTTATGTTGGTGGGGTTTATACCTTTTCGCATTATTATTATGGATCTGTCTTGAAAATTAATACAGAGGGTTTAGCACACTTTTATGGCCACCGTAGGCGGGCATGCAGACGGCGAGTAATGGGTGACTTGCTGTCTGATCATGAACTATGCTCCGAGTACACATTTTAGGATTTAAGTACGTAAAAAAGGTTATCAGATTTCTATAACAACGGTAGACTATAAGACCTATTTTTTAAATTTCTAGCTTTAGTTACCTAATGTATAACATGTAATAATGTATGACAGCTATTATGTCATGTATACTCTATGACATAATTATAATTTTATTATAACAAGAAAAAACGTTTTTTTTTGGGTATCGAAAATGAAGTATTAAAACTGTAATGAGAGGAATCATTCAAAGCGAGACCACGATAAACTGGTATTGTATAACTTGATGTGTAGCCGTGTGTAAAACGTTGTGGGATATTCGCCGAACTCCCCGAGGTTAAGCCGCAAGCCAAAGTTAGTTTTGGACAAACTTTAAGGACAAACAACGCTCGATTTTTAAACTTTATAAAATTTACAACTAAAAACTTGCAATCATTTTTTGTTAAAAATTGGTTAACGTTAAAAAAAACGACGGGTTGCACTCCGGGAGTGCTGGTAGAAGTGAAAACTTTTTTTTATTATTGTGTTATATTTTAAAACTGGAGTGGTACATAATATGTAATTAACGAATTTTGTTACATCTTGTTAGTGTCGTACAGGGTTCAAGTCACAAATGTTTTCATATATGCTCGATAGATGGCGTTGCACGATTAAAATGCAAGCTATCGTTTGCCTCTTCATTTTTACGTTTCTACGTGGTTCACGCTAAGAGCGATAGATGGCGCTTATTTAAATTACGCCTTACGCTTTTTCGATCAGAGTCACGTGATCCTGACCCGAGTTTTACATTTTTACTCATTACAAAAACGTGTACAACGCCGCTAAAGAAGTTTTTACTTCAAAAAATTAACTGGTAATCGACATACCTATGAACATTATACATATACTATCTGCAAACAAATACAACCATAAGAATAATATTGTGTAATACATACAGACTAATAGAAGAACGAATGAGCCCTATCAAAATAAACGATTACCTACCACAGAAATGTGTAATTAGCCAAGTTAGTGGCGCTGCAAGTCAAACTTCGTGGTAGGTACTGCCAGTGATAAATTCTGTAAAACTAACTTTAAACCAACTTCAAACATTGTAAGCAAGGAATAGCTCCCGTCCAATTTGTTCGTACGAGTGCGGTGGCCCACTGTCCAGTGGTGGGACAGGATAAACTAAAACTGTCCCACTAAACAGATAAATACAGAAGCACAAAGGCATGATAAAAATAACAAAGAATCGCATAATTAATCAAAATCAAATTTATGGTATTTATACATATACGTAGTAATTATTTCAAAAGATTAGATAAATAAAGTCACTCACGTAATGATTTCTGAAGTAAATGTGTTTGTTGATTCCACAAAAACTTTCACTCACACTCTCACGCTATTGTTGTAAGTACTTATAAAAGCTCACAAGGCGTCAGTAGACACTATAACCAATCATGTATGAAGTCAAATTGCAAGTCAAATTGGAAGTGAACGTAAAAGTGGAAGTCCAAGTCAAAGGGGAAGAAAAGTGGAAATCAAACTGAAACATTTGAAGTTGGAATCAAATTAAAAGTAAATATGGAAATCAAAGTCAACGTGAAGACAACGTGGAAGTCAAAGTTGAAGCCAATTTAGAATTCAAAGTCAAAATGGAACACAACATGAGAGTCGAAGTTAAAGTCAAATTCTAAGTGTCGGACAATGTGGAAGACAAACAAAGGGGAAGAAAAGTAAGAAAGAAGAAGTAAAGTTGTCGTAGAGCAACTTGAAAAAAAATAATGTGACGTCATTCTAAGTCCAAGATGTATAGTTGTTTTACTTTTTTTTTTTTTTATGGGTGGCAAAATCATCAAATGAGTCCTCCCGCCCTGGGTGGGGCGGGAGGGACTGTCAGACTCTTACCGACTAAAATCCACCCGTGTTCCGTCGGATGCCCTTTACGTTCCGGGGCCACGGTATCCTGGATTAAGAAAAATCCGCGACCCCGGCAGGCATTTGGCCCCATAAGGGGCCCCGTCGGTGACGCGTGAAACACGACGCGCCGCCACCGACCCGGGCTTGGTCCTTGGTCGGACGGCGAGCATACCCATTACTCACCGTCCGCAAGCCCGCTCCGCCGCTGTGCCTTCTGCTGTTCAGAGGGACACGCGTTGGAGCGTCCACCCGACAGGCTATTTGCATACGGGCAAAGAAACCCCTTAGGCACACAGTGCCTAAGGAGAGTCTTTGCCCGCATCCCAGGGTGCACCGGCCCGAAAAACTGGTCTTCCCCCCGGACGTATCCGAGAGGGAACTCCAGTCCACGGGCGCACGTGGAGGTTTCCTGTCTGAAGCGGTCGCCTCCTTCTGCGAAGCAGTAATGCTAGCAAAGGAGGAGGCGGAACGCGTGAGGGAGAGGACAGCGTCCACCTCACGACCCAGCCGCCGCGGGAGACGCCCACGGCAACGGACGTCGCAAGACGATCTCCGGCCACCGTAGGCGCGGGCATGCGGGTGGCGAGTAATGGGTGACTCGCCGTCCGATCATGGACCATGCCCGGGTCGACGGCGCGTTGTGTTCCACGCGCGCCGCAAAGAGCTGTCAGCAAACTGACGGGGCCCCCCTAAGAGGGCCGGAGCCTGCCGGGGTCGCGGGATTGTCTCACTCGGTAACCGTGACCCTGGTACATAAAGGGCTATTGAAGGAACACCGTGGATTTTAGTCAGTACAAGTCTGACAGTCCAGGGTGGGGAGGGAGGACTCATTTGATGATTTTAACACACAAAAAAAAAAAAAGCACCCCATAGTTGTTTTACTTAAGACATAATTACGTGTGTACCTTTATTTATTTCCTTCAGTAAGTATATGTTATAGAAATAATAGATAATTGTGGAACAGTTTTTCAAAATTAGTCAGCGTGCTTATTGCGTGAGCCATACAAACGGGAAATGCCGTTCATTTTCGCCAATAACAGAATTTAGAGACTAACAAACAGGGAGCCAGGGATCTCGGCGCGGCGCGACGTTAAATATTTTTGCAACTCGTCACTTAAAGCAAGCCACACTACCGCCACGCCGATGTCGCGCCAAGCTTGACGAGGCGTGACATGCCACGCCAGCCTTGGTGTGATGACAAAGGACGGCGTGGCATGACGTGATCTGTAGGACAGTGTTTCTATGACAACCAGTACAAAGGCTGACGAGGCGTGAGCCCGTGACGTGTTTACTTGTATGACCAGACCATCGCGCCGCGCTTACGCGTCATGGGGTCTATTTTTTAAGGCCATTGACAAAGACAAGGATACGAATACAGATAAATATTGCGGACGGACTAAGACGAATTTTCGAAATTAAGACGAATCGATTGACGTAAGAATTATCAAAATCGGCCTTCGCATTTGGTCTCTAGAACGCCACATAGAAACAAACATACATACATACATAGACTGATAAACACATTACCCTCCTTTGCGTCGCGCAGTCGGGTTAAAATGTAGTACCGAGAATTTTCCTCAGGTCATGAGTAGTCAATAGGTGCGTCCACACAGAGCGCGCAGCCTCGCGAGGCATTTGCTGCGCGAGGAAACTGACATGCGAGGCTGCTCGCTCTGTGTGGACGCGTCTATTGTTTTTCGACCGAGGCACGAAACAATATACGCGAGCAAAACAAAAGCCGACACTGGATGGCTCGGGCGCTCGAACGCGTCAGCGCTGTCACTTGCCTCGCCCGAGACTCGTCCACACCAACCGAGCTGCTTCGCGCGGAATTTGCCTCGCGAGGCTGCGCGCTCTGTGGGGGGACGCACCTAATTCTTAGTTTGTGCTCGTGGTCACGGGGCCAAATACAAAAGCTTCAAGTTCTCTCAGTGTCATTTGCTTGTAATCTACACGTCAATCATGCGTCATCAGGCGTAAGTACTTGCGTCTGGCAATTGTTTTATATGGAGGCTTCTCGTACGTGTTTTGCTCGTTGTGTGGAGTTAGATTGCTGTACCTCTTTATTTTGTAAGGGGATACCGTCTATTATATTAACTTGAAAGGATGAACTTTTGGCAACTATACCTTGAGTTCCTACAGGGTTGTCGAGTTCAATCAGATGTTGGTATGATTTTTTAAGGTAGGAAACAAATAGGTTTTGGTACGTACCTATGAGTACCTACTGTTTTAAAGTTTTAAACGCGGTTTTATTTAGTGATGAAATAATTTACGGAGTGTTTCTTTTTCCAATTTTGATTAACGCCGAGTTTTAGTCCTACCTATCTAAATAATTGCTCATAATTTTCTTAGCCTTGTTTTTAAAGATGAAACCAGAAAAAAAAGTTGTTTTCAAACACATGTTTAAAACAGTTTGAAATTGAACAGTGTTTTTAATCACACGTTTTAACTACTTTTTATGGCGGATAAATGGATATAAAATGAAAATAAATTAATATTCAGAAGTCTAAATAGCTTGACATAAAACCATTTGAGTCTTTGCCATTGCTATGTCATATTTTTGAACTTTCATTAGCATTGTAATGAAATAATACTTAAACGTAGTAAAGAAACGAGAATGAAAGTAAGTTGGACGTACAGCAGAGATAATTCAAACAGGTATTTACTTAATATATGTCATACAAACAACCAGTACCCTGAGCACGAGTTTTCAGTATTTGAGACGTAAAGTAAACTGGAACTTTGACAACTTCAAATTGACAATTTTCAAGGAAAAAATTAGTTCCTTCTTCGCACTCCAGAGGCGCTGTTCCATTTTTTCATATAAGAAACGCTGTAAATACTGAAAATACGCTATAAAGTAAAAGAGTGAAAACTCGTGCTAAGGGTACAGATGTCAGATTTTCAGACGCAACAAAATAGGCTCAACAAAGAGTTACGAATCTGGTCACCCAGTCACCCAACAATCGGTGTCCTTTCAGGCCGAACTTTTTGTGGCATGTAGTCTGTGGCGCACACAAAGTCTGTCTTTTTATACAACTTTTGTGCTAGTTATTTAATTAAATACGTCTGACCATCTGTCGCTTACATAAAAGGTCTTTGGTAACCTAAAAACATACGGAGGTTTTTATTTTAAAACTGGTGACATGATTCTGCTGAGATTTAACTTTAAGTTAATAATGAGTAAGTTAATCATACAGTTTTTTTTGTTAAACAAATAAATAATTTAGTGAAATGCGCATTCATACTGAAAACAATTAATTATCTGACTGCAAATTCACCATAAATATAATTTTATATCAATCAGAGTTTCCGTTCTTCCTTAGAGACCTATTAGAACCACTTTGCAAATATGTTTTACCTGGAATAGACAAAGTTATTTCATGGTTCAATTCGACTGATTTTTGCACGAGTATGGCCCGATCCGTAGGCCATTGAAGAATAGAACCATTTCTCTTCTACCAGTACATTTGACAACACTTGTCAATATAAAGCTAACACGGTTTACAATATCGCTCGGGGCACCTTCGCCTCATAATCACTGGCCTCATTACCGATTTCGGGCTAATTACACATCATTAATCCAGTGGCAGCCCACCAGAAATTATGCTAATTATACATTTATTAACATTGGTAGTCATGCGGTCTGGATATGCAAGCTGATTAGGTTTTTGAGGTGTGGTCGGGTCTATACTACTCGTACTATAGTATATTTAGTATGGTACATAGAATATTAATAATAAAGATTTTCTTTTTACAGAAATTCTGAAATGGTTTTCAAACACACAATTCGTACCTCACTCTTACTTCTATCACTATTATTACAACAAATATAAAATTAAATTGTTTGTTTTCTCATCTCTACTGATAGAGTAAACATAATTGTAAATTATGTAGCTAATATAGATTTTTAAACACGAATAGTACAGACGGAAAATGTTTTATAAAAAGTTAAAATGTCCAAAGTTTATTCGTCTAAAAAGTTAAGTTCGAGGTCCTGTCACAAGTTTAAACATAGTCACGATAGAATATAATATTATCTAACTAATACTAACTGAATAATATTCAAATTACTCCTTTTACCGTCGCACATAGGAGTATTTGCACTAAAAACCTGGCCAATATTATTTTGTTACATTTTTGACGTGGAAACTACTAAATAAATAAATTAAGATAGTTTTCAAACGTTTAATAATAATATTAATGGATAAAATAAAAAAAAAATAAAAAAAATTAAACTTCGGAATCACATTCATCGTTTTCATCTGGTGCTGTTGTATTGTGTTCTTCGTCACTGCTTTCTATTGATGTATTTGCTGCGCCAGGGACCAAAACACTCATGGTTTCCGAACTTTTTGAAGAACGACCCGGTTTTCCTATAGTCCACAGAGCGTAATTTGAGAGTATTTTGAAGTCAATGTTCATTTTTTTAGAAAGCGGTCATGCTTGTAGTTTGTTGCTCCCCATTTTCGTTTAAATTCACATTTAAAACGGCTCAACGTATGTTTTAATATCTCCAGCTCACTTTTTGCAAATTTTGATATCTGTTTAATTTTTTTCCGAAAATAGCACCTTACAATCAATTTTCTTGTCATGGCATTCTTGAACGATGTCATATAATTGCTTATTTGGCATGTTCTTGAAATTCCCAATGGAATCTAAAAATATAAAGAGAATATACTGTAAAAAAATAGTTTTAAATTAATAGTACATTTTGTTTGAAAGTATGCTAAACAAAATGGCGGAAAAAAGCGGAATATTTTCTTTCACAATTCTCTTTAGGAAGGTCTAAACTTTATTTATAACAATAGATCATTACTCGGAAATGCCCGGAACACAAACAAAATCGCTTCTGAATGTATATTTTTTAATAATCACAGAGATTTTTTTAGGAGCCTTTGCAAAATTACAAAAAAAATATTTGTGAGTCTATAACTTAAATGAAATGATATTATTTATGATGTTACATACCTTGTCCTTCCATATTCGTCGTGTTTATCTCACCAACTCTTACCAAAACAACTAAAACAGCAAATGTCGGAGCATAAAAAATAAGGTTGTCAAGAAAACAATGGATCGCACTGGACAACGACTGAGTTCCGACTATTTGTGTGCCGCGCAGTGAAGGGATAAGGGCACGGGGGTTGCAGTACGTTATGAACAGGTTATTAAGCTGTCAAAAATTGATGCTTGCATTGAACTAAGCCACACTTTGAAAATTCGACTTATATCCAGGTTTTTGATGCAAATACTCGTATGTGCGTCGGTACCCCATTCGTCTAGCAGCCCGTCTCAGGCCGGGTAGGTCTTGACCGCGCCCTCCATTGTTTGGACGTTATTTTGACTTATCTCATCATCATCTCTACAAATACTCAGAATTAGTCAAATTCCTAGCTTAAGGTCTACAGAATTCTTGGTCGCGGAACTGTCTCATCAAGAAACCGCGACCCTGGAACGTAAAGGGCTATTGAGAATCACCTTTGATTTTACTCAGTACAAGTCTGGCAATTCCTCCGCCCCGCCCTGGGTGGGACGACTTATTTGTTTTGACCACGATAAAACATTAAAACTGAAATAGTGAAAGAAACAAATAGAAAAACTAACACAATAATTTCCCAGTTCAAAATGCTGGTGAATTGTAGAACTCAAAATACTGCGACATTAAAACTTGAATTGCAGAACTCAAAATACTGCGACATTGAAACTACCTATATGTTTCTGTAAACTATTACTTTAGAAACAAACTAAGTTCAGCTAGGAATAGTAATGAAACGAGAACTTTACTATATGGAGTGCATGAAAGGAAGTTGGTAGCACCGCAGAAATAGCTCAAATAACTTTTATGTCGGCTGGTTACATATCACGTAACTTTTTATAGATTAGATTTAGAGGTTACTTTGCGAGGGTTCACTGTATGTTTTACATGACCTTTAAAAAACCATTTTACTGCACTCGCGAGCAAAAGTGTCGATTAGGTGCGTCCATATAGAGCGCGCAGCCTCGCGAGCCTTTTGCTGCACGAGAAAACTGACAAGCGAGGCTGCTCACTCTGTGTGGACGCATCTATTGTTTTTCGACCGAGGCACGAAACAACATACGCGAGCTAAACAAAAGCCGACACGAGATGGCTCGGGCGCTCGGTCGCTCGACCACGGCAGCGCTGTCACTTGCCTCGCCCAAGACACGTCCACACCAACCGAGATGCTTCGCGCGGAAAATGCCCCGTGAGGCTGCGCGCTCTGCTGGGACGATCTGAGTCTGATTCCGGGCGATCTTGCGCCATGATCAAATCATGATCTGCTGCTAAGCCATATTAAACCTTAACCTTATTAATGTCTCTAGAGTCCCATTTATCTACATATTTGTTTTATTAAAATTAGACCATTTCGACTTGATGGAGTATACAATATTTAGTAATATAATATACGCTCTCACATGACAACAGTAGGGACTAATATGATGTACAAAATCATCACGTAACAATAACTGCTCTAAAAGCATTTCATAACTACCTAACAATAATTAAAACAATAATCTAAAACCCAGTATACAAAATAACATTACAGAATAAATAAATTACGTTATACCCACGTAACAACGAATAGGTCCCAATATAATTAAGTTACAAACATATGAACGGTAATAGCTTTAGTTTACAAATTAGAATTAGCATTTTATCGCATTTGGTCACCTCGTTATGTCCACCCCTTTATATAATTTTGTTGTAATGATAATTGACAATGGGGATGTTCGTGTTCATATCGAACGTGACATTCAGGTAACCCGGTCAATGGATAAACTTGGACAAAGTTATTGTAGTAAACGGAAAAGGTTTTAAAGTTAAAGTTAGTTTCAAGTTTGTAGTTATGTTAGTTGAAGAAACGCGTAGTTTGTAACTATTTTGATTCATGGATTCTATTGAAAATAAGTAAGCATTTAGTGTTTGTAAAGATGCAATTCCACTGGTAGTCTGCGGCTCTGTGTGGCTCAGTGTGCGGCACGAACGTTTGCTTTTGTCGACTTTTTTTTTTACCACCACCACCACACTATTCCCAAACCACTGCAACTCCTGAGAGCCAGAATCAACCACCAGAAAAGCGCCGAGACAATGAAGCTCGACGTGTCCCGGAGAATGAATTTACCTGTCTTGGATCCTGCACGAAATTAATCAGAAGAATAGTGGAGGAGTAGGAAAAATATGTTTTCACTTCCCTCCATGCAAGCAGGAGACAGAACAAAGCAAGGCCAATAGGCACAAAGGGACATTACAACTGGGAGAAGCCCAGTTGCCTTGCACCACGGGTAAAAATGACTACTAATATTAATGGGTCCTAAATTGTGAGATGCTATATTTGATTCCAATAATAGAACGAACTTGAACGCACGGAAGTTTGTTCGTGGGCCGTATAATAAATGACTCCAGATGTAGTCTGAACAGTATCCAACATAATTTTGCGTTCGTTCTGCCAAAGAATACACTCCCAAAGAATATGATGTGCTGATTGTTCATATTCACAGTCAGGTGCAACGAACATTGACAAAAAGGCGACGGAACAAGCTTAGAGGAAAACAATATATGTGCCGCACTCTATTTTGGTGGAACGTACCATGACGTCGTAGAAAGGTGTTCCTATGTTGGCATACAGAGCTACAGACCGACTGTTATCCAGTTTCTGGATGAAAGAGACTTCGATTTGTGTAAGTAGTATATTATTCATATTTGGCTATCTAGATGTCGCTTTACGAAGCGACATCTATAGGTTAACCAATCTCGGTATATTTAACGCGGTAAGAAAAACTCAAGTACCATGGACTATTTTACTTCAAATCTGCAAATTTAGTGCACAATATCCCCGTCTTTTAATCTTTCGATTCATCCATAAATCTCAATAATAACTTTTGTAAGAGGTCTAATCAGAAATATTTATTATGAAAACAGTAAACAGAGGCGATCTGCAACACAAATAAATATAGGTGGGTCCACACAGAGCGCGCAGCCTCGCGAGGCATTTGCTGCGCGAGGAAACTGTTAAGCGAGGCTGCTCAAGTGCTCACTCTGTGTGGGCGCGTCTATTGTTTTTCGACCGAGGCACGAAACAATATACGCGAGCAAAACAAAAGCCGACACTGGATGGCTCGGGCGCTCGGTCGCTCGACCGCGGCAGTGCTGTCACTTGCCTCGCTCGAGACACGTCCACACCAACCAAGCTGCTTTGCGCGGAAAATGCCTCGCGAGGCTGCGCGCTTTGTGGGGACGCACCTAATGAATACTCACGTCTTAGATTACGGCTAGACCGTACATCAGCGATATCACGTGTTATTATCGTTTCGCTCTTCCAGTCGCATCGCAAATTACTGCTTAATGTAGCTTCAGCTCACCTCGCCTCTAATTCGTAAGTTAGAGGCGAGGTGAAGTACTAATGTGTTTTCACAATGCATCATAATCAACCTTCTCGTTTTCGACCCTTCTCGTTGACTCGCATTGAATTTTACCTCGCTTTTGTCTAATTAAAAAGGGGAACCGATCAATTTACCGAATTTTGTTTGTTCGAATTTCATTACACCGAAAACTATTGACCGACATCTCTTTTGCTATATGCATTGTTTGACATATTTTCAGTTCATCGAAGTATCATTAGCCATAAGTATTATTTTACCGAAGTATGTTCCGCCGATTAACAAAATAACTTTTTACTATTGACCGAAGCCTCTTTTAAACTTTTATCAATTGCCAAATGATTTATTTGCCATATTTTCACCATACTGAAATAACATTTTACCGAAAAATTAAATTACTGTCATAAAAATTAAATATATTGTGCTATAAAACTTTGTGGCGGAAACGAAATGCTGCAAAGTCGACTTTACGTAGTCTTGTCTGTCCTACCCCTAGAGTGTAATTTAAAATCGCGTAGGCGCGGAGGGGTGGGGTGGCCCGCGAGCTGAGGAGCAGGTGGTTGGAACGGCCGCCGCCGCGGCTGAGGCTGGCCGGCGAAGCCGGCCAGTAAACCGAAGCTGCGGTGGTGAGCGTTCAAATCATCTGCGACGATAAGCTCGCGTGGGGCCACCCAAAACCCCGCAGCGCCGGAGCCATGACAGAAACAATGCTTGTTGCATGTTGCATGCTTGTTTGAATGCTGCGTGTTTGCTGAATGTTGCATGCTGCGTGCTTGCTGCAGGTTGCATGCTTGCTTGCATGCTACATGCTTGCTGCATGTTGCATGCTTGCTTGCATGCTACATGCTTGCTGCATGTTGCATGCTTGCTTGCATACTACATGCTTGCTTGCATGCTGCATGCTTGCTTGCATGCTGCATGCTTGCTTGAATACTGCATGCTTGCTTGCTTTTTGTGGTGCTTGTTTGCATGTTGCATATCTGTTTTTATGCTGTATGCAAGTGTATCACAATACAAACCTTTTTACAAAGACAAGAACAACACAATAATAAAAGAGCCAGAACACCCCTAAAGGTGAAATCGCACTAGGCGGAACTGCGCGACACGACGCGTCAAAATATTCTTTATAATATAATTATGAAATTATACGAGACATCACGCACTAAGCGCCAACGAAACTACACTGCAACCGAACTGCGTGGCAAAGAAAAGTCGTGTCGCGAAGTTCCGCTGCAGTGCAGTTCTGCCTAGTGCGGTTTCACCTTTATAGTCCAACTGTGTAATTAACAGCAAATGTCATTAATGATAATACAAACCCGTCAGAGTTATATTATCGTATATGACTTTTGTACAATTGTTTTGTATTGTCTATCTACATTTCATTGGCGCCTGCTAAAAAAGTAACAGCAATAATTAGTGTGCACAAATTTCTAGGTGTTTGGTGAAATGAAAGTATGGCAATTAAAACAGTGGTATAATGAATGTTTGAAAACATAATACTTCGATTAACCGTCATTTCGAGTAACTGTAACATCGGTAAAAAGTTTTTCGACCAAATGAAGTGTTGGAGTAACGAAAAAAAAACGAATAGATAATAGGTTAACTGAAACAGTGGCAAACGTGACTTCGATGAAGTAAAAAAAAACCAAACGATAATAGTTGAAAAGTTTTAGGTCAAATGAAATTCGGTCAAACATTTTTCGATCTTATGATAGGTAACCATTAAAAAGATATATAAGTCATCAACCGCGACACGCTGCGCAGTAGTTGATATGCCACTACGCCGATCGTGCCGTCAAACACTGCAAAAAAAATCAGTAATACCAACCGATTTTTCGGTAATATTCACCGTTTTGGACAGTAAAAATAGAGCCTATTGTCCAAAGCAGTAAAACTAACTGAAAAAAAAAACAGTTGAGTTATAACAGTAGATTTTACTGTCGGTTACTTACAAGAAACTGTTTGTTTCAGTAGACTTTAATGTTCATACAGTTGAAATAACTGTTTAGCTCTTTACTGTTTTTGCCCATTTTAGTGCACTGTCCGTAATCAATTATTTTAACGTATAAATAAGTTCCCGGAACTGTTTTTTTTTTACTATTCAAGAACAGTAGAAAGTCTCGTTTTATTTTTTTCAGTGAAGAGAGAGAGAAAGTCATTTCAAGAGTCTTTTTTTTTATCGTGGTAAAATCACCACAATATGAGTCCTGAACCCAGAGCAGGGTGGGAGGGACTGTCAGACTCGCACTGACTAAAATCCATGGTGTCCTTCACTAGCCCTTTACGTTCCAGGGTCACGGTAGGTTCTCTTTGAGGCGCGCGCGGAACACAACGCGGCGTCGACCCGGGCATGGTCCATGGTCGGGTTCAAGAGATAAGGAAAATATGAAAAAAATGGCTAATTCTCACAATAATCATTCAAGAACTTAAATAATATTCAAGTTGGAAAATTTAGATCATATCGCAAATTCAATAAATAAATCAGTGTTACGTCGTGTGGACCTATATCATGTTTGTTTAGCAACGTGTTTGATATGTACAGACTATACGTACCGCGTTATGACAATTTATGTCGGATTAAGTCATCTTGCTATTAATTGCATCGAGACGATGATCTAGGTCATAGGTTGAAGATTTTGCTGATGAGGCTGACCTGATTAACAACATTTTTGGGGCAACAGCCTGGTGATCCATTAAGCTGCCTGTCCAGAATGGCGGAGTGAGGCTGCGGAGCAGAGAAACGGTTTTTATTTTATTGTACTAAATCAAATGAGTCCTCACTCATTACTGTCAGACTTGTACTGACTAAAATCCACGGTGAGTTTTCAATAGCCCTTTACGTTACAGAACAGGGTTACGGTTACTTGATGAGCTACTGAAGAGGAGTGGAGATTTAGTGTTATCCTATTGGTTTTGGTTAACAACGCGTTTAGGGCACTGTTGGGGCTGCCGCGTCATTGCAGCGCGTCAGGGATGTTCGCAGAGGCAGGTGTGGACGATTTTTATGCCATCATAAGAAAGCGTTGCGCGTCCCTGTTGATGCGGGTGCGTGGCAGTAACAACAGTCTCTTAAAAACTGTGGCAGGCAGGTCGGACAGCAGTATTTTAAAACACTGGACCAAGACGCTGGTTTTTCCATCAAATCACGCCATTAAGTAATTTTTATTGTAATTGTGATTTATTTATTTGTTGATTGATTATTATGAAAATGATTATTATTGATTATTGTGATAATTGTGAATTGGTAGGATTATTATTCTGACATGGATGTGAATTAATTTATTGTACTAACACTAGTCTTAAGTTGTGAATGTTTTACTAACACTATGGATTCTTGTGATCTGAGTAATAAAGTGAAATTAAATTAAATTTTCTCTATATATCCGCTCCGTAGTCTCTCTCCGCTCCTGTGCACAGGCAGCCATAGTCTCTCAGAATCACTTAGAAAATATAGCTAAAAAATCGACAGCTTTATCCTACTCTGAAAAAAAAATCGATGATGATAATATAATATAATCGCTAGACCACGCGATAGACTAACTAGCTCACTAATCCTGATGACTCAATAACATGTGCCCCAACTGTGGGCAGATTGTGATTGTACTAGGCATACTCTAAAACTAGCTGCTACTAGCGGCTCCGCCTACGTGGTACTCGAAAATTTTTCAATGGGAAAATAATACGACGAAAATTACGAGGAAAAATGTAATGTGTTAGTCCAGACTACTCGTATAACCTACCGCTATTTCAATTTTCGACTCTCGAATCTTATCCCACTGGGATATATCAGCTAAATACAATTTCCTATGTTATCAAGGGCTGATTTTTCAATAGTCAGATAACTTTTATCTGAGGAATAAAACTAGCGGTTTGACAGCTTATCTATAGAAAATAAAATCGTCGTTTTTATTCCTCAGATGAAAGTTATCTGACTATTGAAAAATCAGCCCTAAATATAATAAGATAGGAAATTTTATTAAGGCTGATTTTTCAATAGTCAGATAACTTTTATCTGAGTAATAAAAATAGCGGTTTGACATATATTTTCTATAGATAAGCTGTCAAACCGCCATTTTTATTCCTCTGATAAAAGTTATCTGACTATTGAAAAATCAGCCCTTAGCTGATTTTAACATGGATTAATAAATCCAGGTTTTAAACTATCTTTGTACTTACAAACTTTCATCAAAATTCGTTTAGTCGTTCGGACGTGATTGACTCATAAACATTAATTAAATCATCTAAACTTTTACTCTTGGATTATTATATTAGTAAAAACAGACCATAAAATATCAAATCAGGAATAACAATCTACCGTTTCCATAAAACGCTTCTGCGCCATTTTAAGTTAAAACAAACTATTTAAGTGGCTCCGTTTAAAATTTTTATACAGTATACTTATTTAAGTTAATGTGCACTTTCCGGATAACTACTGTAATAAATTACGAAAATAGGTTTCTTTATTACTTTAGTACTAAACGTTAAAGTATTTTAAAAATAAAATATTGTGCTGAGTTTTACCTGTACTTTATAAATTAGATTAAAGATATTATAGGGAATTAATAATGTTCAACACCATTTAATATGAAGCACAAATGATCAGCACAGTGACCTAATGATTGGTTGCTGTCCTGTGTCCTGCGTATTGTGGGTTCGATATTTGCACGAAAAAAAAAATATTGCGGTAAAAAAAATGGGCAAAAATATCATCGCTGCAAACAGTGTCACTTTTTAAAATAATTATACATGTGAAGAAACACCGCTATGAAGTTGACGTATGAGACAGAAGTCGTGCACTCGATCACATTCAACACCAAGTTTTTTTTAGAAAGTACTGATAGGTAGCCTAGAATTATAATACTGTTACGTCGATCGAATTGCGAGACCTATCTATAAGCTTCTGGAAAGTTCCACAAGGTTCTCGACAATCCTACTGAAGTTTCTAGAAAATTCTACCCTGTTCTAGATGTTTCGAGATGGTTCTGGAATGTTCCAGAAGGTATGGGACTATGTCGAAGTCTATGGATGTTTCCAGAACATTCGACCATCTTCTAGAAACATCTAGTGGGTCCGGCTGGGGTATAAATAGGGCACCGATCGGCGACCTGGGTCAGTCTGGTTTTGACTATGATCGAGGCGACTCGAAGTTAACTCGAAGCGAACTCTAAGTGATTTTTACGTGTGATTGAGTGCAAGTGTGTTTAGTGTTGAGTAGCGTTTAGTGATTATTTTAAATAGTGATTCGTGTGTAAATAAAGTTTATTTGGTTTTAATTATCCCAATACCCAGCTTGTAACAATACCATATATCTTATTACCTGCTACTAAGCAACCTTTCCAGGTATTCTTAAACAGTAGCAAACATGCAGTTGATTATTCGATATCCTAATAATTTCACGAACGTGTCACATCGTAGCTCCGGCTACGGCGTAGCAGCTGAGTTTGCGTAGCTGCGGTGCTACGGCGTAGCTGGCATTGTTTGCGAGCACGATAGCGTAACTAAGCGTTATCTAGAGAAGATATCGATATACACGTTTGCATATTCTGTAGGAATTTATATTATCTTCGCAGCATTCGGCGAGCTCGCTATGTTGACTAAATTGGATTGTTGTAATTAATGGCCATAGCAATATCATGAATTAAAAGCGCTTTTCATGTCTGTCATACACTTATATGACTTGACTTTCATGTGACGAAAAAATTGTATAGTCTACAAAAAAGTTAAACATCTGTTGAACACTTTGTCTAAAAAAGTGTAACTGCAACACCGAACTTATATCAACGTCAAATGTCGTTTCGTAGTGTAATGTTTAACTATTTGTAGTAAGGCTGTTAAAGTTTAGGTTTTCGCTAATCACGGGACAGTTTAAACAGGGTACCGCAGCTCTGGAGCATGAAGGACAACGGAAGGAACGGGTTGGTTTTAAGTCAGTAAGACTCTTACATTTTATACATGATTTTATATAGGCATTAACGCCTGACTGAAAAATTTGACCTTGTCGAGCATGACTGCGATTACCTACTTGGGTTTACTGAAGCTTCAAGTTCTACTCGCAATCGAATTTTCTTTCTACAAGAAGCTTTAAGACTCTGACAAGCCCTTCCACTCCACCCAGGGCCAAAAGGAGTCAATAATTGATGATTAATTTTACGGCTCTCAAAAAAAGCAGGTCCCTCCTCAAATCATTATAAAAACATCATCATCATCATCTTTGTCTATTGCAGTCCACTGCTGGACATAGGTCTCTCCCAGAGAGCGCCACAGCACACGATCTCCTGCTATCTTCATCCAGCCACTGCCAGCCACCTTCTTCATGTCATCGGTCCATCTTGCCGGGGGCCGTTCCACCCTACGCTTACCTACACGCGGTCTCCATTCGGCAGACATTTTTTTTTTATCGTGGTAAAATCTTCAAATGAGTCCTCCAGCCCAGGGCAGGGCGGGAGGGACGGTCAGACTTGTACTGACTAAAATCCACGGTGTCCTTCATTAGCCCTTTACGTTCCAGGGTCACGGTAATGGAATGAGTCCCGCGACTCCGGCAGGCTTTGGCCCTCTAGAGGGGGGCCCCGTCAGATTGCTGACAGCTCTTAGAGGCGCGCGTGGAACACAACGCGCCGTCGACCCGGGCATGGTCCATGGTCGGGCGGCGTTGCCCATTACTCGTCGCCCGCATGCCCGCGCCTACGGTGGCTGGAGATCGTCCCGTGACGTCCGACGCCGTGGGCGTCTACCACTGCGGCCGGGGCGGAGGGAGGACGCTGTCCTCTCTCTCTCGCGACCCGCCTCCTCCTTCGCGAGCATAACTGCATCGCAGAAGGAGGCGACCGCTTCCCACTCCGTCTCGCCCCGCAGCATGGCCTCGACCAATGCCGGGCGCGAGAGGTCTCCGCCTACCGCCTCCGCGAGGACACGGCGGTGCTCTGCCCAATTGGGGCAGTCCTGCACCGTAAGCTCTACGGTGTCCTCCGGGCGATCTTCGCAGTGGTGACACCCGGGCGTTTCTTCCCTCCCTATCCGACACAGGTACCTCCCAAAACTTCCGTGTCCGGTGAGGACCTGCGTCATTCGATAGGTCAGGACGCCGTGACGTCTCTCCAGCCACTCCTCAAAGAGGGGTCTTACCGCCGCAATTGCGGCGTGCCCGAACCTCGGTTGCGACAGTCGTTGTCTCCATACCGCCCTGAGATCGCGCCGGACCTCTTCCCGCCGCGCCTCGACTTGTCGGGGCAGCAGGAATTCTCCATTCGGCAGACATGACAAAAATAATGAAAAACAAAATGCATTGTTATTTAAAATTATATAAAAAAATGCGGTTGAAAAAAGTAGCCATTAAAACGCCACGGAGACTTTTGCCTCCTACGCAAAAAACTGCGTAAATTTTGAAAAAATATTTAGATGTTTAAATTCGGTGTTTATTCGATTTTTCAAAGTATTTTTTTTATGATGAAAAAATACATGTAAAGTCCGTCTCACGAAAGAAGTCTCGCAGATGCGGCGCTAGCGCTACAGTTTAAGACTCCCCAAAAATTTCATATAAATGATTTCAAATTGAATTTTTGGTTCAATCCGATTTTATTATTTTTAATAATTTAATTAATATCATTAAAATAGAAAATGATATTGACATAAATTAGTTCCAATTATTGCCGCGGGACTTCTTTCGTGAGACAGACCTCAGAACAATAACTAAAGCATAGAAGGCGCTTTACGACATTTGAAGTGTACGCTGTCATAGACAAAAGAGTATTAGCTAGTGATGTGACTATGCATAAAATAAATACCGATATCGACATCGAATTCTTAGTTTATGGTATTGCTCCATGGCAATAAATCTAAATATGCTAAGGTGAAATAAAGAACTCACTTCTGTCTGACCAGCATATTTATTTTTAAACAGCATAAATTGTAAAAAAATGAAACTACCAAGACAACGCTTAAATAATTTTAAAAGAGCGATTGGCCCTGAACGATTCCCAGTTGTAACGTGCAAAAGCGTTGATCCATTTTTGCCTCATATCAACATCGGACGGAAATCTGAAAGTGACAAAAAAAAATTATAGCCACACATGAGTTTAAATTGTTACACCATGAGCCACACGGATTTTTCACACTGTCATTTCATTACTCATACGTACGATTCGCTCACAAGACCGTAGGTATTTATTTAACTCTTAAATATTTAATCCTTCCCAAACCTACGTGTAAAGAAAAATAATGTACATAATAATTTGGATGACGCTATTTTATCGATATTGTATCGATAGTTTGTTTTTGCAAGCACTATTGCAAAAATTTATATGCCGATTTAAAATTTATAATTTCCATATAATCGAACTATTTAATTGCATAAAATATTGATTTCAAAACACTACCGTGTACACTTAGGTTAAATAATTTGAAATAATGCCAAAATAACATAAAATAAGAATGAAAAACTGACAAAATGACCATATTTGATTACTTACCAATGGAAGCTTATGATTTCCGCATCATTTTCTTTGCGGGATGAATGAGATTTACATCCCACTATAATGCAGGACATTATTTAATCTTTAAGCTTTGCGATTTATACCAAATCACTGTTATTTTTGTACTATTTTTACAAAAACACGTAAAACCAACGAAGCAGTTCAACTGGCATGCGCCCATAAGCATTATACGAAAAAATGCGATGAACAAAGTCATAGATAAAAACCTGAGACGTTAAGTAGCTTTTAAACTTAGTACTATAAAGGTAGCCAAGGTATCCAAATTGACGTTTTCTTTTGTGACGATTTGCATTTTGAGCAACCTACATCTGTCTCTCTCTAATGCTGTTATGAGTATATAAGAAAACAGAGACGACTATATTAGTTAAATTTAGGTTCCTTCTATGCTTTAGTTATTGTTCTGAGAGACAGACTTTAGTTCCAGATTGACATTTGTTTTAATTAAAATTTGACAGCTGTCTTAAGTCAGAATGATATTTTGACATGACTTTTGAATAGGTAGGTGCAAGGATACGGGGTAGGCCTTTGCTCAGCAGTAAAAATCAAAACACAAAAATAAAGCAGAATCTACTATTGTAGTACTGAACAACACAAAATACAACAAAACTTTTTGTTCGAGTTACAAACAGTATTTGCATGGCTACATGCAATTAATGGAATTAATGGCCAACTAAATACCGCAAACAAATAAATATGCTGCAATGACTAAAAACCATTCTGAATGTAATTGAAATAAATTGCCGAACATTCATTTAATTGGGACATTCAAACAATTATTATTTGCAAAATAGTATGAAGATTATTATTGTCAACTAGACAGATTTGGATAATTATGCTGAATTAGATAAGAACTGACTCGTACTGACTGAAATTCACGGTGTTTTTTCAGTAGCCCTTCACGTTCCATGGCCTCAGTTCTTACTTTTTTTCTTTTTTTAGGCTATTGCATTGCTTTTATCGCGGGCTCTGAGCGCGGCGCGGCGCGGCGACCGAATCAAAAAATTTCCAAAACCTAACGAAAATACCTGACACCACGCACGGAACAAATACTTGTAGATCATACAAATATTTGCTCCGTGCGGGAATCGAACCCGCGACACGCAGCGCAGCAATATGATAAAAATATTAGGAATGTAGTAAAAGCAACAATTTCGTTTTCTCTTAGAAACTATTCCCACCTTTCAAGTATTTGATGTTCGTCCCGTCGTTCAGAAATCAATTAAATTTAATAGTCGTTCAGAAATCAAATTCTGAGGTGGTACGAAGTTTGCCGGGTCAGCTAGTATTCAATAATTAATGTCGCAACAGGTAAAGAAAATCTTCATCAGCCTTACATGAAGACACCACAAATTGATAACCACATTAACTTGTAACATAATAATTGCTAACATTGTTGGAAATTGTTACTGACGGCATGAACCTCAGCAGCTGAGGGAGCAGTAAACCCGAAATGTTCAACGTCTCGACGTCAGTTGATTAACGAAAAATTCATCAATTACGACCCCTCGGTGAAACGTGAGGGAATGGTGGTAAAAGTGAAAAATAAACCGTCTTACCACAAAAAGATAAACACCCGTTGAACGCTTGTCTAAAAAAAGTGTAACTGCAAAAAAACGACCCTTATATCAAGGAGAAATGTCGTTTTGACGTTGTCAATTTTTTTAGACAAGTGTTCAACGGGTGTTTTATTTTTTTGTGGTAAGACGGTAAGTGTTTGAAAGATAAGTCAGGTATTAAATTAGTCTTTACATTATATTAGTGGCAAAGCTTAAAAATAATATATGCCAGCTTTATATTTCATGAGACAAAACCAAAAGCAATGACTAAATTATTTTGAAGACTGTAGTTTAATTTAAGAAAAAGACAATGACTTAAACGTAGTTATTTATGAGATTACTTCAAAGATTAATCTGATCAAAATTAGTAGTAAGCAGAAAGCCTCTCAAATTCAATAAAACTAAAACAGAATCTTCCTCAGAACTTCCTAATGAAAGAAAAATGTAATTAATAAGTCGTGGAGCTACCACAAAGATGAGCAGTGGAAGAGACGAGGAGAGGAGGTGGTGCGTGAGGCGGCGGAGGTGATAACATTCCTCGTTACGTCGGCCGCGCAGACCACATTGAACCCGTTACGTGACTGCGGCCTGTTCCGCGGTAGAGAGTTACACCGAACTGTAATGTTAACGTTTAGGCTGAAGATAAACGAGCGTAAATTGAGTTGTGAGTCGCGTTATTTCGTGTTCTGCTAAAGTGCAGTACACTCATTTTGCGTTGCGAAATACAGTCGAACCTGGATAAGCGAAAACTGGATAAGTGAGAAAACTCTATAAGCGACAATAATGGTCAGGTCCCGTCATTTTTATTCCGAATACCTCTATGAGTGACAGTGTAGGAACCTCTTTTAGAGAGAGTAATTTTTCACATCTAGACCTCTGTAAGTGACAGTTTTTTTTCCTTTTGACCTCTGTAAGCGAGACTATTTACAATAATATTTCAATACACATCTCAAAACTCGCAACTTTAGGTACCTAAAACTAAACCATATCCTTGTTTGTAAACAAAGAAAGCCAAAGTGTCATTGTTTTCGATGGAATTACAAACGGCTGCAGCACATGTGCGCTTGTCCCTACCTGATATCTTCAACATTTGGTTTCTCGACTTTTGTTAACCTCTTTAAATGAGAGTAACTACACTCAAATCTTCGTAAGTGACAAACTGCTTTAGTGAGAAACCTCTTTAAGTGAGAATAACATTCGGGTCCCTTGGATTCTCGCTTAACCAGGTTCGACTGTACTTCTATGACAAAACAACCGACGACGACGACATTGCTTGAATTCCTGTTCTGATGTCGGTCGCGTAAGGTCAGTCGCGTATTTTACTGAGAGAAAAATAACGTTGTACCCGCCGCTGACGTCAACGTCGCTGTATGGTGCACTTTTTTGTCAGTAAAAATCGGTTATAGAACATTTGTGAAAAGATTTTAACCTCACGCTTTTCTTTTTCGTGTGAGATTTCGCCATCTTAGGTGTCAGAGTTAACTAAACCCTGCTGGGGATGCAGCAGGTCTCTCAAAATCAAAAGTCATTTACTCAAATTATGCTGATTTATCAGCACTTTTTGAAGGTAAATTTTTACATACGGCAATCCCCTAAGGACCCGGTTTCTTCAAGACTTTTTCTTTTCCGACTTTCTCAAAAGCATGGTGTTAAAGTTTACGCCATGACGACTTGACACCAATAATACCATAATAGTACAGCTTTCCTTCCTTGATAAAAAATGAATAACGGATTTGTACCTTGGCCGCTTGGGACGTATTTAGAACAAACTTACTACAGGACTTCTACTTCGTTACCGGACAACATTTTGGTGGACACTACGGGCTGTACCTAATCCCAAAGCGATTCTATTTACGAACCACATGGGGACACTCCTAGATTCAGCACAACATGGGACGCTAGTTCCTTATTCCAGAGCACGGGTAACGGAATAATTTGGAACAAACTACGGCGGAGTCGTGCCGTTTTCACATTGTTCAAAACATGTAACTTAGTTACATGATATGGAGTTTGACGTGGGTAGCAATTGTATTTAATATAAATAAGTCTTTCGGAGTATAAAAACCGTAATAAAGTACAAAAATTCGATGTTTATTTAATGCTTGTCTATCTCTACAATAGTGTTAAAAATTTTCTTTCAAACTACGCAATGGATTTTAATACAGTTTTCATCAATAGACAGAGCGATTCATGTGAACCCGAGCGAAGCCGTAAGTGATCGTCAGTTAAACCATTAATCTAAAGAACCAAATCTCATGCCGAAGACAACTCCAAGTGACTGGATGGGTCGCGGGACTAACGAGTAACCGTAGCTCCGGAACTTAAAGGGCTATTGAAGGACACCGTGGATTTTAGTCAGTACAAGTCTGACAGTGCCTCCCGACCTGGTGGGAACCCATTAGATAATTTTAACAAGTAAAAAAAAAGTGACTGGAGGATTTAGAAACAAGCTGTGGTAGCTATCCGCCTGTGGCAAACTATGTTAAGTAGTTTAATACTTACAAAGTAGTTTCATAATTACAAAGTTTTATAATTGTAGCTTTTCCCACGCAAATTGTTTCTCAAAGGTTCCGTTTAAGGACGTTTTCTAAAAAAAACTTTTTCAAGTTCTTACCAGATTTTTTGTTTAACACTCTTGAAATTAAATTAGTAAAACTTATTTTTTGTTTCTAAAATATAAAAATTAAATTATCTAGTTGTCGATTGCAGGGATTTTGGATGGGAAGCAACGAATCTGTCAAAAGTATATTTTGTTACGGATTAAAACGTATTCGCCAGATTTCCAGGTTTTTTACATATTTTCTTGCTATTTTTAAACAATAATCATTGACTGATATAAATAAATGTGAAGTAAATTGGAACCAATATAAAATTTAATAAACTATTCTGGGGCAATTTAATCTTTATTTAACAAATCATTCAGCGGAATCCTCAGTTTTCGGGTCTAGCTAAGGCCTCTCAAGTCTCGTATTTTCATTGAATTTATTTCCAGTTCGGTGTGTACTACGGTTGGGTAGTCCTCGGGCCTTAATAAACTCACAGGTAAACATTAACACGGGTTATATAAATTATGAAGATAATATTTGGTTCGCACTATAGGCCGGTTACGTGGATATTATTTTTGGCTTGTTATAGATTTGTTTTGTTTCTGATGTTCGGTTCGAAATAGGCTGTTAATGACTGGGTTTTGTCACAACAGTGTTACTGTTTAAGTTTTTTAAATCTTAAACATAATATGAGCCTGTTTATATTTACGCTCTATTAGGACACAAGCCTCCTCAATGTGAGAAGGAGTAATCCATCACGCAGGCCCTGTGTGGGCCAGAAATGCTACATCTACCAAAGATGTAGCATTTCTTCGATTTTTTTAGGTCTTAGGATATGCTGGTTTCCTCTGATCATAATCTTTCCATTCACAATTGTGGGAGCAGTGGTGATGAAATAAATTACACAAACAAATGGCACGAAGCCACGACAACAATCCATAAGTCGGAACTGTTACCACTCGGTCATCAGTAATTCTCAAATATTTAACTGTTTGTCAGATATATTTAAACACACACTATTTCATTGATATAATGAAAACTACAGGTGTGCTGCTGTAATCACAATCAGCCTTCAAAACATTCAGTTTCTTTTAATAATTTTTATCGTAGTGTAAGTACAAATTTAATAGCCATTAAAAAGCCAAAAAAGTCACCATCTCAAAAATCTAAACAGGATCTATCTGGATTAAGGGATAGGATCAGGAGTCGCACTACAGTTGCAATTGTAAAGTAGTAAATTCACTAATTCCAAAGTAGTAATGTTAATAAAATATGTTATTAGTGGTTGATCCTATAAGCTGGCTTCGCAAACTGTTTTGTAGCGAATTAACAAACGATTTGCGGCGGACTGTTGCGGCCAATGGAGATCCACAGATTTATATTTATAACCACGCTGTATGAAACGTTTACCTTTTGTGAGGATATTTTAAAAACTTTATTATTCAGTTACAACAATATTTTTATTAACATCTAAAAATTCCGAGAATCTTACAAAATGCACATATTTATTTGAGCTTTAGCTGCCACCAGCGGCTTCTTCGGCGTGTAATTTCTTAAAAATTATCTTCCTAGTACGTTATACCGGAATAAACGGTATCCTTTGTATTATTCCAAGCTCACTGAGCTGCTGTTTTGCAGTAGTTCTCAGTTCGACCTGTATGTATGTATGTTTGTCCGCGATTATCTCGCGTTTGGCTGAACCGATTTTGATGTGGTTTTCAGGAAAGTGTTTATTACATTCTGGAGAAGGTTTTAGTATATAACACTAATGGATATCCCGTGACGTTACCCGCGTGGATCCGTTTTTATTTTCTTGGATTGTAGATTTTCAGTGACCATTGCATGTTTGTCCGCGATTATCTCGCGTTTGGCTGAACCGATTTTGATGTGGTTTTCAGAAAAGTATTTTTATCATTCTGGGGAAGGTTTTGGTATATAACAATAATGGATATCTCGTGAAGTTGCCCGTACAGATCGGTTTTTGTTGCTTACTAGGATTGCAGATTTTCAAAGACAAAAAAGTTTTGACGATGCCAATTACAGATATAAATACATCCATCCATTCGAAGTTTCGCATTTACTAACCTATTGCAAAGTTTAAGTAAAATTGGGCATTTGGATACGTACGGCGTTCTCTGGACAGTAAACATCTCATCCTAGCAAGCAGCAACAAAAAAAAAATCTTATCCCAATTAAAGAAGATGAAAACCCATTTCCCAACTCCATCCACAGAATCATCCATCACAACTTAGATCACGTGTCGAGACAGTTATTATTCGGCGCGCGCGCGTCAAAGCACGTAGAGTAATTCTGTCGGCCATCTTTGTCGCGGCGACAAGTTTGCAAGCGACAAACTCGCAAATAATACGTGCTCCAGTTGCCATCTGCTTGCGATTCCGCCAGCGACTGTCGTATCATCCCGCGTTACCTAAACTTGTAAGTTGTTCGGAGTTGTCGCGTGTTCAATGGCAAGCTTTAGCGAGGTTTTTGTTTGTTTGTTTCTGTTGGATTCTGTGTTCGTTATGTTCTAGTTTGGAGAAGTGTTGAGTGTGTCTGCGCACGTAAATGTGATTTTAATTAAATACAGTAGCTACTGATTTAAGTAATATTATGGAAATAGAAAGGGAACGTTGGTCGCTGGTTGTCCGTTGTGACATGCTGGCTCTCAAGTTTGCGCGGTGTACGATCAAAATCACGGTTTTTAAAGCATATTGCCAGTCTTTTTACAACTGCAGCCTGTGGATCAGTAATTCGCAGCGAGCATACAGCAACTTACGTGTCCAATACAATAATGCAGTCAGGGTACCGTTGGGTCACTTGCCGTCCAATCATCGACCTTGCCTGGGAACATAGAATAACATCAAAGAACTATGAAAACAAAGCACAATCAAAAACCAGCCTAATTATAACCAAGTCAAAGAGTTTGCTTTTGAAAACGTTGCAATCAACCGGCCGGTCGCCTGGCCGAAGTAGCGGTCCACTGCGCGCTCTGTGCACTTGACACTGACGTGACACGAACTCAGCTTGCAATGGAAGGTGCAAAGAGACCTCAAACAGGTCAGCTGCTTCGTGATAGATTGATTGATTGCGCTGATTGTGGTGCTTTTGGTGGTGAAATGCTTTGACTGTGTTGACGATTGGAATGTATGGTTTATTGAAGTGAATTATTGTTGGGAGTAGTAAGGATTGGATTATCATGGAGTACCTAATGTTGACAGTCAAATAGCCCGATGCATGGTCTGTAGAATATCGCGTAGAAAATCGAGGCCTTATCATGAGTTTTCACTTATTGTGACGTAAACTGGAACTTTTACGTTTGATTTCAAGGAATAAATTAGTTCCTTCTTCGTACACCAGAGGCGCTGTTCCATTTTTCCATACAAGAAACGCTGTAAATACTGGAAAGACGCTGTAAAGTAAAATAGTGATAACTCGTGATAAGGGCTCCGGAAATATATTTTCACAGAACAGGGATACATGACACTAAAATACTGTTGAGTTGAAGCGTTTTCCCAATAATGCTCGCTCCATCGCGGACTTTGTCCTTGTCACCTCTTATCCTACACTTCAGTCAAAGAATTAAAAAAATGCCTTTGAGTTCTTCATAGGGGCCTGTTCCTGCCATGTCTGAATTATCATTAACTAGCTGTCCTCCGCGGTATTACCCGCTGCTTGGCTCCTGTTGGTCGTAGTGTGACGTAATATAGCCTGTAACCTTCCTCGATAAACAGACCATCTAACACAAAAACATATTTTTGTTAATTAAACCAGTAGTTCTTGAGATTAACGCGTACAACCAAACATATTATTCAGCTTTATAATGTTAAGTTAGATTACTATTGTTGTTTATAGATGAATACCCATTTAAATATAGGTAGTTTAAAGGACATTATTCAACAGCTGCACACTGTTGACATACAAGATACATGTTTAATTTTGATGGCCCATAAGAAACCTTTAGTTTAATCGTTTTCTAGCTAAAATACAATAACGAAACAATAGCAATATATCAGTCAATTACTGTCCTTGAAATCTTTCTGAATTTCTAAAACGGTTTTGGTTGCTATTTATTTACTTTTATCGCAGAACTTAAACGTCACTTCCACATCTCTATATCACAGTACCTCAGTAACAAGCGGCGACCGTCGAACGCCACGAACCATTGAACCGTGCAATCTGCGAGCCGCGACCTCCTCTCAATATTTTTATTTCCACATTTTTCATACAACTTGTTCAGAGCGATTCTGTGCTGTGACTGACGTCCAATTATTTTGCCATTTGTATACACTTGCTGACCAGAATCCAGTAGCAGTGCGTACGGTTTAAAGTTAAAAGTAGCGTGACAGATTTTATAATTAGTTTCTTTTGTACGAACAATGAATTGGTTTTTGTTGTTTTGTTACGAGTATATTTTAAAATGGAATAACTGTAAGCAATAAAAAAAAGTATTATCTGATCAATTTATGGTATAACACTTCTCCGATTTTATTTTGTTAAGAATATTAATTGGATACATTATTCTTCTAGATAATTTCTACAAACGAAATAGATTTTGTTATTTTTGCTTTTTGATCATTTGTAAAATTCATTATAACTGTGTCGAATTTACTTTCTTATTTTGTGTACTAATTGGAATTTTGAACACCGAAAAAAAAATATTTTTAGTTTGATCTACCGTCAATTACATAATCCTAATACAGTCTAAAGCTTAACGTCGTCATAATTTCAGTGGTTATATTTCAAAATACCCACAGAAATTTTTCATCCTACACATACCATACATAATATACATATTAGGTATTACAAACTAGTTATAAGTATTTGTCTCTACGTTTAATTTATAACATAATTAAATAATTACCGCATTATTTTGTCCGCGTTCATTTAGTCAGTTCGTTCGTTAGTAAATACGATTAACATGTTTTGTTTAAATTAATTATGGAACATGGGTTTATGGAGCTAATGAATGCGTTTTTATTATTAGATTATACGATTGTTGTGGCTTATGGTCATGAGGGTTTGTCACGAAGCCGCGTATTTTCAGTACAGTGGTTTATTTATGTTTCGTTTGAAGACCCCCCGCCCGAGTCATAACTTCTCCCTGTATTACAACGAGAAGATAGGCTTTCTCTGGTCGCCCGCAGACCACAGTTAAGTGAACCACTTTTAAATCATACTGATACCCTCCTCGAACTTCAAAAATGATATATTATAATCATGATAAGCCATTGGCCCACTTGTTTTTCATTGATTTAAAGCAGATACAGTTAGTGAAAACCCTGAAATTGTAAAAGAGTTTACGAATCGTTTTTTTCAGAAGCAGATAGCAGAGTAGTGAAGTACAAACGGTTGGGAAAAGACTACCAAATAATGAATAATTAGCAATAGTTTAGTGTCTATTTATAATTCAAATAATACTTTTAGCCACTGCTACATAAACTGCTGCTATGGAGTGCGGATATTTTTCATTTTCAAAGTACTCTCATAAAGGCTCTCAGGTACAAAACTCGAAGAAAAATACATAGGAAAACACAAATAACCACGTCAAAGAAATGAGTCAGATTTTTCCAGCATGATGAGAACCTGACTTCACAAACTAGCAGTATATCAAAGCGCACTTTTACTATTTCAGCTAGGAAACTAGCCTAGTGTTTTAGTCCTTACGGCGTATGTAACAAAGGCCAAAGTTCTTTAGAAAAAGAGGAGTTATTGTAAAACGCGGTGGAAGACGGAATGATCTCATTTTCTATTCCATTCGTTTCACACAAACCACGCAAATCACTGTAGCTGTGCCGCCAACAGAATTCTTGATGTTCAAGTGATGAGCGACAGACGGAATGGAAAGAGTTTATTAGGTAACAAAGTGAGACATCAAAAAACCGGCCAAGTGCGAGTTGGACTCGCCCATGAAGGGTTCCGTAGTAGCAAGCATAGATTAGGGATACAATTATATTGAGATTAGTAAGTAATATACACAAACAACAAAAATAACTTTGTTTTTCATAGTGTTTGTATGAATGGCAAAGTTATATTTGCGGTTTTTTAAAATGTACTATATCTCAAAAACTGCTAACTGTATCTCATCCAAACCAATTTTCGTTGGAAGTTTTTGTTGAGGTTTATATTATATATTTTTTTAGTTTTATCATTCTCTTATTTTAGAAGTTACGGGGGGGGGGGGGACACACTTTTTACCACTTTGGAAGTGTCTCTCGCGCAAACTGTTCAGTTTAGAAAAAAATGATATTAGTAACCTCAATATCATTTTTGAAGACCTATCCACAGATACCCCACACGTATGAGTTTGGTGAAAAAAAATTTTTTGAGTTTCAATTCCAAGTATGGGGGGCACCCCCAAAATTTGTTTTGTTTTTATTTTTGTGCAAAAATCCTAATGCGGCTCACATAATACATCTACTTACCAAGTTTCAACAAGAGAGCTCATATACTTTCGAAGAAAATTGGCTGTGACATACGGACGGACAGACAGACAGACATGACGAATCTATAAGGGTTCCGTTTTTGCCATTCGGCTACGGAACCCTAAAAATGATGTGTGTATTATTATATAAAAACATTAACACCATTATAACCTAATTCAGTGTGGCTTATTTTCGGTTTGGCTAACTCTCTAGGTACTTTTAATTGCAATAAAAGACCACAATACTATACCTAGTGCGGTTTTTACTTTAACTTTTTTCTTTACACAAACTATACTAGTTCGAGATTTAGATACCAACAGTTGAGTGTGGTTAAGTGTAAGTGAGTATTTGAAATAATAGTAGCGGGTTTCAGTGACATTGTTTTAGTCATTCTTGATGCATGTCATAAAAACAGAAGCATACTCTAACTGGGTAAAACTAGGATACAAATTGCGATGACATATAGTGAATTTTGTGAACCTGGTGGGTTACCATGACGTCTTAAAATGCTAATAAATCTCTTTTCTTTCTTTCTTTAAAATGAGAGTATTCCAGCTTGGGAAAGAGACAAAACTAAACAATTGCCACCTGATTAAAGTATAGTGTTAGAAGTAAGCACAAAATTAAATTCACGCCTCGTCAAAACTGACTTTTAAACCACAATTTATTTATACGTAGACCCGTAGTAATTGCTTGCGTTTGCGGCACTGCGACACAAAGAGCTCCTCTCCACACTAAACCTCCGTAATCTGAGTAATCTGACCTACGAAATCTATTAACACCAGAATCTTAATACCATCGAGGCTAAGCTTTTGTTAGCGTCGAGTGTGGGCGAAGTTAAAGGAGATTATGGCTAACGACGTAACAAGCAAGACTACAGTTACTAATCCTTTTGTTTCATAAATAATAAACGAGGGAATCATTATGTTGTACTACACTGGCTCATGTAAAGGCTAGTAACGGGCTACATGATTCGAAAAATCGTGTCGCGGGTTCGATTCCCGGACGGAGCAAATATTTGTATGTTCTACGAGTAGTTGTTACGGTTGGGCGTTTGTGTATGCGAGTTTATATGTTTGTTAACGCACCCAAGGTACAGGAAAAAATCCTGCAATTAAAAAAAATGTTTTATGAAATCAAAAACCGAATTAAAACCCATTGAGTTAGATAATCTAAGCAGTCCTACTAAAATTATCTAAAAATCATTATCATTTTCGCTTGTACTTTTGACGTCATAATTGTCCTTTAAGTTTCAGCAGGTTGATGTTACTGGCGAACATATTTAACAATTACCATCGATGCATATTTTCCTGAATCAACTTTCTTGTCATTTTCCCTCTTCATCATCATCATCAGCCGGTAACGTCTACTGCTGAACATAGGCCTCCCTCTTAGACCGCCACGCTGAACGACAATTCGCCACTTGCATCCATCGATTGCCCGCGACTCGTCATGGGTTTGTCAACAGCCTGCTACTCATACTGACACCTGTAATATATGCATGTTTCTAAATGTTTCTAAGTTATTTATTTACAAGTTCCTACCGAATTTAGTTATAAGTTGTTTTAAGAGTAAAACGGGAAGTTCCGGCCTGCCCCATTACTATTCAGCTGGCTCTATGGACCCATGGGAAGGGCCGGGTTTAGGGTGAAATGATAAATGATGCAACGCCCTAGATCAATCATTTGATATCATTAATAACTGTTTTTGTTGTTAAATACTGGGGTAGTTTTATGTAAAGTAAGATTGGCAATGTAACTAAGCAAGGTAATATAAATCCCTTAATTTTAGTGGAATGAAAAACTGTATTATAGGTTTAGAGACCTCTAAAATTCAAACAAGAATTCTGGTTTGTAAAGTTTGTCATGAGTTTGAAATTTTAATTACAATAATAAGCGATAACACATTTAGCTTAAACATAACATAAGCATGAGGACTCAAACATAATGTTCAATATATCAGTCGACCTGTCGTTGCTATGAAAATCTAGTAAGTATAATCTAGTTTGTACAATTCTAGACTTTCTTTACCTTTAGTCTGATTAAGCAATTTATTAAAAATTATAGCATGAAACTTCACCCCATAACAACTGAAATAGCAGCAGCTTAAGTATAGATACAAACTAGTACAAAGTAAAACCATCAAAATTAAATGATTCCTCCTACACTGAATGGAGCGAAGGAAACTGTCAGACTCTTACTAACTAAGGCTGCGTTTCCACCAGAGATGTGCGATGGAAATGTGTCGTGCGAGGATGTCTAGCTGTGCTGTGAAAATGTGCGGGTGTTTCCACCAAAGCTGTGCGATAAAAATGTGCCTACGAGGATGTGTAGCGGAGCTGTGAAAATGCGTATTAGTGTGTGGTGCGAGGATGCGTTCCGAAGCTGTGAAATGTGTCGACGAGGGTGCGGTGTAACACATCCCTCGCAACACGTCCCGCTCACACATCCCTCGCAACAATTTGTATGCGTAAAAATCTAGCTCTGCTTAGCCGATTACACCAGAGCTGTGCTGAAAAAAGTTAAACGAAGCAATTCTAATGGTTCTTTACAAACACATCCCTCGCTACGCATCCTCGCACATCTATTGTGGAAACGCAGCCTAACAACGGTACCGTGAGCTAATTTCAAACGTCCTTGAGTTTTTAACCATTTTTCGCTGTTCACAAACCCATAACCATACCCATCTCGCTAACCGCTCCTCCCATACACTCACCCACATTTACATGGCTTACTTTATTCAGTCGCCACACAACAATACAATCGAGTATATTTAAATAATCAGCGAGAGGGAGCTCGCGACCTACTGCTGACATCATGGACAAAGCGTGACGGATTTGAGGAACGATCGAAGTTTAGTACTTATAGACAGGTGATTCAATAAACTTGAATAGGTGCGACCACACAGAGCGCGCAGCCACGCGGGGCATTTGCTGCGCGAGGAAACTGACAAGCGAGGCTGCTCACTCTATGTGGGCGCGTCTATTGTTTTTCGACCGAGGCACGAAACAACATACGCTAGCAAAACAAAAGCCGACACAGGATGGCTCGGGCGCTCGGTCGCTCGACCGCGGCAGCGCTGTCACTTGCCTCGCCCGAGTCAAGTCCACACCAACCGAGCTGCTTCGCGCGGAAAATGCTTCGCGAGGCTGCGCGCTCTGTGGGGACGCACCTAATGGTGAACACTGAGATATCAGCTTTTAGCGCTGCCGCTCACTGCAGACTTTTTGTCACCCAGTTGAATGTAGGTATCGGCCGATAGAAACTATTTGGCACCATAATCAGCGCAATCCCGATTTAAAAAAAAAAAACTTTACCTTTCACTAGCAATTTCGCCTGTAACGTGGGTGCGTTTACAAACAAAGAAACACACATAAACAAACACCCAGACCCGAAACAACTATTTGCAGATCTTACACATATTTGTTCTGTGTGGGGATCGATCCCGGGACACCCTGTGCAGCAGTCGATCGCTCAACCAGTGTATCAATCTTCATAGTACACAAAAACTCATCAGTCAGCACTCGGCCTTATTAGAGAAAATAACTGAAAAAAAAAGAAAAGAGTCTCTTAAATTCATGTTAAGTTTTAAGATAGTTGTGTTTTTTTTTTCTGCACCTGTTGGACATAAAAGGAGTTCAATTATACTGTTTTACATAAATTTTCCGCGTTATTATTAAACTTATGTTGTCACCTACGGGATATCTTCGAACTATTACAACGTTGCACTGTTGTAAGCGATGGTTGCAACATTGTCGAAATATTGGGTGCTTAATCACAGTTACGCAAAATATTCCGAGTACAAGATTTTCATCATAAAATTAAAGTTTTGGATTTTTCTTACTTTAGGTACTTTATCTTGGTAACAGTCCTATAGGATAAAGCCGCGTAAATACTTGATTACTTGCATGTTAGATCAGATTAATTTAGAACAAGCTACATTACACTACCCGACCTGTCAACTTCTCCATGTGTAATGCGGCTAGTTCACGGTTGTTCATGAAACCAGTGCAGCCTGCAAAGCTACAGGATCCACAGGGAAATCACATCCGTATTCCGAATCACTGAACAGGTTTATATTTCTAACCAGCCAACTGTTCTTCTAGGTTCCCATGATATATTTCTTATACAAACATTAATTCAGCGCACTTACATTAATTCACACTACCTATTTAACCGCTCTTTGGGGGTGGCTTACGTTCAGCAGTGGACGGCAATAGGCTGATAATATAACCGACTTCAAGAACAGAGGAGGTACACAATTCGTCGGTATGTTTTGTCGTTTATTTTTTTGTTTGTTTAAATGGTTGTGTTTACCACCACGTTATATTGGATTAGTTTCAATGTAAACAAGTTTTCAATTGAGTGCAAATGACTGAATGTATTTTTATTTCAACGGAAACGCTGCTGCCCTCCACGTAGCTGTATGATACAATTATTCTCTGAGTTAGTCCAGTTGTTCATTATCGCTTGAGAGGAAATCACTGACCAAATTTTGACTTGGCCCCCGTACTAAAAGTCCGAAGAAAACAAAAATAACGTACTTATGTTAGTAGCTAGATGGCGCTAATGTGTCTTTCGATTTCTTTTATATTTTCCCAAATTCATAGCCAAATTCTAAATAAGCAGAGCTAGTAAACATTAAAGATAATCAAAAAGTGTACAAATATATCTTTCATCTCGACAAACACAGTCTATGTTTGTTATTTTACTTCATTATATCTTCGCAAACTATGCTAGACTAAGAACATAATTTTCTTCTTCATTAATTATAAAATATTTGCTGATGCCAACATAATTAAGTGTAATGAAGTTGGGTTAACTTTTATGACCCTTATCACGTCTTGTCGTACTCGTAGAACTAGTAATAGAGTCTAGCCAGTTAGGGAGCTCATTATCGCTCTTTATTAGGACCTCGGTAAAGGAACATTAATTTGCAAGAATTTAGAATACCTAATTGTTCCTAGGTAACCAGATTTTCTGAAAACTTGTTTCAAAGTAAAAATTTTTTAAAAGTTAGTTTTATTATATTTTAAGTTAACAGATTTTTCTATTTTTACTATAATTCATTTCGCCTGTTATACCGGAGGGATTGGGCTGGGCAGACGTGCACACAATATTACAATAGCAAACTCCGCCAGCAAAGTACGAAACACGAATTCAGACTCAATGGCAGTGACTGACGAAACTTATGGAAAATACCAATGCGACGCAAGTCTCTGATGCTTTACGACTTTGGCATCCAGACGACTATCGCAATACAAATTCATAGAGGCTCGTACTTAGGCCCCTATCAAGACACTTGCGTCGCACTATGTACGAAGGGCAACGAGGTAGTCACATTTTATTTTCGTTATAACATTTCTGTCGAAGTTTGAAATGTTGAGAAGTAATTGTTCTTCCTACTAATCAGACTTTAATTACACAAAACTCTAACAATAAGCTTTATTTATTGAGATCTTTGTTCTCTTTCCGGAAAGTAATTATCTTTCATTTAGTTAACAAGATAGAAAACTGATTTGTTTAACTAATAATGGTACAACAATGGCCAAGTTGGATCGAATTCCACTCTCTCGAGAAGGGAATGTAGCGAGACACAAAAACGAAATGAGATCTGTAATTAGAGGAAAACAAATAGCTGAAAGCATTCCGGTTTCTCGGTATAGCAAAAAGTCTATGAAACTGAAACTGCGAGGGTCGCTAAGAGGAAAATGAGACATAAATATAATATTATGAAAACGTTTTCTTGAGTTTGAAATACACAAAAACATGCAATAATTGCAACTTTAATCTGGAGCGTAACTGGACGTTAAAATAAGTTACATATTAATTTTTAAGCTATTGCATAGCTTATATCGCGGGCTCTGAGCGCGGCGCGGCGCGGCGGCGTTCCAATTCCCAAAAACCTAACGAAAAAACCTAAGGAAAATACCTGACACCACGCATCGTCTAACGTCGTTTCAGTTCGGGAGACTTCGGTAATCGTAAAAATATCCGTCATAAAGACAATTTACTTTTTCTTACTGATTCTAAACGGCCGCTACAAAAGGAGTTTTCACAATGAAACCTACTTATAAAATTCTCCTACAACAAAGAAGTTCTTTATTAATGTAGTGCACCACAAACATTTAAATAAATTATTTTCTCGTTAAATATACGCCGTAGGCGATTTTATTATATTAAAATAAAATAAAATGTTACGCAATAGCTTCACCCCGGCAGTCTCCGAGTGTCACATGTACTTTTTTTGTATTTTTAGATATTAACTGCTTTTTATTATCGTGGTAAAATCATTAAATCAAATCAAATCAAATCAAATATTTTTATTCAAATTAAGACTACTAAAATAACAATATAAGGCTCTGAATTAATGATAGTACTATAAAATTCAATGCCTGTACTAGGTTAAACCTGTATCACAGGCGTAGTGTTCTTAAATTACTATATGGATATACAATACTTTTAACAATATTTAACATTAGAGAATTATTAGAACATTAACACTAATTGCTTAGTTTATTTATTACATATAGGTAACTATAACTTACTTAAAGTCTATTATTACTTAGATTAGAACAAAATATTAAACAATTTACACAACATTACAAAATATAACTACAATCTATGCCAATTACCCACACCTAAAATACGAAGAGTCAGCAATTGCTTAGTCAATTAAAAATTACAAAGAACATCATCATGACATTATTGTGGCGGTCGATAAATTTGCACATACAGAATACAGAAACAAATTCATGATACGCGTAGTATCTACTGTTGAGTCAGCAACTAACGAAACGAATGTAAAATGTTTGAGTATGACGCATTAGGTGCCTTCATAATCGATGGAATTGATGACATGTATCTGATCTCTGCTATTTTCCGAGCAGGACATTCTGCGTCTCCCGTTTTATGGTCACTTGGTTTTTTAAACCGTAAACAAGTCGCGCACTTCGGAGTGTTACCTTTCTTCTCGCACTCGGACATCATGTGACCTGTTTCGCCACAGTAACCGCACGTAGAGTTCACCTCTTTACAAAATTTGGCTGCATGACCGTATTGTTGGCATTTATAACACCTCGTTACTAAAGTGAAATCCCTGATCGGGCAGGACGACCAATTTATAAAGACTCGTAACTGTGGCATTAGCGTTTTACGTATATTGGCCGAAACTTCAATAACATAATTACCCAATTATTATTAAATGAGTCCTCCTACCCTGCAGCAAAACAGCTCGATGCTAAACGAGACGAGTATCAGCGGCCATCCAATATAATAACTTCGGAGGAGTACTGACTTGCACTGAATGTGGTTGTGGACGCACTTTCACGGCAAAAATTGACTATATCAGTCACCAGGGGGCTCACAAGCGATGGATGTTCTCAATTGGCAGATTGCTGTGGTGTGTATCTAGGAATTGTATTATTTATTATATTATATTTATTTCATTCAATGTTTACAAATTTGGGCTTTTTTTTTTTTTTTTTTTTTTTTTAGGGTGGCAAAATCATCAAATGAGTCCTCCCGCCCTGGGTGGGGCGGGAGGGACTGTCAGACTCTTACTGACTAAAATCCACCCGTGTTCCGTCGGATGCCCTTTACGTTCCGGGGCCACGGTATCCTGGATTAAGAAAAATCCGCGACCCCGGCAGGCATTTGGCCCCATAAGGGGCCCCGTCGGTGACGCGTGAAACACGACGCGCCACCGACCCGGGCTTGGTCCTTGGTCGGACGGCGAGCATACCCATTACTCACCGTCCGCAAGCCCGCTCCGCCGCTGTGCCCTCTGCTACCCTGCTGCCCTCTGGACACGCGTTGGAGCGTCCACCCGACAGGCTATTTGCATACGGGCAAAGAAACCCCTTAGGCACACAGTGCCTAAGGAGAGTTTTTGCCCGCATCCCAGGGCGCACCGGCCCGAAAAACTGGTCTTCCCCCCGGACGTATCCGAGAGGGAACTCCAGTCCACGGGCGCACGTGGAGGTTTCCTGTCTTAGCACCCCTACAAATTTGGGCTTAGTAGTAAAGTAATTAGGTAAAGTTAAACACAAAACTATACATAAGTGTGCAAAGACAGTAGATTTCTGTACACAGAAGGTATGAGCCCTGCCTCTTAAACTAGGGTCACCTGTATCTTAAGAGGCACATGCAATTCTAGGAAATGTATACAATTCCGGAGGTATTTGGGAAATGTATAAAAAAAGTGTTTACTGTTTAGGAAGACGGAGCGTACTCGTACCTCGGGGACCCAAGAGTTGTTGGTGCCTTTGAAAGTAGACGTCAGGGGCACCCCGAGGTTCGGTTTGGTTAGGTTAGATTTCATTCCGGACGATTTTAGGAATTACATACATTTCCTAGGAATTGTATACTAAACAGTACATAGGTAGGTACATTTCCGTTAACATAAATATATTTTATATAGAGTGACACAGCTCGGTTGAATTCTTGGTTTTTCCAATCAGCGCAGTCACTAGGGACTGATAGAACAATGTTAGTTCAGCAAACAGCTGGAGTACACGGTGTTCAACATTTTAGTTATTCGTGTAGGGCTGTGTTTGCTTTGCAAAGAGGGATAGAAACGTTGTGTTTTTTGTAGTAATTTTGGCTTTTTGTATAAGTCTTATATATGACTGTTCAAAAGACTTTTGACCTTTTAACGAATCTCCAACCTCATTTCTTGTTTGTTAATTTACTTTACTTTTTAGTTGCCTTAAATCAGACCAACTTCAGACTGTCAATGATTTTTACATTATTCGATTTCATCTCCTTTTTCACGAATTTACTGGACCAAATGGAACGTGAAATTAACGTAAGTAATAAATGACATAATTCTGGGGTATAACACGTAAAAAAACTTAATTCATAACCGCCTACACTAAACAGCCTACTTACGAAATAAATATCATTTCACTTTAATAGTCAGCGTGGTTCAATTATGGGTCAAACACACTTGAACTTTTTAGATTTCCACCCACGCTAAGAAGGAAAGATATTGCTACAGTATCACATATCAGGTCGAGGTCAACGTGCTTTGGATTGACAAGTAAAGGTAATTCTACCTTTTGAAATGAGATAATTTTATTCAACATCGTCTCTGATTGGTCAAACGATCTTGAGAGAGATGCCATCAGCCTTGACCAACATTATTTGACATTCAGATAGGTCTGTGATAGTTTTGTTAATTGGGCTATCTGCTGAATAAGTTATAACTAGGACGGTAAACTTTTGTGGAAATAGGGCTCGCTCTAATTTCTTTATACACCATTTCAAACTGTTTCCCAGAATCTTTTCAATGCAGCATTATGATTTAGGTTTTATTATTATTATTATTTAGGTTTAGGAACTCCAAGAAGGGAAACGGAAACGCGGTGGTCAGTTGCTACGTTTCAAGGATGTTCTGAATAGACACTTTAAGAAGTGCCAAATTGACCCTTCAACATGGGAGAACCAGGCACAAAATCGGCCCGAGTGGAGACGCTATGTACAGGAGCAGGTTTACACCTTTGAAGAGACAAGAAGGTTACAATTGGACAAGAAACGTGACGACCTAAAAGCTAGACCACCTGCAAATATAACTTACAAAGTCATCAATGGTGTTCTTACATGTCCACTTTGTGCTCGGAGTTTTACGGCAAAAGTTGGATATGCGAGTAACTGGAGAGCACATGAAAGGGCATATCAAAATTCTCAACCACTCTAGTCAGTCAAGTCATCGATTGCAGTCACTGTGGCCGAAATCGGCTAGATGGCATCATCATTGATTTAGGTAATTTGGCATATATCAAGTATTTAAGGAGGCACTACATAGCATAGTTGTTTTGCATTACCTTTTTATATTAAATAGTGATGTACTCAGAAAATTCAGATGCAAATTTCTCACAACCACTGTGCGTATTCGGTTAGATCTATAATTGAATGTAAAGCACAAGGAAGAATTTTGACGACATGGCGCAGTGGTTGAGCGATTCCCTGTTGTTTTGCGTGTCATGGGTTCTAATGCCGGATGGTGTCTATGTGTCAGGTGTATGTGTATGTGAGTTTAAAATAAATGTTTGTAAACATATCCACGATACAGATACAAATTCGTAACGCGAGGCAAGGTTTTGTATTTAAAAATAATATGGGCCCCCCACGGTATAATGTTTTTTTTTTGCACAATGCATTGCGTGCACCGAGACAACAGTAAACCATAGTTTTGATTTAGCTACAATGTAGTCAGTGCATAACCACAGAATTTCCAGGCACAGTTGGGATTTTTGCAATCGGGACAATCACAAGGGTGTTTAATGGTTGTTGGTTCACAAACAGCGCTACAACGCTGGATCTAGCGCGTCGAGCGCTGTTTGTTGTATGAAAACAACCACAGAGCTGCGGCTGTGCGCCTCCGCGGACAGTCACTACAGGAATAGGCAGCAGAACATGTTAGATTTCAAATATTTAGGCTAACGTTATAATTTCTTGGTTAAATATACAACCGCTGCGCTTGCTTAGATTGACTCTCGGCTGGGTGACCCTCATTGATACCGAGTTTCCTCCGCTTCGGGAAACGCCGTTGATCCCGGCTGTCATTCATAGATCTTTGACATTTATTATATTTGACAGTACCCCGAAAGTCTAATAACTAATCTTATTTAGGGGTGTCGTATTACCCGGTACTAACTGGGTTGTGGAGGTCATTTCAGCCTGGGATCGCTCACTGCTGGATATGCCTCCGCCTTTATTTACGATATCTCTCGAGTTCTGAGCATCTACCATCCATCCATCTGTGCCCTGCGATCTTGACGATATCGTCAATGCAACGAGTTTTGGGTGGCCCCAGTTAATAATACTGCGTGTTCAGTTTATTTGAGGGAGACTAGGAAAATGATAGGGTTATGTCTAAAACACGAGTTTTTCAGCCTGATGAGCACTTTCTGTTGACGTATAAATATTGAAGATCTGAAACACCTGATCAGACAGACATTTCAGTACTTCGATTTTGACGACCCCGTTATCGCTGGCATTTGCAACAGGATCCGCGTACGAAGTCGCGGGCAAAAGCTAGTTAAGTCTAAAATGTTCTCACTAATGAGAGAAAGTGGGTTTTAATTTACCACATGACTGTTCGGGTTGGTTCTTGGACTTGGTGGTTTATTCACAATGTTTTTCCGCACATTTTTGAGACAGATGGTGATGAAAGAAATTGCTGAATGTAAAATCACTACTTGAATTCGATTCCACCCTAGGAAAACTGACCGTCAAAACGTTTGTACAGTTCAAAAAAGAACAAATATTATCAAGATTTCTTTGTATGTGTTAAAATTCATCCCTCTTTAAATTCTAGTGCTTCTAAACTCTTCAGGTTTGTTGTTAAGGTTGAGTTTTCCCTAACTTGAAGAAGGATAGCAATGTGCTTGAAACTATCGAATAGTTACAACTTACAACGTGGATGCAACGGATTCAATTTGCATTTGTACAGTTTGAGAGTTTGAGATTACTTTGGATTTAAAGTTATTGGTTGAAATGTTAAGGTTTGGTATTCTCTGAACGCAGTTAAGACAAAACTTTTGTCTTCATAGATTACCAACTCTACTTGACTTCTCCATCTTGATACCTAAGTTGGAAGATTCTTTCATTTCATCTTTTGATGCAGACTTGAAATATCTCCTCTATTGTAGTTGCGCTTACAAACATTTTAACTCACTCGGAACAACTAGTTGTAGATTATATGATGAGTAGGAGTACCCCAACAATGGGGAAAATTATAATTTTCATGAGAGCGTTTAATTGAGCGTTTTATACACCGTGTTCCGGACGATATACATAAACTTCGACCAGATGTTCAAACCACGGAAGTAAGCATTTTTCATTATGGACACATTAATAAATTCTTATTTTTTATTTTTTGTTAATTTTCATACAAACTAAATACCTAGACGTAAATAACCCGATATGCATGCCTCTTTATCCGAATTGGCAACGTCATTCATAACATTTGGCGGGCTGAAACAAATGAAATGCAAATAGTATTTGATAGATTTCAAATTAAGATACTTTCTCACTGCATAGCTCAATTAAATTTCATTAAATGAAATTACAAATATCTTTGTATCGAAGCCTTTTTAAGTACTACTTCCTTTGTTGGATTTGATTTGTAAAAGCCATAGAAGTATTTGCTAAAGTTTATGGATAACGTGAAGAACACGGTGTATAACAGTAACGACACGACATCGGTAGTTTCATTCAATTGTAGTGAAAATGAGCGAGAACTGACGATAATGTCATTATCTGGGCTGTCTCATAAGGTAACGGTGATTGGAACGCAAAGAATTATTGAAGGATCATCGTGTTTTAGTCAGTGCAAGTCTGACAGTCACTCCTATCCCGCCCTAGACGGGTACCCCATTTGATGATTTCACCGCGATAAAAAAATGTGAAATGACATGAAATGATGAAATGGAATGATGAAACGAAATGATGAAATAAAATGATAAAATGAAATAATGAACTAATTGATGAAATGAAATGATGAAATGAAACGATGAAATGAAATGATGAAATGAAATGATGAAATGAAATGATGAACTGAAATGATGAAATGAAATGAAATGATGAAATGAAATGATGAAATGAAATGATGAACTGAAATGATGAAATGAAATGAAATGATGAAATGAAATGATGAAATGAAATGATGAAATGAAATGATGAAATGAAATGATGAAATGAAATGAAATGATGAAATGAAATGAAGTGATATTTATTTTTGCAAGTAGGTTAATATCAACACTGTTACACGTCGTCTTTTTACAAATTAGATGTGGCCGGTGTTTCGTACCTGACTACTCTGAGAAGAAACAGCCGAAACAAAATCAGGGGTCACTGTCTCTTTTAAAGTCCAGACAATAAATTGGTAGTCATACGAGGGCCATGTAGGTTAATGTCTGAGATGGTCTTTTGAAGAAAGAACCACACAGATTTGAGTGGACCTATCCAGAAATTACAAGCATTTGTCAGTTATCGTGTAGCTTGACTCATAACTCAAGGAGCTCAACGTAACGACGAATCTTTTCCCGTGTGTAAAAAGCCTCCATTGTTGTAATATGTAAAAGTGTTCAAGTAATAGTAGGAGTCGACAAATATTTTCAATGGAGAAATTATTTTGGAAAGTTTCTCTTTTGGTGTCAGTTATCCTTCTGAACTACCCCCGCCACCTATCTCCGTCGCCAGTCACCCGCTGCACTTGCTAACTAATTAGCTACCCACGCATAGCATTCCTAAAAACATGAATACATTGCGGACAGAGCCGGGTGAACACGTATGTTTTACATTCAGAAAGAGCATTCATGAAAAGGTTGGCTGTTCAGTTAAATAAAAGGTATTTTTTATTCAGTGCTGTTAAGAAAGAAATACAGGTTTTTCTATAGTATAACGGAGATAAAAATTGTTTGTATGTTTTTTTTTTTTTTTCGTGGTAAAATCATCAAATGAGTCCTCCCAGCCCCGGGCAGGGCGGGAGGGACTGTCAGACTTGTACTGACTAAAATCCACGGTGTCCTTCGGTAGCCCTTTTGCGTACCGGAGTCGCGGTATACGTATGTCCCGCGACCCCGGCAAGGCTGTGGCCCTCTAAAGGGGGGCCCCGTCATTGTGCTGACGCTCTTTGAGGCGCGCGTGGAACACAACGCGCCGTCGACCCGGGCCATGGTCGGACAGCGAGTTGCCCTTTACTCGCCGCCCGCATGCCCGCGCCTACGGTGGCCGGAGATCGTCCCGCGACATCCGTCGCCGTGGGCGTCTACCACTGCGGCTGAGGGAGGACGCTGTCCTCTCCCTCGTGCGGCCCGCCTCCTCCTTCGCGAGCATGACTGCTTCGCAGAAGGAGGCGACCGCTTCCCACTCCGTCTCGCCCCGCAGCATGGCCTCGACCAATGCCGGGCGCGAGAGGTCTCCGCCTATCGCCGTCGAGAGGACACGGCGGTGCTCTGCCCAAGCGGGGCAGTCCTGCACCGTATGCTCCACCGTGTCCTCCGGGCGGTCCTCTCAGTGGTGACACCCCCGCGTTTCCTCCTTCTTTATCCGACACAGGTACCTCCCAAAGCATCCATGCCCGGTGAGGACCTGCGTCATGCGGTAGGTGAGGACGCCGTGGGACCTATCCAGCCACTCCTCAAAGAGGTCTTACAGCCGCGATTGCGGCGTGCCCGATTGTTTGTATGTTTGTGGTTATCACCAGAACAAATAATCTAAAAATCTTTTATGGTAGGTAGGAAGTTACATTATTCCTGAGTACTATAGGCTATGATATGATAACTATACATTCAATTTATATAATTTACTGCATATATCTATTGAATTTCTATTTAGTACGTCAGTTACAATATCGAAAAAAATACAGAAAAACACGTATTTGTTTGTTTTGTTTTAAATCAATAGGTGCACACAGAGCGAGCAGCCTCGCGAAGCATTTCCTGCGCTCGTCAAATGCCTCGCGAAGCTGCTTGCTCTGTTTGGACGCGCAATTGTTTCTCGACCGAGGCACGAAACAAAAGCCGACACTGTATGGCTCGGCCGCTCGGTCGATCGCCCGCGGCAGCGCGCAGGCTTTCCTCGGCCGAGACACGTCCAAACTAACCGAGATGCTTCACGCGGCAAATGCCTCGCGAGGCTGCTCGTTCTGTGGGGCCGCACCTAATGAATATTCACAAAGATAAAAAGTTTCGAAATTCGGGAGTGGGGGCTTGTGACGTCATAACGCCTGTAAAATTATATCCATCAATAAATAATAATAATAATAATAATTACCTTACCGTTACCCAATTGGAAATCTCCGGGGCCGGACGGACTGCATAACTTTTGGCTTAAATGGCTTACTAGTTTACATACTTGCCTGGCATCTCAATTCCAGTCATCCTTAGAGTCTGGGTCGCTACCCCAGTTTCTAACAACTGGTGTTACCCACCTGCTCCATAAATCAGGTAGTACCACGGAACCCAAGAACTATAGACCGATCACTTGTTTATCGACGGTCTATAAACTTCTTACGTCCATTTTGAGAGTAAAAATTAATACACATATTGAAAGTAACTCCATTATGTCTGCCTCTCAAAATGGATGTAGGAACGGGTCCCGTGGTACTAAGGAGCTGCTCCTCATTGATATGGCCATTAGCCAACAGGTTCGTCGATCTCGCAGGGATTTGTCCACATGCTGGATAGATTATAAGAAGGCCTACGACTCGGTGCCACATACATGGCTCATGAGGGTGCTAGAGTTGTACAATATAGATGCAACTCTACGCGCCTTCCTTGAATCATGTATGGGGCAATGGAGAACGGTCCTCCGCTATCCAGGGTGTCGACAGATCCAGGCGAACGATGAACCTGTATGGATCAAGCGGGGAATATTCCAGGGCGACAGTTTGAGTCCACTTTGGTTCTGCTTAGCCCTGAATCCTCTAAGCACATTGCTGGAGGACTCAGGTCTGGGCTATCGGTTGAGGAGAGGCGGTCAGGTCATATCTCACCTTCTATATATGGATGATCTGAAACTCTTTGCCCCCAACAAATTGCGACTAATGGAGCTACTGAAGGTAACTGAAACTTTTAGTAGTGCCATCAGGATGGAATTTGGTGTGGACAAATGTGCAGTCATGCATGTAAAGCGAGGGGAGATTATGGAATCTGAAGGGATTCAGCTTTCAGATTCCATACACCTCAGATCACTATCCTCATCCGAGACCTACAAGTATTTGGGTATGTCGGAAGCGTTAGGCATTAATGTACCGGACGTGAAACAATTGTTGAGGGAGCGCTTCTTTGGACGCTTGAAAAAGGTCTTAAACAGCCTTCTTTCAGGCGGAAACAAGGTGCGCGCCTTCAACGGTTGGGTCATGCCGGTCTTGATGTACTCTTTCGGCATACTCAAATGGACTCAAACTGAACTCGACGCCTTGGATAGACGAGTCCGTACGCTGTTGACCGCAAACCGGATGCATCACCCACGATCATCGGTGATGAGGCTGTACATCCCGCGGAAGTGCGGGGGTCGAGGCTTTTTAAATGCTAAGACCCTCCACAACCGCGAGGTGTGCAGTCTTAGAGAATATTTTTTGAAAATGGAAGTGGGTATGCACCGAGATGTGGTCACAGTGGACAAGGGACTCACCCCGCTGTCCATGGCTAAAGAGAACTGGCACAAACCTGTGATACTCAGTGCCGAAGACCGCAAGGAGGTATGGCAAAGCAAGGAGCTACACGGACGCTTCTACCGGGCCCTTCATGGGCCCGATGTAGATTTTCTAGCGTCCGTGTCCTGGCCACGTTTCGGTGACCTCTTCGGGGAAACTGAAGGTTTTGTCTGTGCGATTATGGACGAAGTTATCTTGACGAACAACTACCGGAGACATATTATAAAGGATGGGACGATTGACGTGTGTCAGGCATGCCATCGTCCAGGTGAATCCATTAGACATATTATCTCTGGTTGTTCTCGTCTTGCTAACGGCGAGTACTTGCACAGGCACAACCTAGTAGCCAGAATCATTCACCAGCAACTTGCGTTGAAATAAAAACTTGTGGAATCTGAGGTACCGTATTACAAGTATGTGCCCGACCCAGTTCTCGAGAAAGACCATGTCACGTTGTACTGGGATCTGCCTATCATTACTGATAGGACTATTGTCGCCAATAAGCCTGACATAGTAGTGATAGACAGATCAGCGCGCCGCGCAATGATAATCGATGTTACCATCCCACATGACGAGAACCTCGTGAAGGCTGAGAAAGATAAACAAATCAAATATATCGACCTAGCGCGCGAGGTTGTCGACATGTGGAATGTGAGCTCGGCTATCATTGTGCCGATTGTCGTTACTGCCAATGGCCTGATGGCAAAGAGCCTCGACGAACATCTTTCGAGGCTCTCATTAGGGGGTTGGATCAAGGGCCTGATTCAGAAGGCAGTACTCCTTGATACGGCTCGCATTGTGAGGAGGTTCCTGTCTCTGGAGCCCTAACCACCGGTAGCTTGGACCCTGCTCCCACACCGGCGGATCTCTATTTTTATATTTTTAAATGTTTTATATCGTTTTGTTTTTTATTTAAAATATTTAAAAATGTAATTATATGTAAGTTTAGTGAATAAAGGAAATAATAATAATATTCCACAACTATCACACAACGCCATCTAGTCCCAAGCTAAGCAGAGCTTGTGTTATGGGTACTAGACAACTGATAAACATACTTATATATTTCTAAATACATACATATTATAGATAAATTACACCCAGACTTAGAACAAATGATCGTGCTCATCACACAAACATTTGTCCTGGGTGGGAATCGAACCCACGACCTCCGGCATAGCAGTCAGGGTCACTAACCATTAGACCAACAGGCCTGTCAAGTGAAGTTTTGTGATTTTCAGAACCATTGTATCTTCGTCAATGTTGGCTTACGTAACAAAAGAAAATATCATCATCATCAGCCTATTTAATGTTCCCACTGCTGGGACACAGGCCTCCTCTATGTGAGACGGAGTGGGCCATAATCTACCACGCGGGCCCAGAGCGGATTGGTGGATGTCACATGTCTTCAAATTTTTGGTTCTAGGACACGCCGGTTTCCTCACGATGTTTTCCTTCACCGTTTTGAGAGCAGTGGCGATAAAGTAAATTACACAAAGTAATGCGCCTAGCTAGGCGGGCCGCGTGAGGGAGAGGACAATGTCCTCCCTCCGCTCCACGGAGTGGACGCCCACAGCGACGGACGTCGCAAGACGATCTCCGGCCACCGTAGGCGCGGACATGCGGGCGGCGAGTAAAGGGCAACTCGCTGCCCGACCATGGACCATGCCCGGGTCGACGGCGCATTGTGTTCCACGCGCGCCTCAAAGAGTGTCAGCACGATGTTGTTGTAATTGTATGTTGTTATTGTTGTCTACTAAGTCCGAAAAATTAATAGCACGGGCGGGCGATGAGTTACAACGCAATGGATCGAGGCTAAAACTTGACGTGAACGAAGTCACAGGCGGGAGCTATTTTTATATAAGTTATCAAGCTTTTTTTACCCTTGCCACGCTAAATATCCTTATAAAAGGAAAGGTTAAAGGTGGGCTCACGTCTAATATTCGGGTACGGTTTGATCTCATATATGTTTCAATTCACTACAAAATGTATGACATCTAAAATGGGCTGAAACCTTTACAAGTATCTACACTTATCATTAAGTAGTGTTGATGAAAGTTGACAAGAAAAAAAAATATCCAGATAAAAAAAAAATATTTTCACAATAGCAGCCTGTGGCTACGTCGAGGGATTGTCTAAACATAGCCTGTTTGCACGCCGTTACGGAACAAGGTGTTTTCAAGGGATTTCAAGGCAGGAAGACTAATTTTAGAACACAAGAATATCATGGGGTTGCGATTAGTTCATAAATAGACTGATGTAGAAGCTAGTTAGGAGCGAGCTGCCTATGAGTAAATGTTTATTTTTATGGCCTCGGTAAAAGAACCGTAAAATTACATAGGTACATGTTCAAAGAACAAAAATTAAACGAAGTGTTACGAAACTCTCCGATGATTCACGAGCGAAATTTTTTCTTGCAAGTAGGTGATATATAACGTCCATTCCGAGCATCCCTTCTGAGCTATGACTCCAGATAAAGCGTCCTCCTGTATTACAACGATAAAGAGCCGTCTGTTTCTTCAAAGGTACGGACAAAAAACACTTTAAACTTTTGTAATTGCCAAAGTTTAGGGATGTCCACGGGGTGAAGCTAGATTTAATTTGGACTTGGCAACTTGGGGTGAAACAAGGGACGTTTTAATTGACGTTGATGTGCCGACAGGTCGCCGTATTGTGTAGAGACCTGTAGTCAAGTCTTATTTATGTATGTCGACAAGTCCCGCCCGAGGAATGTCGGCTAACTAAATGCTAAACATGTTTTTTGAAGTAGGGTCGAGTAAATTTCACAATTCGCTTGTCAAATTAACGTGACGAAATCTTACATTTCATTACATTATTTTTGATCTTACTAATATTTGTTACTTCTTCCTAATCTTACTGAGACTGAGTATGTATGTATGTGTTTGTCTGTGTGTGTTTGGTACAGAGATAGTAATTATATCAGCGATTAACACTAAGGATATTTTTATCACGTTTTTAAGTTCCTGTGGGATTTTCTACTAGAAAGCGGGCGGACCCAAATTGAAGTACTAGATAGTGTATCACACTCAACTTATGTAGGTACTTTTACATAAAATACGATAACTACCTTTAATTTGTTTGGTTTTCTAAGAATTCATATAAATGGGACACAAAATAATATTTAAACAGCAAAAGATTAATAATGAGTTCTTAAAACTACAGTTAAATTTATTTTATGTTTATTATAGTAGGTCAAAGTTTCCGAAGGTCACCTTCAGTTTTCCAAGAAATAATTTCCAGTCGTTAATCGAATTAGTACTATTCAGACTAATTTGTTTGTAGATGCTTAACCTAGTTTGAAGTGAACAATAGTTTGAAATCAAATGTTGTTTTGTAGCAGTTATTTTAGAGGGTAATAGAGTGTTAATTACGAAAACGTATCAATTATTTCAGCTATTAATTTTATCGGTGTGGACTCGCTGGAAACTTGTATTTTGTAATCAATAATAATTTCCACCTGAACTATGACTTAGCCCGTACTTAGCCAAGTATAAGTTTATTTATCCCTATTCAAAAACTTGGTTTAGCTTAGCCAAAGTATTTAAGTACTATCTGAAGTAATACTTTCAAAAGATGCTTAGCAACGACTATTTATTTCAAACTGTCTTAACATATCACCTATCTACTTAACTCTTTGAGAAACTATTAAATACATTGAAGTGAATACAGAAAGCTTATAATTAAACAAACAAACTCACCGTTTAACGAGTTATTTCAATGTAATCAAATGATTTAATTAGTTGCTCACACATCGATACAAATGCCGACGAGACGCTCGACTGAGCGAGCGAGTTCAATCAGAAATCTTTGTTTCTGCGTCACTATTACGTGTTTCATATATTAAATTATGGAAATTTCTGTAATGACGCAAATATTAGAGCAGATAAAGACTTTTGACTTTGATTTCGCTCGCGTGGTTGTCGAAAGTAATCCCAAGACCACCGGGATAAAAGCTATCCATGTCTATATGGTAGCTGACAGATTTGACAGTAGGCGGTCAATTTGTTTTATCACATTTAAACATGAGGAGCTCAGCGTGCAATGTAGAGAGCAATGCTGGAATTCTCTCTGGCGGATAGAATTCGGAACGAAGTCATTTGCCAGAGAACCAAAGTTATCGACATTGCGCGTACAATAAGCACGTTGAAGTGGAAGTGGGCCGGCCACGTCTGTAGACGGACCGATGGTAGATGGAGCAGACAGGTGCTAGAGTGGAGACCGCGAATAGGCAAACGTAGTGTAGGACGCCGCGCGACAAGATTGGTCGATGATTTGAAGAATGTGGCTAGCAGCGGATGGATGCGGATTGCCCAGGACCGGGAGGGTTGGCGCTCTTTGGGGGAGGCTTACGTTCAGCAGTGGACGGCAATATAGGCTGATAATATAAAAATAATATTTAAACATAGAAAAATAATTTTCTTTCTTTATTTTAAAACTAAAACCTACAAAAGTCACGCTCTAAATAGTACAAAACAAGAAATTGTTCTAATCTGGTTTTTTTATGTTCATTAAATATGACATAAAAATATAAATAAACAACTAACGAGCAACAAAATCTAGCGAACAGTGGTATAGCTTACGAGTTGTGGGTCGGGGGTCCTTGTGTTATTTATTTAAAACTTCGCAAAACACCTAATTGAACCTTAGTTGTAAGCCCTGGCTGGAGCCTTAAAGTAATTTTGGCCACCACAGGAATGTCCGGTTAAGCAGTATCAAGCTTAGAGAGTTGTTGCACTGCGAGAGGCCATGTCAAAAAACAAAAAAAAAAAAACATGGCAAAAAACCAAAAATTCGAAGACATGTGACATCTACCAACCAGCACTGGGCACGGATAGTGGATTATGGGCCCTTCTCCCTCTCACAGAGAAGAGGTCTGTGTCCCAGCAGTGGGAACATTATAGGCTGATGATGATGAAACAATAAATACGTGTTTTTATTCGCATGCTCAGAGGATATTTGGACGACCACATCAAACGAGACACCTCTCTAGTTCTTTTTGGAATTATGGAAAGAATCTTAAGTTCAGATGTACATAATATATTATCCGGTGTAATGTTGACGCGACCAATAGGTCGGTTATCAATTGTCAAAACAATTGCTTAAAAAATGGCCACAGTTTGAGATATAAACTTACAAATATAAGTACGTGCAGCTCCAATGTAATCGGTAACAAAAGAAAAAGTAGTTAAACAGCTGTTTAACAGCTACATACTTTCCTCTACATTTCAAACCGCACTTAATTTCCACGGCATTTACTGAAGCTAAAGTAAATGTTCAGAGTGACTTTCATTTAAGAATTAAGCCACCTACGTGCAAAAGGCAACTATCCAACGTTAAGAGCTCCACTGCAGTGGCGACCTCTGTCTGCTAATGGCAACAAACTGCGTTCATCTGTCCGTCTGTCACGGAGGGCAATTACTACTATTTCCCTTTGACCCGTGGCATTGGTCGTTAGTAGTGGTATTTGACTGGTTAATACTCGTATAGTGAAATTATTACCATTATTATTGGTCACAATAAGATTTGAAGACACAAACACAATATTATAAACAAACTAAATTAGATCTAAACTAGATAGATTTTTAGGAACTACTAGAATTGAGTATTAAATATTATGTGTATGGCGCGCTTCATTTCTTCGCCAACATTTTTTTAAGCTATTGCATAGCTTTTATCGCGGGTTCTGAGCGCGGCTCGGCGCGGCGACCGAATCAAGAAATTCCCAAAAACCTAAGTAAAAAACCTAGGGAGAGGGAGAGGGAAAGAGAGAGGGAGAAGGAGAGGGAGGAGAAGGAGAAGGAGAACGTTTCTTGCCGTTTCATTTGATTGACGTGGCCGACCATAGCCTCATTAGTACAGTAATAAATATAATAAATTAATAATTATAATTGCATAAGTTGATAAAAAATGCTATGCAATAGCTTTACCGCGGCAGTCCCCGAGTGCTACTTACTTTTTGTTTTTTAGTGGGTTTAATCTATAACCTATACAATTATTTCAAAACTTCCGTTCAGTATGACACCTGTCACAATAAACATGCTCCTTCTGAGACGTTCATACTCGGTGGCTAATAGTAGCAGAAGAGCAATATACAACAACAACGTGCGACAAAACGTATTCAATGTATTATAGCGATAGGTACCATACAGGTTGCCTTTACTACATTTCAGAATTCGGTGCAATACATATTATTTACAAGCTACAATAGCAATATCGTATATTTGGGCAACGCCTCACAACTCAAAGCTATGACCGTTCCGTTTTCCGAATACGTTATTTTCTTTGTTTTGAATATAACGTCCGTTATTTTTATTTGAAATACGTTTTATCATACGTCTATACGAGAAATTCGAGGCGGAAGCGTCAGTTTCGCGTCTTGACGTAGTGGAAACGAATTTACGAAATGGCTTTGTAGTTTAACAGCGCTTACATATCTGTATTGTTACATTAGCATAACAGAGCTGTATGTTTTGAAAGCGAGATTAGTTGCGAATTGTATAAAATTTCTATATTTTGAAGGGTATAAAATGATTAGTTTATTTGCATAATCATTAATGATACATCATTCAGGCTGATGATCTTGGTGTTAGTGACTTTCAATTTTTTTTTAATCACCTTCTAGTTCGAGAAAAGACTCTTATGTTATGGCTCCAACCTTGGTTGAATGGTAGACAATGCCTCAGGCATTAAGCCCCAATTTAACGTTTTTATTAAAATTATTTAGCAAAAGCTATAAAATGACCTATGACTGTAATTCTAGTATGTTATTATATTCAAATTTTCGTTTTTAATTTTAACTATAATTCTGTTTAATTTCATTTTCATTTTGATTATGTTACTGTCTGATTTTATTTTTGATTTTAATTTAATTTGGTTGTGATAATTATCCGTACGAATTTATTCGATTGCGTTGTCGGTTATTATTGTTATTAATTGTTTTTTATTATTATTCTGTTTAAATTATTTGATTATGTTCTGTTGAATGTTTATTTGTAAAACATACCATATTTTAAAAGAGTAACCATGGAGTTTCTTGCCGGTTCTTCTCCATGGAATCGACCAACCCGAACCGAGCACCTGTTGTCGACGTTTTATAAGTGCCCTCATGGGCCTATGTGAAATAAAAATATTTGATTTTGATTGATTGATTTCTGTAGTAATTTTATTGTTTAATTTATTAATTTTTAATAATTATTTTGTATTTAGTTTACTTTAATTTTAGTACGATTCTAATTCAATTAGGTTTTATAATTTTAATTTTATTTCTTCCTCAATTTTTGCCTGTGACTTTTGTGTTTTTTATTTCAATTTTTTGCTTTAATCTGGCACGAGGAGCTTGATTGTTCCGTGTATCAAAATATATCCTGTTATTTATACATTTAATCAATAGGTATGTAGTGCATGTTGTGCTTACCTGTAAGAGATTGATACACTAGACCCGAATTGTATTAATGTAACACATAATTGTTTGAGTGTACTCAATTGTTGGTGAGCCAAATAAATAAATAAATAAAATATAGTAACCTTAAAATTAGTTCTTAATCGAAGATTGTAACTATATTTTTGAGCCTTTTGGGATTGAAACTATAGGACCGTGGGGTTCGAGTGCTCTCAGCCTCTACAGAGACATCTTGTTGACGCTTCCCGTGACCAAAGAGCAGCCTTTTACCTTGGTCAGAGGCAACACCGCCAGTCTCTTGGGCCCATTACCAGTTAACAGCGTTGAAGATGAATTTTACGATGATCTATAATAGTTTAGTTTAGCTTTATTTTGCGATGTGGGGGTGAGGAGGGGTTAAGTAAACAACATGATGTGTACTACTCCGAGAATCAACTGCAGAACTGAACTCAACTGAACTCTCTTCTCCTTTAATTGGTGGCATATATATTATACATAGATAGTAGGTACCTACGTCACTACGTGCTAATACTAAGGCCCGTATTACAGAACGAAACTCAGGCACTGATCTCTGTTTAATACTAGTTTTGAGTTGAGATTTCATTTTAGAATACTCCTCAAGCATAGATTCGTTGATCATAGTTCAGCCGAGTGTAGGTTTATTATAGATCATTACTCAGTTGTTGATTACAGTTTAAGTAAAGATTTGATCTCTGATCGCGCAAGTGTGGTCGACACCGCGCTTGAGCACAGATTTTCTTGTCAGTTTGGCAGATTATTGTGTTGTCGAATCGAAGTTTAAATAAAAATTCAAAAAATGGATATTTTCGAAGAAACTGATTATTACAATAGCATATTTAACGATGAGTCCAACAGGAGGTTGAACGGGCAACTCGCTGTCCGACCATGGACCATGCCCGGGTCGAAGGCGCGTTGTGTTCCACGCGCGCCTTAAAGAGCGTCAGCAAGATGACGGGTCCCCCTCTCTAGAGGGCCAAAGCCTGCCGGGGTCGCGGGACTTATCTCATTACCGTGACCCCGGAACATAAAGGGCTATTGAAGGACACCGTGGATTTTAGTCAGTACAAGTCTGATAGTCCCTCCCGCCCTGCCCGGGGTGGGAGGAGTCCGAGTCATTTGATGATATTAGGTACTCACTTGATGTTTTTACAAGGGAACAAAATTTTCACTATACAAAAACCGTAATAACTTAAAAACTACTGGACCGATCTTCATGAAACAACTTGTAAACATGTTTTTACAATAAAACACAACCCTTTTTAATACTTTAATCAACGGACATACATAAACAAAAAAGTGAGTTTTCAAGTTACGTAATTTTTAATGCACCTACACTTTAAACTTTTTTACAATTTTCTAAGATGAAACTTAACTAAATAGATTTTAACAGACACAAGCAAGATAATCTAATAAAAATCCACTATTTACGCAACACTATTACCGGATTCTAATTAGAAAACACTGTCAAAAATCACCTTACAAACTACACTGTTCAACGGCAAAGTTCTTCCCACTACTCACACCCCTTGTCCCTGCGTGGGTCTCGTCGCCGACAGCTGGACTAATACCATCGCATCAAATAAGTAGAAGGCCTTTAACCAGCAGTGAGACAATATTAGCATCAGGGCAGGGACCACCACCGCCACTGGTCATCCGATGTTGTCGCTCCCTTGTGAGGGTATCTCTTTGGTGGGTCTTCAAATTTTGCCAAAGGGGCCTTAATTGTTCTTCTGATGCGTGTAAGATTCAGATATAATACATTTTCAATGACCGGTATTGGAAGAATTGCAAATTAATATAAATACTTCAAACTCACTGACTGACTAACTGTCACCACCACAGATACACTGGGGAAACACTCCGTTCTACGAACACGCTTGTATTTATATTTTTCGACATTACATCCGACTGTCATATCTTTCAACATACTTTCATTGCGCAAAATTAGCATTTTAAAATAAAACCTACACCTAAAAAGCTTATGCATTCTTGAAATCATAATTTCATGACTAATTCGGTTCGAAACTAAATTCTTATTTTGCGTAAGTTGAAACAGAAATGGAGAAGAAAATAAAATGTAAACGAAAACAAGCTGATGCCACAGACAAGACGTATTCTCTGCTTGAGGCGCGATGTGAATCTCGATTCAGCTGAGTGTAGTTTGATTATTGTTCTGAAATAAGAATAATGCTCAAGTGCAGATTCTATATTTAAACTATGATCAGGTGATTTAAGATCAAACTAGACTTGTGTAGCGTTCTGTAATACGGACCTAAGACTACGAACACAGCTTATTTACCGATACGTGACATGCTGATGTACAATATACGTGATGTGATGATGAACAATATACGTGACTTCACACCACAATTTTATATTTTTCTCATCATTTTATGGGCCGAAGTATCACTAAAATACTGAGTATCTAAAAACAAAGGCTGAAATAGAATAACCATCACTCATATTTAACCCTTTTGGAGATATGTAACTGACACCAAAATACAGGAGCAAATATACAGAGAAAAAAAAACTTGTCGTTTTTATTACACATCCCCTTTTGATACATTCGTTGTTTTGGATACCCACGAGGTTACAAATGGCCGTGTCGTATGGTTTCCGGTTACAAATGGACCACCCCATGGTACCCTCGGGTGTCATCGCTGGGATGTAAGGGACCGTGGCATCGGAAAGGGGCGATATTACCAATATCTATAATAAAGCATTCTCATATTTCCCATATCCTTAAAAAATAGACTTGTTTCGCAAGAAAACGTCCGGAAATAAGATGGGTCAAATGTTTGGATCGACCCAAAAGTTTTAAATTCGTCGAAGACATAATGTGTTATTGGCTTGAGAAAATCTCAACCTATATTATTATCTAATTATGGTAAAAACCAGCATTTCCCCTATTTTTTTCCCTTTAAGATTTATTCAAAAGTGTCCCGTATCATATGTACCAAAATTCATCAAAATTGATACAGCATTTTAGTTTAAGGCATTCTAGTTGTAATCGTGTTACAACTAGAATGCCTTAAACTAAAATGCTGTACCAATTTTGATGAATTTTACAAATAATAAAAAATTATAAAATTTATTTATTTTCTCACCACAATATAATCTCACATTTGGAACGGTAGCAAGACATAAACAATGTTAATAACTATACTGTGGGAGGCTGGTGCCTAAACTGGGCTTAACGCCTGTATAAATAAAATACATTTTAGGATAATAATAAATAAACTTAGAGCCTCGACGAACATCTCTCGAGGCTCTCATTAGGGGGTTGGATCAAGGGCCTGATTCAGAAGGCAGTTCTCCTCGATACGGCTCGCATTGTGAGGAGGTTCCTGTCTCTGGAGCCCTAACCACCGGTAGCTTGGACCCTGCTCCCACACCGGTGGATCACTATTTTTATATTTTTAAATGTTTTTTTTTTATTACTTTTTTGTAAAAATATTTAAAAATGTATTAATATGATTAGGTAAATGAATAAACGGAATAAACTTACACACATTTTATGATGTAAAGTATTTCGGATATAAAAGAAAATGTCTGCGTTTCACCATTTCACATCTTTCCTTTCCTTCATTAGGTTGTTGAAGTCCGCCCTGAGTGCAGCGCAAGGGTCTGCTCAGACACCTCCTTGCCGGATTGCTGCCCTGGGATCTGGAGGCGACTGCCCTCCAGCGCGTCTATGAGTGGCGCGTGGAGGCGCAGCGCCGGGGCGAATCCCTGCTGCCTCGACAAATCGAGGCGCGGAGGGAAGAGCTCCGGCGTGATCTCAGGGCAGTATGGAGGGAACGACTGTCGCAACCTAGGTTCGGGCACGCCGCAATCGCGGCGGTAAGACCCCTCTTTGAGGAGTGGCTGGAGAGGCGTCACGGCGTCCTCACCTTCCGCCTGACGCAGGTCCTCACCGGACACGGATGTTTCGGGAGGTTCCTGTGTCGTATAGGCAAGGAAGAAACGCCTGGGTGTCACCACTGCGAGGATCGCCCGGAGGACACGGTGGAGCATACGGTGCAGGACTGCCCCGCTTGGGCAGAGCACCGCCGTGTTCTCACGGAGGCGATAGGCGGCGACCTCTCGCGCCCAGCATTGGTCGAGGCCATGCTGCGGGGCGAGACGGAATGGGAAGCGGTCGCCTCCTTCTGCGAAGCAGTAATGCTAGCAAAAGAGGAGGCGGAACGCGTGAGGGAGAGGACAGCGTCCACCTCACGACCCAGCCGCCGCGGGAGACGCCCACGGCAACGGACGTCGCAAGACGATCTCCGGCCACCGTAGGCGCGGGCATGCGGGCGGCGAGTAATGGGTGACTCGCCGTCCGATCATGGACCATGCCCGGGTCGACGGCGCGTTGTGTTCCACGCGCGCCTCAAAGAGCTGTCAGCAAACTGACGGGGCCCCCTAAGAGGGCCGGAGCCTGCCGGGGTCGCGGGATTGTCTCACTCGGTAACCGTGACCCTGGTACATAAAGGGCTATTGAAGGAACACCGTGGATTTTAGTCAGTACAAGTCTGACAGTCCCTCCCGCCCCACCCTGGGCGGGAGGACTCATTTGATGATTTTACCACGCAAAAAAAAAAAAAAAAAAAAAAAAAAAAAGGGTCTGCTCAGACCTGTTTCTGCTTTATGCTTTGCCTGCCTTATTTCTATCCCGCACACTTAACCATCTCAAATTACTAGGTGAAAAGCGATCAAGCACACTTACCACTACATCGGTTAGGCCATAGGATACATTTATTAGCACACCAGCAAACTATACTCTGAACTAAGACAGACACGTTCGGTTATACGTAGTACCCGTATTGTAATTTCTGACCACGCGAAAATTCAAGCAAAAGGTCGTTCATAAATAGAACAATCGAAGTGAGGAAGTGTTTGTGGCACGCACGTCTTCCGTATTTTCTCACGCAGAACAGTATGATAAATATTGGAAGATAGATACGGCGTGCTCCTTCTAAAACATAGCACATGTCAAAGCCAGGCCTGTCGTAACGAGTATAAATCAATAGGCAAGGGTTACACCGTCACGTCGAGCGCTATCACGCGCTTGTAATACACACATCAAAAGTGTCTAGGGATCAAGCATTTTTATGCGGATTTCTTGAGATTGAGATGTGGCTTTGTAATAAATTTATGATTTTATAAATTTATATGGATCCTTTTTGGTGCATTTTATAATTTGAATCAGGAACTGTGAATCAAATTCGAGTAAAAGATGAAAATCAGCTGTCAATATTTTCCCTATAAAAACATACAACGCATTGAAGACATTATTAGTGCTACTGTTTCCCTACTACTGATTAAAACCAACGTTATAATGGAGCGGCGACGTCATTTAAGCAGGGAAGAAATGCTCAGAGCCGTGGGAATTATAGAAGCTGGTTCCCGGCAACGTACTGTGGCTTTAGCTCTGAATACAAGTCAGAGTGTTATCAGTCGACTTTGGACACGTTACCGAAGCACTGGTACCGTGGCTGAGCGCCATGGAGGACGGTATCGCTGCACCACACGGAGACAAGACCGATACATTCAAATCTTAACTCGAAGAGCTCCAACAATAACCGCCATGATGTTAGCCGTGAGGCTTCATCACTCTTCAGGGAACTTAATTAGCGACCAAACAGTCAGAAACCGCTTGCATGAAGTGAACCTTCATTCCCGAAGACCGCTACGGGTACCACCTATAGCAATGCACAATCGTAGGATTCGATATCAATGGGCTCTTGAACACAGAAATTGGGCAGAAGAACAATGGCGTTTCGTGTGCTTTTCTGATGAGTCTCGTTTCGGTATGAGACCGGATACAAGACGTATACGACACTTGAGAACCCCTGGACGCCAACAGCGATTAAAATCCTGCCAGGAAGTCCATCCTTATAGTGGTGGAACCATCATGGTATGGGCGGGTATTTGGATCGGCGGAAGAACTGAGTTGATTTGGATCAGAGGCAACCTCAACGCTCAAATTTATGCTGAGACGATTGTATCAGACGTCATCGTTCCTCTACAAGTGCAAATCGGTCCCTTATTTCAGTTAATGCATGATAATGCACGACCGCACACCGCAAGAGTTGTAAGACAGACTCTCGCCGCAGCTAACATCAATGTTCTGCCCTGGCCTGCTCAGTCGCCAGACTTGAATCCGATTGAGCATGCATGGGATATGCTACAGAGAAGAGCTCTGCCGAATATGGAGGGTATCCAGTCGCAAGAAGACCTTTTTTTGTTGTTGCAACGAACATGGGCGGCCATTCCACAGCGTGATTTGGATGAACTCATTTTGAGTATGCCAAACCGATGTTCTTGTGTTGTTAGTGTTCGCGGTAGAAACACGGATTATTAATTGTTCAAGTTACCCAATAAAATTTTAAAGAAAACTGTTATTTCAGTCTTTTTTTCGAACTTTTGTGTTAGTGGTTCAAATGTCAAAAATCCCTTTATTAGGAAAATGGCAAATTTCTTTATTAATGCAAAGGTGACTTGGTTTATCGTTACTGTGACAAACGAAAACACTTTATTTGATGAATCCTTAAAGAAAATTTTAATTAATATCAATCAGGAGAAAAGTTATTGCAAAAATATATGTTGATCCCTAGACACTTTTGATGTGTGTATATTGGACAATCTGTGCGTGATAAACTATCAATCATTATTCTGCCTTGTTGCTATTGTGATTAATAATGTGGGTGGATTGTTTAGTTGTTGTGTTCTCGGCCTTTTGTATTGATTTGTTGTTGTTTTCCTGAGTTATCCAACTCTTCTGCTCTGATCTAGGGCCAGTGTGAGTCGTTGGTTCCGGCTAACTCGTCCTGCCCTCTTCTACGAAGTCTTCTGCGACGCCTTATGGCTATGTTAAAGCTTTTTATAGTGGCCATTTTGGTCCACAACTCATTGGTACATTGGCACAAGTAGGCAAGTAACGGAAGGCCCACGAAAAAAGAAATCAGTAATTTTAAAGGGTCATTCTCGTAGAACTGACAACCGGTGGGGAAGAAAAGTTCTCGAGTGGCGACCACGGACTGGAAGACGACCAATAGGTGGACCGACGACATCGTGAGGGTCGCGGGCATCCGCTGGATGCAAGTGGCGAATTGTCGTTCGGCGTGGCGGTCTAAGGGGAAGGCCTATGTTCAGCTGTGGACGTCTTCCGGCTGATGATGATGATGAAGATGATTCCCGTTTGAGCACCAATCAATATTTTAATTTGGGCTACTGATTTGAGTGGTAACTGATTTTCATGGTAAGGGCATTCGATATAGGGGAATAAGGAAAATGTCGTGAAGAATGTTTCGAGTTGGTAGGGGAAGATCGAAGAAAAAATAGATGGATTATGTGAAAGATGATAAAGTAAGAGAAGGGTGGCTACTGATATAATTAGTAAAAAGACACGTCATGCAGCGCCGTCCCAATATAAACTTACTGCTGTAAAAGAAAAGGTTGATGGAAACGGATGACGAGATTTACGTGCAGTTTCAAGAAATCCCGGCCTCTCCAAAGCATACTGTCCTGAAATTATTTGAATAGTTAGCTCAATCATTTATATGTCGAAGAATTGATATCAGAAGGGGTCGCGATATCGGAAATAACACTCACAAAACCTTCGTTAACACTTTTAATTACTTGTTAACACACACTGAATACAAAATAATCAAGGATGTCCGAGATATGGCTCGATTAAAAACTTAGGAACGCGGGAAGTTTATCGTGGACGACGTGGCGTGACCAAGATGTCTACACAGCTTGACGGACCGATTCAAAGTGTTCACTTCACTCAACTGTCCGTCCAAGTGGCCTACCCCACACAGGTTTGCCAACATATCTGTCAACGTCAGTACCTGTCAACGTCGAATACCTGATTAAACTTCCGAATCGATATTCGACTCGACTATTCGCTCGGTGTTGCCATTACTCCACGCTAAGCATCCCCAAGTGTAATAACTTGGCATTCCTAAACGTTATCTGTCAAATCTAACTGCATAGTTCCTCCAATGAGAGACAAATGGCGTTATTCTAAATTAACACTAATCAATAAAGTATCTGTGTTTATTTTTATTTTTAAATTTCTAGAATTAATTAATTATTAATAAAATTGTCTGTAGAAAAAAAAAAAATTGAGTTTTTGTTTTGATTCCACACTAACGATAATAGATGGCGTTATTCTAAATTAACAATAATCAATAGAGACTCCAAATTGGGTTTCTGTTTTGATTCCTCGGCAATGACAATAGATGGCGTTATTCTGAATTATTGTGCTTCTGTGTTGGTTCTGCGACATATAACATAATTATACCGGCTTATCACGTACAATAATCTTCCAAAACTGTTTTTTTTTCGGATTGTAGACATAATATCGATTTTATCAAGTGGATACGCTTGCCCCTTTTTAGGGTTCCGTAGCCAAATGGCAAAAAGGGAACCCTTATAGAGTCGTCATGTCTGTCTGTCTGTCCGTGCGTATGTCACAGCCACTTTTTGTCGAAAGTATAAGAGCTGTCCTGTTGAAACTTTGTAAGTAGATGTATTATGTGAACCGCATTAGGATTTTCATCTCAATCTCAATATAATTATACGAGTATCCCTAATCTATGCTTGCTACTACGGGACCCTTCATGGGCGAGTGCAACCGCACTTGGCCGGTTTTTTTTTATTACAGACTTTTTAACAAAGGTTTACGTTCCCGTGAAATAATTTTCGAGTAACACATGTGCGAATATCTAAACCTTAGAGTGAACAAGCTTCTTTTGGGTCATTGGCTTTTGGCTCATTCCATCGAGGACTTTGTCTCTGTTACCCCTGAGCTATAATAAAGTCAAAAACAAACTCATCTTATAAAAAAAACTGCCATTATGAGTACATAATTCTGTATTTCAAACAAGCCAACCGCATTGAAGGAAAACATCAACTAACAACAAAAATCTTCCGCGTAATGGTCTGTAGCAAACCAACCAAAACCTCCCTTCCCTGTAAGAAAAGACGTCTATTACCAGTATTATGAAACACACATCACATGTGTGTTTAATCACCCGTTACTTGAAACATACGCGTGAGAACATGGCTTTGTTAATATATTCTGAACGTATGCTCCTAAGGGAAGCGATTTGTCACTGCTACCGTCAACTCGACGACTGGTACACCTTAGAAAGTTTATACGTTTATACCTGACTAGCTTTTGCTCGCGGCTTCGCGCGTAATCATTCGAAAATCGAAGAAGATTTATACAAACTTTCATCCCCTATTTTATCCCGTTAGGGGTGGAATTTATCAAAATACTTTCTTAGGGGATGCCTACGTCATAATAGCTTTATGCATGCAAAGTCTCAGCCCGATCGGTTTAAAATTGACAAAGTTTCATACTAAATTTCATCCCCTATTTTATCCCCTTGGGGGTAGATTTGATCAAAATCCTTTCTTAGCGGATGCTTACGTCATAACATCTACCAGCATGCCAAATTTCAGCCCGATCCGTCCAGTAGTTTGGGCTGTGCGTTGATAGATCACTATGTCAGTCAGTCAGTCACCTATTGAGTTATATAATTATTTATTTAGATTTGAAGGCCTATTTTGTGGATACTTTTTTTTTTTTTTATTTATAAATAGGTTCGCGTTTGACCACTATCTCGCCTGATGGTAAGCGAAGATGTGGTCGACGGTGAAGCACGCTTGCCTAGAAGTAACCTGTTCACTCTTGACTTGAAGACCCCAAGGTTATAGCTATCGGGAAATACAGATGCCGGCAGGGAATTCCACTCCTTAGCTGTGCGTACAATAAAGGTTTGGGCAAAACGCTTTGTACGCACCGGAGGGATGTCCACCATATGCCGATGGCGCATTGCCGTACGTCTTGTAGTCCGATGATGGAAAGGGCCAGGAGGAACCAAGTTATGCAGTTCCATCGCACACTCTCCGAAATGATACTTTTTCTGAGGTGGGAAATCATCTAATAAGTATCAGGGGCTCAAGGTGGACAACAACGGAGTGGTAGAGTGATACGGCCTAAAACACTCTGTTCGTTCAATTGCTCTTTCCGTTCCAGTGGTCTAAAATCTAAGCACGAAACCCGTGGTTTCGGTAACAGACGTTTTGACAACGAGCCCGAACTAAGAGCGAATTATCTTACTATTTGACAGATAGCTCCTTAGAGTCGGTGCCACCACTCATGATCTGTGGTACTACATTTTTTAAATGCAATTTGATGTAATAACATAGATACTAGCGCCGTGTCAAAATGACTTCAGTCGTGGAGGTATTATCCGTTCGCAATTTGATATTGACGTTAGTCTGTATCCAATCCCGTGTTTTTGTTGATGGACTTAGAAAGTAGACACCCAGACCCGCGGTCCGCGGTATAGCTTTGGCAGACATATTTACAACGTACTTGAAGTATTTAAAAAGCCTGTTGGTCTAGTGGTTAGTGACCCTGACTGCTATGCCGGAGGTCGTGGGTTCGATTCCCACCCAGGACAAGTGTTTGTGTGATGAGCACGATCATTTGTTCTGTCTCTGGGTGTAATTATCTATAATATGTATGTATTTAGAAATATATATTAAGTATGTTTATCAGTTGTCTAGTACCCATAACACAAGCTCTGCTTAGCTTGGGACTAGATGGCGTTGTGTGATAGTTGTGGAAAAAAAAGCGCCTCTAGTGTACGAAATAGGAACTATTTTTCTCCATCAAATTAAAGTCAAAGTTCCAGTTTACTATATTTACGTCACAAAAATGTGAAAAGTCATGCTACGGTTACAAACGTATCGCATGCGCGTTGCCGACCCTGCAGAAACTTTTTCACACTAATTTATTATGCACACCACGTTTAAAAAACGTGGTGTGCATAGGCTCTTAGAGGGCTAAAGCCGGCCGGGGCCGCGAGACTATCAGGTAACCGTGGCTCCGGAACGTAAAGGGATTTTAGTCAGTACAAGTCTAACTGTCCCTACCGTCCTGCTCTGGGTGGAAGGACTCATTGGTTGATTTTACCACTTAAAAAAAACCGGCCAAGTGCCGATAGCTGTTTGAGGTGCTCGTGGAACACATCGCGCCATCGACTCGGATCTAAGCTATCTATTGCGCTTATCGTTCACAAGTCCGCGTGTATGGTGGGGCGGGAATACTTCTTAAAGGCCTTTACCTAAAGAGCGCGATCCGTTCCGCCGATCCAATCTGGCGATGCGATCTAATCGAATACGATATTTTTCTTCTTTACACACTGCCAACTTTACAATTTCATTATATTTAGGTATTTAATCAGAATCACGCTAGGTTAGATTGACACCCACTAGTCTATAGCATGGCTATTGGAAAACGCACAGCTAAAAAAAACACGTTGCCAACGAAATAAATATCAATAAAATTCCTGTTTATGCACTGCAGAAAATCTAAGATGGAATTCTAAATAAGGTTAGTTACTCTATAAATCTGGTTTTGCAGTGATCCGAGCTCGGGTTAATACAATTTTATATCTACGTCCTTCGCTGAGGGACTGGGTTTGATTCCCGCCTCGAATCTCGCACTTCAGATTCTAATAACACTATGTGACTGTTATTGTACTGAATTATATGTCTGGAATATATTATAGAAATATTGAAAAGGATTTCAATGTAGTTTCAGAAGTCCTCTGTGTGATTCAATTGTTAGGAATGTAAATGCAAAGATTTAAACCGCTACATTTGCTTAGGGGCAGTGTTTGTGTACAATGGCAATTCATAGAAAACTAATAATTATACTCTATTATAATTATAAGTTATAAAACCTGAATTTCCGCCTTCGTACCTTGTCGGTCCGATCTCCATACAAACGTAATATTTTCCAAACAATTTTGCCCAAATGTCTTCTAAAACGTAAATTACTGTTTAATTTGTAAACTTTCTGCAAAATGGGCCATTTTAATTCATTACAATAGAAAACAATAACGCAAACATCTTTAAACATTTAACCTTTGTGAATTAATATTGAAACAAGAGCTTTCAAAGGTAAAACATTTTATATGAACTTAAATACAAAGGTTGAGAGTACTAAATCAAGTGCCTACGGCCTAGATTTAAGGGATTAGGGCTGTACCTAATGCTTAAGCGTAAAATATTACTTATGCTCCTTGAATTAAAGGCGACATACATTATCGTACAAGGGTTGAATGGAAGACAGAGGGTCTGGAATTATATTCATATTCTACGATTAAATGTTTATTTTGGAATATAATGGGGATAAAATTATTATTTTTATGATAATACTTACAAATGTGGACCAAGTCGAACTTCTTATATTTATTTATTTTAGACATTTACCTTTTTTTTGTAAGGTGGAAAATAAAATAAGTCTTCTCGCTACGAGTGGGTGGTTGGACTTTAATTTATAACTCGTATTGACAAAAAACCCATCCTGTTCCTTACTTGGTTGCTCTTTGCAATAAAAAAATTTCAATCGAATATGAACCTTTTTTTTTTTTTTTTAGGGTGGCAAAATCATCAAATGAGTCCTCCCGCCCTGGGTGGGGTGGGAGGGACTGTCAGACTCTTACTGACTAAAATCCACCCGTGTTCCGTCGGATGCCCTTTACGTTCCGGGGCCACGGTATCCTGGATTAAGAAAAAATCCGCGACCCCGGCAGGCATTTGGCCCCATAAGGGGCCCCGTCGGTGACGCGTGAAACACGACGCGCCACCGACCCGGGCTTGGTCCTTGGTCGGACGGCGAGCATACCCATTACTCACCGTCCGCAAGCCCGCTCCGCCGCTGTGCCCTCTGCTGTTCAGAGGGACACGCGTTGGAGCGTCCACCCGACAGGCTATTTGCATACGGGCAAAGAAACCCCTTAGGCACACAGTGCCTAAGGAGAGTTTTTGCCCGCATCCCAGGGCGCACCGGCCCGAAAAACTGGTCTTCCCCCCGGACGTATCCGAGAGGGAACTCCAGTCCACGGGCGCACGTGGAGGTTTCCTGTCTTAGCACCCCATCGAATATGAACCTGGTGCTTTTTTGATAAAGTAGAAAATCTATTAAAGATTGGGTTACGATATCTAACTTAGAACTAATTAAAGGAACTTACGATGAAAATCTGATTGCTATTTGAATTAATTTTAATTCCGACTTTTAATAAGTCTTCTAAAGTAAGAATATTAAATTAAAAATTTGAACTGTCATAGTTAAAATTTTTGCCACTATTTTTACTTGAGATTTATCCCCAAAAGGGAATATTTTTAGACATTAACTTACTATATTGCAATAACTTGGATTTTATAGTAATAAATAAAAGCTATTTTTATTACGTCAAAAATGTAGACGTAATAAAAATAAAAGTTGCTTGCTCATCAAGTAATCATCATCATCAGCCTATAAATGTTCCCACTGCTGGGACACAGGCCTCCTCTCTGTGAGAGGGAGTGGGCTGTAATCTACCACGCGGGCCCAGTGCGGATTGGTAGATGTCACATGTCTTCGAATTTTTGATTCTAGGACATCCCGGTTTCTTCACGATGTGTTCCTTCACCGTTTTGAGAGCAGTGGTATTGAAAATAAATTACACAAAGTAATGCGCCCGACGGAGTTCGAACCCACGACCTACATCTCGTAAGTCGAGGCCGATACCACTGGGCCACTACTGCTCAAGTAATCGTTCGTGTAGAAAAGTTTTAATTTAAATTAAATATTTTATTTTCATTACTTTGTTGGATTTTGCTGCAATTTATTTTAAGCATCGTAATTATTTATAGCCTCTCGAATTTAAACTTTTTGAATAATAAAACATTTTCATATTTACATTTATATGATCTTATAAATAAAGTTCCATAATGATGATTTAATTAAAAATCACGACATACATAATTTTTAACCTCACATTATTCCATCCATGATCTGTTTTAGATAAAAACTATTTTTAAAAACTAATAACCGTATTTTACAATAACACAAAAAGTTTAAAATAACTTTTCTATCGGAAGTCGTTGATATTTGTTTTTTTTATTTAATTAAGTGTCTGCTGAGGAAAGGACTCCCCAAGGACAACTAGGACAGGCCTGTTGGTTTAGTGGTTTAGTGACCCTGACTGCTATGCCGGAGGTCGTGGTTTCGATTCCCACCCAGGACAAAAGTTTGTGTGATGAGCACGATCATTTATCATGTCTGGGTGTAATTTATCAATAATATGCATGTATTTAGAAATATATAAGTATGTTTATCAGTTGTCTAGTACCCGTAACACAAGCTCTGCTTAGGATGGGACTAGATGGCGTTGTGTGATAGTTGTGGAATATTATTATTATTGTAATACCTTCCAAGAGCTTTTATCCTGTACCTCCTTAAACCAGCCTTCGTGGTTCGTGCTCAGGTCGTCTAACCATCTCTTCCTGGGCCGGCCTTTCTTCCTCCGGCACCCATTGTATGGACACTTAGTCCAGCGATTAACATGATATGTTAAAGTGTCACTAAATGATACATCACCATCATCATCATCAGCCTATAAATGTTCCCACTTGCACTGCTGGGACACAGGCCTCCTCTCTGTGAGAGGGAGTGGGACGTAATCTACCACGCGGGCCCAGTGCGGATTGGTAGATGTCACATGTCTTCGAATTTTTGGTTCTAGGACATGCCGGTTTCCTCACGATGTTTTCCTTCACCGTTTCGAGAGCAGTGGTGTTGAAATAAATTACACATAGTGATGTGCCTGACGGGGTTCGAACCAACGACCTACAACTCGTAAGTCGAGGCCGATACCACTGGGCCACCACTGCCAAATGATACACTGTATAGTAAGTCTTGATGATGTCGCCTATAACCATCAAAGGGTAAAGCCTCCTGCAGACACACGCGATTAATCGCGCTGCGACAACGAGCCAAGCTAATTTCCACTATAAAAATACTGCGAATGGACCGCGACATGTGGCCCCTCGCGATTAATCGCGTGTCAGACACACGCGATGAGGAGGAGGAACAGGAGGCTTTACGCTGTAGGTAATGGGACTCTGTGGGAAATAACAAAAAATGGGATAAATAAACGAAAACAAATCAGTAAAAGTTTATTAAATTAAAACGAGTTAATTGAATACCACATTGTAAATAATGAGTATTAATTTGCAAGTCAGAAGCAATTAATTAGTATGGAATGAAAGCTTATCGACTTTGCAGTTGTTATTTTCAGGTGATTCTCTGAAAACATTATTTTTATTTTCATGATTATTTTAATTTTGTCACTGAAACCAATAAAAGCATGAGTGTACGTAAAACATTTTAGCTGATTATTCAGAGGACTCCGAAATATTGGCTACTGCGTTTAACACAATTTCAACTGTGAAAGAGCCCAACATCTAATATATAAAATTCTCGTGTCACAGTTTTCGTTGCCATACTCCTCCGAAACGGCTTGACCGATTTTGATGAAATTTTTGTGCTTATCCGTTATCTATGAGAATCGGCCAACATCTATTTTTCATCCCCCTAAATGTTAGGGGTAGTCCACACCTAAATTTTTTTTGAATTATTTATATGGCAAAACAACGTTTGCCGGGTCAGCTAGTTTTCATATAAAACTGTAGTTATAATAACCCTTCGTTTGCTACGCTACATAAATATTAAAATCTGATGATTTTTGTTTCCATACGTTACACATTAACATACCTACGTAGGTAGTTCTTACTTGAATCAAATTTCATAGCCATGGAATTTGCCAGACACTACGGAACGCCACCTGCTTTTTCCACCCAGGACGGGGCAGACTTGTACTAACTAAAATCCACGGTGATCCTTCAATAGCCCTTTACGTTCCAGGGTCACGGTTACCTTATGAGTGAGACAGTCCCGCGACCCCGGCAGGAACGCCACCTGCGAGTCTTCTTCGTCTCGCAATGATTTTTTAAGAAAAGCTTAAATTTTGAATAATTTTAAATATGTCATACGACTGCGTCACGAATCGTAAAACTTTGCAGGTTGAAGTCCTGCTCGCAACTGATTTTTTCTTTTTTTTTTGCAAAAGAGCACAGAACAATTGGTTTTCGGCCCACAATTAATAAAAATCTGTTCACTGATTTAAGCGTGAAAGCGCAACAAACAAAAAAAAAAACACTTCTGCATTCATCAATTATGCATATATTAGATAGGATAAGGATAATATCCACAACTACAATTAGTTGTGTTATGTATCAATATACATCCAGCCATCCATATAAAAGAGACATCCATCACAATCTAACGCCAGAAAATAATAACACACCGATAATTCGTATATAAGTTGTGCCATTGTGTTCGGCCCATTTGATAGGGGCAATGGTCCATAAATGTCAGTTTAGTGTGCACGCTGGCCGTAACGACATTGTTTAGAGCTCGGCCGTCACGACAAGAATGTTCGCGTTTTTCGACTTAATGTGTGGGTTGACTCACACGGGCGTTTTGAAGATTTGTTGGTAACGTTCGTTCGTTCGTTCGTTTTTCGACTTAGGGCACCCACACATAAAGACGATACGACGTCGCGTCGTGGAAATCTACGACACGATGTCGTAACGTGTCGATGCACGATACGACGTTGTGACTCACGATGCAATCCTGCGTAGTTGTTATTCGAAATTCAAAGATGACGGATGGTATTGAAGTCGATCATTTAATTACCCTAGTTGAGCAGCGTTCCTTACTATGGAACAGAATGCGCCTAGAGGGGTCCATTTTTCGTATCGTAGATTTCTACGACGCGACGTCGTATCGTGTTTATGTGTGGGTTGACGCACACGGGCGTTTTGAGGATTCGTTGGTAACTTAATAATGGGACAGGTGGGTATTTTATGTTAAAAGCAACCTTTTCTTAAAGGTTTTTTTAAAGTTATTACAGGTTTGTTTTTATTGTTATTTATTTATAACGGTTTAAAAAAAATGTGACGCCTAAGATTATTTGGCGCCAGACTCCAGTAGGTAAAATGAATTCAAACTAAAGTTATTTATTCAAATTCAGATATCTTGAATAACACTTTACAAAAGACAATCACGATTCGGAACCTGTAGGTCATACAAATATTTTTATTCAGTGTCGAATTTGAACTCGTGAAATATAGCGCAGCAGTCGATGACTTAGCCTCTGCACCATCTGTTTTAGTTTAATACTGTTTACGTACGTTTAGTACGTAAAAAGTACGTTAAAATTAGTACGTTTTTTGTAGGTCCAAATAATTAGTTTTCTGATACTCGTACCTCTGACATTGCCTTAATTACTCAAGGACACGTTTGAACTCAAATTTAATCCAAATTGCGTGTATAATAAATTATCTGATATTTTACTAAACTGCTTATATTTAACTAAGTAATTAATCAGACTAATTTTATAGCAAAACGTAGTCTGTGTAGTTTTCTGAGAATAAACTTGATTGATTTATTAAATAATTATTATAATAGTGTGTGCTGTAGATGAGAGTAATTAATTACTTTGCATGCCAGCCGCCTGTCATTAACTTGAAGTATCATTAATTATTTAAATATCTTCACTTATATTACAAAAAAGGTTTTTTCTTGTAATTAATAAACTCAAAAATGTGTTTTAGTTAGTGTTTCACTATACCTACTCTTATGTGTATATTCGATTAGCCGCGTGAATGTACCGTCATACAGGGATAATCCAGGTCCATTTCATCTCAAATCTATCCGGCAGTTCTTGTGTAAAAGAGTACCAAACATCATCCATCCATCCTTTCAAACTTTCGCATTTATAATAAATAGTATTAATTTTGGCGCCACGTGTACCTGTGGGGTCTATATCTTATTCTTCAAGCAAAAATCAACCGAAAACAATAACAAAATTCCAATATTACACAATAACATGTATGAATAATTGCCACACACGATAACAACTAATTACTCATGTTTTCCGCGAAGTTCTAACTCATTATTATGATAGGTGAGAAAATATTTAGTGAGATTGAACAAGATCTTTAGGCATATTTTCTAAGAAAACACAACTAATGGAGACTCATTAAAGCTTGAACTATGAACTTTCGGGATTTGATTCTTGGAATTTTCTCGTAAATACAGATTTACCTACGTATGAATTATTTCGCCTTAAAGCTGTGAAATCATGCCAAAATGGAAACTAGTTTTTACCGACTTCAAAAAAAAGGAGGTTATCAATTCGACCCGTATGTATGTAATATTATCAGAACTGCCCAGTTTTCATATATGTTAGTCTATATCAGCGTCTGAACAAATGTGCCAAATTTCATAAGTGTATGTATGTATGCATGTATGTATGTTTTTATGTTTGTGCACGCATATCTCCGGAACTACAAGTTCGATTTAAGTAATTCTTTTTTTGTTGTACTAGGTATTGTTCAACTTAGGGTACACTGCAAGTTTCATCAAAATCGGTTCAGTAGTTTTAGAGATATGGATTTTTTTATGTTGTGACGGATTACAAGATTAGTGCATAAATATGTAAGAAAATTTTGTATTTTACAAGAATTTGGGTTGAATATGTAATCATCATCATCATCATCATCATCAGCCGGAAAACGTCCACTGCTGAACATAGGCCTCCCCCTTAGACCGCCACGCCGAACGACAATTCGCCACTTGCATCCATCGGTTGCCCGCGACCCTCACGATGTCGTCGGTCCACCTAGTGGGAGGCCTACCTACGCTGCGTCTTCCGGTCCGTGGTCGCCACTCGAGAACTTTTCTTCCCCATCGGTTGTCAGTTCTACGAGCGATGTGGCCTGCCCATTGCCACTTCAACTTGCAAACTTTATGAGCTATGTCGGTGACTTTGGTTCTTCGCCGGATATCCATGTTCCGGATTTTATCCCGCAAAGAAACTCCGAGCATAGCTCTTTCCATCGCTCGTTGAGTGACTCTTAGTCTCTCTAAAAGGCCAGCAGTTAGAGACCACGTTTCAGAGCCATATGTCATCACTGGCAACACACACTGGTTAAACACCCTTGTCTTGAGACACTGTGGGATTTTCGATGAGAAGATATCACGTAGCTTCCCAAACGCTGCCCATCCGAGTTGGATTCTTCGGGCGACCTCTTTCTCGAGTTTGGACCTACCTAACTGAACAATCTGTCCAAGGTAAGTGTAATGGTCTACAACTTCGAGAGTATCATTCCCAACAACAACCGGTACGGGTGCCACATGGACATTCGACATGACTTTCGTCTTGTCCATGTTCATTTTAAGGCCGACCCGTTGGGAAACGATACTGAGGTCGCTGAGCATAGCATTGAGGTGCTCCAACGATTCTGCCATGATGACTATATCATCGGCAAAACGAAGGTGAGTGATGTATTCGCCATTGATGTTGATGCCGAATCCGTTCCATTCCAAGAGCTTGAAAACGTCCTCCAAAGCGTTCGTGAACAGTTTCGGAGAAATAACGTCTCCCTGTCTCACGCCTTTCTGCAATTGGATTGGTTTCGTGCTCTCTTCCTGAAGTCGGATGGACATGGTGGCGTTTCTATACAAACACTTCAACACTTCGATATACCTATAGTCGATATGACATCGTTGGAGGGACTGCAATACTGCCCAGGTTTCGATTGAATCGAAGGCCTTTTCATAGTCCACAAACGCCAAACATAATGGCCGATTATACTCCTCTGTCTTCTGTATAATCTGGCGGAGCGTGTGTATGTGGTCTACAGTACTAAAACCTTTTCGGAAACCGGCTTGTTCGGGAGGCTGGAAGTCATCAAACCTGCGTTCGAGACGGTTCGTAATGACTCTTGAGAACAGCTTGTATACATGGCTTAGAAGTGAGATTGGCCTGTAGTTCTTCAACAAGGTGTTGTCACCCTTTTTGAAGAAAAGAACAACCACACTCCTGTGCCATGCTTCTGGCGTAGTACCTTCGAGTATGACGGAATTAAATAACTTCTGGAGGACCAGAAGTACCGGTTTTCCACCCGCTCTCAGAAGTTCTGTTGTGATTCCGTCTTCACCCGGCGCCTTGTTATTCTTTAGCTGTTTAAGAGCCATTCTAATCTCGTACAGGCTGATGTCCGGGATATCCTCAGTGTAGTGTCGAGTCAGTTTAGCTCTTGCGTCTCGAACTGTACTGACACTGGGTTGTCGTGTTGATGTGTATAACTGTCCGTAAAACCTCTCAAGCTCTCTCAGGATCTCCGGCTTCGTCGAAATAATGCTGCCGTCGTTAATCTTCAGCTTTGTCATTTGGCTTTGCCCAATAGACGAATTCTTTGCGAAGACTTTTGAGCCCTGGTTTCGCTCGATTGCCTCTTTGATCCGTGCCGCACTATAGGCACGCAGGTCACGTCGCATTGATTTAGAGATTCGTCTATTGAGTTTGCCATATTCCGACATGTCAGCTGAAGATTGCAGCCTCATCTCGGCCCGGTCTTGCATCAACTTGATGGTTCCGTTCGAGAGCTTTTGAGGCTTATTGCGGCGCGGGGTCTTAAAGAACTTGGACCCCACAGCTTGGACAGTTTCCACCAACCCATTGTTAATCTCGTCCACAGTTTCGCATTCGGTTAGGCACTGGAAGCGATTGTGCAGTTCGAGTTGAAAGTCTTCGGGTTTCTGGATGTGGGCAGGACCAGGGGCCTTACCACGAGCTCTTAACGCGATCCTGTTTTGGCTGTGGGAAAGAGACAGAGCTATACAAGTCGTCTAGCGCCATCTCGAAATTCGAATGGAATGGAAACAAAATCAGAATCGAATCAGTTTCGGGAGTAAGCCTCCAGGTCGGAGCGTGGACTTCACCAGACGAGACCTTTCAAGCTTCACATTGATATTCAATGTGCCTCTGACGATTCGGTGATCGCTACCGGTTTTCACCTTGGCGATCACAGAGACATTAAATTAAAATTAAATTAAATTAAATTTTTTATTGGAACTAAAAACACACATTACAATAAAATACGTACGATAATGACTGCATTAGTTGTATACTGTGTCGCAGTCATTAACGCCCATACAATAAAGGTTTACGCGTTAGCGTTCCAGCGTAAAGAGTTAATGAAACTAATTCTAAGAGACAAAGAATACAGAAAACTTATCTAAAATTATATAAAGAAAAAAAAAGTTGTGGTAGTTAGAATATGCGAGTGTGTGTGCATGCGTGCCTGTGGGTGTATGTGGTAAATTGTTGCGTATGTGTGAGTGTGTGTGTGGTGTGTCGTGCGTGTGTGCGTCCGTGTAGTGTGTATGTATGCGCGTGGGGTGTTGGGTGTGTAGGGTGTTGAAGGTATTTATTGTATGTTCAGAATATGTTTGTACTTTTATGTTTTTACTAGATTTTCAAGTTCTTCATAGGTCAGACCATGAAGCCATTTGTCAACATTGGCTCGACACTCTCTCAGAGTTAGTGGATAAATGTTACATTCTTCATTTACTCGGTTGTACAAGATAGGGCTCAGGTATCTATATTGCCGTCTAACAACACCTATGCTGACTGGCTCAGTTGAACAAACTCTGTCGACTCTTCGTCTGTGTTTGATAAGGTTAGCGTCGAAGGTGAGTTCGGAGTGCTTGCGCAGTATGGTGCTAAGAACATATGCGTGTCTCACTGTCGGTACCTCACATAGTGCGTAGAGTTCATTTGTGGGGAAGCGGATTGGTTTACGGGTCATCACTTTTAAAATGGCCCTCTGCGCCCTCTCTACTCGCAATAAGAATGATTTACCAGAACTGCCCCAGGCTGCTATGCAGTAGGTTAGGATTGAATGAGCCAGAGCATAGTAAACTGTTTTTAATGTGGACAAGTCGGCAGACGCCCTCAAGTTTTTAAACACATATATTAATTTCCGAACTCTACCCACTAGCGAGTTTATATGCTCAGTCCATGACAACGTACTATCGATATATATACCAAGATACTTCATGGAGTGAGTACGAACAATTTGAGTGCAATCACAGCCCTGACTTGTGTCAGAGTTACATTTGTGAGCTGTTAGTGTATAGGTAGACGTCGGCTGAGAAGATCTACGAGGGGAAAAAGTCATGAATCTAGTTTTATCCAAGTTAAGTGTCAGCAGATTTTTTCTTAGCCAGGTCATAGTAATCCGCAGAGCGGATTCAGCATGGAAGCGTGTATCGGACCAATCATTACCGTGTACAACAATTGCAGTATCATCGGCGTATGTTATAATTTTAGAGTTGATTAAAGGTAGGTTGCAGAGATCATTAATAAAGATCAGAAATAATGTGGGTCCAAGTACGCTACCCTGAGGCACACCGTAATTGATAAACTTGGGTGCACTTGTGTAGTTCACACACATCACTGAATATTCGCTTCTTGGTCGTCATGATGAAGTCGATCTCATTTCTGGTAGTACCATCGGGGCTCATCCACGTCCACCTCCTGGATGGCCGCTTCTGGAAGTAGGAGTTCATTAAATGAAGTTCTTCCTTTTCCATGAAGTCGACCAGTCGCTGGCCCCTATGGTTTCGCTGCCCGTACCCAAATGGCCCCACTCTCAACTCATCGCCATTCCGTGCGCCCACCTTCGCGTTGAAGTCCCCCATAACAACGGTGAAGTATGTTTCGGAGGTATGTATGGCCTCGGATATCTCCTCATACAATGCCTCTACTTCATCATCAGAATGTGTCGAGGTCGGTGCATATACCTGTATGACCTTCAACGAATACCGGTTGGTTATTCTGAGTATAAGGTATGCTACCCTACTCGACACACAGTCGACTTTCACAACGTTGTTGATGAGGGACCTGCGGACGAGAAATCCAACACCACCCTGGGATTTACGGTCTCCTTCCCGGTAGAAAAGCATGTTGCCGGAATCTAGAACTATCGTATCCTGACCCTCTCTTCGGACTTCAGATAATCCCAAGATATCCCAACGCATTTTGCTCAATTCTTCCTCCAGCTCGATAATCTTCTCATCGGTCCTCAGTGTGCGGATGTTGTGTGTTGCCAGGGCCAAAGTCCGTTGGGGGTGGTAGCGGGGCATCTGTCGGGGATTCTTAGCACCCCCTGCTCCGCCGTTACCCGATCCGCTACCCAAACCAGGAATAGCGGAGCTGCCGGGGACTGGGGGCCGTGTGCTATTGTTGTCAATCACAATGGGGGGGGGGGGGGGGGTTGCCATAATCCCCACGCTTGGCAGGCGGCTTGGGGATCGCAGTAAGGTCACCGAAAGTTTACAAAGGACCGTGTGACCGTCCTTCGGTGGCTGGACGTAGTTTAAGGACGTACCCGGGTCCAATAGGGAATATGTAATAAATAAACTAAAAAGGGTAAAATAAAAACTTGGCTTTGTTTTGTTGTGTCATTGACTATTGCCACCGACTTCCGAAAGAAAAGTTATTTTAAACTTTTTTGTATTTGTTTTAAAGTCGGTACTTTTAAAAAAAAAGTTTTTTTTTAGGAACACTTTCAGACCAACAGCAAACTTGATAATGATGAAAATTACAGAGATGAAACACATTTTATTTTCAATTTTATTTAATTTTGAGGTAATACTTTTTGAAGCATTTTCGATAAACTCGTGCTCTTAACATGCTTTAAAAGCGAGGTTAATCTATCTATACATATAATAAATCTGTAGAAGGGTCAATTCTGTACATTGAAAATATTGAAAAAATAAATAGCGGAGGGTGTTGCTGGATCGATACCAAACCCAAATATGTGATTAAAAAAAATTTTGTCTGTCTGTCTGTCTATCTGTATATGCAGGCATCACGTGAAAACTAACGGTTCGATTTCGATGAAACTTGATCTAATTATAACTTATTATCCTGGGCATAAAATAGGATACTTTTTTTCCTGGAAAAATATGTAAAAAAAATTTATTCATAGACGTTGTTTTGTAGAACCGCGAACACACGTTGCATTACCCGCAGTGGATTCAGCGCCGTAACCTGTAGCGCCGAAAGTCGGATTTGGCTTGAACCGTTTGCGGCACACGCGGGCCACGCCTCCCCGACTCCTATATAAGGAGCCGCGTTCCGCGCCGCACGATGCATATAAATTCTGAATTTTGATGCGAGCGGACGTGTCCAGTGTGGCGAGCGGTCGTCCGTGGAATTAATATTGTATGCGTGTAATTTTAAACCGTGCTTTTCAGCGCGACCTTTTTGATTACTGTTCCGATCAGTTATTTGTAAATACAAGGTCGCAATTACTATGAAAAAAAAATACTTACTACAGAACGCGAGCTCAACAGCAGTAGCTCAATAGAGGGATCTCCTTAATTATTATAGGCTTAGCCGTATTTGGGTCCAATAGATATTTATAAGATGTCATTGTCAGAGTTACTCAAAATGGAGAAATAAACCATCCACGCGAAGACCGACATACGCGCGGACGGAGTCGCGGGCGGAAGCTAGTATTATAATATACGTCCGATGAACAAATTTTTCATATAAAATGGTTTTAATTTTAATGAAATTGTATGAATAGAACCCTATATAAGGTATTTCCAACAATTCCAAAGGTTGTAAAGCACCAAGTCTGTTCGCAACTTTTGTGCGGTCACAAAACCGGTCAGTGTGAGTCACCTCGCCTCCTATTTCAGTTTGTTTCGCGTCTCATATATCTTTGTTTATTCCTCTCACATAACGCATAATTCTGTGCTGATCCCAGCGAAAGTGAAATGTATTGGCTAAGACTTTCAAACTACAATTCTTGTAAATGTTACCAACTATCTCGGAGATTTATAGTTAAAGCAATGACAAGTCAAGTATAGAATAGAATAGAATATACTTTATTGTACACCAAAATTTTAAAAAACTACTGCTTACAATATTGCTTAATCTATGGTTACAATGGCGGTCAAGTGTATGTTCGAGAGGCAACCGGATAGCGACTGAAATTATTGGTAATCTGGGCCTTGAAGTGGTACAGATACCCCTTATAGTGACCTGGTAACTGGTAACCGCTTCAAAATTGGTGAGCTTGTTTATTGACACTATCAAATTTTGTTGTTTAGTTCACTGACCCCTAAACGAATGTCTATCAAAGAGCGCCAATCCCAGTCTTGAGCAATCCGCATCCATCCGCTCCCAGCCACCTTCTTCAACGGTTTACCAGGCATGAAACATTTTCTGTAAATATCATCCTCTATGTAGGTTGTAAAAAAAATAAAACATAATTATGTATTTATTAAAACTACCAATTATTATTGTTAAAAAACGGTTAGGTAGGTAAAAATCAGTTTTTTTTTCACAAATGGTCCGACTTCTTCAAAGAGCATTGTTATGCAAATCTAGACGTGGAGAAATACCTGCGATTTGTCTTCGCGTATTCTCGGCGTTTTCTAGAAAATGCGGAGCTAACAGTCTGTAGTGCATTTAATAAACGATTCGTTGACTTTACAAGATCATAATATTTCTGGAAAATGGATACTATATTGTTACAGACTTAGGTTGTAGTTTTTTCATGAAATGTATACCCATCTGTTTCTAAATTTCGTGGAATATTGACTTTACACCTTATAACGTGTTTTGCATTTTAATGTTATGAACAAATCAAAAGAATAATTATTGGTTGTATTTTGACCACTGAGCGAGCCATCGGAATCTATTTCTATGCTTTAAGAACAGTGAAGGAAAGCAATACAACAAAATAACGTTAACAGAGGTTAATATTGCATTAAGTTTAGTCGTCCAAATATTAACTTTCAAAAAGTAGTAAAAAATGATAGGGGAAAATAGGTAATACGCCCCATAGTGTTTTTAGGTTGCCTTTTTTTGCTAGTACACTAGACAGTTTACACAAGCCGACAATTTCTTATTTCGAAACTGAACATAATAACAGCTGCTAAATAAAAGACATACTATTGAATAAATAAAACTGAAAAAGATGTCACACTCCAGTTTAAAATCTTATTTCTCCATACGATCATAACAACTCTTTATCACAACCATCAAAGCCCCTATAACCATAACTGCCTCTATATCTTCGCCAAAGCCGTCATATCTATCCAGCACAAATAGGATCCATCGTTCCATGACAGATGGGGGGAGGACATAAATAAGATGGCGTGAACAAATAGCAGCGTGCGCTTTGTCTGTTCGTTTAGTATGCACATGACCGCAGTACTAGGCAGGAAAGATAGAAGTACAAAATATATGTACTATACTGTTTTGAGAAGGCACAATGACGTGTGGTTAGTCAGTAGGAGTTGGATTGGTAGAGGACATGAGCTGGTAATTTCCACTGGAAAATCCAATTTGTAAACTGTGATAAGAAGTGACGAATCATTGAAAGTAAAAACAAAAAGAACAACCATTCAGGGGGGTTTGGGTTCCGAAAAATTACTATCGGTCAGGGGGGGGATTTGGGTTCCGAAAATAACTATCATTCAGTGGGGGGGTACGCTGGGTTTCGAAAAATAGCTACCATTAAGGGGGGTTTGGGTTTCGAAAAATGACTACCATTCAGTGGGCGTTGGGTTCCGAAAAATGGCTACCATTTAGGCGGTGTTGGGTTCCGAAAAATGGTTACCATTCAGGGGTGATTTGGATTCCCAAAAATTACTACCATTCAGTGTGGGTTGGATTCCAATTTTGTTAGCAAGTTAGTAAATTATCTCCCTTTTGAGTTTGTACAGGTACAGACCGAAAACGATATGATATTTTTTTTCAAATGAATCCGCTCCTTCTGAGCGGAATAGAAGGAGTATCAGACTACCGACAAAAAACCACCCTTATCCTTCAGTTGACGTTTGCGTTCCAGTTCCATTTTGATATACCAGTGATTAATTGCCACTTAAAGTCCTATTCTGATATTATTATAAAGAGACAAGTTCGACAAAACAATCTTAAGAGTTTACATTTTAAAAATTTACATAGGAGAAATTCCGTTCATAACATCCCTCAAGCTAGTCTAGAATAACAATTCAATTTTCACAATATTATAGCCGAATCTCTATCCAAACCACTTAAAACGAACATTACCCCAATTTCATTACAAATACTCGTCCCGAGCTTACCTACTAAGACTCCTTGATATTCCGGACAGCATCCCAAGTATTGAGAAAGGTCATTTATCTAGAGATTGTGCCGCCGCCTCAAAATAAATCACTATTGACGGAGCGACGCTTGAATAATATCTTTCTAAAATGTGTTTGACTAGTCTTACAGCAAAGTTTCCTTCGCAGAAGTAGACGTTAGTGTTTGGCCACGAGTTGCTCGATTATGCGACACTTTCGTTACAGCGACTGTGATGAAAATCGCCTTACTTCTTTCACCTTCTTCACGTTCATACATCAGATGATACACGCACGCCGAATTGCAAATAAGTACCTACTATACTTTCCGCCAGATAAGTGTGGATTAAAATTCGGTGACATTGGTACAATGTATTCCAATATTTTTCAAAACCATTCGAAAAAATGTAAAGAAAATGTCATAACAAACGTATCGTGGTAAGAGGCGACCTTGACCTTATATTTTATTTTGAAATAAGAACGATGATATAATGAAATTCGAACGATGCATTATTAGGATCAATGACCTTTATTCCAGACTTATTTGGCGGTGACTAAATTTACACACAAAGCGGACACACGGAATTGAAGAAAGTCACCAGGGTAGGGCGGAGAAAATCGAATAAAAGGAATATTAAGTCTTAGAGCATGCCACAGGTCGTGATGATGCTACAAGAAGGAAACAAATTGCGCCTGTGGCTATTGCTTAACACAATTCGAATCTCAAATTGCAGGATAAATCGTGTCACCTGAGGTCGTTGACGAGGTGTAACAACGAAATTTCCTTTGAAGAAGCTGCGGAAATAGATGATAACGTGAGCTCACGTTATGTGGATGTGTGTGCCGTTAAACTTGTTCATTTGACTGTCTCGGGGTGTAAGAGGTAATATCAGTTCTAAAACACCGGTTGACTAAGAATTTTAAAACTTTTCAATGAGAACTTATAATCATAGGTGACATGAATTATTATTGTGGATTAAGTTAATAGGAATATTTAATTCTATTACTCAAGAAAGTAGAGATAGGCAATAATTTTATCGCAATTCATATTATGATTCTAGTGATATGAGTCCATTTTAAAAGTAGTGTTCTTAAGCGCAATGTTATTATTGCAAGTGCAGTGTTTTCTGATCGTGTAGGTACTAGGCGCGCAAACCGATTTGGAGTTAACATTAAAGTTGCATACCATGATACAATAATTAATTAATGTTTGAAACAAAGTTAATATCAACGAACATTAACAGGGCTTCAATCAAGTGCACAAAGAGGTTATTGATACGGGCCTAAAGCTTTTAGGGAATTAGATTCTAAATTAACAATTATTACATACAATATGACCGCAGGACATTGCTAATATCCAGATTTAATCAGATAAAGCCCAATACAATATGTAAATTAGCGTTAATAATGGCCCATTTATAGTTACAAAATCCATAATTAATATAATCTGTGTTTTTGTTGATTGTAAAGCACCTCTACACAGAAAACCGCCATCAAGCTACATAGGGCCTTTGCATATTAAATTTTTTCCGGAATTTTTCGGGAATTAGAGAAAAACGTGTAACTACACGAGCGACACTGGAATATTCACCCGCTCTCGCTCATTTGCCCTAGAAAATCAAACTACGATGTCGTGTCAAAACACTGACAGACTTACTACAAAAACTTAAACATCTGTTGAACTTGACGACGACATAATCTGTCATTTTTTTAGACAAGTGTTCAACAGACGTTTAAAAGTTTTTGTGGCACGACTGTCAATGGCTGAACTATAGTCCTCACCACGACTTAAGTCCTTTTGACGCGGCGCTAGTGTCTATGTCTATATCTATCTATACATATAATAAAACAGTAAAAAAACTGTGTCTGTACATTGAATATATTAAAAAAATTGAGGGGGGTTTAGAAACAGTAATAGAGCACGAATCCAAAAAAAATCTGTCTATTTATCTGTTTGTCTGTATGTTTGTACACGCTAATCTTCGGAACTACTGGACGGATTTGAATTATTATTTTTTTATTGTATAGATATTAAGTCGGAGCAACACATAGGCTATAATTTATCTTGGAAACTTCAACACCTGATGCAGAACCGCAACAGACCAGCTAAACTATAAGAGATACAAAAATGGCACCATAGCAAAAATTGCTCCACGTGATGAGCATTTTTCGAATTTTCCGTAGTAAATTGAGTGGTGACGAGAACTCTATGCATGAATGTGTAGTTAATAAACAGATGAACCGTACTGCTAATGTTGCAAATATGTCGGTAGATTGCAAATGCAGCATTCGGACGGTTGAATTCCAGGTATCATAGATGAACTCACGGGTCTCTCCCATGAAAGCATACTCTACAAAACGCGACCAACTAGGAAGTTTTTTTTGGGGGCACGACTCAGGCCTGGTCTTTATCAGACGGTGAGCTATCCATTGCTAGTACCTCGTCTACCTCTATACATCTGAAGTCCTAGCATGAAATCTACGTATTTAATCGCACAATATACTTGAAGTATGGTAACGTAACTTGCGTGTTAAATGAAAAAGTGCCTCTAATGTACGAAAGAGAAACGAATTTTATCCATCAAATTAACGGCAAAGTGTCCATAAAACGTGAAAACTCGTTATAACACCTCTGGCCATAATCGCACACACTAAATTCCTCGATGATAGACCTAATTATTATTTTAATATGCCAAATAAATTCATCATTGAAATTCATACTGACTGTTAGTGGGAAATAATCGCTAATTTTCACTCATTCCAATTGATCGACAGTCTATTCTATAAATTATTAATTTTGATATTCAAGTCGTTATGAATTTCACTCCCCTAAGGGAGTTTAAGGAAATTGAATCTGTCAGCTCGTTCAGTAACTTTTACAATCAATTTCGTGGATTGATTGAATGTTTTCAAGTTGTTAGTAGGTAGGTATTAAAAGAGTTAGGTGCCTCCTAAAGAAATGTTGCTCCTTCAAATAATTTAAAAGGGCTTTTCTTATCTTTTATACCCACATACTTGCGTTGATAAAATTATGATTTAGGAATAAAATCACTCCTCACGTCAAATAATTCACCATCAACGTATATGTTCCCACTGCTGGGACACAGGCCTCCTCTCTGTGAGAGGGAGTGGGCCATAATCCACCACGCGGGCAAAATGCGGGTTGGTGGATGTCACATGTCTTCGAATTTTTGGTTCTAGGACATGCCGGTTTCCTCACGATGTTTTCCTTCACCGTTTTGAGAGCAGTGGTGATGAAATAAGTTATACAAAGTAATGCGCCTGGCTGGATTCGAACCCACGACCTACTACTCGTAAGTCGAGGCCGATACCATCACTGGGCCACCACTGCTCTCACTCACTTTTAAAAAAAAAAAGATACAAAATAGCGACAATATTGTAAATCGAAAGATACAATTTTGTTTACAACCAGCATTTCGTTACCCTGAATAAAGTATAAGTCCCAGTTTCACTCATAAATAAATCTATCAATTATGTCGCGAAAACCTTTTCAATTTTCCTTGCGAACTACGAAAAAACAATTGGAGAAGAAATTCGCGTTATTCTGCCTCCAAATCGCGTTAACCATTCCGCTCAATAAAATAAAGGGGAGCCATAGTCGAATAAACATAATAATATCTGAATTCAATTTCCAAGTACCCTCAGTACCCTCAGTTTGGACGAAGATAATATGGAAGTTTCGAATGGCCTTCCTTCCTGTTTATGTGATCATTAACTATTTAGGTAGTTCTTATTGAGTTTTTTCTCATCTTTCTATTGAATTCTGGATGTGCAATTTTATAGTTTAATCGGTTTAGTTTCGTAAGCAAACAATTTCTTTACTTCTTGTTGTGAAGCTACTTACTATATTTACAAAGAATAAATCTACGTTTATCAAAGCTTAATAAAATAAAATGTGAACTTTTCTAAAAAAGAAATCTATCCTATCGTTTAACTGGAACAAACCTATACTGTCCGGGGCCCTCTAAGAAGGAGTGCATATCCTGCATCGGGTTGTTCTGGAACGACCCGCTGAATCACCGTCTCAGGGTAACGTCAAAAACTTAGTAAAAATCGGCCATCACCGTCTATTCTCCTCTCTGTAATAATCTTAGTAATTTCTCACACTTGAAAAAAAAGGCACAATAAATAGGCTACTTTACTTATAAAAAATATTTGACCCGTATTTTTTGTTTTCCTACTTACGTGTATCAAAAACGACAAAGATACAACAGATTTTAAAAATCACAAAACGTCACTCGGTCGGTACAATTTTACAGGCGTTATGACGTCACAATCTCCCACTCCCGAATTCCGAAGCTTTGTTTCTTTGCCAGTATTCATTGATTAAAACAAATAAATCGTGTTCATTATTTTTCAATGCTTTAACTGACGGATTAAACAGTTTTTCAATTTATTTATGCAGTAAATAACCCAATTTCCTCGCATTATTGCCAAGTTGAAGCAGCTTTCTCAAAAACAAACAACAAAGCAATAAACAAGGCTTGGATAGATCTCTGAGCGACGATTAAGTACGACCTAGATCTATGTAGATGGACGTTGCAACTAGCAATGCAGTTGTAATAGATTCAAGTAACGAGGTGGTGGACATAACATGAGGTGGGCAGTGTGCCAGTTCCGTTATTACCTGAATAAAAAAAACTGCCTTGCTATTTGGGGCTGTTAATGTGATAAGGCTTGTTTTACTACTGAAGTCTAAATGAAACAGAAATTGTGTATTTAATTATGCACTTACGGTAGAATTAATAGGAATCAAATTACAGCATGATTATTTCGACAATGAGTATACATATCTTTTATTGTGGTCATCAACATCAAATGAATCCTCGCGCCTAGGACGGCATGCGATGGACTTTCAGGCGGCTGAGCGATCAACACTTTTCTTAAACATCAAACAATCACGTTTATCAATAAACTATGAGGACAAACTATAAGCCTACTTGCATCACTCAAAGTCTTCACAAACCTGATTCATTTGCACTTTCTTACTCATCAGCAAACATTGCAGCCACCTCTTCCAAATCACATCCCTGCTAACCCACTTCCACAAACAATTACTTCAATTTAGACCCTAAACTTATTAGTGACAAAGTCTATTCTAATTCAGCACTGCACCCAATAATTAGATCGAGCACAACACTGGTAAGCTTACAATACTCAGTTAAATAAGTTACGAGTATACGGCTGAACTAAATTGTATTGTTGGGATACAATCTTGTGATATATATTCATGGATTATGTATTGTGATAATAACTGTATTAAACTGCTTAGTGGGGATGCCCTAGAATCCTAGATTTACTAAACTTTTTGGTGATTTTCTTCAGAAAAGTCAGGGGTCTAGAAATATCACTTTAGCTGTATCATAAAATTGAATATTCAATTCTAGTGCTCAGACAATAGAACAGATAGTATCTAGATATGAAATGATTTTATTGCAATTTATGTTATAGTTCTGCGTATAAGTTTCTATACTGATATTCAGCTACATATTCTGATTCAACTGGAAGCCGACACCAATATACTGCCCTGGGATCTGGAGGCGACTGCCCTCCAGCGCGTCTATGAGTGGCGCGTGGAGGCGCAGCGCCGGGGTGTATCCCCGCTGCCTCGAGAAGTCGAGGCGCGGCGGGAAGAGCTCCGGCGCGATCTCAGGGCAGTATGGAGGGCACGACTGTCGCTACCGACGGCCGGGCACGCCGCAATCGCGGCGGTAAGACCCCTCTTTGAGGAGTGGCTGGATAGGAGTCACGGCGTCCTGACCTACCGCATGACGCAGGTCCTCACCGGACACGGTAGTTTCGGGAGGTACCTGTGTTTAAGGAGAAAGGAGGAAACGCCTGGGTGTCACCACTGCGAAGATCGCCCGGAGGACACAGTAGAGCATACGGTGCAAGACTGCCCCGCTTGGGCAGAGCACCGACGTGTCCTCACGGCGGCGATAGGCGGAGACCTCTCGCGCCCGGCATTGGTTGCGGCCATGCTGCGGGGCGAGACGGAGTGGGAAGCGATCGCCTCCTTCTGCGAAGCAGTAATGCTCGCGAAGGAGGAGGCGGGCCGCGCGAGAGAGAGGGCAATGTCCTCCCTCCGCCCTACCCGCGGTGGTTGGCGCCCACGGCGTCGGACGTCGCAAGACGATCTCCGGCCACCGTAGGCGCGGGCATGCGGGCGGCGAGTAAAGGGCAACTCGCAGCCCGACCATGGACCATGCCCGGGTCGACGGCGCGTTGTGTTCCACGCGCGCCTCAAAGAGCGTCAGCATGATGACGGGGCCCCCTCTCTAGAGGGCCAAAGCCTGCCGGGGTCGCGGGACTTATACCATTACCGTGACCCCGGAACATAAAGGGCTATTGAAGGACACCGTGGATTTTAGTCAGTACAAGTCTGACAGTCCCTCCCGCCCTGCCCGGGGTGGGAGGACTCATTTGATGATTTTACCACGAAAAAAAAAAAACAGCCGACACCAATATAGTAGGGAAAAAGCTAGGCAGATGATGAGAAGTGTAGTTCTCTTAAGGAGGTTTATTTATCAAAATAGCAACAAAAACGTGAAAAACAAACCCAAACAAAACATTAGGAATTCAACGGTTACTTCCATTATCTAACCCTTCGTTATAAGATGAACATGCACCCCCTAAAAAATCGCTGATACCCCTAAAGTAAAGAAGTAAATAAAGATAAGTGCGGATAATGTGTAACATTTAAGAAAGCATTAAGAAAATCAAGATATTCTGAACACTTCACGCTCAACGAAGGTATAATAAAATTATATGGTATGTGATGAGATTTGTGATAAAATCCGACGGCACCCACTGACGGTCTATTTGATACAATCCTGTGCTTTATATTTTGAAGATGTCTCGAGTAGGAATAGTGAGGATTTTCTAGAAAAGCATGTTATATTTTTCTTTGATGGAAATGCTGTTTGGTGTATTTCATACACGTCTATCGTTTTGAAAACTACGATCTTTTCTTAGAATAGCGGATGGATAAATACTGATAATAGTAATCTTATTAACTGTGCAGTATCGAGTGGCAACTTTGTTCTTCGTATATCGTTATCTTGGCAGCACGACTGAAAGCGACAAACGTCACACAGGTAGTGTGACGACGTACAGATAACACCCTACCAAGGTAAAACTAGCCGATTATGTATTTCCAATATGGTGATGTGCATTCTTTATTTCACCAAATGAAAAAAAAAAACAACAGGTAAATGTCTTATTAGTAAGTATGCCATCTCGGTAAAACGATTATAGATTAGCAGTTTTTTTTCTTTTTTCTTTCAAATAGAAGCATTTCAAGTTTACCAACAAACCTGTAGAAATCGGATCCGCCACAACAAAACTTTTACGACTCTGCAGCCCCTATAAATAAAACTTTGCCTGTTTGCTGAAAAATCGCATCGGATCCCAAGAATTCCGTCTTCGCAAAGATGCATCTCAAACGTCTCAAAAAAAAATTTAATATCACTACGTATTAACTTGAAACTCGAAACTCGGTCCGAAGCAAGTCTGCAAAAATATATTTACAGGGAAGAAGTTTGTCCGTTTTCCAAGCTAGCGATTTTAATCGAAGTTCGAGATAGTTCGATACAGCGTTTAATCTTTGTAGGTATCTCGTACGGAAATTGAAAGGAGATAAAAATGTTTTGCTGTAATGTCCCCCCCCCCCACCTGCCTAGATGTCTGCCTCGTCTGCAATTGTTGCGGAGAAACGCTTTGATGCACTTCTGTGTAGCAAGATTTGATAGGGGAGGAGCACTGTTATCGGTAGGAGCACCTTGGAAATATATGCGATAAAATTGTGGGAAAAGTTTTAAAAGTCGTTAGTTGATTGCAAAATATTCTACTATTAACTCGAAATGTCTACTGAAAAACGATTTCCAATTAGTTTTACAGTTACAGAAAATAACTATTCATTAGCAAGAAGAGTTTTTTCAAAATAAAAAGTGGAATGATTCTAAAATATAATAATTTGAGAATTTAAAGTTATTAATAATTTCATAAAACGGTTACAATTTATAGAACTGTTTAATATATTATTTATTGAAGCATTAAATTAGTTTCTTAGAACTTTATGTTATTAAAAAGATGACTCAAAATTGAGTACCTACTCGAAATTTAATGAGTTTTAAAAAATATTTTCTTGTTTATAAAGTACAACTCATTCTCCAACATCTCGTTACTAAGTTAGGATCTCATCTTTCTAACAATACCCAATATTACTTTAAAATAAACTTGCAAGCAAAGTTTTAACGTGGACCCTTTCATGATTGTTTTCAAAATATAATTTAATATGTAGTTTATAAAGAATGACAACTTGAATGAAAGTCATTCTGGCTCATGAAATTTATACTCGTATAATTCAAGTACGTTAGGTACGTAGAAAAGTTTTTGTGTGATTATAAAAAATATAATTTTAATTCATTTAGTTCACTTTAATCAATAGAGAGAGACTCAGGTGGCCTATTTCTGAATGAGTTGATTGATCTCGATATCACTAATTACATTCATCTTTTTAACCGACTTCAAAAAAAGGAGGAGGTTCTCAATTTGATTGTCTTTTATGTTTGTTACCTCATAACTTACGACTGTTTGAACCGATTTTGATGTTTGTTTTTTGTTTGATGCAGTAGGAAAAATTACTATGTAGTATTTATAGTATATCAGGCCCTTCATGAAGTTCCTTGTCCTAATTTTTTTTTTTTTTTTGTTGTATGATGTGTCCCAATACGGTTACATCATAAAAAATACAATCTAGCTTAGTACTAAAGCTAATGAGTAATTCTATTTTAACTTAATTTGCTAGGGAGACTATGCCTAAGAATGTGTCCATTAACACTTTTCTTATTGTCTCTATTAAGGGGAAGACACTTTGTTCTTGTGTTCTTTATGGGTAGCATTCACTTCACTACATTACACTAACACTTCACTAAATTAACTCAAAAGGTTTTGTCCTTTTTAGTCTTCTCACTATGTCCGTGTTGTCGAGGAGCTGGATAGCCTCGATGTTCACATGATGGTGAAGCCTTCGTTCATGAGCTTCAGCGTTCTTTTTAATTATGTCTGTGACGAGGTCTACTTTGACGTCCCGATGAAGGTCGTCATTTCGAATGTACCAGGGCGCATTGACGATTCCTCTGAGTACTTTGTTTTGAAAACGCTGTATAATTTTGATGTTACTTTGTTTGGTACAGCCCCAAAGCTGGATACCATAAGTCCATACAGGCATCAGGACTTGTTTGTACAAAAGTATCTTGTTATGTACAGACAGCGAAGAATGTCTTCCTATCAGCCAGTACATCGACTTGTAGCGAAGCTCTAGCTCGTCGCGTTTCTTTTTAACATGAGCTTTCCAGCGAAGCTTTGCGTCTAATGTCATGCCTAAGTATTTGGCTGTATTTTCGTACGGTATGACATGACCGTTTATATTTATCGGATGATAATTTGGCTTTTTGTTTGTGAAGTCTATGTGAACAGATTTTGATTCGTTAAGTTTCACACGCCATTTTTTTGTCCAGTCAAAGATGATATTGACGGCTGTTTGAACTTTTTCCACTGCTTCTTCTTGAGTGACACCTGTGGCCATTATAGCTGTGTCGTCTGCAAATGTGGCAATGGTATTGTTTTCTAACTCAGGAATATCGCAAGTGTACAGTAAGTACAATATCGGACCTAGGACACTTCCTTGCGGTACTCCAGCATTTATCGGTTTAAGTTCCGAATGTGCATCATCTTGTCTTACTCTAAACATACGATGTGATAGGTAAGACTCTAAGATGTCAGCAAACTGTTTAGGAAGCATATTTTTTAGTTTGTTAATAAGGCCTTTGTGCCATACCTTATCGAATGCTTGCGCTACGTCGAGGAAGACCGTTGAGCAAACTTTGTTTTCTTCTAAAGCCTTTTCTATAATGTTGGTAATCCTGTGTACTTGGTCTATTGTAGAATGTTTTTCCCTAAATCCAAATTGGTAGTCAGGGATCAAGTTTCTTTCTTCTATAATGGGTTTTAGCCGTTTCAAGAGAAGTTTTTCAAATAATTTTGATATGATCGGTAGCAGTGAGATCGGTCTATATGATGTCGTTTCGTGAGGTGGTTTACCAGGCTTTGGTATCATTATAACTTCGGCAACTTTCCACAAGCCTGGTACATACTTAAGCCTGAACGCTGCATTGATAAGAGTTGTAAGTTTTACGATGGCCTTACGTGGGAGGTTTTTAAGAACTTCTCCTGTAATAAGATCGTAGCCAGGTGATTTCTTTGGTCTAAGACGCTTGATTTCGTTGTACACTTCTCTAGGTGTTACGAATTTTATTTCTTGCTCATCATTATTTGATGTTTCATCTAACAAGACGCTTTCTTCAAGTTCATTATTTGGCTTGAAAATGAGTTCCAGATGTTGTGCAAACCTAATAGCTTTTTGTTCGTTGCTTATTGCCCACCGTCCGTTAGTATCTTTGATAGGAGGAATATGCATAATTGGCTTTTTTAAGCTTTTTGTAGATTTCCACAGAGAGTAATCTGTCGTGCGATTGCTAGTTAGTTGTTTTAGATAACTGCTCATTGATTCATTTTTGAATTTCTGAATTGCACAACTTAGTTGTTTTGTAAGGTGGTTCAGAATTCTTTTATCTTGTGGAAATCTTGTTTGTTGCCATCTTCGTCTCTGTCGCCTCTTTTCAGCAATGAATTTTGTGATTTCTGCTGGATAGTAGGTAACTCTGTTTTTTATCTTAAAGGTAGGCGTGTTTTTCCAGGCGCATTGTTGTATTTGTGCTATAAACTGACTGATATCCCGATCAAGATCTTCTGGTTTCTTTAGTGGAACTTTTAAATCTATTACAGAGTCCAAGTCTATTTTAAAGCTTGCCCAATCAGTGTTCTTATTTACCAATGTGGGGTAGGTTTCTTTTAGCACGAAAGTCTCACTTAGAGTAAGTAATATAGGCGAGTGATCTGAGCTCATATCATATCCTTCTCTAATGTGGAGGAGATTAGGTGATAAGTTTTTGTAAATAAAAAAGTCTATGAGATCAGGAATCTTTTTTGTGTCAGTAGGCCAATAAGTGGGCTTACCTGTTGACAATGTTTTGCATTGTGTTTCTTCAATCGCGCAAAGTAGCTCTCTTCCTTTGGTTGTTGTCCTAATGAGCAGTTTCGTCAAATAAAATCCAGTCCATTTACCAATTTTTCACGTCACATATCACAAAATAAACCGAAAAATGTATTTTATTTATTTTAAAATTAACAGTTGACAACAATTCTCCGACCCTATGATATTTATTTATCGAAACACACGCCGTTTGCTCTCGGCACAGATTGGATGCTGATATTGTGCTGTTCGATTTTGATTCTTGTGGACGCAACTGTTTACTGTAGCACATTTTATTTGCTGACTAGAATAACATATATTATTTTGTTGTTTATATTTTGAAGGATAACCAGCTAGTAAAAGGTTTAAAAAAAACTTAATTTTATATTTTTATTCGGTATGGAATACTTGCTGCTGCCAGTAAAACATTCATGAAGCTTTTGAATAAAACAAAAATAAAACAAATAGCTCATAATAAAAGACTCACAGTTCGATTTTCAAGTTTAAACCGCGCTTGCCAAGGCTGATCTGTGGATGGGTGATTATTTCTCATTATAGCGGGTTTCCTTCGTTCCTCTAAAAGACGTAAAGCCATTAATTAGTCCCAGCTGTAACAGTCGTTACTGTTAGTCATAAGGTCGAAAGTCTGACAACCAGTCTTACCTAACTAATTTAACTACTAATTTAAGTGGAAACATATTTTTCCTACTCCTCCACTATTCTTTTCTGATTAATTTCGTGCAGGATCCAAGACAGGTAAATTCATTCTCCGGGACACGTCGAGCTTCATTGTCTCGGCGCTTTTCTGGTGGTTGCCACTGTTGATTCTGGCTCTCAGGAGTTGCAGTGGTTTGGGAATAGTGTGGTGGGTTTGTCCCAAAAAAAAAAAAAACAGTCTTACCAAGGGGTATCGTATTACCCAGTTACTGGGTTGTATAGGTCAGATAAGCACTCGTTCCACGTAAAATACTGATATTCAGCACATTCTTTTCCCTAGACCCTAACATAGTTGGGAAAATGCTAGACGGATGGTGATGACCTAGAGCAAACCATATCTCATAGTAACTCATGCCTTGCATAATTTTCCGGGGTCGCGGGAATATCTTAACAGGTAATCGTAAACCTGGAACGTAAGAAAGCCCTGGGTGGGAGGACTCATTTGACGAAATTAACAAGAAAAAAAATGCATATTTGTAAAAATACCGGGATAGCAAAACACAGACCTAGTCCAGGAATAATTTCAGCAAAGCTATGTTAATGCTTGGATAATGAAAGATTGCAGTGAACGTGGTGAAAACCTGTTAGACTTTAGTATAAATAATATCTTAGTTATTTCCTGGCAGACAAGAAACTATGGTTTATCTTACTATTGTATTTATTTTATAACGTTTTATATTTGCTTTTATATTAGGTGTTTTATATTAGGAGCAGAGCACGAAGGCGATTCCATTGAGAAGAGGCGTAAGACAGGGGGACGTTATCTCCCCTAAACTGTTTACTGCCGCAATGGAAGACGCCTTCAAACTCCTGGAATGGCAAGGACTTGGCATCAACATCAACGGCGAATACATCACTCACCTTCGGTTTGCCGACGACATCGTAGTCATGGCGAAGTCGATGGAGGAACTCAGCATGATGCTCGATGGCCTCGACCGAGTTTCACAACGGGTGGGCTTGAAAATGAACATGGACAAGACGAAAATTATGTCAAATTCCAATGTTGTGCCCACCCCAGTCTCTGTTGGAAACTCGGTACTCGAAGTTGTTGACTCATATATCTATTTAGGACAAGTAGTCCAATTAGGTAGGTCCAACTTCGAGAAAGAGGTCAACCGCCGAATCCAACTCGGTTGGGCAGCGTTCGGGAAGCTACGCAATGTCTTTTCGTCCGACATACCTCAGTGCCTCAAGACGAAAGTCTTCAATCAATGTGTGTTACCAGTGATGACTTACGGCACCGAAACGTGGTCTTTCACTATCGGCCTCATCTCAAAGCTCAAAGTCGCTCAGCGAGCTATGGAGAGGGCTATGCTCGGTGTTTCTCTACGTGATCGAATCCGAAATGAGGAGATCCGTAGACGAACTAAAGTCACCGATATAGCCCACCGGATTAGCAAGCTGAAGTGGCAATGGGCAGGCCATATTGCTCGCAGAGCAGATGGCCGATGGGGTCGAAAAGTGCTAGAGTGGAGACCGCGGACGAGCAAGCGCAGCGTAGGACGTCCACCAACGAGGTGGACAGACGACCTTGTAAAGGTCGCCGGAAGACGCTGGATGCAGGTCGCTTCCAACCGGTATATGTGGAGATCTAAAGGGGAGGCCTATGTTCAGCAGTGGACGTCCTATGGCTGAGATGATGATGATGATGATGATATTTGCTTGGTCTACAGCTCTTTGGTTTGAAAAAATGTTACGCTGAGATTAGTTGAGCTGAGTCAGCGATTGAGAATCCCAGATTCTCAATCGCTGACTCAGCTCATTTTAGATCGCCTCAACTCCTCACGATTGAGAGCTGTGAATAAACATGTTAACAACTATACTTTGTCATAAATTCACAGAAACACTAACATATTGCAAAATTTCATGTCAAATCATAATTATATCGAATTGCGGCAAAAAAATCGACTCAGTGATTTTAACCTTAGGTTGTCATGACGATTCCGTCTAGGTCTAAGCAATTGACTTAGGAAATTCTTAGAATATACATCATCATCATCATCCACAGCCCGTCTTCACCCACTGCTGGGTATAGGCCTCTCTTTGCTTGTGGCAAGCTCCACGATCTTGCGCCAGCCTCATCCAGGACACTCCCGCAATGGCAACAATGTCGTCTGCCCATCTCGCCGCCGGACGACCAACACTTCTTTTTCCATTCCTTGGACGCCACTCTGTCACAGCTTTACTCCACCTGCCGTCACCGCGCCTTGCCAGGTGTCCTGCCCAACTCCATTTGAGTTCCATAACTCGATTACCAATATCGAAAACCTTTGTTCGTCTCCGGATTTCGACGTTAGGAACTCGGACGTTAGAATATTAGTATGAGTTTAAGTTGTCCCAAGTATCTTCATACTTTACGAGCATAAATTCAAAATTGTAATATTTAAGCCCGCTTGAAACACAAAAAGCTACACTAAACATGTTTAAACATGACTTAATTTGTATATAAATGACAATCATTTGAAGATGCTCTAATGTAATATACTATTACCATCATTTTTTTCAGTTCATATTCGTCAAAGCTTTTATTACAATTAAGCTCTTAAAGTTTTTAATATATCCCCTGATAGTTTCTGCATATTACGCCAAATATCTGCTATGCTCACTAAACTTTACACATTGCAGCATAAAAACTAATATGAATTTATCTCTGCAACGCACACCTTTGCTGCCGTACATATAGGTACCTATAGGGGACACTGATAAACTCAGTATCCAAACCTTTCACACGAAACCCACACATTGGCCGGTTAGACAAAACATTTCCATCACCGAACACACACATTCGCACCACTTGGGGCGTCTCCATTAATTTAAGCTTTGGTAGACTAAATATTCCTTCAACCAGACTACATGAGTAAATATTTAACAGAGACCAATATTATATCTACACCTAAACTGATTTGTTCGGTATCTAAATAGGCCGCCTGCTAGAGGTAACTAAACCTGTGTAAGCTGGCCCCTTGTTTTAACTGACTTCAGAAAAAATTGGTTCTCGTTTCGACCTGTATGTTTGTATTTATGTATGTGTGTCCGCGATAGGAGAAGGTCATAGTATATAACAATAATGGATATGAATCCGTTTTTACATAATTCGATAGCGGATTTCCAAATACGCCGATTATACGAAGATTTTTGTTGAATATCTGTTCAGATATTATTTTGAAAAAACAAACACAAAAAAGTGTAAAATAACTTTTCTTTCTGAAGTTGGTGGAAGTAGTCAATGAAATAAAAAAAAGCTACGCTAAGCCAGACTACGCTAGGACGGCTTAGAGTAAAAGCGTTACAACTGACATATAGCCTAATGTGCGCATCACAATGTGCAGATATTCAATAGTTTCAAAGCAATCACGCACAATGGGTAGGCATTCTACTACATGACCTGGCAATCTGGATGAAATGTTCGAGCATTTTCCACTCCCTGAAGCGATTATTTCATCACCAGGCTGTCATTGTATCAATGAAAAATACTTTTTGCGAATGAAGTTTGTTAAATTGGGATAGATTACTTTGGTCATTTTACTGAATAGGTGAATAACATTAAACTTATTTATATTGTTACCTCAGCGTAATGCATTCTTGTAAGTTATGTACAAACACTATTTTGTGATCGAATTTTGATGCCATTAATGTGTAATGTGTTATCAGTCTTTGTTTTAATTAAAACTCATGTTCGTAAACTAAAACAGATGTTAACACACATATAATTAATCATCAATCACAATACGATTGATGGAATTGAATGGACATAATATGTAGTATAGGATTATTGCCTACATCTGCAGCTGGTTACAACTCTAGTAGTATATTTCGAAGGCTTTAGTTAGGTCCATATTGTTACGTAATTACGAACGCAATCTTTAACATATGTATTGTCTGTGGTCGCCCTTTTCCCTTCGCCCGGTTCCCGTCGCCCCGTCGCCATGTGCACGCCCGCCAAATACAAGCCGTCCACAAGTTACTTGTTTTATTGAGACTACAAGCCCCTTGCCAGCCCCAACAACCATAACATGGTGTCAGAAGAAGAGCCGCATAAAGCCAACGAAAAGTCGTAGCCATTTAACTGGTGAGAAAATAAAAATTTTTATTGTCACGTGTCGTTCATCGCCAAGATGCCGGACAAAGAAAAAGACGAGTCGTCCAAAAGTCGCCCTCCTGCAAGTCTGCCACAGGGTAATTTCACCCTCGACGTCAATTCCAATAATATGCCACTGGCTTGGAAAAATTTCAAAACAAGTCTCAGTATTTATATGATTGCAAACAATCTTGAAGAGGAGCCAGACTTCAGGAAAGTAGCCATTTTGTTACATACAATCGGGCCAGATGCACTCCAAATATATTATTCCTTCAATGTGGGCATAAAAGATATAACATATAAAGAGTTACTAGACAAATTCGAAGCGTATTTCCTACCAAAAGTAAATATTTCGGTAGAGCGACACAAACTCTTCAATAGAAAACAAGGACCAGATGAAGAAATAGAAACTTATGCTACACAACTGAAAAACATTGGACTAAAATGTAACTTTGGAAGTCTAACTGATGACCTACTTAAAGATGTGTTCTCTTGGAATCTCAACGCATCATGTGCATACATTCGCGAAAAAATACTTCTTGAAAAGCCAAAAACATTCGACGATGCTGTAACAATCGCGAAGACACTGAGAAATACCAAAGCAGAAGCAAAGTCCATAGAAAATGAAGAAATAAATCTCATCAGGTCAAAGCGTCAACCACGTCAGTCAAGTCAAAATCATAAGTCAAGCCAACATCATCAGCCAAGTCAACGTCAATCGAGTCAACAACGTCAATCGAGTCAACATCGTCAATCAAACCAAAACTCTCAGCAAGAAAGTCGCAGCAGCCAGTCAAGTCATAATCGTCAGCAAAGTCAATTCAGTCAGGGGTCCAAAGAAAAATGTTCCAGATGTGATCAGGTACACCGAGCAAGATGTCCAGCCTTAGGAGTCACCTGCAATATCTGTCATAAGCCAAACCACTTCGCCAAATGTTGTCGCAGCAAGCATGTAAGGCTCATCGAAGAAGACTCTAACGGTAACACGTCAGATACTTACTTTCTAAATAGTTTATATACTAATGAGATTTCATCTAATGTTAATAATCCATACTGTACTAAATTGTCCATACATAAACAAGATGTTAATTTTTTGCTAGATACCGGTGCTGATACAAATATTTTGTCATTTAACTTTTATAAAAAACTTAATTTGCCATTGTCTAATATTAAGAAAAGTAGTCACAAACTTTCAACTTTCAGTGGGGAAATTTTGCCTACAATAGGTCAATGTACATTATCTATCAGTCATAACAACAAAGAGTATACACCGTGACTTTTTAGTCGTCTTACAAAAGTCGTCCACCTAATGTATCCGACCTAAAATACCTCTAGGCGAGTTTATTTTTTTTTAAATCGTTAATAATAATTTTTATTTTTATTAAATAGGTACATTAGAAATATGAAACACCATGTTAAAATGTTTACGTATCAATCTGTAGAGTATACCTACCCAGCGCAATAGTCGGGTAGATCATTCCATTTCCATTTTCGCGCGTTTCTAACTACGCCTTGTGTCATAATAACCAATTAAAGTTTTATAATTAAATTTTTCAAATCTCTTAAATACATATTTTTTTATTATAAACGTGTTCTAGTCATTGGATACATGAACTGGGCTGCTTTTGTAAGACGACTAAAAAGTCACGGTGTATAACTAACTTTTACATAGTAGACTTGCCATGCAGAAACATTATAGGTCGTCAAAGCTGTGAAGATTTAAAACTATTAAAAAGAGTTCACAATGTCCAATTCCAGCAGTCAGTCGAGTCAGTCTTAACAGAGTTTAAGATCTCTTTAGTGGATTAGGTTGTCTAAAAGACTATGAATGTCACTTAACATTAAAACCTGATGCTATACCTTCTATTGATGCTTGTAGACGCATACCATTCAGTCTCTTAAAAGAATTAAGTCAAGAATTAAAAACATTAGAAAATGATCAAGTCATAGCCAAAGTCGATCAGCCTACAGAATGGGTCAGTCCAATTGTCATTGCAACTAAGAGAAATGGTTCACTTAGATTGTGTATAGATCCAAGGAAACTCAACAAAGTCATAATGCGTCCTCACTACCAATTTCCAACAATTGATGAAATCAAATCCAGCCTCTCTGGTTCACAATATTACACAACGTTAGAGTAGTAGTAGTAGTAGAGTTTTTATATGCTTAAACTAGATGAAGCTTCCTCTAAGCTTTGTACTTTCATAACACCTCAAGGTCGATATAGGTTCTTGAGACTACCTTTTGGTATAAATGCTGCCCCAGAACTTTTCCATTCAGAAATGACAAAAAGATTTAATGATATACCAAGTGTCAAGATCATGATGGATGATTTTTTAATCTACGGTTCTAGTAAAGAGGAACATGATTCCAGATTAAAAAAAGTCTTAGAAAGAGCTAGAGAAATTGGCATTAAATTCAACAAAGAAAAATCTAACATTTGCAAAACTGAGGTCAAATATTTAGGACATATTTTTTGTAAAGAAGGTGTAAGAGTCGATGAAAACAAAATAAAAGCCATATGCAACATGCCACCACCCACTAATATAAACGAATTACAACGTTTCTTGGGCATGGTTACTTATTTAGGTTCTTATATAAAGAATTTGTCAGAGAAAACTTCTAATTTAAGAACTTTACTTTCTAAAGACAATGAGTGGTGCTGGCAAGATAAACACATGTCTGAATTTAACTTACTTAAAGAATGTATAACCAAAGCTCCAGTCTTAACATATTATGATCAAAATAAGCCTATTACACTGTCAGTCGATTCATCAAAAGATGCCATGGGTGCAGTTATTTTTCATGATAAGCAACCAATAGCTTATGCATCAGCTTCACTAACTGCTTCCCAACAGTCATATTCTCAAATCGAGAAAGAATCATTAGCTATTCTATTTGGATGTACAAAATTCCATCAGTACATCTATGGCCGTCATACATTAGTAGAAACTGACCATAAGCCTATAGTTCCACTTATGAACAAGCCAATTTATAATATACCACCACGTCTTCAAAGAATTATGCTTAGGTTACAACCTTATGATATAAATGTCACTTACAAGCCTGATAAATACTTATATGTAGCTGATACATTGTCCAGAGCAGCTTTACCAGAACAGTCCTTAGTAGATCTAGACTCAGACTTAGATTTACATGTCAATCTAGTGATTAGATCTCTGCCAGTTAGTCAAAATAAATTAAAAGCTATCCAAGAACAGACCTCACAAGATCAGGAATTACAATTGCTAATTAAATATTGCAAAACAGGTTGGCCAGAGCATAAGAAATCATTGCCTGATATTATAAAGCCTTATTTTCCATTAAAAACAGAGTTACATGTCATTAAGGGTATAGTTTTTAAAAACGATAGTATTGTTATCTACACTAATATTATAAAGAGGAAAACTTTGTATTTTTGTTTGTTTGTTTGTTTGTTTGTTTGTTTGTAATGGATAAACTCAAAAACTACTGGACCGATTTTAAAAATTCTTTCACCATTAGAAAGCTACATTATCTGCGAGTAACATAGGCTATATAACATCACGCTATTACTAATAGGAGCGGAGCAGCAATGAAAAATGTTTCAAAATCGGGAAAATGTATTCCTTCTGTTGCGTGCGCTACGTAAACGGTTAGAGTTACGCAAAAAATATGTATTACGGAATTATTCCTCATAAAAAGTCCTAAAATAAAGTCCGCGAGAGGATATATCTATCTTTTAAGGTTAAGTCACTATAACCTTTTTTATGGAAATCAAATTTGTTTTAATATAATGAATTATTTGCGAAGGTATTTTCATTAACATGATATTTATCCTTATCCAAATAAATTCGTTAATCATCACAAGCATTTAATTTTGAACGTAATGCCCTTGACATCATTTGATTTCAATGAATATCTTAGGAGATACCTATCACAGTTTTAAAATATTACCGCAAAAAAAAATTACGGGCTGGGCATGACACAATTATTATTCGTACTCAACGGTCGCTTGATGTGTTAATCCATTCGTCGACACTACCAAGTTTGTTGTTGAGACACCTCACGACAGAAACAGGAGAGTATCCTGTGGACGTTTTTACAAACCTATTCATCTACATTACTCCTATTACAAATACTTCTATATAATTATTATGTAAGTATACATCATCTGGGAATCATACTAAAATTGATTTATCGTGGGCTCTAACAAGATTTTTCTGACTTATTTAATCAACAGCATTGGTTGCTAGGCAACAGGCCCATAGTTTTTTTTTTGGTATCTTTCTTTGCTTATAACGGAAAAGGCAAAGGGCTGAAGCCCATACAGCCTAGGCCCATAGACTTCCTACTATTTTGTCTTTTTGCTATGGCAAAATGAAGTACGTACTAAATTAGTTCCAAAATTCAACACCTAAAGGTGCGTACAGACTATGTAACATATAACATGTTATACAACATTGTTATATAACATCTTTGAAAGATCCCTTTTTGAGGAGTGGTTGGAGAGGCGCTAGGCGTCATCACCTTCAACCTGACTCAAGTCCTCCCGGGCACGGTTGTTTCGGGAACTATCTCAGGGATACGGCGGCAGGCGAGAGGAATGGGGAGCAGTCAGAACGCGTGAGGGAAAGGACATCCTCCACCTCTCGCCCCAGCCACCGTTGACGACGCCCAGGGCGTTGGATATCGCGGGGCATATCCAACCGCTTGCGGACGGGGTGTAATGGGCTCGCTGAGCTCGCCTTAGGGTAGTTGAACACATGGGATCAAACTTAGGCTTTTTGTAACGGTAATCGACATCAACGCAGGCGGAGCCGCGGGGGACCGCTATAGGTTATATAAATCAGAATAACACATAGGCTACTTTTTGTCGCGAAAACCGACATCCACGCGGGCGGAGCCGCGGGATGTCTACTATATAAAAATAAGTCGGGTTTCCTTCCTGACGCTATAACTCCAGAACGCACGAACCGATTTCCACGGTTTTGCATTCGTTGGAAAGGTCTCGGGCTCCGTGAGGTTTATAGCAAAGAAAATTCAGGAAAAATAATTTTTTTTCTTCTTTTAATCACCAAACGAAATTTTACATAAAACGAAGCCATCTGGAAACGGAGTTCGCCGGGTTTGCTAGTACCTAATAGTATGAGAAATGAGATTCTGAAACAGATCCATGAAGGACATCAAGGTATACATAGTTGCCAAAGAATAGCAAAGAACTTAATATACTGGCCTAATATGTATACTGAAATAGAGAAGTATGTTAGTAATTGTCATATCTGTCTCTGTTACAGGCGTAGCAACTCTAAAGAGCCCTTAAAGCCACATAATATAAAGCTTATCCCTTGGTATAAAGTCGGTTTAGATTTATTTGATTTTAATTCAGATAAATATATCATAGTAGTCGATTATTTCTCTAAATATGTTGAAATTGTCAAGCTAACAAGAGGTTCTTGTAGTAATATCGTTATCAGTCATTTGAAATCCATTTTTGCCAGACATGGAATCCCAGCTATTTTAGTCTCCGACAATGGTCCTCCATTCAATTCAAGAGAGTTCCATGATTTCACTAAAGATTGGCAAATAGAACATGTAACTTCCAGTCCATACTATAGCCAGTCTAATGGACTTGTTGAAAGATCAATAGGTACCATTAAAAATATGTTAAAAAAGTGCCTTGCAGACAAAACAGACCCTCACTTAGCGCTATTACAGTACAGGAACACACCAAAAGAAAATATGTTTTCACCAGCACAACTACTAATGTCTAGAACACTTAGAACTAAACTTCCAGTCTTAGAACAGAATTTGAAACCTAAAATACCTAACTATAAGTCATTAAAGGTTAATAATGAAACACAAAATAATAAATCACAAGTTTATTACAATCAACACACAAAATCGTTGCCACCGCTTAACACAGGTGATAAAGTCTATTTTCAGAAACAGCCTCATAGTGTCTGGACTCCAGGTATTGTTTCAGATATAGGTCCACAGCCTAGGTCATACACAATTGCCTCTCCAGAAGGAACTTTTCGTCGCAATCGTCATCATGTCATAAAACCCAAATATTCTCCTAATAAGTCTCCTTCTCGCACTCCTGTACACAGTTCTCAGTCAAACGACACTCCGCAGTCTTCCAATTCTTCAAACCATCAGTCTCCTTGACCAACTAGCCCTGCTCGCAAACTTGAAAGTCCTGAAACAAAAACAAATACATTACAAACGCCTAACGTACACACAAATCAACCGAATACCTCTTACTCTTCGTTTGGTAGAGCTATTATAAAGCCAGGAAGATTTTGGTAATTTGTAAAACATTGTTTAAGAGTTATTTCTTAATTTAATTGTGAAAATGTTCGTATATTATTTAGATTTAAGATTGTTTTTATGTCGTTGTCAATTCAATTGTCACTGTCATTCAAATGTCATGTCACACTAAGGTCAAATAAAGTGTTGCCAAGATTTAAAAAAAAAAAAAAAAGTGTGAACACTTACGTTTTGTTCCATTGTAATGTATAAACTGCTTTCTTTTATTTTGTATAAGGGAGATGTTACGTAATTACGAACGCAATCTTTAACATATGTATTGCCTGATACAGTGCTTACAGTCTTCAGGACAAGGTCTTCTAGACAGTGCATCTGCGTTACCATGTGTCCTCCCACTACGATGTTCAGTTACGAAGTCGAACTCTTGTAGTAGCTCAATCCACCTCGCCACCTGTCCCTCTGGATTCTTGAATTGCAATAGCCATTTTAATGCAGCATGGTCCGTTCGCAATAGGAATTTTCGTCCCAGCAGATACTTACTGAAGTGCTGCAAAGTCTTTACTACGGCAAGTAATTCCCTTCTCGTAACGCAGTAATTTCTTTCCGGTTTCGATAGAGATTTGCTGTAGTAAGCTATAACAACTTCCTGATTTCCTTTCCGTTGAGACAACACGCCACCAATTCCAGTATTACTTGCGTCTGTGTCAACTATGAAGTCATTTTCAGTGTCAGGATAGTCAAGAATAGGTGAATTGCACAGACGTTTCTTTAATTCCTGGAATGCGATGTCACAGTTCTCGTCCCAACAGAATTGTCGCTTCTCCTCAGTAAGTTTGTGCAGGGGTTTTGCAATATCAGCAAAATTCTTGACAAACCGTCGATAGTAGGAGCATAGACCTAAAAATGCTCTGACCTCCGTCTTGTCTTTCGGAACTGGCCATTCCTTGACGGCGACGATTTTCTCCGGGTCTGTCTGAACACCTTCCTCCGAAACTATGTGTCCTAAAAAGTTCACTTGTCTCCTGAAAAATGAACACTTTTCCGGACTTAACTTAAGATTTGCCGTCCGGATTTTCGACAGCACTCTTATTAGGTTTTGAAGGTGATCTTCAAATGTTCGGCCCACGACGATGACGTCGTCCAAATAGACAAGACATGCGTCTCCGATCAATCCGGCAAGTACTTGCTCCATCAACCTTTCAAATGTCGCAGGAGCATTGCACAATCCGAATGGCATGACTTTAAATTGCCATAGCCCCTTTCCTGTTGAAAATGCAGTTTTCTCCTTGTCTTTAGGGTCTATTTCCACTTGCCAGTAGCCGCTTTTCAGGTCTAACGTTGTGAACCACCTCATTCCTGTCAGTGTATCCAATGTGTCATCGATCCTAGGCAGTGGGTAACTGTCTTTTTTCGTGACGTCGTTTAACCGTCGGTAGTCCACACAAAACCGCGTGTTGCCGTCCTTTTTCTTCACCAGGACCACAGGAGAACACCACGGGCTAGATGAAGGCTCTATAAAACTGTTCTTCACCATGCGCTCAATCATTTCTTTCACTTCCTTTTCGCGTGCAACCGGCACCCTTCTTGGTCGTTGTCGGATTGGTAACTCATTGCCAGTATTAATTTTGTGCTGAACCAGCCCTGTTCTCCCTATGTCAGCATCATCTGTAGAGAACATGTCAGCATACTGGAGTAACATTTTCCTAGCCTTATCCATTTCTACTCCAGTAAGATCACAGTTTTTCAAAAGTGTTGACACGTCAAATTTCAAACGAAGCACTTTTTCTGACGGTGCACATTCCATTAAGATCTCTTCTGTACCACATTTCAATACTCCTCGATCAACATCGATCTCACAACGATATTTCCGCATAAAGTCTAAGCCCAAGATGCAATCGTCTACTATGTCAGCCACGATGACATTATGCCAATACGCTTTGTGGCCTAGTTTTAACTTCACCTCCTTCTTGCCTCGGACGGTTATGTGCTGACCGGTAGCTGTCAGTAATTGTATGCGGTCGTGGTTATTGAAGAAGTCCCCAAGGAACCGACTTGCTAGGTTTGAATTGACGACCGTGTGAGAAGCTCCTGTATCAAGTGTCAATTTGCATGGTTTTCCGTTGACTTCGCCTTTGATGATCAGGCTGTTTCCGTCATGGGCCTGTGATATCGAGATCCTCGGGGCTCTTTTCATACCAGCCAGCACCCGCCCCTCAGTCCTGGCGTTTACTCGTTTCCCTGCTGTTGCTGGGCAGTCTTATCGGTCCCTCTTCCCTGCTGGGATTGATCTTCTCTTGATGTATTTCGCTTGGGACAGCTGGACCGAAGATGACCTTTTTCCCCACAAGTATAGCACCTGGGACTGTACCCGTGTGGCCGGTCGCGTACAGGTGATTCCACTACTTCTCTGACGCGATGCGTGCGATGATCTTGCCTCACTGCTTCTACTTCCAACGCATGAGCCAAGGCGTCCTTTAATGTTTCGTGATGCCCAAGTCTTACAGCTGCTCTGACTTCCAAGTCACGTATTCCGTCGACGAATGCCTGTACGAGATTGCCATTGATCAGAGCAGGAGCAGACTGGTATGCCTTTCGGACCATCTTTTCAATTTCCAGGGCCCACTGTTGTAGGCTCTCGGCACTACGTTGAACACGATCCTTTAGCTTAGCGCGAAATACGTGCTCCAAGTGCGCGTCGCCGTACCTGGATTCTAACGCTTCCAGCAGCTGCTCATACGTCACATCCTTGCCAAGAGCCTCAAGTATGGTCAGGGCCTGGTCTCGTAGGCCTAAGGTGAGCGCGGTCATTGCTTGTTCTTTTGTCCACCCATTCGCCTTCATAACGGCCTCAAACTGCATCCTGTAAGCCGACCATGAAGATGTTCCGTCGAATGGCGGCACCTTAAACCCTCGTGCCGAGGGTGCAGTAACCACTGGACACACAACCCCATCTCCAGTCTTAAGTTCGCCCAAAGCTTTCTTCACCCCGGCAATTTGGATCTCAGCTTCAGAGATGCGATTCTCGTGCTGATTGACTTGGTCTTTCACCACTTTGAGCTCCTTGCCAAACGTCGAGTGCAGGTCCTTTATCAGGAACATTTGCTCTTCTTGGCGGCGGGCCTGCTCCTCTTTATCTTGCTGAAGCTGCTGGCGCAGAAGGCGGACCTGCTCCTCCTTGTCCTTCTGTAGCTGCTCTTGCAACAGGCGGGCCTGCTCCTCCTGGCGGCGGGCCTGCTCCTCCTTATCCTTCTGTAGCTGCTCTTCCAGGCGGCGAGCCTGCTCCTCCTGGCGGCGGGCTTGCTCCTGCAGCAGCGCCATAAGCGCAGACAAGTCTGGAACCGCGGGTGCTGAAGAGACTGCCGATGGACCAGCGGCTGGTTCCGTCGTAGGCTGAGCACCACCCGGCGTCTGTATCGGGGACCCTCCAAACCGCCTCTGATCCATGTCCTGTTGCCGCTGACTCCTGGTACGAATACCGTCCGTGTCGTCCTTTAGTAAAATTGGCATTATATCCCTCACTTCTGACACCAAATGTTACGAGCTGGGTATTGGGATAAATTAATTAACACCAATTAAAACCAAATAAACTTTATTCACACACGAATCACTAAGTAAAACAAACACTTAACACTACTCAACAATTAAACACTTATAAACTCACTTAATCACACGTAAAAATCACTTAGAGATCGCTTCCAGTTCACTTCGAGTTGCCTCGATCGTAGTCAAAACTAGACTGACTCAGGTCGCCGATCGGCGCCCCTTTTTATACTACCGCCGGACCCACTAGATGTTTCTAGAAAGTGGTCGAATGTTCTGGAAACATCCATAGACTTCGACATAGTCCCATACCTTCTGGAACATTCCAGAACCATCTCGAAACATCTAGAACAGGGTAGAATTTTCTAGAAACTTTCAGACAAACCTTCGGTAGAATTGTCGAGAACCTTGTGGAACTTTCGAGAAGCTTATAGATAGGTCTCGCAATTCGATCGACGTAACATTATCATGTTCTTTTTTTATTATTTTTTCTTTACTTGCTTGTTGTGTGTACCGGCTCTCAAACAAACGTTTTTTTCTTTCTTTCTTTCTAACTTATTAGTAATTCGATTATTAAACAGTGTTGTGAGTGACAGGCCTAACAACAATCAATTTGTAGTGCTAAACTGATATGAATTAATATCTCAAGTTCTGCGTGGTTTCATTTAAGTACTGGGCCTTTGTATCAATTTAGAAGGGTTTCTGTTCTATGTACTAAGTTTTGTTTGTAGTATTAGATTGATCTTTGTCTCACAAAATGGGAGACATTGGCCAAATAAGTGGGTTGAAACTGAGTGTCCTATAATCCCTTCTAACGACGATACTTTCGTCTGTCTTGTCAATTTATGTTCTCATCTAAATACATCGTTACATGGCAAACTGAAATTGAAACAGAACTAAGGAAGAGATTGATTCAATGGACTTATGATCATAAACACTATCTGTTGTGAGCATGATGTCCTGAGTTGGACTTCAAGGTAGGAAAAAACGTTTTTGAGTTGGGTTGTAATTTGTCAGTTGTAACTTTGTGAGTTGTGGCTTCTGACAGGGCAGAATAGAATAAGGATACGCGTTGCATCGATCACAAGTAGAAAGAGACAGGGGTTGATGATGGACAGGGATGATGATGATGACCCTAGATTTGTGCTCCATTGATGGCAAAAAATAAACGTCGTATTTTAAAGGGACTTAGGTAACGTAACTTGCAAAACATGAATGTTGTTACATCGTGCTGCAGAAGTTACTTTGGGACAGCTTAATTATACATTATTATTTTTACAATCTGCTTCATCGTGTCTAAGATTCCTTTTTTTTTTTTTTTCGTGGTAAAATCAAAATCCACGGTGTCCTTCGGTAGCCCTTTTGCGTACCGGAGTCGCGGTATACGTATGTCCCGCGACCCCGGCAGTCTAAGATTCTGTTCGCGACGAAGCGTCATCATTAAAAAACCTAAGTGTTGCACAGACCCTGCACATCAACCTACCTCGATCTGTCAAATTCTTGCAATAGATTTTCAACCTTATTTATCGATATTCGCTTGGCAGGTTTGACGGATTCGTGTGGGTTGGTCTGCTGGTGTCTGTACATAGTGATAAATAACTAAGTGAGTTATATAGTTATGTGAAAATAGTGTATATAAAGTGTCTAAATAGAACCTAGCAGTTAAGAATTCGTTGTAAACCGTAAGTACAGTGCATTTTGTAGCTTCAATTGAGTGGGTTTATAGTCATAATATAGTTTTGTTTTTGATGTATCCAGGTAGCCTAGATTGAGACCTAGGCCTGGACCTAACTTTTAGAGTCATAATCCTTTCGAAAACTCACTTATTTGACGTTGTAAGATGTCCTGTACGCAATTTATTCCGTTAATAAAGATTATTTTTTCTTGTCTTTCATTATTCAGGCCCTAGACTCCTGAAATATATAGATGTATCGATATAAATGTTAGATCGCGTCAGGCTGTTAGCCAGGCTACCTAACGTGACCTAAGTCTATGGGATTACTGCTAAAACTCCTGAGATAATGGCCTTTGAAAATGAAATTTTAATTAAAATTTAAATAACTTTTTCCTTTAACTCGCTTTAACTTTTCAGTCGTTTCAGTTACAGTCAAAGACATTATGTCAGGAGACAGGTAATTTCATAAGGATTACAACGGTATGAAGCAACACGTAATCCATTGTTATTTAGATAAGAATATGCATTGTTAAATAGTCATAAGTTCGTAAAAATTGATAATAAATCAAGGAAGCGGTTTGCGGGCCTCGTTAAGGTAAAGTTCTGGGGTACGATAGTAACACGAAATTTTGGTCAAATCGTAGTCAACGGTACGGCACTATCTTCTCTCTCTCTCTCCTGAAGACTCAAGCAACCCGCTTCCTGAAAAGTTATGAAGAATTAGTCGTTTTATTTACTCCGTACCAAGAAACCTCGTTCTACAGTCCCTGCTACACAAGACTTCGGGTTACAGCAGATATACCTGGAACCTATAGGTGCAGGACGTCAACGCGCTCCGGGCAAGCCTCAACCATAGTGTCCGAGCGATCACGTCCGTCCGGCACAGATTCCTTACAACTAAATTAGTTTGGACAACGACCTGCCACATTATTGACGTTGGTAGTGGCTTCGGACAGGTCTCTTAACGTGCAGGTAGAATTTCACAGAGTTCAAGTGAGGAGGTGGACCATCGTTTGTGATGAAGCCCCGCAGTCACTTCCTACTCAATCAGTCTCCCACCGGGACTATGCGAATAATATCAACGTTATTTCTATTTTCCAAATATTTGTAATATGTCACGCTTATAAGTACGTAGATTAACAATGGATTATTAAGCTAACAGAGAACCTAACCAGGTAATATATTACCAACTTTTCACCTCACACATCTCTGTTACCATTTCCAACAAATTGCTTTTAAAGTAAACTGACACGGACTGTAACTCATTAGGGATTATTAACGTTAAATGTTACAAATTAAATACAAACACTGTGCATTTACGATTTAATAACAACCCATTCAACGCATAAGCTTTCATTTAACTCTGTGCCATGCCAGCATAAGGCTGCTTTTCCACCAGAGATGTGCTATGCTACGTTGGTGCGGATGCGTTTGATATCCACCAATCATATTCTTTGGTTTTCATAGCACAGCACTGGTGGAAACGGATTCAACTAAGATGTGTTTTTTATATGGAAGGATCCGTGCTATGGCTGCGTGCTAATTGCTATCGATACATCGCATAGCTCGAGCTGCGCATCTTCCTAGCGCAGCTACTTTGTGGCGGCGCGCGGCGCATCTTCATAGCACAGCTACATAGCGTAGCATCAGTGGAAACGGTCACACAGTTTCTAAGCTCAGCTTTTACATCCTCGCAGCACAACTACATAGTTATCTGGTGGAAAGGCACCCTAAATCGTAGGTTCGAAACCACCGGGGTCGCGGGACTGTCTCATCAGGTAACCGTGACCCTGGAACGTAAAGGGCTATTGAAGGATCACCGTGGATTTTAGTCAGTACTAGTCTGACAGTCCCTCCCGCCCCGCACTGAGTGGGAGGACATATTTGATGATTTTACCAAGATAAGTTCGAAACCGGCCGCATTGCTTTGCGTAATTTAATTCATCACCACTGCTCTTAAAACATCGTCAGGAAACTGGAATGTCTTAGAATCAAAAATTCACAGACATAATGATAAATCTACCAACTCACACTGGACTTGCGTGGTGACAGACCAACCTTGTGTCCCAACTGTGGAAATATTACAGGCTTTGCTTAGAAAAAGCTAGTAGTAGCTAGTTACCACGAAATTACTTGTGGTGCGAGGATATCCACGTGAAAGGAACAAGAGAAATTGGCGTTTAACGCAAGTCGCAAGTCGTGTAGTATTTCAAAAGCTTACAAATTCATTTGAAATCACGCGTCGCTTATTCAGTACATTACCGCTATTGTTTGTTGCTCAAATTGACAAATCAGATAACGTCGTAACACAGTATTCAGTGAATTGACGAGGGGACGCCGATGGCAATTTGTGGGACATTATTTTATTTGTCAACTGGTTCGAGTTATCGGGACTTCGGTTGATATTGTGGCAGAGATTGGGAGAGCTCGTTGTTTCTACATTAAAACAATTCGGTATTTCAAATCAATGGTTTGTGAAAATCAACTTAGAAAATGTGTTACAGGATAGTTCGATAAAGCTTTTAGCGAAAACGTATGATTATGGGTGCGAAATCTTGGATGGGTGGATGTTTGTTACTCAGAGTAGAGTAACACATGAAATATCTTTTATCTCAATGTTATGGCACTGACAACGGCAGCTAGATAAAGCTTTTAGTGAAGGAAGATTAAGTGTACCTGGACACACGCACGCGAAATGCAAATACTTCACACCTGACCTTTCTGAAAGATAACACCGATAAGGTCAGTCACTATCAGTCCTTCTAGGGCGTCCCGTCCGTCCAGAGGCCCTGGCATGAATTCTACGTATTTCACCGTACAGTGCACTTGGAGTATTACGTCGTAAATTGTTTGGAACATGAAAAGGCGCTTCTAATGTACGATCGAGAAACTAATTTATCCATTAAATTAACGTCAATGTCCCCGTTTTCTTTACGTCACGAAAATCTTGAAAACTCTTGATAAGGCCTCTGGTGTTCTTGTAATTAAAATGTCGACTCGAAGCCAAAATGTCTCAGCGAGTATCCTTTTCGATTTTCACCGCAGTGATACCCTCTATCACTGTTTTCAATATTTTATTTTCAATTATATTTATCAGGACAAGGTTCAGGAAGATTATTAGGTTTGGGGCCTCTAGTTCTAACTAATAGTATAATTCGAAAGTAAGTTTGTTAGTTCCGCTTTAACGCCTAATCGCTGAACTAATTTTAATTGATTTTAATAATGAAAGACCAGATAAGTTTTGGGCAAAATTAGTTCAAACTACTTAGAACTTTACATATTCAACTAATAGGGTGGTTTACTGCATAAATAAATTTAAAATAAGTATTAAAAAATAAAGAACACTATTTTTTTGTTTTTTTTTTTTTTTTAAATCAATGAATATTCACAACGATAAACCGCTTCGAAATTCGGGACAAAATAACAAACGTGAAAAAATACGGGTCAAAAATTCTTTCAAAATTAAAATCTATATTTCGGACTTATTAAATTTTTTGAGTAAATTAGCCGATTGATTACATAGGAGATCAACCCAGAATATTCTCCTACCTTAACCTACCTAGCTATTCCCGGCTCTTTGGTCGATTGACCCCGCTCAGATGGGACCCGCGGGATGAATGAACCAATTTATGATTTTGATTATTTTTTCATTGGTTGATTGGACCCGCTGTTCCAAATGACATTTAATTTCATATTTTAGTACAGACGTCGACTTGATTGAAACAATAGAAACATGAGTCCTAATCAATCGAGATCTGCATCCACACTTGGCTGGAGTCTGGCAACTCCGACACAATGACGGAGGCGAGGAGGTTATTCTTACCCTCAATCGATAACTTGATTTGCATACTGACTGCATCGCTTTGAATAGCTTAGCACGTCTATTAGGCTTGGGTATTTTGATACTCCTGTGTTTTATACTGGTAGGATTTATGTTAGAACATTTGGGCCTTATCCCGTTTCTTCATTTTTCTGTTATATCAACTTATCATTATCATCAGCCTATTAATGTTCCCACTGCTGGGACACAGGCCTCCCCTCTGTGAGCGTTAGTGGGCCATAATCTACCACGCGGGCCCAGTGCGGATTGTTGGACATGATGTTTTCCTTCACCGTTTTGAGAGCAGTGGTGATAAAATACATTACACAAAGTGATGCGCCTAGCTGGGTTCGAACCCACGACCTACAACTCGTAAGTCAGGGCCGATACCACTGGACCACTGCTCGACTTTAGATTTAATCAACTAATCAGACAAAAAATTGTGTTGGAACATACCTCCTAACATTTATTTGGTCATCTATGCACATCTTTATTTCATTTTATGTGCGACCGATATAAAATAAATTATCCTAAGTTATAAGAGGAAATTATATTAATTTATGTTATTATAAATAAATTTTAGGACTGACCATTGAACTTGGCACCCATTTAGATTTCACTTCTTTTATCATTGAAGTCAACAACCAAGGCATATCATAAATTGAACTTGGCTCACATTTCAAATTTACGTTTTTGATGGGATATTAGATATTATTAATATTAAGATATTATCTGTTCGCGACGAAGCGTCATCATTAAAAACCTAAGTGTTACACAAACCCGGCACACCGACCTACTCCAATCTGTCAAAATCTTGCAATAGATTTTCAACCTTATATATCGATATTCGCTTGGCAAGTTTGACGGATTCGTGTGGGTTGGTCTGCTGGTGTCTGTACATAGTGAAAAATAACTAAGTGAGTTATATAGTTATGTGAAAATAGTGTATATAAAGTGTTTAAATAGAACCTAACAGTTAAGAATTTGTTGTAAACCGTAAGTACAGTGCATTTTGTAGCCTCAACTGAGTGGGTTTATAGTTGTAATATAGTTTTGTTTTTGTTGTATCCAAGTAGCCTAGATTAAGACCTATGCCTGGACCTAACTTTTAGAGTCATTATCCTGGGGTGCTAAGACAGGTAACCTCCACGTGCGTCCGTGGACTGGAGTTCCCTCACGGATACGTCCGGGGGGAAGACCAGTTTTTCGGGCCGGTGCGCCCTGGGATGCGGGCAAAAACTCTTCCTTAGGCACTGTGTGCCTAAGGGGGTTTCTTTGCCCGTATGCGAATAGCCTGTCGGGTGGAAGCTCCAATGCGTGTCCCTCTGATTAGCAGAGGGCACAGCAGCGGAGCGGGCTTGCGGACGGTGAGTAATGGGTAAGCTCGCCGTCCGACCAAGGACCAAGCCCGGGTCGGTGGCGTGTCGTGTTTCACGCGTCACCGACGGGGCCCCTTATGGGGCCAAATGCCTGCCGGGGTCGCGGATTTTTTCTTAATCCAGGATACCGTGGCCCCGGAACGTAAAGGGCATCCGAAGGAACACGGGTGGATTTTAGTCAGTAAGAGTCTGACAGTCCCTTCTGCCCCACCCAGGGCGGGAGGCCTCATTTGATGATTTTGCCACCCTAAAAAAAAAAAAAAAAAAAAAAAGAGTCATTATCCTTTCGAAAACTCACTTATTTGACGTTGTAAGATGTCCTGTACGCAATTTGTTCCGTTAATAAAGATTATTTTTTCTTGTATTTCATTATTCAGGCTCTAGACTCCTGAAATATATAGATGTATCAATATAAATGTTAGATCACGTTAGGCTGTTAGCCAGGCTACCTAACGTGACCTAAGTCCACGGGATTACTGCTAAAACTCCTGAGATAATGGCCTATGAAAATGAAATTTTAATTAAAATTTAAATAATTTCTTCCTTTAACTCGCTTTAACTTTTCAGTCGTTTCAGTTACAGTCAAAGTCATTATGTCAGGAGATAGGTAATTTCATGAAAATTACAACGGTACGAAGCGACACGTAACCCATTGTTATTTAGATAAGAATTTCCATTGTTAAATAGTTATAAGATCGTAAAAATTGATAATAAATCAAGGAAGCGGTTTGCGGGCCTCGTTAAGGTAAAGTTCTGGGGTACGATAGTAACTCGAAATTTTGGTCAAATCGTAGTCAACGGTGCGGCACTATTTTCTCTCTCTCTCTCTCTCTCCTGAAGACTCAAGCAACCCGCTTCCTGAAAAGTTATGAAGAATTAGCCGTTTTATTTACTCTGCACCAAGAAACCTCGTTCTACACGTCCCTGCTCTCGAGACTTCGGGTTATAGCAGAAATACCTGGAACCGGACGTCAACGCGCTCCAGGCAATCCTCATCCATAGTGTCCGAGCGATCACGTCCGTCCGGCACATTATATTTAATATTTTATTATTATTAAGATATAATCTTTAAGGAGAATAAATGCTAAGTTTTAATCTCTAATTGGAATAAGTGAATAATTTCACTTTGGTTCGCGTAAATTAAATGGAATGGATAGCTTATTTTAAAAGATCCCAGGAATCTTATTTTGGTTTTCAAGTTATGAAACTACATATATTGTTCACCAACAATGCATTCATTTTATAAATGATAACCTTTTGTTTGTATAAATGATAACCTATTCAATTTCATCCAAACCGCATTCAACTCAAAAAATGATGTATCCACAAAGATGTAAAAAATTAGAGTATATCACACATATAGCCGCTTTTACCTCGAACAAACCTCCCGTCAAACATAAAAGGCATAAAAGTGTAGAGCGGAAGGATAATAATGCGAAAAAGCAAAAATAAAATTAAATAAAAGCGAATGTGAGAATAAAATAACGAGCTCACCCGGTTTTAGCCCAAAAAACGCTAAAGAGGGCAGAGATAATCTAGGATGATAGAGAGTACCTTTGGTTTTGTTTTGAGTTCGTAAAACTAGAGTGAAATAATTGTGAATGTGATTTTTAAGATTTTACTTTAATAATTTAATTCTAACTTTTACCATTTCGCCCGCGATGTTGATGTATTGAAAGAATAAAAAATACCTATCCTATAATGGTCTTTATTATTACGTGTGACTTTCATTGGAATACATGCAGCTTTTAACACGTGAAACGCGTTTGATGTGTCTATTAGAGACCGCTAAAATTAGTTTTGCATTTGTAGTAGATACGTATCTATCGATCAGTATAAACAATATTGACAATTTGTTCTAATTTATGAGTTTTTCGTTGTGATTATTATTGTATACAGCATTTTGTACATAGATTCTTTACACAAAAATACTAGACAGGTGTATCGGGTTTCGCATAAACAAAAAATCATGTTGTAAATAAGTATACTTCTTAATATTTTATAAATATTAAACGCATTAACGCATGCGTAGCGAATTTTCAAAGATTTTCTTCGGAAAGAAAAATTCGAACCTTCACACGTCACCTTGAGACGTTAGAAATGGAAGGAAGAATTCGCCGCGGCAGGTGTGAACCCCGGTGGCTCGGTTGGAAATGAGCGTCGGATGTAGGTACTGAATCCGAAGGCCGCAGGTTCGAATCCTGTCCGTGGTTCGAATTTTTCTTTGTAGAAAATTCAGATTGATGAACGGATTTTACCCAAATAATTATATATCATCGTTCAAATTAGCGAGGCTTGAAGTTAAGCAGTAAGTAAGAGATTTACAGGCCGATGAAACCGCGATTATGAATACCTACAAATTTACTAAGCCTGATTAGGATACCTAGCTAATTTTACCTTGCTAATTAACTCCATAAATCATTCAACTACAGCGGCCACAATAAGCACTTATATCCCAAAACAATAGGTAAACCAATGTCAGTAAATATTTCATGATGCACTGAAATTTCAGTTCACTATTGCTACACAAAGCAAATCAGCTGAATTTTGGCAAACCACCGCATCGAGATTATTCTAGTTTATTATAAAATGAGGCGGAATATGTTACATTATATTTCATGAAATTATTTGCAACGCCGACGATTTAAATTATAGTATTAATGAAGGCAATAAATTGTAGCGGAGCATAAGTGTTAAAAGCATATCATTTTCACGCACGTTCGAGTAAAATGTGATAATATGTAACGACCCGTCTCATTTATATTTCAACGAAACTTTGTGAGAGATATTTTATAATATACTGATTTAAAAAAAAAACATGCTGATAGCCAGCAACATCTCACTAATGAGCAAGAGTGTCTCCCCATGACTTACAAGTTCTCATTATCCAGGGCCAAAGTAGACCATTGGTCATTAACTTTGTCCAACTCGTCCCACCATCATCTACAGGGTCTGCCGCAACTTTTTCTAGTTATATCAGGGCTCCAAAAAAATATTTATATTTTTTTGTTAATACAAGTTTATATTTATTCATTTTTAAACTAAAATGGTCACTCGCACTATCATTGAACTAAAAACACATATATAGAGATAGGTATCTTATTATTTGTATCGAATTGCTATGTTACACTGAATAATCCAATATATTACAAATTGCTTGATTTCTGAAGCAGAAAGTTTATGCATGAGCAAATCGTACCCGACGGTGTATGGAATAGTGGGTCGGTGTGCTTCGACCGCATGTTACGTACCGATCCAAGGTACCTAAAGCGATATGTAAATTTTGTTATAGACTGAGCTTCAAACTTATATGATATACCTACCGTATAGGTAGGGCGCAAACGTTGGACACTTTTGTATCAAGCTATCGATGAGTATTTGATTTTTATACAACTCTTCGTAGTATGAAATCATCCACACCCTGCGCATACGTAAACTTTTTTGTGTCCAGTTGCTTCCACTTAACACATACTCGTGAATTACGGTTCCCTGTGTTGCTATGCCGTGTCGGCAACAAAGTGTCTACGTTTGCGCAGCGCCTTATCCTGTATAGAAATAGATGGGTCTACTCTAATTCACTTTACTTCAAGTGAATGAAGAAAGAGAGAAGTAAGTACAAGTAACACAGAGGTGTACACCCACGTTTCGCTAGTTATATTTAAATGATATGTAATAGAGGGGAGAGCCTATTACCATCAACTGGGCACCAATCTGAAGTCTGTAGTTTCCACTTGGAAATTCTGGAAAAACCCAACAACACTGTGCGACCATGGGATCCTAAAAACCGGACTTCATGCTCAGCCGACGTGGTTGTGACCACTAGACCAACAAATTCATTTCGAGCCATCTTTTATACTCTCTTATTATTCTTCACCCAGCAGTCACCGGCTTTCCAACCGTTTTACCCTCCACGTAGTCCATCCATCGGTTCTTTGGACTTCCTCTGAACTTCTAACCATCACTAATATCACTATTCACAAATAACTTTTGAGTTAGAAATACAAAGAGCAGGACTCAAACCTACGGCTTTCTGGATGTCCCATACAATAATAGTGAATATTCCAGATAAAATAACAGTGAATATTCCAGACGCCTTACCAGGTTATCGAATTCTTGCCCGGCAAGTCGATTTTTTCATTCCATTCATAAACGTCTGAAGTTTATTTCTGCAAAAACTTCGATTTACAGCAAAGGCATTAGTTCTTCGGGCGCCCCTCTTTAAGGAGTGGCTGGAGAGTCGTCAGGGCATCCTCGAGTCCTCACCGTACATGAAATTTTTGAGAAGTTCCTCTGTCTGATTGACTCTGGAACGTAAAGGGCCATTGAAGGATCACCGTGGATTTTAATTAGTACTAGTCTCCTAGAACGGGTGGGAGGACTCATTGAATGATTTTACCATTTATCTATTAATACAGAATATGGAACAAAAACCCAACAAACACAAGCCCACACTATTCAAAACAAACAATAATCACAATCTATTGTCTTTTTACGGTCCCAAAAACAGGACCTTCCCATATTACGTCCGATCCGGCCTTATTCCCCCTTATGTGCCCGGCACCCTTCACGAGCAGACCTCCCTTCTCATTAACGAGTCCGTTGGACCTGCCAGGCTGGCACTGGCACGCCACTTTCAAATTAAAACGATATTCTGAACGTCGATTCACGAAAATGAAATACAACATGTCTACTATTATAAAAAGCTTTTATTTACTTTCACCTCTCCCGTTGTTTGTAATCAAATCTTGCAAGTTAAATTTGATCCACTTCCCGGTTTCCGATCGAGCTGAAATTTTCTTGGAATATGTACATCGTGTGACAATGCAATATTATGATGACATGGAGCTGATCTGATGATGGAGCTGGAAGGTGGCCATAGGAACTCTGTAATAAAACGCCGCAAATCCATCGAGTTTAGACTCGTTTGATTCGTCTTGACGATTACTACCTCTATTGTAAAGATTTATTTTAACAACGAAAGCTTGTTCCTAAAAAGAACACAGTTTTTTTAAATGGCTACTTGTTTTCTTTTTTGTTAAAGGTCTTTTGCCGTAGGGAGTTTTGTAGAGATGTTGTCGCGCATTGAGAAATTCTCTGATATCCCGCGGCACTGTTACTTTATTCATTTTAAAGCGCATAAATATCGCTAGGTAATAATATGTACAATGTACATCCAGTGGTGCAATCATACGCCAGTGTTGCTGCAGTATCGCGCGGGCGTTGCTAAGTACGGAGAACTAAGTAAGAGATTCGCGTTAGCAACGTGACTTTGCACACAACGTCTTTATATTATGACTCATGTAGAACGCAATCAGGACGCTAAGCAAACGCAATCAAGACTTTAATAAATTGCACACGATTTGCATTTGCATCACTACAAACGCGCTGATACTTCGCTACAAACGTATACACACGTTTCATAAACTAGAAGAAACGTAGAAACGTCGTGTGCAAAGGGCTTTGAAGCACAATTTTCCAGTAATTTGATATGGCAACAAATCATTTACATATATATTTATATTAATATAAAATCAGAATTACATGAGTGAGAGCAAAATAAGCACCGTGGCTGCTTAACATTTGCCTCGCTGCAAAAAGAGGCGGTAGACGAGGGCCTTTAATTTCTTTTGTGGAGGGATTCTTGTTAAAATAAAAATGGCTGAGCCTTGGATTAGCAATAAAGATTAGGGCACCTAAATGAAAGTTAAACAAAAGGTGTCGTTTGACGGTCTCTGGCTACAGATAAGAAATATGAATAAATTGTCCAGTAAATACCTAGTAGGTATTGTGGAGGTCACATTGGGTTGTCTTCTTTTTTAGGGTTCCGTAGTCAACAAGGAACCCTTATAGTTTCGCCATGTCCGTCCGTCCGTCCGTCCGTCTGTCCGCAGCTTAGCTCAGAGACGCCCAGCACTAGAAAGCTGTAATTTGGTGTAAATATACGGATTTGTTGCGTCAAAAAAGTGGTAAAATAAAATCTCGTAAAATATTTTTTTTTAATGTCCATTTCAACCACGCGGCCTACTCTTAAAACTTGATGAAACTTTGACAGGAGTTAGTAACGATTTGTTTCTACACACTCCTCATTTCCTGTATTTGTTGCAAAAAAAACTAAGACGCTATGATCAAAAATAGTTGGCCGCTAGAACCGCCACTTGCCGTAGTCACCGCCTGTGATAACACAGAAACTTGATAATGCAGATAGGCGAATGATATATCAAAAGAAAGGTCTTAATCACTCGTATTTGTTGCAAAAATAAAAAAATATCAAAACGTAAATAAACAAAAAGTTATGCTATGTTAAGTTTCCAGGTTATGGGTAGGTAGGTATTTTACCATAAATATCGAATAAATAGAGGTTTATGCTTATGGACAGTTAGTTGCTGATTTGTTGCAGCCAATAAACAAGAAAAAAAATACAAAAACTTGGTCAATATTTTTTTATGATCGATTTTACTTGGCCGCTCGGACGGCTATATGCCTAAAATACAATGGCGTTTATTTCTTTATTTAAAGTAAGTTCAAGCTTAGATATAGTACTAATCGACAGGTAACGTAACCTAGTTTGGATAAATATGGCCAAAATAACTGTAAAAATCATATCTTAGGAGATATTCACTAAAATGTAGTAGTTTGAAATTGTATTAGTGTAGGGTGACCATGATGACATAAATACGAAGACATGTTTTTAAATATGGCAGGTAGAAAGGTATACTATTTACATAGGGTACCTACTTAAATAAGTTTAAACTAGCTACTACATTACACAACACTTACATCTATTTGTCAATCTATGTTTTACCGACTACGGCAAAGCCAAAAGGAGGGTTATGATTTAGACCGGTATGTATGTTTGTCTGTTCCCTCATAACTTCTAAACTATTATCATTACATGACAAATGAGGTGTCGTTAGAAGCGTCTCAGTTGTCCACTGGTTATAGGGTAATAATCCAATATGGCGTCCTCTAGGGGATGTAAAGATGTAACCGAAAAACAAAATTTTTGCGCAGTATCAACATCGGTAACAAATTAAAGGGCTTGATGAGAACATTTGAAATATACAGTGTGTCCGGACACGAGTTAGCGATACTTGAAGGGAATATTATAGACTGATTTTCATCGACAAAACTGCTTTTAAAAAAATTCTTACTCCAACACCTCGCGAATGGCAGCCATTTTAGTTAATTGATTTGTCGAACTGGGGTATGTACAATAAAATGCAAATATCTTTGAATCCAAGAGACCTACATACATGCAAATGACTTTATTGCAAAGTTAAATGTTAACATTTAACTAAAAATGTATTATTTCATTTTAATGGTGATTCGTTGGGATCATTTACATGGTGGTTAATAATGCCAGCTTATAAATTCACGTTGAAACGATTTAGTTCGCCCAAAGAATGCAGCTTCTGTAACATTGGTGGTACATGTGCTAAGGAAGGGTTATGTTCAAGTGAGAATAACTCCTAAAATACTTAACGTAGAGTGATAATTTTGATATAATTTTATAGCCTGACTCAAATACTTTTAACTTAATGCAAAAACCTAAGCAAAATACAGGGATACTTTTCGAGCTATAGTATAAAATGTTAAAATATTCAGTAATTTTTGTGTACAATTTCGTGTTTGCCCATGTTTTTTGGTTCTTTCTTCATATTATTTAGAAAACTTTTGCAAGTTTTTGAAAAGCCTTAACATTTAACTTTGCAATAAAGTCATTTGCATGTATGTAGGTCTCTTGGATTCAAAGATATTTGCATTTTATTGTACATACCCCAGTTCGACAAATCAATAAACAAAAATGGCTGCCATTCGCGAGGTGTTGGAGTAAGAATTTTTTTAACCCCTCAAACGTCCTTATGAGCACCCGGTGGATCATAAGAAAAAATGAAAAAATGTTCGCGTAATTACGGTGATCACGGGACGTTTGGAGATTTTTTTTAAAGAAAGTTTCATGTTTTCAAGGGGACGTTGGACGGGTTAAAAGCAGTTTTGTCGATGAAAATCAGTCTATAATATTCCCTTCAAGTATCGCTAACTCGTGTCCGGACACACTGTATATTTCAAATGTGCTCATCAAGCCCTTTAATTTGTTACCGATGTTGATACTGCGCAAAAATTTTGTTTTTCGGTTACATCTTTACATCCCCTAGAGGACGCCATATTGGATTATAACCCTATAACCAGTGGACAACTGAGAATGATAATAGTTTAGAAGTTATGAGGGAACAGACAAACATACATACCGGTCTAAATCATAACCCTCCTTTTGGCTTTGCCGTAGTCGGTAAAACATAGATTGACAAATAGATGTAAGTGTTGTGTAATGTAGTAGCTAGTTTAAACTTATTTAAGTAGGTACCCTATGTAAATAGTATACCTTTCTACCTGCCATATTTAAAAACATGTCTTCGTATTTATGTCATCATGGTCACCCTACACAATACAATTTCAAACTACTACATTTTAGTGAATATCTCCTAAGATATGATTTTTACAGTTATTTTGGCCATATTTATCCAAACTAGGTTACGTTACCTGTCGATTAGTACTATATCTAAGCTTGAACTTACTTTAAATAAAGAAATAAACGCCATTGTATTTTAGGCATATAGCCGTCCGAGCGGCCAAGTAAAATCGATCATAAAAAAATATTGGACCAAGTTTTTGTATTTTTTTCTTGTTTATTGGCTGCAACAAATCAGCAACTAACTGTCCATAAGCATAAACCTCTATTTATTCGATATTTATGGTAAAATACCTACCTACCCATAACCTGGAAACTTAACATAGCATAACTTTTTGTTTATTTACGTTTTGATATTTTTTTATTTTTGCAACAAATACGAGTGATTAAGACCTTTCTTTTGATATATCATTCGCCTATCTGCATTATCAAGTTTCTGTGTTATCACAGGCGGTGACTACGGCAAGTGGCGGTTCTAGCGGCCAACTATTTTTGATCATAGCGTCTTAGTTTTTTTTGCAACAAATACAGGAAATGAGGAGTGTGTAGTAACAAATCGTTACTAACTCCTGTCAAAGTTTCATCAAGTTTTAAGAGTAGGCCGCGTGGTTGAAATGGACATTTTTTTTAGGGTACCTCCTGTACACGTAAAGCGGGGATGTTTTTTTTTTCTCGCGTACCCCTTAGTGTGGGGTATCATTAAATAGGCCTTTAAAAAATATTGGTAGTTTCCATCAACAATTTTTTGATAAAAAGATTCGTTTGTGAAATATTAAGCTTTAAAGTGCTAATTTTTGCCCTACTCGAGTGTCCCCCCCCTCTACCAGCTAAACGGTTATGTTTGGGGGTGTGAAAAAATTTACAATAGTAGTATATTGTAACACTCAAAAATAATGGAGTGGTAAATAATTGTAGACGGTATAAAGGCAATCAGTATATTTCCTTGCTTTAACAAATTATGAAGAATCTCATGAATAGACACACTCTTAATTTCCATGGCAGACGGCTGACTGACAGGCAACCATAAAGTTACATGCTCTGGCGACAACGCGAACGGTACTACTGGCACATTTCCTGTAAATAAGACTCCTTGGTCACATCCTCACAAGATCAGGCCTGATCTCATGACAGGATGTGACGGCATGGCTAGCGGCTTAGCAGGCTTGCTAAAAGGGTTTTGGCATTGGCTGGCTGGCTGGCTGGCTGGCTGGCTATGGCGGTCCGGCCAAGGCTTGGCTGCACGATATCTGGCTAGGCGATATCTGGCTTGGCTATGGCGGTCCGGCCAAGGCTTGGCTGCACGATATCTGGCTAGGCGATATCTGGCTTGGCTATGGCGGTCCGGCCAAGGCTTGGCTGCACGATATCTGGCTAGGCGATATCTGGCTTGGCTATGGCGGTCCGGCCAAGGCTTGGCTGCGCGATATCTGGCTAGGCGTTACATTCTAGCTGGCTCCTGATAACTGGCTATGGCTGACTGGTCATGGCTGAGCTGCAGAGGCACCATCTTGCAAGGCGTGCGTTACATTCGGCCATCCTGTAAGCATTGCTCCCGCAATGAAGAAAACAACACATGATTAGTGGTACAATCAACACACCATGTGACGACGGAAACTCGGTCGACAGCCCTAGATCAACTATAGATATTAGAGCTTCAATTTCTAGCTGCTGGTTAGTAAGAATGTACTACTTGCAGTAACGGACATATGTGCTACACTCTCATACACCCCTTGTGCGCGATGTCAGCGTCTCCTAGTGCACATCACTATCACATCGCACGCTGCGGTCTATTTAATAGACCCCACCAGCGCACACAGCGTTTAGGTGAATAACCAATAAGTCAAGCGGATAGTTGAGTTTCTTGAATTATGAGTCGGGCTACACGTTAACTGACAAATGCTTGCACTGACTGGACAGGTCCACTTAAATCTGTGCAGTTCTTTCTTCAAAAGACCATCTCAGACATTAACCTACATGATCCTCCTTTGACTTGACCAATATAATGTCTGTACTTTAAGAGACTTAGAGAGAAGAGAGAGAGAGAGAGTTTGTTTCGGCTGTTTCTTATCAGAGTAGTCAGGTATGAAACAACGGCCTCATCTAGTTTGTAAAAAAAGACGACGGATGAATTCAAATATCTGGGCAAAATGAAGATCAAGGTTCATCTCTACCTACATCGGTACAACAAGAAGAGATTCGTCGTTCTAGCCGGCAAAGACGACCCCCACAGTATCTAAACGATTATATTTGCGACAATAATGCTGCTACTGGGTTTTATTAAAAAGGAGGGGTGAATGTAGTGAAACTCCTTGCCTGCAACTCTTTATTGAACTTCGTTGCTATGAATTTGTTGACTGTCAATACCTAATAATTCACCTGTACCTACAATTTTTATGCTGAATAAAGCCAATTTCTTAGTAAATATAGTGTTTAATATCTAACAGCACTATAACATCCAGGTGCCTCGATAACGAAGTCAACCGCAGAATCGGGGCAACTGTTGCAGACTTTAGCAGACTTCGTTCCGCTCGAATGGCATAAAGCGTTCTACGAAAATTGCTGTAGGTATTGCTGCATGCATGGCAATAGTTCTGCCACATCTCTTGTATATCTTCAAAACGCGGTGTCTCTCCCTATCTACCCGCAAGCACTTTGTATAAATTCTATATGAACTGCCTACGAGGCATTACAGGCAATCAGTGGAATAGAGGACTATATAATGCAGCATCGGTTGCGGTGGGCTAGCTACCTACGTCTGACGACAGAGTGACGAAGCGCAGCTTCTACTCGGAACTGCAGGACTGCAAATGGAAACAGCAGCCAACTGCTTCGTACAAAGATGTGCTCAAGCACCACATCATTGCATCGCAGGGGTGACGACTTGTGAATATGGACGCACTTTCACAGCAAAAATTGGCTATATCAGTCACTTGAGGACACACCAGCGATATTCTCAATAAACAATTGTCGCTGCTTGTGACCAAAATTAGTCATGATCGAAAATAGGAGTAAGGCGCTATTATCATAACAGTTTGTTTCTACCACTTCAAGCATGATATCTGATTTTAAAATAACAGACTAGTATCCTCAAGTACTGTTATAAAGGCTGTTTATACTACTGTTATAAAATCTTATAACAGTACTGCCACTCCATGTAACCATTCATTCCCATAACAGTATGTTATTCGATTTAATTATTGATTATTTTCTTTCTAATAGACAATGTGAACGAAATCTATCTGTATAGAATTTATATTAAATGTTGAATACTCTTACTTCTGAAATTTTCTCTCAACACCGTTTTCCTAGTTAACACTTTGATACAATTTTCGAGTGTAATATAAAAAAAATAAAGTGCAGCTCTTTGCAGCTATATTTTAAGTACCTATTTCTCGTAAACAGAATAAATAACATGCTATTATTTAATAAATAACATGCTGTTATTTAAGTCGTCGGTGACGTACACGTTCTGCCAGTTGTGTCTCTGTGCGACGTAAATATTGACAATAACAAATATTTGCATCTGCAGTGCTGTTCTATTAGTCTCTTCTTCTCTATTGACCGCGCGGATGCAGCGCTCACGCCACGCTGGGACTAAAGTTGGCTATGCTCTTAGCTACTGACAGCAACACTAATCAATGGTACGGCGCAAACCGTGAGTGATTGGACGATCTCAAAGCCATCACGTCGAAGAGCACATCGTAGAGTCCAGCGATGTGATTTCTTATTCAGAATAGCATAGCTGTTTTGTGTATATGAGTACCAGGTGTAACAGATATCGTGTTAAACCTGTTGTGTGACCCATCCCTAACTGTCACTATCAAAATATGGATTAGCTAGACCTATCGCTAACATAACGCGATTACGCAAGTGTACCTGCATGCTAACAATTTCAACAATAACACGTTATTTGCTTAAATGATTTACGATTAGGTATTAATCAAAATACTAACACAACCGTATTTCTTACAAAAAAATACTTCGTACTAAACATCAGGCTTATTTATGTCCAGCTGTGTAGGTGTAGGGCAATTGGCTGATATGACTGGCAAGCTTAGTACTGTTACGGTTTTCCAATGAAAAAATCCTTGCACAACCAGAGGGTCGCACTCAGGCTTACACTCTGGGTCATCAATCACTCAACAACGCCACAATCATAAATGCTCTACGCTTAACCGATAAACGTTACAGCTAGAGCACACTACACAATTCAGATTAACAGAGCAACATAAATACGACTCACACGATGACATGAGTCCCGAGTTAATCGCAGCAGTTTACAGCACCTGCATCGACTGCAGAAGATCGTGACTATCAGCGAAGTCCCGACGCACCAATGCAGAACACGAACAACATGACGCGCACCAGATCACGCTTCGCATCATACTATGTTAGCGACGTGGTCCTCACCCAGTTTCGCCGCCTTGCTGTAGAAACGACACCAACATGATCTTTCGACCTAAAATGATAACAAACAATATTAATGTCTCCGCTAGCTAAATAGACGTTGCCAATGCTGTAGCTTTCTCGAATTATGGCCTTGCTCTCTGCAGCATCATCATCGCTTCAGTGGTTTGATACTTCTATCTGAGAACAGCATTACGAAGAACATCACGTTGCATTGCATGATAAATATTAGTTTTCTCCAAGTCAACTGTTGTTTTCAATGTTTAAATTCTTAAACTCGTCTTGAGCAACAGAAAAAATCTTCCAGATGCTTGCGAGTCCACAGTCAATCTCTTTCTTCCTTTCCAAATTCCGCTCATTGAGACGCTGGCGATACTTCGCTTCCGCTGTTCGGGTTATGTGTCTGTGCCCCATTTCAGTAATGTGGAAATCCTCATCACCAGTTCAGGCTTCCCACAAAAATCGTCAGCTCATCTCCAACCTTCATTTGTTTTTTCAGATTTTTCTAGAAAACTGTTCAAATGCCACTTCTGAATTGTAACACTCAAAAATAATGGAGTGGTAAATAATTGTAGACGGTATAAAGGCAATAAGTATATTTCCTTGCTTTAACAAATTATGAAGAATCTCATGAATAGACACACTCTTAATTTCCATGGCAGACGGCTGACTGACAGGCAACCATAAAGTTACATGCTCTGGCGACAACGCGAACGGTACTACTGGCACATTTCCTGTAAATAAGACTCCTTGGTCACATCCTCACAAGATCAGGCCTGATCTCATGACAGGATGTGACGGCATGGCTAGCGGCTTAGCAGGCTTGCTAAAAGGGTTTTGGCATTGGCTGGCTGGCTGGCTGGCTGGCTATGGCGGTCCGGCCAAGGCTTGGCTGCACGATATCTGGCTAGGCGATATCTGGCTGGGCTATGGCGGTCCGGCCAAGGCTTGGCTGCACGATATCTGGCTAGGCGATATCTGGCTTGGCTATGGCGGTCCGGCCAAGGCTTGGCTGCACGATATCTGGCTAGGCGATATCTGGCTTGGCTATGGCGGTCCGGCCAAGGCTTGGCTGCGCGATATCTGGCTAGGCGTTACATTCTAGCTGGCTCCTGATAACTAGCTATGGCTGACTGGTCATGGCTGAGCTGCAGAGGCACCATCTTGCAAGGCGTGCGTTACAATATATAACGAAGTTTAAAAGAAAATTATCATGACTAAGTGGGCTTTACAAGTTTACGAGTAATAGTTGACCAACTTATAAAACGTACTGGGATAACATTTTCCTAAACAAAATGTATCGGAGAACAACTGCAAATGTAAGTTTGTCAACTTCATTTTTACAGCTATAATAGGTAGTGGAGTGGAGTGGAGTGCAGTGGAGTGGAGTGCAGTGCAGTGCAGTGGAGTGGAGTGGAGTGGAGTGGAGTGGAGCGGAGTGGAGCGGAGTGGAGCGGAGTGGAGTGGAGCGGAGTGGAGTGGAGTGGAAGGGAGTGGAGCGGAGCGGAGCGGAGTGGAGTAGAGCGGAGTGGAGCGGAGTGGAGTGGAGCGGAGTGGAGCGGAGTGGAGTGGGGTAGTGTGGGGTGGAGGGTCGAAAATCGCTTGAACCTTTTTAACAGGTTCATAGCGATTTTCGACGTGCCTTGACACCTCTCAAGTTTTTTTTTTTTAATACGTCATAAATCGTAAACCTTTCAAAGTTGGAACCAACTACAAGAACTTTTATAGTATGTTATTACTTGCTGCTACGGAACCCTTTATGGGCGAGTCCGACTCGCTCTTGGCCGGTTTTTTATTTTTTAATGCCAGTTGCTAAATCACTGTTCAAACGAGCGAGTATTTCCAAAATTGTTTAATGTAATGTCGCTTAAAAAAATAATTTAAATTTGTAGTTAAAAATAATTACTCTCTACGTTAGCTTATTATTTAGAAAATAGTATTTGCCCTTAGTTTCGCTCTAATTTAGAACTTTACAGTGCATTCGGAGTTTACTCTTCTTGATACAACGTAACTCAATCATGAATCGCAAACTACATAACGCCAATCTGTTATCATAACAACGTTATTGTTGTTTACATTGAATGAAAGATATTCTATGTTTTTTTTTCTGTATACCTGACAACGAATATGCAAACTTCCAGAATAATCGGTTGAGCTTTAGACTGGAAAAGATAAAAAAAATAATTAATTAGATGCCTTCAATAAACGACCTTCACCAATTTAAAGTATGTTGCAAACTTAGCTTAGGAGATTTAGATTTTAAACAAGTTTATAATTATACAATATAACCACCTTGGTAGCGCCATCTATTGGTTCCCACTAACTTATTTGATGCAAGTATCAGAACGGGCGATGAGAGCGCCCTCTTCCCCAAACCTTAATGCACGCCCGACGCCTACGTGGTCGTCGAAGAGTCGAGAAAGCATCGTGCCCTTGGAAAGACGCGCACGGGCCGCGCCTCCAACGCACCGCGCACGCGGCGTTACTGCTTATTCCTAAATACTGGATAACGTAACCATCATAAACTGTTGTGAAACCACCCGCGGGTGTGATCGTGTGATTGTGAGCAAGGAACTCTGTGAATACTGTGCTGCAGCGTGAAAGGCGCCAACGGTCGCCATCTTATGCCAGCCCAACACAAGAAGAAGAAGAAATAAGCCAGGTAGGCGTGCTTCCCTTCTAATCCTAAACCCACCAATCGCCCGTTCATCATCAGCTCATGGTTTTCTAGGCGATTACCAGCCATCCTTTAATACAGTCCACTTAAAACAAATTTCGCAAATCGCCGCACATGGTGTTCTACGCACCATTTTTTGGTCCTTCGAGCCGGATTAAATCCATTTTGCTCCAATCGAATAAATCCATATTCTCGATTATTCGCGTAGGTATCTTCTAGAAGTGCCTACCTAGGTAGTTGTAGAACCTATCTACACTCCTAGATCATAATTAATATACCCAATACGTGGTTACTTCCCGCATCTCAGTAGGTAATATACTCTTACGTAGCTACCTACTACGAAACATAAAACAGTCGTCTTGTAAATTCCATATTTCAAGCGCCTTTTAGTTCCACCGCCTTTAAAGTTGTTGCCTAATTAGGAATAACTACCGCATAGCCGCATAATTACTTAATTTAGTTTAGTACGGTTCTATTAATATACCCACATAAACATGTCGAATAAAAATAAGCCATGTATTTCGGAGGATAGCGAATTGACAGTCTGGCGCCCAATGGCACGGGCCGCGCCTCCAACGCACCGCGCACGCGGCGTTACTGCTTATTCCTAAATACTGGATAACGTAACCATCATAAACTGTTGTGAAACCACCCGCGGGTGTGATCGTGTGATTGTGAGCAAGGAACTCTGTGAATACTGTGCTGCAGCGTGAAAGGCGCCAACGGTCGCCATCTTATGCCAGCCCAACACAAGAAGAAGAAGAAATAAGCCAGGTAGGCGTGCTTCCCTTCTAATCCTAAACCCACCAATCGCCCGTTCATCATCAGCTCATGGTTTTCTAGGCGATTACCAGCCATCCTTTAATACAGTCCACTTAAAACAAATTTCGCAAATCGCCGCACATGGTGTTCTACGCACCACACCTGCTGTTAATTAGAAATTCCAATCATAAAACAAATCTATTCAATTAAAAAATCACATTTAATCGAATAATTTGTTTAAGTATTTCAATATCGTTAGAAACCTTCTGTCCTAAGGCACGCTGCAAACTTTAATTTCAAACAAAGCGCATAAAACAATCAACGAACAGCGCATCAACATCGTTTGTAAGCCGTTTTATTATATGTACAGTTGAAAGCGAGTGAAAATAATCAGAACTTTTAATAACCTTTGTTCTGAGTCGGTATTATTTTTAGAGTAGGGTTTGCAAACACGTGGCATACTTTTCATAGAATCTTTACAACTTATTATGATTTATTAATTACTTTTAAAAACGATTTTTTTTACCGCAGTTCTATATTCAATTATAACTTTTTGCAGTGTTTTTTGAAAATAAAGTTATGTTGTTTCAATAAAATCGTGAGTTAATTTTTTGTTATCAAAAATGCAGTTTATTTAATAATTACGAATACGTTCACTTCAATTTTTGTTGGACATGCGTTATGTGAAATAATTTATTTGTAACAGAAATAGATCGTGAGCCTAGACAAATTCAAAGTTATTCTTGACTCTATTATTGCTAAAAGACTCCGTTGCTAGTACAAGTTTTTCCTCATCCATAATTAGTTCCCAAAAAATAAAACAACATTAATCAGAAACAGAAATTGAAAACATTTACCTGGAAGCTCAAATATTCAACCCTTGTACCCATTTACTTTTTCTAATAAAAGATCAGGAAACCAAACAGTATTTTCTCCAAAAGTTAAAAGTCAACATAAAAAGGTTTGCCATCCCTAATCCGGAGGCTGAAGCGTTTGCAAACACTACGAAATTGAAATTGCAACTCCGGCTTTTGACCTTCTTCGTTGCAAATAATTATAAATAACTAGGATTTTCCCTCGACTTTACTCGCGTTCCTTGTTGAAAATTATCCCAAAATTGGATAAAAAAATTCTATGACTTTTTCCAGGTTATAAACTATCTGTGTACCTTATTTCATCTAAATCCGTCCTGTATTTTATGCGTGGAAGACTAACAAACATCAATCCATCCTCACAAAATTTGCACTGATAATATTAGTAAGATAAGATGGCTTATAAAAGTTGGGAATAACGTAGTTTACCATGAGCGAAAGAAGTATCGAAATCGGTTCAGCAGTTTCGAAGATTTTCGTCTACATGCAAGCGTACAAACTTTCTCTCTTTATTCGTGTAGATGAAAGTTGCGCGACTCTTGATCTAATCTAATTAGTATTTTATCATTGCTAATTATTCCAAGAGCTGCACGAAGATTTTAGTTTCGAATTGAATGTAACTTTTGACGCAGTAGAGCATTAAATGATTCTGACTTTTCGAATAAAATTAATTACGAAAGATAGAAGAGAATATTTCGTTTTTCAATTTATTTAAAAGTGAGTAACTTAGAAGTCGATTCAAAAAGGCAATATAAATAAAATGATAGAATTAATAGCAATCACATTTCAAATTAGTATCTAGTTACAAAAGGGGATTAATTTGTTTTTCAAGTAGGTATTTGAAAAATGAGTCTGATATAGTATTTTTCGCACAGTTAAATTGAGATTTATTTTTAGTTGCCAATAAAATTTTCTAAAACTTTCATATTGCGACAAAATGCACACAAAGCCCTAAAAATGTAATTTTATTCCCATTCTTCTCCATAGAGATCTACGCCTTGGAATGAGCACCTACACAGTACTTTCATAATCATTATGTGTTGTGACTGGGACTCATCATCATCATCATCAGCCTTCAATGTTCCCACTGCTGGGTCACAGGCCTTCTCTCTGTGAGAGGGAGTGGGCCATAATCCACCACGAGGGCCCAGTGCGGATTGGTTGATGTCTTCGAATTTGATGGTTCTAGGACATCCCGGTTTCCTCACGATGTTTTCCTTCACCATTTTGAGAGCAGTGGTAATGAAATAAATTACACAAAGTAATGCGCCAGGCTGGGTTCGAACCCACGACCTACAACTCTTAAATCGGGGCCGATACCACTGGGCCACCACTGCTCTTGGTACTGGGAACCTAGTACCCTGGGACTGTAGCAACATAATTATTAACCGACTTCAAAAAAAGGAGGAGGTTCTCAATTCGTCGGAATCTTTTTTTTTTTTTTTTTTTTTTTTTTTTTATGTATGTTCCCCGATTTCTCGAAGACGCCTGGACCGATTTGGAAAATTTTTCTTTTGTTTGAAAGGGTATACTTTCCAATTGGTCCCATGATCATCAGGTCAGGATCTGATGATGGAATCCCAGGGAAATCGAGGGCAACCTTCAAATTTTATAGGCACATAGTACCATTTTCATATATTTTCTAAATCTGTTCAAGTATTTGCATCTGATAATCATCATCTCAGGTGGATGAGCTGATGATGGAAGGTACAACTCCTCAACGGCTTGGAGTAGGCATCGACTGATTTAGTTTGTGTTCGCATATCTCTAGAACTACAAGTCCGATTTAAGTAATTCTTTTTTTGTTGTACTAAGTATTGTTTAACTTACGGAATACTGCAAGTTTCATCAAAATCGGTTCAGTAGTTTTTGAGATAGGGAATTTTATTAGCATATTGTGCACTTGAGCGATGTTGTTACCGGTGCTACGGATTACAAAATTTTAGTGCACATACATGTAAGAGAATGATTTATTTGACAAGAATTTGAGTTGAATATTTAAACTAAAAAGTGTAAAATAAAAAACTTTTTCAAAAAAAATGTAACCGCCTTCAAAAACAACCACAAAAAAGGGTAAAATAACCTACAAAATAACTTTTCTTTCAGAAGTCGGTGGCAAAAAAACAATGAAATGAAAAAAAAATAAAGGCACCGACTTCTGAAAGAAAAGTTATTTTGTAGGTTATTTTACCCTTTTTTGTGGTTGTTTTTGAAGGCGGTTACATTTTTTTTGAAAAAGTTTTTTTTTTTTGTAATATATTTTTTTGTCTTCTAAAGTGTAATTCAAAAGTGTCTGTAATTGGCCTAATTTGAATTACAATGTACTAAACCCTATTTATTTATAATCATATTCATTAGGCTCGTAACAAAAACAACGGCAAAACCTCCAATTATTATGAACCAGCGACCCGCCCTGTTTTTCTCGCTGATAATGTACCTTTAGTGTAAAGAATTTTGGAAATTGGTCCAGTATTTTTGAGTTTAAAGAGAGCAATGGTGGTCTAGTGGTATTGGCTTCGACTTGCGAGTTGCTTTTTCGTGGTTTCGAACCCAGTCCGGCTCATTACTTCTTTAAATTTATTTCATCACAACTGCTTTCAAAATAGATGTGATGAAATAAATGACACAAAGTAATGCGCCTGGCTTTGAAGGAAAATACCATAAGGAAAACCGCGTGTCCTGGAATCAAAAATTCGAAGACATGTGAAATCTTACGGCATTACACATACATACACTACACGTACATACACTACACTACACATACATACACTACACGTACATACACTACACATACATACACTACACATCCCTAAACACTCACTCACCCTAACACATTTACGTTGTCCACTCTATTTTCTATTTTCTGTTTTAATTTTTACTGTTTTATATTTTTACTTAATTTCTACTGTGACAATGAAACTGCACTAATGCCCCTGCTGCCCCTCGTGGGAACCTGTGTACCTTTGTGTAATAATTTCCCTAAGGAACACTGGTACTCATAACACAAGTTAGATCTTACTTTGAGTACCAGAGTTCAAAATACGCTAGTTTTAAATTTACTGGTAACACAGCTCTTAGCGTATTATAGTTACTAGTGTTATTGTTCACTTTTTTGCGAAATAAAGAATTTATTTATTATTATCTACTTCTACCCACACTGGGCTCGCATGGTGGATAAAGATACAGCCAACTGCCTCCCACCAGAGAGGACGCCTGTGTTCCAGCAATAAGAACATTTGCTGATCATGATGACAAGATTTAAAAAAATACAAATCCTTTTATGCGATAGTGCAAATAAATATTATTATCTTCGGTTGATATTCTAGTGAAAGTCTATAGAAAAATAACACTTTGAAGTGTACTTACCTATAAGGCGCGGGCCACACAGAAGAGACGGAAGACGAGGACGCGTCGCGGACATGCTCAAATGTATGAGAGTCGCGCCCGCGACGCGTCTCTTCTGTATGTTTTACGTCGTGACGCTTCTATACATTTTGTATGAAAGAGACGCCGAAGAGACATGTCTCCACCCCGTCTGCGTCTTACGTCTTTTCTATGTGGCCCGCGCCTAAGAATTATATTACTCGTACTTTGTAACAGTCAAATATTTCGGTCTATTGGACAATTTAATTCTCGATTTCATAAGCTTTGTCTTGAATAAACTGTGTTGGAATTATTAATTTCATTTCGATTTACTTAACTTGAATTTAAGTTTTTAGATTTTTCATGAGGTTTCGATGTTCTAGTTAAAGAGATTGGGCTTGAATTTAGGTTTCTTTAATATTATTAAGACCTGGTGTTTAATATCTTATTACTAAGGTTATAGTTTCTAAGCGTATTACTAATTTTAAATTTTTTGACAGGCCTGTTGGTCTAGTGGTTAGTGATCCTGACTGCTATGCCGAAGGTCGTGGGTTCGATTCCCAACCAGGACAAATGGTTGTGTGATGAGCATGATCATTTGTTCTGTGTCTGGGTGTAATTTATCTATAATAATTATGTATGTATTTAGAAATATATATGTATGTTTATCAGTTGTCTAGTACCCATAACACAAGGTCTGCTTAGCTTGGGACTAGATGGCGTTGTGTGATGTTTGTGGAATATTATATTATTATTAATTGTCGTGATTACAGTCAGCCAGCCGTATTACTTTGTATTATTTAATTCATTACCAGTAACCTAACTAAAAACGGTGATAGAAAGCATCGTAAGGAGACAGACATGTCCTAAAAACTGTGCCCGCGATTATGCTAAGAATTAATTTAGTTCGCCTGTAATATAACGGAGTGTCACAGAATTTTATTACGATTTCATAAGATAAACTGTTAGGATTATTAATATTGATTGCTGATTTAGATTCAACTGCCCTTAAAGTTTAAGGGTCAGTTCAGACCGAAACGCGAAGCGACGCGACGATGCGCGCACTCTTTTAAGAGCCATTTAAAATACTTACGACTTTATTTTCTACACTAAAAGATACACATTTTGATGTGAGAATTTAGAATACGTTGAGATGCGCAGCGCGGCGCCGCTTGACGCTGCTCGCGGCCGCTCCACGATGGGAGGTGAAGACCGGGAGCTAGAGGTGACTGAGTATGCATAATTGTGAGCTAATTGTGAGTAATGAATTTCGCCAACCGATTTAAGTTAAGAAAAGGTCAAAGAATAACAATGTAGAACTTGCCGGTCAATTTTTTGGTTCATTTTTTTTCGCCCTCTTCTCTTATTCGTAAACGGAATGTATTGAGTACATGATTTAAAATCATTTTAATGATTATAAATCATGTACTCAATACGCCGGCGTAGCACGGCGCAACGTCAAATGACAGGCCTCTTCACGCATCGTCGCGTTGCTTCGCGTCTCGGTCTTAACTGACCCTAAGGTTTATTATTTTTATTAGTTAGTTAGAAAAGGGCTGAGCAGACTTTTTATTTAGCAGTAAATTCACTCTTGACTTATAGACCCCAAGGTTGTAACTATCAGGAAACAAATACCCTGCCAGGAAATAACCACGTAGACGACGATGAGATGAAGTTTTTAAGTCCAGGTAGACCTTTATCTTCATTTGTCCAGGGAAAGGGTCAAACTACAGTTAAGGGTCGCCATGCGTGACGATTTAGGCTTATTAGTCGGTTTCAGTGTCTTGCTTCCTCACGAATGTCGTGTGTAATGACCTAAAACCCTAAACGTGTGGCCACGAAGAAAGACATAAGTTTTTTGACTTTTTGTAAGTATTTCAATTTATTTTTCTTTTAGCATACTGATTTCATCAGTATTTTTCACAACGTCGTCCTTGACTTTTGGAGTGGTTGGGATTCAACTCCTAGCGGTCCATTCTGAGCAACGTCGATCACAATTAAAATGTCACTGATTGTTCATTATTTTCAGTTCCCGATATTTCGACGCTCGCGCTGTTGCAAGCGCCATTCATGATGTCATCCCGTAAGTGACATTTTAAATTGTGAAACAAACCGTGATAGCCTAAAACAATGTCGATCACTTATTCACTTACCGTCAGGCAAGATACTGAGCAAATACGAAAATACATTTAAATAAAAATGACACCACAGGTTACCTGCAAGAAAAAGGATGGGCTTATTTGGCACAGTCACACATAATTGAAACTTGTTGTTAAGTTTCATTTCCTTTTTGTTGTCATTCTGTGTTCTTGTGTGAAATGTATGGTATAAACGTTTTTCTTTCTTTCTTACGTATTTTTCTTACTATGCATATTTATACATCATTCTTCAGAATCATTCCAAAACGCTCATACTATGTCTCCGCTGTTTTAAAACCCTCAGTTCATTTGATCCGGTTCACATTCATTAGGTGGATTGGGCACCGCTTAACGTTCATGTGTCCTGACCCTACTGTCATACTGATGACTCGCTTCGTTATGAGCTGGACTCCATTGTTACGTAACTGAGAATGGAATGGAGGACGAATTAGAAGGTAGTGCTAAAATCTGAATGTATGGGCATGTCGTATCTTGTTAAATATTGTTGACTCTCCGACACATTTTTTATTTAAGTTTTGTAACACCCTCATAAGTGGATCTGCAAGAATAAACTGCTGTCGACAAGGGCGGTCCTTAGATAGGTGACCATACTTCATACCGAGTTTTCTCCATGCATCGAAAAGTTTGAAGCTGTTGCTCGAGTAGCCATATTCAACTGCTTGAATCTGCCATTGCTAACTGCTCCGGCAGTCGGTTTCAACTGCAGCAGCAGTTCAACTGTTGGAGCAATTCGACTGCTCTAGCGGATTCTTGTGAATATGTGTATGTGGACTGTAATTTACCAAGCGCTAGCTTGAAGCAATCTTTGTCAGTCATACATTTGCAACGACCTATTCGTTTATTGTAATTGTGTATAATCGTAGCGTAATTTGTAATTGTCTATAATCGAAGAGTGGAAGGGCGATGTTCTCGCGGCCTTCACCGACAAGATAGACAAATCTCATTAAATCATCCACAAAGTGTAGGTACCCTTACTGAATGAACATGTAGTGATACGAATAGGAAGAGATGGAGAAAACTCGCAAAAACCGCAACCAATGAGTACCCTTTTTCACGTATTCCATTCACCTAGTCCAAGCATTTCTGTTTAAATATTTAAACCTGTATTATTACATGTTTCTCTGCAACATGTAGCCTTTGTTACAGAGTGCAACTGAAGTTATTAATTCTACTGTAAGTTAATACCGAAGTAATTATTTCACTAATTATTGCTGTTGTTCGTTGTACACGAAATGGCTTTGTAATTTGGAGAAAATATTTATTTTATTCTTTTCCTTTTTAGAATTAACTAGCTTTGATGCGCCAGCTCTTCATCCAGGTATAAAGCTTATCCACGTGCGACTGTAGCTTACTGGAAGCTACTTCTGGGTTGGCGTCAGATGTCAGCACTGCAGTATCATCGGCAAAAGTGGCTGTCATTACAGTTTCCGATTCAGGGACATCTGCTGTGTATATCAGATACAGGAGGGGCCCCAGGACAGAGCCTTGTGGGACTCCAGCTCTTATGTCGTAAAAGTCTGAGGCGGCATCATTAATTTTTACAAAGAATATACGATTTTCCATGTAAGATTTCAATATCAGGAACAGGTTGTGTGGTAATGTTCTTTTCAGTTTATACAGCAGCCCAGGGTGCCAAACCTTATCAAAAGAGCCCGGGTAAATAATAAATGGGAGTTCTGGCCAGTAGAGTCAGATTTTTAATGATATTATATTACTTACTAATCTCAATATAATTATATCCCTAATCTATGCTTGCTACTACGGAACCCTTCATGGGCGAGTCCAACTCGCACTTGGCCGGTTTTTTAAATTATATTTGATATCCTTATAAAAAATCGAAAATCTGCTCATTTATTGCCTCTAAGGCAGAACAAAGTTCGCCGGGTCAGCTAGTCTATACCTTAGTTACACTATTTATAACTCAAGAACGGCTGAACCGATTTGGCTAAAAATTGGTGGGAAGGTAGCTTAGAACCAGGAGAAACATATAGGATACTTTTTACCTTTTTTATTTTGTTTTATTTTATCCCGTATCCGTGAGACGTGACATAAAACGTTTTTATATCATGGTAAAATCATCATGTGAGTCCTCCCACCCGTGGCAGAGCGGAAGGACTGTCAGACTCGTACTGACTAAAATCCACTTTGTCCTTCAATAGCCCTTTACGTTCCGGGGTCACGGTAAATCGTAGGTAAGTCCCGCGACCCCGGCAGGCTTTGACCTTCTAAAGGGGGCCCCGTCATAATGCTGACACTCTTTGAGGCGCGCGTGGAACACAACGCGCCGTCGACCCGGGCATGGTCCAAGGTCGGACAGCGAGTTACCCATTACTCGCCGCCCGCATGCCCGAGCCTACGGTGGCTGGAGATCGTCTGGCGACGTCCATCACCGTAGGCTGTAATGTGTAGTACCACTGCGGCTGGGGTGGAGGGAGGATGCTGTCCTCTCCCTCACGCGGTGCGCCTCCTCCTTCCATAGCATCACTGCTTCGCAGAAGGAGGCCACCGCTTCCCACTCCGTCTCGCCCCGCAGCATGGCCTCGACCAATGCCGGGCGCGAGAGGTCTCCGCCTATCGCCGCCATGAGGACACGGCGGTGCTCTGCCAACAGCGGGGCAGACCTGCACCGTATGTTCCACCGTGTCCTCCGGACGATCCTTGCAGTAGTGACACCCAGGCGTTTTTTCCTCGTATGGTTGTATTGAATTTATGCAGTTCTAGTAGATTTTTTGGGTATTCAGCATTTACCGAAATACTTTTTTAGCATTGAAGACCGATGGGCGCTGGGTGGCATGAACATTCTTCTTCTTCTTCATGTTTTCCTAGTACTTTTTCAGATCCCTTATTCAATTTCGGCACCAACACCTTCGTGATCATGTTACTATGTTTTATGTCACGTCTCACGGAAACAGGATAAAAATTTGATCGTCTTGGTGGCTACATGGCATTGATAATTATGATAATATCGGCACAATAAGCGTATTCAGCATTTACCGAAATACTTTTTTAGCATTGAAGACCGATGGGCGCTGGGTGGCATGAACATTCTTCTTCTTCTTCATGTTTTCCTAGTACTTTTTCAGATCCCTTATTCAATTTCGGCACCAACACCTTCGTGATCATGTTACTATGTTTTATGTCACGTCTCACGGAAACAGGATAAAAATTTGATCGTCTTGGTGGCTACATGGCATTGATAATTATGATAATATCGGCACAATAAGCTTAAAAACTCAATACAAACACATCGATTGGTCAATTGATGTTTTGATTTTCGTTTTGTTGGCATTCCATGTCAGGTGCGTTTTATTATACCACGTTTTATGTCACGTCCCACAGATACGGGATAAAATAAAACAAAATAAAAATGGTAAAAAATATCCTATATGTTTCTCCTGGTTCTAAGCTACCTCCCCACCAATTTTCAGCCAAATCGGTTCAGCCGTTCTTGAGTTATAAATAGTGTAACTAACACGACTTTCTTTTATATACAGTGTGTCCGGACACGAGTTAGCGATACTTGGAGGGAATATTATAGACTCATTTTCATCGACAAAACTGCTTTTAAAAAAATTCTTACTCCAACACCTCGCGAATGGCGGCCATTTTAGTTTTTTGATTTGTCGAACTGGGGTATGTACAATAAAATGCAAATATCTTTGAATCCAAGAGACCTACATACATGCAAATGACTTTATTGCAAAGTTAAATGTTAAGGCTTTTCAAAAACTTGCAAAAGTTTTCTAAATAATATGTAGAAAGAACCAAAAAACGTGGGCAGACATGAAATTGTACACAATAATTACTGAATATTTTCACATTTTATACTCTAGCTCGAAAAGTACCCTTGTATTTTGCTTAGGTTTTTACATTAAGTTAAAAGTATTTGAGTCAGGCTATAAAATTATATCAAAATTATCACTCTACGTTAAGTATTTTAGGAGTTATTCTCACTTGAACATAACCCTTCCTTAGCGAATGTACCCCAATGTTACAGGTGTCGCATTCTTTGGGCGAGGTAAACCGTTTCAACGTGAATTTATAAGCTGGCATTGTTAACCACCATGTAAATGATCCCAACGAATCACCATTAAACTGAAATAATAATATTTTTTTTACTTTATGAAAAAAAAATCTTTGAATAAATTAAAAAAATGGGCCATTTCAGTTTATGGGTGATTCGTTGGGATCATTTACATGGTGGTTAATAATGACAGCTCATAAATTTACACTGAAACGATTTAGCCCGCCCAAAGAATGCGACACCTGTAATATTGGGGTACATTCGCTAAGGAAGGGTTATGTTCAAGTAAGAATAACTCCTTAAGTACTTGACGTAGAGAAATAATTTTGATACCGTTTTATAGCCTAACTCAAATACTTTTAATTTAATGAAAACACCTAAGCAAAATACCAGGGTACTTTTCGTGCTAGAGTATAAAATGTGAAAATATTCAGTAATTTTTGTGTACAATTTCGTGTTTGCCTACGTTTTTTGGTTCTTTTTACATATTATTTAGAAAACTTTCGCAAGTTTTTGAAAAGCCTTAACATTTAACTTTGTAATAAAGTCATTTGCATGTATGTAGGACTCTTGGATTTAACGATATTTGCATTTTATTGTACATACCCCAGTTTGACAAATCAAAAAACTTAAATGGCTGTCATTTGCGAGGTGTTGGAGTAAGAATTTTTTTAAAAGCAGTTTTGTCGATGAAAATTAATCTATAATATCCCCTTCAAGTATCGCTAACTCGTGTCCGGACACACTGTATAGATGTATTTGAATTACATCCGAAATTAACATTCTATCTTAATTCAAATCGCGATCAGTTTTCTATGACGCTGCTACTGATTAGGTGCGTCCACACAGAACGAGCAGCCTCGCGACGCATTTGCCGCGCGAAGCAGCTCGGTTGGTGTGGACGTGTCTCGGCCGAGGAAAGCGCGCGCGCTTCCACGGGCGATGGACCGAGCGCCCGAGCCATCCAGTGTCGGCTTTTGTTTTGCTCGCGTTTATTGTTTCGTGCCTCGGTCGAGAAACAATTTCGCGTCCAAACAGAGCAAGCAGCTTCGGGGGGCAAATGCCTCGCGAGACTGCTCGCTCTGTGTGGACGCACCTAATGGATATTTTTAGGTAAAGTTTGATAAGCAAGATCAGTCGTTGATTGGTTACAGTCAAAGATGGGGATCAAAATTCCAACCGGCATAGCTTATTAATTTCCAGCGTAAATGTTATAAATATATCGTTCAACTGCATCGTTGCAAAGGGCCGAGATTTTAAACATTTTTATTCTTTTATGACTGATTAAATTCTTAAACATCATCATCAGCCGGAAGACGTCCACTGCTGAACATAGGCGTCTAAGAAATTCTTAAACAGTATAACTTAATAAAGCCTCCTGCAGACACACGCTATTAATCGCGCGGGGCGACATGTTGCGGTCCATTCACAGTATTTTTAGAGTGGAAATTAGCTTGGCTCGTTGTCGCAGCGCGATTAATCGCGTGTGTCTGCAGGAGGCTTAATTAAAATACTGATATGTCAGTTTCATTGTTCGCAAACAAATGAATTTCTTTCTTAAATGTAAAAAAAATGTAAATGTAAAATTAATTTGAGGTCGACGCGGCACAACTATGAATGCCAAAGTTTAGATATAGGTACCTCGATCAAATCAGAATAGAATCTGACTGTTTTTTTTTTAACAAACAGGTTATATGTGTAGTATGTAATACCCAACACATAGGAAATCCCATAGCTTAGTGGTTCATAAAACTTGCATTTTCACAATAGGGTAGTTTACTGCATAAATACTTAAATTTAAAATCTATTAAGTCCGTCAGCTAGAGCACTGAAAAATAATCATCATCATCATCTGCCTATAAATGTTCCCACTGCTGGGACACAGACCTCCTCTCTGTGAGAGGGAGTGGGCCGTAATCTACCACGCGGGCCCAGTGCGGATTGGTAGATGTCACATGTCTTCGAATTTTTGGTTCTAGGACATGCCGGTTTCCTCACGATGTTTTCCTTCACCGTTTTGAGAGCAGTGGTGTTGAAATAAATTACACAAAGTAATGCGCCTGACGGAGTTCGAACCTACGACCTACAACTCGTAAGTCGAGGCCGATACCAGTGGGCCACCACTGCTGAAAAATAATAAACACTCTTTTTTTATGTAAGTGAATATTGACAAAGATAAAACGCTTCGAAATTCGAGAGTGAGGGCTTGTGAAATCATAACAAAATAAAACCCACTGAGTGACGTTTTACGATTTTTAGAAGCGTTGTAATTCGTCAATTTGATTTACGTACGAAAAGAAAAAAAATCGGGTCTAAAACTTTGAGAAGTAATGAGTAATAGCCCTAATGAGAAGTAGCCCAAATGAGAAGTAGCCCTAATAAGATGTAACCAAAATGAGAAGTGGTCATAATGAAAAGTAGTCCATTAGGGAGTCGGTTGCCAAAATGAGAATTAGCCCTAATGCGCTTAAACCTAATATTTTTTGAAAATCTACCTTTCGGACGAATTATTTTTTGCTTTTTTTGAGTAAACAGCTTATTGCATTTAACATAGCAGACTAGTAAGATACTTCCTAAGACTGTCATGCCATGTATTCTTAGTATTTCCGCAAAACTAGAACAACAAAATCCCTCTGTAGTAACTTCAAAAACATCTGCAGATATACAATAATCTTATTGAACGAACCAAGTAATCCCTTAATGCAATATTTTATGTAATCTATTCCACAGTCCAATATTTGTTCTCCAAGTTTGTTCTTACGACTGTGCTACAAAACAAATATTTACAGAAGGTTCATGAAGAATCTTCTACAGGTTAAGGGAAAAAGTTTTACACAGCAGTAGAACAACACGGTCGCGGGACTAACGAGCTACCGTGACCCCGGAACGTAAAGGGCTATTGAAGGACACCGTGGATTGTCAGTACAAGTCTGACAGTCCCTCCTGCTCTGCCCGGGGTGGGAGGATTCATTTGATGATTTTACCACGCTAAAACAAGTAAAACAACACAGGTAAGAAAAAAAATACCAGATAAAGATTTGATGGAATGATGATGAATGTGATGTGGGGGTTTAACCTCTTCAGATTAACACTACAAAGATTAAGTTTCACAACATTAACTTTGTGGTTTTTACTAACCCTTTTGGGGCTAAAATAGCCTAAATATCAATTGCCGTGCCCCTAGCATCGGCTAAGAATCGGCGAAATAATAGCTCCTCTCCCTTCACTTTTCGTTATGTACACAACATGGTGTTCGAAAAGCGCCCGAAAAGTTAAAACAGTGCAGTGATAATGAAACATGGCAGTACGGTAATGTTTTTCTCACGTTAAAAATAAAACGGTGTACTCATATTAGATGTTAAAAATGTTATAGGCAAGTGTGGTTTCCCGTTGTAGAATATATTACAGAGATGTTTGACTACGTGTGCATGCGTTTTTAACCGACTTCAAAAAGGAGGAGGTTATCAATTCGACGGTATGTTTTTTTTTTCTTTTTTTTTTTTTTTTGTATATTTGTTACGCGATTACTCCGCCATTTGTGGACCGATTTTTAAAATTCTTTTTTTGTTCGAAAGGAGGTACTTCTGAGATGGAGGTCCCATAGTCACCAAGTTGGGATCTGATGATTGGATCCTGGAGAAATCGAGGGCAACCCTCGAATTTTATAGGCCGACACACCGTTTTTCGCAAATGTTATGAAGTAATTTAAGTACTTGCGTATGGTAATCATAATTTCATGTAGCTAAGCTGATGATGGAAGGTAGAACTCCTTAATAGTAAGGAGTAGGCATCGACTGATTTAGTTTGAATTCGCATATCTCTGGAACTACAAGTCCGATTTAAGTAATTCTTTTTTTGTTGTACTAGGTATCATTTAACTTAGGGAATATTGCAAGTTTCATCAAAATCGGTTTAGTAGTTTTTGAGATAGGGAATTTTATTAGCTTATTGTGTACATGAGCGATGTTATTACCGGTGTTATGGATTACAAAATTCTAGTGCACATGTTGTATTTGACAAGAATTCGGGTTGAATATTTAAACTAAAAAGAGTAAAATAAAAAAAATTTTCAAAAAAAAATGTAACCGCCTTCAAAAACAACCATAAATAAAAAACGGTAAAAAAAACCTACAAAATAACTTTTCTTTCGGAAGTCGGTGGCAAAAAAAGACAATGAAATAAAGGGAACAAAGACACCGACTTCCGAAAGAAAAGTTATTTTGTAGGTTTTTTTTTACCGTTTTTTATTTATGGTTGTTTTTGAAGGCGGTTACATTTTTTTTTTTGAAAAAGTTTTTTTATTCATCGTATGAACTCAACCTTTTCTACTTATCCATTATGTGAATCGGTTCTGTTCGCTTGGCACGAGTACATAGTAAATACATAAATGTATTAGGTACATAGAGGAAATAGAAACGTTTAGGTAATGAACCGAGCTAATTGAACTTGTTGATAATTAAAATTAAACTAGTGTATTAAAGGATTGTGTTTGTGAGACGGGCAGGAAGTTATGCTGACTAGAGCTATGTATTTATTATTTACCTGTGATTTGGAATACTAAAGCCTTTGGAACTGCATTATATAAGGTTACTTCTAAGCAAGCGTGCTTCACCGTCGACCACATCTTCGCTTACCATCAGACGAGATAGTGGTCAAACGCGAACCTATTTATAAATAAAATTTAAAAAAAAATAGTTTACTCTGAATGTTCTCACTTGTGGATTACATGTAATTCACCACGCGGGTCCATTGCGGGTTGATAGATAATAATAATAATAAACACCTGAGGAGGCTCTCGCTGGGTAGCTGGATCAAGCGCTTGATTCAGAAGGCAGTACGGCGCGTATTGTTAGGAGGTTCCTCTCTCAGGAGCCCTGACCACCGGTAGCCCGGACCCTGTTCCCGGTACTGGTGAACTGCTATTTGTTATATTTTTAAATGTTTTTTATTTCTTTTTTGTAAAAATATTGAAAGATGTAATTTATAAGTAAAAAAAAATGAATAAAAAAATAATAATAATAATATTCCACAACTATCACACAACGCCATCTAGTCCCAAGCTAAGCAGAGCTTGTGTTATGGGTACTAGACAACTGATAAACATACTTATATATTTCTAAATACATTATAGATAAATTACACCCAGACACAGAACAAATGATCGTGTTCATCACACAAACATTTGTCCTGGGTGGGAATCGAACCCACGACCTCTGGCATAGCAGTCAGGGTCACTAACCACTAGACCAACAGGCCAGTCTAGTAGTCTGTCATATCTAATAATTTAAAAAAAAATAGTTTACCCTGAATGTTCTCACTTGTGGATTACATGTAATTCACCACGCGGGTCCATTACGGGTTGATAGATGTCACATAAATCTTCGAATTCTAAAATTTGCAGAAAATAAAAGCAATAAAATCCTCAAATATGAAATAAAATATAATACCTATATCACTACAGCTACAGAATGCTTTTCTTCACTGCAGATTCAAGCAATCTATGTAAATGCCACCCCACCTACTATTAAATTATAGCACATTGAACTTTCTAGATTTTTCTTTAAAATAAAAACGCGGGCTCCTATTTTATGATAAAACGTAAACTGAACCGTCGAACCATGAACCGCGATTAGGCTTTATCAACTCAAAGACTGGGTCCTGAGAATAAAGACCTAGGTTTTCACATCATTAAACATGAAAATTCCAATAATTTCACTCGTTTCTTTTTGGCTAATAAATGTATCTTCAATTTATTTAAATTATGCTTGTTTCACACATAACTGAATAGCTGGGTTACAGCTGGGTTCCGTAGCCAAATGGCAAAAAACGGAACCCTTATAGATTCGTCATTTCTGTCTGTCTGTCCGTCCGTATGTCACAGCCATTTTTTTTCGAAAGTATAAGAGCTATCATGTTGTAACTTGGTAAGTGGGCGTATTATGTGAACCGCATTAGGATTTTTACATAAAAATAAAAAAATACAAATTTTGAGGGTTCCTCATACTTAGAATTGAAACTCAAAAATTTTTTTTTCACCAAACCGATACGTGTGGGGTGTCTATGGATAGGTCTTTAAAAATGATATTGAGGTTATTAATATAATTTTTCTAAACTGAACAGTTTGGTTTTGTCGCTGAGTTTGGTCGCGGGACTCATCAAATTACCGTGACCCTGGAACGTAAAAGGCTATCGAAGGACACCGAGTCTGACAGCCCCTCCCGCCCTGCCTTGGAGATTCATTTGATGATTTTACCACGATAAAATAGGGGGACATTTCCTGCAGAGAGGATCCACACTGGCATTGTATTTCAAAATTCTTGGCGAAACCTGTATAGTTAGCATTTGATAACATACAGTCTAGCTGACTAACCCTCTAATCACGATGACTCAAATTGAACTTTGTCTATTTGTGGACATCTCTACACTAGCGACGAGAGAGAGACTACATAGCGAAATAAATAATTTCACTATCCCCATAGTAAAACCCACAACGACAAAATTAACCAAAAACCGCATACAGGACGTCACACTAGCGACCAGACAATACAACAAACAGAATGATAAACGGCGTCCACTACACGAAATATTAATGTCATCAGTCCTAGTCCACTTACACTCAGTAAGCTTTGCATTCCCCAGAGTCCCCTCCGGCTGCAGGATTAATATTATTCGCACGTTTATGCAGTTACAACTGTATTAAAACTTTACTAGTTATTTCTATGTGGGGAGGGTATGTTCTTGGGATTTGAAACGTTGATTAAACGGTGTTATTATAGTAATTTTCTTGAGGTAATTGGTCTTTGACCTTATAAAGGTCGCCGAAAGACGCTGGATGCAGGTCGCTTCCAACCGGTATATGTGGAGATCTAAAGGGGAGGCCTATGTTCAGCAGTGGACGTCCTATGGCTGAGATGATGATGATGAATTGGTCTTTACACATAACTTGATCTACATTTATAACGGTTTACCCTGATTGTCTTTTTTGATTCGACAGTTTAAGCATAATTATCTAAAGCGGCCTACCCCGGCTTCGCACGGGCCTATGTTACTCAGGGCGAATGTAGCTTTCTAATGGTGCATTTTTCTTTGAAATCGGCACACTAGTTTTTAGGGTGGGTTCATATCTGACGGAACATCCGTCGCGTATTGTCGGTCGCGGAACGCCAAAGCAGACAAATGTATAGATAAACAATTGAACGTTCACACTCAACGGATGATCCGTTTGTGCGTCAAGTGTGAACGGTCAAGTGTTTTTCTATACATTTTAGACAAATGTCTATTCTGGCGTTCCGCGACCGATGATCCGCAACGGATGTTCCGTCAGATATGAACCCACCCTAAATTTATTCGTTACAAACATACACACACAAACACAAAAATACAAATCTTTTCTCTTCATAATACTAGTGTAGATAATTGTGTATAATGTTGATGGATGGAGAGAAAGAGGAAGGCCAAAGAAAAGATGGATGGATTCTCTAAGGAATGATATGACAGAAAAAGGAGTAAATGATACTGTGACGTCTGATAGGGGAGAATGGAAGAAGAAAACGTGTTGCGCCGACCACAAGTAGAATGGGTTAAGGGCAGAAAGAAGAAGAAGTGGATAATTATTCTATGAAAAAACTCATTGATAGGTACTTGTCTGGGTTTGAACTCAGAACATCGTCATCATCAGCATATAGCGGCCCACTGGTGAACATAGGGTTGTCCAATCGCACTCCATTTAATTTCATTTAGTTCTTCCATTTCATTTACATCCATCCGAACTTTCGCAACCATAATATTACTTAGCTTTACTCAAATATCTATGGTTACATAACAATCATACGTCCTCATACATGTGACTTTGCCAAAGCTTAATTAGGTCCCTTAGTCTACGTCAAAGGTAACGAACCGTAATTCCTGCGGATTGATCGATGTCTGTTGTTCAAATTTTGCTGAATGCAATACCTATTTCGATTCCGGCGTTTCATAGAAATCGACAAAAGATTCAAAGGATCAAAGCCGGCAAATGCAAGCGCTTCACTGCCAGGTGAATATTAAATCCATGCGGCTCATATTGACAACTTTGGCTGTCAACTTTGTTAGGTCCTATGGAAAATGTATCTAGATATATGTACTTGTAACAGTATGTGCCAAAGATATCTTAGTCAGCTGCACGACGGGATCACGATGCCATTTTCGGCCACTGTTGGCGAGAACTTGAGGTATAAAGGTAGCTTTTTTAGCTTATTTTGTTCCAATAGTCCACTAGGCACATAATTCAAATCAAATAAATATTCACAGCCAATCGCCATTCTACACTCTCCAATACATATTAAACAAATCCCTAATAACAAACACGCCCCCATGCCAATCAAACACAAAATACACAAACAAAATAAATCATTGAAACACAACACAAATACACATTTGTGTCGTCCAAACACGCAAAATCGCTGCTAAAATGTCTGCCAATACAAACAAGTTCCCATTCTATAAACCATCAAAATAACATCACAGAAGCAATTACTTGGTATATCGAACGTGCACAATAAACATGCGCCTTTTGCCCTGAATCGACATTATTCGGCGAATATAGCGAGTGGAATCGGCTTTTAGAGAAGTATGGAAACAAGGATGAGTAGACAGTGGTTTGTCGATGAAGTATTGTAATAGTAGATTATTAACCAAGGGCTGTATGACATCAATTGCATACGAGGTTTTTGGCGCCTGAGCGAAGCGAAGGCGCTAATTAACCCGAGTATGCAATTGATGCTTATGCCCGAGATAAATACTCTGCTTTACATATCGATTGTGAGGTAAGTAAACAACAAGACAGCAGGTTTCAATGAACATTTATTAAGAAGAAAAAAATGTGTATTTAATTAAAATTAATAGTAAAATTATTACAATTTGTAAGAGATATGGTCACGTTCTTTTTAGGTATATTTATAGTTTGAATATGAGTTTGTGATGATAAGACTTGAGTTTGAGTGACTTGAGGTTCTTGCATCGTAAATGGCGGCAGTTGACTGGTACTATTTTCTTCATTAAAAAATGGCTCAGATGATGTGCTTTGACGTGGTGATTTTAAGTTTATATTTTCTGTTATTTTAGAAGTAATTTTGCTTTTGTTTGCCATCGAATCTTCGATATAACCTTCGGCCACTTTGCTGGACTTCCAGCCGCCGTGCCTTTTGAACAGAGTGAGGTTGGCTCCCGAATCAGCCAATAGAGTCGCTGATGTTCTGCGAAAGCAATGCCCGGTGTATAACTCTACGTTACTCAGTTTTAAATATGTGGCTATTTGCTTTGGCATGCCTGTAAATTTGTTTTTTCCTATTACTTGTCTGTGGCATTTTCCTTTACTGTAATTAAGAAAAAAACGATTTGTATCCACGTTTTCAGGCCGAAGAGCTTGATATTTTTCAACATAATTTGCAAATTCTTCATGCAATTTTAGTTTTCGTGTTAGGCAGTTTTATGAGTAGTAATTTGTTATGTTTTTCTACATTTTCTATTGTCAAGTTTGTCAATTCCACGGTTCTGCAGGCTCCCGATATCCCAAAAATTAGAACAACCTGTAAAAAAGACATAAGTTGTATTAAAGGCACCAAATTCGCATAGTATTTTTGTGAAATATTTTGGTAACTTATTAAAAAGGGCAAGTAAATACGTAGGTACCTTTATTGCTAAATAAATTTCATCCGGAGCTTCATTTAAGAATTTCTGTACTTCTTCTGCAGTAAATACCTTCGATTTCTTGCTTTTAAAGCCGTCAGACTGCCTTTTCAAGAAAGCAGTAAGTTTAGAAAAATCTTTCAAATTCACGTCATGTTTTGTCATCATTGTAGATTTTAGCATGGAATAAAAGCACCATAAACTGGAAGGTTGTAGCCTCTTAGATAATTCATCAAAATATGATATAAAAACACTTTCAGAAAGAGATTTCACTTTTTTTTCTGACCGCCATTTCATAAATTCGTCGTATGCCTTTACATATCTTTCTTTCGAGTTCGGCGGTAATATATTTTCGACAACTGTTTTTGCCCTTTCTTTAATAAAATCGGGCGTTAGATCTATGTCTTCGTCACTAGACATGTTTAAAACTTTTGAAAAAGAACTCAAACAAGAATAGTATATTTTGCAACTAGTGAATAAAGAGCGGATTTAAAGCGAGGGCCATTATATGAATCACGAGCAAGCGAAGGATTTTAATGACTGAATCACGACCGTAGGGAGTGATTCATGATGATTGAATCACGAGCGGAGCGAGTGATTCAAATATTTAAATCCTGAGCGACGCGAGTGATTCAGGCCCTCGATTTAAATCCGTTTTATTCAAGAGTTGCAAACGATACTTTATACCATGACTACGAGAAAAAGAAAGATTTGACCGATAATATATAGGGTAAGGTTGCCTATATTGTACCAGTTAACGAACTTTACAAGTTTTCACAAAAACTATATATCTTGTGAGGATTCTATTACTAGAAATAAAAAGGTTGTTCTATTGGTGTTCATTTTTTATTACTAGATAATGAGGAAGTATGAAAAAACTACATGAAAATTAAGTTTTAAAAAAAGTCTTAGAAAGTACAATTTAGGAAACCGGTTTCCTTAATTGTACCATAGGTATCCTAAATTGTACTTCGACATTCAAGTGTTTCTTATTAACTAAAAGCAGCCTTTCCTTTATATATCTATATAAAAATTATTAACCATAAAGTTTTAATATTAATAATAAACTTATGTACTGAAAATAAAGTTTGAATCAACAACAAGAATAAAATAAAATAACACTTTTGTATAATAATAATAGTTAAGGTTCCTCTTATTTCCTTTAATTTTAATTATGAACTATAATCAGCCTTGTGATTTGAATATAGGAACATACTTGTACATCTTTATAATTCTTAATAATTGTTTATAAAGTTTGAGATAAGAAAAGACAAGAGTTATTTGAAAAGAAAAGGTTAGTAAACTCTTTTCTTTTTCCAGCATTTTATACAAATATCAGGGTTGTCTCCGCATGTTTTGTGAAACCATTTGCTTGCATCTTGCGTCCGTAATACTTTTTACTCTCTCCAGACATCTGAAAATATTTCAATCTAGTTAAAAAACGTGTTGGAGAACCATCATACACCTAAATTGTACCGGTACATTTTAGGATTACCCTACCCGGTACAAATAAGGCATCCACTAAGTTTTATTTTTATACGAGCCGGTATCATAACCTCGAGATGCTAAATATAAAACTATATTCTCAAAAAATAGATTAATATGCATACTTTCCAAAAACATACATAATAATTTCTTTGTACTTACCGTTGCGACAAAAAATCCTTAGGTAAACGGCCATAAAATAAGATCACGACGCCGAAATAATTATTTTTGTTTACTACACTGCACTTTGTTATGTCATTGCATCCAAAATGTCTGCCATTGCGTAATGTTGGTAAGCACTGCTTTTTAATGTTGCTAATAACAAACTAAACATTATGGTTTGGTAGATTTTGACGTGGTACAAATTACGAACCGGTCCAACTTAGGCAACTCGACCCTATGTAGGTACCTAACGAAAAAAAAAAGTTTTTTTTTATTAATACTGCTCCACACACACGTGGGTGCGTTTCCAAACATCTAAATTCACAATACACAAACACCCACACCCGAAACAAATAATTGTAGATCATAGTACGAATATTTGCTCCGTGCGGGAATCGAACCCGCTTCACGTAACGAAGTAGTCCAATCGCTCAGTCAACAAATGAACATTAAAATCGGGACAATGACTTAAATTAAGAGTAATATTTTCCTAATAACACGGGGGTCGACCGCATCAATGTGTTCTAAATTCAAACAACAAAACAGTGAGTAAAAGAGCTTTTTATTCACTGTTTTCAGTGAGTAAAAGTAACTTTTTAGAGTAGGAATGGTATAATAGTATATTTTGCAACTAGTGAATAAAGAGCGGATTTAAAGCGAGGGCCATTATATGAATCACGAGCAAGCGAAGGATTTTAATGACTGAATCACGACCGTAGGGAGTGATTCAAATATTTAAATCCTGAGCGACGCGAGTGATTCAGGCCCTCGATTTAAATCCGTTTTTTTCAAGAGTTGCAAACGATACTTTATACCATGACTACGAGAAAAAGAAAGATTTGAGCGATAATATAATATGTAACAAAAAAAAAAATTTTTTTTTATTAATGCTGCTCCACACACACGTGGGTGCGTTTTCAAACATCTAAATTCACAATACACAAACACCCACACCCGAAACAAATAATTGTAGATCATAGTACGAATATTTGCTCCGTGCGGGAATCGAACCCGCTTCACGTAACGAAGTAGTCCAATCGCTCAGTCAACAAATTAACATTAAAATCGGAACAATTACTTAAATTAAGAGTAATATTTTCCTAATAACACGGGGGTCGACCGCATCAATGTGTTCTAAATTCAAACACCAAAACAGTGAGTAAAAGAGCTTTTTATTCACTGTTTTCAGTGAGTAAAAGTAACTTTTTAGAGTAGGAATGGTATAATAGTATATTTTGCAACTAGTGAATAAAGAGCGGATTTAAAGCGAGGGCCATTATATGATTCACGAGCAAGCGAAGGATTTTAATGACTGAATCACGACCGTAGGGAGTGATTCATGATGATTGAATCACGAGCGGAGCGAGTGATTCAAATATTTAAATCCTGAGCGACGCGAGTGATTCAGGCCCTCGATTTAAATCCGTTTTATTCAAGAGTTGCAAACGATACTTTATACCATGACTACGAGAAAAAGAAAGATTTGAGCGATAATATATATTATGTAAAAAAAAAGTTTTTTTTTTAATTAATACTGCTCCACACACACGTGGGTGCGTTTCCAAACATCTAACTTCACAATACACAAACACCCACACCCGAAACAAATAATTGTAGATCTTATTACAAATATTTGCTCCGTGCGGGAATCGAACCCGCTTCACGTAACGAAGTAGTCCAATCGCTTACGCACGTAAGTCAGCTAGTCTATACCTTAGTTACACTATTTATAACTCAAGAACGGCTGAACCGATTTGGCTAAAAATTGGTGGGAAGGTAGCTTAGAACCAGGAGAAACATATAGGATACTTTTTACCTTTTTTATTTTGTTTTATTTTATCCCGTATCCGTGAGACGTGACATAAAACGTTTTTATATCATGGTAAAATCATCATGTGAGTCCTCCCACCCGTGGCAGAGCGGAAGGACTGTCAGACTCGTACTGACTAAAATCCACTTTGTCCTTCAATAGCCCTTTACGTTCCGGGGTCACGGTAAATCGTAGGTAAGTCCCGCGACCCCGGCAGGCTTTGACCTTCTAAAGGGGGCCCCGTCATAATGCTGACACTCTTTGAGGCGCGCGTGGAACACAACGCGCCGTCGACCCGGGCATGGTCCAAGGTCGGACAGCGAGTTACCCATTACTCGCCGCCCGCATGCCCGAGCCTACGGTGGCTGGAGATCGTCTGGCGACGTCCATCACCGTAGGCTGTAATGTGTAGTACCACTGCGGCTGGGGTGGAGGGAGGATGCTGTCCTCTCCCTCACGCGGTGCGCCTCCTCCTTCCATAGCATCACTGCTTCGCAGAAGGAGGCCACCGCTTCCCACTCCGTCTCGCCCCGCAGCATGGCCTCGACCAATGCCGGGCGCGAGAGGTCTCCGCCTATCGCCGCCATGAGGACACGGCGGTGCTCTGCCAACAGCGGGGCAGACCTGCACCGTATGTTCCACCGTGTCCTCCGGACGATCCTTGCAGTAGTGACACCCAGGCGTTTTTTCCTCGTATGGTTGTATTGAATTTATGCAGTTCTAGTAGATTTTTTGGGTATTCAGCATTTACCGAAATACTTTTTTAGCATTGAAGACCGATGGGCGCTGGGTGGCATGAACATTCTTCTTCTTCTTCATGTTTTCCTAGTACTTTTTCAGATCCCTTATTCAATTTCGGCACCAACACCTTCGTGATCATGTTACTATGTTTTATGTCACGTCTCACGGAAACAGGATAAAAATTTGATCGTCTTGGTGGCTACATGGCATTGATAATTATGATAATATCGGCACAATAAGCGTATTCAGCATTTACCGAAATACTTTTTTAGCATTGAAGACCGATGGGCGCTGGGTGGCATGAACATTCTTCTTCTTCTTCATGTTTTCCTAGTACTTTTTCAGATCCCTTATTCAATTTCGGCACCAACACCTTCGTGATCATGTTACTATGTTTTATGTCACGTCTCACGGAAACAGGATAAAAATTTGATCGTCTTGGTGGCTACATGGCATTGATAATTATGATAATATCGGCACAATAAGCTTAAAAACTCAATACAAACACATCGATTGGTCAATTGATGTTTTGATTTTCGTTTTGTTGGCATTCCATGTCAGGTGCGTTTTATTATACCACGTTTTATGTCACGTCCCACAGATACGGGATAAAATAAAACAAAATAAAAATGGTAAAAAATATCCTATATGTTTCTCCTGGTTCTAAGCTACCTCCCCACCAATTTTCAGCCAAATCGGTTCAGCCGTTCTTGAGTTATAAATAGTGTAACTAACACGACTTTCTTTTATACAGTGTGTCCGGACACGAGTTAGCGATACTTGAAGGGAATATTATAGACTCATTTTCATCGACAAAACTGCTTTTAAAAAAATTCTTACTCCAACACCTCGCGAATGGCGGCCATTTTAGTTTTTTGATTTGTCGAACTCGGGTACGTACAATAAAATGCAAATATCTTTGAATCCAAGAGACCTACATACATGCAAATGACTTTATTGCAAAGCTAAATGTTAAGGCTTGTCAAAAACTTTCAAAAGTTTTCTAAATAATATGTAGAAAGAACCAAAAAACGTGGGCAAAAATGAAATTGTACACAAAAATTACTGAATATTTTCACATTTTATACTCTAGCTCGAAAAGTACCCCTGAATTTTGCTTAGGTTTTTGCATTAAGTTAAAAGTATTTGAGTCAGGCTATAAAATAATATCAAAATTATCACTCTACGTTAAGTATTTTAGGAGTTATTCTCACTTGAACATAACCCTTCCTTAGCGCATGTACCACCAATGTTACAGAAGCTGCATTCTTTGGGCGAGCTAAACCGTTTCAACGTGAATTTATAAGCTGGCATTATTAACCACCATGTAAAGGATCCCAACGAATCACCATTAAACTGAAATAATATTTTTTTTATTTACTCTATGAAAAAAAAATCTTTGAATAAATTCAAAAAATGGGCCATTTCAGTTTATGGGTGATTCGTTGGGTTCATTTACATGGTGGTTAATAATGACAGGTCATAAATTTACACTGAAACGATTTAGCTCGCCCGAAGAATGCGACACCTGTATTATTGGGGTACATTCGCTAAGGAAGGGTTATGTTCAAGTAAAAATAACTCCTAAAGTACTTGACGTAGAGAAATAATTTTGATACCATTTTATAGCCTAACTCAAAAACTTTTAATGTAATGCAAACACCTAAGCAAAATACAGGGGTACTTTTCGAGCTAGAGTATAAAATGTGAAAATATTCAGTCATTTTTGTGTACAATTTCGTGTTTGCCCACGTTTTTTGGTTCTTTTTACATATTATTTATAAAAATTTCGCAAGTTTTTGAAAAGCCTTAACATTTAACTTTGCAATTAAGTCATTTGCATGTATGTAGGTCTCTTGGATTTAAAGTTATTTGCATTTTATTGTACATACCCCAGTTTGACAAATCAAAAAACTAAAATGGCCGCCATTCGCGAGGTGTTGGAGTAAGAATTTTTTTAAAAGCAGTTTTGTCGATGAAAATGAATCTATAATATCCCCTTCAAGTATCGCTAACTCGTGTCCGGACACACTGTATACAGTGTGTCCGGACACGAGTTAGCGATACTTGGAGGGAATATTATAGACTCATTTTCATCGACAAAACTGCTTTTAAAAAAATTCTTACTCCAACACCTCGCGAATGGCGGCCATTTTAGTTTTTTGATTTGTCGAACTGGGGTATGTACAATAAAATGCAAATATCTTTGAATCCAAGAGACCTACATACATGCAAATGACTTTATTGCAAAGTTAAATGTTAAGGCTTTTCAAAAACTTGCAAAAGTTTTCTAAATAATATGTAGAAAGAACCAAAAAACGTGGGCAGACATGAAATTGTACACAATAATTACTGAATATTTTCACATTTTATACTCTAGCTCGAAAAGTACCCTTGTATTTTGCTTAGGTTTTTACATTAAGTTAAAAGTATTTGAGTCAGGCTATAAAATTATATCAAAATTATCACTCTACGTTAAGTATTTTAGGAGTTATTCTCACTTGAACATAACCCTTCCTTAGCGAATGTACCCCAATGTTACAGGTGTCGCATTCTTTGGGCGAGGTAAACCGTTTCAACGTGAATTTATAAGCTGGCATTGTTAACCACCATGTAAATGATCCCAACGAATCACCATTAAACTGAAATAATAATATTTTTTTTACTTTATGAAAAAAAAATCTTTGAATAAATTAAAAAAATGGGCCATTTCAGTTTATGGGTGATTCGTTGGGATCATTTACATGGTGGTTAATAATGACAGCTCATAAATTTACACTGAAACGATTTAGCCCGCCCAAAGAATGCGACACCTGTAATATTGGGGTACATTCGCTAAGGAAGGGTTATGTTCAAGTAAGAATAACTCCTTAAGTACTTGACGTAGAGAAATAATTTTGATACCGTTTTATAGCCTAACTCAAATACTTTTAATTTAATGAAAACACCTAAGCAAAATACCAGGGTACTTTTCGTGCTAGAGTATAAAATGTGAAAATATTCAGTAATTTTTGTGTACAATTTCGTGTTTGCCTACGTTTTTTGGTTCTTTTTACATATTATTTAGAAAACTTTCGCAAGTTTTTGAAAAGCCTTAACATTTAACTTTGTAATAAAGTCATTTGCATGTATGTAGGACTCTTGGATTTAACGATATTTGCATTTTATTGTACATACCCCAGTTTGACAAATCAAAAAACTTAAATGGCTGTCATTTGCGAGGTGTTGGAGTAAGAATTTTTTTAAAAGCAGTTTTGTCGATGAAAATTAATCTATAATATCCCCTTCAAGTATCGCTAACTCGTGTCCGGACACACTGTATAGATGTATTTGAATTACATCCGAAATTAACATTCTATCTTAATTCAAATCGCGATCAGTTTTCTATGACGCTGCTACTGATTAGGTGCGTCCACACAGAACGAGCAGCCTCGCGACGCATTTGCCGCGCGAAGCAGCTCGGTTGGTGTGGACGTGTCTCGGCCGAGGAAAGCGCGCGCGCTTCCACGGGCGATGGACCGAGCGCCCGAGCCATCCAGTGTCGGCTTTTGTTTTGCTCGCGTTTATTGTTTCGTGCCTCGGTCGAGAAACAATTTCGCGTCCAAACAGAGCAAGCAGCTTCGGGGGGCAAATGCCTCGCGAGACTGCTCGCTCTGTGTGGACGCACCTAATGGATATTTTTAGGTAAAGTTTGATAAGCAAGATCAGTCGTTGATTGGTTACAGTCAAAGATGGGGATCAAAATTCCAACCGGCATAGCTTATTAATTTCCAGCGTAAATGTTATAAATATATCGTTCAACTGCATCGTTGCAAAGGGCCGAGATTTTAAACATTTTTATTCTTTTATGACTGATTAAATTCTTAAACATCATCATCAGCCGGAAGACGTCCACTGCTGAACATAGGCGTCTAAGAAATTCTTAAACAGTATAACTTAATAAAGCCTCCTGCAGACACACGCTATTAATCGCGCGGGGCGACATGTTGCGGTCCATTCACAGTATTTTTAGAGTGGAAATTAGCTTGGCTCGTTGTCGCAGCGCGATTAATCGCGTGTGTCTGCAGGAGGCTTAATTAAAATACTGATATGTCAGTTTCATTGTTCGCAAACAAATGAATTTCTTTCTTAAATGTAAAAAAAATGTAAATGTAAAATTAATTTGAGGTCGACGCGGCACAACTATGAATGCCAAAGTTTAGATATAGGTACCTCGATCAAATCAGAATAGAATCTGACTGTTTTTTTTTTAACAAACAGGTTATATGTGTAGTATGTAATACCCAACACATAGGAAATCCCATAGCTTAGTGGTTCATAAAACTTGCATTTTCACAATAGGGTAGTTTACTGCATAAATACTTAAATTTAAAATCTATTAAGTCCGTCAGCTAGAGCACTGAAAAATAATCATCATCATCATCTGCCTATAAATGTTCCCACTGCTGGGACACAGACCTCCTCTCTGTGAGAGGGAGTGGGCCGTAATCTACCACGCGGGCCCAGTGCGGATTGGTAGATGTCACATGTCTTCGAATTTTTGGTTCTAGGACATGCCGGTTTCCTCACGATGTTTTCCTTCACCGTTTTGAGAGCAGTGGTGTTGAAATAAATTACACAAAGTAATGCGCCTGACGGAGTTCGAACCTACGACCTACAACTCGTAAGTCGAGGCCGATACCAGTGGGCCACCACTGCTGAAAAATAATAAACACTCTTTTTTTATGTAAGTGAATATTGACAAAGATAAAACGCTTCGAAATTCGAGAGTGAGGGCTTGTGAAATCATAACAAAATAAAACCCACTGAGTGACGTTTTACGATTTTTAGAAGCGTTGTAATTCGTCAATTTGATTTACGTACGAAAAGAAAAAAAATCGGGTCTAAAACTTTGAGAAGTAATGAGTAATAGCCCTAATGAGAAGTAGCCCAAATGAGAAGTAGCCCTAATAAGATGTAACCAAAATGAGAAGTGGTCATAATGAAAAGTAGTCCATTAGGGAGTCGGTTGCCAAAATGAGAATTAGCCCTAATGCGCTTAAACCTAATATTTTTTGAAAATCTACCTTTCGGACGAATTATTTTTTGCTTTTTTTGAGTAAACAGCTTATTGCATTTAACATAGCAGACTAGTAAGATACTTCCTAAGACTGTCATGCCATGTATTCTTAGTATTTCCGCAAAACTAGAACAACAAAATCCCTCTGTAGTAACTTCAAAAACATCTGCAGATATACAATAATCTTATTGAACGAACCAAGTAATCCCTTAATGCAATATTTTATGTAATCTATTCCACAGTCCAATATTTGTTCTCCAAGTTTGTTCTTACGACTGTGCTACAAAACAAATATTTACAGAAGGTTCATGAAGAATCTTCTACAGGTTAAGGGAAAAAGTTTTACACAGCAGTAGAACAACACGGTCGCGGGACTAACGAGCTACCGTGACCCCGGAACGTAAAGGGCTATTGAAGGACACCGTGGATTGTCAGTACAAGTCTGACAGTCCCTCCTGCTCTGCCCGGGGTGGGAGGATTCATTTGATGATTTTACCACGCTAAAACAAGTAAAACAACACAGGTAAGAAAAAAAATACCAGATAAAGATTTGATGGAATGATGATGAATGTGATGTGGGGGTTTAACCTCTTCAGATTAACACTACAAAGATTAAGTTTCACAACATTAACTTTGTGGTTTTTACTAACCCTTTTGGGGCTAAAATAGCCTAAATATCAATTGCCGTGCCCCTAGCATCGGCTAAGAATCGGCGAAATAATAGCTCCTCTCCCTTCACTTTTCGTTATGTACACAACATGGTGTTCGAAAAGCGCCCGAAAAGTTAAAACAGTGCAGTGATAATGAAACATGGCAGTACGGTAATGTTTTTCTCACGTTAAAAATAAAACGGTGTACTCATATTAGATGTTAAAAATGTTATAGGCAAGTGTGGTTTCCCGTTGTAGAATATATTACAGAGATGTTTGACTACGTGTGCATGCGTTTTTAACCGACTTCAAAAAGGAGGAGGTTATCAATTCGACGGTATGTTTTTTTTTTCTTTTTTTTTTTTTTTTGTATATTTGTTACGCGATTACTCCGCCATTTGTGGACCGATTTTTAAAATTCTTTTTTTGTTCGAAAGGAGGTACTTCTGAGATGGAGGTCCCATAGTCACCAAGTTGGGATCTGATGATTGGATCCTGGAGAAATCGAGGGCAACCCTCGAATTTTATAGGCCGACACACCGTTTTTCGCAAATGTTATGAAGTAATTTAAGTACTTGCGTATGGTAATCATAATTTCATGTAGCTAAGCTGATGATGGAAGGTAGAACTCCTTAATAGTAAGGAGTAGGCATCGACTGATTTAGTTTGAATTCGCATATCTCTGGAACTACAAGTCCGATTTAAGTAATTCTTTTTTTGTTGTACTAGGTATCATTTAACTTAGGGAATATTGCAAGTTTCATCAAAATCGGTTTAGTAGTTTTTGAGATAGGGAATTTTATTAGCTTATTGTGTACATGAGCGATGTTATTACCGGTGTTATGGATTACAAAATTCTAGTGCACATGTTGTATTTGACAAGAATTCGGGTTGAATATTTAAACTAAAAAGAGTAAAATAAAAAAAATTTTCAAAAAAAAATGTAACCGCCTTCAAAAACAACCATAAATAAAAAACGGTAAAAAAAACCTACAAAATAACTTTTCTTTCGGAAGTCGGTGGCAAAAAAAGACAATGAAATAAAGGGAACAAAGACACCGACTTCCGAAAGAAAAGTTATTTTGTAGGTTTTTTTTTACCGTTTTTTATTTATGGTTGTTTTTGAAGGCGGTTACATTTTTTTTTTTGAAAAAGTTTTTTTATTCATCGTATGAACTCAACCTTTTCTACTTATCCATTATGTGAATCGGTTCTGTTCGCTTGGCACGAGTACATAGTAAATACATAAATGTATTAGGTACATAGAGGAAATAGAAACGTTTAGGTAATGAACCGAGCTAATTGAACTTGTTGATAATTAAAATTAAACTAGTGTATTAAAGGATTGTGTTTGTGAGACGGGCAGGAAGTTATGCTGACTAGAGCTATGTATTTATTATTTACCTGTGATTTGGAATACTAAAGCCTTTGGAACTGCATTATATAAGGTTACTTCTAAGCAAGCGTGCTTCACCGTCGACCACATCTTCGCTTACCATCAGACGAGATAGTGGTCAAACGCGAACCTATTTATAAATAAAATTTAAAAAAAAATAGTTTACTCTGAATGTTCTCACTTGTGGATTACATGTAATTCACCACGCGGGTCCATTGCGGGTTGATAGATAATAATAATAATAAACACCTGAGGAGGCTCTCGCTGGGTAGCTGGATCAAGCGCTTGATTCAGAAGGCAGTACGGCGCGTATTGTTAGGAGGTTCCTCTCTCAGGAGCCCTGACCACCGGTAGCCCGGACCCTGTTCCCGGTACTGGTGAACTGCTATTTGTTATATTTTTAAATGTTTTTTATTTCTTTTTTGTAAAAATATTGAAAGATGTAATTTATAAGTAAAAAAAAATGAATAAAAAAATAATAATAATAATATTCCACAACTATCACACAACGCCATCTAGTCCCAAGCTAAGCAGAGCTTGTGTTATGGGTACTAGACAACTGATAAACATACTTATATATTTCTAAATACATTATAGATAAATTACACCCAGACACAGAACAAATGATCGTGTTCATCACACAAACATTTGTCCTGGGTGGGAATCGAACCCACGACCTCTGGCATAGCAGTCAGGGTCACTAACCACTAGACCAACAGGCCAGTCTAGTAGTCTGTCATATCTAATAATTTAAAAAAAAATAGTTTACCCTGAATGTTCTCACTTGTGGATTACATGTAATTCACCACGCGGGTCCATTACGGGTTGATAGATGTCACATAAATCTTCGAATTCTAAAATTTGCAGAAAATAAAAGCAATAAAATCCTCAAATATGAAATAAAATATAATACCTATATCACTACAGCTACAGAATGCTTTTCTTCACTGCAGATTCAAGCAATCTATGTAAATGCCACCCCACCTACTATTAAATTATAGCACATTGAACTTTCTAGATTTTTCTTTAAAATAAAAACGCGGGCTCCTATTTTATGATAAAACGTAAACTGAACCGTCGAACCATGAACCGCGATTAGGCTTTATCAACTCAAAGACTGGGTCCTGAGAATAAAGACCTAGGTTTTCACATCATTAAACATGAAAATTCCAATAATTTCACTCGTTTCTTTTTGGCTAATAAATGTATCTTCAATTTATTAACCGACTTCAAAAAAAGGAGGAGGTTCTCAATTCGTCGGAATCTTTTTTTTTTTTTTTTTTTTTTTTTTTTTATGTATGTTCCCCGATTTCTCGAAGACGCCTGGACCGATTTGGAAAATTTTTCTTTTGTTTGAAAGGGTATACTTTCCAATTGGTCCCATGATCATCAGGTCAGGATCTGATGATGGAATCCCAGGGAAATCGAGGGCAACCTTCAAATTTTATAGGCACATAGTACCATTTTCATATATTTTCTAAATCTGTTCAAGTATTTGCATCTGATAATCATCATCTCAGGTGGATGAGCTGATGATGGAAGGTACAACTCCTCAACGGCTTGGAGTAGGCATCGACTGATTTAGTTTGTGTTCGCATATCTCTAGAACTACAAGTCCGATTTAAGTAATTCTTTTTTTGTTGTACTAAGTATTGTTTAACTTACGGAATACTGCAAGTTTCATCAAAATCGGTTCAGTAGTTTTTGAGATAGGGAATTTTATTAGCATATTGTGCACTTGAGCGATGTTGTTACCGGTGCTACGGATTACAAAATTTTAGTGCACATACATGTAAGAGAATGATTTATTTGACAAGAATTTGAGTTGAATATTTAAACTAAAAAGTGTAAAATAAAAAACTTTTTCAAAAAAAATGTAACCGCCTTCAAAAACAACCACAAAAAAGGGTAAAATAACCTACAAAATAACTTTTCTTTCAGAAGTCGGTGGCAAAAAAACAATGAAATGAAAAAAAAATAAAGGCACCGACTTCTGAAAGAAAAGTTATTTTGTAGGTTATTTTACCCTTTTTTGTGGTTGTTTTTTTTAAATTATGCTTGTTTCACACATAACTGAATAGCTGGGTTACAGCTGGGTTCCGTAGCCAAATGGCAAAAAACGGAACCCTTATAGATTCGTCATTTCTGTCTGTCTGTCCGTCCGTATGTCACAGCCATTTTTTTTCGAAAGTATAAGAGCTATCATGTTGTAACTTGGTAAGTGGGCGTATTATGTGAACCGCATTAGGATTTTTACATAAAAATAAAAAAATACAAATTTTGAGGGTTCCTCATACTTAGAATTGAAACTCAAAAATTTTTTTTTCACCAAACCGATACGTGTGGGGTGTCTATGGATAGGTCTTTAAAAATGATATTGAGGTTATTAATATAATTTTTCTAAACTGAACAGTTTGGTTTTGTCGCTGAGTTTGGTCGCGGGACTCATCAAATTACCGTGACCCTGGAACGTAAAAGGCTATCGAAGGACACCGAGTCTGACAGCCCCTCCCGCCCTGCCTTGGAGATTCATTTGATGATTTTACCACGATAAAATAGGGGGACATTTCCTGCAGAGAGGATCCACACTGGCATTGTATTTCAAAATTCTTGGCGAAACCTGTATAGTTAGCATTTGATAACATACAGTCTAGCTGACTAACCCTCTAATCACGATGACTCAAATTGAACTTTGTCTATTTGTGGACATCTCTACACTAGCGACGAGAGAGAGACTACATAGCGAAATAAATAATTTCACTATCCCCATAGTAAAACCCACAACGACAAAATTAACCAAAAACCGCATACAGGACGTCACACTAGCGACCAGACAATACAACAAACAGAATGATAAACGGCGTCCACTACACGAAATATTAATGTCATCAGTCCTAGTCCACTTACACTCAGTAAGCTTTGCATTCCCCAGAGTCCCCTCCGGCTGCAGGATTAATATTATTCGCACGTTTATGCAGTTACAACTGTATTAAAACTTTACTAGTTATTTCTATGTGGGGAGGGTATGTTCTTGGGATTTGAAACGTTGATTAAACGGTGTTATTATAGTAATTTTCTTGAGGTAATTGGTCTTTGACCTTATAAAGGTCGCCGAAAGACGCTGGATGCAGGTCGCTTCCAACCGGTATATGTGGAGATCTAAAGGGGAGGCCTATGTTCAGCAGTGGACGTCCTATGGCTGAGATGATGATGATGAATTGGTCTTTACACATAACTTGATCTACATTTATAACGGTTTACCCTGATTGTCTTTTTTGATTCGACAGTTTAAGCATAATTATCTAAAGCGGCCTACCCCGGCTTCGCACGGGCCTATGTTACTCAGGGCGAATGTAGCTTTCTAATGGTGCATTTTTCTTTGAAATCGGCACACTAGTTTTTAGGGTGGGTTCATATCTGACGGAACATCCGTCGCGTATTGTCGGTCGCGGAACGCCAAAGCAGACAAATGTATAGATAAACAATTGAACGTTCACACTCAACGGATGATCCGTTTGTGCGTCAAGTGTGAACGGTCAAGTGTTTTTCTATACATTTTAGACAAATGTCTATTCTGGCGTTCCGCGACCGATGATCCGCAACGGATGTTCCGTCAGATATGAACCCACCCTAAATTTATTCGTTACAAACATACACACACAAACACAAAAATACAAATCTTTTCTCTTCATAATACTAGTGTAGATAATTGTGTATAATGTTGATGGATGGAGAGAAAGAGGAAGGCCAAAGAAAAGATGGATGGATTCTCTAAGGAATGATATGACAGAAAAAGGAGTAAATGATACTGTGACGTCTGATAGGGGAGAATGGAAGAAGAAAACGTGTTGCGCCGACCACAAGTAGAATGGGTTAAGGGCAGAAAGAAGAAGAAGTGGATAATTATTCTATGAAAAAACTCATTGATAGGTACTTGTCTGGGTTTGAACTCAGAACATCGTCATCATCAGCATATAGCGGCCCACTGGTGAACATAGGGTTGTCCAATCGCACTCCATTTAATTTCATTTAGTTCTTCCATTTCATTTACATCCATCCGAACTTTCGCAACCATAATATTACTTAGCTTTACTCAAATATCTATGGTTACATAACAATCATACGTCCTCATACATGTGACTTTGCCAAAGCTTAATTAGGTCCCTTAGTCTACGTCAAAGGTAACGAACCGTAATTCCTGCGGATTGATCGATGTCTGTTGTTCAAATTTTGCTGAATGCAATACCTATTTCGATTCCGGCGTTTCATAGAAATCGACAAAAGATTCAAAGGATCAAAGCCGGCAAATGCAAGCGCTTCACTGCCAGGTGAATATTAAATCCATGCGGCTCATATTGACAACTTTGGCTGTCAACTTTGTTAGGTCCTATGGAAAATGTATCTAGATATATGTACTTGTAACAGTATGTGCCAAAGATATCTTAGTCAGCTGCACGACGGGATCACGATGCCATTTTCGGCCACTGTTGGCGAGAACTTGAGGTATAAAGGTAGCTTTTTTAGCTTATTTTGTTCCAATAGTCCACTAGGCACATAATTCAAATCAAATAAATATTCACAGCCAATCGCCATTCTACACTCTCCAATACATATTAAACAAATCCCTAATAACAAACACGCCCCCATGCCAATCAAACACAAAATACACAAACAAAATAAATCATTGAAACACAACACAAATACACATTTGTGTCGTCCAAACACGCAAAATCGCTGCTAAAATGTCTGCCAATACAAACAAGTTCCCATTCTATAAACCATCAAAATAACATCACAGAAGCAATTACTTGGTATATCGAACGTGCACAATAAACATGCGCCTTTTGCCCTGAATCGACATTATTCGGCGAATATAGCGAGTGGAATCGGCTTTTAGAGAAGTATGGAAACAAGGATGAGTAGACAGTGGTTTGTCGATGAAGTATTGTAATAGTAGATTATTAACCAAGGGCTGTATGACATCAATTGCATACGAGGTTTTTGGCGCCTGAGCGAAGCGAAGGCGCTAATTAACCCGAGTATGCAATTGATGCTTATGCCCGAGATAAATACTCTGCTTTACATATCGATTGTGAGGTAAGTAAACAACAAGACAGCAGGTTTCAATGAACATTTATTAAGAAGAAAAAAATGTGTATTTAATTAAAATTAATAGTAAAATTATTACAATTTGTAAGAGATATGGTCACGTTCTTTTTAGGTATATTTATAGTTTGAATATGAGTTTGTGATGATAAGACTTGAGTTTGAGTGACTTGAGGTTCTTGCATCGTAAATGGCGGCAGTTGACTGGTACTATTTTCTTCATTAAAAAATGGCTCAGATGATGTGCTTTGACGTGGTGATTTTAAGTTTATATTTTCTGTTATTTTAGAAGTAATTTTGCTTTTGTTTGCCATCGAATCTTCGATATAACCTTCGGCCACTTTGCTGGACTTCCAGCCGCCGTGCCTTTTGAACAGAGTGAGGTTGGCTCCCGAATCAGCCAATAGAGTCGCTGATGTTCTGCGAAAGCAATGCCCGGTGTATAACTCTACGTTACTCAGTTTTAAATATGTGGCTATTTGCTTTGGCATGCCTGTAAATTTGTTTTTTCCTATTACTTGTCTGTGGCATTTTCCTTTACTGTAATTAAGAAAAAAACGATTTGTATCCACGTTTTCAGGCCGAAGAGCTTGATATTTTTCAACATAATTTGCAAATTCTTCATGCAATTTTAGTTTTCGTGTTAGGCAGTTTTATGAGTAGTAATTTGTTATGTTTTTCTACATTTTCTATTGTCAAGTTTGTCAATTCCACGGTTCTGCAGGCTCCCGATATCCCAAAAATTAGAACAACCTGTAAAAAAGACATAAGTTGTATTAAAGGCACCAAATTCGCATAGTATTTTTGTGAAATATTTTGGTAACTTATTAAAAAGGGCAAGTAAATACGTAGGTACCTTTATTGCTAAATAAATTTCATCCGGAGCTTCATTTAAGAATTTCTGTACTTCTTCTGCAGTAAATACCTTCGATTTCTTGCTTTTAAAGCCGTCAGACTGCCTTTTCAAGAAAGCAGTAAGTTTAGAAAAATCTTTCAAATTCACGTCATGTTTTGTCATCATTGTAGATTTTAGCATGGAATAAAAGCACCATAAACTGGAAGGTTGTAGCCTCTTAGATAATTCATCAAAATATGATATAAAAACACTTTCAGAAAGAGATTTCACTTTTTTTTCTGACCGCCATTTCATAAATTCGTCGTATGCCTTTACATATCTTTCTTTCGAGTTCGGCGGTAATATATTTTCGACAACTGTTTTTGCCCTTTCTTTAATAAAATCGGGCGTTAGATCTATGTCTTCGTCACTAGACATGTTTAAAACTTTTGAAAAAGAACTCAAACAAGAATAGTATATTTTGCAACTAGTGAATAAAGAGCGGATTTAAAGCGAGGGCCATTATATGAATCACGAGCAAGCGAAGGATTTTAATGACTGAATCACGACCGTAGGGAGTGATTCATGATGATTGAATCACGAGCGGAGCGAGTGATTCAAATATTTAAATCCTGAGCGACGCGAGTGATTCAGGCCCTCGATTTAAATCCGTTTTATTCAAGAGTTGCAAACGATACTTTATACCATGACTACGAGAAAAAGAAAGATTTGACCGATAATATATAGGGTAAGGTTGCCTATATTGTACCAGTTAACGAACTTTACAAGTTTTCACAAAAACTATATATCTTGTGAGGATTCTATTACTAGAAATAAAAAGGTTGTTCTATTGGTGTTCATTTTTTATTACTAGATAATGAGGAAGTATGAAAAAACTACATGAAAATTAAGTTTTAAAAAAAGTCTTAGAAAGTACAATTTAGGAAACCGGTTTCCTTAATTGTACCATAGGTATCCTAAATTGTACTTCGACATTCAAGTGTTTCTTATTAACTAAAAGCAGCCTTTCCTTTATATATCTATATAAAAATTATTAACCATAAAGTTTTAATATTAATAATAAACTTATGTACTGAAAATAAAGTTTGAATCAACAACAAGAATAAAATAAAATAACACTTTTGTATAATAATAATAGTTAAGGTTCCTCTTATTTCCTTTAATTTTAATTATGAACTATAATCAGCCTTGTGATTTGAATATAGGAACATACTTGTACATCTTTATAATTCTTAATAATTGTTTATAAAGTTTGAGATAAGAAAAGACAAGAGTTATTTGAAAAGAAAAGGTTAGTAAACTCTTTTCTTTTTCCAGCATTTTATACAAATATCAGGGTTGTCTCCGCATGTTTTGTGAAACCATTTGCTTGCATCTTGCGTCCGTAATACTTTTTACTCTCTCCAGACATCTGAAAATATTTCAATCTAGTTAAAAAACGTGTTGGAGAACCATCATACACCTAAATTGTACCGGTACATTTTAGGATTACCCTACCCGGTACAAATAAGGCATCCACTAAGTTTTATTTTTATACGAGCCGGTATCATAACCTCGAGATGCTAAATATAAAACTATATTCTCAAAAAATAGATTAATATGCATACTTTCCAAAAACATACATAATAATTTCTTTGTACTTACCGTTGCGACAAAAAATCCTTAGGTAAACGGCCATAAAATAAGATCACGACGCCGAAATAATTATTTTTGTTTACTACACTGCACTTTGTTATGTCATTGCATCCAAAATGTCTGCCATTGCGTAATGTTGGTAAGCACTGCTTTTTAATGTTGCTAATAACAAACTAAACATTATGGTTTGGTAGATTTTGACGTGGTACAAATTACGAACCGGTCCAACTTAGGCAACTCGACCCTATGTAGGTACCTAACGAAAAAAAAAAGTTTTTTTTTATTAATACTGCTCCACACACACGTGGGTGCGTTTCCAAACATCTAAATTCACAATACACAAACACCCACACCCGAAACAAATAATTGTAGATCATAGTACGAATATTTGCTCCGTGCGGGAATCGAACCCGCTTCACGTAACGAAGTAGTCCAATCGCTCAGTCAACAAATGAACATTAAAATCGGGACAATGACTTAAATTAAGAGTAATATTTTCCTAATAACACGGGGGTCGACCGCATCAATGTGTTCTAAATTCAAACAACAAAACAGTGAGTAAAAGAGCTTTTTATTCACTGTTTTCAGTGAGTAAAAGTAACTTTTTAGAGTAGGAATGGTATAATAGTATATTTTGCAACTAGTGAATAAAGAGCGGATTTAAAGCGAGGGCCATTATATGAATCACGAGCAAGCGAAGGATTTTAATGACTGAATCACGACCGTAGGGAGTGATTCAAATATTTAAATCCTGAGCGACGCGAGTGATTCAGGCCCTCGATTTAAATCCGTTTTTTTCAAGAGTTGCAAACGATACTTTATACCATGACTACGAGAAAAAGAAAGATTTGAGCGATAATATAATATGTAACAAAAAAAAAAATTTTTTTTTATTAATGCTGCTCCACACACACGTGGGTGCGTTTTCAAACATCTAAATTCACAATACACAAACACCCACACCCGAAACAAATAATTGTAGATCATAGTACGAATATTTGCTCCGTGCGGGAATCGAACCCGCTTCACGTAACGAAGTAGTCCAATCGCTCAGTCAACAAATTAACATTAAAATCGGAACAATTACTTAAATTAAGAGTAATATTTTCCTAATAACACGGGGGTCGACCGCATCAATGTGTTCTAAATTCAAACACCAAAACAGTGAGTAAAAGAGCTTTTTATTCACTGTTTTCAGTGAGTAAAAGTAACTTTTTAGAGTAGGAATGGTATAATAGTATATTTTGCAACTAGTGAATAAAGAGCGGATTTAAAGCGAGGGCCATTATATGATTCACGAGCAAGCGAAGGATTTTAATGACTGAATCACGACCGTAGGGAGTGATTCATGATGATTGAATCACGAGCGGAGCGAGTGATTCAAATATTTAAATCCTGAGCGACGCGAGTGATTCAGGCCCTCGATTTAAATCCGTTTTATTCAAGAGTTGCAAACGATACTTTATACCATGACTACGAGAAAAAGAAAGATTTGAGCGATAATATATATTATGTAAAAAAAAAGTTTTTTTTTTAATTAATACTGCTCCACACACACGTGGGTGCGTTTCCAAACATCTAACTTCACAATACACAAACACCCACACCCGAAACAAATAATTGTAGATCTTATTACAAATATTTGCTCCGTGCGGGAATCGAACCCGCTTCACGTAACGAAGTAGTCCAATCGCTCAGTCAACAAATTAACATTAAAATCGGAACAATGACTTAAATTAAGAGTAATATTTTCCTAATAACACGGGGGTCGACCGCATCAATGTGTTCTAAATTCAAACACCAAAACAGTGAGTAAAAGAGCTTTTTATTCACTGTTTTCAGTGAGTAAAAGTAACTTTTTAGAGTAGGAATGGTATAAAATTAATTATTTTCGCGATGCTTTCGCGCCTACTAGTAGACTGCCTTTTTTTTTCACGCACGCAAGCGCGTCAAATCTTGCTGGCCAGTTTGATTTTTAAATCGATTCCATCTAACATACGATGTGGAAACAAATAGTTCCATATTTAAAATAAAATCTTTATAAAATAAATTGTCTAGATTCCGATTCGAGTAATTAATCGATACCGAGAAAAAAAAAATTAACTTTTTAAAAATATTCTTCGTGCAGTATGAGTATGACAGTTCTTTTTTCAAATTCCAAAACCTATGCTGTAATGATAGTCATACACCCCGGCATTCAGGGGTGTAAGGGTGTACTTACAGAGCAAGAGATATGTAAAAATATTTTATCTACTCTCATATCGTTAAATTCAAAATACAAAACTCAAAACGAGTTTATAATGACGTACTTTACACACAGTACATCGAAATGAAATTAAATTATGACACTATTTCTCTAACAAAATAATGTTATAATAATTTTTTTTTTCATTACGATACGGATTACAGATCATAGATACATGAATTTATTTTATTATCTGTGGCTGCGCGCGCTTTGGGAGTACGTCGTTTTTTTGGGCGGGAAACTCAAAAAAGGCGGTTTCTTTAAAAAAAACTCTCCGAAATTTTAATTAAATTAATTAGAATTTATTGATACTTTTTGCGAAAAGTTAATAATAAATACACTATTTGGATGGATGGTGATGAAGATGAGGGTCCAGATGGACAGAGAGCGGCTAAGCGGCTGCTACTGGATCCTGAGCAGCAACAACAGCGGCAGAGACAGGAAAGTAATTTTGCTCCTTTTTTCAAACCAAATTATATAAGGCAATACCCAGAGCATGCAGTAAATACTGAATTTAAAGTATATGTAGAATCCCTGGACAAAAATGAAAGATTTGGAAATAAAAGTCCAATCTATCTCAATCATATATTTACAACAGAAATAAAGGGTGTGGTGACCCTGCAAAGAGTCAATGCAACCAAGATTGTTGTAGTATTTAAACTGGCCAATACTGCCAACAACTTCATGGCGAACTCTGCGTTTTTGGCCAAATATAATTTAAAGGCATTTATACCAGCGGCTCACATTGAAAAAACAGGAGTGATAAGATTTGTTCCGACTAACATCTCAACAAAGGAACTGTACTCAAAACTTTCATCTCACTCTGAAATCATCGCTGTTCGTCGTTTCTCGAAGAAAGTGGGAACACAACGAGTTCCTCTACAGACTGTTAGCTTGACTTTTCTCTCCAATAATCTACCTGAAAATGTACAATACGATCTTTTCTCATATAGGGTTTTTGATTATATTCCGCCTCTGCAGCAATGTTACCGGTGTTTTAAGTTTAATCATTCAGCAAAAGTATGTAATGGTAAGCAACGTTGTAGTTGCTGCGCCGGAGAACATCTTTATACGGAATGCGATAAGAGTACTGAGCTTTGCTGCGCCAACTGCAGGGGGCCACATTTGGCCATTTCAAGATCTTGTCCTATCAAAATTCAAAAAATGTTAGAAAAAAGAAATAAAATTACCTATTCTAGTGTCGTTGATACCAAAAAATATGAACAAAGCTTTCCAACAATATCCGAAAGTGTAAATAAAAAACAACGTGTTGTAAATAAAAATTCCACTAAAGCTACATTAATTAATAATGAAAATGTACAAAATGTAAATAAAACTATACAAAACTTAAATGATAAAATTACTCCTAATAATAATAAGGTTCCTGTAGTTCCTACTGCACAGGCTCCTCAAGTTAATTTAAGAGACCAATTATTAAATAATTCAGATTTAAACTCAGCAATTATTCGTACTATTCTTGAAATTAGTAATAAGGGTGATGAGACTCCAATTAATAGCAAAACAGTTGGCGACATGCTACTTAAAAACCTTACTTAAACTTATGGATATAAATTACACCTCATCACAGTCGCAATTACGCCTAGCACAGTTTAATATACAAAGTGCATATAATAAAAAACCCTTACTAATAAATTTCTTAAAACATGAAAATATTGACATTTGTCTCTTAAATGAGACATGGTTTAAAGATAATAGAACATTTAATATTCCTGGATACAATTTACATTATCGTAATGCAAGCAATAACCATGGAGGCGTAGCAATATTAATCCGCCCTTTTTTAAAATATAAACAGTTGGATATTCAGTTTTATGAAGATTTACAAAGTATAGCTATATTGTTAACCACAAGTCATGGTCTTCTTTCTGTTTTATGTGTGTATTCCCCACCTACAAGTGGACATATTAGAATGAACAGATTACGAAACTTAATCAATGCATTGCCTCCTCCTGTTTTCATCAGTGGTGATTTTAATGCACATCATATAGCGTTTGGATGTGTTGCCACAAAAGGACGTGGACAGCAACTTTATGACATAATTGATGACTCTAATTTATGCATACTTAATGATGGTAGTTATACAACTCTTCAATATCCAAATCGTAATCCATCTGCTATAGATGTTACTTTTGTCAGTCCCTGTATTGCACCACTTTGCGATTGGTCAGTTTATGACGATAACATGGGTAGTTATCATTTTCCAACAATTACTTCTATATCACTATGTGTTGATAAATACAAAATAAACCCTCCTACAGAAAAGTATTTGTATAATAAAACTGACTGGGAACAGTATAGTGAGCTATCCAAAGACTATTTTAGTAATGTAAATGTGGATCATGAAGACCCTTTACAAACATATAATATTTTCTGTGATAAACTTAAATCTTTAAAAGATGCATGTATTCCTAAGTTTGTTCGAACATCTAATTACAAAAGTAAACTTCCAGTACCATGGTGGAACGATAAATGCAAACAGAGTGTTATCAATTCTTATGAAGCACTAAAATACTATAGGAAAAATCCCAGTATTGAAAATTTTGTTAATTACAAGAGGTTAGATGCTATGAAAAAGAGGACAATTGCTGAGGAAAAGAAAAATGGATGGAATAGTTTGTGTAATAGTTTCAATAGGACAACTCCCATTAGCAAAATTTGGAATCAAATTAAAATGTTTAAACATAGTAGAAAGGTTAATAATAGGTCTTATTCGGATACATTCATTGATGCCTTTTTAGATAAATTGTCAGATAAAGGCTTAGAAGTCCCCAACTTAGAAACTTATTTTAATATTAATAACGATAATGAAAATACGAAATTTATCTTAGAAAAGTTTTCATTCCAGGAATTTTCTGCTTCTTTGAATTCACGAAAAAATACAACACCTGGTCTAGATGGTTTTCCTTACATTTTAATAAAAAAGCTTCATCTCTCAATTCAAAAACTTTTTTTAGACATTCTTAACAATCTATGGATTAATCAGATTATTCCAGAGTCATGGAAAACACAATGTGTGATACCAGTTTTAAAGGCAGATAAGCCTCCAGATAACGCAAATTCCTACCGACCTATTTCACTGTCATCCTGTCTAGGTAAATTACTAGAAAATATGATAAAAACTCGACTTGATTGGTTTGTTGAGCACAATGGCATAATACCAAATGTACAATATGGCTTCAGACGAGGGCGAAGTTGTGCAGACAGCTTTGTATCACTTGTCTCCGATCTGAAATATGCAAAAAATAATAAAAATAATGTGATATGCACTTTTCTAGATGTACAAGGGGCATTTGATAGCGTGCAACCAGCCATTTTAGTTAAAATTCTATCACAACTTGGCATTCCCGGACTCTTATGTAAATGGATATTTAACTTTTTAAACAACAGAACTTTATATGTTAGACATAATAATATTATCTATGGACCTAGATCTGCATCAAAAGGCACAATGCAAGGCGCAGTATTGTCCCCTCTATTGTATAGCCTTTACTGTAGTGAAATTTGTAAATATGTAAATAATCCTAATGTAAATATTCTTCAATTTGCTGATGATCTTGTTTTATATTGTACAAATAGAAATATTGACCAAGCTGCATGTACTTTAAATGATTCTCTAAAGAAATTACAAATATATTACAATACATTGGACCTCAAAATCAATACAAGTAAAAGTAGAGTTGTGATTTTTGGCCAGGAATCACCTAACACAATTATAAATTTTAACAATGAACCTATTCCACAAACAGACAAACATAAATTTTTAGGTATAGTGTTAGATAAGAAACTCTCTTTTGAGTATCATTTAAAGTACATTTCTGAAAATTCTTTAAAAAGTCTTAATATTCTTCGTTGCTTAGCTGGAGTTTCTTGGGGTGCAGACCCTAAGACTCTTACAATTTTGTATAAATCAATTGTACGTAGTCACTTTGATTACAGTTGCCTTGTATATATTAATATCAACAGTAAGTTTGTAAATAGATTAGATATTATACAAAATAAGGGTCTTAGGATAATATCAGGTGCTATGTGTTCTACACCCATTAGAGCCATGGAAATAGAAACAAAAATAATGCCACTATCACTTCGCAGATTGCTTTTAGCCCAACGCTTTTGTTTAAAATTAATATGCTGTAAAAATCAAACAGTAATGAACAAAATTTTGCCTTACCATTTTCAATACAGTGTTCCTGAGATAACTGGTGAGAATCTTCTTCACCACCAATATCCAGAACTGTCCCAAATCCTCCTACAAATAAAAAGTAAATATAATAAAACATTTTCTGATTCTTTATGGCCATACTATTCAACACAATTTCATATTTTATTTAATGTACCAAAATTTATTAACGCCTCTGTTTGCTCCAATCAAGATCTTCTACAGTTTTTGGACCACAATAGGGAATATTATAAAATATATACTGATGGTAGTAAAGGAGACTCTCATGTGCGAAGTGCCATTTATGATTCTCAAATTAAATTTGTACAAAGTTTTGTTTTAGACACTAGTTGTAGTATATTTACTGCAGAGGCATATGCAGTTTTAGAAGCCCTTAGGTATATTGATACTATAGACAAATGTACATATTTTTTAATCCTTACAGATTCTCTTAGTTTAATTAATAGTTTAAAAGGATTCAACTTTAAATTTAAATCCAATTATCTACTATTTAAAATTAAAGTTTTATTAAATAATCTTAGGTATAGAGGAAAAGAAGTATTTTTTATGTGGATACCTTCTCATAAAGGCATAAGTGGGAATGAAATTGCTGATAAAGCTGCATATAAGGGTATAAATTCTTTAGATGTAAGTACTGTCGTTAAAATCCCTATCACTGATTGTTATCCTGAAATTAATGAAGATATAAATGAAATATGGAGAATTTTTTGGAAAAAGGATCAAGAAAATAAAGGAAAGTGGTATGGAAGTATTCAAACGGATTTACCCAGTAAACCCTGGTATTATCAGTTGAAGACAGCAAGTCGAGACTTCATAACAACAATCAATAGACTCCGGTTTGGGCATAACACCACACCCGCACATTTGAGTAGATTCAACATAATTGATGATCAGACATGCACTGCCTGCCACAAGTTTCCTGGAACCCTAGAACACATTATTTTTAGCTGTGAAGAATACAACCTCCAACGACTAATTCTTGCAAGCGAGCTCTTTGAAATATCAGAAGAAATGTCAACAAATGTCGAATCCCGCCGCCTTAACGTGTTGCTACAAAAAAAAGATTGCTATATGCCGCTATACAAATATATCAAAAACACTATTGGAAAAATATAAATAAGAAGATATGAAGATACGCCAAAAGAAGACTTAGCAAACATAAAATATGAGCGAAACATAATAATAAAGATTTGGCATAAAGGCCTCGAAGCCATGCCAAAAACATTTAAAATTAAAAAAAAAAAAAAATGGGAGTACGTCTAACGCCAACGATACACAATTCCATATTCAATTTCATACTCAATTATAAATACAAAATGAATACTTATTAACAATATTTATCTTTTATTTGATAATTATATTCGTGTTCAATGAGAGTAGATAAAGTAGTGTATGAAACTGCACATAACTAGGTATTATACACTCGTGTGATAATTTTAAAAAACTCGCTTCGCTCGTTTTTTAAACTCACACTCGTGTATAATACCCCTCATTATGTGACAGTTTCACTACTATTAACGCATCCAAGATACGAGCAGTGGTGGCCCAGTGGTATCGGCCTCGACTTGTCGGTCGTAGGTTCGAACCCCGTCAGGCGCATTACTTTGTGTAATTTATTTCAATACCACTGCTCTCAAAACGGTGAAGGAAAACATCGTGAGGAAACCGGCATGTCCTAGAACCAAAAATTCGAAGACATGTGACATCTACCAATCCGCACTGGGCCCTCGTGGTAGATTACGGCCCACTCCCTCTCACAGAGAGGAGGCCTGTGTCCCAGCAGTGGGAACATTTATAGGCTGATGATGATGATGATCCAAGATACAGGAGATATTCCTGGTGAGTATGAGTATGAGGTCACTGTAGAGGGACTCACTGTACTGTAGCTTAATCTTTTTTTTTGCCCAGCCACAGTGGTAGACACCTACGTCGACGGACGTCGCAACCGCAAGACGATCTCCGGCCACCGTAGGCGCGGGCATGCGGGCGGCGAGTCATGGGCGACTCGCTGTCCGACCATGCCATCCCAGAACGTAAAGGGCTATTGAAAGACACCGTGGATTTTAGTCAGTACAAGTCTAACAGTCCCTCCTGCCTTGCCCTGGGTGGTAGGAGTCATTCGATGATTGTACGACGCTAAAAAAAAGCTTAATTTTTTGGCTATTTACTTGTTTTTAACCGACTTCCAAAAGGAGGAGATTCTCAATTCGGATGTTTATATATTTTTTTTTATGTTTGTTCGGGCATAACTCCGTCGTTTACCAACCGATTTGAAAAATTATTTTTTTGTTGGAAAGGGTATACTTCCCGAATTATCTCATTAAAATTTTATCGAAATCGGAACAGCACTTTTTGAAAAATCAACAAAAACCGAAAAAGATTTCAACATTGTCTACACCGATTACTCCGAGGTTTCTGGTCCAATTTCGATGATTCTTTTTTGTTCGATACAGTATATCTGTTATTTGGTCCCATAAAATTTTCATTTAGTTTGGTGCAGTAGTTTTCATTTTTAGCTCATTGTGTAAATGGGCGATGTTATTACCGGTGGCTACTGATAACAACATTTTAGTGTACATGTAAGAAGGTTGAATATTGAAACTAAAAAGGATAAAATAAAAAACTTTTTCAAAAAAAAAATGTAACCGACTTCCCACAAAAAAGTTCAAAATAACCTACAAAAAAACTTTTCTTTCGAAAGTCGGTGACAAAAAGTCAATGAAATAAAAAAGAAAGTCACCGACTTTCGAAAGAAAAGTTTTTTTGTAGGTTATTTTGAACTTTTTTGTGGGAAGTCGGTTACTTTTTTTTTAAGTTTTTATTTATGATAGCTTCATTGTTGACCACTATCAGAAGCAACGACGTGGTCATACACGCTTGCCTAGAAGTATTCCATACATTTTTAGTATCAGCAGTATTTCCAATTTACCTTACTAACAATGTTCCAAATATCCCTAAAGGGAACACAACATACCGCTCTCATTACCACGTTCTCAGAATTTCCCTGACAAATAAATAACATTTGGCAACGTAAAATTAATAATTTCGCAATATTATGCACATAACAATTACTGTTAATGGCAGGCGGTATACTGGCTTTTAATTGCAATTCACTCGCTTCTGACGGCTGAGACACTATGTGAAAGGGAACAGAAGATCCGTTTTGCGCACTTGAATTCTCAGAGCTATGCTGCAAACGTTTCGTGATAAAACTTTTACCAAAGGGGTTTGAAGATTCTTGTATTGCGGGTGGCCGTAACGGTTGTCTCTCCGTAAATGAAGGAAATTGATTTTAAAAGTTTTTAAACGCACTCTTGATACAAGAGAAATGCCTAGTGGGCAACGTTAAACAAACTACACCCCCTGTGCCAAATACTTTCATATATTGTCACAGTATAGGTAAAACCATAGTATAAAGAGGGGAAGTAGGCTATCTCCGGCCCAATCCGCGATATAATTGCCTACTGTCTTAGGGTTGTAACTTTTAGGTAAATTTTAATTCAGTGCCTATAAATTGATAAGGGTCAGGAAGTTGTATTTATATCCATAAAAGGTTAGCGTTAATTATGTTACACGTTGTATACTAATCAACTTTTTTTGTTTTTTTTTTTTTAATCGGCATAATGTAGTATTTTTTACACGTAAAGGACCATTATTTATTTTTATTTTTAATTATTACAAACACAAATAATGCAAACATATCTATTGAATCACACAATACGTTCTCTTGCGATTATCACTAATTTTTTCATTCATTTTAACGGTGCCGAAAATCCGTGACGCGTGAATCTCGTGCAATGTTAGCCCCGACTGGCGCACCGCGAAACGGCTCGAGATTTTGTTAAAGTATGCGTGGGGGACACATACTATGGCGTACACATACAAGCCACGCGCGGTGCGTTTGTATGAAGATAACTAACTTCCCGTCTTTATACTATGGTAAAAATCTGCCAATCGCGTTTTTTTTTTGTGTGGAAAACTATCAAAAGACTCCTTCCAATCTGGACGGAGCAAAAGGCAATTAAAGGTTTATTTTAAGGCTGACCGATGCACGTATAAAAAACACAAAGTATTCCCCGATTTGTAATGGTTACCATTTATCGTATTAGTCTACTACGCTTAGATGCAGTATGTCTTCCTATCCGCAAAATCATGCAGATACAGGGGTGGTGAATATAATAATGCAACTAAAACCGAAACTCTACTCTCAGAACAGTGTTTGATTTTGCGTGCCGATAATGATTTAGGACTCATATCCTATATGATTTTGAACTAAAGCTCAGTTGTAATATTGAGTTTAAAATACGAGTATTTTTATTAACGGACCATGCTCGGACAGCGAGTAACCCACTATCCCCTTTGTCCACATTAAGGCGACGCAAGTATCCGATACTTTACGACTGAGTGTAGGGTCCAGGCGACTATCTCAATACGGTTCGTACACAGGCACGCGGCAATGGATGTCAAAGTCGTAAGGTATTGGAGATTTGCGTCGCCTAGTATACGAAGGGGCTTACTCGCCTTCTGCATGCCACGCCTATGATGATGGCCGGAAATCGAGCGATTCTATAAAATTAGAACACCATACTGAGAGTGCTTCAAACTACGTAGGTAATAAGTCACTGTGACATTTTCGTTTACAACAACAACAACTCAATAAAGCTTAGCATGTCTCATGTTTCAGTTGTAACTTTAACTAAACTTATGGAGATGCCAACAATAAACTTAGTTTCTTTACAAAGAAGTAAGCAAACAGCTCCGTTCAATAACTTAGATTGCTTGAAACTTGAAGGCACTTTGTCGAAGAGTCGACGCTATTGGAGCAGACGAGTTAAGAAGGAGAATTAACATAATATATCTTTACCGTGTCTTTAAAGTAATTTAGGATTGCATGGAATAGGAGATCAAATGTGATCAAAGTTTGTTACACACTCTGAATTAGTGTTGTTATAAATCAAATTTTAGGAAGTGTTAATACACAGCAAACTTAAGGAATTTACAAATTTTAATAAATCGATTCAAATTAATTTTGAAAGCAAAGTTTAAAATAGGATTTTAAAAGTTTAAAAGCCGCCAAATATTGTTTGCCCAACACCATTATGTAATACCTATGTTTTACAAATAAATATTCTGATTCTGATAAATACCGATTTAATGATCCAGCTTATTTATATTATCACTGTATAAATATCAAAATAAAAGGTGTACAACGATTAAACGTTGAAAGGACTCGAGCACACTCAAGGAACATTTTATCGGTAGTTTGAATAGTTCCTGCGTTTTCACAGTAAGGTCTTCAATTCCTTTTCTAGCCAAACGCGAGATATTTGCGGACAAACATACATACATAAAGTTCGAACAGAGGACCTTATTTTTTGGAACCAGTTCTCGGTATTTCATTTTTAAAAACCTTTGCGCCTTTCTAGGAATTTTGACACCACACATAAACGAACTCAACCACTATGCCCTCTGGCTGGGCTTTGAAACAAACCAACGCCTTTCCAAATAAAAAGAGGTCAATTCGTTTTAACTGATGGGCACGCTTGTTCCTTTGACCTCTTCTATTATTTTGTAGACCGATGTTAAGAGCTGTGTTCCTTTAGGCAATAAAAATATTCCCAAAAATATTCTTCTTAAAACCTTAAAAGCTAAACTTACTTATTTAAATTATATGCATTTGGAGCAATACGATATTTGACTGAAGAAAAAACAAATCATCATGAAAAAATTATGAAAAAATATTTGACCTGTATTGGACACACGAAACGGAAAAAATTGTTCAGCTTTGAGAAATTTTTAGGTAGAATATGCAAAGACCTGAATTGTTATGCAGCCGAGGAGAAAGCTAGGATCATAGTAGACATCGGTAGTAATCTGCTTACTTCATGAATACAAGGCATGAGTTTAAGTTTGTAATTAAAGTGTCTATCACATTCACCAGGCTCCAACTATAGCAAAACTAAACGGTATTCCAACTTGTGATTAAGCTGTAACTATTTGAAGCTTAAGCTATAACCTTAAGCTAAACATGTCATGATTGATATAGATAGCTTAAGCGTTTCCAATTTGGCTCAGAATTAAAAATTCAATATGTTATATGAACCGGTTATTTAAAAAATAATTCTCTACTGTTTTAGTATGCAAAAGTTCAAGCTTGCGTAATGAACAGAAAAAAATACTCTTAAAATCACGATTGTCCTGAATTTGTGGTAACAAAAATTATCTGTGTCAATGTCTACATGCACCCTCGCGAGATTTGTAGTGAGCGATATTATTAAAAATATATCCTCAAAATCTAAATTTCGATTTCCAATGTAGCAACTGTTTATTTTTGTGGTTGCCCTATACCTACTATAAATTTTGCTCTCATACTGGTTGTCATGTCGCTAGCGGTGACCTAACAAACTTCCCGGTTCTTGATAACCCTATAATATCTAATATATAAAATTCTCGTGTCACAGTTTTCGTTGCCATACTCCTCCGAAACGGCTTGACCGATTTTGATGAAATTTTTTGTGCTTATCCGGTATCTATGAGAATCGGCCAACATCTATTTTTCATCCCCCTAAATGTTAGGGGTAGTCCACCTAAATTTTTATTTTTTAGACAAAATTTTTAATTTCTATTTTTTATGGCAAAACAACGTTTGCCGGGTCAGCTAGTTATACATATAAATAGATTATTATGAGTAGTATGCTACACGTCACTTGGAACTATCCTATTAGGCATTATTTACATAAGCTCGACGATGTTTCTTGACGGAAAATTACACGTTATTCATCTTAAGCGTCGGCACACACCCGCGGAGTCTAACTGCGGGTGTTCGCTTGAGTATGATATCACTGCGGAGGGACTGTAGCTTTATCTTTTAGTTCTTGACTTACAACGTTCATGAGTCTGTGACAGTTTTAAAATATCGCGGAATAATCACGATTTGTTATCCCCGAAGAGTTGGCAGAAGTGTATCATAAAATGCAAGATTCATGATGTGGACCACAGATTTTTATCGATGTGATGTGTACCAGAAACACTTACTGTGAATACTGAAAGTGAATCGATACAACTGTACACCCACATCTCACTACATATTTAGGTGAAGGTGAAATCGTGTCTGATTCTATAAAAATGATTTGATTGCAATAAATGATTCAATGTTCTCGATTTGCCGTATCAAAACTGATCACAACTAGTCATGTCTTTAGTCAAACATTTTGTAGAGCATTGGCCTTTCTGTTGAAGCTTCATAGATGCGTAGATTTGCAGCAAAGCGGTCACCACAAAATTAAATCCGAAGAAAGAAAATCAAATTTCGTCAAGAAAATCAAATAACAAAGTACATATTGACTCCTAGAACATAAAACAGATGCAATTTCTCATCGTTGTCAGTAAAGTAAAGTTCAGAAAACGCGCCACAAAATGCTATTGTCCCTGCTTGTTATGTAAACCGGGCGAGTTGATTTATCGTCCCGTTGAAAGCGGTGTGCTGAGTCAATGGCGGCGATTCACTATGGTATAGACTTAATTAAAAATAGAAGATGAGGGGTGGGAGTTAGGGGTTCTTGTGAAAAGGGAAATAGAGGTTCGATGTTTTTCTTCTAAGGGCTCAGTTAGAAAATGCCAATGTTTTTACTTCGTTTTTAAATATTGACATCTTAATGGTGCTCAACAGAAGCTTAAAACTTATACCCAAATAAAAATTAATAATACCTTATGGCTTATTTTAGGCTGCCCAAAATATGGTAATGATGGTGGTAAAATGATTGGCACCATCTCATGTCTTTGACAAAAAAGGGATATTTTTCAACCATGTTAGCAATATGTACTTAGTTACCTAGCTGCATGATATGCAAATTGCCAAGTAAGCACGCTGCGTTCACATTTTATGAAATATAAAGCGGCGTATATAAATATTCATTAGAGACCTTTTAATCATGACTTTTTTTACATAACTGTTACTTTCGTCTTTTTCTTGAAAGAGCTACAAGTACTGAAATAACGTTTCCCATGGTCAAAAATCGAAAAGCCAGCCAGCTAAATTTTCTTGTGATAAAACACATCTCTATACACTGACGCACCGAAGTTTCCTATACCTATATTTTTTATCGTGATAAAATCATCGAATGAGTCCTCCCATCGAAGGCGGGACGGGAGGGACTGTCAGACTTGTGCTGACTAAAATCCACGGTGATCATTCAATGGCCCTTTATGCTCCAGGTTCATGGTTACCAGATGAGACATCCCCAAAACACCAACATAAGTTTCCTATATTTGTGTAAATTATGGTACTCGCAGTCTCTCCCCAATCTATTCGTACGGGTTTATTAAAAACCTAGAAAATCAATAGCTAAAAACTGCTCCCATCTCTATAATCTTCTATGTAACCTCCCACTTATAAGTAACACCCTTCTATAAAAGTGCTGAACAGATGCAATTTTTCCTGGCAAGTCAGCGTTCGCGGCAACACGGCACACGGCACAAACTGCTATTGTCTCTGGTTGTTATGCAAAGCAACCGGGTTGATTTATGGTCGGTGGTTGTCTACCGTTTAATGTCGGATCCACGGCGGCTCATTATGGAGACGAGAGTGTTTGCTTGATGGAAACTGTGGAGCTGGTCGTTTGAAAAATGTAAGCGGTGGGATTTGTGTGGATCTGTTGGGCAGAGGGCTAATTACCAGTTGACAGCGTTGACGAGAAGTTTTTTGATGTGATTTATTAGTTTATAATTTATAGTTTCGTTTAATACCTATCGTTTTATAGATTTTTAACGGATGAAACAATTCAAGCGTCAATTCGACACATTATATTATTTTTTGTTTTCTGTTTTAGTCAGTGATCAGTATCACATAATATTATAATAACCTTTAAACAGTTTGTGAAACAAATAAATACATACAGATAGATTTGAAGAGTATATTTTTTTTGTGTGTGTTAAGGCATCCGAATGAGAGACTTGGCATTTGAAACATAATCATTGATCAGTCAGAAGTCTCTTATATGAGGAAGAATGGGCTGTGATATCTACCAGGCCACAATTTTAAAAAGTACACATATTAAAGTTGATACACAAATTAAAAAAAGGTTTTTTAATATAAACATTTAATAAACGATCTGAATGTTTACTTCATAAAACCTAAAAAGATTTACAAAAAAATTCAGGTCATATGGGCTAAAAATAGCAGCGGTCTACCACTCTGCTGTATACTTAGGACTTCGTATTCGAGGCCCGCATTTTAATAAAAAGCACAAATATTAGTCAGAGCTAAATTCGGACTACATTGGCATAGATAATCGTGAGGTAAGTAGAAGAGAGGAGGGTAAAGAATTTGGCTTAAAATACATGTAAGGACTTCTTACTCTACTATTATAAATGAAATTTGTGAGGATGGCTTTTCAAAATAAAATTCTATTCTATTCTATTCTTTTGTTATTCTTTAATTGGATTTAAAGAATAACAAAATCCATCTATCTGTTTTGTAAACACAAAACTTTTTCAAAACGTAAATAACCGATTTCTAAAACAAACACAAAAAGAGACTTTTATTTCGAAAGTCGGTGATTCACATTGTCTTTTTTATTATTTTATAGACAAGACTTTTAAAAGCAAAACCAAAAAATAAAAAAAACCAACAACATCCTTAAACACACACATAATGAGCTCTTTTAACTTTATCTCTTTACTCTCAACTTAAACAGATATGAAATGCTCAAGTATTTTGATCTATTCAAGTATTCATACCTACCTCCAAACGTATCTAAATCGTTAATGTAATCTTCGTCGTTCTCAGATTGTTTTCTCTTTTACGACTCCAGCATTATGCTGTGTCTACGAGAGGACAGTAAAAATATTATTATAGCGAATAGTATTCTGCGTTTTATTTCTACTGTACTAAGACTTATTTTATAGGTACATGAAGGTTTTATTTGCTTCCAGCTTTTGTACGCGGCTTTGCTCGCAATTTTCTAGCATGCGTTTCATGACCAATTCTATCTCGCTACCAAGAATAGACAACATTATTGTTATGTAATTCGACATTTATTTTCGCCTGAGTATGGCACAACACGTAGACGACTGAAGAATAGAAATATTTAGAATAGAAACATAATTTCGTCCATTTATTCGTCGACAAAACCTGTTTCTGTATCTACGGAGCCTACTACGCGTACAAGCGTGTCAAGAACTCGAAAAAGAAGTACATATTAACCGTCTGAGGTCGAGATGGGGAGAGAATGATGATGTTGTTGCTATCTAGGGTATTTCCTGGATGAGGCAAGCACAGAAAGAGTTGAGAACAGTGTAAGGTACCTAAGTAAGGACATTATAGAACGAAAACACTGATTATATTTGTATGAACATTTATAAGACAATTTTGGTGTACGCTAAAGCGAGGAGGCCTCTACTCAGCCGTGAATGGAACGAAGCTCATCATCAAGTAGTGTCATGATCATGACGATGACGAATTTTCGTCAAAATCAGATTTTGACGAAAATTCGTTTAGATTTAGTAGCTTGCAAACGATAGACAGACAGAAAGAGAGGAACTTTTGCATTTGTTATACTGGCTTACTGCGTAGTATTCTCTCTTTCAAAGATTTCTACATAAAAAAATTATATTCTATTTTTTAAGGGCTTCCCGTTTAAGTGGCAATTTTGCTGGAGTGTCAATAGCTGCTTTTGTAAAACTATCCGACAATATTTAAATTGTTTTGTGTTGTAAACATTTTTATAGCGCGAATTTTATCACGGATTTCTTCTTGTATTTTGATTTAATTTACCTTTTGATGTTTTAGAGTCTTGATCATGAAATAAAACATGATCTTTTATATGCCACTTCAAGAGTCCCGGATTGGGCAAAATCAATACTACGTTTATTGTAGTGTCATTAATTTGAAGAAATCCCTCCTCCTCTTTATAGCCCTCATTGCTACAACCTATAGGCATTGCTAATCTTAATTGGTCTCCGTACGTGTACTCTAATCTTACTTCTACTATCTATAAATGTGAAAGCTTATGACGATGAATAGATGAACGGATGTTTGTAACTTTTCACACAAAAACGTCTGAATTTTAGGATGAAAATTGGTACACAGATAACCTACCTTTCTTTTTTAAGCGTAATAACCTTCAAATGAATCCCACCCAGGGCAGAGCGGGAGGGACTGTCAGACTCGTACTGACTAAAATCCACGGTGTCATTCAATAGCCCCTTACGTTTCGGGGTCACGGTATTAGTGAGTCCCGCGACCCCGGCAGGCGTTGGTCCTCTTAACGGGGGCCCCGTTATTACAGAGAGGGTACCTGGATCAACATAATATAAAGTATTTCGATATGACGTTCCCTTGAGATAGTTATGGAACACCATGCAGGCAATGCCACGGACTTAATTGATTCAAAAAAAAAAAAGAAAATAACAGTGCCTACCGTACAGTAACAAAATCAAAGCCAACCAATTTAGCTAGTGGATTTAAATCCTCTCTCGTCACAGGTCACTCACAAACGTATCCAGTAGATAAATAATGTTACTTCCACTCTCAACTAACGTGGTTAGTACACTCTCATTTAAAAACAAACTAGTGAATGCACACTATTGTACTGGCGTTTTGAAGGCATTGTCAGGAGTCAGTAGGCCGGTTCTAGTATTCATTTTGTTAAATTGTGCTGAATAAAAAATATGATATTTTATATATAGTGCGGATTTTTTTTTCTTAATACAATACCTATATTTCCATCTCCCGGCACCCATTGTGTGGAGATCTTTTCCCATCTTTTTTGATCTTTGCCCTCTTGTTTACGACAGACGTGATCCGCCCAATTCCATTTCAACCCAGCAGCTTTTCGGCCAACATCTACAATGACTGTTTTGGAACGTAGCGTAGTGTTTCGCGCCCTGTCTTCTCTTGTCACATCTAGAATGATCTTTTCGCCGCCGAGGCCGGCCCAGAAAAAGGTGGAGAGACGACCTAGAGACTTACCATGAGGGCTGGTTCGAAGCGGCCCAGGAAAAGAGCTTCTGGAAGGAATTGGGGTAGGGCTTTGCTCAGCAGTGGGACAGTACAGGCTAAATAAAAAAAAAACGTTCTCATTTAAGTAACTTGTTTTTTTTTTAAATAAAAAGAACATCAAATGTATCCTCTCGCAGTAGGTGGACGGTCTTGACTGACTCAAAACACCAAATGGTTTTTTCAGTTTCATTTTGCGCTCCGGGATCGCGGCGTTTTTTTTTAAGTCTCGCGACATTTCGATGAAACAAATATCACCTGCTACCAGTGTGTGACCATAAAAATCGCTTTGTTTTTTTTTTATATAATACGTACCAAATCCCCGCACTAGGAATTTCTCCTGTAATGTTGGTAGTTGCATTTTACAAACTTTTAAACCCACAAACAGTGAAAATGCGTTTTTTCAAACCCGCCATTTCTGTATACAAGAGTTCTTTTATTGAGGACGTGGGATTTCACAGAATAACCGTGGCATAATGACAAGAATACTCAAGAAACATCTGATACTGATACTGCTAGCCCACATCATCCCACTGCTGGGCAAAGGCCTCTCCCCATGTCTTCCAGTTTTCACGATCCAGGGCCAAAGTGGACCACTGGTCATTGGTTCTGTCAAGTTCGTCCCGCCATCTTCTACGAGGTCTGCCGCGACGCCTTCTGGCTGTATCAGGGCTCCACAAAGTGGTTATTTTGGCCCACAGCTCATTAGGCATGCGGCAGACGTGGCCGGCCCAAGCCCATTTCAGTGCAGCGGCCTTTTGACCAACGTCAGCAATTTGTGTTTTGGAGCGCAGTGTGGTGTTGCGTACGCGGTCTAATAGTTTGACGCTTAGAATACTGCGCTCCATTGCACGTTGGCAAACCTTGAGTTTGGACTTTTGAATATTTGTCAAAGACCAAGTCTGGGATCCATAGGTCAAAATGGGAAGAATGCAGATGTCCATGATTTTTCGCTTGAGTGTCAAAGGAAGACTTCCTTTCATAAGCTCTTTCATGGACCAGTAGCTCTTCCAGGCATTTTCGGTTCGTCTTGTGACTTCCGCATCTTGTCTGGACTGGAAAGAGACTATCTGGCCCAAGTAGATGTACTCCTGGACATATTGCATTTCTTCACCATTTACTCTGATCCTATGCTTAGTGGTGTTTGACATCAGTTTGGTCTTCGACATATTCATCGCCAGTCCAACCTCAAGGCTTGCATTGCTGAGTTGATTCAACATTAGCTCTAGTTCTGTCATATATCAAACATCTTATGTACCTATATATATCTACATATACCTACATAAGGCTGTCATAATCAAGTGTGTTACCGCGGTTTTTTCGCCCCTACACGAAAAATGAAAACGACGATGACCTATCATACATTTACTTCATAAATATTCTAAGTTAATAAAAATCTAAATCTATCCTAAGGTTATGTGAGAGCGACAAGTATTGAGTAAATGGAAATATTTGACAAAATACCTAGCTAAAGAAAATTTAGTTTATTCTCGAAGGACCCATACCCGTATCTTAAGTTTTCTCCAAAAATCCTGCTAAATCGAGGAAAATTTTGACAACAACTGACTGGCGTTAAGTGGATTCGAAGCTATTTTCGCTGTAACGGTTTAGAAAACGGGCGTCAGAAACGCTACCGCACGAAGAGCGAACAAACTCTTATGTGACTGTATATGTATAGTTAGATTTTACATCAAAAATACTGAGGAGACGTCATAAAAAACAAAAACCAGCTAAGTGCGAGGCTGACTCGCGGACGTAGGGTTCCGTACCATTACCTATGTCTACAGAATGATTGGTGATTGGGTGTATTCCTTGGAATGGGTAATACTAGACCTAATTTGCAACAAGTTTTACCCCGACAACATGAAATCCAAACTGGGATGTTTTGGAGATATCCAACTTTAAAGTATTTTCGAAAAATAATAATTAATAATAATAATTAATAATTTTCCACAAATATCACACAACGCCATCTAGTCCCAAGCTAAGCAGAGCTTGTGTTATGGGTACTAGACAACTGATAAACATACTTATATATATTTCTAAATACATACATATTATAGATAAATTACACCCAGACACAGAACAAATGATCGTGCTCATCACACAAACATTTGTCCTGGGTGGGAATCGAACCCACGACCCGCGGCATAGCAGTCAGGGTCACTAACCACTAGATCAACAGGCCTGCCAAAATATCAACCTCTCCCTCATTAAGTGATTATTGTAAGAAATTAACGATGGTCAACATTTTAATTCATACTTTTCTGATAGCATACGTGTATAGGAACCCCCTTGAATATTTTTTACTATGGTTTTAAGCTATTGCATAGCTTTTATCGCGGGCTCTGAGCGCGGCGCGGCGCGGCGACCGAATCAAGAAATTCCCAAAAACCTAACGAAAATACCTGACACCACGCATCGTCTAACATCGTTTCAGTTCGGGAGACTTCGGCAATCATAAAAATATCCGTCATAACAACAATTTACTTTTTGTTACTGATTCTAAACGACTGACTACAAAAGGAGTTTCACAATGAAACCTACTTAAGTATAAAATTCTCTTACAACAAAGAAGTTCTTTATAATAGTAGTGCACAAACATTTTAAATAAATTATATTCTCGTTAAATATACGCGGTAGGCGATTTTATTCTTTTAAAATAAAATAAAAAATGTTATGCAATAGTTTCACCGCGGCAGTTTCCGAGTGCCACATGTATTTTTTAATATTTTGTTCTTATAGCGCCAACAGAAATGTTTACAGCCTAGAGACAGACTGACAGACGGACGGACAGCGGAGTCATACTAATAGGGTCTCGTTTTATCCTTTGGGTATATGATCAGCCTATTGCCGTCCACTGCTGAACGTAAGCCTCCCCCAAAGAGCGCCAACCATCCCGGTCCTGGGCAGTCCACATTCATCCGCTGTTAGTAACATTCTTCAAATCATAGACCAATCTTGCAGCAGAGTGTCCTACACTACGTTTGCCCATTCGCGGTCTCCACTCTAGCACATGTCTGCTTCATCTACCATCTGTCCTTTTGGTACGGAACCCAAAATAAGACTTGAGGAAAAATAATAAATTTCTCCCTTGGAACTAATAAAATGTTGGGGCAACGGCGTCGCGAAAAACACGACGAAAAGGAAAGTGCATAAAGTGCTACGACGATTGAAATTCCAACGTTATTTTTTCCAACTTGTTGAAATTGTTTCCCGTTCTTTGCTCCAATTATCGTTATATTGTTCTCGAGATATTTTCTTAATTGTTCTATTTTATTGGAATTTTATTTTATTGTATTCACTCTAAGCTTGTTGTTTGTTACGATATTTCTTTCTTTTGAATTTATGAGACTCGTTGGCGCTGGCTGTTTCTATTTTATCTTTTTAATTTTAGATTATTTGTCCAAAGCTAAAGCAGTTTATTAATAATCGTCTATTGCTTGCAGCCTGCGTTCGTTGCTGAAATAAAAAGATAGTGGAAAAATAAAATAATGCTAAGAGCGGTTACACACTATTTTCGATCCGAATCCATGAAATTACGTTCCCTGTATATTATAGTTTACGAACTTTATCCGATTTTCGTCATCCGTGAGTTTAATTCGGGACGTTTGATGAGGATGTTTTTTAATTATCTTCATTATTCTGTTAAAGCAGGTTCATTCTTATAATCAAGAAACAAAATACAGAAAAATAAAAAAAAAAACGGCGATCTTCGCAAGAGCTGGAAAAAGAAGCCGATGGTTGAGTGAAATGGCGACTGGAAAGCATAACCTATGCCCAGCAGTAGACTGCTAAGAGCTGATAGGTGCCCTCATGATGAATAAAAACCAAACTTTTACTTTGATGATATACACGTTGGTGTCATGTTTTCGCGGAAAATCTTAACACCGCGATTCAACATTGAGTGCTCAAAGTACAGACTCAAGCACATAAAGCTACCGCAATCTATCAAAAAAGATTTTCAACTTTATAACAAAAACAAGAAAGTTCACGTTCGATTGGCAAATTTGAAAAGATTCGGGTTGGTTGATGTGATGGCATCAATGCAACGCCATCTCGTTACACATTAGGTACTAAAATCAGTTTTCATTTCAAAATGAGGAACGTAATATTTTATACGACATAAACCTCTATACCCACTTAAAACACACCTCAAAATGCCATGAACCACTCTGTATATTCTGAGTATTCTGTATTCTGAGTCCAAGAGTTCGCGGTTCGAATTTTTAATCTTTGAAAATCATTGAAGTCTAATTTTTTTACTTATTTTCTCTGCATTTCACATGAATACTGCCTGTCTGAACTGTTTATAATTTTTTTTGCGAATTCTTGAAAAAAAAGATCTTAATACGAACATACAAAATGCAAACAAATCTAATCGGATAAGTGAACACAGTTCGACAGCCCGACCTAAATTTAGTATAATAATAGATTGATAGCGAAAATTCTTTCAAAACAAAGTTTCCCATTTTATAATTCCCGGTCCTTTCTCCCGGGATTAGTGTCAGGGGGATATGTCTGAAACTTTTCCCGCAAACAGGGAAACTTTCGGTCCTTTGATCCAATGTGACGTGAGGGAAGACAAATAGACGTGTCGTGTTCTATAGAAGTTCTGAGGTAGCAGATGATGAAGCGATCGGTTTTCGTTAATGGCTTTTTGAGGTGTGTTATAAATGGGTATGGAGGTTTTGAGTTGTCGTATAAAATATTATGTTCTTCACTTTTTTCTTTCCATGGAAAATCTTTAAACATGCGTTAATGCGTATAATATTTATAAGATACAGTCTATTATTGCAGGCATCTTTAGGCTACGGTGACCGCGCACCGTCTGGTGGGCCGTATGCTTTTTTGTCGTCATAATGGTGCCGTTGTCAGATAAATGATGCTAAAAATCTTCTTGCAGGTAAGTAAATAAAGTGCCTGAATTTCAATTTTTTTAAAAAAACGTTGTCCCACACTAGGAATTTCTCCTGTATCGCGGGTGCGTTTACAAACATAGAAACTCACATATACAAACACCCAGACCCGGAACAACTACTTGCAGATCATACAAATACTTGTTCCGGGCGGGGATCGAACCCGCGACACACAGCGTAGCAGTCCAATTGCTCAGCCACTACGCCAAACATGTCGTCATGACTTACCACTCCTAAGTCGCCACCAATAGGTTCAAATGGGTCACAGAGGCACTGTAGACTAAAAGCTTGTGCACAATACTTCATCATCTATGAGCCAAATAGGTCAGGAGTTGGATCCCCGAACGGAACAAATATTTGTACGGCCTACAGATGCTTCCGGGACGAGCTGTTTGTGCATGGGAGATTTGTTTCTGCCAACGCACGATGTAGGCCAATTCGGGTAAAGCAAAACAACAAGAATTTGAGAGGTTTTTCAGATTCGAAAGATTTTCTTTGTTTAGTTTTTTTTTCCAATGTTCACATTTCATTACACATTACATTTCTACAATTACATTTGTAACTACGCTAGATGGTAGGTATATCCTAAGAGAGGAGTGAGGTTTAAAAGTTCAATTATTTGGGGTCGGTTTTGCAGATCTTTTTTTTCCAGTTCTGTATCAGTCTCAGAAAATCTTCAGAATTTTTCAGTTACTGGTGTCATTTAAGAGCTATAAAACATGATATCTGCATAAGCTGACCGCCCTTATTATTTTTCTTCATTGTATAAAAATAAATGTAATGGTAAAATAAAAACTTCGATTCTAATGTTCGTTTCGTAAATCGGTGATTTACATTACGTTAACACTTGCTAGTCCCTCGATTTGTCACAATTTGGTTCTAGCCCAGTTTAGTCCTAAACCATTTATTACAAAACCCCGTTTTAATGTAACTAGACCGAAGTAATAACTGTATGTTCAGTATATAAGTCGAAAGGTATATAAGTCCGTCGACACGGAACCGTAAGATGCGATTAAAGGCTTATATAAAGTGGATGGGTCACAAAAGTCGTCGTACGGACATTATGTTTAAGGTTATGTGAAAAGCTAGCTTAACTATATCGTTTTTTACGATGGATAGTTAGGATTAAGGATAGTTTGATTAGAAGAACAATAATGTAATATCCCTTTTTTAATTAAAAATTTATTAAAAATAGAGATTTCGACCTTTTGCGTGAGTGACTCGCCGTCCGATCACGGACCACGCCCGGGTCGATAGCGCGTGGTATTGCACGTGAGCCTCAAAGAGCTGTCAGAAATCTCTCAGGCCCTGCTAGAGGGGGAGAGGGGTCGCGAGACTGTATTACCAGGTGACCCCATAACGTAAAGGATTATTTAAAGTCCCTCTCGTCCTGCCCTAGGACGGTGATGAATGAGTCCTTCCACTTAGGGGAATAGTGTTTAAGACGAGGACGCGAGGTATTAAGGGAAATCACACACTTTAAGGCAACCTTAACACAAAACTAACGTAGCTCAAGCGCCAACAGGACGCCATTTGTTAAAGGCCGCTTGCAAATGACGTCCTGATGGCGTTTACGCTACATTAGTGTTGTGTTAAGTATGCCTAAAGAGTGTATGTCCCCATTATACCTCACGTCCCCGTCTTATACACTGTTTATTTATTATTTAACCCGGCGAGGATGTGATGAAAAAAGTTACGTGGAGGTTGTCGAGGGTCTTTTTGACCCTGTATGTGATTGGGCTTAAAAAAGCAGTTTTTTTAACGCTTATGTTTAATAAGTATTATGTTAGTTGAATACTATTCTTATGACTTGATAATAATTAATAAAACACGCATATAATAATACAAAATAATTATAATTAAATCACTTTTGCCAAAGTACTACAAAATGATAAACTTTTTCATAAAATTACGCAATTCAAACTAAAATAATAAAAATATGAATACTTATTTTATAAAAATCTTTAATTTGGTGCTTATGTAGTATACAGATCAATCAATTCCACTAACAGTCTTTAATCACTGATAAACTACATGTTGTCATTGTCAGTCATTGCAGCACAATTCTGGCTGAACGAAACGGTGTTTAGGACAAATATATGAATGGCATTCCTCACAAACATTTGCTGTCTTGCAATGGCGAGTATAAGGACATATTTGGCATCATTTTCGTGCACCTAGAACTTTTACAGGTGCTCCTGAATGCGTGTACTCACATAATTCTCATTTTCGCTACCGTCGGATACCAAAGTCGTCTTCACTGTAGAATTGCATTAAAATATGACGTATGCACTCATCCTCAAGCTTCAGGTTACCCATTTTTTATAAAAACACTAGAAAATATAATAATATTAGGTAAAAACATTTTTGAAGCATCGCAAAAAAATATAACGCTGCGGTTGGCAGGGTCATATTTACCCTTTTCGACTCCACGCACGTGTAGCTCACGTCTCAGGCGGCTTCCGACTCAATTTCGGTGCGTGGCATACGCGCGGATTCCTTAGCAACAGCTACTAAGACGCCCAAAACCCTATAGTCGCGGGAAAAAAAACTACACACGACTAAAAATTGTCAGGGTCAAATTGACCCTCCCACATCCTCGCCGGGTTAAAACTTCATGCAACACCAAAGGTACATAGGCGGACTTAATGCCTGAGGCATTATCTACCAGTCAATATTTTGATGATTTTACCACGATAAAAAAAACACCTCTGCTTAGACTGCCCTCTGGGATAGATGGAACCCAGCCTGGGCGACGGCACCACAGGCTACCAGCTGTAACCTGCGGTGATGGAAGAACGATCTGACTTGTAGTGGTAGTCCTCACCGAGATCGGCGGATCGCCTGGCTTTCGACCTATCGGAGTCCGTAGAATAATGTTTTCGCTGTGTCAAGACGGTACGGAAGAGTCCCATTTTCTTCTTGGTAAGCTCGCTCAATCTTAGGTTTAATTTCGCTTCTCAGCTAGATTGTGAACAAAAGCAAGTACATAGCTTTTTTTGCATTTACCCGCAGTGGCGTATATGTAAATCGAATTTTTGCTTTTGAAATAATTCCCTTTATAACTTAAAAGAGTATGACTGTGTATAGAACTCGATGTTTTACTCGTTGACGAATTTCGCTTCTACGTATTTGAAACCGTATAATATGTACACTTCCTTTGTTTTTCCTCTATCGTTGTTGCCATGCGAGTGAACCAATGGCGTTAGCTGGAATTTCTTTATTTTTTATTTCTTTCTTTCTTTCTGTACTCTGTCAGTTACGTCGCAATGTGACATGTTGCTCCTAATATATGTCGCATACAACACAGATTGCTCTACTATTTTATTTTGTGTTTGACTGTACTGCAGTTGTTTCGTTGTCACTGTTTTATTTATGGTGTAAAGTCCAATTCATTGCCAAATCTTTTCAGTATTTATTTGGAATCTAAACATATGTTTTTCTTAGCAACTTCTTGTGTTAAATTCTGTTCATCCAGGTAAGATATAAATTTGAACTGTGTGTAAAATGGAATATGTGCCATGTTTTGTTTCTTGTGAGTTTCCGATATAATCAGCAGCTTAACTTGACACTGATTCAAACGACATTTTTCAGTGTCGAATTAAGTAATAGGGTAAGATTAGGTTCATCATCAGCCAATAATGTTCCCACTGCTGGGACACAGGCGTTCTGACTTACCTATGCAAAGCAATTTACAAGAGGCCCTTTAAATGTTTTCATCGGTTCGAGGCAACAATGCGTGTTCATTTAATTAATTTCTCAGACCTTGAGTCCAGCTTTTGAGCTGCGAATCCCGTAAAGGTCCTTGTTAAGTATAAAGCTGGTGGTTTTAGCTTTGAGTGCAGTAGTGAATTATTATATCGGTTGAAAATAAAATGGCAAAGTAAAAAGAGGTTTCTAAATATGTTTTTTTTATACAAATAAAAATCCTGAATATATTTCGTTTCGGTATCCACAATCAATTATAGAATATAGATAATTATGAAAAGTAATAATACCGCAGTTATAATAAGTAATTATTACCTACATGCTGATCTTCTAACTCACTGGGTGAGGCCATGTCCAGCAGTGAACTGCTGACATGATGATGATGATGAACTTTTACCTGGCGGTAAGAAAAAAAATTGTATAAAATGTCAATTTTATTACTGTTTTCAGCAAGAGCTGTCTAAATTTAAAAAAAAAATGTGGAAGTATAGTTTTATTTTATGCGTATCAAATCAAATCAAATCAAATCGTTTATTTCAATTAGGCCAATTACAGGCACTTTTGAATTGTCAAAAGACATCAAATAAAACTAGGTAGTATAAAAATAGTTATGGTGCTACAGTCCCAGTCACAAGACATAAAAACTGTGAAAGTACCGTAGGTGCTCATTCCAAAGCGTAGATCTCTATGGAGAAGAATGAGCAAGAAACTCCATGGACACTCTTTTTCAATCGCCAAAATTATTACAGAACTTTTGTTACATCATTCATCATCAGATGGTACATTATGTGAGAACGATGTGGCAAGTTAATAGTGTCCATAGTAAACATAAAAAAGACAATTCAAAAATAAAGTTAAGTATTAATAATTAAAATAGACCGTGGCAGCTAAGAGATGACCAGTCCCAACTGACAGCGCCCGTTCACGAACATGACACATATATCAGCACCATTCAGCTCAACCATTTTGAAGGGAACTAAATGATCCGAGACACACGCCACCATCAGCGAGACTTTTGAGTGAGCATGACATACTCTCAACCGCCAGAGTCATTCAAGTCAATGAAAGACGTAGGTTTCTAGTCAAAGATAGCTCTGAAGTACATGGTACTCACACAATGCTGGCTATGACGCTATATAATACAAGAAAGATAGACTCTATACAATGCAAGAGATAGTTTTACATTCTTCATCAGCTCCGACAATATTATTAAAAGATAAAGGAAACCTACGACTGTCGTACTAAAAAAAGTAAAAATACACACAAAAAGACAAACAATAAAATGAAAAGTAGGACTATAATGTCCGTTGTAAAATAATAAGAACAAATACAAACACATAAAAATAAAGCTAAATGACTTAATAAAGTCAAAAAAAATAAAAATAAATAAACAATTATATGAACTCATATAACTAGTCCGGAATATAAAACTAATAAATCGAATCTATATAATGCAAAAATAGTTTCGGCTTCTACCATAATTTCACAAGCTAATCCATCAGTTTCCCCTACGTTTGTGGAGCAGGACCAGCATTAAGCCAAGCATCTTTATCAGCGATGTAATCCCCCAACTTATAATACGCTTTACTACATAGTGTGCGTTTAATACAAGTTTTAAATTTCGTCTCATTCAGTTGGAGTATCGCGGGTTCGATTCCCATGTGGTACAAATAGGTAGACCTACATAAATAGCCTACAGGTTCTTCCTAATCTGTAAACTTATGAAGTAAACCACACTGATATTAAAACTTTCCTGAGCCCTTAGCACGAGTTTTCACTCTTTTACTTTACAGCGTCTTTCTAGTATTTACAGCGTTTCTTGTATGGAAAAGTGGAACAGCGCCTCTGGTGTACGAAGAAGGAAATGTCAAAGTTCCAGTTTACTTTACGTCACAATAACTGAAAACTCATGATGAGGCAGACGGAATCTGAAATACAAACGTGTCATTCAAAAAGTGAATATTCGCCAAATTACCGACGCGGCACGAACAGGGCCGAGAGAGGACGATAGTCTTCTCTGTGAATAAAACAAAGCTTGTCATTTTTCATTTCCGCCATCTTGGAATAATCGTCATTTGATATTTTGTAACGTTACTTTTTTAACTGTATTTTGCTTTATCAATTTCTGGGCCTGAGGGGAAATTGTGGAGATATTTGAAAAGCTCCCAATGGCCCCAGAGCCAAACAAATGAGAGCTTATTTCACTTTTTTTTAGCGTGGTAAAATCATCGAATGAGTCCTCACACCCAGGGCAGGGCAGGAGGGACTGTCAGACTTGTACTGACTAAAATCCACAGTGTCCTTCAATGATAGACCTTTATGTTCCGGGGTCACGGTAACTCGTAAGTCCCGCGACCCCGGCAGGCTTTGGCCCTCTAAGGGGGCCCCGTCATTGTGCTGACACTCTTTGAGACGCTCGTGTAACACAACGCACCGTCGACCCGGGCATGGTCCATGATCGGACAGCGAGTCGCCCATTACTCGCAAATGGAATATTTCCTGCCGTTTATTGTCACTTTAGCAAAGCAATAATATGAATTGCGATGAAATTCGTAAATGGGTATAATGTTACATAGAATGTATTATTTTATTGTTGGTGGTGCGCCCAAACACTCTGTACCTGCGCCCTTATCACAAGATTTCAGTATTTTATTGAATATATGACGTGTTCGAATTTTGAAACACACTTTGCGCCCTAGAGCGCAAAATGGAATTTTGCGCTCAGATTTTGAATGAGAAATAGAATTTTTCCGAGCGTGTGAGGTGAAAAATAAATCACCTGATCTTTCTGAAGAACCTCAACTATAAGATCATTTATGTCCCTATCCGGTGTAATGTGGAGGCGACCAATTGGTCGGCATTCAATTGTCAAAACAATTGTTAAAAAAATGGCCACAGTTCATGATTTATACATATTTAATGCTCAAATATCCGTAATATATCTCTCAATCTCCCCAATAGATTATAGATTACCCAAAACACACACAAGAACCTTGACCATGGCCAAATTATATTCACGAGTAGAATATTTTGCCATCCATAACTTCATACCGACATGGCATACTAAGTTGATGGATGTAGGAGCCGTTTGGCAAGAATCCCGGCTCATTCAATAAGATTTCTATTAGCTGATACTCATTTATATATTACGTGTTATTTCTATAATGTATTACTGTTGTTATTATTTATAGAAGTAAAAGTATAAGATTATAAGAAACTGGCAAATATACAAGTTGTGCTTAATTTGTGGTTCAGCAAATATTACATTCGTAATATTCTGCCGTGCAGGCCCTAAAGTGCAGTATGAGGAAAAAAGCGGTTTCGAGAAAACCGCGAAAAACTTTTTAACACTGTTTTTTTTAATGTTACTAATGTGTATGGTGCATATTTTTATTGCTACGAGGACTAAATGACAACAAAGATGGTATTTACAAAAACAAATATTAATTTAGTTTATTAGTTTTTAATTAAAATCAGGTTTTTTAAAATCATAGCAGTTACTGCACTTAAAAAGTTACCCATATGCAGATTAAAATGCGGTAAAAATACTAAATACCACAAAAACTTAGATTTTTTTGCTACTTTGCAGACTAATTTGCAGCATAAGGCTTTCTTTACTGCATTTTAATTTGTGTCTTGAACGATTTGCACATGTAGTACATAACGATTTCTTCCAACTTACGAGTATGTTTGAGGTAGGAATTTACAGAAAAAAAATGTACGTATAAAATAGACGTTTATTTTTTAATATTATTAGTCCAGTCAACGGGGAGTTTTGCCCTACAAATGTTGGTGAAGTTTTTTTTCAAGTTTTGCTTAAGTTTATTACTAACACTAGTTTGTAAGCTCGTAACTAGTACTAACAAAATATGGATGTAATCGTAAGATTAGTCTGAAATAAATGATTATTATTATTAAGTATAGCTACTCATAAAAATTTAAGTTTTCGATCTCGAGAAGTGTCTGCGTTAGCCAGCATCTTGGATTAAAGGGGTCCAAATTCGTTCTTTTTCACATGCTTCAACAGCTGCTGACTTTATGACAAAAATGTCTAAGAGAAGTTTAAAGACATTAAAATTCCATAACAAATTGTATTTTTACGTTACGTATATACACACATCAAAAGTGTCTAGGGATCAACATATATTTTTGCAATAACTTTTCTCCTGATTGATATTAATTAAAATTTTCTTTAAGGATTCATCAAATAAAGTGTTTTCGTTTGTCACAGTAACGATAAACCAAGTCACCTTTGCATTAATAAAGAAATTTGCCATTTTCCTAATAAAGGGATTTTTGACATTTGAACCACTAACACAAAAGTTCGAAAAAAAGACTGAAATAACAGTTTTCTTTTAAATTTTATTGGGTAACTTAAACAATTAATAATCCGTGTTTCTACCGCGAACACTAACAACACAAGAACATCGGTTTGGCATACTCAAAATGAGTTCATCCAAATCACGCTGTGGAATGGCCGCCCATGTTCGTTGCAACAACAAAAAAAGGTCTTCTTGCGACTGGATACCCTCCATATTCGGCAGAGCTCTTCTCTGTAGCATATCCCATGCATGCTCAATCGGATTCAAGTCTGGCGACTGAGCAGGCCAGGGCAGGACATTGATGTTAGCTGCGGCGAGAGTCTGTCTTACAACTCTTGCGGTGTGCGGTCGTGCATTATCATGCATTAACTGAAATAAGGGACCGATTTGCACTTGTAGAGGAACGATGACGTCTGATACAATCGTCTCAGCATAAATTTGAGCGTTGAGGTTGCCTCTGATCCAAATCAACTCAGTTCTTCCGCCGATCCAAATACCCGCCCATACCATGATGGTTCCACCACTATAAGGATGGACTTCCTGGCAGGATTTTAATCGCTGTTGGCGTCCAGGGGTTCCCCAGTGTCGTATACGTCTTGTATCCGGTCTCATACCGAAACGAGACTCATCAGAAAAGCACACGAAACGCCATTGTTCTTCTGCCCAATTTCTGTGTTCAAGAGCCCATTGATATCGAATCCTACGATTGTGTATTGCTATAGGTGGTACCCGTAGCGGTCTTCGGGAATGAAGGTTCACTTCATGCAAGCGGTTTCTGACTGTTTGGTCGCTAATTAAGTTCCCTGAAGAGTGATGAAGCCTCACGGCTAACATCATGGCGGTTATTGTTGGAGCTCTTCGAGTTAAGATTTGAATGTATCGGTCTTGTCTCCGTTTGGTGCAGCGATACCGTCCTCCATGGCGCTCAGCCAGTGCTTCGGTAACGTGTCCAAAGTCGACTGATAACACTCTGACTTGTATTCAGAGCTAAAGCCACAGTACGTTGCCGGGAACCAGCTTCTATCATTCCCACGGCTCTGAGCATTTCTTCCCCGCTTAAATGACGTCGCCGCTCCATAATAACGTTGGTTTTAATCAGTAGTAGGGAAACAGTAGCACTAATAATGTCTTCAATGCGTTGTATGTTTTTATAGGGAAAATATTGACAGCTGATTTTCATCTTTTACTCGAATTTGATTCACAGTTCCTGATTCAAATTATGAAATGCACCAAAAAGGATCCATATAAATTTATAAAATCATAAATTTATTACAAAGCCACATCTCAATCTCAAGAAATCCGCATAAAAATGCTTGATCCCTAGACACTTTTGATGTGTGTACTTCGTTTATTTAGACACGTGAAACTTGTTTTACCGAATGCGTATTAGACGCTAAGATGTCTGAAGTAAAGGACAACTGAAAACACAAGTTGTTTTTTGAGCAAATCTAGTTCCTTCCACTCCATTCAGTGCAATCGTCAATTTATCCCCATAAATTCCAAAAAAAATAAAATAAAAAATGTTAAATATGATAATGTGTTTTATGCGTTAGAACCACAGAAAACAAATAATTATCCGCAATACATAAAAAAATCCCTGTTTAAAAGAAAAACCTAACTGGCTGACTGACTGATGGATCAACGCCCAGCCGAAACCGGTGGGTATAGAGGCATGAAATTTTGCACACAATTATCAAAAAAATCGATACAATATGCATCCTCGCGGACGAAATCGTGGGCAAAATACTCGTCAAATGTGTAGACGATTTTTATGAATGTTGAGTGTTCTTCCTCTTGCAACTTTGAATCTACATGACGTACCTGCAGAATATGTACAAATAAAGTTGTTGTGTAATTTTATTGACTTTAAACTTCACATTTTTGTCGTAAAGTTAACTGTTGAAGCATTATGTGAAAAAGAACAAATTAGGACCCCTTCAATCCAAAATGGCGGCTAACGCAGACACTCCTTGAGCTCGAAAACTTATTTTTTCATGAGTAGCATGTACTGAAATACAAATGAAAAAAAAACTACACCACATAATGCAACGCAAAGCCTCTTTTTTGTCCCCATTGACTGGACTTTATAAGGTACCTATGTTATTGTAACTTAATTTTAAAATGCTTTGAAGACAAGTGGTAATGAAGACATTTAAGTTAAAAATTAAATGGTAAGTAGGTATACTTAAAGCTTTTTGGTTCCGCAAGAAACATGAGATTTTTCAATTAAATGTCACATTGTTTGGTTTCCGACTACCGATACTTTAAGGGGATATAATAGACTCATTTTCATCGACAAATCTGCTTATAAAAAAATCCTACTAAAACACTTTGCGAATGGCGGCCATTTTGGTTTTTTAACCGGCCGAACTGAAATATGTACAATAAAATGAAACCAAGATATCATTATACATGCAAATGACTTTATTGCGAAGGTAAACGTTGAGGCTTCCGAAAAACTTACCAGAGTTTTCTAAAAAATAAGAAAAAAGAATAAAAAAACATGGGAAAGCACTTAATTGTACACAAAAATTACTGATTTTTTTCACATATTTCACTCTAGCTCGAAAAGTACCCATGTTTTTTGCTTGGGTTTTTGTGGTAAATTAAAAGTATTCGACTGATCGAGCAAGAGAGTTAGCGACAAATTCTGACTAGAACGCAGTAAAATATGACCTGTACTGCAGTGAAATAAGTAAAATCGTTCAAGTTAACAATTATAATGCAGTAACAGAGTGTCATACTGCGTTTTAATTAGCATTTAAGTTATTTTCATATTTTGAGAAATACTGACTATACAGCAGTAAATAATGAACATACTGCACTTTAGTTGGGTTTCACGTAATAAAGTTACTTCAATAACACTAGATAAAATACTACATTTTAGTACTTTGCTGCATTTTAATCTGTAGTTCATTTGAAATAAACTAGTGATCAGCCATGCAGTATTAACACTTTTGGTACAAAAACTACTTACTGCGTTTTAATTTATATTCCTCAATATTTTTTTTGCTATAGAATACAGATTTTATGTGGTAATATCGATATTTACTGCGTTTAACTTGGTAAAGTGACGGATCGTGGCAGACGTAACTGCTATAACTGTATTTTAGTTGGTATTGTAATATATTTAGACATGCAAAATTAAGTTACTGCTTTCAAAAATTTGATTTTTTAACCGTTTAAAGCATCCTAACAAATACCTGATTAGATCTTCATGTTCCTTATAACGTGTCCGTTAAGGTTCTATATTCAACAAAAAAATGACAAAAAACCTGTTACTGCGTTTTAGGGACTGCACGGCAGTATTACTTTTGATTTTAATTAAGCTTCTACAAATGACAAAGTGAACGATGCTTTATTGAATCAAATCAAATCAAATCAAATCAAATCAAATCAAATCAAATCAAATCAAATCAAATCAAATCAAATCAAATCAAATCAAATCCTCTTTATTGTGGACTATAGGTATGCATTATAAATACAGGTCTTAAATAATTAAAATAAGTTCAGCTATGTCCCGCCGTTAAGGCATACAATAATAAATACAAATCAGAATTTAAAACACAATAAGTCATATTAGTCTCGATACATTATTAAATTATTCCAAATTATAGATACATACAAATTCATAATCATAGTTCATTACACATTGCAAATTATTCTTACATAAATATTGAGATTGATGATTTAACATTTTTTTTTTACGATACGAATGAAAAATAATTGCTTTTAAGTGGAAAATCAGGCTATAATGTGTCTGTTTCCACTGCTGAGAAATGGGCCTTCTCTGTGTTAGATGGAATGTGTGGGCTTCATGCGGATAGATGTCACATGCCTAGTAGATCTGATCCATCCACTGATGAGTATAATATAGATGGGTATCCTCCCGCTTGTGCCATATTTCAATGACCTACTCTGTCTGAGACTCCAGGCCCGGACTCCACCAAAGCGGAGACGAGAGGAGATGTGTTTGAATAACCAATCAGAAATCTTCGGTGGAAATCTCATTGGTTATTTAAACACATCTCCTCTCGTCTCCGCTTTGTTGGAGTCCGGGCCTTTTTTTTTTTGGGCGGCAAAATCATCAAATGAGCCCTCCCGCCCTGGGTGGGGCGGAAGGGACTGTCAGACTCTTACTGTCTAAAATCCACCTGTGTTCCTTCGGTTGCCCTTTACGTTCCGGGACCACGGTATCCTGGATTAAGAAAAATCCGCGACCCCAGCAGGCATTTGGCCCCATAAGGGGCCCCATCGGTGACGCATGAAACACGACGCGCCACCGACCCGGGCTTGGTCCTTGGTCGGACGGCGAGCTTAGCCATTACTCACCGTCCACAAGCCCGCTCCGCCGCTGTGTCCTCTGCTATTCAGAGGGACACGCGTTGGAGCGTCCACCCGACAGGCTTAGCACCCCAGGAGTCCGGGCCTTAACCAGGTTTTGGCGACGGTCAAGTGAATACCATCCATCTATCTGGCCGTTGGTCGGCCATATACGTATGTACCTTTTTTTAGACGTTGCCCAACACTAGGAATTTCTTCTGCACCCAGACCCGGAACAACTACTTATAGATCATAAAAATATTTGTTCCAAGCAAATAGTTGTTCCGGGTCTAAATGGTTGTTTAATGTGTATGCGAGTTTAAATATTTTTAATCGCACCTACGTTACAAAAAAAAATCACTAGAAACAATCAATTCACCTAAATAATACCTGTATTTGAATTTCACAAAACTTCAGTTAAATACAAGTCCCAAACAAGCTACTCAACAATCACACAATTCTACTTAATCCCGACTTTAACTTGATAATACTTGACGAACTTCAAAGTAATGAACTAATAGTTTGCCAGCCACCTGAACTTTACGGGTTACGACATTGTCAATTAATGTTAAATAAGGTATGTTGGTTACGACAGGAGTTTGCATGAGAACTTTATTGACTAGGATAGGGTCTTGTTTTGAAAACTAATAAACAGATGAGCCAAGTAAAGTACATAATGGCTCACAACTTCGGTCTAAGCGTCGAACGCTGCGAAGGACGTCGCGAATAAGACATTAATTACTTTGTAAGTACGCTCCCCGCGCTAAGTAATCGCTCACAAAGGCAAGATCATGCACTGAAAAAAATTAAACGATACTTTCTACTGTTCTTGAACAGTAAAAAATAAAACGGTTCCGGGAACTTATTTATACGTTAAAATAATTGATTACGGACAGTGCACTGAAATGGGCAAAAACAGTAAAGAGCTAAACAGTTATTTCAACTGTATGAACATTAAAGTCTACTGAAACAAACAGTTCCTTGTAAGTAACCGACAGTAAAATCTACTGTTATAACTCAACTGTTTTTTTTTCAGTTAATTTTACTGCTTTGGACAATAGGCTCTATTTTTACTGTCCAAAACGGTGAATATTACCGAAAAATCGATTGGTATTACTGATTTCTTTTTCAGTGTGTACGGGCCCTAAGAGCGGTGCTGGCCTATGGTGGTAGTGTCCCCAATTTACCAGGTGGTATTGGTTTCAGTCTCAAGAAGGCCTATAGAAATGGCGAAGAAAAACATTTTGAGGAAACCGGTATGCCTGAAAACCAGAGTCCCATACCTATTCTTTCACATAGAGGAGGCTTGTGTCTTACCAGTGAGAACATCATAGGCTGATGTATTTAATCCGTATGCCTTTATAATCCATATCAAAAGATACAACACAATTTTCTTAAGTAAATTGGCATCTGCCTGGAACGCAAAGGGCAACAGTAAGGTAGATTTAATCATCTTTTTTGTCTTATCTGATGATGACTCATTTGACGGTCCTAAAACCACAACAAAGGGAACTGGCATCTCACGGAATCAAAAGTTCAAAGACCATAACAATATAACATCCCACACTGCTGTGAATTACATCTGTGTTCTAATCGTGGGAACAATATAATAAGGCATCATGCCATTTTTTTATGTATGTACAAGTCAGCCAATGTAAAAATATTACTTTGTACTGATATACGAAAGCAATTTCCCGAAAGCATCCACTGAAATTGTGATGTATTCTCCAAAACGTTTGATTCACATTTGAATCTCGTATTTGCTTGCAGCTATACATTTACAATTTCACCGAGACGTTCAATCTACAATTTACAAAGAAAATCAGCTTTGAATTTCATCTTTTACGATTTCCCATTCCTCTTGCTCTCTTGTTAGAACATAGCTTCGATGTAATAAATTAAATAACTTCAGTTTACGTTAGGACGCATAAGCTAAGCTACGAAACTATGTGGCCGTTTTCACACATGCTAAGCTATATGACAGATCGAATAAGTTGTGCTATGAAGATGTATATGTTGTGCTATGTAGAGCTATTAATACAACATCTACAAACCTACATCTAGTCTAGTATGTATAAAAATCAATGCCACTTTTCGTTGTAATGTTATAACTCAAGAACGGGCCCACCTATCCAAACCAAATGTTTAGGCTTTGTTCGAACTATTTAGTAGATGCTTTATGTGAAGTTTGCACGATATCGGACGAGCGGTTCTTAATATACTCCTGCGAAGCTTGGACGGGCCACTAGTAACCACATAAATAGCGACCATCCGTAGCACGCATCCATAGCATGGAGCCACAGCACGCATCTTTCCATATAAAAACGTAGCTTAGTTGAATTCGTTTCCACTGATATACTATAGGGACCAAGGCATACAATGGTTAATTGATATCAAATACAGCCATACATTTTTTGCTGAAAAGTAAATTCGACTGCAAGCATTCGACTCGAACCTACATCCTTCTGGATAAGTACTCCGGACGTCTGACTAACTAAGCTATCACAGCATTTGATGGAATAGTTAATTCCATTTGTTAAACGTCTTGCAATAACGTTTTTTTTCTAGAAATGTTTTAAGACTCATAACGCACAAGTCCTGTCCTCAAAGTCTCAAGTACAATGTCTTATAAATATTGACTAATTTCCACCACATTTTACAAACGGTAACTACTATTTTTGTTGACACAACAGTATAATCACCCTACAGAAGCACCCCAAGCTCTCACGTTGCTTTGTCGTATATCACCATACAAACATACCATTTACGTAACACCCCATTGTCTCGACATCGTTACCCTTGCCGGCCCACTAACCTATTTCACACAAACAACTAACTATACAAATTAATTAACAAATGTAACTGACAGTTGGGAACTTACTTAGAGTTGTGACGTGTCTTCTTGTGACTCTATAAGGATCAATATTAGGAACGACTTGATCACTAATGTAACTAACTATAAAAAACCTTAAGCGCATATGCATCAAATAACACCACATCGCTGTCATTTAGAATTATACCAGAACACAAGCAGGATTGTGGGTCGACGGCGCGTTGTGTTCCACGCGCGCCTCAAAGAGCGTCAGCATAATGACGGGCCCCCTCTCTAGAGGGCCAAAGCCTGCCGGGGTCGCGGGACTTATCTCATTACCGTGACCCCGGAACATAAAGCGCTATTGAAGGACACCGTGGATTTTAGTCAGTACAAGTCTGACAGTCCCTCCCGCCCTGCCCGGGGTGGAAGGACTCATTTGATGTTTTCACCACGCAAAAAAAAAAGACAAGCAAGATTGTCACGTTGAATAACAATGCTTATTCTTTGACTAAAGAAAGAGCAGCCTTCTGGTCACGCGAAGTATCGACCAGTCCTCGAGAAATTTCCTCAAAAAGAAGACGCGCACTCAGACCCCATGACCCGAACGTTTCGACCCCAAATGGCTCAAAACTGTAACAAACATTAAGGTCACAATATTGTTTTCCCATTAACTTAATAATTATATCACAAAATATAATAATTAGAACAGCCATCGTCATTCAACCTCTCAACGGAATCACAATTGGAGTGCAAAGATTGACAATTATAAGCTCTTCAAGTCGCAATTAAACTGCTCATTTGACTTGATGACCGTTAAGTGACTATTATACAGCATTGTTTTGTCTTTAGTGTCACAACATAATAACGGTGATATAACTATAGTAATAATCGCAGGTGGGTTGAGGTTTGCATCGTTTTCTGAACAGAAATACAGTGAAAACATAATTGATTTGAGTTATAAAATAATTCGAACTCAAATTCAAAGCATTTATTTTAATTGCAGGCAGTTTTATTTAATGGTTAAAGGTTACTTAATCAAGAAAGAAAAAATAACCTAATTACCCATTCCAAACTTTTCAAACTTTTGGACACTATTTTAACTGAGAAAGTTTGAATATTTTTTTATTACAGTCACTTTAATTTTGTTACTAGCTGATCCGCGCACGGCTCCTTTTTGTCGTAGTTTGATGTTATATAGCCTATACACTTCCTAGATTGAATTGTACTATCCAATAAAAAAGATTTTTTCCTATTGAACCACTGCTTTTTTTTTAGCGTGGTAAAATCATCAAATGAGTCCTCCCACCCCGGGCAGGGCGGGAGGGACTGTCAGACTTGTACTGACTAAAATCCACGGTGTCCTTCAATAGCCCTTTATGTTCCGGGGTCACGGTAATGAGATAAGTCCCGCGACCCCGGCAGGCTTTGGCCCTCTAGAGAGGGGGCCCCGTCATTACGCTGACGCTCTTTGAGGCGCGCGTGGAACACAACGCGCCGTCGACCCGGGCATGGTTCACGGTCGGGCAACGAGTTGCCCTTAACTCGCCGCCCGCATGCCCAAACTCTTCTGCTTTGTAATATTAGTAAAGATAGATATTTTGTTTCGTTATAATGTCTACCTTATGTTTGACATCAACGGTCTGTTGCTTTAGCGATTGGCTAAAATAGCCTAAATATCAATTGCCGTGCCCCTAGCACACGGCTTAGAATAGGTGAAATAATAGCTCCTCTCTCTTCACTTTTCGCTATGTACACACGGTGTTCAAAAAGCGCCCGAAAAGTTAATCCTTGAAGTCTATATGGAAGTCGTAAAAGAAAAAAAAAATTGACAAGAAAAAAAATTGACAAGAAAAATCTGAGTAAAAAAAACCTTATGTTTTCAGCGTCAGTCCATTTCAGATTTGCATTTTATCTGCACAAGAGAGCACAAAGAACCAATAGGTACCTACTGTCGAACCATCGAGCTTTGTTCTCACAACGGATATTACTTTCTGTCTGCAACAATGCCCAATTTCGTTCAACAACTCGACGACTAGATTATTTTTATGAAAATTGCTATGAATATGTAGCTATGGTGACTTTTTATGAAAATTGTGGAAGCTCTTCAGTCGTAAGACGTGGCTGAAAAAACAAAGGCAGGAGTGTACTTCTGAAAACCGTAAAACTCATTCCAGGGATTTTTGAAGAATGCAGATGACTGTCATTTTGTTATGATAGTTATATAATATAATCTTCCTTTAAAAGAAGTCGAGTAAATAGTTGTACCTACAAAGCAACAGAACTATATAGAAATTCTAAAAAAAAAAATAAAGATTTCTTCAGACGCAGTAAGTATTTCCATCTTATACTAGTTATAAATTACCTAAATCATAAATGGAACTGGTGTTCTCATCATTAAGCTTTCGTAATTGAGTAAATAAACAATGATTCCTTTAAAAAAAAAAGCAAAGATGTTCAAACAATCTGATTGCTTAGTTTATTCATAAAAAAAAATACGTTCTTAGTTCGACATGTATGTTTGTCTGCGAATATCTCGCGTTTGGCTGAACCGATTTTGATTTAAAGCGGTTTTCACAAAAGTAGTCTTTACATACTGGAAAAGGAGGCAATATGTATAACAATATGGATATCTCGTGACGTTGCCAGCATAGATCCGTTTTTACTTGGATTGTTGATTTTTCCTTCGTACCCGAAGAGTAATTGATTCTAATTACACAACAATAAAAGGAAAATTGTGAAACATTTCCGAGCGATTATTTTTATAGCAGCTCAAAAAGCTCTCGTAGCTTGGAGCTTTATAGCTCAGCTACAACCGAATATTTAAGAACAAGCTGTAAAGTGAACTGTTCCGCTCATGTTCGAGTGATGTGCTGCAGAGCTTCAGTAGCAAGCTGTAAAGCGAAGACAGCGCGTTCGGGTTCTAAATTCAGCTTTACCATGAGTGAGATTTAAGAATTTTTATCTCCAAGATTACAAAATGGAAACGTATTATGTTTTACAGTTTTATTACATTTGTGTTATAATATTTTATGAAAATTTTGAAGCCGATAAATTTAAGACGTCCTGTTGTAATTAAATATTTAAAAATCTATTTTGATGCTTGTCAATAAATAAATCATAGAATCCAAAGTTTGGACACTGGATTAATGGATATTTGTAAATTAATCACGTCAGAATAGCTGAACGGATCTGGATGAAAGTAGGTACAGAGATAGGCAAGTAATACTTTTCGTCACATATATCGTTCCCATGGAAACATTTTCGACATACACGCGAGGGAAGTTGGTGGCAACAGCCAGTATTTCCATTATTAATCTATTCATGTAATATTTGTATTATATTCAAGTATTATGGAGGTTATAGTAATGTACAGGTGCCAGCACAGTAACCTACCTCAATTTGTCAAATTTATTTAATAGATTTTCAGCCATATCACAGTAGGTATTCGAAGGTTAATGTTCGTTTAATCAAAGTGCATATAACTAGGTTACACAAAAGACATTTTAAAAATTGATCTCTGCTAAAACGGAGTTTTAAGTCAATGGCGCAAAGTTTGACCTATCGCTCGATAGATGGCGTTGTTAGGAAAATGTCCACTTTCTGTATCGCGCTATGGTTTCGTTACAGGTTCCAATATAGTTGCAGCACGGACTTGTGCCAAATTAATTTGTTTTAAAGTCGTATCTTGTGGATCTGTCGCCTGAGGTGCCTTAATGTATTAAATTACAATAGAGATGGGTAACTAGCCGAAATTTCAATAGATTAGCTAACCGGCTATTTGTGGTGTAATAGCCAGCTAGCTAGCCAGCTATTTGGCTACTTGGCTATTGAACAATATCGTTTAGTAACTAGCGGCGCCGGTGTAGCTAGGTAGGACTTAAATAACGCAACATCAACTGCCCGATCTGAATTCGATCCTAAATCAAAAAGAAATGATTTCCTCTCTGAGGTCACAATAACCAAAATACTATCAAATTTTTATTTATTTTAAACCTGACGGTAACTAACCAGCTTTCTAATCATCGTATTTCTAAATTACTAAGTATAATGCTCTTTGTCTAATCTATTTTGTGAATATTGTGAGAAAAAGATCGACGATACCAATGAAGATCGTACAGGCGTAGTGCAGTGAGCGCGCACACAGCTATCGGCTATTTTGGCTACTCTAGCTACCCGGCTACCGAAGACCGGGACGGCTATAAAACGTAGCAGTTAGCTACACTCCGTGGCGGCTACGCGGCTACGAGGTTACGAGCGGCTACGCGGCTATATCATAACCTGTCAGTTATCTAGCCAACCAGTAGCCGATAGCTAGCTATCGTGTTGACGGATATCATAGCCGTGGCTATTTTGCTCATAGCCGGTATTTGGCTAGTTATGGCTATAGCTACCCATCGCTAAATTACAATACCATTACGTACCTTAACTAGCGACCCTTTTTTTGTAGAGGGTTGTGTGACCGGGTTTTGACACAACCCTTGTAACTAAGGGACTTTAGTAAAGTCCGCCATGCGTGATGCGACGCGATGCGATTGCAATTGGACCGATTCCAACTACAAGTGAAAATCAACCTTACCACCACGACATATGATATAAAACACGTTGTTATCTACGGATAGATGAAAAACAAATCACGATCGCCACGACGACGTCAAGTCAATCAAAGTGCATTATTATTTCTTAGTGACAAGGTTGATTTTCACTTGTAGTTGGAATCGGTCGAATCGCGTCGCATCGCGCCATTGGTAAAGTCCCTAATACTAATAAAACTAATTTTATTAAATTTGTATAAGTAGCCATATTTCAGTTCATTTTTTAATCGGGGCAGTTATGAATGTTTTCTCAAAAAATGGTTCAAATTAAAAAAAAAAATGTGTTGAATGACCCATGTATCGAGGGAGGCTAATGGGCTATATAACATCACGCTACAACCAATAAGAGCTGTGCAGAGAGTGGAACCGCGGGGTACAGACAGTTAGTGCTACTCATGTAAAAAAAATACATGTGGCACTTGGAGACTGCCGCGGTGAAGCTATTGCATAACATTTTTTTTTTAAAGAATAAATTCGCCTACCGCGTATATTTAACGAGAATATAATTTATTTAAAATGTTTGTGGTGCACTACTGTAATAAAGAACTTCTTTGTTGTAGGAGAATTTTATAAGTAGGTTTCATTGTGAAAACTTCTTTTGTAGCTGCCCGTTTAGAGTCAGTAAGAAAAAGTAAATTGTCTTTAAGACGGATATTTTTATGATAGCCGAAGTCTCCCGAACTGAAACGATGTTAGACGATGCGTGATGTGACGATGGTGGTATTTTCATTAGGTTTTTGGAAATTTTTTGATTCGGTCGCCGCGCCGCGCCGTGCCCGCGCCGCGCCGCGCTCGGAGCCCGCGATAAAAGCTATGCAATAGCATAAAAAAAATGTTTTCTGTTCTGAAGCAAAGGAATGAATAATATTGACAGTATCATTGGAGTTATTATTTACTCACTTGCCCGCTACTTTCTGGCCGACAGTATTTAGCACAGAGGAACTAGTAGAAAGTTCCCTGAGTTAACACGGAAATCTAATTAAATGTGTAATTACATTTTTTATTACTGGGTTTAAATTAAGAAAAAAAATCGACTGCGAGCAGAAGATGGCACGGTTGGCGCATTGGCGGAGCGATCGAACTACTGTGCTGCGTTATAGGGGTACGATTCCCGCACGGAGCAAATATTGTATGACTACGATATAGACAAGTAGTTGCTCTCGGTCTGGGCGTTAGAGTTTGTAAGTTAATATGTTTGTAAACGCACCCACGACACGGGAGGAATTACTAGTGTGGATCAGTTTTTAAAATAAAATAAAAAAATGATATTTTAAAAATAATCTTGTGATACATAAAAAGCAAAAAGTATCAATGTGAAACTTGTTGATAAGTATTAGGAACTTACCTTCGTATAAAATTCATCAAAAACCCTTGGTAGCGCCATCTATTGGTTCCCACTAACTTATTTGATGCAAGTATCAGAACGGGCGATGAGAGCGCCCTCTTCCCCAAACCTTAATGCACGCCTGACGCCTACGTGGTCGTCGAAGAGTCGAGAAAGAATCGTGCCCTTGGAAAGACGCGCACGGGCCGCGCCTCCAACGCACCGCGCACGCGGCGTTACTGCTTATTCCTAAATACTGGATAACGTAACCATCATAAACTGTTGTGAAACCACCCGCGGGTGTGATCGTGTGATTGTCAGCAAGGAACTCTGTGAATACTGTGCTGCAGCGTGAAAGGCGCCAACGGTCGCCATCTTATGCCAGCCCAACACAAGAAGAAGAAGAAATAAGCCAGGTAGGCGTGCTTCCCTTCTAATCCTAAACCCACCAATCGCCCGTTCATCATCAGCTCATGGTTTTCTAGGCGATTACCAGCCATCCTTTAATACAGTCCACTTAAAACAAATTTCGCAAATCGCCGCACATGGTGTTCTACGCACCATTTTTTGATCCTTTTCGAGCGGATTAAATCCATTTTGCTCCAATCGAATAAATCCATATTCTCGATTATTCGCGTAGGTATCTTCTAGAAGTGCCTACCTAGGTAGTTGTAGAACCTATCTACACTCCTAGATCATAAATAGGTACCTATACCCAATACGTGGTTACTTCCCGCATCTCAGTAGGTAATATACTCTTACGTAGCTACCTACTACGAAACATAAAACAGTCGTCTTGTAAATTCCATATTATTTCAAGCGCCTTTTAGTTCCACCGCCTTTAAAGTTGTTGCCTAATTAGGAATAACTACCGCATAGCCGCATAATTACTTAATTTAGTTTTGTACGGTTTTATTAATATACCCACATAAACATGTCGAATAAAAATAAGCCATGTATTTCGGAGAATAGCGAATTGTCAATCTTAGAAGCTAAACGTAATATTTTATTTGAGCGTATTCAAGATATTTACGAGCGGTCAAAGACTGCCAATTCTACCGAAGTTAGCAGGGAATCATTTCTTAGTTATTGTGTGACTGTAGATAATATTCGATCTGACTTTCATAGTTTATTGGACGCTTATAACGCAAAATTACTTTCTATCAATCCTGATTCCCAGCCGAATTATCAGGCGTACACCTCATTTGAAGATTTATATTGTATCATTAAACGCATACAGTCACAGTTAGAGGGTAGACAGTCCGCACAAACCAGTGCTGGTTGCCCCGCCGTCCGAGCGCCGAAACTGCCTGCAATCGAACTCGTGTCATTCGATGGCGATATACGGAACTGGCCATTATTTTATGCAAGTTTCAAATCAACAGTGCACGATAATGGCTCTTTGACAGATGCAGACAGGTTGTACTATTTAATAGGTAAGCTGTCGCCGAAAGCGCAATCCGTATTCGCAGGTGTCACACCCAATGCTGAGAATTATCAGGTCATATTCCAGTCGCTCCTTGATAGGTATCAGGATACTCGTGTCCTCGCAAGTACGTACTTGGATCAAGCCCTAAATCTTAAATTGTCAGGTCCCGCGTCATTATCAAATTTCCAGTTGTTCATTGACAACTTTGTAACAGCAGTCAATTCCCTTAAAAACTTAAAATTAAAAAACCTTTCCGACTTTATGTTATTACAATTCGCATTAAAAAAGTTCGACACGGAAACCATTCGTGCTTTCGAGATGACGGAACGTAGTCATGAAATACCCACACTAGATAGTTTTATTTCCTTCATCAAAGATCAGTGCCGAATATTTAATATGACGCAGCCTAGTCCATCTAGCTCGTCGAGTAATAATAATAGTAAACAAAAGTCGACTAAATCGCGAAATAATAACTCGGTCCCTAATCCGCAATCTTACGTAGCATGTTCGGAATCTAATAATAATAATCCGCACAAGTGTCTGTGCAATAATATTGTACATGAACACTTTTATAAATGTTCCGCTTTTAATAATTTAACCCCGACTGCTCGTTTTAAGTGTGTAAAAGAAAATAAAGCTTGTGTTAATTGTTTAAGTATAAAACATAAATCAAGCGATTGTTCAAGTAAAGTCAAGTGTCGCTCATGCAATCAGCGCCACCATACGTTATTGCATTTCGATAAAAAATCTTCATTATCTGAACCCGGTAACCTTGACCTAGTTTCTAGCCCACCTGTTTCGACGTCATCACCGCAGGGACAGGCCGCCCGTACCGCGGCACCTACCCCTCCCGCGTCTCAGCACGAAGTTTCTTTGTGTACTACATCTGTTGCGCTCGCACGCAGGCAGCGCTCACGCGCCTCTCACGTTCAGCGCGAAGCCAAGCAGCAATGTACGGCGTCCAATACGATATTGCTCGCAACCGCGCAGGTCATCATTTACGATGTAAACAATACTCCGTGCGTGGTCCGTTGTTTGCTCGATAGTGCATCACAAAGTAGTTTTATTACTTCGGATTGTTTTAAACGTCTTGGACTATGGAATAGCTTGAAAAATACTAACTTAGTAGTTAAGGGAATCGGTGGTTCAGAAAAATCATGTGAGGGTTCCGTAGATATTAAAATACATTCGCGTTTTAATAGACATATTAATTTTAACGTTTCCTCGCTTATCGTGGAACGCATTACGGACACATTGCCAAACGATCATGTGGACGTGTCCTTACTTACGCACCTCGAGTCGTTGCCACTCGCAGATGCTGACTTTGGTCAGCCGGGGGATATCGATGTTTTGATCGGGGCTTCAGTATTTCCGCACTTATTACTACCTAATGTCGTACGTAATAAGCTATATAATTTACCTCCCGCTATTGAGACGGTATTTGGGTATGTGATTATGGGTACCGTACCTACATCACATACTTCTCATTATACTACGTCTTGTTGTTCTGTTCTTCAAGAAAATAATATTGATTCTCTCCTCAAGCGATTCTGGGAGCTTGAAGAGATATCCGCACCGCCCTCGCTGAGCCGTAAGGATCTCGAGTGTGAAGAACATTTCCGCGCTACCACTGTTCGTGACGACAGTGGCAGATATACTGTGGCGTTGCCATTCTGTGGCGACCCTTATTCGCTAGGCGACTCGTACGCTGCTGCGCTTAGACGGTTTTATTGTTTAGAACGCAAACTTGATGCATCGCTTAAATTGCGCGGCGCCTACAATGACGTCATGCGTGATTACATAAATAAAGGTTTTTTGAGTCCGGTTGTCAACAGCGAAAGCAATTCTCTTCCTTCGTATTATATCCCGCATCACGGTGTAGTTCGCGAAGATAAGACTACCACTAAACTTCGTGTGGTTTTAGACGCTAGTTGTCGAACTACATCGGGTCAATCGATCAATGATATTTTGCATGCCGGCCCGAATCTACAGGGTGATTTATTTAACATCATTATTAATTTTCGTCTTTTCCAAATTGCTCTTTCAGCTGATTGCCGCCAAATGTTTCTCAATATCGGTGTTCGAGAATCTGACCGTAGATTTCAACGAATCTTTTATCGTTTTGACAATAACGAACCTTTAACCGTGTATCAGTTTAATCGTGTTTGTTTTGGCCTCAAGTCCAGTCCATATCACGCGTTACGAGTTGTCCGCCAGTTGATCGCTGATGAAGGCGACAACTTCCCCGCTGCAGCAGCTGCTGCTTCTTCCGCTTTATATATGGATGATATCGCCTGTAGCGTCATATCCGCTCCGCAAGCAATTTCGCTTTGTGAAGAGCTTATTCAGCTTTTCAAGCGAGGCCAATTTGATCTTGTCAAATGGACAAGCAATTCTAAAGAGGTTCTCTCGCACATACCTGATTCTCATAAAGCTTCTCCAGACATTGAGTTTGAGAAGTCAATACCGCATAAGGTTCTTGGCTTACGCTGGGACAAATCCTGTGATAGTTTTCGGTTTGACGTCGCACCACCAGACGACAAGTGCACCAAACGCACTATGCTGTCCACAGTAGCTCGACTATGGGATATTATGGGTTTTGTGGCTCCCACAATTTTGTACGCCAAGCTCTTGATCAAAGAGCTTTGGTTATCAAAGTGTGAGTGGGACGACGCACCTCCCGACCATATTGTCGCCGCGTGGAAACAATTTTGCATTGAGCTTTCCGCACTCAACCAAATTGTTATACCGCGTCATCTGGGTTTGGTGGATGGATGTACCGTTAATTTAATAGGTTTCGCTGACGCTAGCGAACGCGCTTACGGCGGAGTCGTATATTTACAGGTCCGCATTGGTTCTAACTACTCTGTGCAGTTAGTATGTGCCAAGTCCAAGGTCTCGCCTGTCAAAACCATTTCGGTTGCGAGACTGGAGTTGTGCGCGGCCCTTCTGTTGTCTCAGTTGCTTCGCAAGGTTCAAGACACAATTTCGCCCCACTACTCCATTAATCAAGTATACGCGTTTACTGACTCCAAGGTAGTGCTCGCTTGGATTTATTCTTCTCCTCACCGCTGGCAGACTTTTGTCGCCAATCGCGTTACAAAATTAATTGAACTCATTCCGGCTGCTTGTTTCAATCACGTCGCAGGTATTGAAAATCCCGCTGATTGTCTGTCTCGTGGTGTTACTCCAGTTAAACTTCTGCAGCATGACCTGTGGCATCGTGGGCCTTCTTGGATTTCCCAGGATCCGTCAGAATGGCCGATTCATCCCATTGACCATAGTGCAGAGGACGAAAACGTACCCGAACGGAAGTCTGTCTCTCATCCCGTGATTGCTGAGGTTGCCGAATCTCCGATTTATGCACTCGCACTGCGCATGTCGTCGTGGTCTAAGTTACTGCGCACCATAGTTTATGTCTATAGGTTTCTAAGGCAACTACCCAACAGGACTTCTGTTTCAGGCTCCGATCTTGAAGTCGCAGAGTTTAGATTATTGCGAGCTGTGCAAGCTGTTCATTTTAGTAATGACATTCACAATTTAAAAAATAATATACCTTGCTCTCTCACTCTTCTTAAGCTCAAGCCGTTTCTCGATGAGCACGGCATCATACGTGTTGGTGGTCGTCTGTCAAATTCGGACGAACCTTACAACTACAAGTATCCTTGTATCTTACCGCGTCAAGACCATGTGGTAGATCTTCTTGTTGATTTTTATCACAAGAAATATCTCCATGCCGGTCCAGAGTTGCTTATGTCCTTACTCAGGCATAAATATTGGATTCTAGCTGCACGGCGAATAATTCGCCACAGAATACATAAATGTAATATCTGTTTTAAATTCCGTCCGCGTCCAGTCTTTCCTCTCATGGCAGATCTTCCTAGCCAGCGTGTAAATCAGGTAGATAAGGCGTTTACACATACCGGTTGTGATTACGCAGGACCACTGCAATACACACCAGTTCGTGGTCGAGGTGTTAAAAGCCGTAAAGCTTGGTTATGTATTTTTACATGCTTAACAACACGCGCTACGCACATTGAAGTCGCGACAGATTTAAGCACTGTGTCATTTCTAGCAGCTCTTAAACGATTTCTTTCGCGACGCGGTCCTATACAGTGTTTGTATTCGGATAACGGCACTTGTTTCGTGGGTGCAAGTTCATACTTACGCGATCTCTATAAATTTCTCAATAAGGAATATCGCACACATCTACAGGAAGAACTTTCCATTAATCACATTGATTGGAAATTTATTCCGCCTGCTTCACCACATTTCGGCGGTTGTTGGGAAAGCATGGTTAAAGTAATTAAAACGCATCTCTTCAAAGTTATAGGTCAACAAATCCTCTCTTATGAAGAGCTTTTAACTGTCCTTGCTCAAGTCGAGGCACTGGTTAACTCGCGTCCGCTCACAGCACTGAGTAGTGACCCTGCTGAACCATCCGCGTTAACTCCTGCGCATTTCTTGAACACAGCGCCATTGTCGTCACTTCCCGCTTCTGAAGCAAACTCTTCTAGCTTGCTTCAGAGACATACTTTGCTTGATAAACTCGTGCAGACGTTCTGGCAGCGCTGGCGTTCAGAATACCTTCACCAACTTCAGGCTAGATCTAAATGGAATAGTCCGGTATCCCCTATACAGGAGGGTACGTTAGTCATTATCATAAATGATAATTCACAGCCACTTTCGTGGCCATTAGGCATTGTTGAGAAATTACATACGTCTAAAGACGGCACAACCCGCGTTGTTACCGTCAAAACCGCGAAGGGTAGCTATGTGCGCCCTGTTGTACGTCTCTGTCCGCTACCGACTCAGTGAGATCTAGCTTGAAGTTGGATCTCCTTCCTAGTTTAAGTATTTAGTTATAATTGTTCCGCTATAATTAAAATTAATTTAAGTTTTATAACGCAGTCTTAGCGTCTTAGCATATGGATAGGTTATGCGGTAGTATACCTTATATAGCTAAGTTATATTTCTCTCTTAAAGGCAACCCTTTAAGGCCGGGGGAAATGGTAGCGCCATCTATTGGTTCCCACTAACTTATTTGATGCAAGTATCAGAACGGGCGATGAGAGCGCCCTCTTCCCCAAACCTTAATGCACGCCTGACGCCTACGTGGTCGTCGAAGAGTCGAGAAAGAATCGTGCCCTTGGAAAGACGCGCACGGGCCGCGCCTCCAACGCACCGCGCACGCGGCGTTACTGCTTATTCCTAAATACTGGATAACGTAACCATCATAAACTGTTGTGAAACCACCCGCGGGTGTGATCGTGTGATTGTCAGCAAGGAACTCTGTGAATACTGTGCTGCAGCGTGAAAGGCGCCAACGGTCGCCATCTTATGCCAGCCCAACACAAGAAGAAGAAGAAATAAGCCAGGTAGGCGTGCTTCCCTTCTAATCCTAAACCCACCAATCGCCCGTTCATCATCAGCTCATGGTTTTCTAGGCGATTACCAGCCATCCTTTAATACAGTCCACTTAAAACAAATTTCGCAAATCGCCGCACATGGTGTTCTACGCACCACCCTGCCCACTTCCCACAAAATCAGTTTCAACCACACAAAAACCGGGTCCAAACCGTAGTTCGCCAACACATCACAGACAGGGTAAAGAGGTCATGAATACGTTTGTAAAAAAGCTCTCATTCAAATTAAGTCCCCTTCTGAATAATTCATACAATTTGACAGGAGTGGCACTTTAGTGACACAATTTGAATCTAAAAACGTTGTATCTAGAAAAATCCCCGTGATCCTGAAAAGTGGGTTCTCAGAGGCTTCTGAGAAAACTACATTACCATACATGGCTTATCTCGTGCCGAGGAACAGGCTTATTCTCGGTGCGTACAAAATTCAAGGAGGAATAAAGCTAAGTGCTCACAATGGCTGCGGGATAAATATTTCCGCGTCACAACTGTGTAGACGTGGCGTTATGAGTGGGGAGACTGCATGTCGTGTACTTGTGGGACAGTGGAATATTAGCGATTACTGCGTTTAGGTAAAACGAAGTGTTAAACTAACAGCTTTGATAATGTAAAAGACAATGCGTTGAAAACTTTTTGTATAGGAAGCTATTCATCATCATCAGCCTATAATGTTTCCACTGCTAGGACACAAGCCTCCTCTCTGTGAGAGGGAGTGGGCTATAATCCACCACGCGGGCCCAGTGCGGGTTTGTCTTCGAATTTGATGGTTCTAAGGCATGTCGGTTTCCTCACACTGTGTAAAATAGTATTTTTTTTAAATGATAATTATATTGGAGAGTACTGAGCTAGGAAATCTAAGCGATAGAGGAGACCTTTGCCAAGCAATGGAAAATCATCATCATCAGTCTAACCTTTTCCCAACTATATTGGGGTCGGCTTCCAGTCGAACCAGATGCAGCTGAATATCAGTATTTTATATGGAGCGACTGCCTATCGGACCACCACAACCCAGTAAATGGGTAGGTAATACGAAACCCCATGGTAAGACTGGTTGTCAGACTTTAGAGAGCTTCTGACTAATAGTAACGACTGTCAAAGATCTACAAATGACACCCGGGACCAACAGCAACGACCAGCAATGGAGCAATATAAGTTAAATTGGATGACATCTGTCAATGGATGAGGGGAGGGGAGGTAAAATATCACTCTTAGACATCATGCAAACATACGCGTTTAAATCCTATTAATTTAACATTTACGAGGATGTCAAAGTAACCGAAGTATAAGGAACATAACTTTTATATCTTTGGCTAGCACATAAAAAATGCGCGTGTCTTAAACCTCATAGTTTTTACGAGCCGTGTGATAGCCATAATCTTTGGAAGAGCACTTAATTCCGATAATTAAGCGCTCATAGCACTTAATGAAAGTACCTGGGTCTTAACGCTATGTCATTTCTAGGTCATGTCCTCCAATAAGGCAGCACTTATTGAGATGGCGTGACCACTTGGACGGTTGGTTTGAGAAAAAATAATAGAGGAGCTCCTGCAAGGAATTTGGACAGACTCCCCTAAGGAGAGGGACAGTGCAGGCTATAAAAATCTTTAGACGGAGTATGTTTTTCGTCCATAAGTCAGTATGAAAATACCTGTTAATTAGGTGCGTCCCCACATAGCGCGCAGCCTCGCAAGGCATTTTCCACGCGAAGCAGCTCGGTAGGTGTGGACGTGTCTCGGGCGAGGCAAGTGACAGCGCTGCCACTGTCGAGCGACCGAGCGCCCGAGCCATCCAGTGTCGGCTTTTGTTTTGCTCGCGTATATTATTTCGTGCCTTGGTCGAAAAACAATAGACGCGTCCACACAGAGTGAGCAGCCTCGCTTGTCAGTTTCCTAGCGCAGCAAATGCCTCGCGAGGCTACGCGCCCTGTGTGGACGCACCTATTTCTTATTCGATTCGGTTTTTGGAGTTATATCGTGAGCAGGGATTATAATAAAACATTTTTATTTATGACTGTTTTCTTGTTGTTGCAGATCAAACTGTTTTATTTCTACCCATCAGTACGTTTTTATTCTGTATTTTGACTGTTAAGTAAATTAAAAAGCATGTTAAATATTGTCAGCCTCATTCTTTAAGCCGCTTGATAGACAGCTGGCTTCCTCAAGGGTAGCATGCAGGTGTAATGTGCGCCGGGTGAACGTAACACGGAACGAGCTGTATCACATAGTAAGAAAGTCGCTTCCCGCTGTCTGTCTGTCCCTATGTATGATTAAATCTTTAAAACTACGCAACGGATTTTGATGCGAGTTTTTTAATAGATAGAGTGATTCAAGAGAAAGGTTTAAATATATACTACTCAAAACAAAATAAGGGCCACCTGGTTTTTATCGATTTATTAAATAATGTTTAAATATTACTAGTTACAATGACTGAATCTGATTAATATTAATGGTTTTAGATGGAAATACACAAAAAGGAGATGTTTCATTCTGGGCCCAGTCTATGTACACCACATCAATAAATAGGGAAAAAATAGGAGAGTTTCACAAAAATACTATAAAAATAATTTGAAGACGGGTTTAGCTGTTAAAAAATGATAATCAGTAAAGTTTTTTAATAAGTTAACCCTGTCTTTAGGGCAGCCATGACAGTTATGTTTGACATTTGACATGACGTTTGTCGACTTTGACGTTTCTCGCACCCGTGTGCGCACCCGAGTCTCTGTTTGCTTTGAGCCACATTTTCGGAATTTTTAGTGATTGTTTTATTTTTGCGACCCAGATTACTACTACGGACTGATTGATTGCTTACCTGCTGACCCCGGCTTTGTTATATGGTTTTTGATTCGCCTGTGATTCGGATTTCGTCATGTTATTTTACAAGAACGAGTTAGTTTCAGGTATGTCCTATACCCGTGCATTTACTTGTATTTTGTTTTAATGCTTTTACTGTGCGAGTTATTTTTCGCTTGTGTCATATTCTAACAGATTTTACTCATTCTTATTCCAGTTTATTGACAATGGCATGCCTACAATGCACGTCTTTAATGAATTAAAATGACCAGTCTTACGCTGCCGATGATAAAATGGGTCCCGAAATAATTTCTGTCATCGAGCGAAGTCTTGGCCATCTGGTAAGAAACATTTATCTAATCTAAATACTGTTTAACCAAACGGATTGATAAACACTGTATAACCTCTTTTTCTTTTATTGTTTTAGATTAATGAAAATGAAATAATGTGCTCACAGTGCTTTGGAGTCATAATGTGTGTGAGATGTCAAATAATAGTGCACATGGAGATCATGAACTTCAGCATTGTCATGATAGCAATGTCTGTGTCCGGTGTAGGATGTCATTATTTAGGAGGCGTAGTCATTCCACTGCGGAGGGTGTAGAAAGACAATTTATAGCTGCAACAATTGCTCCAAGAGAGGTAAGTTCCCCTCTTTTATTCATATGGATGGGGTAGGCACAAATGCAATGTTTCTTAATTATGATGCAAGACAACGTCATTGATAGTAGAAAAAGAACTGATACAATATCATATCTGGGAATGTGCATATATAACAATAATTATATAACATAGAACATTGCCTAGGGCCCTAGGACAAATCTATAAAAGTGATATTAAAATACTCTTACATAAATCTTGATAAGTTTATATTTATTATAAATGTTGTTATTTAAATAAATCTCGTTTTTTTTTGTTTTAGATACCTGAAGGTGGCTTATTATGTTTTAATTGTTGGATTTATACTCAGCGTACAATCCTCTACTAATAAGAGGTAGAATAAAATCAAGTCATAGCTCAGGACGAACCTATTATACATATATATTGCTGGCAAGGGAAGGATCATGTTGGGATGATAATATAATTAGTTATTATTGTAGTTGCACCTCTGGACGACCGACAATGGGTTGCTGTGCTCACATAATGACCATCATGTGGTATTTGGGTTGGGCCCGGCACCAAGAAAACAAATAAGCACCAGCGTCATTCCTGTATGGAATATTAATAAGGGATGATGTGAATGATGAATAAATCATAAGTCTCAACAAGTTGTTTTATTAAAATGTATACCCTTATGTCACTACATAGTATAAAGTCGCTTCCTGCTGTCTGTCCCTGTTTACTTAGATCTTTAAAATTATGCAATGGATTTTTATGTGTTTTTTAAATAGAGTGATAAAAGAGGAAGGATAACATGCATAATATAGTAAAGATTGCACCCGTGCGGAGCCGGGGTGGGTCGCTAGTAATAGATATAAAAAAACAAAAACTTGTTTCATATATTGTAAGTGCTCAGTTGGATTGGGTGTGGAATCCTTCACAGAATGGAGGTCTATGTCCTAGCAGAAGTATCAGCTTATAATGTTCCCAACACAGCTGATGCTAGACTAAATTACACATTTATTGTCTTCTTCCTAGCTATTACTGTGTAATGTTAACTAGGTACTATAACAATATCTTGAAGTTGTTAGGTACTACACATGTCACTGCTCCTCGCGTCGTATTCCTCATTGCTGAGGGACGTGATGCCCCCGATGTGAAGTTACTTTCAGCTTGAAGATGCTTCGCCATCTGTGTCTGTCCTTGGCAGAATGAAGAGCATCGTGAAGTTTCGTTTCTTGGCATTGAGATATAGGATAGATTATAGTGCCGCCGTTTACTATTCTATTATTTTTATTAAAACCTAAGATATTCGAGACTTTTAGCCCAACCTCTCCCAGCTTACACCTACGTAAACATCAATCATATCATCATATGTCAATGTCATTGTCAAAATGCCCTTTCGCATATTTACTGTCAGATCCACCATGTTTGATTTTTTGTCGAGTGTTGTTATCCTTGACAAAGTTAATTGAAAAGCACAATTCAACGAAGTAAAATTAAAGAAAATTAACAATTAAAAACGGTTTATGTATTAAAAAGCTATTTTTACATATGGTGTACATAGACTGGGCCCAGGCTCCATACATTTTTGGACCATCTCCTTTAATATGTATTCCAATAAATCGTTAAAATAAACCAAATTGAATGAAAAGTGAGGAATTGCAGGAATGTATCAAGTTACATAAAACATAAAAAAATCGAAAAAATAACGTCTTTAATGTTCCAAAGTGTTCTTTTAAGCTTCTCTTTTAACTCTGTTCTGTCTGTTCTGCTCATTTTATGGAGGTGGAATGATCTGGATTAAATACCGAACATTTTCTTTTGGAATACTCTACCAGCAAGTTTTTAGACAATTAATGAGATCCAGCTGCGTGTTGATGGGAATTTTACTTTCTTTTTCACTCTTCTTTAACTCATCTCTTAAATGCTCAAGAGAACTCTGGTAAAAATCCTGGGTGTCCACTGTAACATCGTAATTCGAGCGTAAGGGAATGTATGCACTGTTAGTCGCGTCGTGTTCGCTCGAGCATTATTCTGCTTCAAGAAGAACTCAGGTATTCCTTGCTGTCCGAATGGGATAATGTGGAGTTGCACCACATTCTCTACGCAATTTTGAGGAGTTACAGCACCCTCGTTAAGAAGTGCGAGCTCAGTTTTGTGTGATAGAGATAACCGCCCCAGAGCATAACTCAGATCTCGCCAGAACAGTCTGTTTTAAGAGTGCAAGGATCTGAAACCAGTTGTTTAGATCTTCTCTACACTCTTATGAATCAGTTTTTATTGAAAAAAAATAACCCACCAGTCATCAATAAAAAACAATGAAGCCCAGTCAAAACAGTTCAATAAATTTTCTCCTTCGCAAATGTTTCACGATTTGCACCATACGCTGCAGTTCACTGGAGGCAAACCAAGCATCTTCTTGAGTATTGTTAGTCTTTATGGAGTCAATTCGGAATAGTTAGTCAATTATAGGGGTGCCTGTAGCTCGACGCAATGGAGTTTGTACGGTCCGCGCAGTAGATTTTCGCTCTATTTGCGCGGTTAAACAAACTTAATGGTCTTTTTGGGCTTTACTTACTTACTTTCTTCCTTGATCACGGCGTCTGGTGATATTACCCGTCTTTTAAGACCAGTTTTAAGCATTTTGAACCACTCGTTGGGAATATTCCACCATTAAACCTACCTCTTCTGGCTACGGGCCCCCTGGATTAAAGTGACACCCCAAGTGGCTGTTTTTGCGTCCATATGTCTCCGAATACATGACTTTATGAGATTGAAAAATCATTTTAGCCTGCTTGCTGTATTAGGCGAAGAAAACTCCGTTAGAAGTTTGAAAATTAAAAAACACCATACCGTAAATTCTAAGTAATCTCAAATATCGAATTAAAAAAAAGTTATGAATTTCCAATTATGCAGTAGAAACAATATTAATACTTGAAAGAAACCATAACAAGATATTTAGTATTTATTATGTACCCAGAATAAGAGCAATACTTGTTTAAAGTGCAATTTAAAAAGTGGCCCTTATTTTGTTTTGACGAGTATATAACTGTAAAATTGCGCCATGGGTCGCTTGTAATTATAATAAACCGCTTACTTGTTAGCCTCTGAAAACTTGCTGCTTTTTATATTGCTCTTAGGTTGCTCTGGAGATGTATGTATGGATGGACGCAATAAATACATATTTTGTATATTTCGCACACAGTTTCATATTTTTACCATCCCAGTAATAATTATGTCCCGTGGGATAACTTTTGTCCTTCTATCAGGTGATGTTGTGGGCTAAATCAAGTTTTGCAACAACCTACGTACAGTATTTTCGTAGATAAAGATACCCATATTACTGAACAACTTAAAGAAGAATTGAGCGATGAAAGTTGACGCACGGAGGGAATTACGCACTTACCAACTTTTATGAAAGGACAGCCTCTTTATCCTGACATTATGTGTTATTTATTTGTTATTAGACTTGCTTTTATCCGCCTATTTTTATTGCGATTTAGTGTAAATAGGATTTTTACAGAATAAACCATTAATTGATTATTAATTATTTAAAAGAGTTACTGCTGTATTATAAATAAACTATAAATAAATTAATATAAAATAAAAATAACTTATTCTATTAATTTTAAGTTGTACAGTCAGCTCTGAATTCACACAAGTAATAATAAAAAAGGAAAAATTGGTACATGACAAGACCTAGATAAAATTGTTTCATGACTTCTGTTATTTGTACAATATACATTTTATATTATTAAGCTATTGCATATCTTTTATCGCAGGCTTTGAGCGCGGCGACCGAATCAAGAAATTCCGTTACGAAAATAAACCTAACACTGTCACATCTGTCATGTAAAAGTGAATGAATAAAATTTAAATGAATGATCTTTTTTTCTTGACGTTTCACTTGATTGACGTGGCTGATCATAGCCTATAGTAAAGTAACTTCCCAGAGCAAAGATGGGATGATTATTCTCGTTAAATATTCGCGGCAACTTTTTCTTTTTTTTTTATAAATAAAATAAATAAATAATTATAATTGCATAAGTTGATAAAAAATGTTATGCAATAGCTTTACCACGGCAGTTCCCGAGTGCCACAGGTATTTTTTATTTGTGACAATTTTGCCACAGTTTTCACAAACCGATGCAGATAAAGCTAGAATATATAACTGTCTTGATACTGCAACGAAATTAATCAGAAAGGTATAACGGAGGAATATGAAAAACATCATAATTCCGACTCCCCTCCATACTAAGCAGGAGACAACAAACAAGGGCATTAAACACGAAAGGACGTTCAAAACTGGTATAAGTCCAGTCGCCTAGCACCACGGATACAACAATTTCATTAATTTTAAAGTGACTTGGTTATTTGATTTCAATACCATGCCATAATAGGAATAGCTAAAAACGCTTGAACAATGATTTGTTTTTGATTCGACAAGGTCCGTATAGTAAACTAGTTTTTGTCTGTGGCTTTGTTAATTTAGAACTTGACAATTAATAATCATCATAATGAATGTTATTATTGTCTAGGGAACAAAAGCTATGCCATGACTGTAAAAATAAAGGCGACCACTCAGCATAATGCCGTGCTATGGGGACCCACAGCATAGTGCTGGTTTTCTGTGATTCCGAAGAAGGAGAAGAGAAAGAACAGAAAAAAGTGTACTAATATCAAGCCGGCTATAAGCAAATAAGGTAAATAAGGCATAAGTATATAAAAAAAAAATACATGTGGCACTCGGAGACTGCCGCGGTGAAGCTATTGCATAACATCATTTTTTTTTAAGAATAAAATCGCCTACCGCGTATATTTAACGAGAATATAATTTATTTAAAATGTTTGTGGTGCACTATAACTGTAATAAAGAACTTCTTTGTTGTAGGAGAATTTTATAGGTAGGTTTCATTGTGAAAACTCCTTTTGTAGCTGGCCGTTTAGAAAAAGAAGAAAAAGTAAATTATTTTTATGACGGATATTTTTATGATTGCCAAAGTCTCCCGAACTGAAACGATGTTAGACGATGCTGGTGTCAGGTATTTTCGTTGGGTTTTTGGTTTTTTTTTTTTGATTCGGTCGCCGCGCCGCGCCGCTCAGAGCCCGCGATAAAAGCTATGCAATGGCTTAAAAGGATTTAGAATAGTTGTATAATTGAAATAGATACACAAATAGGTAGATAAAAAAATATTAAAGAATTAATAAATTTAGTAGAAAAATAAATTTTAAAATTTCAAATAATAAATAGGTAAAACGCGGGTATCAACCGTAGCGTTGCGTTATGCGCACAGACAAAAAACACAAACCTACCCAAATATAACAAACCACCATTTCAAGTATTACTTCTGCACAATTTCTTCAAAACATACACACAATATCCTTTGTAAACTCTAAACTCCGGGAGTCTCAAGCTGCATAAACTGATAGACAGGCGGAGTCCCCAGACGGCGCTTACGGCACCAACCATTTATAAATAAACCGCTTATAAACGCAAAACACAAGTACATCCCCTTCTTTATTCACGACGGAGCATAAAACGTGAGAATTATCCGCCATTTTATTTGGTTGCGATGGTTTCAGGCTTTGGTTCCAACGTTGGGGCCAACTTCTCTTTTATAAAAATCATCAAATTGGACAGACTGTCTATAATTGGAACTCGAATTTTTGGCAGGTAATCTATTGAAGTGTTTGTCAAATTCAGGTGTCCATAAGTGGTGTCCTGACGACTGGTGTCCAATTCGGATAGTGAGACCGAATCTTAAAATTCCGAACATTTCGACCGAATCCTATTAATTCTGTAATAACACGAAATAGCAAACTGCATAGTTTTCTATTTTTGCTATACGTTGCCCAGAAACAGAAGTAGACGTAACTCAAAGATTTACCGTCATAATGTAAATCGATATTATAAACAGCACTTTTTTTATGAAAAATCATCAAACGAGTCTGTAGCGTACATAATCATCTACAAAAAGTACACTAGCGCCATCTATGAAGCGACGGAGAAATTAAGATGTAAGATGTCTACATCGCGCAATCAAAGTTAACAGCGAACTTAGAAGACATAGAATATCCCTTAATGTCGGGCAGAAAGCCCACCAGACACAACACCCGTCTGGTCGGAAGGTACCTTCCTTTTCACCGTGGCGCGTGGTAGTGAGGAACTTTCCTCTCTCCTGCCTACCCCCAAAAGTCCTCTCGGTTTCGGTTGATCAGAAGGAACTGTCAGACTAGTATTGACTAAAAACACCACCATGTCCCCTCAATTTCCCATTCCAGTGTAACTTCTTAAAACATTCAGGCATAGCTAACGTTGGCCCCAACATTGGCCTATGTAATTTTTCCGAGCTACATATTGGATCAAAACTTGGAAGCAAGGATGGACATTTGCAGCGAATATACTGCAGTAGATATTGTTAACTGTAGCAGTAACAAAGCATTGTTTCCCTGCATAATGCTTGGACGGAAATATTATGTTTCGGAGATTGTTAGAACACTCTGATATTGACAGCTCTGATATGAAGAGGGCTGTTCGTAGAGAGACAATACATTTTGGCGAAGAGTAGGAAGGTACGTTATGTTGAGGGTTCTGTACATGTATTTCACAAATAACTTTTGAAAGATTTTAATGTTAGTAATGATTCTGTAAAACGGTAGGAGCATTGATTGAACGGTTGAGTGCTAAGCTGCTTGTTGTGGTTTTGACTCCCGTATGTTACAAAATATATTTGTATTGCCATAGCAGTAGTATTTATAAGTTTGTAAAGATTCTAAACGCATACGATACAGGTGCAAATGCTAGAGTAAAGTAAAGAGCAAAGACTTTGGTGTACCTACTGAGTAAATTAGATGTAGATTTAAAGTTGGTGGATAGACTTGAAATAAGTAAGTTAGTAAATTAATCAATTGATCAACTCAATCTATCACAGCTCACTGCCGGATATAGGCTTCCCCCAAACAAACGGTAAATAAAGTAGTAAATATTTATTATTCATCTCAAAATATACCATTTTATTAAGTCTTTTGCAACCATCCTAACTAGATGAATAAAATATACACATTACTTCATCCCGCAAAACATTATTGTCCACAAAAAGCTACCTTATAAATAAATAGCAACTTCTTTCAAGTTCCTTCCAAAGTAAAAGATAATGAATAAATAAACAGTCAACTATCTCATTACGTACAATTCAAATATCTCACCGCGTACATTTTATTTTTCTTACTTTCTTTTGGTCCACGTGTAAGTACGCAGTGGTTCGCAAGAGATCTCATCCATCGAGTTAATCAATGATCTACGAGTAACTTTCTCGGAAAAGTTCATGTGACCTTACTTAGACGTTATAACAGGCCACTAGGCTAAGAGCTAGGGATAATATTTTTTTTTTGTGTTCAGAATTACCTTACTTACCATTTTTTTTTTGTGTACTTCTTGTGTGTGAAAATTCTCAACGATGTCGTTTACAATGAGGTAGACGGAGCGTTCTTTCAGAATTGACTGACAAATCACATGGGTACATTTTATTAAGCTACAAGAAAAATAATTATTTATTAAACGGCACCGACATACTCGTACAAATAAAAGTTTGGACCAAGACAGGACAGGACAGATAACACTTGTAAATAATGGTCCCTACTGCCATAAAAGCAGTTTTGTAGTAATGATATATTGTCTCGGAGTAACTAAACACCATTTATTGTTCCAAAATGAGCAAGTTTACTCTAATTGGCAGTTAAAAATGCAAATATCCTCAACTATCACCCTGTTTCGTTTGATCCACAATTTTATGGTAAACCTGTACAGGTTGTTTATTGATTTGATTTGATTCCCAAGTCTTTAAACTAATTTAGTATTCTTCTTCTATGTTTTTTTATAAGTTGCTATATAATTAATAACATTTCTGTATAATGTATTGAGATTTTTCTTGTGAAACTAAGTAAGTAGCAACATTTATAAATCATCAACAGTCGTTTTCCTTTGCGTAAATACGGAAGTCCGTTTCTCATCTCGTTAGTCACCTATTAAAACACCATTATGTATTTAACCATTGATTTATTGGTACACTTTTACGAAACCACACAAAACACCGACGTAGTAAATCAACATAAAGTTACAGAGAACGTTTAAGAAAACTCCCCGTTCAATAAACATTGAGTAAAACGTTTTGTCGCCGACTCCCGGCCTATAAAGAAACATTAATGTCCGCATTTTATATCGAACTGCCTGCTGAAAGATTCAATTACTACACTTTCAACGCTTAAGTATTGGCTAGTGTTCGAGTTGAGAATAGTTCTGCAAAATGAAATAGAATCAACCTAACCGATCTCTCATTTACACAGATTATTGTGGTATTATTATTTACGCTTATTCATTTGAAAATTGTGGTATAGAGATTTTGAGTAAAGCAAGAAAAACACGTTTTTCTTGCGTGGTAAAATCATCAAATGGATCCTCCCACCCAGGACAGGGCGGGAGGGACTGTCAGACTTGTACTGACTAAAATCCACGGTGTCCTTCATTAGCCCTTTACGTTCCAGGGTCACGGAAATGGTATAAGTCCCGCGACCCCGGCAGGCTTTTTTTTAGCGTGGTAAAATCATCAAATGAGTCCTCCCACCCCGGGCAGGGCGGGAGGGACTGTCAGACTTGTACCTACTGACTAAAATCCACGGTGTCCTTCGATAGCCGTTTATGTTCCGGGGTCACGGTAATGAGATAAATCCCGCGACCCCGGCAGGCTTTGGCCCTCTAGAGAGGGGGCTCCGTCATTATGCTGACGCTCTTTGAGGCGCGCGGGGAACACAACGCGCCGTCGACCCGGACATAGTCCATGGTCGGGCGGCGAGTTGCCCATTACTCGCCCCCCGCATGCCCAGAGAAAAACGCGCTTAGAATATTTTTCTTTCTTTCTTCTTTTCTTCACTGAGCAGTCGATCACTAAGCCACTGTGCCAACCATGTCGGGAATATTAAACCTTTAGTTAATTTCCTAACCGAACTTTAATGAAGTTACTAAACGCTTTCCACAAGCTTTGTTTAAAAATAAAAGTTTTCATTTAGAATATTGGACTAATTTGAACTTTTCATCCTTCTAACCTTTTCTCGACTATAGTTTGATCCAGTTTTTACTCATATATAGTTCAATACCAACATTTTAAGACTATTTATTTGACTTATTGGGAGCTCACCAGCATATAGAGGAACTCGTGGCTAAATAATTACAGCCACACAGGCCGATCTTCCCGGTTAAGCCGTGCTTGCCGCGGTTGGTCTGTGGAGTTTCCTCTGTGCCTCGGAAAGCACGTAAAGCCGTTGGTCTCAGCTGTCATTTTTAAATCTTTGACAGTCGTTACCATTAGTCAGAAGCTCTAAAAGTCTGACTAACTAAGGGGTATCGTATTACCAAGTTATTGGATTGTAGAGGTCCGATAGGGAGTCGCTCCATGTAAAATACCGATATTCAGCTGCACCTGGATCGACTAGAAGCCGACCCGAATATAGTTGGGAAAAGGCTAGGCAGATGTTTACGAGACATATAGGACACATTTTATCCCGGTAGTAAAACCCCGTTATAAAATTACCGAACAACTTGCGGACGAAGCTGCGGGCTTAGCTAGTAGTACGGTTATAAAAGGTTGCAGTCCATCTTTTAGTACAAGCGGGCACCTCCCAGAATGCTCCAGGGGCAGCTGTGATTAATCTGTTAAATACATTGTTCGCTTGCACCGGAGAAAGATGGTGGCGATTAACTCTGCTCGCGTAAGTTAAGAGGCGATTTAAAAGTAATGTGGTTTGATTAACGATGTACTGCATTTTTTGTTGCGGTTAATCTGGGTTTAAATTGTTTTTAAATAAAACTATTTAAGTGCTATCATGGAGAGCAGCGGTGGCACAGTGGTATAGGCCCCGACTTACGAGTTGTAGGTCGTGGGTTCGAACCCAGCCTGGCGCATTACTTTGTGTAATTTATTTCATCACCACTGCTCTCAAAACGGTGAAGGAAAACATCGTGAGGAATCCGACATGTCCTAGAACCATCAAATTCAAAGACATGTGACATCTACCAACCCGCACTGGGCCCGCGTGGTGGATTTTGGCCCACTCCCTCTCACAGAGAGGAGGCCTGTGTCCCAACAGTGGGAACATTGAAGGCTGATGATGAAGTGCTATCATTTAGGTTCATTCAAATAATACTAATCTTAATAATTAAACTGACTGCGGTCGGACAATGTTGTGGTCTGAAAAATGTAATAAACTTATTTATCTGCTTATGAACAATCCAACATTAAAGGCCAGTGTACATTTATGGCTGAGCGCAGGCAGCATAGAGCTTTATCTCTGTCAGTATTGTCATTTATTACCCCGGACCTGGAACGTAAAGGGCAATTGAAATTGACTAAAATGATGTCTTGATGACGGAGACCTATATTTTGATGTTAAAATCTTCCCGCCGAGGGAGGGACGGGAAGGACTATCTGACTCGTACTGACTAAAATCCACGGTGATCTTTCAATAGTCAGGGTCACGGTTACCTGATAAAATAGTCTCAAGACTCCATACGGAGTCCAGACATACGGCTGAGACAAAAGCTAATTGCATTTTCTTTAGAAATTATTACACTAATGACAAGCTTAACAAAGATAAATTATACTCACTTTTGCCCAGTTTTTTCAAACACTTTTTACAACTCACTGTTAGAAATTTAACGACGGTCCTACCACCCGGGCACCCTATCTATTCATAAACTTATATATCATATCCTCACAATTTAACTCCACCGCATCGCATTCAAACCTCCCTGCCTACACTGCACGTCAATTCTTTCTATTGTACTGCTCCTCTTCAGTGCAGCACCCTCTGCCGTCCTCATATTTCGTTCGGTATTTCACTTGAACATTCGCTAACTGTGCGGCAGACATAAATACGCATTGTGGGTTCCTGTGTAGGGTACCTAGAAAACGCAAGATTTTACTATAACGTGCTATGTGAAATGTCATTATAATGTTTTTTTTTTTTGTCCTGACCTCCCACAATGACGACGAGCATAAAGCTGAGAACATAATTATTATCGGACGCGTCCGTCAGCAGCGGCTGAGAGACGCGGCTTATTGATATCTAGCCAGTACATTTAGGTAATACTACACTGTGCAAACTATCGGTCGTAAGACGCGGACGTGACCTTGAGTCACCGTTGAGCGTTCGGACGTCCGAACAGAATCTGGCCGGCTGGATGTTTGTGCGAGCGCGGACGGTCACTGCTACGAGTAAGTCGCGGCTGACGAACGCGTCCGATAATTTGTTCTCACCTTAAGACTTCCAGCACCTGGTGTAAAATAACTCTGGCTTATTAGAATTCTCTTTTTGTAAAACAAAAAACCTTTTGGCTTGAGGAATGACAACGTAGCTGTAGGCTAGATTCAAAACAACTTTACAACAGGTATGAAAATCAAAACAAATAAACATCACTAACAAACTCAAAATGGCGTCCGCTACAAACGTAACCACAGTGCCGATGACGTGCGATCACGTACGAAGCAAAGCTAAAATAGTCTGCAACGCAATAACGCCTGATCTCGCAGTCTGACTGTCATGATTGCGGGGTTCCGCATTTGCAGTCAACTTTGAACCTTACGCCGTAATTACATCAGTGTGGAAATACGCTTCGTGTTACCTAAGCGAAACTAGTTACTGTAAAATACTAGTTTTCAGCTCAATTACCTCAACATAATTATAAATTTAGAAACATCTATGTATATGACAACCTAGATTGAACTTTGTTTGAAAAATATGTTATTCAATTTAGAGTATTAGGAGCTCTAAAAATAGTTGCTCAGACGGGAATACCTCGAAATTAGTCCTAATACTGGACAAACAAGTCGATAAAAAGAACCCTACCTAACCTTACCTCTCTCTTTTATTCTTTTACAGTCCATTAGAGATTGTCTGGAAAATATGAGTACCTACTTATTAGCGATAAGATCGCCAATCTAGTGATAGTAATAGCTAAATTGTAAAACAGTTAAATACAACAATTTTGGTATATTTAACTGTTTTACAATAAAGTATATTCTATCTATCTATCTCTTACCCTTTACTATCTGGATCCGATAAGTACACTCACATAAGTAACTTGTCTGCGTTTCGTTCGCGGTTGTGGGTGCTCTGAAAAAGTTGAAAGGTTGGCAATGAGCAGGTGATATCTCTAGTATTACGACGACCATAGGCTAGAGCTAAAATTGATATAGAACATATTAGTTATTATCGCGAGTCAAGAAAATATGAAACACCTAACAACAACTGTCAGCCAATACCCACCAGAAAATCCGCCATTTTCACATGTATATTGAGAAACTTTACACCCTTTTCCTCATACTCCCCAAACACATCTCAGAATTTTACTTTCATCCCCTTCGTTATAACACAAACTCGCTTTCTGCCACAGAAGCAAAACAGTGAAAATTCGAGAACGCTCATCTCCTATAAACGCAAATCACCGTAAATGCTCACGAGAGAGCTAAAACCCATATTTATCTGAGCTGCTTTCTCGGCTATAATTGTGTGCCAGACTTGTCTTGCGTCTAGACTGATTCCGCCTCCAATTACGTAACACTGTTCGCGTCGCCTTGCCTAAAATGCGATCCGCTTTAGAAACCTTAGAGGAGAGAGTAAATGGAATCTATATGAATGCGGTTTCCGGTTTTACAGTAAATAGCATGCTATTTTGAAGTGACAATTATGTTTTGTCTTAGTCTTTTGTCGTATGATTGTTCTGAGTTTCTTAAAAAGTATTTTGAGAAATTATTTCCTAAAAAAATTGGACTCAAAATCAAAAATATTTTTGGAACACTTTATCCATACCATGGATTCTATTGCGCTAACTAAGATTTTACGATAAAAGCACCACGACTGAGTTCAGTAAGATTACAGATTGTGATGTAAGCAAACATTCAAACAAACAAACAAAAGCATTCGAACTATAAAATCATGAACCTCTTGCTCCATTTACTGTTAAATCTGTGGCAAAGAACATTAGAACCATTTGTATGTATAGGATAAGGATTTCCGAGGAAACTTTATGCTCTTCTTTAGATTTAGGATGCCTGAAGTAAGCCTGAGCAAAGTTTTCTAATCCGTAGAAAGTGATGCAGTGTTCGTGCGACATTTAAAATAATACAACAAACCACTGCATCTGATATTTTTATCTAAAAACGTAAATCGAATGAAAAGGACATACAATTTCAAATTTATTATCACGAATTCAGTTCAACAGGTAAAACGAAAATGCATTTGCAGCTTTATTTGCTTTTTTGAAAAAGGCCATTAATAACACAAGGTTTGAAATGAATCTGAATAATAAATAGCCAGAGTTTTTACAATAGTTAGCGAACAGTTGCTGCGGCGCTATTCGATTTGGACGTTTTTGTTTGTTACGTAATAAGCTTTATTTTAGATCCATTTCACGCTTTCGTTTTTTATTTCCAAAGTATTTTTGTTACTACTGACCAAGATGCTAATTTTGGACATGAGTACTTGAAAAATGTCCTTCGAGCCGGATTTGTAAGTAAAACTTGACTGGTCAGACAAAAGTTTTCAGTTCTGCCAATTTTATCTATTCTGATGCGTTTAGATTAATTATGATTGTGATGGATCCAAAAATAGACCAGCGATTTGTTGTTCCTTGGAACCGGATCAGTCTAATGTAGTCTCCCATTGAGCCTAGATTACTAGACGTATAACTAATAAAGCTTTGATAAAAACACCGCTTTCAAAGAAAAGCCGCAAAAGCCACAGTCTACATAAAAGCACACAGCATTTTTATAATATTAATCTCCATACTCTTTTATATACCAGTCAATTTCTCAGAAACATACTCAGCCGTCTCCATTCAAAGGAAAACGGTTTTATTGCAATGTTTTTACATAAACCTCACATAAAAACTAATTTATTGCCGTTAGGAGAAAGTATCAAACATGCTTGTGTGAAACAATTTTGGTATTAACTGTTGTTTTTGAGGGAAGGACAAACAAGCGAGTAGTATGTATACCGGTTTTTAGAACTACATAGTTTCAAGGTTGAAACTAATGGCAGGGTCCGTAGATTTTCTCTAAAGTGTTGTCTCAAACCAACTCCAATTTAACATTGTAAGTTTTTCACTAAAACAAAAGACGTAATCTAAATTGAAAAGGTCGGGCGGGTGTCAGTGACTCTTATTAAGGTGCTTGCACATTTATTCGCACCGTACCTACGCGTTGTAAGCGCCGCATTGCGTGAAATGCTGTCGACAATGGGCGTTTTTCCATTAGCCGGCACGGCACCGGCACCGGCGCCGGCGCCGGCGTAGTGCCGGTGCGGGGAAGCAAAAATGTATGAACGCCGGGCCGGTGCCGGCGCCGGTAAGTGCAAAAGCGAGCCATACAATTTCATACATTTTTGCTTCCCCGGCAACGGCACGGCGCCGGTGCCGTCGCCGGTGCCGGTGCCGTGCCGGCTAATGGAAAAACGCCCATCCGAATATTAAAGGAAGGATGCTGACAGTACTGATGACGTCATTTAAAGAGACGCGTGAGGCGCGTACTGTGCTGAAAAATGTGCGATCACCTTTAGTTTGATTTACTATTGACTTTCTACTTATTTCTTAAAAAGAAAAACAGTACGAAATAACACACACGGTAGGAGTAGCAGTCGCTTCAAAGTATACCTCAAAATTCGTTAGAGTTGCACAAAAAAGCAGACCAGGAGATCATTTATAATGTGTTTTATTAATGAAACCACAAAAAGTCATGAACCACATACTAAGTAATCACGCTGTTTTATAAATCTCATAATAATAATGGTGAAACTGTACTATTGCATTATTCATTTACCTATTAATACCCCATTTAATAACAATATTGTAATAATATACAATTTCGAGGTGATATTAATCGCATCACCGTTTCACGCAATCATAGCTTGTAGCTTGGATTTGTAGCGATAATCACCAATTGTGGCGATAATGGCAACACTGGCTTTTGATGACAGCAATAAGGGGGCAATATTAGGTGTTGAGAGTACGCATTAAAATCTGTATCTCTGGTTTCATTTTAAAGACCATTGCGGCATTTTAAACGGTTCGCTAAATATGTCTTTATTGCGAATTGTTTTTGATGTTTTAGTATTAAAGATTTTCTGGGAATACCAATTGAGAAAATGTTTGTATTATTTTAAACGCTTAAGTTTCTGAGTAAAGCTGGTTAGATGTTTGTAACTCGAATTTGAATGAATAACTGCAAGCAGACAGCTTATAGCTAGAATAAATGTCTAGTATACCTAAGTACGGTGAACTGCTCTTCATAATTTTAATGTTTATAGCAAAATCATCACTTTACGAAAACTCATAAATTACAATTAGTGGGCTCCCAAAAGCTCTTTCACTCTAGTCTCAAGTCTCCAACATTTGTAACATTCTTAACAATAGAGTTTACAGTGAACATTTTAGACTATAATTTAACACCCATCAACAAACAATCTACATAACATACCGATATTTACATTCCCGTGGCAAATTTTTTTCATTTAAAAAAGCAGGTGTAAAATTTAGTTACTTTTTAAGTGAAAATAATAAGTGGTTAGCATTGGCATTGACCAAAAACAGTTTAAATGTTATGAAAATTGACTTTTTAATTGACCAAAAACAGTTTTGAATAACCTTCCCTTTCAAACCTACAAAATATGAAATCCTACCACTCTACCTACTATTTATTGCGCATGGCAATACACCCGCAAGTCTATAACAGCCCTAACATTAACTATTCCGCCTATCCGTCCATGTTTCCGTAGCTTTCGCTCGATATGACTCCCATTCTCCGAAACAATAGACTTTCGACTATAAATAAGATACATTACGCTACATAATACAGTTTTCTTAATAAATAACTGGCGGGGATGCGAAATTTTTCCGGCAGTTTTAGGGAAACTGTTGTGAGAGGAAGTCGAAGCCTTCGGTAATAGAAAGCCTGTTTTTCCAAAAAACTTAAACAAAAAAAAACTTAGGTACTTTTCAAACGATGGTGACACCATCTAGTCGATTCGGCTAAAGCGAAAAATTTCAATAGCTTTCTTCAGTGGTTGTTGAGAGCTACATTATGCAGCTGTTTCGTGTATTTCTCAGTTAATAGATCACTATTTAAGAAGTAATGTACCGTTTGTTTGTTTGTATGGTAGGAATCAATTTTCTTTTAATCTAGTCACATTCCAGCTTTGCTAGTTCATCATCAGCCTATAATTTTCCCACTGCTGGGACACAGGCCTCCTCTCTGCGGGCCATAATCCACCACGCGGGCCCAGTGCGGGTTGGTAGATGTCACATTTCTTCCAATTTTTGGTTCTAGGACATGCCGGCTTCCTCACGATGTTTTCCTTCACCGTTTTGAGAGCAGTGGTGTTGAAATAAATTAGGTCCACAAAGTAATGCGCCTGACGGGGTTCGAACCCACAACCTACAACTCGTAAGTCGAGGCCGATACCACTGGGCCACCACTGCTCTCATATATTTGAATAAGTACTTCATTCTAATACTCACGGATTTCTTGTAGTGTGTGAGTGAGTACACGTCTTTACTTTTTATATAATTTCCTCCTCTCCTCTTCTATGTAGATCTCAAAACGTGCCCCTCACTTAATATTATAGCACTTACAAGCAAAAATATTTCACGTCCGTAATATAATCCTCGGAGGTCCCTCATTGGGATTCGTCCCCGATTGTCGGGAACTCATAAAGATCCGCTAAAGTTAAATTAGACCCACTTGTTACTGTCACTCGGCTTATCAGAGAACCGTTTGTTTTTCGATAACACCATCCAATGGCGAGATAAAAATAATTTGCGAACCTTGGAGTGAAAAGTTTAATTAATTTTGTAGGCAAACCGTTTGGGTCGGATTGATTGAAGGAACTTGACCTTTATGTCAAGGACTCAACGTTTATAGTAGGCTGAGAGGCGACATCATTTCGGGGGAACACTGTCTGGAGGCTTGTTTGAAAGTCTTGCTTTTACGATTACCTATTGAGTTTAATGTGTCTTGTGATTAAGAAGGATCTAAACGTTGTCAAGTATTTCTATGTATTGTTAAGCAGACGTTACTACTTCAACAAACATGAGTTACACGGTTATACTGTGTCTTAAAAAAAAACTTTTCTTGAAACAGCCTTAATTATTTATTTATTACACTAACTTACTCTTTATTGTAACAGATAGAAGTCTTACTATCATTGTAGGTCATCATCCAACTCCATGATTTATTAAATACTACCCTCATAAAAAACCCACTTAACAATACCAAACGAACATAAAAAATAACCATTAAATGTAACATCCCTATCTTCGGACAAACAATTTGCTAGCAAGCATTTTCTTACCCAGAAACTATTAGGGCAGATTTTTGTCTTCTCCCCAAAATTGTATGTTGATCGGGGGATGAATAAACATGTGTTGGCAGTATATCATCACGTTTGAGTCGTAAAATTGGGGACGAGAGGGTTACGGCACGATAAGCCGACGATCTGTCACCGGAATATTATCGTATCTGGGGCCTGACGCTGCTTTTCGTTTATAGGATCAGTTGGAGTGCCTGCTGAGATGTTTTTCGAGATCTTTCTTTGGGGGATTAGATTATTTTTTTGCTCGCAATTACTTTTTTGCGTGGAAGTTGACGGATTCTCGTGAATTTGGGTCGTTAAATGATATGAAATGAAACTTTTGTATAAATTTTTCCATTCTAAGTTCTTTTTCAGTCGAAGCAGTTTGCCCTAGCTGACTTTTTAGAAATAATCACACTGAGATGATCGATCACAAGATGCTGCATTTTATTTGCAGCGTACTTCAAGTATTTACTGAGTTTATTGTAGGGAAAAATTCAAAAGCGCTTCTAGTGTAACAAGTAAACGGAAACAAAGGACGGGGTTAAAATTAGTCTTTCATTCGTATACTAAAGGTGCTTTTTCACTTTTCCATATAATTACATCGCACTTCAAGTGAGCTGGACGGCCAAATACGTAGAATTCATGCTAAGAGGCCTTATCATGAGTTTTCAGTTATTCTGGCGTAAAGTAAACTGGAACTTTGACATTTTCAATTGACTTTCAAAGAAAAAATTGGTTCTTTCTTCGCACACCAGAGGCGCTGTTCTATTTTTCCAAACAAGAAAGGCTGTAAATAGGTACCTACTGGAAGGAAGCTGTAAAGTAAAATAGTGAAAACTCGTGATAAGGGCTAAGGTCTCTGGCCTTGAGAAATATACAATAAAGGTTTGGAGTATTTTCCAGACAGCAACAAAAATGTAAAATTTTACGAAAAATAACACAGAGAATGAAAATATTCCACATACTCGTAAAATTTGTATGACTTTTCCAAATTAAAATTGACCTCGCTAAACAAAAACTAAATTTTTCTGTCCTATTCACATAAATGGAATATTTTTCACGTGAATAATCCTATTTAACCTATATTGTTATATTTTCAGCAGTACTTTTTTTCAGTATGATTTGAACAATAATGTTGGATTGATTGTTTAGGCCTCATATTTCATCCGCTTAGATTCATGAAAAACATTGTTGGATATTAATTTTCCTTCTTTGTTTAACGGATTGATGAGTAGGTAAACATTTAACATTGATTTTCAAATATAATTTGTATATTTTAATTTTGACTATTTTTTCATTATTATTTTGTACTGTCTTTTTACCATTTTGCTTGTAATTGGTTGGTTATTCACACTTCTTCTCTTAATAATAATTAAAGAAATATACCTAAACATAATTATTACGTTTCGCTGTAAGTCGTACAATGTGCTTAAATGACTAAATTAATGGATTATGGTGGTGAAACGTTAATAATACGTATTAGTTGCTGAATAAATTGAATTAATTTTACATCTGTCTTTATAGTCTGAAGCCATATCAATTAAATCGTTTAAAACAGAAAGGGATTATAAGGCAAAGCCATTGACAATGTATAATCAAGAATGATCAAAGACAAAGATCAACTCACTAAATCTCAAAAGAGTCGCCATTTGAAGTTAATTAGTGCTTCCTAATTCTGATTAAGCGTTTAATTAATTTAACAATTTTCTCTAAAGTTTCAGTACAAAAGGTAGGCGAGATTAAGCAATTAAGGTTTAACTAAACAAGTCTTATGGGCAACTGCCTTAGCGTAGTAGTTTGTAAGCGGAACTGCTGATCACGAGGTCCTGGGATCGATTGCCAAATTATTGAGTTTTTCTAATAGGAATTTGTCACTAGCAACCACCGACTCTTTTTTTTGGCTGGCTCTCCCACTGCAGTTACGCTGCGTCCTATGGAAAGGGTTGTGTTTGGAATCTCGCTGAGGTATAAAATGGAATGAGGTCTGACGGCGTAAGACCCAAGTTATAGATATTGTTCAAACTGTAGCAAGCTGAAGTAGCAGCGGGCTGGTCATGTCCAACAGAACCAATAAAAAATGAAGTAGAAAATTTCCCGAATGCAGACCGCGCATAAGTAAACGTAAGGTAGACGCCCTCCGGCAAGATGGCCGATATGGTGCTCCTTGGGAGAGGCCTATTTCCAGTAGCGGACTGAAATAGGCTGAAATAATGATAGAAATGGTGACCCTCGGAGTCCCGCTTCGTGTCTGTTTGTTGGCAATGATCTCGCCCTATGACAAGGGACTTATAAAATAACCAAAAAAATATGGGCATACTATTAGGTTCCCCTTTGCAAAATCCTTCTAAATCCTAATGTAAATGTATCATGAGTGTCGAACAGTAAATTGGGGAGCTGAAGACTGTTTGCTGAAGCGGTGTCAGTCGCAGTTGAGCCGACAGCTCAAAGTTACGATTGACACTCACTGACTCAGGCACGCTCAAGTAACTCCCTGTGATTAATTAGGCACACTAATATCCTTGCTTTAGAGGCCCCAGTATAGTTGAAAGCGTTTGAGATCTTGAGATGCTGAGGAATGACGTCTGCTGATTTTGAAAATGCTATGCTGGTACATTAAATTGTTACATAGGTTTATGTAATTCCTAAAATGGCCCGGAAATGATCCTCAGGGTGCCTCTGAGGATCAGTTTGGCTGGCACCAACAACTTTTGGGCACCTGCGAAGTTTGTTTTGGTTAGTTTCCTTTAACCTTTGTACGCAGAGATAGGAGCCCTGCTCAGCGGGGCTCCGTCTACCGGAACAAATAAAACACTTACTTTATACATTTCCTAATTTTTTATAGAATTTTAAGTTGAATATAATACTGTATGTAATCTTATTTTCCAGAGGTACTAACATGAATTATTCTATGTGTTTGGCTGTACGTACACATAGTATGGAAAATGAAAAAGCACCTCTAGTGTACGAACGAGATACTAATTTTATCCACCAAATTAACGTCTCATTTACTTTACGTCACAAAAACGTGAAATCTCGTGATATACTTCTTATTTTATTAATACGAAACTTTGTTTGGATGGATTGATGTTGTTACTCAATCACATCAAAATTGATGAACGGATCGTAATGTTTGGCTCAGAAATAGGTTATATTCTAGAATAACATACAGGATACGATTTTTCCTTACATTACGTTCCTCTAGTTAAACATAGACAAAACCGTTGGCAATTATTATAACATCTTCTCATTTTGATGACGCAATATAAAGTTACGCTTTATGTTCCAAAGAGTATTACCATGTAGTTTCTTTGCCATTGGAAGTGAACCGTTTCGAGCTATGTACCTTGCTTCTGACGTTGATAAGTGTCCATGGTCCATGTAGAAATAAAGTATATATGGAACTAGCATTACGTTGGAATGGAGTTTTAAAATAAACATTTTTCTGTTAAAATTGTTTTGAACCAACTACATATCAGAATGTAAAAGGAATTACCTACTGCACCAAACAAAATGTCGAACACAGTTGTATTGAAACGTCACAAGCACAATCGACTAAACAATAAATACAAAAACTGCAATCGTAAAACAAAAATGAACATTTATTTATCACAATTTTTATTATAAAAGTTATAGAAAACACGAAAATAATTCATACACAAGCGGTACCGCGGACAAAAACAGGTTTCAACATAAATTGAGAGGGGAAACCATTTTTTATGACGCGTAAAAAATCTTCATCGAACAATTTCGCCTTTAGTTTTCTGTGAAATAAACGAGTACAGTTTTGTTCCATATAAATTTATGTGCGCACCACTTTTTTCCACGGTTCGGGTTATGGGCGTCTATTTTTTGGTGCCCAATCTGTTGATATAAATTATGGCTTAATACTGGGGACGTGTTGTGGGGCCTTGGCGGCTTAAATACATACTTTCAGTACACTGGGTTGAGTGTTTGAAACCAGGCTAGGTAGTTACTTCTAAAATTTTTCTACATTCAATATCACTACACATTTTTAAATTGAATTATTAATTTCAGACGTTAGTCCATAATTAATTAGATACAATAATAAAACACACAAAAATATTTTTTTTCCTAGCCTGCTCTGTCCCACTCCTGGGCAAAGGCCTCCCTCCACTCTTTCCATCTTTCACGACACTGTGCTTCCTCCCAACTGAATTGGGACTGGCCAGGTTATGTCTGCCGCATGCCAGACAAACTGTGGGCCAAAATAACACAATACTGGTGCCCTGAGACAGTGAGGCGAGGTCGCGGCAGACCACACAGGAGATGGCGGGACGAACTAGACAGAATCTGCCCGAACTAGAAGGAGGAAGCACAAAACATTACATAAAAAAATATACAATAAAGGCCAGTTTAGTTACATACTCGTACATAAAATGAAAGAAAAACATGAAATACTAGTACTTATAGTAAGCTTTTTTTTAGCGTGGTAAAATCATCAAATGAGTCCTCCCACCCCGGGCAGGGCGGGAGGGACTGTCAGACTAGTACTGACTATAATAAAATCCACGGTGTCCTTCAATAGCCCTTTATGTCCCGGGGTCACGGTAATGAGATAAGTCCCGCGACCCCGGCAGCCTTTGGCCCTCTAGAGGGGGGCCCCGTCATTATGCTGACGCTCTTTGAGGCGCGCGTGGAACACAACGCGCCGTCGATGCGGGCATGGTCCATGGTCGAACAGCGAGTTGCCCTTTACTCGCCGCCCGCATGCCCGCGCCTACGGTGGCCGGAGATCGTCTTGCGACGTCCGTCGCCGTAGGCGTCCATCACCGCGGGTGGGGCGGAGGGTGGACATTGTCCTCTCCCTCACGCGGCCCGCCTCCTCCTTCGCGAGCATGACTGCTTCGCAGAAGGAGGCGACCGCTTCCCACTCCGTCTCGGCCCCGCAGCATGGCCGCGACCAATGCCGGGCGCGAGAGGTCTCCGCCTATCGCCGCCGTGAGTATAGTAAGCTTACGTTAAGATTTGATGTTGATAAAAAAAATATATCTGCGTGTTCATTTTAAGCTTTTACACTCATGGCTTCTTATAATAACTTTCTTGGACGTTACGATGCGTAAATACAATTGTTATATTCATGTTCTTGATCTCAATTGACATGAGACAAGGGTAGGGAAGGTGATAGTCAAAATACACCTGTCCGGTTCGATGTAAAAACAGAGCATACATAATATTATACCAGTAGTACACTGAGATTTTCCTTCCCAACAGACTTACCAGTAAGAATACTGGGAAGATCCCAGCAGACTTACCAGTAAAACAAAAAGATACTCTTTTTTAAACCTATGTAGACACATTCAAGTAGGCATAGACGTACTTATTCCTTAAGAACCAAAATATAATTACCTTTAGGTACTTATAATTCTGCAAAAGAAAAAGCATCTTATGATAAACACAGACATGAATGATGAATGCCTAAGTGGCTGAGCTCCGTTCGCATGAATTATTTCCCCGCCATCCCACGGGCACTACATATTTCTTCACGATAAAATGCTGGTATGTCTCTCTTGTAGCCTCAAGGAATCTGTCTATGTATTATGTTGCGCGGAAATTCTCTTGTTTATATACTCGAGAAGTACGTTAGATAGGCTTTGAATTGTGCTATGTTAAAGGAATAAGTAAGCTTTTTGTTTGCAACTGTATTAACATTAATAAGAAGCTGTACTTTTTATGATAAGTTTAGATTGGAGATAATGTAGAAAGAAGTGATCATGGCAGCTACCTGCTATGACTGTGAAAAGAAAGGGATGACACCCATAGCAAAAAATTAACGCGAATTTACAACATAAATTCTCGTCCACATTTAGGATATATTTTCCTCAAATCTCATATTAGATATTCTAAACGGCCTTCGAACCCTACTAAAAATAGAAAATTCCTCAAATCTTATTTTCATACACTTAATATATACGAGTATCTATGTCAAGAGGACGGGAAAACCGCTTAACGCTTAGGACTACATTCCAGAAGACGAAAATAGCCTAAGGATAGTTTCACTACTATCGTTCAATATCCTAATCTGAAATAGCACTTCGAAAAAATCTACTCGAATAATTGAAACTATCAAGAAATAGAGACTATTATGAATATTGAGGTTCTTATTTCTATTGAAATCCGAGATTCTGTTGTACTTGTCGAAAAAAACAAAGATTATTATAAAGGATAAAGGAGGGGCTTGTGCTCTGTTACTAAGCATATCCACAAAAAAATCGAATCGAATCGTCAGTTACAATATTAAACAAAATGCAGATCTTTTCTTATACTAATGATATACATAGTTGCATCAGGCTAGACTGAAATCCAACCCTAATCTAGTTGGGACACAAACAGAAACAACCCTCCAAATATTGAGGTAATTGTTCCTTCAAAAATTGAGGCTCTCTTGTTCTTGTAACGTTTCATTTCGGAGTCAAGTCACTGGGCGGTAGTACAAACAAACTACAATATGCAAGGAGACTTCCATAGCCGTTAGTTGGCATAAAATCCCCGGCGCACTACGTTAAGGGCGAAGTTTTACTTTTAAGTTAAGACTGTACTTGATTTACGCGGACAATAATAGGGAGACTGATAAGTTTGTTGTTTAAAGTGAGATTCAATTACCTAACACATGTGTTTAGAAGTAATAAAATGGCGATAAAACATAAAATTAAATAGTACCAACAGGCACTGACTTTTTTTTTTTTTTTCGTGGTAAAATCATCAAATGAGTCCTCCCACCCCGGGCAGGGCGGGAGGGACTGTCAGACTTGTACTGACTAAAATCCACGGTGTCCTTCAATAGCCCTTTATGTTCCGGGGTCACGGTAATGGTATAAGTCCCGCGACCCCGGCAGGCTTTGGCCCTCTTGGGCGGGGCCCCGTCATCGTGCTGACGCTCTTTGAGGCGCGCGTGGAACACAACGCGCCGTCGACCCGGGCATGGTCCGTGGTCAGGCAGCGAGTTACCCTTTACTCGCCGCCCGCATGCCCGCGCCTACGGTGGCCGGAGATCGTCTGGCGACGTCCGTCGCCGTGGGCGTCCACAACTGCGGGTGGGGCGGAGGGAGGACACTGTCCTCTCTCTCACGCGGCCCGCCGCCTCCTTCGCGAGCATGACTGCTTCGCAGAAGGAGGCGACCGCTTCCCACTCCGTCTCGCCCCGCAACATGGCCGCGACCAATGCCGGGCGCGAGAGGTCTCCGCCTATCGCCGCCGTGAGGACACGTCGGTGCTCTGCCCAAGCGGGGCAGTCTTGCACCGTATGCTCTACTGTGTCCTCCGGGAACGCTGTAAATACTGGAAAGACGCTGTAAAGTAAAAGAGTGGTGACACCCAGGCGTTTCCTCCTTTCTCCTTAGACACAGGTACCTCCCGAAACTTCCGTGTCCGGTGAGGACCTGCGTCATGCGGTAGGTCAGGACGCCGTGACGCCTATCCAGCCACTCCTCAAAGAGGGGTCTTACCGCCGCGATTGCGGCGTGCCCGAACAGGCACTGACTTGGAATTAATTTATATAAGCTTAAAATTTTTTATGCATAGTTTAATTTTATCGTAATCACTTTACTATTAATTGTAAAAAATAAATTGTACAAAAATAGCTTCAACCAACTGGTTGTAAGTACTCAAAAAACATTTCTCAAGATAATAAAGTATTGCTTAATAACCACAAATATATTATACCATAAACGTACAGGAATAATGCTCCAAACGTCCCTACATTATGATACGGAGAAAATGTGTTCCACCTTGACATTAACTTTACCTCAGAACGTCTGATAAAAACGATAAGTACATATCTGCCTAATATTTTCCTCCAAAGGCAATTAAAGCGATCGCTTTACCACCTACCTAGCTTAAACGGCACCTCCCTTATCTTAATTACCCCATAAAAGTAACCGATTTACACACTGCCAACAAGAAAAATACTCTCTTTTTTAAAAGTAATTAAAAATCAATATAAAAAGCATTACTTCCCAATAAAAAGGAAACGCGGTATTAAAATAAAAAGCCTAATAAAATTTTATGTTGATCATTATTACGTTCTGAGACTATAATAAAATTGAGGAAAAATATAGAATGATCGCGTAAATTAAATCGTGGCTTTATCCGATATATTATTCTTGTTGAGGTTACCTGAAACTTTTTAACATATATCGTTGCATTTTATAAGATAAGCAGAAAGTTGAAGCCAGAGATTTATGACAGCTATTTCTACACGCCTGTAGTTTTTGAAATAGTATGAAACTAGTTATAGTTCGAGAGCCTGCAAGTAAAATTTTGGAAACAATTGATGAAAATAGGAGCATTCGTAATTTATCATCATGTGCCATCCCTAATGTCAAATTGTTTGATATTGACGAGACAAGAGGGCCAAAGCCTGCCGGAGTCGCGGGACTTATCTCATTACCGTGACCCCGGAACACAAAGGGCTATTGAAGGACACCGTGGATTTTAGTCAGTACAAGTCTGACAGTCCCTCCCGCCCTGCCCGGGGTGACTCATTTGATGATTTTACCACGCTAAAAAAAAAAAAGCTTCTGTTGTGCTGCGTATCGCGGGTTTAATTTCCGTACAGAAAGAAAAAAAATAATAACTTAGGTACAGGAAGTTGTTCGGGGTTAGGTCGTTTGTGTATGTGAGTTAAAATATTTAATATAATAATATATAATAAGTCCGCCTATGTACCACTTTATGTACATGAAGTTTAAATAAATAAATAAACATAGAAGAAAAAACGCGGGGCCAAGTTTTAAAAAATAAAAATATTTACATGGTAAACTTGCCAAAACTCCTCAAAATATAACGTTTCGTTAATGAATATTACCAGTAAAGCTTAAGTATTCAATATAGAATAAATTAATCTATCAATACTTTCGCCATCGATATTTTACGATACAACTTTATACATCCCAATATCCCATATTACTTACGTAATACTAATATTTTAGCAGCGAGCTCTCGAACTATCGCAACTAGGTTACGAATTGCTGTATGCGGTAGAAAAAAAAGAAAATTTACGAGTGCACGTTACACGGAACGAACAGACATTCTGTGGTCTTTGCTTGTTTAGTTTTTTTTTTTTAAATATTTTTTCTTCTTTAGTGTCAAAGCTTAAGTAGAATGATGTTTTTAGGTTGTGGATATTACAAAATGAATGAAATATTGGACAATAGTGAAGTCTGATAGTCTCTTCCGCTCCAAGGGCGAAAGGACTCTTTGATCATTTTAAAACATACAAAGAAAAAAAAATGCTATGAAACTGTTTTATGAAGCCTATTACATTACAAAGTTTGACTTTGTATAAATATTTCACATTGAACATTTAGATAGATAAATAAACATGATCTTTTTTCTGGCCGTTAACAGTGGCGGTGGTCAACCTCAGCGAAGATTAGCCGTCAACTCGGAGAATAGCGCCAAATGTGCAGGCACTGATGCACTTTGTCCGACCCGTGAATTGAACCTAGAACCTCACACTCAGGTACTATAGGTACTCTATAATATTTGAGAAGTACCACTAGGTAACAAAACCAAACGTGAATGCTCACATACATTGAAACTGTTCCTTAATATCTTAACATTTCACACAACTGCCATGGGTAATTAACATTCAAGCCATGATCCGCAAATGAATACCGTTATTATTTTAATTAATTAATCATAAGTCACATACCATGTATTACGCCCCCTGCTGTTCACAAATCAATAGACTTCACCCCCTTTTCACCCCCCTCTGCTTCACACAACACATTAAACAACTTTGCATACATACTATTTCACTTTCGCTAACAACGTCAGAACAGTGGCTCTCAAAGGGGGTGTATTGAGACCCTTTTGGATTATCTGCGTACATTTCGGATAGCTTTCTTGATTGGTATTAAAATCAGTAATTAAATAATGAGAATTGAACCAAAATGTGATAATTAATTGAAGTTAATATCTAAAATGTAACCGCCTTCAAAAACAACCACAAAAAAGGGTAAAATAACCTACAAAATAACTTTTCTTTCAGAAGTCGGTGCCTTTATTTTTTTCATTTCATTGTCTTTTTTGCCACCGACTTCTGAAAAAAGTTATTTTGTAGGTTATTTTACCCTTTTTTGTGGTTGTTTTTGAAGGCGGTTACATTTTTTTGAAAAAGTTTTTTATTTTACTCTTTTAGTTTAAATATTCAACTCAAATTCTCGTCAAATAAATCTTTCTCTTACATGTATGTGCACTAAAATTTTGTAATCCGTAGCACCGGTAACAAGATCGCTCAAGTGCACAATAAGCAAATAAAATTCCCTATCTCAAAAACTACTGAACCGATTTTGATAAAACTTGCAGTATTCCGTAAGTAAAACAACACTTAGTACAACAAAAAAATAATTACTTAAATCGGACTTATAGTTCCGGAGATATGCGAACACAAACTAAATCAGTCGATGCCTACTCCAAGCCGTTGAGGAGTTGTACCTTCCATCATCAGCTCATCCACCTGAGATGATGATTATCAGATGCAAATATTTGAACAGCTTTAGAAAATATAAGAAAATGGTACTATGTGCCTATATAATTTGAAGGTTGCCCTCGATTTCCCTAGGATCCCATCATCAGATCCTGACCTGATGATCATGGGACCACTTGGGAAGTATACCCTTTCAAACAAAAGAAAAAATTTCCAAATCGGTCTAGGCGTCTTCGAGAAATCGGGGAACATACATAAAAAAAAAGATTCCGACGAATTGAGAACCTCCTCCTTTTTTTGAAGTCGGTTAAAAATAGTATTCAAGTAAATCTTTATATTTATAAGCAAAGAATGTTGACGGCCGCGGCGTGAGAGTTGCTTCATTCTCTAAGTTGCTATAATATGTTCTATAATTAATCCTAAAAAAACTAGTAAAGACTAACACACATAATTACTGATTTACTTTACCTACTATGTACATTCAAAACTTTCAATATCATATCACCATCTTAGAATTAATCATATTCACAATCTACGACCTTCAAAACTTTGATCACCGCTGAACTAGATACTTCTCACCATTTCTCAATATTCAGTGAACGAGGCGTTCTCGCTGTCACTGACACTCGCCCGTTAATTAATGTTCATATTAACTGAAATAATTATGTACACTGTATCCGAAGCGGACGGAATTCGACTTTTGGGGGATTTGTTTTTAGACTGAATTTTGCAGCTTCATAACAAAAAAAAAATCTATGAGGAACTGAAGTCTCCTCTTTGTTTCCCGATAGCTACACCTTTTTTTTTGCGTGGTAAAATCATCAAATGAGTCCTCCCGCCCAGGGCAGAGCGGGAGGGACTGTCAGACATGTACTGACTAAAATCCACGGTGTCCTTCAATAGCCCTTTACGTTCCAGGGTCACGATAATTGGGTAAGTCCCGCGACCCCGGCAGGCTTTAACCCTCTAAAGGGGAAGGCCCGTCATTTTGCTGACACTCTTTGAAGCGCGCGTGGAACTCAACGCGCCGTCGACCCGGGCATGGTCCATGGTCGGGCAGCGAGACGCCCATTACTCGCTGCCCGCATGCCCGCGCCTTGGGTGTCCGGAGATCGTTTTGCGACGTCCGTCACCGTAGGCGTCTACCACTGCGGCTGGGGTGGAGGGAGGACGCTGTCCTCTCCCTCACGCGGCGCGCCTCCTCCTTTCATAGCATGACTGCTTCGCAGAAGGAGGCGACTGCTTCCCACTCCGTCTCGCATGGCCTCGACCAATGCCGGGCGCGAAAGGTCTTCGCCTGTCGCCGTCGTGAGGACACGGCGGTGCTCTGGCCAAGTGGAGCAGTCCTGCACCGAATGCTCCACCGTGTCCTCCGGGCGATCCTCGCAGTGATGACACCCAGGCGTTTTTTCGTCGTATGGTGTGAATTTATCCAGTCCTAGTACATTTACACAAAAAACTTTTCTTTCGAAAGTCGGTGGCAAAAAGTCAATGAAATAAAAAAAATTGTAGGTTATTTTGAACTTTTTTGTGGGAAGTCGGTTACATTTTTTTTTTTTAAGTTTTTTTTTTCCTTTTCAGTTTCAATATTCAACCCAAATTATTGTCAAATCCATGATTTTCTTACATGTAGGTACACTAAAATATAATCCGTAGCACCGGTAATAACATCGCCCATGTATGTACTCTTACACAATGAGCTAAAAATGAAAACTACTGCACGAAACTGAATGAAAATTTTATGGGACCAAATGCCAGGTATACTGTATCGAACAAAAAAAGAATCATCTAAATCGGACCAAAAACCTCGGAGTAATCAGTATAGACAATGATGAAAAATTTTTAGGTTTTTGTTGATTAGGTTGATTTTTCAAAAAGTGCTAGTCCGATTTCGATAAAATTTTATTGAGACCATTCGGAAAGTATACCCTTTGCAACAAAAAAATATTTTTTTAAATCGGTTGGTAAACGACGGAGTTATGCCCGAACAAACATAAAAAAACATCCGAATTGAGAACGGAACTTTTGGAAGTCGGTTAAAAATGTGAATAAAATAATCGTATGAAAATAACTTATAACACAAATAACTGGATTGCTGTCATGGACTAACGCCCGCACAAGACAGATTTCACGACACAGAGGCCAACAGTGTCCGAATAATAGGAAAATTATCGTCTGATATAATCTGATGTGTTCAAAAATATATTTGATAACAATTACCTTACAGTTACCAACTATTCACAGCTTCTATCTTTTTGGTAACGGAAAAAGAATCACTTCGAAAAACCCACAATTATAACTCGTAAGATTTTAGTTTATAAAAAGAATACCTTACTTACTTATGAGCAAGCATTTATTTCTTCCAAGAAAGACGAAAAGATAACAAGTTTCCTACAATTTAACAACGCTAACAAATTCAGAGCATGCTAAACACGTACAACGATATAAATAAAATGTTTACAACTTTTGTTTACGACTTCTGCACTTATGCACTTGCGACCCCAAAACGTATAATACGGTTCTGCCAGGGGGTTTTTGAAGTTTTAGCTTCGCATTTATAGTTGGTGCCAGTTAAGATGTCAATAGCGGACATTGACCCCTACCTAATAAGTCCTCGTATAATGACATAAGATCAGTATTAGCATTTTTATAAAATACCGAATAAATTAGTAAGTATATTGTAAGGATATAAGTATCTGTATTCATAAGATATCAAAATGGTATAAATATTTCACCTATACCTAAGATTTTATATTATTTTTATCTTTAAGACTCACAAGTAAACACTATCATATCACAGAAAAATGCTAATTCTGATCTTATGTCATTGTACGAGGACTTATTAGGTAAAGGTCAATGTCCGCCATTGACATCTTAACTGGCACCAACTATAGAAGAAATGGGTTTAATACAAGTCTTCACATTTTGGACTACACTTACTACGATCTTAGCCGTTTCGTAGCGCTTCGTAGCGCTACGACGTAAAGCGTAGCTAATGCGCTACGACGTAGCTTATTCTGAATTTAATCCATCGGAAACCGTTTGACATTGTATGGTCCCTGTTTTGGTAAAATCATTTGTTTGATGATGATATTATCACTGAACATAATGTGAGTGATGGTCAGATACCCAGAATTAAATTATTTACTCAATTCACACGGGACCAAAACAGTTTGTTAGATGTCACATGTATTCGAAAATATGGGTCTAGAACTAATAATTGTGCGGGCATGCGGGCGGCGAGTAAAACTCGCCGACCATGTACCATGCATCGCTGTCCGACCCGCCCGGGTCGACGGCGCGTTGTGTTCCACGCGCGCCTCAAAGAGCGTCAGCATAATGACGGGGCCCCCGTTTAGAGGGCCACAGCCTTGCCGGGGTCGCGGGACATACGTATACCGCGACTCCGGTACACAAAAGGGATACCGAAGGACACCGTGGATTTTAATCAGCACAAGTCTGTCAGTCCCTCTAAAAAAGAACTAATAATTATACCGGTTAATGTTTTCCTTTACCGTTTTTAAAGCAGTGGTGATTAAATAAATTACATAAAACAATGCACCGGCCATACGCCGCATACCCAATGAGCTGTGGGTCGAAATAACCACTTTGTGGAGCCCTGACACAGCCAAAAGGCGTAGCGGTAGACCTCGTAGAAGATGGCGGGACGAACTTGACAGAACCAATGACCAGTGGTCCACTTTGGCCCTGGTTCGTGAAAACTGGAAAGCATAGAGCCTTTCCCCAGCAGTAAGATGATGTAGCCTAGTAGTAGTAACACTACGGCGCGGCGTTGTACACTTTTTTTGTAATGGGAAAAAATGTAACACTCGCATCTTGGTCACGTGACCCTGGTCGAAAAAGCATAAGACGTAATTTAAATAAGCGCCATCTATCGCTCTTAGCGTGAACCACGTAGAAACGTAAAAATAAAGAGGCAAACGATAGCTTCCATTTTAATCGTGCAAGACCATCTATCGAGCATTTATATGAAAATATTTGTGATTTGACACCTGTACGACACTAACAAGGCGTAACAAAATTCGTTAATATCATATCTTTACCACTCCAGTTTTAAAATATGACACAGTAATAAAAAAGTTTTCACTTCTACCGGCACTCCTGGAGTGCAAACCGTCGTTTTGTTTTATCATAGTTAAATCATGAAATGAATCCTCCCACCCAGGGCGAGACGGGAGTGACTGTCAGACTTGTACCTGGCTAATCCACGGTGAGAATTCAATAGCCCTTTACGTTCCAGGGTCACGGTTATCTGATGAGACAGTCCCACGACCCCGGATCACGGTACCACCAGGCCAGGCCACAATTGCATTTACTCACTGAAAGTTTGTTCGGAATTTCAACATAATAATCCAATTTAATCTACCAAATTGCCGGCGTTAGCGGAAAATAAATGTATTTGTAATTGTATGTAGGTCAGTACGTCCGTCATTTGTAATTAACTTTGAACCAACAACCAAAGCTGGGCTGAACCAAATAATCCGTTCCTTTTGTAATTCAAAGGTACCTTTTTAACGTTAAACTAAAATACAATAAGTTTGTCCACCGAAAGGATTCAATCAGAGTGTAGATTATTATCAAAAAAACTACATGTGGCACTCGGAGACTGCCGCGGTGAAGCTATTGTTAAACATTTTTTTTTATTTATAAGAAAAATATCACCTACCGCGTGTATTTAACGAGAATATAATTTATTTAAAATGTTTGTGGTGCACTACTGTAATAAAGAACTTCTTTGTTGTAGGAGAATTTTATAAGTAGGTTTCATTGTGAAAACTCCTTTTGTAGCTGGCCGTTTAGAATCAGTAAGAAAAAGTAAATTGTCTTTATGACGGATATTTATACGATTGCCGAAGTCTCCCCAACTGAAACGACGTTAGACGATGCGTGGTGTCAGGTATTTTCCTTAGGTTTTTTCCTTAGGTTTTTACGTTGGGTTTTTGGGAATTCGGTCGCCGTGCCGCGCCGCGCTCAGAGCCCGCGATAAAAGCTTGTGACCCGTATCTTTTCTTTTGTTACGTAAACCAAAATTGACAAAAATAGAACGCTTTTAACCGATTTAAAAAAATGGGAGATTTTGTTTTAAGGAATTTTTTATGTGTTTTTCGGTTTGTCAAAGACGCTTAAACCGTAAAGATGATTTTTGAGGAAAGAAAAATTCAGTTGCAAGTGGGATTCGAACCCGCGTCTTCTGGATAAGTACTCCAGACGCCTTAACCAACTAGGCTATTGCAACTCACACTTGCAACTCATATTTACGATACGCGTCGCATGCGTTAATGCGTTTAAAAATAATTAATACGCTTGAACCGATTTGGAAAATTCTTTTGTTTGAAAGAGATGGTCCCATTTTTTTATACCGTTATGGCGATAAACAATCATTCAGCCCACCTGATGGTGTACGATCACCGTAGCCTACGGACACCACAGGTATCGCTTGCGCGTTGTCAACTCTGCAGAAAGTTTTTCCCGCCCTTTTTGAAGAGCCTCAGAAGAGAAACCTCATAACTCTATTTATTATCATTCTCACGACAATTACTATAAAGATGCACTTCTAAAATGTTCTGTCACGACCACAAAACGATAATTTAAAAAGAAGCATTAATAAAAACCGCCTCAAACCATAATTTATTTAATGCAAAACGTTCCTTGGAAATACAATCGCATAAAAATGGGTAGGTAATTAAAATATCTAAAGGAATAAAAACATCTTGAAGGGGAAATAATTTAGTATCCGAACGAAATGAAAAAAAAAGGAAAAAATGGAAGAGGAGCCGCCCCAATGAATAGGCTATAAGAGTTATATTTATTCAAGATCATAATTAACGATGTTTCGCAACGATTTCAGTAATTATTCATTTACTTTGGAAAATTGAGCCTTTAAAAGGGGTTTGTAGGTAAATATAAAGGGACGGATCGAATATTTTGAGTGCTTCCTGGTATTATTTTTCTTGAAAGGGTTTTGACCGACTCCAAAAAAGTGTGACGTTCTCATTAGTGGAAATGTTTTTGTTTTAATGCTTTGAGTATTATATTTATTTTTTGTGTAATCACGTAAATTGAGCTGCAACTCAATCTCCACATTTTTAAAACAACAATTTTGTATGATTTATTTTCTACATAACTTAAAAACTTGAATCGGTTTCCATTCCGTCTTACTACAAAAAAAATAAACATCTGTTGAACACTTTTCTAAAAAAATTCACAACGTCAAAACGGCATTTGACGTTGATATTAGGATTGTTTTCCAATTACACTTTTTTTAAACATGCGTTCAACGTTTTTATAGTACGACGAATTTCGTTTAAATCTACTATACATATGAAAATAAGTCGGGTTTTCCTTCCTGACGCTATAACTCCAGAACGCATGAACCGATTTCCACGGTTTTTCATTCGTTGGAAAGGTCTCGGGCTCCGTGAGGTTTATAGCAAAGAAAATTCAGGGAAAAAATTTTTTTTTCTTCTTCTTTTATCACCAAACGAAATGTTACATAAAACGAAGCCATCTGGTGGCGAAACGGAGTACGCTGGGTTTGCTAGTGACTTATAAAATCCACGACATATTTATGGCTAAGCACAAGTAGGCTTACTAACAATAAAATAGCATTTATAAATACTTAAACCCTTTTAACGCTAAAGACTCAAAACAATACAGCCACAATCAAAAACGCTGACAAACAACAAAAGAACACAGTCCATCTTACCAAGCTTAAAACCTTTATCTAAAAAGCGAACCTCTCCTAAAAAACATGGAAAGATCTCGACGCCCTCTCGTCTGCCGAGGAGTTAGTAATTGGAATGATTAATGTCCCTCTCGGATGCGTGCGGCCGAAGCTAATTATAAATAATGAATGAATGGATCGCGACAACGATGCAGGAATGAGCCGAGTTGATTATGAAGGATTAGAGGGAAGATACTGATTTTGGGAAGTTATTTTTGAATGATATCTTAATGTTGGTGGAGGTACAGGTGCACACCAACCTAACACAATCTTTCAACCTTATCACAATAGTGGAAGTTTAATATGTGATTAGTAAATTAAAAAAAATTACCTGCTGGCGTCTGTAATACGATAAAAAAATTAAAGTCTTGATAGATGCTTTGATTTTTAAATAGATACATATATTTAATGAGTATGAATACGAAAGACAAAAAATACATGTGGCACTCGGAGACTGCCGCGGTGAAGCTATTGCATAACATTTTTTATTTTATTTTAAAAGAATTAAATCGCCTACTGCGTATATTTAACGAGAACCTAATTTATTTAAAATGTTTGTGGTGCACTACTGTAACAAAGAACTTCTTTGTTGTAGGAGAATTTTATAAGTAGGTTTCATTGTGAAAACTTCTTTTGTAGTTGGCTGTTTAGAATCAGTAAGAAAAAGTAAATTGTTTTTATGACGGATATTTTTATGATTGCCGAAGTCTCCCAACTGAAATGATTTTAGACGATGCGTGGTGTCAGGTACTTTCGTTAGGTTTTTGGAAATTTTTTGAATCGGTCGCAGCGCCGCGCCGCGCTCTGAGCCCTCGATAAAATCTATGCAATAGCTTAAAAATTGTCAGAAAACTGACGGGCCTCCTTTGGGCCAAACGCTAGCCAGTGTCGCGGTACTGTCTGAGAATGTTACCGTGACCCTAGACGGTAAAGAGCAATTGAAGGAACACGGTGGATTCTAGTCAGTATGAGTCTGACAGTCATTTCCACTATTCCGATGGCAGATGGACATCATCATCATCATCCACTGCCCGTCTTCACCCACTGCTGGGTATAGGCCTCTCTTTGTTTGTGCCAAACTCCACTGTCTTGCGCCAGCTTCATCCAGGACACTCCCGCAATGGCAACAATGTCGTCTGCCCATCTCGCCGCCGGACGACCAACACTTCTTTATCCATTCCTTGGACGCCACGGTCACAGTTTTACTCCACCTGCCGTCACCGCGCCTTGCCCGGTGTCCTGCCTAACTCGATTTGAGAATGACACATTTAATGAATTGACCACCTAGAAAAAAAGGTTCTTAGCGTTTTCCTGTGTTTCTTGTTTCCGACGGACCCTATCAACATCGGAAACCTGAATTTCTTTCAAACCTGCCCCTCTTATCACAACTCCTTCTAATCAAGCCCCCTCGTGTAAACAACCTATTCATAAACTTAGTTAAAAGGGGAAGCCCTCATGGCCTGAGGCAATACTTGCACTCGATGTTTCCTGCAAGGATTTGTAATTTAAAACGAGATGACAAAGAAAGAATACCTGTTTTCTTTTTTTTTTCTTAATTCCTGTTGTCTTTTCTTTTTCGTTTTAAAAGTCTTCTTACTTTAAAAAAGACACTAAGAATTTCTCCTGTTTCGTGAGTTTAGATCGCCGTCCGATCGAGGACTAGGCCACAAACATCGTGTGTCGTGTTTCACGTGCGCCACAAGGATCTATCAGCAAATTGTTGGGGCCACTACTTCCAAACGCCTGCCGGAGACAGTCCGACAGCAGACTGTCTTCAAAAAGCACAGCGGCGCTAAGACGCAAAGGGCATGTAAAGGAACACGATAAAAGCCTTACAAAAACCTCTCCAATATTGATGATTCAGTGTTTATACTGCTCAGTTTCTCGTTTCACATTTTGCCCTTACAGCTCAAAAGGCAGCTGAAAATATACAATTACAAACGTATGTCCAAAATTTCCTAAATCCACGGTTTCGTCACCGTATCATTATTTAATTACCACCTACCCTTCACGCTCGTATCTGGCCATCGATCCTCATTAGTCATCCGCCTTTTTGGTCACCAAAGAAGTCTAGTGCCAAACCTAAGCATTTGTAAAGAGGCTCACGGCGTTAAGTCATGTCGCCATTTAGGCTTTTGGGGGTACCAAAGGGTTCTGCTTATCCTAGTTAAAAGAGGCTTAGTAAATTGTTTAGTGGATAAAACCGCTGTACAATTTTAATGTATCAGATTTTGTTTCACATGTTTCTTTTTTGAATTTTTCTAGAGAATTAGAATCTTTAACGACAATTTCATGCGAGCCGTTAAACCTTTACATAAAGGATAACCTGAAATTGGTTAACATTTTTTAAAGATAGATTTTGCACCCTTGTGCGAAAAAATTAACAGATGACCGTTTTTTACAAGACTGCCCAAAAAAGTAGTGTTATAGCGGCCATACACCATACTGCCTATCGTACAATCGGCATGACGCTGCCGATTTGATCAGTTAGATTTGACCGTGTGTGGGCGTGGAATCCATCAAATTGGCATGATCATGCCGATTTGATCAAATCGATTTGATCAAATCGATTTGATCAAATCGGAATGATCAAACTTCAAATCGGCAGCAGTGATACCAACTTAGCAACTTTATAGCTAGATCTAGCTAATATTCGGTAGCTACTTTTTAACCGACGTAAAAAAAAGGAGGAGGTTCTCAATTCGAAACGTTTATTTTTTTGGAACGAAGTTCCTTATGGCGCGTTGCGAAAGGGGGCTAGGCGGAAAAAATTGTCACGACACTTTTTACAGTGGAGTGGAGTGGAAAAAACTGGTTCAAGCGATTTTCGACCTTATTGACATTTAAAATTTAGTTTGTTTTTTCTCACATTCTCGTTAGCTAACATTGCTCCTTCATTAAAATCCGGTGTTTGCATAAATGTCAATAAGGTCGAAAATCGCTTGAAGGTCGGAAAACATTTGCTTAACGATAAGCAAATGTTTTCCGACCTTCACTTGTATTACCAACTGATTCCCACCAGTGGGATAGACCGGTAAAAAAACAAGTCGGTAAAACAGTAGCTAAAAAGTTAAGCCACAACTTTTATAAAATTGTAGCTGTCGGTCACCGAATAATAGCTAGATCTAGCTATAAAGTTGCTAAGCTGGCATCACTGCTGCCGATTTGAAGTTTGATCAAATCGATCGTCATGCCGATTGGACGATAGGCAGTATGGTGTATGGTGTATATGGACGAACTGCCAATTTGATCAAATCGATCGTCATGCCGATTGTACGATAGGCAGTATGGTGTATGGCCGCTATTAGAATAACAAAGCGTTTACGTCGGTAATCTGACCTTTGCAGCTGAAAAACTAATAATAAATAGCGTAGACGAGACATAATAAGGGAGAATCCCGCCAAGAACCTGTCAAAAATCCATTAGCGCAAAAACAAGCCACAGAGATCTAGTTAAGATGTAAATCATGAATATTCTCACCAAAAGATACTGATAACACAGTTAAGAGGTTTAAACGTAATCCTTCCGAAACAAAGCGCGCTTGAGTGTTTCAGGAAGAATTTCAGGTAAAACAGAGATTAATCTTGCAAATCTTGTCGCTTTCGCTTTTCATACTTGACTTTGTCTGAAATTATCACAGCATTTGAATAAATGGAATTTTGTGAAAACTGACGTAGATTTTAAGTCTTTGAATAAGTACCTATTCAATTTTCTATTTGACCTCTGTAACATTTTGTATGTATGTAGCTTATTTAAAACATTAATTTTAAGGGAGGGAAGTAATCAAAAGTTATTTATAATCGCTCCTTTCGCGAAGCCTAGAAGAAAATTTTAATTTCGCTCCCCTTAGAATTCCAATCAAACCACTCCATTAAAATCTCATTTAAACATGTTTTAACAGCAATAACGAGTCAATCAACTCTTGGCAAAGTAGGTTATTATTTCTACATAAAATACTTATAAATAAAATTAATTTCGCCAAGAAAACCGATCCAAAAGTAACTTTGCGAAATTACAAAACAAGCTTTGGGGTAACCTACAATAAATATTCTTGAAAACTCCCTCTTACAAACTAAAAACTTACAATATCCGCGATAACCGGTCCAATCCGCCTTAGACCGGTTCGAACTTGCCTGAGCCGGTCCAAACTTGTATTAGCCAAGTTCATTTCACGGAACTATGGGCGGAGTATAAATTTTTCATAAAACTGACGTCAGAATTAAGTGGTTCCGTACTTTTTGATGAGGGTTTGTAACTTGCTGGCAAGTTCTGAGTTACTAATTTATCTGAGGAACGTCTGGACCCGACTCAATGTTCGGGGACAATTTCAAGTGTCTGAACGGTTTTTACTTATGGCTATTTGATGGTGTGGCTGATATGTGAAAGTTTTGAGCAGCTGATGATTTAAATATGTTATAAGTGTGCCTTTTCCTAGCTTTTGAATATTAATGGGTCATAAGAATAAGTATTAGTTGAGCAATGGGCTCTACTGGGTAAATTCGTTCATATCCATTGTCATTGTTTATAACGCCGTCAATCTTATATCCACATTTACATCATAAGCATAATCGAATTACATATATTCCCACAGAGGAAGAAAAGCATATTTCCACATGAGCTGTGTTAGTTGATGGATGTCACTTAAGGCCGTTTTCAGAGTTCCATAACTCAAAGAATAAAATTGAACCTTTAAAGGTTCAATTTATTGTCCGTCTGTCAAGACCCGTTTTCTTAGGAACGTGTGGAGATAATAATATCAAGCTGAAATGAATATGAGCAGAGCAAAATCAAACTTTTAAGTCAACGCAATTAAAAGAAACGGCCGTTTATTCCACATATTTAAAGGAATAAGTCTGAAATGTGGCACTTTATAGCAATATAGCAGAAGTTTGACACTATTCCGATTGATAGTGTAACTGAATTTAAAATGTCACTTACGGGATATCTTCCGCGTTGTGCGGGTTGGGTCAACCCGCGATCATTGCGCTTGCAACAGCGTCGAAATATCGGGAACTCAAATAAAAATATAATCACGGAAGATATCCCGTAAGTGACATTTTAAATTTAGAGACAAACCGTGAAAGTTTAAAACAGTTGATAGTGTAACGTAATAGCGTCCACATAGAACGAGCAGCCTCGCGAGGCATTTACCGCGCGAAGCAGCTCGGTTAGTGTGGACACATGGTGCGGACTTGGCTCGGCCGAGGAAAGCGTGCGCGCTACCGCGGGCGATCGAGGTATTCCAGGAAGGGCACCCGCTGAAATGGCACCTGAGCGAATGGCTCCTAAGCTATTCCACAAACGGCACCTATCAAAATTTTTTGCAGGTGCCCTTAGTGGAATAGTTTTACATCTAGCATTTTATTCCACATAGGGCACCCACGGATCCTACTAGTGCTGGGACATTTTTTTTAGGACAAGAATATGAAAAAATCTATTAAAATGACTGATTTTAATAGTTTTTTTCATTTTCTTTTTTTCGAGTTTAGAGCAAACAACAAATTAATGTACTAGGCATGCAGGGGCAGACCGAGAGTTTGTGGGGCCCTGGGCTAATCGACCGAGCGCCCGAGCCATCCAGTGTCGGCTTTTGTTTTTTGCTCGCGTATATTGTTTCGTGTCTCGGTCGAGAAACAATTGCGCGTCCAAACAAAGCAAGCAGAGCGAGGCATTTGCCGCGCGAAGCAAATACCTCGCATGGCTGCTCGCACTGTTTGGACGCACCTAATCACGAAACGTTCAAAACAATTAATGATAAGATTCAGCATCGATGAGTGGCATTGCGATAGACTAATTGATAAGACCTTTGGAGTACTTATTCAGAGCCGCGTCCCACTTGCAGCTGATTTTTTACATTCTACTTCAACTTATTTACAAAACATTACGAAGAATTTGAAGCTATGGCTCTTTCACATTTTTATTTTTCCATTAGGTACATCCTGGCGAAATTAATAAGAGTATCTCATGACTTCAAGTGGCTCTCTTTGAACGGTGGAATTATAGGCTTTCAGGGAGATTTGACTGTTCAAGTAATTAAATTAAATACCTCCAAAGGTTGAAATGGCGTAGCAGATGTTTTTTCTAAGTACCTTCTTACTTATTGGAAACTTTTGGGGAATTTTGTTAATAACATTGAATAATCAACTTGATGCTCTTTGACTGCGTAATTTTCCACGATGAAAATGTTCCATTTCGTATTCTATGAAGTTGATACCACTCAAAAGTCTTTCCACGTGTCACGTGTGATCTTCAAGTGAATAATAACATATAATCATTTATTACGCAAAACAATCCTTATTACTTATTTAAAATGCCGTTGACGCTTTTTAGACAAGTGTTCATTACAGTTGTTTAACTTTCTTGTAGTGAAACGAATAGTGTTAGTAACAATATACTTAACAAGCAATCGTCATAAGCAGGCGTTGTGATGGCTAGCCGTACGGTTTAATAAGAAATCATAAGTTCGAAAACAAGCTGGCATTGGCATTTAAACTGCACACCGACTGCAGCTTGCAGTTCAGCTGCAGCTCGTGCAGATAACGTGCTACACGATTATTCTGCAGTTTTATTGTAGTTGTACTCATTAACCTTATTTCTTACTAATATTTAAAAAAAAGTTTGTGAGTATGTATACATACATACTCACAAACTTTTTCTCACAACAAAAACTTGAACGCATTTGGAGTATTGCATAGATCAGGGGTTCCCAAACTACCTAATCAGTTGATACCAGGTTAATAGTAAAACAATAATACCTGGTTCCCAACTCCACGAAATCAGAACACGTGAATCTGGGTTTGTTGCTGAAAAAGAGATCAATGAGACTATCCTCTTCTTTCTGATGGACATTTTATAAGAATCTTGGTTCTAAGCAATATCAATTCGGAGAATGGTCGACCCTCGCGTCTCACGACGCCCCTCAGTACTCTCTGCGATGCACCAGGGCGTCGCGACGCACAGTTTGGGAACCCCTGGTAAAGATCGTTTATAACCTGAACTGGCTATTTGTAATATAATAAATGACAATTCTAATAAGTCCATCATTTTGAGTTTTGAAAAATATAAGATACGTATTATTTCTTTTGTAAAATCAATAAATATTTACCAAGACATAACGCATCAAAACTCCAGAGTGGGGGCTCGTGATGTCAGAATTCAATAGAAATTGTATTAAACTGTGACGTATTGCTAATTTTGGAAGAGTTATATCTCCGACAATTTTGGTTAACGTAACAAAAAGTTAAAATACGGGTCGAATATATTTGATAATCTAACTGACTGACGGATTAATTAGTTTTTTTCAGCCAAATACCCAATCTAAATATATATAACTCAAAGGTAACTGACTGACATAGTGATCTATCAACGCACAGCCCAAACCACAGAACGGATCGGGCTGAAATTTAGCATGCAGGTAGATGTTTTGACGTAGGCATCCGCTAAGAAGGATTTTGATCAATTCTACCCCAATGGGATTAAATAGGGGATGAAAGTTTCTATGAAACTTTGTCAATTTTAAACCGATCGGGCTGAGACTTTGCATGCATAAAGCTACTTTGACGTAAGCATTCCCTAGGAAAGGATTTTGATAAATTCTACCCCTAAGGGGATAAAATAGGCGATGATTGTTTATATAAATCTTCTTAGATTTTCGACTGATTGAACTGAAATTAAAGATTGGAGCTACTATAATGAAGACGTCCGCTTAAATAGGACTTTGATAAATTCAACCCCCATGGGGCTAAAATAAGGCATTATGGAGGATGTAAATTAATAATAATACTTCTTAACGCGAGCTAAAAAGCTAGTTAACAATAGGATGTTTTTTTATCCCGGTATTAAGTATCCGTGGCTGTTGCCGCTCCCACAGCTAATCCATCCTTTATCCCATCCACAGACCAACCTAGGCAAGCGCCACTTAACCTCGTAGATCGACCCGTGAGGCTGCTGCATTTACCTACACGCTCCTCAGAAACACTCAGACCTATATAAACTCTTCGTTCAGCAAAACGCCAACTATTTCTCAAAGGCAACAACTTCCAAGGCCTTTTAATACCAGTAATTATTCAAGAAAAACTATTACAAACTTTTATATAATAAAGTTGCTGGTACCAGCTGGGCCTTATTACACAAGTGTTATAACTATCCCAGAGCTTTATTGTCTTCATTATAAGTGTGAAATATTAGCTATCAAATAAAGAAAATGAACATTCAATTAAATTAAATAAGGCTATGTTGGGGGCTGTAACTTATAAACATACAAAGAAAATACAACCTTAGTTAAAAGAATAATAGAGTTAATTTTCCTCTGGAAGCCTTCCCCTATAACTTGCCGTCGAGATAAGGAAAGAGGCACTCGAGGTCTAATTCGAACCGTTAATTATTTTTGTATCCCCTGTCAAAGGAAAACAAAATTAAAGAATATTTTATAACTAAATAATGTATCAGTTGGAATGAGGTCGGCACTCGGCATTAATTATTATGGGAAGTAAATGGTCATTTGGATATTTTCTTTGTTTAAATGTTTTTTTTTTTCTTCTTATTTTGTCACTAACAAGAACCCGTAAGTTATTATTAGCAATTAGATTTTTGAGGTTAAGCAACCCTTGCCAAGGTCGATCTCTAGATTGAAAATATAACGAAACCGTCCCTTAAAATAATGTTACAGGTAGCTGTCACTTTAAAACGTTGCCCGAATCTAAGAATTTCTCCTGTATCGTGGGTCAGTTTACAAACATTTGAAATGAAATGATGTATTAAAATGAAATGAAATGATGAAATGATGTTTATTTTTGCAAGTAGGTTATATCAACACTTTTACACGTCTTTTCATAAAACTAGGAGGGGCTGGTGTTTCGTACCTGACTACTCTGAGAAGAAACATTCGAAACAACCTCAGAGGTCACAGTCTCTTTTAAAGTCCAATTTAAACTGACATACACAAACACCTAGACCTGGAACAACTACTTGTAGATTACCTATTAATACTTGTTACGTGCGGCAGGCGCGGTCCGAAGGGGGGGTCACAGGGGACATGACCCCCCCCCCAAAATCTAAGGTCACATTGAAAAATCTCAAAAATTTGCCAAATAATAAAAGGAAATTTCTAACTATCCCAAAGGCGATAAATTTATAGTTTACTGACATCTTGTGCAATATGTCTTGTGCAATAATGTTTATTTTATTCCGGATAGGTACCTATTTTGTATTAGTGTAGTGAGTGACCCCCCCAAGGCTGCGACCGCGCCTGAGTCGTGCGGGAATCGAACCCCTGTCACGCAGCGCAGCAGTTGATCGCCCTGCCACTACCCCAACCGAGCAGTTGTCGTCAATCCTCCCGATTCAAATTCGAACTCGACTGTCTGATCTCATTCTTTGAACATATAGGATAGATCTAAAGGCGTGACCTGGCAAGTGGACATACTTACGTATCGATAGATAGATAATTCATTAAATTCATCAACAAGTAGTTCAAACACGTGTACATTTTGTTCTCTTAGGTACATTTGAAATAGCCAGTGACTGAAAAACAGGCCGATACTGAAATATCTTTGAATTGCAAACGAAAAGACGATGACAAATACACGCGGATGCGGATCGTCCCAATTTCACCACTAGTGTTGTACCGGTGTGATGATTTTTGTCGAAAAATTAAGTTCTTATTTACGAGTATAAATGCGAAAGTTAGCTTGTCTGTCATTTCTGTTTTGCATGATTGGCACACCAGTAGATCATAACTTCGATTGGGACATAGAAATTTTTTAACTTATTAGTTTTAGGCCTCCTGCAGACACACGCGATTAATCGCGCGGGGCGACATGTCGCGGTCCATTCGCAGTAATTTTAGAGTGGAAATTAGCTTAACTCGCTATCGCAGCGCGATTAATCGCGTGTGTCTGCAGGAGGCTTTACGTTCCTGTGGGATATTTTTTTGACCTAATTAAAAAATAATCAGTTATTCGTACATAAACGCATGCCGATTTTTTAAGGGAGTAGGCAGAAACTGTAAAGTGCTATCTGCGACGATCCTTACCTACATACTCTTTTCGCCTCATCCAAATCAATCAGTTGTACCTACTGCTTCTTCATCTCCTAGAAAATCAAATCAATTTGCTACAGCTGTAATCTGTATATACTTTTCACAAGTTATAATTATCTGCGGTTCGAGGTTCAATCATCAGTGAAGCTCATTAACTACAATTTAATCAAATAATTACCATTTGAACAACCAGTATGTATTGCTAGCAATATAAATCACTTTGTTGTGGAATAGAACTAGGTTTGTAAAGCCGATTTAGGTACATGATTTCAATTACCTTTCGTGGGCACCAAACGGGGCATAAAATGGAACTGTAGATCATCAGCTGATCAATGAGTAGTATATAAATGTAATGCCAGCGATACACGAATACTTTTATGTATGATTTGACTAATTTAATGTCTGGACTTTAAAAGGGACGTCTGAGCTTGTTTTGACTGTATCTCAAAGTAGTCAGGTACGAAATACCTACCGGCCTCATCAAGTTTGTAACAGAAACGACGCACGGGTAAAAATGTTTTTTGAACCTACTTCCATAATAAATACCCAAATTTTGCCCTACACTAGGAATTTATGGGGCAAAGTTATTTCAATAAAATTTGTAAATAATAAGTACTTATAGGTAATAACTACGAGACAAAAATTCCAGGCTTTGATGCAGGATGCAGAAACAACTCTTCCGCCCCCATTCACATGCCATGCAGGAAGCGGTCCCACCCTGCATGGATAAGCACCTCCCTTCATTGACATTGTCAAGGAGACGTTGACAAGACAACCGCTCAGGCATGAAAATGTTCCTGCATCAAAACCTGGATTTTCTTCCGCAGAATTAAAACTAAATAATTTTATTTAACGGTTGTCATTTTTCACAAAGAAACGCCTGATTCCTTAATTTTAAATTTATTTTTACCGATTGTAAACAAACATTGTTCAGCACAATTTTGAACATCCTATGAGTAGATTACATAGCTAGGTTGATGCATAACTTAAAACGACGTCCCAAGATCTTAACCTTGGCCGACATTCTCGCCCCTTGAGTATATAATGTCGTTGTTGTCAAACAGAGGTGGGTAGGACAAGGGGTGCATATTTAAATAATGTAGCCACAAAGCTTTGAAGGTGTGTGCTTAGATATACGATGTCGCTCAAAAATTGATACTTCTATGCATTTTTACGAAACCTTTCCCGTTGATACTGAAAAAGATGAAGAATATTTACTTATTTATATGATAATAATTTGTGATTCAATAGGACATATTCTATAAAAGCAGATACCTATTCAAACAATTTCAAGTCCTAACACTCAACAAATTTGACCTCAAAATACGAACATGTGAAATAGAATACATAATGGAGTTCATAAAGTATGCGTTAGTGAACAATTTATCACGGCTGTTGACAACCAAAAGCGAAGCTAAGATAATTATATAAATAACTGACCATTTCCACTTCAAAATTAATTTTTAATTACGTGTATGACCATACTTCCTTTTCCAAATTTCTAGTCATAAACTGTTACCAAAATGTACAAAACAAAAACGTTAAAATACGAAAAGGACAGCGTTGATTAGTTGACCCATTTATTCGAGCTACCAGCGCTCCTATTTCCATCCTAAAATTGATGTAAATTCACCCGGCCAAAAACCGAATGTCCCAAAATTGTCCAATCACATATTCACACAACACTATCCGAGGCTTGTTTCATCTGGCCCGCAAAATGGCTGCGGTACGGCCGGTGCCGTAAATACGAACAATAGATGCATTAGCACCATTTTTTCTATTCCAACCGAAAATAATGGACACATCGATTGGACAGTTCCAAAGCATTTGTTTGTAAGTTTTTGTAGGTAAGTATGACTTTAGTAGTCTTTTGTCGACGTGACGGGAACAAACCTCGACGGGTGAGTAATTTGTAGGACAATAAGGAGTAATGGATTTGTCAAAAACAGATATTAGGGAAGAATGGCGAATAATTCGATTTGTAAAACAAGGGGCTGGGAGGACTAACATTGTTTGACAGTGAGTCTAAAAGCTGTGAGTTGTTTAATTGGTGCTGAAAAGATACTTACTAGGTGCTTTAAAATTAATGTAGAACAGTATACGTTTGTATTTAATTTTAGATAAAAGCTCTCATTGTTTTAATTTATTAACTGGCAACTGTGTCACGAAACGAAGAGATCTAATTTCAAATTAAGCTTTTATAATTAACTATCTTATCCCGCGGCGTTGCCCGCGTGAATATGAGTAATTATCTCACGAGAACGTCATACCGGGATGAAAGTTCATCTAGGTGTGTTAATCTGGGTTATAAGCTATCTGTGTTCTAAATTTTATCTAAATCCGTTCAGTAGTTTTTGAATAAAAGTAAGACTATCTTATGCCCTATTTTTGCCAACGTGGAGTTCAGTATTATAGCCGTTGGGGATAAAACATTAACTATTAAATAAAAAATATAATGTAAAATATCATCATCATCTGAATCTGTTCAGCCCTTTTCGACACATGAATCTCATTTTTTATTATTGTCGATTTATGTGTGTGGGAAAAATGCGTTCAACGGTCAATACCCCAAGAATTAATCTTATTTTAAAGTCAGTCAACTAAACTGATTGATACTGATTTATAAGAATATGTACCTCTTTTTTCACTTCATTATATCCGTCACTTTAAATCAAATCTCATAGATTTAGGTATGAAAACAAAGCTGAGCATTGGCCTGCCATGACCTACCATAAAATAATATAGAGGCTACACATCTATTTAAGATAAAATTCGCAATTTTCGCATCTGTTTTTTATTATATGTAGCGGGAATATGCAATGCATATTTCAACAAAAATGTTTAGTTCATTCATTGACAGTAACCAATGATTAGACTTTTCTATGGTCACTTTAGCAGTGATACTGCAGTGATGTCAACCACCAAACGGCATAAATAATTTCGTTCAAAAAATTCCCGGAGTCAGTAAAGTCCGTAACAAAAAGTCGATTTGGTCTTTCTTTTATATAGAAACCATCATGTTATCCTTAATGAGATTATACTTTCAACGAGGAACTCAAGAATCCCAAAGGAATTGAGCCATCAATGCCTTCAAAAAATGTACAAATCAATCTTATCATTCAGTCGGAATTGAAGCCTTCTTTACGAATCGACAGAGCATTGACTGAAGGGTCTTGATTATTATTAAACTGTATAGAATCCAGCCAAGCAGACGTGAGTGTTTTCACTCAAGAAAAATCCTTATACATTTTTCTTTTAGATTTTTCCCAAATTGAAAGTGATGATTTAGGTCGAAGAGTAGCATTTTTCGGTGACCTAAGCCTTTTTTTGGGTTGAAAAATATTAGATTTAGTATTTGGCAGTCGATACCTATGCCAACGGCTATGTCAAGGGATTTCACATAAAAAATGTCTTCGCAGACGTCGATAGGTACTGAAGGCTTTTTTCGGCTCAGAATATAAATTTTCTCACAGTATAAATTACGTGCAAAAAATTATGTGTGGACTGGCATAATCATTTCTTTAAAGGACACTAGTTCTTCTATAGTAGCTAATAATAAAGTAAACATAGATGACAATAACGTGAATGTTCACATTGATTTAATAATTTAAGTTCGCATAGTATATTTATAAAGCTGATGAGTTTTGTTTTTTGGTGGAAGGCGCTAATCTCAGGAACTCCTGGTTCGCCCTGAAAAAGTAATTTTGTGTGGGATAGTCAATTTATCGAGGAAAGCTTTAAGCTATATAACATCACGCTACGTCCAATAAGAACCTAGCAGTGGGGGTAAAACCATGGGGAACTACATACTTGTAATACATATAATGAGTAATGGTTATCAGTGGGTCTTGATATCGGAAATAACACTCACAAAACCTTCGTTAACACTTTTAATTACTTGCTAAAACACACTGAATACAAAATAATCAAGGATGCCCGAGATATGGCTCGATTAAAAACTTAGGAACGCGGGAAGTTTAGCGTGGAGCAACAAATGTCTACTCACACCGACGGCTTGATTAAAAGTGATCACTTCACTCAAATGTCACCGCCCAAGTGACTTACCTCCACAGGTTAGCTAACCTATCTGTCAACGTCACTACCTGTCAACTTCGGATAGCTGATTAAACTTCCGAATCGATTCGATCGAATTCAACTCGACTATTCGCTCGGTGTCGCCATTACTCCACGCCAACCATCCCCAAGTTATGACTTGACGTTCCTAAACATTATCTGTCAAATCTAACTACGTAGATCGTACCAATGAGAGATAGATGGCGCTGATCCTAGTTGACTGAAATGCGTCTACGCTTCGACACATAAGAACATAATTATCAAATAAACTTTAACTACAAAGGCAATCATTATTTCAAAAGAAAATTGGAAACCTTGAAAATAATTTCAAGGTAATTAATTCATTCTGTTGAGATCAATTTCTTTGGCAATTAATGACTAATACCTACTAATTACTCACTTAAAGATGAATTATTATTTGTACCTACCTCACTCATCTATCAATATTGAGTTGAGTTGAGCATGTCAAAAAAGAGCGATTAAATGGTAATTGAAACAGAGACTGATATTAAAAGACCAACCACTGACAGTTCAAATGATAAACATTTCCAAAGTGATTTCAAATTATAATTTCTCGTTCGTACTATTCAAAGCACTTAAGTTGTAAGTGCCACCACATAAAGTAAAACATTAAGTAAACTTTTTTATCGAATTTAGGTCACAATCTGTTAACATTTTCATCGAATTCTATCTAAGCTCGAAAAACTAACCACCCTTTTTTTGGAGAGTTGTAAAATCAAGAAATGAGTCCGGGGACCGGAAAGGTCGTTAGACTCTTAAGGACGTATATGCAAAAATGACAAGTTGAGAATTGAACTAATACATAGACACAAGTCACACACACAAGCGTTAGCGTGTCACCTGCGGGAATAAATAGTCAAGTGAACTAATTTTGATACGATGAAAATTGTATTTTTTTTTTAAGTAATATGTACTTGTTGGCTAAGATGAAACCTCACCTGCAAACTTGATGGAGTGACCTGAAGATCTACTTCCTACTGGAACTCCACGACGGATCAAACTACATGTGTCGAGTTTGGGCTCGTTTTGTTAGTTATGAGGTGACCTTACCTCCTGCCTTGATGACGTGACCTGAAGGGCTACTTCTGTGACTCCTACTGGAACTCCTCGATGGATCGAACTAGATGTGTCGTGTTTGGGCTCGTTTTGTTAGTTATGATGAGATCATTCCTCCGGACTTGAGGGACTGACCTGAAGGTCTACTTCTGTGACTCCTACTGGAACTCCTCGACGGATCGAACTAGATGTGTCGTGTTTGGGCTCGTTTTGTTAGTAATGATTAGATCTTACCTCCGGACTTGAGGGACTGACCTGAAGGTCTACTTCTGTGACTCCTACTGGAACTCCTCGACGGATCGAACTAGATGTGTCGTGTTTGGGCTCGTTTTCTTAGTTATGATGAGATCTTACCTCCAGACTTGATGGAATGACCTGAACGTCTACTTCGGTGATTGTAACTGGAACTCGGCGACGGATCGAATTAGATGTGTCGTGTTTGGGCTCGTTTTGTTAGTTATGATGAGATCTTACCTCCAGACTTGATGGAATGACCTGAACGTCTACTTCGGTGATTGTAACTGGAACTCGGCGACGGATCGAACTAGATGTGTCGTGTTTGGGCTCGTTTTGTTAGTTATGATGAGATCATACCTCCAGACTTGAGGGACTGACCTGAAGGTCTACTTCTGTGACTCCTACTGGAACTCCTCGACGGATCGAACTAGATGTGTCTTGTTTGGGCTCGTTTTGTTAGTTATGATAAGATCTTACCTCCAGACTTGATGGAGTGACCTGAACGTCTACTTCGGTGATTGTAACTGGAACTCGGCGACGGATCGAACTAGATGTGTCGTGTTTGGGCTCGTTTTGTTAGTTATGATGAGATCTTACCTCCTGCCTTGATGGAGTGACCTGAAGGTTTACTTCTGTGACTCCTACTGGAACTCCTCGACGGATCAAACTAGATGTGTCGTGTTTGGGCTCGTTTTGTTAGTTATGATGAGATCTTACCTCCGAACTTGAGGGACTGACCTGAAGGTCTACTCCTGTGACTCCTACTGGAACTTATCGATGGATCGAAATAGATGTGCCGTGTTTGGGCTCGTTTTGTTAGTTATGATGAGATCTTACCTCCGGACTTGAGGGACTGACCTGAAGGTCTACTTCTGTGACTCCTACTGGAACTCCTCGACGGATCGAACTAGATGTGTCGTGTTTGGGCTCGTTTTGTTAGTTATGATGAGATCTTACCTCCAGACTTGATGGAGTGACCTGAACGTCTACTTCGGTGATTGTAACTGGAACTCGGCGACGGATCGAATTAGATGTGTCGTGTTTGGGCTCGTTTTGTTAGTTATGATGAGATCTTACCTCCAGACTTGATGGAATGACCTGAACGTCTACTTCGGTGATTGTAACTGGAACTCGGCGACGGATCGAACTAGATGTGTCGTGTTTGGGCTCGTTTTGTTAGTTATGATGAGATCATACCTCCAGACTTGAGGGACTGACCTGAAGGTCTACTTCTGTGACTCCTACTGGAACTCCTCGACGGATCGAACTAGATGTGTCTTGTTTGGGCTCGTTTTGTTAGTTATGATGAGATCTTACCTCCGAACTTGAGGGACTGACCTGAAGGTCTACTCCTGTGACTCCTACTGGAACTTATCGATGGATCGAAATAGATGTGCCGTGTTTGGGCTCGTTTTGTTAGTTATGATGAGATCTTACCTCCGGACTTGAGGGACTGACCTGAAGGTCTACTTCTGTGACTCCTACTGGAACTCCTCGACGGATCGAACTAGATGTGTCGTGTTTGGGCTCGTTTTGTTAGTTATGATGAGATCTTACCTCCAGACTTGATGGAGTGACCTGAACGTCTACTTCGGTGATTGTAACTCGAACTCGGCGACGGATCGAACTAGATGTGTCGTGTTTGGGCTCGTTTTGTTAGTTATGATGAGATCTTACCTCCGGACTTGAGGGACTGACCTGAAGGTCTACTTCTGTGACTCCTACTGGAACTCCTCGACGGATCGAACTACATGTGTCGAGTTTGGGCTCGTTTTGTTAGTTATGAGGTGACCTTACCTCCTGCCTTGATGACGTGACCTGAAGGGCTACTTCTGTGACTCCTACTGGAACTCCTCGACGGATCGAACTAGATGTGTCGTGTTTGGGCTCGTTTTGCTAGTTATGATGAGATCTTACCTCCAGACTTGATGGAGTGACATGAACGTCTACTTCGGTGATTGTAACTGGAACTCGGCGACGGATCGAACTAGATGTGTCGTGTTTGGGCTCGTTTTGTTAGTTATGATGAGATCTTACCTCCAGACTTGATGGAGTGACCTGAAGGTCTACTTCTGTGACTCCTACTGGAACTCCTCGATGAATCGAAATAGATGTGTCGTGTTTGGGCTCGTTTTGGTAGTTATGAGGTGACCTTACCTCCTGCCTTGATGGGGTCACCTGAACGTCTACTTTGGTGATTGTAACTGGAACTCGGCGACGGATCGAACTAGATGTGTCGAGTTTGAGCTCGTTAGCTCTGAAAGTTATGCCACTGGCACTATGCACAAATAATATTGACGAAGGGAATTCATTACTAATTATCAAAAGTATATAAAACAGTATACGTTCAGATCAGCTCATCAATTCCGGCGATAAGATCTCACCGAGTTCCAGTAACAATCACCGAAGTACACCTTCAGGTCACTCCATCAAGTCCGGAGGTAAGATCTCATCATAACTAACAAAACGAGCCCAAACTCGACACACCTAGCTCTACTCGTCTATTAGTTCCAGTAGCAGTCTTCGAAGTACACCAGCAGGTCTCTCCATCAAGTCCGGAGGTAAGGTCTCAACATAACTAACAAAACGAGCCCAAACTCGACACATGTAGTTCGATCCATCGAGGAGTTCCAGTAGGAGTCACAGAAGTAGACCTTCAGGTCAGTCCCTCAAGTCCGGAGGTAAGATCTCATCATAACTAACAAAACGAGCCCAAACACGACACATCTAGTTCGATCCGTCGCCGAGTTCCAGTTACAATCACCGAAGTAGACGTTCAGGTCACTCCATCAAGTCCGGAGGTAAGATCTCATCATAACTAACAAAACGAGCCCAAACACGACACATCTAGTTCGATCCGTCGCCGAGTTCCAGTTACAATCACCGAAGTAGACGTTCAGGTCACTCCATCAAGTCCGGAGGTAAGATCTCATCATAACTAACAAAACGAGCCCAAACACGACACATCTAGCTCTACTCGTCTATTAGTTCCAGTAGCAGTCTTCGAAGTACACCAGCAGGTCTCTCCATCAAGTCCGGAGGTAAGGTCTCAACATAACTAACAAAACGAGCCCAAACTCGACACATGTATTTCGATCCGTCGAGGAGTTCCAGTAGGAGTCACAGAAGTAGACCTTCAGGTCAGTCCCTCAAGTCCGGAGGTAAGATCTCATCATAACTAACAAAACGAGCCCAAACACGACACATCTAGTTCGATCCGTCGCCGAGTTCCAGTTACAATCACCGAAGTAGACGTTCAGGTCACTCCATCAAGTCCGGAGGTAAGATCTCATCATAACTAACAAAACGAGCCCAAACACGACACATCTAGTTCGATCCGTCGAGGAGTTCCAGTAGGAGTCACAGAAGTAGACCTTCAGGTCAGTCCCTCAAGCCCGGAGGTAAGATCTCATCATAACTAACAAAACGAGCCCAAACACGACACATCTATTTCGATCCATCGAGTAGTTCCAGTAGGAGTCACAGAAGTAGACCTTCAGGTCAGTCCCTCAAGTCCGGAGGTAAGATCTCATCATAACTAACAAAACGAGCCCAAACAAGACACATCTAGTTCGATCCGTCGAGGAGTTCCAGTAGGAGTCACAGAAGTAGACCTTCAGGTCACTCCATCAAGACAGGAGGTAAGGTCTCATCATAACTAACAAAACGAGCCCAAACACGACACATCTAGTTCGATCCGTCGAGGAGTTCCAGTAGGAGTCACAGAAGTAGACCTTCAGGTCAGTCCCTCAAGTCCGGAGGTAAGATCTCATCATAACTAACAAAACGAGCCCAAACACGACACATCTAGCTCTACTCGTCTATTAGTTCCAGTAGCAGTCTTCGAAGTACACCAGCAGGTCTCTCCATCAAGTCCGGAGGTAAGGTCTCAACATAACTAACAAAACGAGCCCAAACTCGACACATGTAGTTCGATCCATCGAGGAGTTCCAGTAGGAGTCACAGAAGTAGACCTTCAGGTCAGTCCCTCAAGTCCGGAGGTAAGATCTCATCATAACTAACAAAACGAGCCCAAACACGACACATCTAGTTCGATCCGTCGCCGAGTTCCAGTTACAATCACCGAAGTAGACGTTCAGGTCACTCCATCAAGTCCGGAGGTAAGATCTCATCATAACTAACAAAACGAGCCCAAACACGACACATCTAGTTCGATCCGTCGAGGAGTTCCAGTAGGAGTCACAGAAGTAGACCTTCAGGTCAGTCCCTCAAGTCCGGAGGTAAGATCTCATCATAACTGACAAAACGAGCCCAAACACGACACATCTATTTCGATCCATCGAAGAGTTCCAATAGGAGTCACAGAAGTAGACCTTCAGGTCAGTCCCTCAAGTCCGGAGGTAAGATCTCATCATAACTAACAAAACGAGCCCAAACACGACACATCTATTTCGATCCATCGAGGAGTTCCAGTAGGAGTCACAGAAGTAGACCTTCAGGTCAGTCCCTCAAGTCCGGAGGTAAGATCTCATCATAACTAACAAAACGAGCCCAAACACGACACATCTAGTTCGATCCGTCGAGGAGTTCCAGTAGGAGTCACAGAAGTAGACCTTCAGGTCACTCCATCAAGACAGGAGATAAGGTCTCATCATAACTAACAAAACGAGCCCAAACACGACACATCTAGTTCGATCCGTCGAGGAGTTCCAGTCGGAGTCACAGAAGTAGACCTTCAGGTCAGTCCCTCAAGTCCGGAGGTAAGATCTCATCATAACTAACAAAACGAGCCCAAACACGACACATCTAGCTCTACTCGTCTATTAGTTCCAGTAGCAGTCTTCGAAGTACATTTCAGGTCACTCCATAAAGTCCGAAACTAAATATGAAATTTATAAGTACATATAAGAAACTGTGAATAAAATCTTACCTTGGTTGTCCGTAGTCCGTGCAGAATGCGTGAAGGATCAAGTTTGTTAGGTCAAATATTTTGTATTCGTACAGCGATCTTTTCCTATACGAGGAGCTGCTTACAAGCGTCACAGTGTCCACTCACGACGGCGGCCGAGCGCAGACTAATATTTCATTACAAATTTTTGTGCAATAAATCAAGACAGTGACCAGTAAAATAACCCTTATTTCAATCCAATAAGAATCACGTGTTACCGCTAAATATGTGAAAAAATAAGACTCAATTTTTTTGTTTTCTGAGCGTATTGTAACATTTTGTTAGTTTTTTTTTGCTACCTTTTTGAGTTGAACATGTCTGCTTACATAAAATATTTTTAAATACATAAATTTATGTTATTTAATAAAAGAAAAATGTCCCTAAAGTCAGTACGATTTCGTCAAATTTGTGTGAAGAGGTAACGGAAATTACTTTTTACAATATTATAAACCAAAATTTTCGTATAAAAAATTGCTACCATTTGAAGATTAAGGAGGAATCTATCTGTGGTAATTATTAGTTACATTTGGTTTTGTATCATTTTGCCGCAAAATGTACCGAAAAACTGCTTATTTTTGTCAGATTCGTAAACGCGTCCTTAATGGTTCCAGGGCCTCGGTAGCACTTTAAGACAGTTCCACAATCCCAGCAGGCCTTAAAGAAGCTCCTCTCAGAAGGTGAAATACGACGCGCCAACGAGTAGGCCTTGATTGGGCGGCGAGCTACCCATTACTCGAATAATCTAACCAGCCTGATTCATCATTTATTTGTATCCAAACAAAGCTGTTTCTTTTCACAAAACAAAATCTTTGAAGCGGGTGACCGCAATACATCAATTGGAATGAATAAAAAGAGTTTGTTCCGGACAAATCCTAAAGCTTTCACCGGTTGGATTAGCCGAGCTTTTAATACACATTTATTTCTGTAAACGTTTAATCAATTAGGCTTACTGCTTGATCAGGTTTAGTCTCAAAACGTACAAGTTGCAAAATAACCACATGGAAAAAAAAGATCAAATCTTATAAGATACAAGTCTCGAACTCTGTTTTTTATTATTATTAAACTGTGACCTCGGTAATGTGCTTTTCCTCGCCTGAGTTAATTGCACATAAACTTTTTAATTATTTACCTATATTAAAAACACATCTTAACAAGCCTTATAGTTTCCACCAATTCTTCTTCTTCCTGCCCTTATCCCATTCTATTTGGGGTCGGCGCAACACGTTTTCTTCTTCCATTCTCCCCTATCAGACGTCACAGTATCATTTACTCCTTTTTCTTTCATATCATTCCTTAGACAATCCATCCATCTTTTCTTTGGCCTTCCTCGTCCCCTCCATCCATCAACATTCATACTCATCACTTTCTTAGTCACATGGGTGTCATCCCTCCTCATCACATGTCCATACCAAGATAGACGATTCCCTTTCATTTTTTCTGTAACAGGCGCCACTTTCAAACTTCCCCTTATAAACTCATTCCTTACTTTATCCATTCTTGTCACTCCACACATCCATCTCAACATCCTCATCTCCGCTACATGCAATCGCTTCTCATCCATCTTTTTCACAGCCCAGCATTCCGATCCATACAATACGACAGGTCTAATCACGGATTTGTATATTTTCCCCTTTAACTTGAGGGGCATCCGTGGGTCGCAAGTTGTTCCGGTGACCTGTCGCCATTTCATCCATCCCGAGTTGATCCGGTGTGTTATGTCCCGGTCTACATCGCCGTCTCCTTGGACAAGCGACCCGAGGTACCGAAAGTCGGAACAGACTGGTATGGGCGTTCCTGCAAGAGTAATGGGCACAGGACTGGAGAGACCGCCAAAATCGCAAAACAAATACTCTGTTTTGGTTCTGCTCAATTTCAGGCCAACGTTCTCCAGTCTTTGCCACCACACCTCCAATCTGTTCTGGACCTCTAGGCCGCTCTCGGCAATCAGCACAATGTCATCGGCAAACAGCATGCACCAGGGGGCGTCTTCCTGGATGTCCGACGTCAGAGCATCTATTATCATCAGGAAGAGGTACGGGCTGAGAGCCGACCCTTGGTGCAAGCCAACCGCTACATTGAAGCTGCCGGTAGTGCCCGCTGTAGACCGGACTTGGGTACTGCATCGACTATACATAGCACGGATCAACTGTACATACTTTCCAGGTACACTTTTCTCCTTAAGGGCCCACCACAGAACCTCACGGGGCACCCGGTCGTATGCCTTTTCCAGGTCGACGAACACCATGTGCAAGTTTTTATGCGCACCTCTGTATTTCTCGCACAGTTGGCGGATAGCGAAGATGGCATCCGTCGTACCCCGACCAGGCATAAAACCGAATTGGTTCTGTGAAATTTCGCTCTCCTCTCTCAGTCGCCTTTCAATAACTTTCTCCCAAACTTTCATACTGTGTGATATTAGCTTTATTCCTCTATAATTATTGCATTCCAGCACATCACCTTTGTTTTTAAAAATGGGCACTAGCGAACTATTACACCATTCGTCAGGTATGGTTTCTTCCAGCATCAGCTTATTGAAGAATAAAGCTAACCACGTCCAACCATCCATCCGCAATATTTTCCACACTTCAACAGGTATTCCGTCCGGTCCTAGTGCCTTACCATTCTTCATTCCACTCACCGCATTCCTCACTTCATCCACACTTATTCTTCTTACTAATCCCTTATTTACTGGTTTACTTTCAAGCACACCACTCCAGTCATTCTCCTCATTCATCAGTCTTTCAAAGTAACCCTTCCACCTATTCTTAATTTTCTCATCTTCCGACAGAATCATTCCAGCATCGTCTTTTACGCACTTTACCTGACAAACATCCTTCGCCTTTCTCTCCCTAGCTCTAGCAAGCCGGTATAGTTGTTTTTGGCCTGCTGGAGTATCCAAGGTGTCATAGAGCTTTTTTTGGGCATTTGCTTTCGCTATAGCCACAGCTCTTTTGGCTTTTTTCTTAAGAGCATCATACTCACTCTTTCTTTCAGCTTTCAAACTAACATGCTCATTTCCAATGCTCTGCCATTCCTTAAATTTCTTCTTTTTTTCCCTCAAAGCATTCTGTACCTCTGTCGACCACCACCATGTATCCCTATCTATCGTGCCCCTTCCTTTCGTCTCTCCCAAGATATCTTTTGCTGCGCTCCTAATACACTGAGCTATCTCATTCCAACATTCATTTACGCCCTTGTCGTTCATATCACCCATCTCAATCATTTTATTTACCACTCGCTCTCTTATAGTTTCCACCAATTATTTATTGAAAATTCAAGATTGATGTCAAAAATATAAAAAACACCACTTACAAACCACTTAACTAAAAAATGTATATTATGAGACAAGGATGTTTTGAGACTTGACTATTTTGCAACTTGGAGGTTTCGAGACTTGTATCTTATGAGATTTGAACATTTTTTTCCATGTGGTTATTTTGCAACTTGAACGTTATGAGACTAAACGCTTGATCACGCTACGAGGTATTGTTAGATTGCCTATTTAAATGCAGATAATTATTATTTCCAGTCAATTACGGAAAAGCTAGTGGTTCATCTTCTTCTTAGTGTGTTTGGCCCAAAAATAATGCGCAAAGCAAAATAATGGAACTCACCACCATTTAACCCTTTTCGCTTCAAAGTTAAACTGAACAGATTTCTTAAGCCAACTCCATCTTTAATTTGTCACCCCAACCTCTAGCTCTAGACTAGAGTTAAGACAAACCCATCTCTTGTTTGATAAAGCTATATCCGTAGTAATGATTTCTGCTTAGATATTCCACCTCGTAAAATAAAGATGAAATATTAGAGTTGAATACCAGCCTCCTTAAATTAACGAAAGAGTCATCAAAAGAAGCAGAAGCAAGGGAGGTAAACATCAAATAACCACTTCAGTGACTAAATTAAAAAGAGTAAAACATTTTCGGCAATTTGTCGTTAAAATTCTACTTACGAACCAAAAATTATTTCTTCGTTTCGAATTATATGTATTTTTATTTCAACCGAGTCATACCTACGTCAGGTTTATAAAAACAAGGAGGAAATACATAAACGTTCTGGCATACTTTTCGTAATTACTGGGAACCGCGGAATGCCTTTAAAAGAAACATTACATGCAAGCAATCTTTTAAAAAGGGTCGTAAAATAATGATTGTGTAGACTCTCTGGTCGAACTGATGTAAGTTCCAGCTACAATTTACTGGCTGCGAATAAATAATATTGAAAGCTTCGTGGTTTCATTGCTTAAAGTAAGCGTATAGCTGTAGATACAAGGATATTTTGGCGCGTGGCCAAAGGCGGTACTAACTTTTTTTTTCCAAACTAGAAACACAAATAGTCTCCAACAGTGCCCTTTTTTTTATCGTGGTAAAATCATCAAATGAGTCCTCCCACCCCGGGCAGGGCGGGAGGGACTGTCAGACTTGTACTGATTAAATTCCACGGTGTCCTTCAATAGCCCTCTAGAGAAGGGGCCCCGTCATTATGCTGACGCTCTTTGAGGCGCGCGTGGAACACAACGCGCCGTCAACCCGGGAACAGTGCCCTTCTGTCAAGTTCATGAAAGGGATTTAATTTATCCTTCATACAAAAAAATCTCATTACCATCGCTTCCGAATTTCATACTATATCGACATTAAAATATTGGCAGTCATCAGAAGTAGTCATCAGATTGACTCTGAACTCGACTGTCATACGAAGAAACATCAATCATCACGGGAATTCGCATGAGTGCATAAAAGAGATTAAACAGGCTTTCATCAATTCATATTAAGTTTTTAAATGAAATAGGTTTTTTTTTATAACTTCATTTTATTTTATCCATTTTAGTTTAAGTGTTCACCTATGTACATTAAAAAATTGTAAAAAAATTAATTTTTTTTTAATTGTAAAAATGTAATTACTAAAACTAACAAAGAGCATCAAAAAATTCATCCACATCGCTGTCAACGGGATAAGTGCCCAGAACGCTGGCAGCATTGCCACGTTGGATGGCAATGCTAATTCTTTGACCAAGAAATAGGCCAGCCTTCTGGTCACGCGAAGAGTTGACTATTCGTTTAGCAAGCTCTTTAAAAACTTGGTGAGCACTCGGACCCCATGGCCCTATCGGTTTTAGTTTCTCTTTAACTTAGTTATTCTCTTTGCAGTGATATTCCAATGGTAACGGCCCGACGTACGAATTGTAGGTCTTGGGTTCGAAGACCGGCACGCGAATTAATTTGGGTGATTCGTCACCCCTGCTCCCAAAACGGCGAAGCAAAACATCGTGAATGTCCTAGAACCAAAAATGAGAAGACATGTAACATCTACTAATTTGCTCTGGGCCCGTGTAGTGAACTACAGCTCAATCCTTTGTCACAGAGAGCAGGCCTATTTCTCAGTTGTTGCAATATGGCTGATTATGTTGTAGGTATTTAAAAGTTTATCCAAAGAAATTTTCCTGCCGTTTCATCTCACTAAAAACCGTGCAAATCAATGGTAGATTGTTTCCCGGCCAAACAAGGTAAATCCAAATATAGTGAATATCACGAAAATAGACGTGTCTTTTTAAGGGTAGTTCTGTATTTTTTACTTCCCTCCAAGGAATAACATGACCCTACCTAAACATTGACTCAAGGGACTTCTGGAGCACTGAAACTAACACACGTATATAAACTAAAAACGATACACGGAACACCTACTCCGGTTAAAGGTTTATTCCAGAAATCTCACCTAAAAAATCCCCACCAGGGGGGATTGTTAGTTTTTTTTTTCAGAAATCCCCACTGTTAAATAAATTCAGTCTAGGGGGCATTTCTGGAATTTCGGTTCTACGAACTGCCGATTTTCTTTAACCGCTTTCAGAGCAGTGATGATGGAATAAATTACACAAAGTATTGCAGATGACTGTGATTATACCTAACTACGAAGACAGTGTGGCCATTAAACTCTAGAAATCGATCCTTTTTTTTTAGCGTGGTAAAATCATCAAATGAGTCCTCCCACCCAGAGCAGGGCGGGAGGGACTGTCAGACTTGTACTGACTAAAATCCACGGTGTCCTTCATTAGCCCTTTACGTTCCAGGGTCACGGTAATGGTATAAGTCCCCCGACCCCGGTGGCTTTGGCCCTCTAGAGGGGGGCCCCGTCATCTTGCTGACGCTCTTTGAGGCGCGCGTGAAATCGATCCTAACATAATCTAATAAACGTTAACTAGAATTCGAATTACCAACAACATTTTTCCAACAATTCCCCGAACTTTTGCAAAACCATCTGATGCTTTTCGAAATCGAGTTAACTCCCGAAAACTCGGGCTGGTCCCTAGGCAGTGCTAAACATTACAAGGACACAACTACTTTGGTTTCGGGTCAGTTGGTCCAATTTGTTTTATTGCATCCAACATGCGTGACGAACCTAGCTGTATTACGGAGAATTTACACGGCTCGATTTTCGGAAATGTGTCACCAGTAGCAAAAATTGAATAGCCTCCCGATTTTCAACTGGTCGATCGGCGATTGCATTTTAGTTGAACAACATAGCACAAAGTATTCCTTATGTGGCAGAGAATCGCCTACGGGCAACTGCACCTGACCATTTACACGGTCGATTAAGTGAGCCACCGCATTCGGCTTGTTGCTGCACGGGAAAAGTCGAATAGGTTTACAATTTTAGACACTTGCAGCCTAATCGAATTATCATTTACACGATCAATTTACGATGCACCGCTAGGCCACACGAAGTTGACCAAAAATCGACCCGTGTAAATCCCCCATTAGAGATCTGTGGAGACACATTTTAGATGTATCAGTCAGAGATTCCTTTATTGGATCCGTGGAGATCTCAGGAATACGGATGTGGAATGTTGCTATGGTGTTCCCTTGGACATTAAAACGAAAATGTTTTTTTTTCAGCAGTGTAATGTTTGTTACCTACGTTTTTATGGAATAAATGTTCGAATGGAAAGTTGACGATGTTTACGAGAAGATAATATTCATGGTGCTGATACACTTCAGCATTCACTTGTGATGAGCATTCTTGCAAATGTAAGATTAAAGGGAAAAAAAATGAGACCGTTTTAGCGAGCATTCTAACGAGCGTTTTAAAGAGCGTTCTGGCGAGTTCTGCCGACTGTCAAGTCTGACATTTTCATAAAGAAAAAAATTTTGACGACCATCGTCTAGAGCGTTAGCTAGAAAGATCGTAAAAATGTTCGTAGCGATGTTTGGCTCTGTTATAAAAAAAGTCTGATAAAACTAAAAACGGCGAAATCTCGATGTTCTAGTGAACGCCGAAAGCTATCAGTAGGTACCTTTAAATTGAAGACTTTGGCAGAAGCTATAATACTGCATGTTGTTACTTCTATTTACTTAAACATTATTTTAAACACTAGAATCTTACTCTAACGCAAACTACGTCTAGACACTCCAACCTGTCCCATTCAAAACAATTCATAAAATACCACGAAAATGAAAACCATACAATTACGACTGAAGTCCACTTCAGAGTTGGTTGCAAGCCGAAAAGTTTTCGAAGTCGAACGGCATACGATATTAAACAACTACTTACTTTCCCCCCCCCCCTTTCTCCCCTACAATTTCAAATGAAGATGAGTAGCACTCAAGTCTCAACTCCGAAGTTCTACAGTGCGAAGTTTCTTGCACTAGATATTCAGATGCAAACGCAGTCTAGGATCATAGTGTAATTATAAACAGTATTTTATCCTCATCTCAACATTACTATGGTGTTTTAGTGTGCGTTCTTATTCGAAACCAAAGCCTGGTAACCTAAAATTGTTTATTATTTCTCTTGAATGTAATAAAACCCGTTCTTATAGTTTTGTCGTTCTGATCGGAATGACAATGTTTATAGTGGATTAGACAGGAATTAAAACACAATAATAACTATCAGGTGATCCGATCGGAATAAATCACAATTTTTAGCTTTTGTTTGAGGCTTCTCCGGTATTCGCCCCTTCCCCAGTTTCTCCAACTTTTATACTCAAGGTTTTTTGCAAACAAAGTAGCCTATAATCGTCTCCAGTCTCCCATATTTCTCTGCAGCAAAATAAATTTATACCGTTTCAGCAATTTAGACGAGAAAGCATAACTAACCACAGCGTATCATACTACTTTTACTTATATTATTCTTAGTTTTTGAGGAATAAAATAATTAGTAAGAATTATGCTTATATCCTAAACCACATTATATACTCATTGTTATATAGCTTATCGTTACTAAGACTTCTTCAGCTTTGTTAAAAGATATTTCTAAGAAACCGTTCCTGTTGAACCACTGCAAGATAAGAGATACTGTGTTTCAATCTAGATATTATGAACTTACAAATACAGGAATTTGTAATGTAAACAACTCATTGCCTGGTTCCACTCAGGAGGAATTAGATATTATACCTCCTTAGGGAACGTGAATTAGGGTGGAAACACACATATGAACATCCATCTGAATTCGGTTGGGTTGATCTTGATTGAAAATCTAATTTCCTTACATGATTTGTGGACGCTTAAATTCACAGTCGTCACACGTAAAAACGTTTTTGCCGATGGTATTTTTTGGCTTAGAGTCGATGCTGAGTTTTGAATTGTATTTTAATAAAAATGGCTATTGAGAAGACATTTAAAAGGACTCATATTAATCTTACTGTTTAATATTATAAATGCAAAAGTGTGTATGCTACGTTCTTTTTTCTTTTAATAAAAATAATTTTATTCGACTGCGAGCAGGACTCGAACCAGCGTCCTTCAAGATAAGTTCTCCAGAACAACTTTACCAACTGGGTTATCGCAGACCTACGGATCTAGGCCTAATATATCACTATCTTGTTTGAAAGTTCGTTTGCGGCCCAAATAATTTATTCCCACCAGAAAAAAACTCGACGCAGACGAAACGCGACGTTTGTTTGTATGTTTCGCATATTTTGATGTTTTTTTTCCAAAAATTAATGGTATTCTAGAGACGGTTATAAACTATTTAAATCCGATTACAGATTATCTGATTTATGCCTGTCACATCACCATTGCAGGTCCAGTTAAAAATCAGCGTCAAGCACTATTTGCTCGACATTTTGCTGAACTGGACCTATTTGGCAGAGCCGTGAGGCACACAACAATTCTTCTTTTCCTACTTTTATTCTTGTTTTAGATTTAAGTTTTTTCTACGTGTTTATTTTATTTTAGATCTTATGTGTTTTTCGTGGTTCCTTTGCGGTAAAAAAATGTTTTTCTTCCTTTCTATTTGGGAACGTAAAAACTTATAAGTTATATACCTAGGTAGCGGTAGGCTCAGTGAAGACTCAGGCAATAACAAGTTGTATTATATCAATAATATTTTACTAGAATTGGTTTTGTTTTGTATTATTTTGTTCTTCCATTAGACATTTCTGAGCAGTAGTCTGAGTAGTATGTCTAGATTTGTGGCTAACTGATAGACTCATGTTTATTACATGAGACCTAAATATACTGTGGGCATTTCTTTGTGAACACGTATCCTTCGGGAATTGTAAGTATGTATGATGTTAACTTTATTATTATTCCAGTGTGACTTTCAAAATAAATGTAATAAATAGATTTTCAGCTTTATCACAAAAGAAGTAAATGTTTCGTTGAGAAAAATTTAAAGCTAGGGATATAGGTAGGTGTCTGTACTAAAATGTAACAAAGAAACCGTGAATCCTTTTACTTTCGTTGACCCAGAAACTGAGAAAGCAAATACCTAGGCATTACACTCATAACAATGTAAGAAGTGCTTATTTCATACAATACACTCATACATGCGACTTCTCTTTATCAAAAAAGAATTAAATTAAATTTCTTGGAGCTTTATCTTCAGCCACTTTCACAACTTTAAATGAACTCATTCGTGGAACTTTCGTGTCAAGGGTATCAAATGTAGGAATACTTTTAACATACTATGAAATAAGTAACTTCTTACTGTTCATGCACATGTCTTCCAGGGGTACACTACGATAATACGAAAAACTTTATTCCGTAATTCATAAATACGAATTTCAAAACACCGATTTTAATAATTCCGAATGGTTCAAAATCTATACATATAATAAATCTGTAGAAGGGTCAATTCTGTACATTGAAAATATTGAAAAAATAAATAGCGGGGGGTGTTGCTGTATCGATTAACTTACGGTTCGATTTCGATGAAACTTGGTATAATTATACCTTATTATCCTGGACATAAAATGGGATACTTTTTATCCTGGAAAAATACGTAGAAAAAAAATCTTATTTTTCAGTTTTATTCATAGACGTTGTTCTGTAGAACCGCGAACACACGTTGCATTATCCGCAGTGGATTCAGCGCCGTAACCTGTAGCGCCGAAAGTCGGATTTGGCTTGAACCCCGACTCCTATATAAGGAGCCGCGTTCCGCGCCGCGCGATGCATAAATATAAATTCTGAATTTTGATGCGAGCGGACGTGTCCAGTGTGGCGAGCGGTCGTCCGTGGAATTAATATTGTATGCGTGTAATTTTAAACCGTGCTTTTCAGAGCGACCTTTTTGATTACTGTTCCGATCAGTTATTTGTAAATACAAGTTCGGAATTAGTATGAAAAAAATACTTACTACAGAACGCGAGCTCAACAGCAGTAGCTCAATAGAGGGATCTCCTTAATTATTATAGGCTTAGCCGTATTTGGGTCCAATAGATATTTATAAGATGTCATTGTCAGAGTTACTCAAAATGGAGAAATAAACCATCCACGCGAAGACCGACATCCGCGCGGATGGATTCGCGGGCGGAAGCTAGTTCCTAATATAACAACTCCGATTGATCATTATTCCTATTTTCATAATTCCGAAATTTCAATATTCCTAACGTTTATCATTACTATTTTCAAAATACCGAGTTTCTTTAGACCGAATATCAAAAATTCCGACGTAATAATTTTACGAAACATCAAAAACACGAATTCCGATTCGGGTCCGTCAGGTCGAAAAGTCCGAGCCGGGGTGCCACAAGACACACTTTGCTCGCTATTGCATCTTGAGCACTAAGGTGCTTTACCACTAAGGTGGTTCAACGGAGCCCCGCAAAGCGGGGCTCCTATTTCTGTGAGCAAGGTTTAAAGTAAGCTAATGAAAAGAAAATAAAAAGCGGTTCTAGTGTACGAAGTAATTGTTTCCTAAAAACATGAAAAGGCGTGCTGAGGCCTCAGATAGGGAGCGTACATAATTTTTATAACGTGATTTTCACGATGTAGCATAACGTATTGTCTCTTTGTTTTCATGATCACAAGCGAAATTGCGAAGCATAAAGATAAGTCTTATATCGTACTACTGTGTTACGACTATTCTATTCTCCGAAACATTAAATTCGTGTATAAACATAAAATCCGTCCCTCTGTCTGTTCTTTATTTATATATTTGCATGTTTCAAGTAAAATAATCAAATAAACGTACCAAAAAATCAATCAGGTGGATACCTGATCAGGAATTAAACACCCTCATCAAATTAATGCAATCAGTCCGTCTCATTTCCAAGTGGGATGCGTCGTTTGCCGCGTTCCTTTTGGCATGGTAGGAAACAAGTTAAAAGAAGAGAAGTTCCATTCAGTACAACATAATTAAAAAAGTTTTGTCAAAGCTGAGCCATTTAAATGAAGGAGGTCTAATTATTATCTATGAAGCAGTTTCACCAGGGCACTGAATTTGTGAACCTGTCTGTGAAACAAAATACACAAGTTAGTTAGTCTTTAAACAATAAATACGTATACTTTCTGTAGTGCTGAAGAATTTTCCCACTGCCTTTAGTTGCTGGTGAAATCAGTTTTTCAGTTTACAGAATACAAAACTTTTTAAAATAAGTTTATTTGAGTTTAGAACACAAAGGAATGTTAATTAGTTCATAAAAAGTAAATATTTCTTCTTCTCAAATAATAATGTTTTATGTGATATTTAATTTCTAACAACAATTTAAAAAATTAACGAAGAAAAGTGAAGAACGAAGTAGTGGAACAATTTCCCAGCTTATAAAAGTAACCTTACAGAAGAAAACCTTCTGAATCTGTTTATTTCCTACTCATACGTTGTAATGTATGCGTGTACGTATGTTTACTGAATTCAATTTACCTGCAGCTTGGCGCTTGCCCGCGGCTTGGCTTCCACATTTATGTTAATATTAAACTTTTATTGATCCGTCTGCGTGTTATTCGATGTCGGAAAATGGATTGGGTTTATTTAATTTTGGAGCGTGTGTGGGTGTGGGTAGCAATACGTTCGTATATGTTTTATTTCTGCTGTAGGTTATATAAAATGAGTTTAAAATAACATTGAAAAGGAGTATTTGCACAGCGATTGTGGTTTATTTTCATATTCTCTATAGAGACTGTGTTTTCTGTTTTATTGCTTCTAAAATGTCTACTTTTGACTGTGAAATTAAGATTTCATATTACAAGTCTCCGCATTATTAAAAAGTTATTGCCATCAACATAATGGAGGAATTAATATTTATGTAACATGAGTGGTCCCACTTTTTCAATTCTAAAAATCACTCAATACCGAACAACCTGAAACAACCCACGACCGGCTTACCAACGACAAAATAAAATCAACCTTTTTATAAACAAAATAAATGTAAGCCACATCTCCCTCCCTTTAAAGGTACAGCCAGTTTGAGTGGTTCATTCGATTTTCAATTTCAACCCAATCACTGCGCAGCCGGGTTGAACTCCGGCGACAAATTGGGTTCCGTACCGTGCAGTCAAAGGCGCACATTATCGGGGCAGGCAGAGATGTAGGGATATGAAGGTTTAAGGACTAATGACAAAGTCTTCTTGTTGTACCGTCTAAATAAGGTCTGATTTGACCAAATCGCTTGCTGTTTTATTGTGTTGAAAGAAGATTGTTTGCGCTGTTATTGATGTGTAACGAAACAGTCCTTTATTTACTGTTTTGTTAAATGCATTTAATTTATCTAGTATAATTGATAAATGGTTTCCCTTATGATTTCTGACGTCAATGGTCTATGAGAAATACCCGACTGCAGATGAATGGTGCCCAACTGGGACTAAATTTATTCTGAACTGTGAGTAAATGGCGCCCAACTGGGACTAAATTATGCTCAACTTAGAGTAAATGACGCCCAACTGGGACTAAATTATGCTCAACTGTGAGTAAATGGTGCCCAACTGGGGCTAAATGGTGTCCAACTGGGCTTAATTGGCGCCCAATGGGGGCTTGGTTGGTGCCTAACTGACGAAAAACAACTCCCAACAGGACGGCTTAACTTTAGCAATAATGGTACTCACGTCTATGTTAACTATGAGTAACCGAACCAAAAGTAAGTATAAATAAATTAGGTACTTCAGTGTTCTTCAAAACTATATCAAGCAACGTGAAGGGTTCCAGATGTTTCCAAGATTCAATTATAGTAAACCAATTTACGAAGATGTAGCAATGCAGCTGGTATTTTCTACCAATTGAAAGTCCATTCTCTCGGTACCCTTTCATTGGTAGAGTGAATGAACTTCCTTAATAATGCTCTGCATAGAATAAAGAAAAGCAATGTTTCAGTGTTGTGCTGGTTCAAAACTCATTTATATCAATAAGATGTTTACAATATGAACTGAGCAACGTTTCTAAGCAGATTATTTAGATAATGGAGATTTTTATGCCCCATTGTCGGTATATTGATGCCAAAAACCTCAACCTATTTTTAAACGTTTATTTAATACTTCATGCAAAACAAAAGGTACATAGAACTTAATATCTAAGGCATTCCCTACCAACAAAGCATGATGGAAAGATCACATGGTAGATGCATTATGGTAATAAAAATAGTATATTTGTCATTTATTCTGTATCGCGAGTGCGCTTTCATAGATCTAAATCCACAAACACAAGCATTTAGACCTGGAGTCTCTCAAATATACTTTAACTGGACAACAAACATGTATTGTAGGTACGGCTCTGCCTAAACCTTCAAGAATTACAGGCGTGTTAGTACGCCATAATTATTTAATGGTCAAAGAAAACCATTGTTACTTTAGTCTTTTTTATTTGAAGCATAAATACAAAACTTTTTCAAAAAAAGTAACCGACTTCAAAAACAGAATTGTCGTTTTTGAAGTCGGTTACTTTTTTGAAAAAGTTTTTATTTTACCCTTTTTAGTTTATTTATTTATTAAATAGTCAACCCAAATTCTTGTAAAAAATACAAAATTTTCTTACTTAAGCACTAATCTTGTAATCCGTCACAACATAAAAAAATCCATATCTCTAAAACTACTGAACCGATTTTGATGAGTTGCAGTGTACCCTAAGTTGAACAATACCTAGTACAACAAAAAAAGAATTACTTAAATCGAACTTGTAGTTCCGGAGATATGCGTGCACAAACATAAAAACATACATACACTTGTGAAATTTGGCACATTTGTTCAGACGCTGATATAGACTAACATATATGAAAACTGGGCAGTTCTGACAATATTACATACATACGGGTCGAATTGATAACCTCCTTTTTTTTGAATTCGGTAAAAATAACAAGAAACACTAAAGAAAAATTCCAAAGCCGAGACAATTATCGGAATCAATGCAAATGGCACTCAAACAACAACTACAGTCCAATAAATAACTTAACTTTATTTAAGTGCACAATAAAAACAATTGTACTTTATTTTATTGCGACCTTTATACGTTATTGCTTACGTGGGGTCCACATTACATGCATTGGTCCCGCTTGGTAAACAATTCTCCGCAAAGGAAAAAGTGGTGAATGAAATAAATGTCTTGCGCAACACGCTTTATGCTTCTTTACGTTGTGTGGTTTCCGGCTTGAGAAATGAGTAGTTTCTTTGCATTAGAGATTGCAAGGTAGTATTCCCAAGACAATCGTTAAAACGTTTGATTATGGCATATTGTCTACATAACTTGTGGCTATAAATAAAATGTCATATCTAAGCCGGAAAAGTTATTACATTTTACTTCAGATCCTACTCCATACATTTTTCACTACTTATGATTGTGCATGTGAACTAGTGTGTGTAAATTCCGAGGTAAATATAGATTAATTATTATTTATTGCCATCTAAGGACTATTGAGATTGTAATCAAACGCTAAGAATTAAGTGTCTTATAAGACAGAAAGTGGTGTCTCCTATTTCAAGATTTGATAATGGTCAGAAACATCACTTATTTAACTTAAATTCGACCCCAGATTAAGTTTCCATTTGTCGAAGATAGACCCGGAAATGGCTTAGCGTTTGTGGGTTTTACTTCAAAGGTTTGACATACTTATGTACATAAAATATGTATGTGGCCTTTTACTTCTTTTGAAGTAAGAGAGGGACGACTGATGTTTCCTCTTTCACTCGTTGAATAACATTGATAGCCTTTTGAACAAAGTGACGGTAGCCCCATTTTGGAAAATCGAAAACACACTTTGAAGGGTACATAAGAGTATTTGAATAGAATAGTGCGGACTGATGAATTCCGTACTAACGTCTCCATAATGCAGGAACTTGACATCAAGCAGCGCCTGTCTTCCATTGTGCGAACTCGAATCCTGACATTCTTTGGAGACGTATCCCGGCGTGGCGACGAGTCCATCGAGCGCCTAGCCTAGGTACAGGACGAGGTAGATCGCCTATGAGATGGACGGACCAGATAAAAGCAGCTGTGGACAGTTCCCTGCACGTCTGCACCAGAAAGGCAGCCATCAGACGGGAATGGCGGCGTATTGTCAGGCGAGCCACTAACAGCTGAAATGACGACCACGACCACTCTGCCAAGAGTGCAACGACGAAGAGGAAAGTGCGGACTTAGAGGTAGGTACCCAAATTATTGAATGTGTTTCTAATGAATACTTTTTCTATTTGCAAACTATTACTAAATTTCCGTTGTGCGAAATTTATACTCACATAACGTACATACTCGTAGACTAAATTAGAGAAAATACTCATTTCAAACATGTATACAAAGCGAGGTATAGATATTTTGACGTAGCTTCGACCTTTGTCCTATGCCCAACAGAGGGACAATAAAGGTTAAAGAAAAATAAAAGTAAATAAAAAGATATTTACAAAATAGTATTTTTGTAATGCCAAAATTATTTTGACACTTGAAAGACAATCATATCATGAATTATTTAAAAACAAAATCATATCTAAATCTAAAAGTCAGGCTTTCCATAAATTCATACAAACAAAGAGCAATAACTAGAGCTCTGAATTTATAACCAACATCAGCAATCAAAAACCACAAAATTTTATTCAAAGCTAAGTCGACAAACATCTCCAAAGGATCAAAACTACAATAAAATGAAGCACGTAGCAATAAAAATGTAACAGTATACAAACGTAAACGAACTCGCAATGGTGGGTTGTAACTCGAATGTTCCAACTTTGTTGCTGACGTTTAATAAACTGTCAAATGCGAACTCTGTTTCGGGTTAGAGTTGTAACTGAGTGGTTATTGTGGTGTTTATTTGTTGTATGTTTTTCTTGATGGTGATACATAGTTGTTGTGAGTTATTAAGGTTTTTATTTTGAATATTTTATTGTTTAGTGCATGAAGGTCTTGAGTTTAATGCCCAAGTCTAGCAAAGTTTAAATAATTAAATGAGACCTTCCACTCAGAGAGGAGCGGAGAGCAGGTTACACTCGTGACTAAAATCAATCGCGTTCTTTCAATAACCCTTACCCCTTATTAATAAACGTGGACTAAAGTTACGCCAAGGTTAATCCTTAAAAAATGTATGATTAATCGAAGATTATACTGGTAGTTACTTTAGTCCACGTTTATTAATAAGGGGGTTAACGTTTTAGGTATCATGTTTAGCCGTTATGACAGTTCCGCGAAGTCGGCAGGCTTCACCTTTTTATCATGGGTAACATCATCGAATGAATCCAGGGCGATGCGGGGGAGACCTTCAGACTCGTTTTTGCTGATGGTAATAGCCTCGCTTTCTTTCAATTGAGACTTTTTTTTTTTTTTTTTTTTTTTTAGGGTGGCAAAATCATCAAATGAGTCCTCCCGCCCTGGGTGGGGCGGGAGGGACTGTCAGACTCTTACTGACTAAAATCCACCCGTGTTCCGTCGGATGCCCTTTACGTTCCGGGGCCACGGTATCCTGGATTAAGAAAAATCCGCGACCCCGGCAGGCATTTGGCCCCATAAGGGGCCCCGTCGGTGACGCGTGAAACACGACACGCCACCGACCCGGGCTTGATCCTTGGTCGGACGGCGAGCATACCCATTACCCACCGTCCGCAAGCCCGCTCCGCCGCTGTGCCCTCTGCTCTTCAGAGGGACACGCGTTGGAGCGTCCACCCGACAGGCTATTTGCATACGGGCAAAGAAACCCCTTAGGCACACAGTGCCTAAGGGGTTTTTGCCCGCATCCCAGGGCGCACCGGCCCGAAAAACTGGTCTTCCCCCCGGACGTATCCGAGAGGGAACTCCAGTCCACGGGCGCACGTGGAGGTTTCCTGTCTTAGCACCCCTTCAATTGAGACTTAGGGTGAGGCCAAACGAGCGTAATTTTTAAGTTGTGAGTCGCAGAATTTCGGTCGCTTTCATACAAAACAAAAGACGACTCTATCGCGACGCAATTTTATTCTATGAAAGCGACCGAAATTCTGCGACTCACGATTCAAAAATTACGCTCGTTTGCCCTCACCCTTAAAATAATATAACTAACAAAAATGAGATTGCAAAACGGTACACCTTTGTAGGTAAAGCATAAAACGGCTAAGGCCGTTCATACATGGACTGCTCGAGAAGTTAGCCAGTGATTAACATACATGGACTGGGCGAGCAGTCAAATTCAATAACTTGAAGCCACATTGCTAACTGCTTCAGCAGTCGGCATCAACTGCAGCTTCAGTCAGTCGGTATTGGCTGTTGAAGTCCGTGTGTGGTCAGCCTAAGGGGTCCATTGCTCGTTTACTTTTTTAATGCACTTAAGGCTTATTTGACGGGCTCATATTTTGATGATGTTACTACCCAAAAAGGCTTATTCCAGTCATATTATTTTAACCTGACCTAATTATTACTAACCGAGTTAAAACTGTTACAACTTCACAGAAAACCCACCCAAATAAAATTATAAATTTGTTATTACATCGCAAATTGGGTGAGAACTATAGTTGGGCAGTGATGGCCGAACAGATTAGTGAAGTAATGAAATAATAAAGTTAATTTTGTATAAACCCAAATATATCTCTCAAAATGTTGGCAACTCTATTAATGAACAAAATCAATTTCATTTTAGTAGAGTTGTTTTCTGTTCAGAACATTTCAGAGGTCAAAGCAAACTGATTAACATAGAAATTACAAGATAAAACGAAGTTTCTTATGTAAATGTTTTATTTCCATGCTAATTTCACAACGAGGAAAAAAGTTTTAAAACTTTTAGGGATTTCTGTGGTATTTGGTCTCGGGATTTTTAGTCTGCTTTATAATGCAGAAGAATGAACACTTTAAATTAGCTAGATAGAATAAATGAAGTAAAAGAATAGCTATTTTAATTCAGAAAAATAAATTTGAGAGATACAGCATAGGTTTTCAAACAAAACTAGCAACGAGAGGGTGTTTATAAAACTAGGTAACACATTTTGAATTTAATCTTCTGAGATTATGTTCAAAATGTGTTACCTGAACTCTAAGTAAAGTATGAAACTTTGTAATTTCCTTCATCAAAACTACAACTGAGTTTATGATCATTAATCCTGGTGCAAAGCAAAGAACTGCTACTCCATAACAACATCTCTTCAAAACCACAACAATGTAATCTTCAGTGCTAATGCAACAAACTTTGTAGTTGTCAGTAAACAGTAGCCTCCCTCCTTTCACCCGCCTTCTGGAGTCTTGAAGTTCTCAGTAAGCTTAAGCCACAACGTTTATCTCTTTATCATTAAACCTCTGGACTTCCGGTATGAATAAAACGCTCTTAGACCCTTCGCCCACGGTATTTTTTATAGCGATACCATCGCTTTACGTTAAAGCGTTTCGGAATCACATTATTGTAACACGTTGGTACGTCCATATCTAAATGTATCGATGCACACCTACAAATATAATTGTCTTACTAATGAGTAGATAGATGCAAACAATCAACTCTTATCTCGACGGAGTCCAACATACAACTGTAATGTTTATATTTCTGTATCGATGTTGATTCGTAGGTTGCATTACAATTACAACTGATTCACAAAATATTTTGATATTAACGATATAGAATCGTGTTTACGTAAACGAAGCGATGACACTGTGACTGTATCGTGGCCCTTTTGTATTTGCGTCGCTGCAAAAAGTCTCGGTGGAGGAGGATGCTAACTTTTTCTAAGTTCCATCTTTGTTTTAATGTGGTTAAAAAGCGGCGGTAAGAGCACCCTTGTTAATACGCGGTGAAAAGGAACGAGGGGAACTTGAGAGAAAATGTGCGGCTTGGATGTGTGGTTTTGACCTCAACTCGAATATATTATTAATTCTCATGGGTATTGTGAAGAATGTTTTTGGTTTAGCAAGTAGACAATCAATACCTTTTGTCTGTCAGGCAATTTGTTTTATGCAGAGTAGGTGTAGATAAATATTCCTATTTAATTATTATTCATTGGGTATTTGTGATGCAAAGGGAAGTTTTCGTTTAGAGCTTTGATTCGAAAAGTTAACGACCGTGACGTAAGCTGTGGTCGTGATCAAATCCCATCATGCTTACTGTTTAAGCAATGACGGACGCAGATTTTAGGCGTATATTATACAGATCACACCTCAACTCAACCGCGTCACAGCTGTAGCTTGTTATAAATTTGATACAAACATCGACGCCACTTTTTTGATGGTTAAAAGGTAATAGAATCATAAACGACACTAACCAAATTGTAAGGAGAGCTCGGGCAGTTTAAAGTTTGAAATTGCAGAACATTGGACATATATTATGTATGGACTTATTAAGTCCGTACAAGTGGCTAAAAAAGTAATGTTTAGCCAAGGGAGTAAGCGAATCAAGGTATTATTTTGACCGAAGTGGCTTGTACTCTATACCTTATAACCGTCGGTCGATATGAAATCATCTTTGAGTAACCGCAAAATGCAGCTCAGAATAAATTGCAGTTCTTGAATCGACCTGTAAATGCTGTGATGAGCAACTTAAGATAAGTCTTACAATATCAGTAATAAAATTTCCGATAATGATAAACAAAGTCTTAGTACGGTGCCTGTGAGTTGTTGGCTACCTTGGCACCTTCAAAATATCACCCTATGTTGACATGTGTGACCTTTCCCTGACCAGATCCCGTTGCTTAGCAACTTGTCATTAAAGTGAACACAAATATTGAGGTTTTGGACCAAACACGTACTTACAAGACACTATACACGTGTTCTTTGATGGTTGACGTGGTTAACTAGGTTTAATGCTCAGGTGTTATACTCTCGAAGCAGCAAGGACCAAACTTGGGTATCAGTTGTTAAATTATCAAATGTAGTAACCAACTGTATAAACAACATGTTCTTGCTAGATGATTATAACGGTCATATTTGATTAATTGGGCTTCTAAACAGTTTGATGATTTCTTCATTTACTAAATAATAAACAAGTGTCGACTGCTTTGCTGTTGATCACAGGCCCTATAGCCAAACAGCAGACGACAATCGTTATCGCTCAGCAGTCACTAATATATTTTCAACTTTATACCCCAGCGTGTAAAGTTGAATATCTATTGGAGTTTACAGATAGATCATTTTCGTTTGTTTCGTTCGTTATCGCTCAGCAGTCTTTAATATATTTTTAACTTTATACAGCGTATAAAGTGTTTGGCTATAGGGCCATCCCCCCTAGCCAAGTCACAACAAGTCGCAAACGATAATCGTGAACGCTCGGTACCTACTCCCCAATAGATTTTCAACTTTATAGCCTAGAGCCTAAAGTTGAAAACCTATTTAAGATTTCTGAGCGTTTGCGACAGGAAAGATCGAAAACGATAAGCAATATTCACTAGATCTTCAACGTTATACCCAAGCACATAAAGTTGAAAATCTATTAAAGCCTTCTCAGCGTTTGCATTTATCGTTTGTTACATGGCTACAGGGCCTGGTCTCTTTTTTTCGGTGGTAAAATTTCAAATGAGTCCTCCCACCCTGGGTGGAGTAGAAGGGACTGTCAGGTCTGACTCTTACAGACCATCCAAAAATCTACCCTGTTCCTTCATTTGCGTTTTATTTTTCAGGGTCCCAGTTACTTTAACACGTCTGAAAAGAACCGTCTGTTGTCCTGCGATCCCACTAGGTCTCAAGCATATTGCTAAGCTGATTTTTAATATTTCCGCAGAGACCTTCAATATGGATTTGTGGTAGGAGAAACGGATAGACCCAAAAAGCAGACATTTCATTATTTACATAGCCAAATTTTTCTTTCTGGACATAGCTTCGAAAACAATCAATATCGGTGGAACTTTTACAAAACAAACATCTAGAGGTCATATTTTCAACTATACACGAGTAAGACATACCTTCATACAAAGAAGTATAGATTGCGAGCAACATATCATGCGCACATCCAATCACATTAGATGATTACATGATTAATATGTTACCAGCCAACCGAAGGTTCACCATGATTCACCTCATATCTACCCTCCTTCACTAATTGGCGAATGTGACGTCACGATATCAATTTACAGCCGCAACGTTAAGCAAATCAGGGGTTTCAAGCTCAATAAGCAACTCATCGCACCCTCATTAATCGATTTCGAAACCAAAGGTCCCCATCGATAAATAATTAATCGATTCAGTTAAAGCAGAGGTATCTAATCGGACGCGCTTCGGAAATGTCCTCGTTTACAAATTAATGGAGTCCCGAGAAGCTAGTGTGAATTTGCGAATGTTTGGGCGTTTAATGTAACGTTTCATTAGCGGGCCGTTTGGGATAGTTTGAGAGGTTTTAGTCAGTTTTTTGTGTGGGAAATTTCAACTAGTATTCAAATAAATATCAAACATAGTCGTTAAGGGCGCATAACCCGAAAGTTGGCAACGTCGCAAATAGCTGTCAAATATTTACAACTTTTAATTATTTAAGTATATTTACTGTATGAAAATAAGAAATATTGCTTTGTAGTGCACTAAAAATGTATAAAGGAATGCAAATAAAACACTGAATTTGATGTTGAACCCGTTACAGGTGTAAAAAAAGCATTTGGAAAGTTTCCAAATACTTTTTTACATCTAAATTTATTAGTTCGGTGTTACGATATTAATGATTGCATTCCGTAATCAATTTTGTAGTGCACTACAGAGCGATATTTCTTATTTCCATACAGTAACATTGGTAAATTAAATAAAACGTGTTAGTATTTAACAACTATTTGCGACGTTGCCAACTTTCAGAATATGCGCTCTTAAGTAATCCTCCTCCTAGAAAGCAAGTTAAGCCGCTGGTACCTTTTTTATCATGGTAAAATCGTCAAATGAGTCCCTCCCACCCACATTGGGACGAAAGATTTGTACTGACTAAAATCCACAGTGATCCTTCAATAGCTCGTATTCAGTGACCCGAATGTCTAACAACCAGCCTATCATACCCAGTACTAATTGGTTCTGTATTCAGATAGGCAGAGGCTCCATGCGAAATACTAGTTTTCAGCTACCAATTAGACTGGAAACTGACCACAACTTATTTGGAAAAAGACTAGACTGATAATGTGTATCATGGAGTAGTGGTCATCTAGAGGGAACGTCCCAAACTTACTAGTTCGTATTCACTACTTATCACCACTCTGAAAATAGAGAGAACTAATTGCAAACATTTTCACATCTACCGCACTGGACACGCGTGATGGATTACTGATGGAGACCTGTTTCCCAAAGGTAAGAACATTATGGTATTATTAGATTTAAAAAGGAAAGACAAATGTAACCACACCTTTTCTAATTCGGTTTCTTCTTTATCCATTTTAAGTTCTGTTTACCTGTTTTGAGTATTTTTCTTTGACAAGATAAATCATCATCATCATGATCCTGCCCTTGGCTATCTTATTCTACTTGGGTTCAACGTAGGTAACGTTTTCTTCTTACATTCTCCTCAGTCAGACGTCACCGAATTTATTATTTTTTCTGTCATATAATTTCTTGTACAATCTACCCATCCTTTCTTTAGGTGTTCATCTTCCGCAGTGTGGTAGACGCCCACGGCCTCGGACGTCGCAAGACGATCTCCGGCCACCGTAGGCGCGGGCATGCGGGCGGCGAGTAATGGGCAACTCGCCGCCCGACCATGGACCATGCCCTGGTGGACGGCGCGTTGTGTTCCACGCGCGCCTCAAAGAGCGTCAGCAAGATGACGGGGCCCCCCTCTAGAGGGCCAAGGCCTGCCGGGGTCGCGGGACTTTTCCATTACCGTGACCCAGGATCGTAAAGGGCTAATACGGACACCGTGAATTTTAGTCTGTACAAGTCTGACAGTCTCTCCCGCCCTGCCCTGGGCGAGAGGACTCTTTTGATGATTTTACCACGCTAAAAAAAAAAAAGGTGTTCATCTTGCTCTCTGTAAGTTAATGTATTAATAAAATTATGTCACACAGTTCTGACTCATCCAGTGGTCGTTTAGATTGGGAGAACACATTGAAGATCGGGAGACGATCTGAAATAAACTAACGACCAGTAGAGCACAATCACATTGGCACTGAAGCAGGAGAACTGTAATTCGAACCTTTGCAACACAACAGGTTAGTAACCGATGGTTCAACGGTAACCGTTGTGATCTTACTATACCATAATATAGTCACTATCAAAGTTTCACAAATTATTTGGACATCTCTGTTTCTATGGAATATTTAATAACGGTCTTATTTAGCTGAAATTCAATTTTTCCAAAAAAAAATCTGATAACTTTTTTGACCTATTTATTTTATTTTAAATCTAGGTTCAGCCATTTCGAAAGAGCTTTAAATATTTATTGTATTAAATGCTATTCGGCGTAGACGTACATGCGTTTTGGAGGGGTTTAATTATCGTTACAAATGGCTGACTCGAAATCATAGATACTTCACTGTTTCCATGAAATCATCTCTATCTTATTAATAACAATGTATAACGCATACAATATGCCTATTGTCGACATACGGTACAATCAACGTCCTTATTGACTCACTGTTCCCAATTAGATATAATGCCAGTGTTCACAGGTGGATCATTGTAGTTAGCTATGATGGTATTACTAGTGTGTTCAACGTTCTATGATATCTAGTAATTCATCAGCAGTAGCTGTGTAGTTGATGCTGAATATCAGTATATTATATGACTGCATCTGCATATGGTATGACTGCATATTTGACAGCAACCCAGTTACTGGGTTCGTCGGGACCAACGGTTTATTAGATCGTAAGTAAATAAAAATTATCACCCATCCCTGGCCCGATTTGGGCACTCCTGTTTCACCTCGAATGGCGGCTACAGTTCACCAGTGCGGCTCTCTTCAAGGTTCTGCAGACCTTGTATGAAAGTAGGTAATTTTTAAAATAAAAAGTGAGTGTATAAAAACGTGGGAAAATACATAATTTTATTGGTTGTTTTTTACTTTAAAAAAAACGTTGCCCCACTCTAGGAATTTCTTTCTGTATCGTGGGTGCGTTTACAAACATTGAAACTCACCACAAACACCCAGAACAGGAACAACTATTTGCAGACCATAAAAATATTTATTCCGTGCGGGGATCGAACCTGCGGCACGCTGCGCAGCAGTCGATCATTCAGCCACTGCGCCAACCGTGTCGTCAAATTATTATTGTCGTAAAATTATTTAGTTACCTACTAGTTTATTTTTTCGTAACAGTACCCTTAGCACGAGTTTTCAGTATTTGAGACGTAAAGTAAACTGGAACTTTGACAATTTCAAATTGACAATTTTCAAGGAAAAAATTAGTTCCTTCTTCGCACACCAGAGGCGCTGTTCCATTTTTTCATACAAGAAACGCTGTAAATACTGGAAAGACGCTGTAAAGTAAAAGAGTGAAAACTCGTGATAAGGGTACCTACAGGTCTTTTTTTTTCGTTTTTGTTACCCACCGGGATAAGACATTCACACCATGTATTTTCATCTAATTCAATTCAATTCAATTCAAATTATTTATTGCAATCCATAATGTACATACTACAGGTGGTAAAAATACTAATAGAGAGAAACAATTATGAACCCTGTCGGGCACAGCAAAGTTTGGATATGGTTGGAGTGGGTTGGAGAGAGGAAGAGCGTTTTTTATCGATATTTCCTATGTCATTAATTTATATAGAAATTTAATATTTAAATATGATAATTTTTGATTGTATATTTTAAATAATTATAATTTATTGTAGGTATTTCAGTTATATTTTATTTATTATTGTATTAATATATTAACTACCTCTCATTTATTTATTTATATATATTTATGTATTTATAGTTTCGCATTTCTCCAGTCAAATTAGTTAGTTAAACTGTTTTTATCATTTAAAAATTCGTCTAATGAATAGCTTTTAATAATTAAAAATTCCTTTACTTTCCTTAAAAATATATTTGTTTTCTCTATCTGTTTTAAATACCCTGGTAATTTATTATATATATATATTTTGACAGTGAATATGGACTAGAAGAGTGCATTTTAAGATGAGACTTATTTTTACCAATGTCACATTATCATCACACATTTAATTAAGTGACATCTGTGGTCATAACTGCGAAACATGCACTGCTTCGTTTTTAAAGTTCATAGAGATAACGGCAGATGGCGTTGCATTAAATTACTTGTCACCGTATTAAAATCAATACAAGTGTCAGGGCTAGTCATGGGTGGATTTTAATGAATTGAGCCCCGAGTCGGGGCTCCCGACAAACCCGTTTTGTGTGACCGTGAACAATTTGATTTTTTTTATAGGTTTTTTTTTCTATTAGTTTGTTTTTAAGAACACTGGTAGTCAAGGTAACCAAATAGTCCGTCGTCCCTTCCGCTCCACCTCAAACTCAGGACTCATTTTGATGATTTTCCACACCCAAATAATAGGTATTTATTTGTGTTAGAATCACGTTTCCAACCAAGTTAGGAAAAAATGATTCTAAAAAATATATAAAATTGATTATAGTATGCATAGGTAAGCAGTGTGTAAAATCACCCACCGACTAGCCATTCGAATAGTATTGAGCTTAAATATTCTTTAACTTACGGCACTATGGATACAACAGCATAATTATGTGTCATGGGGGTTTATAAATTCATCATCATTATCATTTTAGCCGTAGGACGTCCTCTGCTGAATATAGGCCTCCCCCATTGACTTCCAATAGGACCGGTTGGAAGCGACTTGCATCCAGCCCGATCTTGTGATCTTCGTCAGATCATCGTACACCTTGTGCCCTTATGGGTGGAGGCACTAAGCTGCTTGCCGGTGCGTGGTCTCCATTCGTGAACCTTACGTGCGTGCTATGTGGCCTGGGCATCGCCATTTTGATTTATCGAAGAATCCCCTCAATTCCGATTCGATCTCATAACCCGCTCCTAGGTAGTTAAGATAATTCGTTGGGATATTTTAAGCTTACTAATAAGGCCCATATAGTACGAGACCACGTTTCAATGCCATAAGGCTTCACTCACTGGTAACACAAATTGGACGAAAACTTTCGACATGAGGCACTGAGTAAAGTTATTCAGTTTATACATACTAATTAACTTGCTCAAACAATTTATTTGTGACTACGGGAAATGAAAGAAGCCTATGTTGATATCGACACTCACATTTTGTGTAGCGTCACAATTTGTGAGTATTTAACAAGACATAAGGTGTCCGGATTCATAAACACAGCAAAGGCATAATCAGAAAATCAGCCTATTATGTCCCCACCACTGAGACACAAAAGAATGAGACGCAATAACGCATGTTAGCGCAACGTGTCTACTGTAGGACACCGCGATTTCCTGACGTTGGTTACCTTCAACGTTTTGGGAGAAGTGGCAATGAAATATTATACAACTGTCTGGGTGTCTTACTAGTCGCGGCCATTAGCAATTAGGGCACCATCCGTCAAATAATTTGGTTCTTAATGGTAGTCATTTTCCTTCAAGTCAAATCAGTGTGTCATTCTCTTTTGAACACACCGTAACGATGTGCCCCCACATAATGATACCTAGGTCAACCACCATAGAGTTGATAGCTTGCGAAAAAAACTTATTAGAACTTACTAGTCTACAGTGCAAAGAACTGTGTAGGTAGGTACAATGTTTCTTTGTAGAACTCTTAATAAGGAGAAATCAATTCAAACAACAACATTATAAAAATCACAGTCGTTTATTTAATAATAAATACTGGTAATTAGGATAGACATAGAGATTTACGAAAAAATCTTTAGCATAATGAAAGGTACTTTAAAATACTAATTAAATACCTAAGAATGTTGAGTACATACAAGTTGATATCGCCTACGCGTGATGTATAAATGAATCGTAAACTAACGTATGAAAAATCACTAATTAAGGAACTTAAAAATTAAGTCATGGGCCCGATTTCCTATAAAACCTTAACGACTATCCCCTATGGGTACGTATAAACAATCTATACTTTATCTGCGTACTAAAAAGCTAAAGTATTTCGAAAACTATTTTTATTATTATAACTACGAACTTGCTATCAGAATTCGTGATGATCAAAGAATTTTGGAATAGAATCGGACTTAAGACCGTTGAGCTATATGGGGCATACCCCATTAAGTACATCCCTAATATTAAAGCATAGCTAGCTGTGACAACACGTTTATATTAACAAAAAAAAACTCCCATAAACTCTACGAGCCTGAACACCTCATCAGCAAACACACGAAGCTCAAACCAACTTAAAACATAATAAGTTATCCTTAGGAATGATTCATTAATATTCTTTTGGTACACACACACCCTACGGAACCACGCAAAGATTCACTTAACTCCGATTCCATCAAAATCGACAAATTGAAAGAAATAGTCATCGCCAACGAAGCTGATCGTCCTGATCGTTTTGTGCATGCGCCTACTGCATCATCTTCAATTTGAACCTTAAGACTAAGTAAGAGACTATTCTAATGAAGACGAAGAGTGCGCATAGTGCGCCAACATCGATCCAGAAATTGGCCTTATCCATAGTCATTTCCTTCAGGAACAAGTTAGGATTCCTGAAGTGGCAGTAGGCTTCGGAGCACTGAAGTTTTTCTCTTCCGAAGCCGTAGACTGACAACATGGCGCCTTCGAATCCGTATCGAACGTAGCTGAGGTAAGTAAGCCATTGCAGGTAGCTGGGTATTGCGTTGAAGTTAACAAAGAATCCTGAGAAGAGTACTACAGGGATTGTAGTGACTGGCCCCAGGTAGACCCCGGTCTCGATCTTCATAGCGGCCCCGATGAGCAGGCCGAGGGACTGCGCCACCAGGGCCGTGAGGATGTTAATGGTCGTGAACATGAGGACCCGGTCCGTCTGCATCGGCTGGCCTGTCATGAAGTAGACTATCATCACGTACACGCCGCTGAAGACAATCTGGAAGAGGAGGAAAAATATTATTTGTAAATCTCGGCAATTTTAGGTGACGTAATAGTATAGCCTAGATTAACATATTCGCCTATCTTTTAAGATGAGGTCTCTTTATGATTTCTTCGTAAATATAAATTTATCAGCTACACAAATAGATACGAAATTAGTTTAATCTGTTGTTTTTGAAGTAAAAAGGTATGCAGGTGTTAATTAAAATACCTCATTTACTTTATCAACAAAGGAATTATATATTTCCTTACAAACTGTATCTGTTTTGTTATTGACTCAGTATTTGACATTGACCGGCTTGTGTCAATATTAACTACCAGTGGCTTGATTGTAGTCAAGTACCTAATAAATACAGTAACGGTGTCTTTATGAGCAATTGAGGCCACATCAGAATCGAACGCACAATATTACTGGTCATAAAGCATTTTAGTCAAAGTTCAACGACTACAATCAATTTGTATCTCTATTGTAGAAATTGAAGATATGTGACATCTACCACCCCACGTACTCGAGTGGTGGATTGAACCTTATTCCCTCTCTCAAAGAGAATGTCTTTGTTTCAACAATAAATGCATTAAAGGCTGATAATGCTACAGTACAATACTGATGGTATCTAATTTTGTTCGTCTACTAGAAATCTAACTTTCTAACGTCAATGTTGACAATGCGATCCTATTTGATTAGAAAGTTAGCATCGCGCGTGACTGTACTGCAATGTTTAGTAAATAGGATAGAATAACGTTAAGGCCAAAACTTTTTTTTTTTATATTTCAAGGCGATTCTATAAATGGGCCGCACTGCGGCAGCATGTGATTTGATTTTAAAACAATCGTGATGGTATACTATAATTTATCAAAAATAAGTTATAATTACCTGGAACGGTAGATCCGCCATAGTTTTAGCGAAGTAGAAGGCTTTCAGCGAGTACCAGTAGTTCAAATGTTCTCTCACAAATACGCTCATCTCAGTAGGGACTGTAACAAAGATAACACAATTTATGTCACTATAAGACGGGAAATTATTTGTCATTTCTTTAAAAACGTTATCAAAGAATCGATCTTATTGTAATTTTTGAGAGAGTTCACAAAGACATTGCAACAAGAAAGTCCACCTTTACGATTTGTACAGCCAATTAAGCCAGTATCAGGATTAAATTGTTTATGCAAAAACAGAAATGTTTTATTAACTCTCCTTAATGAAACAGTAAATAACAATGATGATAATTAAATGAAACAATAATCATAATAATTGATTGAATACTCACATGTAAGAATAGTAGGCATCATAGCAGTAAACATAGTGAACATCACAGTAAAGAATATACAGCCAGCATTGCTCATCACTTTCGCAGCATCTCTTCCAATATCATAATACAGGAATCCGATCAGCAGCCCAACAACCGTATGAGAACAGAGCCGTAAATGAGTCAACATCTGATCTCGCAAAATGCTTCTAAAGGTACGTTTCAATAAGATCCAGAATTGCTTCCATCCTGATGTAGGAAAACCGGTCTTGATGGGTTTCTTTGTGAAGCTTTCGCTGGAATCAAGGAGTGATGTGGTGCAGGTAACTGGTGCGAGGTTTGTGGAGTTGGGTAAAGCGTTCTGCTTCTCTGGGTTGAGAACTGGTTCGGACATATCTATCACAGTGCAGGTTGGTTTGTCTGGAAACAAGAAAATAAAAATATTAACGTGATGGCGACAAATATATACAAGATTTGTTTAGAATGAAGTGCTTCTCGCAATGGAATAAGACGGTTTGGTCATTACTGGATAACACTTTCTGGCATCAACTCAATTTTGTACCTCGCTGGCTCCTGTCGCATGAATTTGTTTAAGTCTATCTACGTTGATACAATTTTCTCCTTGCTACAATCTTCACGAATTTTTGTACCAGTGCAAGTGACGGTTGCTACAAATGATTCACTACTATCAATTTTATATGCTTTTGTTGTTTATGTTATGTCTTCTAGTTAGATTAGATTATTTATTTCAAGTGAATTAAATCATTAATTAATAAAAAATCTTCTGTAGCTTATACGATTATATGAATTGTTATAAGAGATATTATTGTAATAGATACCAGATACATTAAGAACTTTTTTTCTATGAAGCGTTAGCTATTCATTTCAGCTATCAGTTTATCAGGTACCAAAATCGTGTAACGCAGTGTTATCAAAGATTTATTAAGTAGAACTTATTTTTTTAATTTGATTGGCTGAAATATTTAGTTTTTTTCTTACCTATCACAATGGCAAGTGCTTGTTGCTCAGCCTTCTGGGCGTTGTTCTTGGTGGTTTGATTGTTGTAGTTCAAGTTCTGAGGTACGGACGACGACGAAGATGATGATGAAGACTGGCCTCGGCCACAGTTGCCTTTGTTGACGGCCATCACCAGCTTGTGAACCCAGTCGCCGTGCTCGCCTGTTGCTACTTCCATCACTGGAAATTATGAAATATAGAAGTTTAATACTAGCAATAGTCATCCTAAAGGTATAATTAGGTGAGGGCAACATCGTGTTTTAAAATTAATGAAAGTGACTTTCTAATTAAAGTTTGAGACAATTTGTTCGAGCTAAAAAATATTTCTTCGATAGTCAAATTTTGTAAGGTACCTGGTATGAATCACATCGCCCTTCATAAAAGCTCTTAGTCATGTTCAACATACAATAGAATCAGGGATTGGCATTTACAATTCAGAATCGGGTTATTATAAGAAACTAATGAGAAAGTTGTTGTTATCATATTCTAGGTATTAGTTATCAAAACATCAATGTTGCATCACATACATAAGATTCTCGAGATTGCATGTCATAAATAAACATTTCTATAACGTTGAAAAGTAGATGATGCTGAACATAATGTTTTCACTTTCAGTGCAAGTAGTGCAACTGATTCATAAGAAAAGACAAACAGTGTTATTGATGAAGAGAAATGTTCATTCCATCTTTTGGAGTAGGTAATTCTATAAAAATGCCTAAATTTAGAAACGGATTCAGAAGACGAAGGGTTCTCAGACGGTAGCACTTTATTTTAGGATGAATTTGGGTCAGTCGGGCTAACAGGCTGATTGATCAAAAAGGTTTACTTATTGACGGAGGATACTCTAAGGTCAGGCCTTAAAACATTCTACCTATACTGGAAATATCCGAAGCAGCTCGTTTCTGTTTGGTAGACGGATCGACACAATTTACTTAGGAATAGGTTCCTTCCTATAAACTAGGATATGGAGAGCTTTTCAATCAATTGAAGAATCAATTCAATTCAATAGAAGTTACGGTAGTTGTTTTTTTAGATTTCAGTTTTTTTTTTCTCTTATGATGTTTTTAATAACGCATTCTTTGTAGGTTACCTAATTCGTTTTTTAACATTTAAATTCTTTCTTTAAGACTAAGTTCAGATGAACGCCCGACGACGCGCGGTTGGCTCGGCGCGCGGTTTAAGATTGTAATAAATCAATGTTGTTGTGTACATGACCGCGCGTCAACGCGCGTGCCCGCGCGCACCGCTATACACCGCGCGCTAGATGTTGACCAGCACGCCACCGCGCGGTGACGCGCGGTTTAAGATCTACAATCCTGTATCGACCTGTTCAGTTGACCGGCGCGGATTGAGGCGGACGGTTGCAAGGAGCGACGAAAAAAATGGAGGACCGGCATATCAATGGATTTACTGATAGACGAAATTGAAAAAAGAGATGCGATTAGGAATCTTAGTGTGGCATTTAAAGTCACAAACAGGCTTAAAGAAAGTCTTTGACTTAAAATAGGGTGCACCCAGTATCGTCTTTGCTTTCGACGACGACGTCGCAGTTTGCGGGATAAAACCCACAAGCAAATTGCGTCCTCCACGTCCATTTTCACTGAATGTTCACGCTAGACTGTCGCGTGCAAGCTGCCGCCATCTGAACAGGTGAATCGCGCGGCAGCACGCGTCGTCGCGCGTCCATCTGAACTTAGCCTTAATGTTTTATTTTGTTTCGTTTATTTAACCGTAGTTGGGGTGCTAAGACAGGAAACCTCCACGTGCGCCCGTGGACTGGAGTTCCCTCTCCGATACGTCCGGGGGGAAGACCAGTTTTTCGGGCCGGTGCGCCCTGGGATGCGGGCAAAAACTCTTCTTAGGCACTGTGCCTAAGGGGTCTCTTTGCCCGTATGCGAATAGCCTGTCGGGTGGAGGCTCCAACGCGTGTCCCTCTGAACAGCAGAGGGCACAGCGGCGGAGCGGGCTTGCGGACGGTGAGTAATGGGTATGCTCGCCGTCCGACCAAGGACAAGCCCGGGTCGGTGGCGCGTCGTGTTTCACGCGTCACCGACAGGGCCCCTTATGGGGCCAAATGCCTGCTGGGGTCGCGGATTTTTCTTAATCCAGGATACCGTGGCCCCGGAACGTAAAGGGTATCCGAAGGAACACGGGTGGATTTTAGTCAGTAAGAGTCTGACAGTCCCTTCCGCCCCACCCAGGGCGGGAGGACTCATTTGATGATATTGCCCCCCAAAAAAAAAAACACTACTTTATTATATTTTGGGAATAGATGAAATTCTAGACTACTCAAATTGAATTGAATGTTATTTGAAAACCGTCCCAATTACCACCGACATGGATATCTATTTAATTACCCGCACGATACCTACATATAATTGATGGTGTTTGTCTCCATGGTCGTCACACAGTCTGCTGTATAAAAATAAACATTAACAAATTCAACCTTCAACCTATCACATCAAAGCGAGGCCGGGCTATGGTCCACAATTAAACAGGTTATATTATGTTTTCTTGTGTTTTTACTTTATTTTATCTTGTCTGGCAGTGTCAATCTTTATTTTAAGAATGATACCACATTTTGGTATGTTTTTCACTTGCATCAAAGTTGACTAAATATAGTTAAGTGCGATGTTTTAAATTCGTTCTGCGCAAAAAAAAATAGTACTTTGTTGTGTTGATAACAAACATTGTTCTGTAGCTACATCCGCGGCCTTATCAACTAACTTATTGTAAATATTTTTCAGCTGATTTGCATTCCTAACCTAACCTAACTTTTGTATTGAAATTAGCTCGAATCACAAATAAATAATGGAAGGTACTGTAACAAGAACTTGGCTTAAATGTCAAGTAAGTAGGTACCTAATCGATTTCAAAATACTCGTTTCTTAATATTTCCTCAATGTTTTGAATTTATTTATAACTATGACAGACATGATAAAGCTTTTTGTTGGGTGATGCACCCAACAAAAAAAAAACAAACAGCAATCAGAAGTTGCAGTGGGCTGGCCGCATTTGTCGAAAGACCTATGGCCGGTGAACCAGATGAGTCCTGGAGTGATGACCGTGTACCGACAAGCGTAGTGTGGGACAAGCAAGACAGACGCCTTTAAAAAGGTGGCTGGATCAGACTGGATGCGAAAGACAGAGGACAAGATGTGATGCAGCCTGGGATAGGTCTATGTCCAGCAGTGCGATAGACTGGGTTGATTGATTGATCGGTTCACCCTGTTCTTTCAGCTTCGCTTTGCATTCTAGAGTCACGAACCTGGAAGGCTATACTTGTATTTTCGTTAAAAAAATCGGCGTATTTAGGTACCGGTACAATACGTTCACATCACTTCAGTCGTGATAGCGTCTCTAGACTCAGAGATGACCTATTTTTTTTTGTAAAATCTGTTAAAGATTCAGTCAATACAATTTGACCTTTAGTTAATATTGATCACCTGAAACTGGAGCAAACTGTAAAGATGAAGTTGTATGTGATCTCAATAGTTGATCATTTTGTTTATGACTCAAATAACTCGTGCTATAATAAATGAGACTGAACTAGTTTTGCCAATGAAAACAAGCTTCATTTGCTTTCAGTTGTATGGACTATTTCGATACTAAACGATCTAAAATTATATGAACTAGACGCGAAATATTTTCTTATGTAAAAACTGTTTCAATATGAATCTGTCTGTTGATATGCATTTGATTTGGTAAAGCAGGTTCTAAGCGGATGTAATCTAACGATCCATCCAAGATGACCTTGCTTGATGCCATCCATCTAGACGGCAGATGTAACCCAAATTGAAAGACAATTCGCGTATGGAAACCAAGATCTCACAAGGGTCACCTATCTTGGAACGATGGATTATATCCGTCTAGAACATGGTTTAAGATTCTGTTTTAAGATAGGGAAAAAATATTTTTTTTAAAGTGGTCTCCGACGTTCTTTTCTATTTACCTACCTATGTTCTATAAAGAAGAAGGAATGTAGTTGGTTGAAATGCATACATACGAGTACGTTAGAGGCATCGAGAAAACTGCATCAATTGTAACTGACGTTTTAAAATTGTTAATCGATTACGGATTCAGTGTATTTCTATGTTCTGTTCGTATCAAATTTTTTCTTATTAAATGAACAAATGTTATTAAACAATGAAGCTTGTTAATTTAATAACATTTGCACATAATTTAAAATGTTTGATAAATTGTACTATAATTATCATTTATTTCAAAAGCCTTTGCCTTTGAGGGTCAGTATTTAATCAATCGTTGGTCTGTTGGAGGAGATGCCTTAGTGTTATTTTATCTGTATATGCCTATGTGTTCCTTTTCTTCGACTGGCTTTATAGTATTATCAAAACCTTTCATGTTTTATGATACTTTTATTTACCTAAGTAAGACGACTCAAATTAACCCTTTACATACCTACTCGTTTATTTCGTGATTATAGATTACCTAGTAACTACAAATAAATATTTTCTGCCTATCTGGGTAGAAAGAAACCTACTGTTTCACTGTTTTACTGGTACTGTTTGTCTTTCTTTACAAATCGCCATAATACTGTTCTTAAAACTTACTACTATTAAAATTTATAATAACGGTAGATATTCTATAATACTCACCGTAATCAGCAGGATTGTGATAACTCGGACAGTGAAGACCCATTGCAGACAAAAACGGCACTAAACCACTAACTCTTCCCTGATATATACACTGCCCTTCGGCCAAAGTGTACAAAAAGTCAAACATCTCAAAAAGCCTTGCGGACGGTTGATGTATAGTGCATATGATAGTTCTACCGCCTCGCGCTAGGGACTTCAGCAATGATATACACTGGAAACACGATGAGCTGTCCAGTCCTGAAGTAGGCTCATCGAAGAACATCACAGGTGGGTTGTTAACTAACTCTAAAGCTATGGACAGCCGTTTCTTCTGGCCGCCTGATAAGTTAATAGTCCTCGTGTCTTGCGCCTCTACGAGCCCCAACATCTCCAATATTTCGTCTATCACGATCTTCTTGGCAGTGACTGTCATGTCTTTTCCTAACTTTAGATTCGCCGACACGTGCATAGCCTCCTTCACGGTGAGGTGTGGCAGCAAGCAGTCGTCCTGCATTATGTAACAGGACAACTTTCTGAACCGTCTCAGGTTCCTCTCCTTGCCGTTTATGAGTATCGATCCGCTGACATTGGACGTTCTGGAAGCAGAAAGTGTATCGTAAACGCAAAAGAAATTTGGAACATTTTTGGCATTAGTCCAATTGTAGCATTCCGCACGTAATTCGTCATTTTCAAAGCCACGGATGGGAAAATCATTTTAGTTTATACTACATATATCTACGTCGCACTTGACACAAACATCACAATATTAAAGTTTTTGGGTACATACGTACTTAAGATAACCTCAAGTTCATCTTACACCGATATCCAACAAAGAACAAAATAAAAGTTTGCTTATTCTTGCTGATAACAATAACACAAATTAAGAAGTAATTTAAATATCAGTAGGGCAATTAAACATTGACTTACTTGTATCCCGCTAAGATGTTCATGAGCGTACTTTTTCCAGCCCCTGAAGGTCCCATGATAGCAGTAAGTTCTCCAGATCTAAATGTGCCATTTATGCATTTGAGCAAAGCTTTGTAGCCTCTTTTCCTTCCCTCACTGACTGAGTATGATAAGTCTGAGAACTCGATGTCTACCGGAGGACGTTTGGGCAAGTGTGTGAGAGAGGCCATCGGCTTCTTCTGGTCTCCATACCCGTTGGGTATTTTTGGGAGGCCTGTCATGGCGGTCGTGCCGGCAGCACCGTTGCACAGGTTAATCTGCGAGCCTCTGTAACAAAATGAAATAAAAATTAATGACTTAGTACAAAAATGGATACATTATGTATTTTATCATAATAATCATATCAAGATCAGGACTGATTCCAATTTTGTTCCAGTATAAATAAAAACAATCCAGTAAGATAAGCAATTCCAATTTTGCTACACATTGATCGCTTCTTTCAATAATGCTTTTTTTCTCACTATTTGTGAATGACACGGTTTTTTGTCTGAGAAAAAAGTAATGAGCAGTATTCCCGAGTGCTAGCCGCAATGTGGGCCTGTAGCTGAAAGTATAGGCGACATCGAAATGTTTTCTGCTTAAAAAGATATGTGAAAAGGATTTTTACAAATTCATTTATGCATGAAAACTAGCAAACTAAGACACGAGCACTAATAAATAGAAAAATATATAATATTATAAATGAACGAAAAATAAAATATTCGTCTAAATTAAGGCAGTCTAGACCACATCAAACCTAAATGATACTAGATACAAGAGTGTTGTATACATGGATGATATTATTGTTCTATCACTGTTATATTCATTATAGGCATGAATATAAAGCCTTGAACTGCATCGTTACTAGAATCAAACCTTCTTTTTATGGGATCCTGTATTTTATTTGCCTCCATTAGAGATTACGCAAAGGTTATAGTGAGCTATTCTCTTTATTATATATCGAATTTTTTTATGATGTTATCTATTTAAATACAATGTACAGTTGATACTTATAAAATGTGTACAAATTTTATAAGTATCAACATTACATGTAAAATTATTTTAATTATAATAATATAAAATGACGTATTAATAAAAAAAAAGGTAAATGGTTTGCATAATTGTATTATGGCGCCCTTTTCATGTTTCGTTGGAGAGGTATGAAAATTTGACATAATTGTTCCAAACACGGCCCTTACAAAATTTTCAGCATAACGTGATGTCATGGCAGTTATTCAGTCATTTACAACGCGCTGGAAGTTTGCCAACTGGCATTGTTGGTTTCGCGAAACAGTTCAACAGAATCCAGTTGCATACTTGAATGCGTTTGAGAAGAGACTGTTGGAGCTACAGTTAACAAAAATAAAATCAACAAAAAACAAAAATACCTGGCTCTGGAAAAATTATCAAAAGTTACAGAAAACATGGTTAAAATTAGATAAAACACTAGTTCACATAACCTAACACTTGTAAAGAAACATTTAACTTTAGAAAAAATAGAATAATGTTTTTTAGAGAGCAAGACACGACTATTAACAAAGAAGACTAGTATTAAACTAATAAATTTATTTGATAATTATGATGCTCTTAATAAAAAACGATAATGTTACAAATAGGTCACTACGCGATATCACTGTTTGCGGAAAATGAAACAAGGGCGATATCGCAATTCGCGTAATGGATGAGTTCCATTCAATAATATTCTGACATCACGACACAGAAACATAATATTTACATTAGAGAAAGTAAATGTCAACAATGTAAATGGAGTAAAGACAACTCATGTATTTATAACTTTATTTAGAAATATATCGAGAACATCATATTATATGAAGTCTAGTCTAATACCTTTCACTCACTGCCTTTCACATATACACACATAAAATGTTAGACATTATGACTGTTAACCGAAAAATGTACCTACAGTCCAATGTCAACTAAAAATCGAATCAAAGGAAATTGCAAAGCTTGTATTATTCACTCGTTTGCAAAACACTAGATAAAAGGACTCTGTGGTACTAGGGCATAATGAATTAAAAGTAATTATGGCTAATGCACCGTTGCATGTTCAGTGATGAATCAACTTTCCTCATGGGACTTCTAATGACACAATTAAACCTGAGAGTACTTGGCAATCAACTTACAACGAAAGATATAAAAGTGTTTGTAAATATAAACGGCAATGAGGACACTGGCCTAAATACTGGACAGCTTTTTTTATTTCAGGCCGTGATTTCATTTTCAATAATGTCAATTTTTGTTCTAAACTAGATACAAAATGTTGTGCAGTTTTACTCACGTCTCCATTTCGAGTATTCCCGATAACTTTCAGACTCGTACGGAGCTCATAGAAGAGCTTATGACGGTACGAGATCGCGAACCGAACTGAAAGTGTTCGCTCCTGTTTACCTAGACGATACCGTGCTATGTCAATCAGGTACCAAATCGATGTATTATTTATTCGGAACACAATGTTTTGCGGCACTTTTGACAGACAAATCTAATATTCATATGCTACGATCTCACAGTTACTGATTAATAGTGTAGGAGCTATTGACGTCAGCGCTGTATTCAATTCACAAGTTAGATCTGAATATTGCATCCGTTGTGATGCCGTTATCAACGCAGTTTTTGGACACGTGATTTTGTTTGAAACGGGGATTCTGAATCGCTGTAAACAACAGTAAGAGTAACAGCTGTATTTAAAACATTAAAAATATACACGCGCCATTTTCCAAAAGTAGAAGGCAGAAGGTAAAGAATGCCTCAGGGTAGGTCCCTTAAGTACTCCTTTTGCTTCATCCTCAAAGTTTACGAAGAGAAAAAACTCTTTTGAACACGCGCTTTACCGTCTCTGGAATACTGTTTTTGCTTTCATTGTAATATGTATGGATTTCTGTGCGTCATGACTATATTTCCCTAAAGTTGTCAAGTTTTATGTTAGCATAGCGACACTATTTTATTACGGTTACATAGAAGTTGTCTTTTTTTTCATTTTCGTATTCTTGAATATCTCATCAGTATATTAGGTACGTCACACTGTTGGAAGTATACAGAGTGAATTTTTCAACTGGGCGTGGAAACGTTGAAAGGAGTCTCGAGGCGGATTTTGAGGAAAACTAAAATGCATCATTGGATTTTAGAAAAATCGATAATTCTGGCCAGGAATCGAACCGGCTCATTTTGGAAAAAAAAACACCCTCTATTATTACACCATTCGATAGTGTTGCTAATAAGGATCAAATTTTGGGAAGTAATGATATACGTCAGACTTATGGAAATAGCAGATTTTTAAATTGCTATTTTATTCGAAAAATTAAATTATTTGAGCCATTATATTTATTCGAAATTATAAAATTTCATCGTTTCCAATGTTTCACTGGATTTGACGTCTCAATAATCCCACTGTATTCAGCAATACTAAATTATTGAGTTGAACAAAAAATATCATTACTTATTTCTAAAAAGAAACTGTTTACTTATATTTCGAATACAGTTATTGTCTTCAAGATTGATCAGTATTTTTTTAATTAAACGTTTTCCATGATATTTTTTTTTTCCAAAATGAGCCGGTTCGATTTCTGGCCAGGATTACTGATTCTTATAAATTCCAATGATGCAGTTTTAGTTTTCGTCAAAATCGGCCTCGAGACTCCTTTCGACTTCTTTTTTTTTATATTCCTCATAGTTTCGGATATAGCCATCCACGCCGAGTTGAAAAATTCACCCTGTAAATCTGGCTAGGAATTCTCATCTAAATTATTTGCCAAGTATTTTCTTAACTATAAAACGTTCATTACGTCAGGTAAAGGACACAATAAAAATCTTTCAAACCTACTGATAAGTATTGGAACAAGCATAAAATACATAAGTATTAATGATAGATACATAATGTCGAAACAATTTTCAACGAAAACAATCACTTGTATATTTTCAAGCTCGTTATCCAATTTGTACCTGACATTATTCTAGACCACCACTTTTTTTTTTTTTTTTTAGCGTGGTAAAATCATCAAATGAGTCCTCCCACCCCGGGCAGAGCGGGAGGGACTGTCAGACTTGTACTGACTAAAATCCACGGTGTCCTTCAATAGCCTTTTATGTTCCGGGGTCACGGTAATGAGATAAGTCCCGCGACCCCGGCAGGCTTTGGCCCTCTTGGGCGGGGCCCCGTCATCGTGCTGACGCTCTTTGAGGCGCGCGTGGAACACAACGCGCCGTCGACCCGGGCATGGTCCATGGTCGGGCGGCGAGTTGCCCTTTACTCGCCGCCCGCATGCCCGCGCCTACGGTGGCCGGAGATCGTCTTGCGACGTCTGACGCCGTGGGCGTCTACCATTGCGGGTGGGGCGGAGGGAGGACGCTGTCCTCTCTCTCTCACGGCCCGCCTCCTCCTTAACGAGCATTACTGCTTCGCAGAAGGAGGCGTAGACCACCACTTAAAAAATACTTAATGATATTGAACTTTTAATATAATTCTCCTTTCCATTATTACATCCTACACGAAAAAATCCGTAAACAAAAGTCCATAAACACCTACGTCAGATTTTGACCTTGGTATCATTAAGGTCACACGACTTTTCAACCACCCTTTCCAAATAGTGTGAGGAATACAGTCGTTTCGAGGAATGCCGAATATGCTACATACCGACTGACAACCTATTAATAATGCCTGTTTGTTTTACAAAGAAAACGATTTTGGATTAAAGGTCGGTAGGCTGTTATTGAAAAAACTTGGATTTTTCCGATGAAAACAGAAATCTGACAAATTGGTCTTGAAATGGAATGGATAACCTTTAGCCACCGCCAAAGGTCAGAAGGTTTCAGTGTTAAATAAAAACTTACAATAAAGAAAGTCACAGAAGTTATTGATAGAAATGGTCCAGATTGCTTTAGTCATCTGCATTGATTGGATAATAATAGCTACATAATTGTTACATCAAATGATTATGGCGATAATGATACTCATAATAATGAAGAAAACCATTTAGCCCTAACGTTCAAAGACATTAGTCCAGTTTAAGTAATAATTATACCCTCTTAAATGTAACAACTGATATTATTTCACATTCAGCCTTGCCATGTTACAGTGGAGCTTCATAAAAAATTAACGAACTAAATGATAGTTGGGACAAAACCGTAGTTCTAACAGACGCAACCAACACCTTTAATAATGTTTATCCGAATTTTGTTCATGAAAATGTAAAGACTTCTGTGACTTCTGTAGATAGGCACTAGAATATTTGAAAAGGAATGATGTTAAAGGAAAAACCTAAAGTAACTGTTGCAGAAATAAAAGATAATTGCGCTCTTAGTACGATTGTGTTTTCAGATTAAAAACCGCAGAAAGCTTTCAGGTTTTAAGTGACAGCACTTTTATGACACTTGTTATCTTTTGTGGCGTTCAGAATTCAGAATTAAATTTTTATAAGCAAATCTGCAAAATGGTGAAGCAACATTTTTAACTGCTTATACATTCATTAAAATGGGGGGCTTGGGCTCAGGTAGAGCAAAGGACATTTATATTCTAGTTTCATTTACCACCAGACCTCTAGTACGCACCTTTATGAAACTCGGTTTTTGTAGTACCTACCTGTGGGCGTACCTGTAGAAGGTATTACTGAGGCCTATCTACCTAAGACCTTAGCTTCTTACGCAACCTTAACTTAGCAAATATTGGTTTCTTAATAATAAGGCAGGTTGGATTAGTAGTAAGTTAGCTGCTTCTTGTTTCGGTCCTAGTTTTGAACGAACTATTTGTGGGAAATAGAGATAGGAATTTTTCAATTGTAGCCACGGAATCTTATAAGGCTTTTTTCTGTAGTAAAATCATCAAATCTTTTGTGCCCAGTTCATAGCAAGCGCAAGCTCGCATCTTAAATGGTAATAATCAAAAACTATAAATTGTACAATTAGAAGACGACCCGTTTTAAATTATTTGGGAATCATCAAACTAACTTATACTTAACTAACTAACTTAGATAGTCCCGCAAGCCCTGACTCATTAGGTAACCATTCGAAGATTGCAGACGTGATCTTACGTGTGTAATCTTGAACTACAAATTGAATGATACTTTTTTTTTTTTTTTGCGTGGTAAAATCATCAAATGAGTCCTCCCGCCCAGGGTGGGGCGGGAGGGACTGTCAGACTTGTACTGACTAAAATCTACGGTGTTCCTTCAATAGCCCTTTATGTACCAGGGTCACGGTTACCGAGTGAGACAATCCCGCGACCCCGGCAGGCTCCGGCCCTCTTAGGGGGCCTCGTCAGTTTGCTGACAGCTCTTTGAGGCGCGCGTGGAACACAACGCGCCGTCGACCCGGGCATGGTCCATGATCGGACGGCGAGTCACCCATTACTCGCCGCCCGCATGCCCGCGCCTACGGTGGCCGGAGATCGTCTTGCGACGTCCGTTGCCGTGGGCGTCTCCCGCGGCGGCTGGGTCGTGAGGTGGACGCTGTCCTCTCCCTCACGCGTTCCGCCTCCTCCTTTGCTAGCATTACTGCTTCGCAGAAGGAGGCGACCGCTTCCCATTCCGTCTCGCCCCGCAGCATGGCCTCGACCAATGCTGGGCGCGAGAGGTCGCCGCCTATCGCCTCCGTGAGAACACGGCGGTGCTCTGCCCAAGCGGGGCAGTCCTGCACCGTATGCTCCACCGTGTCCTCCGGGCGATCCTCGCAGTGGTGACACCCAGGCGTTTCTTCCTTGCCTATACGACACAGGAACCTCCCGAAACATCCGTGTCCGGTGAGGACCTGCGTCAGGCGGAAGGTGAGGACGCCGTGACGCCTCTCCAGCCACTCCTCAAAGAGGGGTCTTACCGCCGCGATTGCGGCGTGCCCGAACCTAGGTTGCGACAGTCGTTCCCTCCATACTGCCCTGAGATCACGCCGGAGCTCTTCCCGCCGCGCCTCGATTTGTCGAGGCAGCAGGGATTCGCCCCGGCGCTGCGCCTCCACGCGCCACTCATAGACGCGCTGGAGGGCAGTCGCCTCCAGATCCCAGGGCAGCAATCCGGCAAGGAGGTTGGCCGATTCGCCGGCGATCGTGCGGTATCCTCGGATCATCCGGATAGCCATGACCCTCTGGCATGCGACCAGCTTCGCTGGTCGCGTCCGCATGCTCAGGGCCCACACGGGAGCCCCGTAGAGGGCCATGGACCGCACGACACCGGCGTACAGCCTCCGGCAGGAGGCGTTTGGCCCGCCGAGATTGGGCAGGAGTCGCCTGAGGGCGGCTGCTGCCCGGAAAATTGAATGATACTTAAGTACTTCTCTCGATATCAAATCGTTTTCTACCTAAACTTTGCCAAGTGGCTCTTCAATAAGATTAGAAGAAAAACATATATCAACACGGGTTTATGTATAAGTGAGCACATAAGTGTACACGAAGGGAAGCCTTTGAAGTGATTCTTGAGAATCGTCAGCAACCTTTAGCGTATAAATCAGCTGACGTGTGTGTAAATAAGGTAAAAGAGGGTAAAACATGCGTCAGAAATAAATAATGATGGTAGGTATATCGTTAAAGGTGGCGGTGATACTAATATGTGGTGATACTCTGAATCTAATATTATTGCAAAATGTGAAGATGGATGGATCGATGTTTATTACTCTTTCACGCAAAAACTGCTAAACGAATTTGGATGTTTGGAACACAGATAATTTATAATCTGGATCAACAAACAGGATACTTTTTATCCCAGTAAGACGTTCCTATGTGATAATTTTCGGCTTACACGAAGCCGTTGGCAACCAGCCGGCAGACACTTTATACCCTAGATTTAGTTTTCTATTGAGTTTCTTTATTTCATGTGTATCACGGTAAAACTTATTTTAATAACAATGGTGGATGTTTAATACAAAACATAAAATAGTAATAAGTAGAAGAAATAAGTCGATTTAAAACGATTGTAATAGCCACACTAGTTTTAGTTTTTTTATTGTTGACCACTCCGGTGGATATTTTTTCCATTCACTCTTTTTCAACTGTGCTATGAGCAGTCAGTTTGGTTTCCATTTAAACTAAAATAAATTAAATAAAAATTCATTAGCCTTTTAATTAACAGGCTAAAGTGGTCCTTCGGCTATATTTTGCAAGTACAAGTGTTTTCTCCGGTGAGCGCGCATCAAAAATTGTGTTTCGACGACTTGCTATAACGAGGCGTTGGAGTAACGGTCGCCGCGGGCGGAGGGACACGGAAGATTTTCTCGCAGATTCGCATGGTTGCGAGTCGCGGGGGACTACATATATTTGGAAGGACACTAATAACGTGTCTAGCCATTATATTTCGATGCTATATCGTCGATTCATCAAATTCATCATCATTGAGAAAACTGGCGGTATTACGAAAATTTACGACCAAAGACAAGAAATCTGGTGACGTCAAGAGACTGAAGAACGAACAAATCAAGCTTGATTCATCGTTCAATTTGTTCGGTTGGTAATTCACTCATTCTGATCGCATGCGCTGGAGCAACTTCACACCAAACTTCACACTCATCGAGTTCGAAACGTCAAACGTCAGGTCAAGCAAGTGTCACTGTCAGCTGTCTTCAAATTTGTAAACAACACATTGGAATTAAAACAAAGGTTTCGCAAAACTTTTCGGCGAAGTTACCAGCTAAATAAAAGCAGTCTGGTGTTCAATAAGTGCGGCATTCGTTTAGTGCGGTCTAAATCTATAATAATCAGTGCGGTAATGCGTAATAATAGTGCGGCCAAGAAGTGAATCGCAAGTGTTGATTGTGTTACGTTCGTTTACCATGGCGGAGGTTGAACTTAGGCGGCTGCGTGCTCAGCGTGGACAATGTAAGTCGACAATAACACGTATTGAGAACTTTATAAACGACCCTATCAATGTCGCATCATCCACCATAGACACTTTAGAAGCGCGCAAGGAAAAACTAATTAGCACGCTTAAAAGCTATGAGAGTGTACACTTAGATATATTGAACCTAGATGATAAGGATTCAGAATGTGTGGGTGAAATTGAAGACAAATACTTCTCTGTCTTAGGAAAAATCAATGTAGCATTAAGACAATTGAAAACTAGAGTAGACTCTGAAAGGCATTCCATTTCTACTTGTAAATTACCAAATATAGATATTTCAACATTCGATGGTAAAGATTTTGCTCAGTTTAAACCTTTCATGGACTTGTTTAATGCTGTCATTGATAGAAACAATTCGTTGTCAAACGTACAGAAGTTATTTTACCTACGAAAATATTTAACTGCTGACGCATTGGCTGTTATTATCAACTTGCCACTTGTCAATGAATCTTACCCTGAAGCAATAAAATTGTTAGAGAAACGATTTGACAATGAAACGCGAATTATTTCAAACCATATTGGTATTCTCTTGGATATTCCCCAAATGCAAAAGGGTACTGCGGCAAGTATCAGATCATTTATATCTGAAGTGCGTCAACAACTTTATGCTTTGATAAATCTGAAGCAACCTGTTGAGAGCTGGGATATGCTGTTGATATCTATATTATCACGTAAACTCGATAGCTATACAAACCGGGCGTACCATCTTGACAGGTTGTCTCCGGACAAGTTACCTACTATGGGAGAATTTATGTCTTTTTTAGAAAAAAGAGCTATAGCATTGGAGGACAGCTCTCCTCAACAGAATACCTGCCATGAAGGTAAGTCAAAATTAAACAATAATAAGGTTTCCAATATTGTAACCAAAACAAATTCAAAGCGATCTTGCATATTCTGCAGCAATGATCACCCCATCTATACCTGCCCTAAATTTAAATTGGCTTCAGCCTCACAGCGTATAAAGTTTGCTACTGACAATAAGTTGTGCACTACGTGTCTGAGAAATCACCCTGACAAATGCAGATATTCATTCAAATGTCAGGTCTGTAAAAAGAATCACAATACTCTTTTGCATGAGGACAAGCCTAAGGAAGATGAGGTGAAGGTGAATGTAATGACATTACATTCCAAGCTATCAACAAATGAAACAAACATATTATTGCCTACTATGAAGGTGAAACTCATTGACAAAGCTGGTCAAGAAATTGAAGTTAAGGCGTTACTTGATTGTGGTAGCCAAGTATGTATTGTAAAGCGTACACTTGTAAACCAATTGAACTTGAGCCCTATAGCTGAGAATTCAAACATTATTGGTTTGGGCAATACTCCAAACAAGGTAAATGAATGCATTAACATATTGTTACAATCCACTCTATACAATGTAAAATGTTCAATCAAATGTCATATTGTAGATACTATTACTACAAATTTACCTCAAAATTATTTTGATATTAAAAAATGTAATATTCCAGCTAATGTGCAGCTTGCTGATAATGATTTCAACAAACCGTCAGAAATTGCCTTATTACTAGGGGTAGATTTTTATTCTAAAGTCATAATTGATGGTGTAATAAAATTAAACAATGGTATTGTGCTACAAAACACATTATTTGGTCATGTGGTTACTGGTACAATCAAAAATGAATGTAAAATCAACTTGTCAAGTGTGAACTTGGTTTCAAACTTTGCAGTGCAGGAAAAGGCTGATGATAGCTTGGAAAACATCATGAAAAATTTCTGGCTCTCTGAAAAAATTACTGAAAAGGTAGTTGATCAAAATTTAGAGTTTGAAGAGGCTGAAAAAATATTCAAAAATTCAGTTAAGTTAGAAAATAACAAGTTTTCAGTCGACATTCCATTAAAATGCCCTTTAGAACAATTAAATATTGGTGATTCTTTTTCACATGCCTTGCAAAGATTTCACACACTTGAGAGAAAGTTTGAAACCAATCAAGACTATTTTCAAAAATATAAAAATTTTATTGATGAGTATGTAGAGTTGGGTCATGCCAGGGAAGTTGACATAAGTCAGTATGATGTCCTGAACGATCCAGTGTATTTTCTTGCACACCATGCAGTACAAAACGAAAGTAGCAAGACAACCAAATTGCGTGTCGTTTTTGGAGGGAACATGAAGTCCAAAAATGGTCTCTCATTGAATGATGTGATGTTAAATGGACCTATAGTCCAAAATGAATTATTTAACATACTGATACTCTTTCGTACTTACCGCTACACTGTAATGTGTGATGTGGAGAAGATGTTCAGGGTTATCTCTATAAATGAAAAATTCAGACCATTGCAAAACATTCTTTGGAGAGATCATCCATCCAAACCCATTATTTGCTTACAGTTACAAACAATAACTTATGGTCTAAAAGCCTCTACGTTTTTGAGCACAAGATGTCTCATAGAGTTAGCCAATCTCTATCATGATATGTACCCAATGGCTGCTGAAGCTATACGGTTAAGCACGTACATCGATGACGTCATAACCGGCGCTGATAATATAGAGCAATTATTGGAGCTCAAGACTCAACTTATAGAGCTAATGAAGTTGGGCAATTTTAAGTTACACAAATGGTGTTCCAACTCTCCAGAATCAATTAAAAACCTTCCCGACAATGTAAAATATTTTGAACAAATTGACCTCAACAAGGATAATATAATAAAAACATTAGGTTTGAAATACAATATAAATACAGACACATTGATGTTTTCCTGCCCAATGGCAGATGACTATAATCTGCTCAAAACAAAAAGAGAAATTCTAAGTTTCATTGGGAAAATATTTGACCCTCTTGGTCTTATAGGACCCATAGTAGTACAAGCTAAATTATTAATGCAAGAGATCTGGAACTCCAAAGTGGACTGGGACTCTACTTTACCTGGTAATATAATGAAAGCTTGGAAAGAGTTCTTAATAAATTTGAATGACATGGGTACTATTCAGATACCTAGAGCAATTAATAAAACTGCTGTAGAAGATATAGAGTCAGTGGAACTTGTTGGATACTCAGATGCTTCATTAAATTCAACCGGTTGTTGCCTTTACCTTAGAGTTTTGTCCAATGATGGCCAAGTTAAGGTGAGCTTATTGTGCTCTAAGTCCCGTGTCGCACCTCTCAATAGAAAACTTACAATTCCAAATCTAGAGCTCAATGGCGCTCTTCTCCTAGCAGAACTTGCTTCTAGAGTTCACAAAATTCTACAAATTAGATATCCAAATTTAAAGGTGTTTTTACACACTGACTCCCAGGTGGTTCTAGCCTGGATAAATTCCAATTCCAACAATTCAAGAGGTGTCTATGTCTCCAATAGAGTCAACAAAATTAAGACCCTAACTAAAGATTTTATGTGGTCTCATGTCAAAGGGGTCAATAACCCTGCTGATGTACTATCCAGAGGCACTGCGCCACACAAATTACAGGACAACCAGCTATGGTGGTATGGTCCGTCCTCATTATTAGATAAACATTTTCAGCACAATATTTCTACCTCTTTACAAAATAATGAACAGCATGTTGCTGTCTCAATTTCAGAAACTGAAGATTCCCCCACACTTAACCATGGTATTGTGTGTAATCTGCAACAAAAAACTGCTCCAGTTTCAGATGATATTTTTGAAAAATACTCTGACTTTAATAAACTTCAAAGAGTCATCGCTCTACTCTTACGGTTCAAATATAACACTTTGAATCCGAATGATAAATTAGTTGGTTCACTAATGCCAAAAGAGCTACAGTCTTCTAACTTAGTCATTATAAGACATGTTCAGCACAAAGCATTTTCAAGTGAAATTCAATTGTTAGAGAAAGGAAGTCAAATCAAAAATCACATGGCTAGTTTGCACCCCTTCTTAGACAGCAATACTATTCTAAGAGTAGGTGGTCGCCTCCAAAATGCAACTAACTTGTCATATGACAAAAAGCACCCAATTATTCTTCCAAAGTCTAACCACATTACTAATTTGATCATTATAAAGGAACATTTAAGATTATTGCATAGCGGTGCAAAGTTAGTATTGAGTTCTCTTTCTCAAAGGTTTTGGCTATTAAATGGTATAAGAGAAGTTAAAAAAGTTATCCACAAGTGCGTCAAATGCTTCCGCCTTAAAGCAGTAGCTGCAAAGCAATTAATGGGATCTCTACCTTCACATAGAATATCAACAGGTAGAGTCTTTGAAATAACGGGTGTAGATTTTTGCGGTCCATTTGACATCAAAGTAGCACGGATTAGGAAACCAATAACAAAAAAGAGTTATGTCGCATTATTTGTTTGTTTTGCTACAAAGGCAATCCACATTGAACTGGTGAGTGACATGACTACTGCAGCTTTCCTGGCATGCCTTCAGCGCTTTATAGCTAGGAGAGGATTACCATCCTTAATTTACTGCGACAATGCAAAAACGTTTAAAGGAGCTGAAAATAAATTAAAAGAATTGCATGAATTACACTCATCCAAATGTCATGTAGATAATGTAGAGAAATTTTGCTCCACTAAACTTATTAGGTTCAAATACATACCTAGTTACTCTCCCGAATTTGGCGGGCTCTGGGAAGCCGGAGTGAAAAGTGCCAAACATCACATCCGGAGAGTAATTGGTAATGTATCTTTGACATTCGAAGAATTCAATACTGTACTCACACAAATAGAGTCAATTTTAAATTCAAGGCCACTTCTTCCCCTGAGTAGTGATGTTTCTGATTTAAATTACCTGACCCCAGGCCATTTCCTGGTAGGAACTGCACTTACAAGCTACCCAGAGTTGGATGTGACCAAGAAAAACATTAATAGATTGAAATTTTGGGAACTATGTACAAAATTAAAACAAGATTTTTGGAATCTCTGGTCCAGAGATTATTTAACTTCCCTACAAAATAGACCCAAATGGAAGTATAGTAGTGATAATTTAAAAGAGGGAGACTTGGTTATTGTCAAACAAAAGGACATCTCTCCTTTAAATTGGCCCATGGGGCGCATTGTTAAAACTATTCCTGGACCAGATGGTAGAGTCAGGGTAGCAGAAGTAAGAATGGGGCCTAAAAATAATGTTTACTTAAGGTCCTATACCAAATTATGTCCGGTGCCCATGAATGAATTAGATTAAGTTAATTTAGACATAAAAGTAAGTTAGTTCATAATTAGAATTAAATTCGGAAAAATTATGTTACACCTTCTGTGTTGATAATAACTTAGGTATCTATGTTTATAACAGTCATATTGTTTATTTTTCACAAACAACTATCTATGTAAAATAATTCATAAGTTAAACTTAGCAAACCCAGTTACATAAGATTAGTGCACTTTGCCCGCCCCAACTTATGTTTAATACAAAACATAAAATAGTAATAAGTAGAAGAAATAAGTCGATTTAAAACGATTGTAATAGCCACACTAGTTTTAGTTTTTTTATTGTTGACCACTCCGGTGGATATTTTTTCCATTCACTCTTTTTCAACTGTGCTATGAGCAGTCAGTTTGGTTTCCATTTAAACTAAAATAAATTAAATAAAAATTCATTAGCCTTTTAATTAACAGTGGAGATCGCCGCTAACTATTTCTTAATTAGAATGAGGTAAAAATTTAAATTAATTAAATTTAATTTTTCAAATTACCGTTCAAAACGCCGGTAAAATTTACCGTTTCTAGAATTGACGTCAAAGACGCAGTTTAAGTATAATTCTGTTACAAGAGTAAAGTGCAAAATAATTTCATTCACGCACATAGGCTGGGTTCTTAAAATACTTCTATCATACACCTTTTACGTGTTAATTGTGGTAATTAAAAGCCAATCAGAGAGTGCTTCGCATGTGGGCTCTAATGGTAACGTGGAGAGCACTTAGAATATAATTGTGGGATTAGACTTAAGTAGTCATAATTAAACTCTATCAGCTATCGATAGGTATAGTGTTCTACGCTAGCCCGACAAACAGATGTGCGATGAACGCTTGTGCGAAAAAACTATACTGCGACACACCATAGTTCAAATGCTCGCTTGTGTGATAAACTGAAGGTATATAAAAACTACGGATGGATGGATGTCTGTTCCTCAATTATGCAAAAGCTGTAATTTGGCATTTAATTAGTTTGAAACCTAGATACAGAAGTATGATAGTTATTACCCCAGTAAGAAGATTCCGTGGGGACAAAGGAGCAGAGTCGCAATCATGTCATGAACTAGTCTTTCAATAACACTAAACTTTGATTTGCACGCAAATATTATGATAACGTACGTAACTTTATCTAACCTAGATTCTAATAAAACGCCAATTTTGTTATCCGCAGATATTTTATCTTTTCATTTGTTTTTATTTCATTTTAATAGGAATTAGAACTATCGTATACCAATGAAATTGTTAAATAAATACTACTAAATATTCAAATTCAGACATTTATTTTTATAAAAACTTGAAGTTTTTATAAACGTATTTCGGCTTTCACCAATTCATCACGTAGCCTGACTAACAGTCAATTTGACAGCATCAACAAATTGCAAACTTAATTCGTCCGTCAGCTAATAGTTTTGTTAAATAATGGACACGTATATTTTCTTTTCATATACCTACTGAAATATAACACATGGTGCTGCTCGCTAGAACTTGGCTTGACAAGCTACCGCGTGCCTAGATGTGTAGGTACTTACAAAGATCTCATAACATAACGCATCAAAATTCGAGAGTGGAGGCTCGTGACGACAGAAGCAAGTAAAAACTGTACTTGCTTGTGAGTTTTGCCAATTTTAAAAGTGTCTTTATTTCGTTAATTTTGGTTTACGCTGTGGTTTACGTAACAAACATTCAAACAACGTGTCAAATATAGTGTATTTGAGTGAACAAATATTTTCCAGTTATTTTTCTTTCACGAAGCCCAACAATATTAATGAATGGTCTGTTGTTCCAAAGCTTCATAACTATATTTTTTGGCAATTATCCAAACATGGCCTCAGCCAAGTCTGTGGTAAACAGTCAAGTTGTTCGCCATCACGTTTATTTACGTTTTCGTTTTGGCTGAAAATTAGTCTTCCTACCCTTTTCCCTTGACGGGACGTGTTTTTATACAAAATGTGTTTGTTTTAATTAAAATTCTACACAATGATGTTAGTTTAAAATTTTATGTCTGTACTAAAATTATACGTGTATGACCTTTTCTTGAGATAGAATGTTTTCGTAAGTTTAACAAGATTTAAAGGGCAACTCGCTGCCCGACCATGGACCATGCCCGGGTCGACGGCGCGTTGTGTTCCACGCGCGCCTCAAAGAGCGTCAGCAAGATGACGGGGCCCCCCCTTAGAGGGCCGAAGCCTGCCGGGGTCGCGGGACTTATCTCATTACCGTGACCCCGGAATATAAAGGGCTATTGAAGGACACCGTGGATTTTAGTCAGTACAAGTCTGACAGTCCCTCCCGCCCTGCCCGGGGTGGGAGGACTCATTTGATGATTTTACCACGCAAAAAAAAAAAGTTTAACAAGATTTAAGTTTTATGGACAATTAAGATTTATGTTTTGTGTTATTTTGCTATTGTAATCAGTTTAGTAATTACAAAATCCCTTCATGATAACAGAATTGAAATAATAACTAGCAATTAATTCTGTACTTAATTTAATGACGCCATAACGGCTTTAGCTGTTAATGTTATTTTCTACTTTAATGTTTGTAAAATAGTTAATAGCATTATTACATAAGTTGAGATGAAAAACTAATTTATTTAATACTTTCAAATATCTTCAAAACAATATCTAGTCTCTAATACGACCAAATAATTCCGTGTCACTTCTAAATAATTCTTGCCTTGAATCTGTATTCGAAAAAAAACGAGCATAGCATCTAATAACGAGCCATCCATTATTTATACGTACTTGTTTATATCGTAGGTACATCTCATTGGCGAATGACGGCAGTACCTCGAAGAAACAACGCCTAAGTGCGAAATTTAACTTTTTTGTAAACAGCAAAAAGTTTTGGGTACATTCGTACTAAGAGTACAAAGTTTGAAGACCCCGTTTTTTAGCAGCGTCTTGTATTGAATTTGCCTAGGCGCAGCTGTTTTATTGAATGTGGGTTCTCGTCCACAGATACCATTTTCTACCCTTTCCGTTTAAAAAGTGAGCCAAGTTCCAATACCTGTTTGTAAGTTTTCCATGATTTATTTAACTTTTCTTTTTTTTTAAATGTTCTTAAGCGAGAAAATAACTACATCATTTTATTTATTTAAATTTCATGCACTAATGTTGTACAAATTCAGATTTTAACGCTATATCAAGTGTTTTATAACCGTTTCTAATAGCAATAAATTGATCCCAAATATTCCCCACATAGTTAAGATTCGATGAGTTCTTATTCTTTCATATAAAAAATATGTATAAAAATAATATTCTTTCATATATATATAAACATGAAAAAATTTTATTAATGGGAATCTGTCTGTTGGTGTGTTTCTGCCCTCCTCATGATTTAATGGCTATACGTAGGTATTGAAGTGAAACTGCCACAGATAGGCTATGACCGACGTGTAACATAATTATTTTTTAGCTTGTGCTACAATGTCCGTCCACAACATGAGAAAAGCCACAGTCAAACACTAGTTTCTTTTTTGCCCTTTCTGACCCAAATAATTCTGATTCTCGACATATTTTCGCCGAACAACAAAATACTCGCCAACTTGAAATGAGATGGAACTGGGCATTTCAAGTTATGTATAAGTAAAACTGAAATTGGTTTTGGCCTTTTCCAGACGGCTAGGGATTAGGTAACATTCTCTGTTGGTGTCACTGGGGAATTCTGCAAGTCTGCTTTTATGTTTAATATACCTATTGTAGTTCAGTCTTTGGGTGTATTCAAATTAAATACACAAAAATTCAAAGCGTGTTAGACGCGGCTGATGACGCGCGTGGCGTGCTCTTAGCGGGTGCGTGGCGTGGGCTTAGCGGGCATGCCTGAACGCAGCGTCAAGTATCCGAGATATAAGTTAGAATAAATAATATTGATTGGAAAATTACAACTTTGATCGCTTATATCTTAGAAACGTGATTCACAGAAAGATTTTTACTAGAGGACACATTTTCACCAGAATCTATTCTCCAAAAAGAAAAAAAATAGAAGACACTTACCCCAACAGCTGTCCATTATTGAGCTGCTCAGAGTACGGCGGTGATTTGACCTGGGCGAAGGTCACCTTGTCATTCAGCTCGCCCCGGCTTCCGCGCCCCATCAGCGGCAGGTGGATCTGGGTGCCTTTCGACTCCATCTTCAGGCCCGACGTCATCGCTGCATTGACATCGTGTGATTTGGGGCCCTGGAAAGATAGAAACAGTAGGTAAAGTATTTTGGTGCTAGAAATTTTTGACTGCTTTTTTTAGCAGACACCATAATTAGTCAGGGGTTAATATCAGGATTTTAATTCATTAATTGCACTCTGTTTGAGCCCAGACAATATGCTATAGCTCTATAATTATCTTTTTTGACCATTTGTAGAGAAAATTACATATTAAAAATAAAATATAAATAACTAAAATATAATTATTAAAAAAGAAGAAAAAGTAAAATATTCTTTTACTTGGTATACATATTTATGTTGTGTGCTTTAATTGGCCAATTAAAGGTTTTTGCTTTGTGTCTGACGGTTTTAAATAGGCAGCCAACGGATTAAATTACTGCCTATACTGATGATTAACTTTTGATAACACTAAAATACATACCGGTGGTTTTTATACAAAAAATGACATGTCTCGCGAGATAATTTACTTTTTTATCGACGTTGTAAACAGTTAACCAACTATACTTATTATCTTAATAATTACTTAAGTCGTGGTGTTGTATTAATTCCGCGTAAAAATTGTGGGTACACACGGCTATACATCAAGCTAAACAAAACTAGTTATCGTGGTCTCACTTTGTACTATTTTTCGAACATCCAATGATCAGTTTATACTACTTAGTATTGCACAGCTTGCTGTGTAGCCGTGTGTACAATTATAATTATATTTTAATATAGCATTAAACAATTTTATTTTTTGTCGTACATATAATATTTTGATTGATATACTAATTATATTTGCAAAAAGAATATTAAATAATAAGCAAGACGGTAAAGATTTTAAAACCCAATAAAAACTTGAGCACAAAACTTTTTAATTTTTTTTAACTCCGCCTCTGAGGAATACGATGGAACTCTTAAACTTTTTACAATCCACTTTGACAATAAGCTAAGTTTTATATCTTGTAAATGTTTTAATACAATGCAGTCAACGTGTAATTCTTGAGTATACTACAAAGATAAAGTAAATAAAAAAAATAAGATTGTCATTCTTGAATCTCAACTTATCGATATGATAACATTGATACAATAAATAATTTTATCCATTTTTCATAGTAAAGCAGAACTTCGTACACATTTTACGAAAATTGAGGGAACAGAGAAATAGCGGTACAAGTTTTGGGGCGATTAGGGTCAATCTTCAGAAATACTGGCCGGATATTAAAAAAAATATTTCTCATAGTCGTTACATAATATCTACGAGTGCATAGAACATACATATTATTATATAATATTATTTAACAATAGTACGAAAGAAAAAGGCGACAGCAAAAGCTGGAAAGTAATAACTTGTACCAAAGCTTGTATTACCAACTGGGTGGATAAATACTGTCAGTCAAAGTGAAGAAGATTGATAATATTCAGACATCACAATGTCTTCTAACATTCGCAAAAAATATGAAGCCACGATATAACAACCCAGATAACAACTTAGGAAAACCAATATAGAAATATATCATTTTAAGAGGATAAACGACCTTAGTAACACGATAAGCTACAGTTCTAAGTACAAGGCAAACTTGTAAAGTTCTGTAGTAGCCCATTCCAAAGAGTGGAGAATAATGGCCAAGAAACTCAATGGACTGTTAAATCAAAATAATTATTATTACAGTATTTGTTACATCATTCATGTTGAAATTATACATACATGACATGTGAGAACGATGTACAACGACGTGCACGTTAAAAGTGTCCAAAGTGAAAGGATTTAAAAATAAAAATTATTTAAACTAAACGACAATGGTACTAATGTACATAGTAACCAACCAGTATAAGATGATCTCTCTTTAAAAGACGAGCCTTTAGATGTCAGAACAGTTGTATATGTACAGCTTGATGTGTTGCCTTACCTAGGTGAAATTCCCAAGGGCTACTCGTATATGGCTCCCACCGGGATCATCAGTTCAAATTAGAGTGAAGCACATTCATTTGCCACAGGTGTTGTTAAAACTTAATATAAACACAGAATTTAGTTAAAACCAGTGTTTAAAAACTATATTTTATTTTGGATGATGATGTTTGATCTGCTTCTGAAGAAATGTCTAATATAACATTAATTGCGTCTTCTTAGAGAAAGTGTAAACCAAAAACAATGGTATTTTTCAACACTAACTATACGAATACATCTTAGACGTAAGGTACACCTACCAATTCCAGGCAAAATTTCCACACCATTAACAAATTTATTGACTCCACCACTACACCTCCACTCCAGTCTGTCTTTTCCAAACAAACTGACAATGCTAACACCACTTAATTCTCAGAAAATAGGAACTATGACGTAAATTGTATGAGAAAAACATTGACCGCGACATTTGTTAGACGTAGGACGAGGACTATCGACTTTCTTACGAATGACGTCACAGTAACAGAATTGGAAAACAAAATGGATTGGACAAACATAAAACTTGTTAGTGATTTATTGGAAGGATTGAAGTGGTAGTTCCATTTTTATATTGCTGAAACGGAGCAGATTTCTGCGAAGGGTGTTAATAATCAAGGAGTGCCTTTAAGTGACAGAAAGTTCCATGAAATTGAACATTCGATTTCGAATTTGTTGCACTTTTGACATATCTCCAGAGCAGATTTCGGAACTACTGAGTTTGGAAGTCGGCTGTATAGGTGACGACTGGGTTTAGATCTCTCTTTGCTTGTGGCCATGTCATCAATATTTTGAAATAGAGATACATTTCATCTATATTATGTCAAAGTGATCAAAAATAAACACCTCCGCCCCCCTGAAATAAACCATAAATCTATATACCCGGTATTAAAGAAGGGATATGATTTGAATACTTGGAAAAGTACTGGAGTGCTGTAATGGCACCAAAGGTGTACAAACAACAACATGAAAGCAAAAAAGTTGATGCTAAACAAATGAATTAACCGAATCATAATGACCTCTGCCGAGGGTACCACATTGAAAAATATGTTTACAAAAACAGGTTTAAACTGAGGATGTTGTTTGTTTATTTCAATGAACAACAAGGGTCTCGGGTAGCGGGAAGGGTAGAAGAGAGATAAAACCTGTAAGAGGTTAAAGAATGTGAAAATTAGACAAAAAAGAAAATACTTATACAATAGTACATTGTTATCCAAGGCGTGAAAGTTACTTATTTACGTCCCGAGACGGGGTTTGGCGCCCGTAACGTAGTGAGGGCGCTATTAGTTCGAGGGACTAAATAAGTAATTTACCCGAGGTAAACACTGTGCTTTTCATTACGAAATCGAGGAAAGTAAAATTAACAACATTAGCTTTTTTTTTTTTTGCGTGGTAAAATCATCAAATGAGTCCTCCCACCCCGGGCAGGGCGGGAGGGACTGTCAGACTTGTACTGACTAAAATCCACGGTGTCCTTCAATAGCCCGTTATGTCCCGGGGTCACGGTAATGAGATAAGTCCCGCGACCCCGGCAGGCTTTGGCCCTCTAGAGGGGGGCCCCGTCATCATGCTGACACTCCTTGAGGCGCGCGTGGAACACAACGCGCCGTCGACCCGGGCATGGTCCATGGTCGGGTGGCGAGTTGCCCTTTACTCGCCGCCCCCATGCCCGCGCCTACGGTGGCCGGAGATCGTCCGTCGGCGTCTACCACTGCGGCTGGGGCGGAGGGAGGACGCTGTCCTCTCTCTCTCGCGGCTCGCCTCCTCCTTCACGAGCATAACTGCTTCGCAGAAGGAGGCGACCGCTTCCCACTCCGTCTCGCCCCGCAGCATGGCCTCGACCAATGCCGGGCGCGAGAAGTCTCCGCCTATCGCCGCCGAGAGAGCACGGCGGTGCTCTGCCCAAGCGGGGCAGTCCTGCACCGTATGCTCCACCGTGTCCTCCGGGCGATCTTCGCAGTGGTGACACCCGGGCGTCTCTTCCTTCCTTATCAGACACAGGAACCTCCCGAAACTTCCGTGTCCGGTGAGGACCTGCGTCATGCGGTAAGTCAGGACGCCGTGACGTCTTTCCAGCCACTCCTCAAAGAGGGGTCTTACCGCCGCGATTGCGGCGTGCCCGTACCTCGGTTGCGACAGTCGTCCCCTCCATACTGCCCTGAGATCGCACCGGAGCTCTTCCCGCCGCGCCTCGACTTCTCGGGGCAGCGGGGTTACACCCCGGCGCTGCGCCTCCACGCGCCACTCATAGACGCGCTGGAGGGCAGTCGCCTCCAGATCCCAGGGCAGTACAACATTAGCTAAAGAAAAAAAAAATGAGTGTAGATCGGATTGTCACTTTGCCGCTTGTTTTTTTTTTAATTTTTGTGCTATGGTCGTCCAGCTATACAGCCAGTATTTTTCATGTTCATTATTTAAAAATTGGCAAAGATTTTGTCGAAATCTGTATTATTTTAGAGAAATAGTTGAAACTAAATTATTTTAAAGTCTTTATTTATATTCTTAATACTTAACTTTATGTTATTTTAATTTTAAATCGCTCTGTAATTTCGTGGCTGTATAAAAAGTTTGAACATGGTTCAATAGAAATGTCAAAATAGAACTAGTTTTTTTTCCCTAAATTTGGCAGCTGTCAGTTGAAAGCAATTTTCCCTAGGGCGGCAATGGATAACTTTCAAACGGCTAATCAGACATTGACCTACTTTCAGAGCATGAGTAATGAAAAATACATTCAGCTTGTGGATGACGATGATAATTATTATAACAAGGGTTACGACAAAAATTACGGGTCTACTACAAATTTTGTAGTAGACCCGTAATTTTACACTTAACACAGCCCAGGAAAGCTATAGAAAGAATAAAACGACAGTAATAAAAAACAAAAACGCAAAGAAAACACGTGCCTTCTAAATTATAAATAAAAAGAGTCTATAATATAAATAAAAAGATATCATTGCTTGCCTTTGAATCAATTGGGTCGTGAGCGACCCTTGCCTCAACAACATCTTTAATTGTGTTTTCGTCGACAACAGTATTATCCTGCGTATCGTTCAAAACACTCAATTGTACCTACTTCAGTTTTAATTCTGTTGTCTTCTGGGCTTTCAAATATGTACGAGTATGTAACACCGACGCTTGCCTCCGGCTAGTGGCTATTTCGGGCGTGGAAAAATGTATTAAGTTATTCATGTTACGACTAGGAAATGAAAATTTAGTTATTTACATTTCTATCATTGTTCTATATTACGGAGTTAGCGAGACGTGTTTAATTTGATTGTAAATATTCAACACTCCGATCGTACATTTGTTTAGTGAAAAACATGGGTAGTCTCCTCGTACCACCAAGTATTTTCCAATACTACAAACCGTTGATGGCAAGTTTCAAGGCCAAATGAGTACGAGTGTACTGTTGTACGTCATTCGCTACAAAACCTCTGATTACTTCGTCAAAGTAGCTTGTGCATTACATTTATGAGATTATTATCAAGTTTTTTTCACAGTCATGGCGTTTGGCGGGTAACGTATATTTATAGCTGTCTTCAATCATGGAATTACTTAATGAATTTACATTTTTTTAAATAACCAGCTAGATGAGGTCGCGGCAGACCGGGAAGGAGATATTGGAACGCCTTGTACGAAAGGAAAAACCATAGTAAAGGGTTAACCATAATAATATCTAAAGGAAACACCGTAGTAAAACATTTTACCCATACCACATATGATATTCAATGAAACTGTCGAGAGCAAGTACTTAGTATTCATAACACGACGCAAGGTGACACGTTAGAGAGATTGAAAAACGACGGCTATCAATCAATTTTTATGATGCTCTTCTGTTATCATTGGAGTCCGTTCTTCGGACCTTTATTGCTTTTATTGTATAGGCAGGCTTGGTATTAATGACGTAGTACAGGTTCGGAGAAGTGATTGACCAAATATGAAACTGTTTTTGAAAATAATAATTGTATTGCTAAAAAGGATCTATAAGGAATGACTTATGCTTGCAGGTCAGTTGCAAAAAGTAACCTAACTCCATTCACACTCCAGGGTTTCATCTCTTTATCAAAAATTAATTAATAAGTTAAGTCGAAAAATGTGAGAGGTGAAAAAAAATTGCAAACTCAATAAAGAAGAAGAATAGCATAAAAAAATTGTACTCTCAATTTTAGATTCAGGAATTGGGCTATTTCATTAATTATTAGAATTAGGTCTAAGCCTTTATCGACTATCGCTAAATAATACCCAAATTTAAAATTTTAACACCGCATGCAAAACCAGTTATCAAAAGTCATTTTTTTTTTATTTACGGGAAATAACTCGTTTCTGCGACTGGTAACAACAACAAAAGTTTTTGCTTCTGCTGGTATTCAGAAGGTCACATCAAACTTAATATATTATTTTAAAACTAGCTTCCGCCCGCGACTCCGTCCGCGCGGATGTCGGTCTTCGCGTGGATGATTTATTTCTCCATTTTGAGTAACTCTGACAATGACATCTTATAAATATCCATTGGACCCAAATACGGCTAAGCCTATAATAATTAAGGAGATCTATTGAGCTACTGCTGTTGAGCTCGCGTTCTAATAATAATAATATAATAATAACAATTAATAAGATTAATAATAAGAAAAATAAGATTTTTAAGGGATGTTAGTCACCGTTGCCGGCACGAAGAGATGTTCGGTTTCTTGACAAAGATTTATTGTCCACAACGTACAAATTATTTATATAAAATAGGACAAGACCCGACCACCTTTTCCCAGGGAGGACGAAGGCAGGGGTTTTTGGTCCTCTAAACCAAAAATAACAGAATTGAATTACTGTTTAACTTTATGATAAAACTTAGTAGCCGAGTCTTGTGTAGCTAATCTAATTATGACGTAGCCCGCAAGTGCACTGCTAGTTAGGTCACACAGAAAAATAATAAAGTCGCGGTAGTCATTAACTCGCGGAGAATCTTAACACCGCGATTCAGAAATGCGCGTCATAGGCACAACGCCATCTAGTGGTGAGTGGTGGAGCTTTTTTAGAAATCAATGGAGGCAGGCGTGGCGTAATGTTATACTTGATAATAGGTGTCGCCAGTGGTTCCATAATAAGGTTTGTTACAGATTTTTTTTTCTACGTATTTTTCCAGGATAAAAAGTATCCTATTTTATGCCCAGGATAATAAGGTATAATTATACCAAGTTTCATCGAAATCGAACCGTTAGTTTTCACGTGATGCCTGCACATACAGACAGACAGACAAAAATTTTTTTAATCACATATTTGGGTTTGGTATCGATCCAGCAACACCCCCCGCTATTTATTTTTTCATTATTTTCAATGTACAGAATTGACCCTTCTACAGATTTATTAAAAGTATAGATATAGATAATAATGACTTCGTAGGATTCGCTCACTTTTGCATTATTTATATTACTCAGACGCAACTTTATGCTGATGCACTGCAGAAATGACAATTTCATAAGTACTGTCAGAGTAAGGAGACGATGGCGACGAAGATAAGGGTCTAATGATTGAGAATGTCTCGGGATTACGAGTACGTGGACGGCATAGAGATGAGGATTGCCTGTTTTTAGCCCTTATTATTTTCATAGACAACACTACCTATTTAGCGAAGGACTATCACAGATTTGATATAAAAGAAACAAGCTACAAATTCATTCTGTCATTAGATTTTATTTAATGAATTGATAGGTTTTATCTTTAATTAATAAGCTTGCAATACCTACTGACTGGATGCTTGTTTCGTCCAATCTAATAATATGTTGCCATGGCCTAACCGGGTTTTATGTTGGAACTTATTTATTTATATAACACCTAAATAAACACATGAATGCAATAAATAATTTGAGTTTGAGTTTACATAATTCCGTGTTTCTTCCTCTTCGTATAAATCGTGCCTAAAATTCAGCTTTGCTCCAATGCCCGATCAACTAAAATTGCTTTCGGGCATAAATAATGCCTTTTATGTTATCGTGGTCAAATCAGCTTAATCATTTTCTAATACGTATTTCTTTCCCCAAAGTCATGTTAACATGGGAACTATTCTAAAGATCATTGCCCTTGTGGACTTAGACATCAATGATAGCATGAGGTACTACAAAAAATTAGCATTTTAACACCTGTGTTAAGTACGTATATACAAAGAAAAGAATAGGCATACAGCTGTGTTTTACAGGATTAGACTGATAAATTACCTTTTGCAATAATTTATGATGATAACATGTAGATAGGTGTCTAAGATGACACTTGCTATGATTTTTTTATCATATAATTAGTCGTATCGACGATAGAAACGAAATCGAATAAATATAGACCTGACGAAAAATTACGAGTTCGTGGTTGGAATATCAAAAAATATTAGCCCCATTTTTCTGTTGTTACGTAAAGCAAAATTGACGAAGATAAGCTTTTGGAATTCATAATTAACCTATTGTATCGCCTTACTATCATTTTACTGAGTTCTGACGTCACGAGGACTGATCATCCACGCCGAGTTTTTATTCGTTTTATAATTATCAATAATGAGTGATTTTCATGTGAAACTGACGGACTAAATATACACCGTGACTTTTTAGTCGTCTTACAAAAGCAGCCCAGTTCATGTATCCAATGACTAGAACACGTTTATAATAAAAAAAATTGTATTGAAGAAATTTGAAAAATTTAATAATAAAACTTTAATTGGTTATTATGACACAAGGCGTAGTTAGAAACGCCCTTGTCTCATAGAAAATGGAAATTGAATGATCTACCCGACTATTGCGCTGGGTAGGTATACTCTACAGATTGATACGTAAACATTTTAACAGGGTGTTTCATATTTCTAATGTACCTATTTATTAAAAATAAAAATTATTATTAACGATTTAAAAAAAATAAACTCGCCTAGAGGTATTTTAGGTCGGATACATTAAGTGGACGACTTTTGTAAGACGACTAAAAAGTCACGGTGTATTTGCAATTTTACTGTAGTCCTGCTTATTGTGCGATAAAGATTGAAGTAGGTAAATCTATTGATGAGTATTAGAGTAGAGAAGACCAAAGAAACAATGTATTTCTATGAATGATGAGATAAATAGTAGCAACAAAGAATGCAGAAGAAAATACGCTGCAGTGGAATAAGCACAGGATCAAGTGAAATAATAAAAACTAACGACTAGATATAATAAAGAGGTATAAAACATTCTATACTGCGATATAAATGAACTGATAGTCACTTCGACTGATTGGTCAATAACTCCAACCAGGCAATTAATTCGATTGCGTTTACAACTACCCACACAGTTTTCTAATACGTGGGCTTCGCTAACCAAATTGTGGATGTGCATGTTTTATTTTTATCATTTACAGTATTTTACCAACAAGTGCATTACTGTGTGGAAAGAATTATACATGTATATCTCTAAGAGACAGAAAACTTAATGTGCTTTATTTTTGTGTGACGCCACAAAACTTCTAAAATGTTCTTCCAATTAGGCTTAGAAACACTCTGTTCTAGCGAATGACGCTCATTCTTTGTGTTGTAGGGTTGTAGCGTCATCGTCAGGAGTAGGGGAGGCTTAAAAGAGAGGCATGGAAAGCATTCTTCATAATCACTACGACGTAGACAGAGTTTTAGATTATGCGTGTTTTTGTTTTAGAATCTTAGAATCATAAGTCCAAGATTAGCTTGGACTTATGATTCTAAGAATCTAAAACAAAAACTTCCTTTAGCTTTAGTTATCATAAATCAAAAGTAGAAGAAGAAGAAGAAGAATTTACAACCCGTTTAATAACAATATTGTGATCATTGATATCTTGTTCTCATTTGGTTTTATTACCTACTTAAAGATTATCATTGATATCACCTTTACAATTAAAATCACCATCATCATAAACGATTGAATCAGTTTGAGGTAATTACATCAACAGCAACATTAACGGTAGCCTAATGAGAATCATGTTTACCAGAATCGATAAAACTAAATGAACGACTGTGTCAGTAGGTAGAAAGATAACGTTATCGTACACAGTCTTTCTTTGTTTGAAATCTGATAAAGGCACTAATTACTAAAGGTCGAAGATGATTAACCTGATTTTATATTCTTGAGAGCGTCTCTCTTAATGGAAATTCGATGAAGGAAAATGCTGAGAACTGAATTATGGTTAATGAGCTTAACAGGTAAAAGGCTTTTCTATTTTGATACTGTCAATAACGATTTCCATTAAAAGGAGTGCTAAGATCAGGCTGTGAATCGAAACTAAGGATATTGATTAAAGGCAATATCAATATCTTTCGAATAACAATTAAATTCAAGACTTAAACAGCATAAATGAACATATTTAAGAACGTGATAAATTTTTACCAGATCATCATGCTTGGTAACGAATATAATGTTGTGTTTAATAATAGATGATGCTGTGAGAAGAATATCAAACAATCAACTGATTATGCTACACATAACAATGTATTACGTAAGAATGTGTTAGATAATGAATATGTGTCTGATTTAACAATTTACATAACGATGATACTGAATGAGACAGTTTCGTTGAAGATAAACAAAATAAAGAAGATTCAATAGATACAAATGAACAAAACCCATTACTAGACAACAAAAAAGAGGCAAAAGAAACCTTCTTTAATAATAACGATGAAATGAAACAAACTGACAAGGCAGAAGATAGATCCGAAAATGCTATAAAAGGTAACTTTAAAACGATTTCATTCAGTATTCACGACGATTCACTCGTTTTCCTTGCTGAACCACTTACTGAACTTATGCTGTTAGCATTACACGAATAGTTGGAAGGCAGTAAGTACAATAACTTTATCCTATTACCTGGTTTTAGACAGTTTGAAAAGTATACTCAAATATGTTTCTCTGTCTGGAGTGTCTGAATGTAAATATTCAGTTTATAAATTCTTTTTTTCACGTGTTTTACTGCGTTTGATCTCGATTCCAAATTAGACTGCCCTTGCATTTATTTAAGTTCTTTTTACCTTAAAACTGTTTCTTTTAAAGCGATTTGGTAAATGGAACCAGTAGGTATTACCATTATACCATTTGAATGATGAATCTTTGTCGTTATATTTTTACTTGGTTTAACAGCTATTATCATAGTCTACCAAGTTTCCATGCTAGAAAATTATCTCTCAGAGACATCAATTTATTGTGTCTTGACGACCTTCAAATATTTTTAAATACAAGTTATTTTTTGTAGCAGACATTATAAGTATCTATAAAAAGAACATGTGGGACAGTTATCAGATCACGTTCTTTATTATAAAGACTATCAATGTTTACAAATAAACGACTGTAAAATAAATTATTTTGTTTAAAAATATCATCAAGATAGACAGTCAATTTCTCAGCGTTATGAGTTTAATATTACTTACAATGATTGATCGTTACACTTCGCAGAACTGGGCTTGCAAGCCATTTCAACCTATTTATAATGTTCCAGCAATTTCTATTTGCATTCACCTTAACAACATGCTTGTTAAACTTCAGCTATTTTCATAAAGAAAAGTTTAAATAAGGTAGACATTCGATTCAACATAGTTGTTAATGTTATTTATTTAAAACCTAAATATTATAATGCCACAAAATCAATAGAAAAAATAGTTTTATTCTTATTATCGTACTCATTCATATAAATTATACAAAACTGAAATAATTAAAATCTGGCATCTAAGTTCGCTGACATAAACACAAAGCCGGTATTTCTAGAACACTATTGTCATTGTCGGATATTTTAAGAAACTAGAAATCTTAAATATCAGACTACCGATGCCACTATCGAATGCTCACAAACATAGTGACCCAATTTCAACAATATCAAAGCCGAAGTCAGAAGCATAATAAGGCCTTACCTAATAATTTAGGCAGGATCGATAAGAACCTTTGGACACAAGCCAATACCTTAGTGCATTAGCATAAAAACAATGCTACCGGACAGTTATTGTACCCAAATAGTACACGAGTACAATTTAGGTGCATGCGTATTGAGGAAATAAATATAAATGCAAAGAGCGAAAGTTGTCTCTGTAGAAAGGACAATAATTTGAGAGTTCTCGTGGAAGAATTTCCTGACTTCCACGGCAGACAAAGTCAAGGGTAAAGTTAAGAGTCAAATTCTACATAGAATTTTAACCTTTGACATTAACCACTAATTTCTATTCAATTAATTCCCTGTACAAAGCATATATTCGAAGAACGATAACAATATATTGATTACTACAAATTGAACTTAATTTGACGTGGGCGACATGAGTAGGCTCAAATAATTATAACTTTACGTAACCCAAAATACTAATACCACGTACAAATACTTGGAAATGTAATTACTTAAATCAAAGCTATTACGTATTTATATTTACCGTTTAACGTACTCATAACACTAAGAACTGTACCCTGAGCACGAGTTTTCAGTATTTGAGACGTGAAGTAAACTGGAACTTTGACAACTTCAAATTGACAATTTTCAAGGAAAAAATTAGTTCCTACTTCGCACACCAGAGGCGCTGTTCCATTTTTTCATACAAGAAACGCTGTAAATACTGGAAAAACGCTGTAAAGTAAAAGAGTGAAAACTCGTGCTCAGGGTACAGTAAGTAATACTGTTAGCCTAATCCCCAAAAGTATAATAAGCCACGATTTCTGCACGAAGTTAATTTCTTAAGAATCTTGTGAGCCGAACTACATTGTTGAATATTACAGAGTTATACTAGCGCACGTTTCATCCCTGATTTTAGGATTACTTATTTTAAACGAAATACGTGGAACAACATTTATTGGATTATGCCATTGAGTATTACCCAATTACACTACCCATTTTACGTTGGAAATCATTGGAACATTCTCTGGCTGGAAAATAGCTAGTCAATTTTCAGTTTTAAGCTTAATGTTTTAATAAATTCTCAATTAAATCTCAATGCTGCATTCATAAAATTAAGAGCAGAGGATGGCCGCAAGACACGTGGCGAACAACCATTTCAAAAGATTTGGAACGAGCTCAGATCACAAAACCAGACAACCCAAAACAGTCTGCTTTGCGCCTTTAGAACGAGAACAACCGACCCCAAACGAAATTGGGGAAGGCACAGCAGAAGAAGAAGATACATTTTTTTCGCGTTCCTTTTTTTTCTTTATTATTATTCTGTTAATCTTGGAATTATTATCCACACTTCACTTCACTTGCCGTTATGTTCGTACACGGTAATGTCCAAACTGCACAGCCGAATTTAATCCAAACAAAGAAGGAAATTCCAAGAGAGCGAAAGTTTAAAAAAACCGGTCAAGTGCGAGTTGGACTCGCCCATGAGATTAGTAAGTAATATACACAAACAATAAAAATAACTTTGTTTTTCATATTTGTATGAATGGCAAGGTCTACATTATATTTTTTTTTCATTTTTGTCGTTCTCTTATTTTAGAAGTTACAGGGGGGGGGGACACATTTTACCACTTTGGAAGCGTCTCTCGTACAGACTGTTCAGATTAGAAAAAAATTATATTAGTAACCTCAATATCATTTTTGAAGACCTATCCATAGATACCCCACACGTATAGGTTAGGTGAAAATTTTTTTTTTGAGTTTCAATTCTAATTATGGGGAGCACCCCCAAAATTTGTTTTGTTTTTATTTTTGTGTGAAAATCCTAATGCGGTTCACATGATACATCTACTTACGAAGTTTCAATAGGATAGCTCTTATACTTTCGACAAAAAGTGGCTGTGACATACGGACGGACAGACAGACAGACAGACAGGCATGACGAATCTATAAGGGTTCCGTTTTTGCCATTTGGCTACGGAACCCTAAAAAAAGCAGTTGTAGGTATTTGGTTGGTTCCAGCCATAAAAAAAAACAAGCTACGTAAATTATCCTTTCTTGTTCACGTATAATAAAAACAGAATAAAAGTACCAGCTTTACTTTCTTGTAATCGGAAAATCAATTCATGATTGTTGTAATTATCATCATTACAAAGTTACAGTAGATACTACCTAATCAAAATAATCCCCATTCCAACACATGTAGATAGACGATATGATAACTCGGTCACTATTTTGTATTTGCATACGATAAAATGAAAGCATTTAACAAAATATTAGCAAAATATGTTTTAATCAGTCCATGACATAAACAGACAAATCCATTATAATTAAATATTTACAACACTCGTCTAAGATAGCATTTGATGTATTTATGAACGAAACTAACTTCAAAAGGAGTATCCAAATAATTTTAGTTATAAGTCTGTTGAAAAGCAATAATGTAACCTTCAAACTACGACCTCTAAGTGTCATTGCTCCTAACTGAACAAACGAAAACGTTGCTAAAAAGCTAAATACACAGTTGAATACTCAAAACGTAATCACTTTGCCGTTAACTTTCATGAAACACAATAGGTGAACAATTTGCCCCTCTCACATTTGTTCAGTTAAACTTACAAGGTTTCCATTAAAAAAAAAACAATGGCAATTTTGAATTAACCAATGAAAAAGATTTTTGTGAAGTTTCTTTCTAAACGTAAACCGCAATTGACAAAGAACATAATGTAAGCCCGCTTAACGTTAAATGAAAAAGTAACAAAGCTACAGATTTTGTAGACGAAACTAGCGCAGCAGTAAGTGAAGCAAGAAAATCCAATGAAGTTACTTAGAAATGCTATTTGTATTTTACATGATAAAGAATTTATATATACGAAACACACCAATCTGCATAAACAGCAAACTTTACAAGAAGCAGCTATGCATTTCTGGAATGTTCTGCTCGTAAATCAACGACAGATACGCTAGACTGCAGATTAACAAAAAACCTACCAACACCAAAACTAAATTGAATGCTAAACCGAACTGCAGCTTTGAGCTTTAAATTATATCTTTCTCTATATCACGATCAGTATAGGTACCTATTAATTTTAGAATTTGTATCACATTTAAATACATTTTAAATTTTAGCTTTTCTGACTTCTGTATCAGAAGGAAGTTTATGTTCATCAACTACTTCAATTTTAATTCCATTCCCACGATGAACGACTAAAACTAAATTAAAATCTTGTACTGTTCCTACAATTAATTCTAAATGTTTCTTTACTATATCGTAACTCTTCATTGAACCACAGCAGAAAATCAACTAAGACAATGCTACAATCACTTTAGTTAAGAGGCTTAAGAGCTTGGTTTCGAACTAAAAATCAATTTAGGCCAGCAGCCATTGAACCGACTTCTCTATTAACTCTACTAAAATTCGTTTCATCTTAACCGAATTCGATTGATTCAATAATTTCCGTATCTTGTTCCGAGGTTCTTGAACGAAAATATAGTTATAGATCGACTCCCGAGGCTTCTGCAGTTCATTGAACGTTGATCATATTTGGTCTACTTACGAGGTTTATGGCTTAAGCGCGAGGTAAATCCTAGTTGAGGAATTAATGCTATTTGTCTAGGCTTATCTTATGCCTTAGATAAAGTTGTTTGAATCTAACTCGAATCTTTGTCTTACAGATTATTTATTCTTTATTGCATGTCTGATTTAAGGAACCGCTCTTTTTTTGTGTGGTACAATAAAGACAATTGAAAAAGAAGTTAGGCCTTTATACCAGCGATGCTCTCAAGAATATGGTTAAGACTTTAAAAGGTTGAGGCTCTGTCTTCGTACAAAACATTGATTTTACGATAAAGTTCTAATAATTTCAGCTAAGTTTGAAGATTGTTCAAGTTTATTGTTAACAGAAGTTTTGCTCTCGACATATTAGGCTTTCGTAGTTAGAAACTAAAATTGTTTGTGTTACCAAGTTTCATCATTAGTTACGGCGGCGCTTGTTGTTTTTATGACTTTGAATTACAAACATTTGTCATTTTCATGCTTAAATTCTTATAGATTTATTATAGTTAGGTTCTTTTCCAAGGTGACTTGGGCAAATAGGACATGTACACATGTGACAATTGAAATAGCCGAGCCTGTAAAGGATGACAATAGTGTACGAGGCTGTGATTATTTAGATAAAGAAGCGCTTATAAGGAAAGTACAAACAGTGAGTTGAAGGTGAAAGAGATTTTAATTGCTTGTATTTAAGATTCAAAATATAATTGAATTTTAAATACAGGATTGTCACTTTTCTGATCAATTTTCGATAAATTATTAACATACATATTTATTTTACCGAAAGTGAACAGCGACAAAGTTCCGTGAAGTAATTTCGAAACGAAACCAAATGCAAATATTTTCATTCTGGAACTTTCGTGGGCGAAGATGGAGACAATGTCAACTTTCCGGTTGAGAAAGTTTCATATACTTCATGTATAAAATACATTATGAATTCAGAAGTAATCAGTTTCTTCCCCCACACGTGTTATTAAAACAAACTGAAGAAATTATAATTTGAACATTTTAGAATAATTTCTACAATAAAAGACACAAATCTGCCTTCCTTTTCATGACTATGTTACGGTAAATTTTCAGTCTAACCAAAGCTGATTACCTACAATAGATAGTCAATCGCTATTACATACTGATAACCCTCGGCAAGACAGGTAGATAGTTTTTAAAACACTACATGACGATAATATTCTTAATATCCGTTCATACCATGTTCTATTAGGAGAGTATGTTGAGCAAGTAGCAGCTCCCCCTGGAAACGTTTTATTACCTAACCTACATGCATACATTGGCGCGGGAGAATTATCTACTATATTTTAACATACAGTTACTTCCCCAGAACAGAATTAGCAAGAAATACGTAGGTATATGCTGAGAAAAGGCTTATCAAGGTAAAAGTAATTAATAAGCCGCGGAAAAACCCCATCATACAAGAAAAATATGGTGAAATGTGGGGATAGACTTCTGTCTAAGCCTTCAAGGATTACACGCATGATGTTATACAGCATAATAACATAATCAGCCGATAATATTCCCCATTGTTGGGATTCAAGCCTCCTCTCTATGAGCGGGAGAGAGCACGCGGGTCCCGTGCGAGTTGGTAGATGTCATATGTCTTCGAATGTTTGGTTCTAGGACATGCCGGTTTCCTCACGATATTTTCCTTCACCGTTTTAAAAGCAATGGTAATGAAATCAATTACAGAAAGTAATGGCTAGGTTCAAAAATACTAGTTGTAAGTTGGAGCTGATACCATTGGGCTACTAACGCTGTTATGTAAAAACTACTATTGAATAAAGTAAACTCCAGACTCTAGTTAAAGATGTACTTTGAGCTTCAATCGGCGGGATTTAGGACATTTTGTTCAGAGAGACATTAAATAGCTTTTACTCCAGTTACGAAAGACATAAAACGGAGCGATGACGCAAACGAAATGGTGTTACGAAAAATCACCATTACTTCGAATTTGTTGCCACGTGTATTGAACTGGAAAGATTTGGAAGAGAACTCATACATACAGCATTGTGTGACTTAAACTTAGCAATGATTTTAGTTTCAATGAAAACGTGATCAAAACATTTGCAAAGACACTACACTTGGTGTATAGTTTTGAGTTCATGCGTATAGAAGCGGTCTAGAAAATACCAATTTTTAGATATTTCTATCGATGTGATATCGGTTTTCGCGACATCATAGCTAAAACAAATAAAATAAATAAAATTCTTCTGATTTATCACGACATTACATTTCTAGACTGGCTGTCTACTGAATCAATCACAGGTTTATCACGTGCTTTCAAGACCATTTATTTCCAACGAAATAGTTTGGCTCAAGTAGAACAAGGATATCAAAACAGGCCGCTGTTAATAATCAATAGATAATAAAGACCTACCTGCACCCAAGTTGCTCCTAAATTAAACATAACACAGTATTTTGAATCACAACCACGTCCAACACTAGCGGGACATCAGCACTAATTAAAACAATTGATTACATATCGATAAGTGCTAATTAATTAGTTAATCTAAGAACCCGCTTGGCAACTATCTTTAATCTTTTGATAAGAACTCACGTCAGACTGGATTATGGATAGGGAAATGTGTATTGACTATTAAGGATTTAGGATTTGCAAAGTCTGCATGATGAGATTTGAAATTTAGAAATATGAAAAAAACACTTCTACTTGTCGTGTTTTTACAAACTAGATGAGGCCGATGTTTCGTACCTGACTTCTCAGAAGGAATAACCGAAACAAACTCATAGAGGTCACAGTCTCTTTTAAAGAATGACTCAACTGTCGTATTTAAATGATCTGAACTACCAGAAAAAAAATTAAAAAAGTCTTTACCTACAGTTATAAAATATCCTGCAACATCTTCAGCCTATAAATGTTCCCACTGCTGGGACACAGGCCTCCTCTCTGTGAGAGGGAGTAGGCCATAATCCACCACGCGGGCCCAGTGCGGGTTGGTGGATGTCACATGTCTTCGAATTTTTGGTTCTAGGACATGCCGGTTTCCTCACGATGTTTTCCTTCACCATTTTGAGAGCAGTGGTGATGAAATAAATTACACAAAGTAATGCGCCTGGCTGGGTTCGAATCCACGACCTACAACTCGTAAGTCGGGGCCGATACCACTAGGCCACCACTGCTCTACATCTGCTCATCCTGCAACAATTATCCCAAATCCACTGGCAAATAAGCCAACCAACATAATCTTCTTCAAAACCCACCACAACTCAGCCAAGTGTAATTTCAAGTAATGTTCTGACAGTATCTGTAAGCTTATCCCGTCTAGGAATATGAGGCAAGTAAATACCTAGTTACTATGTCGAATAGGGCGAAATTGAGGACGGCTGTAACACCTGGCTCTACATCCACTGCCAAGCATTGATTACACATATTGACAATCGTGAATGCGATGTATTTGAGATTAGGGAGGTTAGAATTCTAAATTGAATCGTGTGGTTGCCTTGTTAGTATCGAAGATTCTGTACTGGGTTCTATTTCGAACTTTGGCCAAGATTCACTGGGTTTTCAACAGGCATTTCTCCAGTATCTGCCATGGAAGCCGGATTTAAGCCCGATCGACGACAATAGAATCGCCTCTAATAGATGATTGAAAATTTTAATTAGTTCATCAATTAGATTATCGCAAAGTATTTCACTCGTACTTCTTATTTTCTTACGTCGTAGGCCAAAATTAACGTCGATTGACTAGTCAGAGTATTGACGCATTAATATAAATCTAGTTGATTTAAAAACAAAATACAGCATTGTTTCATTGTCACCGTACATTGTTTTTCCAAAACTCTAAAGCCTTTGTCAAACTGACCGAAGAAACGAATGCGTGCCGAAGCGTTTTTGTTTGTAATGTATGGAATTGTTTGAAGCCAGTAACATAAACTATCGGACCTCTTACGTTTTTCAGTGTGATGATGACTGGATTCAAACAATTCCATACATTACAAATAAAAACGCTTCGCATCGCGTTCGCCTCACCTGTCTGTTTGACAAAGGCTTTACTGTCGGACTAATTAAATTTGCAATTTATTGATGCTATTTTGTTTATTAAGCGAAACTAAAACATGACTCGTCAAATGTCGATGATTAGGTACCATTCTGTCTAATCCTACGGAGGTTATAGGACGATAATTTAATTACAGAAGCTAGAATACAAAATGTAATCACTTAGGCTAACGTGGAAGAATTTGTAATTACCCAAAGTTGAAAACAGAAAACAATCTAGAAAATTATGCTAATGGATAACGATAAACAAGTAGAAGATAGACACCTAACAATTTAGTGATCAGTCAGTGACAATGACAAATGACTTATAGTGATAGTCGATGGCAAAGTAGATTGTGTATTGAATATTAAAGACCGGGATGGAGAAGAAATAAATATCATGATTGTTTAAGAAGACAACAGTTTTTAAAAACTCGTACTCTTTAGTTATTTTCAAATCAAAAGCGAGGATCATCAAATGAGTTCTCCCACCCTGGGTGGCGTGGAAGAGACTGATGGAATCTTACTGACCAAAACATCCACCCAGTTCTCTCAATTGCCCGACGCGTTCCACGGGGTCTTTTATTTTAGGCGTTTAACCATATTTGGAGGGCCCCGTCACTATCCGCCACCGACTTGGGCCAAGCCCTTGATCGGGCGACGAGCTACTCATTACTCGCAAGGATGCCAGAGCTTTACTTAAAATGGGTTTTCTCTTGGCCACAATCCAGTCAAGAGACAAAGATGAGGCCTAATAAAAAGTGAATTCATCCAGAAGGAACTGGAACTCCTGCGCACCGACAGAACATATACCTACCAATATTTATTATCTCTTTTTTCTAAGGGCTGATTTTTCAATAGTCAGATAACTTTTATGGAGGAACAAAAATAGCTATTTGACATATTTTCTATAGATAAGCTGACAAACCGCCATTTTTATTCCTCAGATAAAAGTTATCTGACTATTGAAAAATCAGCCCTAATTGTAATGCTGTTTATTGTTTAGATAACTGTTTCTTGATTGCACAATAGAAGGTAATAATTTGTATCTTAGTACAAGTGTCATCATAATTAAGAATTTATATCGAGTATACCTAATTTGTCTCTTTCAAATGTTGATTCAGTTAACAAAGACAAGATCACAAATACTAGTAACAAGAACAGAATTTAAATTACTTTCTTCCCACGCTCTAAATTAAACGTAATTATACTCGTATTTATAATTTTACATAACATCAAGCCTGTTATCTCCTAAGGGTTAGCCAGAGGTGTATCAAATAATACTCTTACTTATATTAAAATAACTAATAAAGTATGAGCATTGCCATCAACCGTGGTTGCTACATAAAAATTTCAAACAGAAAAAACTAATAGCACTTTGATCGACTTTCCTGCTTGTGAATACAAGACCAGTTAGACTGCTGTGATACAAATGTATTCTCCGATGATAACTTATAAATAAACATAGATAATAATGATAAGCAATAATTTTGCCATGACAATGGGAGATGATCGGTTTGATAAAGGTCAGGTTAACAAAGCAGATAAGATTAATAATATTGTTTGATCAAATTGATAAGAATTTACGATCGCTATGAATGACTTTATCGAAACAATAAGAATTTAATATAGGTATTGTTTTGACAGATTTTATTTAAGATAGCTTTATTTCAGATAATTCTGCTTCTATAATTTCAAAAGCAGTTCATTTTATGGTAACTTTCGCATGAAATGTCGCATTGAATTGAATGGAAACAATTGATGCATATGAGATTTGCTTTCACCGCCTCCAATTGCGTGACCGCGCTTTATTGTGTGAAAATGGACTAAACATATCCATTACTAGTGATCCACCCCGGCTTTTTTTTACATATACCTACATAATTTTCTATGTATTAACCTTGCCCAAAAAAAATATGTACACAATGACATTTCTCTTATCAAAACTGGTCAAACAGATTATGTTTTCCGCAAGACTAATGAACAGCTTCAGATTTTTATTATATAGAAAATATAGATTGATCTATGTTGGAAAATATTTTTCATAGCTTAAATGAAATGGAAAAGTTAACTACCTTATTTTAAAACTTACCTTATCGAAGTTACGACCTACTAAAATTCTGTTATCCCCGTCTTATACTCGTTTACCCGTAGCTTGCAATTTATCGCTTGCATAACGGCTGCATTCTTCAAGTGAACTCTATTATTATTGGAAATAGGTTTTAGACTACAGGTATTACCACAGGCCGTAGCACGACTTTTCACGTTAATTTGATGGATAAAATTAGTCTCTCGTTCGTACACTAGAGGCGCTATTTAATTTTTCATACAAATTACCGCGTAAATAATTTAAGTACGAAGTACGGTCAAATACGTAGAATTCGTGCTAGTACCTCTGATTTCGTTGTTTGTGTAATTTGCGTATGCGACTTTAAATTTTGACACTACATGCACCCTGAGGAACATAGGCTATCCGTGCGAAGCCGGAACGGGCCGCTAGATATTTAATAAAAAGGAGATGTTTGTTTGATATTTTTAACTAGGTTTGTCTGCGACCTAATCCTCCTGTTTGTAATTTTCCGACTTGCATTACTATCGGTATAAAAAACCTATATCATAATCTAGGTCACAGTCTACCTGTGCGGCGTATTTCATCGATTCAAGCTCAGCTGTTACAGCATGAAAAATGACGAACTGACGTAAACCGAATAACTTATATAATGCCAAAAAAGTCACGAGCACAGCTTGTATTATAGAAGAATTTCGCTAACCCCATATTTTATCAACATAAGACCTAAAACCTAGATGCTGAGTTACATCATCGTATATTTTATACGGTTCTAAGAATAGCCTAGGTACCCCATTTCATTACGTGGATGATATAAGGGGTAACCTAGGAACTACCTGCCGTAGCGTAGGCGTTGTGGCTTTATTAACTTAAATTGCAGAACTTTGTTTCCATAAAGCTTTGTGTTTTACTGGACTGGTTTATATGGACTATTCCAGCTTTAAGATTACTTTGAGAAAAAAATGGAAACAAGAGAATGGAGAATTTTAATGTATGGAATATACCTAGGTACTTTATGAAGGTACTTACACCAAAATTTTGAACACTACTGTTTTTCTTCGCATGATAAATTAAAATAGTTTTCAAAGCTTCTATGTCCCGTTGAGTATTAGCCGTGGTAAAAGCAGTCAACAACATCTGCTTACCTCAATAATGGTAATCACAGCTTCCAAATTAACCGAATCCAATTGAATACTAGCATTTTACAAAGGATCGTCTGCCTATCTGACCTCAAAAACCCAGTTACTGGGTACGACACCCATTTGAAAGACTGCCTGTCAGACATTTCGGGCTTCTGACTAACAGTAACAAGATAGCAGAACATAATTCTTAATTAAAAATCAGGAATTATCCCCGAAAACGTAGGCAGAGTTGTTCAAGTACACCCACATTTTGCCATTTAAATTTCAGGTCCCATGTAGTAGGCAAGACAAGGCATATTTTCAGAATGCTTAGGGACACAACCCCAAGCTATGTTTAATAAAAACAGAATATTATGAACTCCGCAAAAAACTAAGCACACATAAGGCTCTTACATAATATAAATGGCCTTAAAAGAAAAATGTAGGCAAGGTCAAAGCGACAGAGTGGAACGGATCACAATTTCCATAACTAAAAAACTTTGATATCTTGTTTGTAAGAGGATGTTCGTGTACGGTATACATAAGGGATTCTTTTGTGATATATAATGCTGTCTTTTTTCATGTTACGTATCATCAATTCATCATACATCGGAATAGGCAGTCATCATCATCAGCCTATAAATGTTCCCACTGCTGGGACACAGGCCTCCTCTCTGTAAGAGGTAGTGGGCCGTAATCTACCACGCGGGCCCAGTGCGGATTGGTAGATGTCACATGTCCTCGAAGTTTTTTGGTTCTAGGACATGCTGGTTTTCTCACGATGTTTTCCTTCACCGTTATAGGCAGTCCCTCATTGTAAAGTATTGGTATTCAGACCTCTTTACCCGAGTGCACCAGAAGGAGGGTTATGTTTTTCGAGTGTCTATGTGTGTATATTTATTTGGTAAGCTGTGTAGCACACAGCTCGATGGAGTTTAGCTTACGAGGTGTCGTTATATTCGTCTATTCGTCGGGTACATTATGGATTTACATCTACAAGTTACTCAATAACCCGTAAAATCCCAAAGTTCTCTCAATCAAAAACAAAACTAATACAGGTATTCATAAGGCTTCAATTTTACCATCTCAATTGCCAGAAGAGAGATTGTCATCAATTTATTTCCTATCATTATGGCAAACCTACAAAGTTATGCCAATATTTTACGTGTAATACCTCTACACCTTTTATTGGAAAAATATTCAATAGAACGACATAAATTGGTTTTATGAAGAGCTTAATACTAAAATATCTTTGTACTAAAAAAGAGGCTTCTAAAAATTTTTTTTCTTTACACTGCTAAAAATCATAAGAAAGACTCCACGAAAAATATTTTGTTTCGAAACATTGAGCAGATTTAACGATACGACGGACAAATTGAAATCGTCATAAATCCAATTCAATTTTGATACAAAGAAGTCCATAAAAGTTTGCTACATTAGATGATTTTTTGTCCATGACCTTTCTCGTATCAATTTCCTTAGTAACACTAGAAAATCTATAACCTGTTTGCATTATTCATGGAAATATGATAACGGCAGTCAATAAATTAACATAGTTATCTTATTAGTGGTCTTCTCTTTGTTCGTTAAAGGAAGCGATGGTTTTAATATCGGCTTAGAAGTTTCCGTCTGTGCCAAGGTCGAATTTATTAGGTCTCACATAATTATGGCGTAAACAGTTGACATCTAGCTTAGTCCACCTTTGTGATTTATAGATCCTGTTCATTTCAATCGTCCAGTTCCATACCTCTGGTCTAAATATACTGGTTCCGATCAAACCCTTCGCCACCACTAGTAAACAACTAGAGGCGCTTTTTAATTTTCCATACAATTTACGTCATAAATACTTCTTGTACGAAGTACGATTTTATACGTAGAATTCGTGCTAGGGTCTCTAGGAGTGGATATAGGGAATCATTAGAGATTACTAGGTTAAATAAATAAGGTCTTACATAAATATTATGGTCAAGAACTGACGTTGAGCTAATGCCTCGATTACACGTACTGAGTCACTGTACTCAGTACTAACTCAGTACAGATACTCAGTACAGACTGTAAGGCAGTCCTCAAGCGATAAATCCAGATCTCAGTTTTTGTATCGACTGCCACTAGACTGGATACTTGTAAACATGGCATTAGTCAGTGGACTTTAATATTTATGGCCCTGTTTTAGATAATAATATTATTATCTATAAAAAACCAGATTTGTAAAATCTGGGACATATTTATTATTACCAGCTGAGTTACTGTTTATTATTTTTATCACACATGAAAATGTCGTAAAACAAGTAATAACAATCACGAATAGATAAAAAGTGGAAAGAAGAAGTTTAAATAAAAAACTTGTTCTCTTGCGTATGTTATCAGATTTTTAAACAACATTATTTACTAAAAACTTTGTCATCGTTCTAAAAACCCTAAGATTAATCTTAAAAAATAAGGTAAAACAGTGTATTTGTTTAACACATTTTAGTAAAATTATCTAAAACTGTAATTCAACTTCTTCCGACGCGACGCGACGTTTGGATTCACAATATTAAAATGCCAGTGAATTAAAAAACAGATTTATCTTTTAAACATTGTTGATTTTATCAACGAAATCTGTGTGATTTCAATCATATCAGCTGATAAGTTAACACTTGCCAAATAACGTCTTTGTTTTAAGAAGTACAATAATAATTAGTGATGTATTAAGAATTTCAAATATGTATTTATTTATTTAATAGCAGCAGTGCTTGGTTCTTGAAATCTATAGGTGATTTCTCTGCATGGTACGTGTAAAAATGTTCCCACTACTGGTACACAGATCCCCTCTCTGTAAAACAAAATAACCGAACGTGAAGACTTTGAAGAGAGACTCATAAGGAAATAACTTCAGTAGTTTTACTTCAGCAGAATGTAGGCAAAGCTGAAGATAAGATAGTGGAAACACAAGATGTTAGTGAACTTAACAATAAAAGGATTACAAAGATCCATGTTTACAGCTCAGACCGAGTTCTTACTGTTTGTGAGACAAATGATGCATGCAATGAACTAATGACGCATCATAAGATCATTGTTGATGAGTTAAGAGTGAATCATTGATCTAATAAAACTTTTATATTCTAAGAAAGATTCAAGTCTGTAACTGCTCTAGATAATTTAATTGGGTATATTGTTAAGCTTGTTAACTTTTATGAAAATTCGTGACTTGAGAAAGATTTTATAGTTTCAGTATTTATTTGTAGGTTGTTAACGTTGTTTTTCGTTAAAAAAATCTGAGCATGAAAAATGTTAGCTATTAATCATTCGTGAGCAATTTATACCTACTTTATAAATAAATAACAAAGAAAATACTTGTTTTAAAACTAAATCCCTAATTAGCTTCGTACGTGAACTGAAATCAACTATTCGTTTATAGCTTAAAAATTTCAGGTTTAAGAACACAAAGAAATATTTGAAATCTTAAGAATCAAAAACTCTTAGAAAAGAAATTCTGATTAAAATACCAAGATATGAGTAAGAAACTTGTCGGTATTTTAATAGAGACTGGAAACTCACATTAGTTAACAACGAAGTTGATTTAATTGGTCGTCGGCACGGTCCCTTTATTTAGAAGGGTCCTAACCTTGGCCAGTCTTGCTTAATTTGTTGGGACAGACTAAGGTCTGTCAAGTAAATAAAGTAGACTTCGTATTACTTTGTAGAAGGCTTTGGGTGACAACGTAAAAGTCGGTTTTTATCTGGCTGAGAATCAGAAGAACAGATGGCTAGAAATAGCAACTGATACAATATTAAATGATGGTCGCGACAATACGGCAGCTCTATTTTTAAAAGATATTCTGCTGTTGTACGAAAATGAGAAACTGGTTTCTGTATCGCTATAAGATAATTTTAAATGCATTAACATGAAGTGTAGAATGCTGTTAGAAGAGACGTCGAAGATTTAGATAGGTACATATAAAGCAGCTTGTAAAACTAAAATCATTTACGGGGAGAAAGCCAGTGAGCAATACGGCAGTAAAACCAAATGGTCAATGGGGAATCATCCCACACCATCCCATAGCACCAATCGTTTTATTCCCAAGTTACAATCAAACTCCACGATAAAACGGTAATCCTCAATTCTCGCTAAAACAAGATGAAATTCATAGCAGTAAATGCAAATGAGGGCAGAACATTCGTACCTATTCTGAACCAACTGAACATGAAAGCCGGAATTTAAACGTATTCCATGTACAGTTTATTACATCGCCAGTATATGATTAAGGCAGTGTTTTAGGTGTATAGGTAGATTTATTGTTAGAAAACATGGTAATGCTTTAGACAGATCGATTGCTGCAACTTCTTTAACACTGGTCAAGACAAGACTAAACTTGTAGATAATAATTAAAGATACATTTTGGCACAGCGAAAACAAATTATAAGTGGTGGGCTGGTGGCCCAGTAGTCATGGGTGCAAGATTAGGCGCCATACTCTGTGTAATTTATTTCATTGTCACTGCTAGGAAAACGGCGAAGTAAACATCTTTTGAAACCATCTTTTGAAAATTTCGAAAACATGTGACATTTTGCCAACCCACACTGAGAGCACGTGGGGTATTACAACCCACTCCCTCTCACAGAGAGGAGGCCTGTGTCCCGGCAGTGGGAAAATCTAGGCTGAATATGCATTTAAGTTATATGCAAACAAATATTAAAGATGACTGTAAAGATAAAAGAGAATTAACAAACAACGTCACGGCTGTTATCTGCAAGATTTAAGCAAAGGTTAGCGGAATGTGGGTGTACGTAACACCTACACTTCTGTATAAGAATCTACTGTGTAATACAGATTGGACACAACATGCTAGTTTTCAGCATAAATAAATTGCAAATCTGTTTAGTCTGTCCGTAGAGTATAAAAAAATAATAAACCCCCATTTTTTTTTAAAATCTGTATTATTGACAAAGACATCGAAACTCAGAAGACGTATTTCGAATTTTAAAAGCATTGGATCTTCGTTAACTTTGATGAAATATGGGTCAAATATTTTTTGATGCTCATCTAACAGATTTATTAGATTTTTTAGTTAAATTGGCTATAGTCTAGACGCTGGGCTATTGTTCAAAATTTCTGACTAATATTTACACTCGGCAACGACATTGTAGGATCTACGAGGTTTGAGTTAGACAATTATTCAAAAAAAATAGGTTAAGCTACGTAAGGTAGGCTTAACGACTTAACTGAGCTACAGTTCAGCTGTGTTTCAGCCAGGTTGCTATGCCAACCAGTTTATTGCCTGAATAATGAATAGATTTGATTTATTAGTACCATCATGGAAAACCTTATGTAACTAGTAACACAAAGGATCGTACTTCAGCGTCTATAAAGATTAGCCGTATTATATCGTTTATTTTGAATAATGGGAGGTTTAAAATTGATAGAAGTTGTTTGGGAACCGTCGAATATTATGATGCTGGAAATACGTGTTGGTGAGTAAATAAAATAAATTGAAGACATAGAGCCCTGACACAGTAAGTAGTTAGATGACGTAGTAGTAGACCTTTTTTTTTCGTGGTAAAATCATCAAATGAGTCCTCCCACCCAGGGCAGGGCGAGAGGGACTGTCAGACTCGTACTGACTAAAAACCACGGTGTCCTTCAATAGCCCTTTGTGTTCCGGGGTCACGGTGATGAGATAAGTCCCGCGACCTAGTGGTAGACCTGATAGAAAATGTGAGAGGCGAGACGTGCTGGATAAAGCAAACAAACAGAGAGAGACATTGTTGTAACTAGAAGTCAAAGTCATTGTCCATCAGTAGTCTGGTGGAATCTTTTTTTTGACGAAAAAGAAACGAAAGCAGAATTAGTCTTCTTCTTCTTCCTGCCCTTATCCCATTCTACTTGGGGTCGGCGCAACACGTTTTCTTCTTCCATTCTGTATCAGACGTCACAGTATCATTTACTCCTTTTTCTTTCATATCATTCCTTAGACAATCCATCCATCTTTTCTTTGGCCTTCCTCAGACTTAGTCATGTCCTAAATGATGTTGTTTGTTTAAATTAGGTTGTAGTAAATAATTGAAAACTTTAACATATTACCAGCATCAGACATTGTAGGCAACACTCTTCTCTTGTCATAAAAATAGAAGAAGCCTCACGTTTTCAAGATCAAGTATAATTACATACAGTATTATTTCATAATACCTACATTATTCTTGTCCTCGTAACGTCTCATTTCCTCGGGCACGTTTGAACTTAGAAACATCGAGATTTTCTTTATAATTTTATGTATTCTTCACAGGACAAAATATAAAAATGTTGGATATTACTCCTTTGATTAACTCATTTATAAAGAGAAAAATTTACTGGATAATTGTAAGAGGTTTCCGTTTCTGGATTGAAATTCTTGTTGCTTAACGGAAGAGATATATCTCTTTATCAGAATCGCCCACTTCTAAATTGTAGTTAAACTAAAGATATTCAGTCACAGTACAAAATCTTTCACTTTCTCGAGAAAGAGAAATGAACACCACCTAACCAAAAGTTTACGCAACAATTCTCATTGTAGCTGACGTAATTTGTACAAACACATTAACTAAAGTCACAGTAACAATGTCGACGATCGATACTCTTTTGACTGGGCTAGAGCACGCTACCCTTACACGCAAATTCTCATGTAAAAATTCCGACCTTCGTACAAGTTTGAATAGCTTCAATTTTATATTGGATTACCAATCCTTGCTTACTTGTAACACACGCAATCGTTACTGCTTATCACTAAGAACGCTTGAAATTCCTGTTGCTATGGAACAGTTTCATTAATAATTCCAAAATAATTGCTGAGACAAAATTAAATGGTGTAAAATATACTGACAGAGATGATATTACTTGAATTATAAATGAAGACAAACATACGGATGAGAACTTCAAAGTAAAAACACAAAAGAAAGCTGTTAATGAAATAGAACTTTGAATATAAGGTATGAATAATGAAATTTCAAAAACAAAAGTAAAGGAAAATATAATTTCTACAACGCAATTTCAGCGCAAATGGCTGTCCGAATTAGATTACTTTTTTCATTACTTCAAGACTTGGAAGCTTTGTATTCCTATAAGGCGTTTTTACGTCGCCTTGAACAAGAGTTCGCGTGACTGTAATTCCTCCTTATTTTTATACATCAATACCCAATAATTATAAATACTGAAATAACTTTGTGTGTGTCTGTCTGGCTACCATCTCGTTACGCCGCAATGGCTGAATGGATTCAGATTTAATTTCAGCTTTGGTGACAACATCACAATCATCATCATCATCAGCCTAGTCTTTATCCACTGCACTTGAGTTAGGTCGGCTTTCAGTCTAGCCGGATGCTGTTGAATACGAGTATTTTCCAGGAGGCGACTGCCGATCTGCCGAGTAACTGGAAATAATACTTTTTGTGCCAGTTTAATTTCCCGTGGTATAATTCCAGAACTACTGGGCAAAGTCGCATGCTATAGTTAGTTTCGCAACATGACTCTAAATAGAACGCACAATTGCGCTAGTTACGACCAGACGCATGACAATCAATTCCAGTTGGAAATTGACGGTCCCAATTGCTTTGATTATTGAACCGTCTGCATACAGTTTGATTGAAATGTTTGACTCTGTTAGGTTCAAGGTTCAAATAACATTTTCGGTATGCTAAATAGTGTTTGAGCTTCTGCCATTCATTATTGACTCTGTTTAACGAGTAACCTCTTTAGAGTTTAATGCTCTTTACTTTACCTACACGTCTATTCTGCTCATGATGCTCCCACAGCTGGGACTTCCTTCCTATAAGAGAGAATGTATTATACTATAATTAATGTCAGCAATTTTTTGTTAGTTCCTTCTTTACTTAACTGCTTTTCGGATATTTTCTAGATCTTCATTTTCAGAATTAAGATAATTTAATCTCTCTTTAAGGAACTGCTTCTGATCCTCGATTATTTTAGTTTCATATTATTTCTATCTAAAATTACAGTTACGTAAATACCCAGTTTACATAATGAAGTAATTATCTTGTAACTTGACAAGATGGCGCCGTTTACCTTTGTCCGTTTTATTTGCTGTCACAACTAATATTACGTTGTCAGCCCGGGATCGAATATATTTCCCGTTTCTATTGACATCGACTGTTTGTGAAGGAAACTAGTCAACCGATAAATTACAATGCTTTCTCTCTCTTTCTCTCCTTTTCTTATGGGCAATACAAAATATTTAATAAAATAAGATTCCTACGTAGTATCATGTGGGCCTACAATTGGCTTTAAAGGCATTGCGTCTTTCAACAGAATTTATTTCAATACGATATTTACCACGGACATTGGGAGTAACCCTGGATTCCAAAGCCATGATAAGAAACTTATGGAACTCTCAGAGGCGGCTTAATTAACTCTGACAACAGACGGTAGCCATTTTCGCAAAAAAAAAACAGAATTGGCATACGCTTTTCAGATGCTGTCTATCCAAAACATTATAATGTATCATATTTCTATTTACGTTATCACTAGTATAAAGTTACTTTTTCCTAGTCTAGGAACTCTTGGAAAGGTCGCCTGTCAGTTTGTCTGCCTCGAGTGAATCATATATCCAAGTACTTTCCAAGTATTTATTTCCATAGTAATTAATGCCAAAGTATTTGCACCCTGCTCCTTTAGTGAAAACTCATTAATATCTCGTCAAATACCAGTGATAATCTGAACAGCATTTGTGAGCAGCCGACCCTTTCGAAAAGCTTGGAAACTAGTCTAGTTTACGTTGATTGATTACTTCACAAACTTTCCGTTCGTACCCTACTTAATGTGGAGTTGGGTCCGATCCTCAATGCTGGTATTACGGTACTAACCGTGTGTAGTTCACGTAATAGCATTTAGTGGCTTCCTAACCTAGTTTGAGGGATTATAAGTGCTGTTTCGGTAACTTTACATAACATCACACCTGTACTTCTCTAAAAGGTCAGTTAGAGGGGTGTTTATTGTTAACCTATATTTCGCCAGTTGTTATTTTCCATTGTATTAAAATGCTAGCTAGTTTATTTCATCAACTTGGAAGTCATGATGAATTCGTATCCACAGAAAACAGAGACTTCATGCCTATCAAGAAAAATTGCGATCACCCAATGAAGAAGACAGTAAGGCAGTAAGTCTGGGGCTCGCGGATAATGAGTAGCTCGCCGTCCGATCAAGGACCAGTGGTCCGCCATCTTCTAATGAACTGTCAGCAAACTGACGGAGCACCCATAGGGCCAAATGCCTGATGTGGTCGAGGGACTGTCTAAGCAGGTTAGCATGAGACCCTGGAACTTGAAGGGCAGGAACGGAGGTGGGTGGACGAAGATGGGTTTTAGTCAGTTCGAATTTTACACTCCCTTCCATTTCCCTCAGAGCGGAACAAATAATTCGAAGATTTTCCTTCCTCCTCCCTCTACTAGACCAAAAAGAAGTAAGGCGGTAAGTCTGACCCTTATTATGTAACCACAACATTGCTATAATCATCCTCAGAGTCGAGCATGAGAAATTGTGTGATTATGGAACGTAGCCAACTTCTCAAGGTAATTTAGGTGCATTGTACTACGAATATTTGTACCTAAAGTACTCGGTGTCTCGTGAGGCACCTGAACATACATTATGTGGCTGTGATGTCATGTCAGTCTGAATATGTTGCCCAATTACACACACATTGTTCTGACAGATGATTTTAATAAGTAGGTCAGACAAAATATTGTCGTATATCCGTTTTTTCAGAGATCAGAAGTAATATTATAATTATGCATTAAATGAAGAAAACAGACAATTTATGAAGGAATCCAATCAAAAAGCCATTTTAAAATTTTCTCATCAGACGCAGATGGCAGAGTGCCCAAAACTTTGGCACCATTGTAAGCTTAGTTTACTCCGCTCAAGAAAAGAGATCTATCCATCCAAGTCTAGCTATCAACCATTTGGAATCTAGGCTTAAAACTAACGATCTAAGGATAATATTTCGATACAACTATGTTGGTCATAGAGAAACTCAGACTCAGCGGGAGATTTGACTTGTTTGTCTTCCGTCTAGTGACACTTTCGATTCTGAATCATAGTTAAAAAACACGTCTAATGTATATTTTATGTATTATAGGTTTATCATTACATGCCTAGACCTTTCCTAACTATGTTGAAGTCGATTTGCAGTCTAACACAGGACTAATATCACGAATTCTACGTACACGACCTCCGTACTTGAAGTATGGGCAAACAAATCGCGTTTGAGCAAAACCAGAATATTTTATTGTCTTTCTAGCACACTCGAATTAATTTTCGCACGTCACACCCTAAATAAGACGAGACTAAAGTCTAGACACAATCAGTCATAGATGTTCGCCTAGTATAGGATAACCGTATTCAAGACATCAGTTGTAAAGAATTTGATGCCGTTCTTTTGTGTGAAGAAGAAACGATTCCAGAAAAGTCTGGAGAAAAAATATAAGGATTAATTCCAAATCAATAGGTATAATGTTATGACGCTTTCGCCATGACATGACACTTCCATTCGGGGCAAGAGTGTTCACATTCAGTAGCGCTCGTCTACCTTCGGTGTTACTCGCCTACTCTCTGTCCATCCCGTGTCGGTTTTTACCGATAGACATAAAACAATCTCTCGAAAGTGTACACTCTACCACTGCTATAAAACTAGGCTAAGAAGTTGAATAAATAAATCCGAATTAGCAACTGACGAATCTAGACGTACTGCCTATAACAATCCATATTTAGTTACCTTTCCACCAATTCGCACTAAGCGCTTCGAACCATCCTTTATAATGCGCACGGCAAAAGAACGGAACTCACTACCTGTGTGACCTGCGTCTCTGTTCCGAGCGCATAAAACCCGTATCTCTTCAAAGTTAGAGTGAACAGGCTTCTTCTGGGTAAGGTCAGTCCATCGAAGACTTTGTCAATCACCTCTGGACTAGACTCAAGTCAAGTCTTCAAGAGCAAATCCATCAGAAAGAAAAATCGGCTTTTTGCAATCCTCACGAAGAAAAGTGGATTATTTTTGGAGCTAATTGACGTAAAACTTGCGTATGCCAATGAAATGCATGTAGAATGTTTTATGTTCAACTGTTACGATTCTGTTTGTTACACGTACGAATTTCCAATCTTCGATAAAATCTTGTATCGATTGGTTAATTTCAACTGCTAGTAATCGTAAATTCTAAACACGTTATGCAAATCTTCTATGCTGTTTGATACTGAGAATTTTCTTTCAAGGTCTTTTTGTACATGGAATTACTAGCTTAAGCCCATGGCGTAGCCCGCGTTGAAGTTCGATAATTATCCCGGAAAAAGAATAGAAGATATTTTTCTTCGTTTTTTTGAATTCTTAGATTAGTTAAACCTCAAAGATGACCATGTATATTATTATTGTATAACGGGCTGGTATACGTGGTACTTGAGATATACCTGGTAGCTGGGAAGGTGGCCATTCCATAAGCTGGATCCAATAGTTATTTCATCGAAACAGGAATTTGACGTGGAATTTCGGACACAAACCCGTTATACAATACAACAGGAATCTGCCATTAGTAAAATAATTATGATCATCTACAACAAGCTGACGTAAAAATAATGTTAAACATTTTAAAATAAAATGTCCTTTATTTCAAACTAGATCAGTTTTCAAACGATAATATTTAGATTACGAGTACCAAAAAGGCCCATCCTTCACCGACATTCTTTCAATATCGACAAATTCTGTTTCATCTCACATTGATCAAATACCCGAAAATTCCAAAATAATAGGAAGATCCTTACATAAATTCTAGTACCCCTAAGGACCCAACTGATCTAGGGGTAACGTATAATATCGGGATTATGTAGTCAGAGGATAGAATAGACAAAGCACTAAAAAAACCAGACTAGTTCGAGTTGGATTCGCGCACCGAGGGTTCCGTAAGTTGTAGGTATATTTAAATAGTTCGATCATCTTTAACGAATTAAATTTCACTCATTTTCTACACCTTCAGAAGTGTTTTCAAACATCAGTGTTTGTAAAAAAACGTGGGAAAAACTGGCGCCTAACGGAAAGGGTGTCATGGAACAATTTCCATGAAAAGCGCGAATCACCGCAACATTTGTTCATATTTAATACTGACAGATTTTGAACTAGGCGTACTATGCGAACTTGGTCAATTTATGAAATCCACTCAAAATTAAATAGATAAAATGTCGTTTTAGTTCATAAATTACACTAAGGCCCGAAATCCACCAAATTGGGAATAGAAAAATTCCTTATTAAGCCAACCGTGGGACAAACAACATTGTCTGTTCTTTATTTTGTGGTCTCTCGTGGCTTACGCTAAATAAACGTATTTTGAGGGAGTCTAGACCTGCTTCTTTAAGTCTAGTCTAGATTATAAGAGGTAACAAAGACAAATTATTCTAAAAAGTGGGCTTACTTAGAAGTAGTCTACTATCTCTATCCCATAAGGGTGTATAAGCTAATAGCAAACGTAAGGAAAACAAAAAACGATCTTGGATTATTCCATTATCCAATCTAAGCTTTCTATTATCTAAGGAAAATGTCCTTTATCGAGTTAAACATGTATCTTTTTGGGGTCAAGGGCAATGAAGGGCGTATTTTAGAGTCCTTGAAAAATACTCGTATTTTAAACTGATATACTTCATATTAGTTGATATTAAGTTAGTTTTGTAATTTCAGTACAGAAACTTGATGCGTATTCCTAAAGGACTCATCCAAGCAAAGGTATTTTGTTTTGTTGGTTATCCTTTTAATGTTGTGAATAATTATCTTGTATTTGTTAAACCTAAATAAATCATCTTCTTAATTTTTACAAGGGGTGTTTAAGAAGGACCAACTTTACTGTCTGTATGATCTCCTCAACATATTTGCCGGGTTATACGATACCCCTAGAAAAGTCTGATAAAGTCTGATTTTTAGTGTTCCGAAATTTGGTATTAAAACTATCAATTTGCTTTATTTTTATAATATTTTTTATTTCTTTCAATACTGTTAAAGTTAAATTTAATTGAATTGAATTTAACTGCATCTGGGAATGTCCATTTTGATTGCATCCAAATTACATAAATTATCCAAACTAATAAGTATGGAGCAATTTGTAATCAGCAAAGAATTAAAAATAGATCAACACTTTCCTTTTAAAATGTTTATTGCTCTTTTCTTATTCCCAAAACAATCCAACACGAGACCTTTATTTTTACAAATACCCTCGAGGTTTGATACCATCTGTCTTAGGAGCTGCCAAAAAAAGGGATTCTCCGAAGTCCTAAGAGATTTAACCGGTTTTGAGGGACAATGCCTTTTTCTGATTACTGCTGAAGTCTTTTAAGCTTACTTTTTTATATTGGTTTTGGAATTTATTGGTTTTCATTTCGATAAATAAAGGGTGGGGCAAAGTAGTACAATACTGTAGCTTTTTGTGCTATAGGTCAATATTTGGACCTAATGAATACTTATAATTTTCAAGATTTTAGTTTACGCTCATATCGCATAGCGATCGCCTCTGATCAATTCAAAAATGTTATTCTTTAACTGGTAATTTAAAAAAAAAAACATTTTAATATTAACACGGATATAGCTATCATTCATTACAGTTTGCTAATTTAACAGTGCAGAAAATTATAATTACTATAATAATTAATTATTTTTCGATCATGCTAAAAATTAACATTATTGACGCTTATAAATAGTCAGTAAACAAAAAATTGAGTAATAAACTAATGATAAGAAATTCCAATGATATTTAGCTTATTCTTTAAAAGATGATCAATTCTATCATTCAGTGTTTACTCATATCTCCCAACTTTTTTACGTGGAATCGCTGGATATTATCCAAAATTCTAAGAGTACCGCTCTCTTTAAAATATCTCTTAAATATATTGGATAGCTGATAAGTTTTCCGAGAAGGTTAGCAACCAACAGCAATTTAAAAAAAAGTAATGTATTAAATATTCATTGGATGAAAAATGGAGTTATAGTTTAAGAGCTAGTGTCATCTTCCTGTCTTTATCTCTATTTATTTGGAATCGGCACAGCATGTTTTCTTCTTCTATTGTCTCCTGTCAGATGTTTGTCATCATAAGCTAATTTTCATCATCTCCTTTTACATCCAGTGGGAGCTTAAAAACCACTTTCTGTTTTTTTTTTTATATTACTAAGTGCCCATTTAGAAATATAATTCTTCAGCTTTTTTTCTTGTCAACTTGCCAAAAGTGGTTTATAGTTGATGTTGCCATAATTACTTTAATGTTTGCGTTATACATAAAGAAAATTCAATTACCACTGTGAGCTGTGGCAATATGGTTATGCAATTTGCGACGTTCCTTACGTGTAGTCAAAGAGCTCTCTCTTATGCACTTAACATCGTCTATATATGCACTTAGGTGTGTATAGTAGGTATGTTTCAGTCATATTCCTATCTAGGTGCTGTGAATTAACGCTTTTATACATTTTATTCATTTATTATAATTCGCACGTGTTTTGTTAAAGATTTTATCGTAATTCTTAATTGATTTGTGCATGAATATTTAAGCATAATCGTATCGCAAAAGGAAAAAAATGGCGATTACAACCGTTTCAATTCATATTTTATTGAAATTGAGTTTCTCAAATACCTATTCTTTGCAAAATAATAATATTGTTCCTAAAGTACTTTCTCCTTCTACAAAAATTGTGTTGTTCTGGCTTTAATGTAGATACCAAAGTTTTACTTGTTTCCGCGACTGCTAATTTATATTCCATGAATCATTTTATTTTACAATGCCTATAAATAACAAATATCGAATGTAATTATTTTGTGGTTTAGGTAATGAATCATACCTATTACAAACGGGCGATGTAAATTTTTCACATTAGTCAATAATATGAAAAATTTACATTTATTTATCGTAATATAACGTTTTAAGTACATTAATATTTGATCAATAGAAAATTTTGTCATGGTCCCAAAACAGCAGACAATAGATGATAGAACCCAATAGAGCTTGAAGTCTGAATAGAAAAGATATAATAAATCGATGAATATACGATCAGCTTGCCAGAAATTTAGGCTTTACGCATTGTTAAAGGCTTTCTATTTCAAAACCTTTTGTACTTGAATAAATCATGAAGACAAAAAGATATAACTTTCTCCTACATGTAGAATATTTAACGACTGGAAACAAAAGCACTAAGTTATGTCTACAACATGAGATCACGATCACGAAAGTGTCCCTAAATGGGTCCTTCCTTTATAGTAAGGACCCATTTGGGGACATTTTTCATTTGTGACTGTCTGAATCTTCTCCCAGGAGTCTCTGATTTTAAAGTCACAATTCCTCAACCTTCCTCTGTAAATGTTACTTTATGTGTACTCAGACAGAATAAACAATTTCAGCACACTTGTTTTTCTTCTGCAAAATGGCTTCAGATTATTATCTATTTGCACAAAGGTGTTTTGATACTTTTGATGTAGGTCATAATGACAAAAGCAATAAAAGCATTTGCATATTGTGTTTTCTTTGAATAACAATTTTATTAAGGAGGTCTCAATTCATGGCTTTCAGGAAAATTAACTAAATGTAAAAATTGTGCTGCTACCCACCTAACTGGCTCATTATAATCTGACAAAGCACGCCATTTTTACAGCACTGAAACTGGAAAAAATATTTAAAAATGTTCTACGTTCATCTCTTCTTCTGCTGTCGATTTGCATTTGTAACGATGCAACTGTAAACGGAGGGTCAAAAACAAAACAAAAACATTACAGTAATTTTCTTCCACTCGAATGGCGTCCACCAATTTTTCACACTAAAGTACATAAGACACAGTCATAATTTTCACAACAATAAATAAAACAATGAACATACGACCTGCTATACACAAAAGCGAACATTTTACAATTCAAACATTCTCCTAAATGCACAAAATGTTTGAGAAAAAAAATAAATAAACGTTTCTTACCTGATTCTCAATATGGCTATCCAAATCCAGGGATCATAAACAATCTTCTGTCACAATATGCACACGCCTGTCACACACATTGAAATTAAAAAAATAAATAAACGAATAGTCTACGCACTACAAAGGATTTAGTTAATATTTGATTGTTGTGTGCAGCAGCTCGCGGCAACACGTTTTCTCACCACTGGCGCTCATGTGCTACTGATTCATCACGACAACGAACTCAACACGGCGCTCCGGCTATACGTGTACTGGATGTACTTGTGTGTCCATGGCACCGAACAAAGACGATGGTGGCCGAAGCTCTACAGCTGTTTAATGTTTGTGAACCCGACATATCGCCAATCGATTGTCAAATCTAATATCTGGATCCATAAAGTGAAGCATTTTGGTGTTATGACGATCGTTAGAGCCCTATGGTTCCATGACTTCTGCAAATTTTTCCTTCTAACCAATTTCTAAATTACAAATTCTATGGTATCGATCATGTCTATAATTAACATGACTGAACCGCGGAAGTCGATTAAATTCCAACATGAAAAAATGAAACCAATTCGCAACACTGATTACGTTTCAGTCTATCGTTTCCAGTACGTTTTGGTTACATCAGAGTGAGTGCGAATCGAGTACACCACGCACTCTCGCTCGGCGCGCGGGTGCATTCTTAGTGCGGGTGTACCGGCGGAGAAGGAGACGGGTGTATGTATTGTGTACTCTTTCTAACATCGATTTCGGTCATTGTGCCCGTCCTTTTCTGGCGCAATGTGCCCCTCTTTCTGGCGGAGTAGCCGCGCACTGCGGATGTAGAGACTCGGGAAATAACTGTCCTATTTTAGGCTAAAGTTTTTGAATGCATTCACTAAACACGTTAAAAATAATGCCAGTGATATCGTAGCGACTAGACACGGTCCATAGAGAAAACGATTCATTCGGAATTTGTTTTTGAAGAAATCAATACTGACCGCTTAGACTTTAAAATATTGATTGCTTTCGTTTTAATCAGACTGCTTGTGTTGTTTATTCAGTCATATCGTTCTTGGATATAATTTTGAATTTCTTATTTCAGGGAGCACAAATGAGAAAGCAAACTAGGTTTTAATAAATTTACGACACGAAGCCGCTTTCATTCATTTTATGATAATAAAACCAGCTGTGTAAGATATATGGGTTAATTGCAATAAAAATATATTTTACAGCTACACTTTAAACAGATATTAAAATTAATAAACCCTTAAAAATAAATTTATGATAGTTACAGTGACAATACAATACCTAATTATTTATTTAATAGTACTTTTTCTGTAATTTGCATTTTTTTTTACATTTATTTTATTTATCTAATGTCCAGTATTATAAATCGTATCTAGTAAAAAAAACTGTAGGTACACTCTAAAATTAATAACGATGTTAAAAAATTATGTGGGTCGAGCTCCTAAACTAGGACAACAATATTATGTTTAAAACATATCGTATACACTGATTATAATCACGAGTAATTTGCTAGCATAAAAGCATAAAAAAGGAGTATAATTATTAAGTAAACATGTATATATTTTTTTATAAACAAAAATACACAAGTGGGTCAACTTTGTCCTGAATGTTTCATTACTTACTTTAAAATCTTATTTATTTTAGTGCTAAGCTGTCAAAAACTGATGCTCATTTTCACTCTGACTAGTTGACTCATAAATGAATGCCTAAATAAAAGTGTGCTGTTAGGATTTTTGGATTCATAATAACGTGATTTTACAGTGTCTTTCAGTAACACGGGTCAGCCAAATACCCACCTTTTTCTTTGTTTGGAATATTATCAAATCAGTCCTCCACTCTGAGTGGAGTAGAAGACTGTCAGATTCCAACTGACTAAAATTAACCCGGTTTTTGCAATTGCATGGCCGTGATAGCCAAGTACCCTTCAGGTTTTATGATTTAGTCAACAGAACAGATAGCAATTTAATTTTCTTTTAAAAAGTAATGCCTATTTTTTTATTACTAATAAGTACAGCACATGTAAATCAATCTCTGTTAAAATAACTTTTTTTAATCAGAATCCAAAGTTTAATATTATATCAATAGAACAATCGAATCAATGTCTTCATTTCATTCATTCAACATTCAATTGTGACCAAATACACGTGCCCATTATACCTATTATACCTACAAATAATATAATATCAGCTAAATTATACTTTACATTTCAAGCGAAAAGAATAATCAACAGTTTAAATTATATAAGTACCTGTACGCCGAAAGAGTACCTACTTATGTCAGAAACTGAGTTGGCAAGTTGGCAGTCACAGCACGTACATTTTGTATAAGATTAGAATATCCAATCTTTTTCTTTTGGTCTTGCGGCTGACGTAGACAGCTCCCAAGTTAGAGTTAGAGTTACAGTGTTTTAGGTATTTTTCATTAACAGTTTCTGATTTATGTCAATTTAGATGTAGGCACAGAACCTTTAAAAAAGATTAAGTCGGATGTGTAGAAATATGAAACGACGAGAGGAGCACCTGCCTAACCTTTCAGCAAAAAACAAAAGCGCGATGTTTTTCAATATGTTCGATTAAGCTGTGAAGATTTTCTGGTTTGATGGGATTAGTGGTGGACTAGTGGTAACTGCCCAGACATAAAAGCTTTAATAAGTCCAATGTGGTTCGTAATTGGCTTTGAATAGTTCATCGGACTACACTGGACCCTTCGATCTAATTTCGAGGAGCAGTAAACTGTGATATGTTATTACACCTCTCAGTGTAGCGCGCTCAGAGGGAAGCCGCTACATAACATCAGTAAAGGGAATGTTACCATGGTAACAATTTCAACTGACTTGGCTTATCCAGAATTTTAGTGCTGGTACCAAGATGTCTACTTTCTAAGTCCGTTAACGATGACACGGGTATGGATACGGATGAACGAACGTAGCTAACGTCAAAATCAAATTTGTAGACGAATAATACCAATACGACTGAAGTCATTTTGATGCGGCGCTAGTGTCTATGTTATTACATCAAATTGCATAAAAAAAAACCGCCCAAGTGCGAGTTGGACTCGCACATGAAGGGTTCCGCAGTAGCAAGCATAGATTAGGGATATAATTATGTTGAGATTAGTAAGTAATATACACAAGCAATAAAAATAACTTTGTTTTTCATAGTGTTTGTATATAGACCATATTATATTTTTTTTTTAGTTTTATCATTCTCTTATTTTAGAAGTTACAGGGGGGACACACATTAATACCGCTTTGGAAGTGTCTCTCGTGCAAACTGTTCAGTTTAGAAAAAAATTATAACAGTAACCTCAATATCATTTTTATTAAAGACCTATCTATAGATACCCCACACGTATGGGTTTGGTGAAAAAAAAAATCTTGAGTTTCAATTCTAAGTATGGGGGGCACCCCCAAAATTTGTTTTGTTTTTATTTTTGTGTGAAAATACTAATGCGGTTCACATAATACATCTACCTACCAAGTTTCAACAGGATAGCTCTTATACTTTCGACAAAAAGTGGTTGTGACATACGGACGGACAGACAGACAGACAGACAGACAGAAATGGCGGATCTATAAGAGTTCCGTTTTTGCCATTTAGCTACGGAACCCTAAAAATGTAGTATTAGAATTTTCCGCAGGTAAAGAGAGGTAGCGCGGACTCTTTATAAGGAGCTATCTGTCAATTCGTAATATCATTCATTCTTAGTTCGGGTTCGTAGTCAAAAGGTCCGTGACTACGTAAAAACGTGCTTAGAGATTAAACACCGAAATCCGGCTAAGAAACTATCGACCTGGCAACTAATTGGACTAACCCCTAAACTAAACCCTAGAAATATCCTTAAAAAAAAGAGGCGACTGTCTACGCTATATGGAGACGAGCAAAACAGCGGGTAATAGTTAGTGATTTAATTAAACGACCTTTTTCTAGAAATGCTAACTAATAATTTCGATTCAATAAAGCCAACACTACAGTCAAACAATAATTCATTGACAAAACTTCAAACAATGCTAAACACAATCGTGACACAGGTATCGATTGGTCTACATTTACGTAGGCGATCTAAATATAGAACTGTATTATTGGCTGACATATGAAATTTAGGTCCAACTCAGCAATGTGACTCTAAAAATATTTCTGTTATTATAATCTATCGTACAAATAACAACTAACAACTGGTTGTCGTGCTAACTCAATATAATCTACATTGTGGTGAACTTTGTCAATCAAAAAACATTTTTATATTTTTTACTTTTATCATATTGTATTTTCCTTATACACACTTGTATTTCTAGATCAATCTAAACATGGGCAGAATAGTTAATATCGACTTTGGTTGCCATTTGACTAAACAACTGGTTGCCAGGCTAGTAGTATATACAGCGTATGTGTTCCTGGGTTAGACTCCCAGGGCAGGTAATGTTTTATTGGGTTTTTCATCAGAAGTCTTACAGTTTTCACAGAGTCTGGAATAGTGCTGATTGATGGTAATAGGTTCGCCCCCTATTAGGGTGCCTTTCCAGAGATGTGCTATGTAGTAAAAGCTGAGCTACGAAACTGTGTGACCGTTTCCACTGTTGCTACGCTATGTAGCTGCGGAGTAAGATGTGCTATGAAGATGGGTAGCTGCGCTACGAAGATGCGCTGTCACAAGGTAGCTGCGCTATGAAGATGCGAAGCTGCGCCACGAAGATGCGTAGCTGCGCTACGAAGATGCGTAGCTGCGCTACGAAGATGCGCCGCCACAAGGTAGCTGCGCTATGAAGATGCGCTGTCACAGGGTAGCTGCGCTATGAAGATGCGCTGTCACAAGTTAGCTGCGCTACGAAGATGCGCCGCCACAAGGTAGCTGCGCTACGAAGATGCGCAGCTCGAGCTATGCGATGTATCGATACTAGGGAAAACGACCCATAGCAAGCAGCCATCACATCTTAGTTGAAACCGTTTCCACAAGTGCTGTGCTATGTAAACCAGTGAATATGATTGGCGGATATCAAATGCATCCGCAGCAACGTAGCATAGCGCATCTCTGGTGGAAAAGCAGCCTTACATGAGACTTCATCATAAATAGCGAAAAATGGTCCTAAATACACTTCTTTCAAACTTTTCGTAGATTACAAGCATGTCACTAGTAATTACCTAGTTGCATAATATACCTATAATCATCTTCAGTGCAACAATGACCATTTTAATGTTATATAATTTGCTAAAAGTGACCGTCATGCCTCGTGTAGGAAAAGTACTAAGTAAAGTGATTGTTAGGAAGTGTTAAATTCTCGAAGATTCTGAGGTATGAAGGTCGCCATGACTTTATTTATTATCGTAGTCTTGTTAAAAGTACGTAGACGTCACTTTCTGGTAGTACCGGATATTGAAAAACCCTTTTTTACACAAAATTTATAATTAGTCCTTCTATCTATTCTTATTCTAAGTGCCGCTTTCAAGACATTTTGCATATATTTTACCGGAATAGACCGGAACTTTGCAATTTCTAGAATAGGAGCTGGATCGTGGGAATTTCTATATGGACAATATCACCATCGTCTTAGACAGCAATTTAAATAACCGAAGTATCAGGGTAGTTTTAGTCAGTAAGATTCTAACACTCCCCACTCCACCCAAAAAAGAAGGATAGTTCGCGACATAGTTCCTTAATCCACTCCTGCCCCCCTAGCCAAGTCACAACAAGTCGCAAACGATAATCGTAAACGCTCGGTACTCCCCAATAGATTTTCAACTTTATAGCCTAGAGCCTAAAGTTGAAAATCTATTTAAGATTTCTGAACGTTAGCGACAGGAAAGATCGAAAACGATAAGCAATCTTCACTAAATCTTCAACGTTATACCCAAGAACATAAAGTTGAAAATCTATTAAAGCCTACTCAGCGTTTGCGTTTATCGATTGTAACATGGCTACAGGGCCTGTTTCCCTGAGAAAGGTTTACAAAGTGGTTATTGTTATACCGTCCATTAATATCACCTATCATCATAATGCGTAGCCCTTACCCAATTAAAATTTTACGTACCATTATTTATGGGTGCGTCTCATTTCATATAAAGTTATTTGATATATTTTCATTTCAATAACGTTCACATGATATAATCAACGTGATAAATACCAACGATTGATATAATTTCTTTACACATAATGTTTGTGTTACTCTAAAACTCATTTCATATAATTTTATTTGATATAACGTTTATTTAAGCGAAAATCATTATGATAACGTTTGAAACATATAATTTAACGTTTAAACCATTTTCTTTGATGACTTTGGCTTATCCTTTGGACTTTCATTGTTTGCCTTCACGAATGCTATTGTTATCAGAAAAATTTAGTATCCAAGAGCGAGCGAAGCGAGCTCGGGACTTTGGGCACCCCGACACGGACAGGTTAGGTTCGAAGGGGATGGCGGATCCCCTTCGTGTTAGGTTACTTCAAACCTTGGACGCAGAAATAGCATTCATGGTAGTTTATCTCTTGTAAATATTAGAGATTTTGTAGTTATATCATATATCCTACTTACCCATTATTTATTTATCAATCAGACAGTATTTCCCTTTTCTTTGCTAATATTTGCATTTCCTTTTCGTATGACAACGTAATCGAAGTAATACTGACACAGCTGGCAAGACAATAAACCTGTAAAATATGGCCGTGTATTTGACTACAAATGTTCTGAAAACCAATATCGGGGTTCACAAGGACAATATCAACGCAACGCTCTCGCGATTATCGTGAACTGAAGTTATATGACAACATGAAAAAACTACTTAAGACCTAGTTTTAATATTCACTTATACTCATACTCATAATGAGGAGCTTGTGGCTAAATAATTACAGCCGCACAGGCCGATCTTCCGGGTTAAGCCGTGCTTGCCGAGATTGGTCTGTGAATGGGCGACCATCTGTCATAGCGAGTATTTCCTCCGTGCCTCGGAAAGCACGTAAAGCCGGTCTGGCCCCGGCTGTCATTCGTAGATAAAGATCTACTGTATGTCAAGACTGTCAAAGGACAGTTACTGTCAGTCAGAAGCTCTAAAAGTCTGAAAACAACCAGTTTTACCATGGGATGGGGTATTTTTTACTAGGAATTGGAATCACTGTTTAAAAAAAAATACCTGTAGTATTACACCGTTCAGTAGTATCACTAATAAGGGCCGAATTCTGGGAAGGAAAATTCATCCTATATACGTATTTTTTCCACTCGGGCATTGAACCTAGTTAGGGCCAATTATAATAATATTGTCCAGTGGAGTAGAAAATCAATCTTTCTGCGTGAGATAGCTTTGACATGACCCAATTAGGGAGCGTCTTATGGACCACCTCTTTTCCTTAATGTCGAAAACGGAAAATTCTAGATTGGGAACGTTGAAAAGGTGAACAAAAGATATTTTACCAAGGGGTTCTGTAGGTAAGCTCATCTCAAATGTCATCATAGTAAGGAATAGGTACAAGAAGTGAACGGAATAAGAATCCTCCAAAAAGGCTTTAACAAAACGTTTTGTGTATCAAACTGTATGACTGCGCAAAGTATAGCAGGGTTTTTTTTTTGACAATTAGGTAGGTAATTGAATTTAGAAAAAAAAATTACATAATTAATAAATCCACCACAAATAAGAACATTTATGGAAGAGAAAAAATCTTAATTCCTTTTAATAATTAATTATGACCAATTTAGAAGTGATAAAATTCGATCAAAATTGACGTGAACACAAACGCGCCCCAATTGCTCGCCTCGGTTGTTACGTCACGATCATAAAGAATTTCCTTAGCACTGTGTCAACTGGCTTCTACAATAACAATTTCAAAGTTGGAACACGTACTATCGATGTATAGAAATTGATATGATAGTGACGTCACACCGCTGCACCGCCCCGTCGAGCTCTGTCGGAGTGTTTTCGGCTCGGAGTTTAAATAATGATTTTTATTTAATGTAACTTCTTAATTAGCAAAAAAAAAAACTAAAAACAGTTTGTTAAGAAACACATAAATATATTATGTTCTTTCCATTAAAAAAAAAACATTGAAAGGACCAATTAACATACGTTTCGACTAAGAATAGAATGGCCCTACGTTTGGCCCTTTATGGGACCAATACCATAATTTGATATACAGAACGTTTGAGCAAAAAAAGGTAAAGGACAACCGGAACAGGGTGGATGTTTAGTAAGAGTCTGACCGTCCTTGCCGCTGCCCCCAGGGCAGGACGACTCAGTTGAAGAGAAAAAGGCAAGGACGGATTTCTTATTTTTAACCGACTTCAAAAAGGAGGAGGTTATCAATTCGACTGTATTTTTTTTTTTATGTTTGTTACCTCATAACTTGCGACTGGGTGAACCGATTTTGATGATTCTTTTTTTATTTGAAAGCTGGTGCTTCCCGTGTGGTCCCATTGTCACCATTTCAGTATCTGATGATTGGATCCTGGAGAAATCGAGGGCAACCCTCAAATTTTATAGGCCCACACATCGTTTTTCGCAAATATTATGAAGTAATTTAAGTACTTGCGTATAGTAATCATCATCTCATGTAGCTGAGCTGATGATGGAAGGTTCAACAACTCCTTAACGGTAAGTAGGCGTCGACTGATTTAGTAAATTATGTTTTTTCATTAAGTATTTCAAAGCACTACAATTTAATAAAGGTCTGGAGTATATCTGATGATGGAGCCGAGAGAAAGTCGAGGGAACTCCTCAACGATTCACAGCAGCTACCTTGTGTTTGAGCTTGATTAATTTGTATTGATAAGAACTTTACACCTAGATGAGTTGTAACTGTTATTAAGGGTCTGATGATGAAGACGAAGGATAGTTCAGGAAATTCCTCAACGGTTTATAGTACCTAGCTACCTTGTGTTTGGACTTAATTCATTTATATTAATGAGAACTTTACACCTAGATGGGTTGTAACTGTCATTAGGGTTCTGATGATGAAGACGAAGAACAGTTCAGGGAACTCCTCAACGGTTTACAGCAGCTATCTTGTATTTGGACTTAATGCATTTATACTAATGACCCATATGGGTTATTGTTCGATGCAGTATACCTGCCATTAGGTCCCAAAAAAAATAAATAACCTACCAAAAAACTTTTTTTCGGAAGTCGGTGGCAAAACAATCAATGAAATTAAAAAGCAAAGCCACCGACTTCCGAAAAAAAGTTTTTTGGTAGGTTATTTTACCCTTTTTAGTGGTTGTTTTTTTAGAAGTCGGTTACATTTTTTAAAAAACTTTTTTAAGCTATTGCATAGCGTTTATCGCGGGCTCTGAGCGCGGCGCGGCGACCAAATCAAAAAAATTCCAAAAACCTAACGAAAAAACCTAAGGAAAATACCTGACACCACGCATCGTCCAACATCGTTTCAGTTCGGGAGACTTCGGCAATCATAAAAATATCCGTCATAAAAACAAATTACTTTTTCTTACTGATTCTAAACGGCTAGCCACAAAAGGAGTTTTCACAATTAAACCTACTTATAAAATTCTCCTATGACAAAAAAGTTCTTTATTACAGTAGTGCACCACAAACATTTTAAATAAATTATATTCTCGTTAAATATACGCGGTAAGCGATATTATTCGTTAAAAATAAATGTTATGCAATAGCTTCACCACGGCAGTCTCCGAGTGCCACATGTATATTTTATTATACTATATTTATAATTGCGATGTTAGTTTAGGTTCACCGCCCGGTAAAAGCCTAAGTAAGGTAAATGTTGTTTCATGTAAATGCCTCGACAAAGGAAACTCACACTAAAATAAGCGCAAAGCAACAGATATTCCCCAGATGACTTTCATACTTCTTTCAATATTTCACAAAAAGATAGGGACATAGCACAATGTTTCGAATCGCTTTTTTATACTCAAAATGTCTTCCTTAGATACCTATTTAATTGCTGAATTTCTTGGTGTTCGCTTTGGCTTTTCAAATACCACAGTTTCTGAAAAGCCATTTCTTTTTTCCCACTTTAGGCAGGCCTGTCTCACTCCGCGGTGTAGGCATAAAACTGCAAGTAGTTGCGGGGCCATTATGTCGTGGCCCATTCACTACGGCTGCCACGCGCCACCCGTTACGCACGCGCTCCGTCTCCTTAATATTTTTGTTACGTTACGTGTAGTTACGCACAAGTTTCTTGCTTTAGGTGCTTTTGGTAAATTAATAACACAATATTATTATGAAGAAAAAAAATATATAGTACATATTTAGTAATGATCAACAAAATTATCTCCCTGCTTGTGAAGTATGGGCTTAACTGATCATGATACCTAATCATGAGGTTACAAGTTTGGAAATGAGGCGAGATACTAATTGGGGGGGGGGGGGGGTGAGCCTACTGGACGACCAAGATAAAAAGACGACACTCTCACTCACCTTAAGCTGAGTACTAAGAATTAAGATCGGTAGAAAGTAGAAAGATGTTTGCGTTGTTGTTTAAAAGTTCTAACTCAGAAAATGGCCACACTACGCATTCAAGGTCAGCGGTCGTAATTCGCTGCGCCACTTTTTTACCTACCTACAAAGACACGCAACGCGGGGCCTGTAACAGTATGCGATAGTAATTGGTCGGTTACTAGGTTGAATGCAAAATAATAAGGACTGGCTATTTTGCCATAGACGATAAAAATCTTTTAAATATTATTCTTTTTTTTTGTAAGATAAATGTTCAAAAATATAACAATAATAGGTAGAAAAGATAATATTATTATAAATATTATTCCTCACGTAAGGAGCCGTAGGTACCTAGGTACTATTATCATTCTGTGCTAACAATCAATAATGTATGTAGTAATCGATGACGAAACCAAAAAGATATAGGCTGATGATAAAAACAAAATTCCTTGAGGAACATAGGTATTTATGGTAATAATGTAATTTAGCAAATACATAAAATACGCATAGGTACCTACCTATTTGCGCCTGAACTCGCAAGTCGCAACCCTATTGAGCTTGACCCATAGTAACCTTTTAATGTCGTTGGCGTCAGATAAACCAAAATAAACTCTCGGGCGTAACCATTCAGTACATTTTTGCTTGCGCACGGGAAGTTTAGGCTATTATAAAAGTAGGTGGGCGGTACGGCTGCCAGTTAAAATGTACTTTATTCTCTCGTATATAGATTTTACATTTGTTTGATTTTTTTTTGGAGTAGTCCTTCTGTACGTATAGTACTATTAATTATTCTGTGCTTTAGGTGATAGAACACTGAATTTGTTTATTTTTTACGACCAAAGTTTGACAAAAGCTTTAGTGTTAAAACAATTGCCTTGTATACACTCCATTATGACACGGAACTGCCCAAACGAAAGAAAATTATAAAAGGCACTTTCTGGCTTCAGACATCTTTGATGATTTTCACAACTAAAGAAAGGATTCTGTTTAAACGTTTGACTCCAAAATGAGGCCCGTCAAGGTTTCCTGCCACTCTTTAACTAACGAACAAAGTTCAAAACGTTGGCAATTAGTCTAGATTCTTGATTTAAGTCTATTTCCTGACCTAGATCCAGTCAGAGATGGCGATTACAGTGTAATTACCTGAGCATTTAGCTATTGCCTGCCTGTGATTTGTCGGATCATTGTGGAATGAATTTATTATGGCGTCATTTATCATGCAGAAAAATAGTAGTGTCATGTCAGTAATGTCACTAATGCTCAGCCTGAACTGAGTCTAGAAGCATGACATTTTCACAAGAGTTATTCAAAAACAAAAGTAAATATTAAGAATGGATAAATAAAAATTCATCCCCAATACAGAGATAAAAGTCCGTATGGAAGTCTAACATAATTTCCCATGAGAAATTCTATCCGGCACACGGCTTGTTGAATATCAAATTGACACATTTTTCCTTCCTATATATTATCGGGCGTTAAAGGTAAAGCTTTCACTGTTACACTCACCAGTATTGATAGATTTTCTACGAATAACTGGAAGATAAGCCCTAGTCTAGTTTCAATACCGAGTGAGCCCACGCTTTTATAGAAAGAGAAGGTCTGTGTCCCAAAAGTGGGATAATAATAATTTATCATCATCATTATCATATCAGCCGTAAGACGTCCACTGCTGAGCATAGGCCTCCCCTTTAGACTTCCAATAGGCCCGGTTGTAAGCGGCCTGCATCCAGCGTGATCCTGTGGCCTTCATAAGATCGTCTGCCCACCTAGTGGGTGGACGTCCTACGCTGCGCTTGCCGAATTAAATTTATACTTAACAATAAACACTAGCAATTAATATAAAGCTTTTTGTATAATGTTATACAATTGTAACTATCGTCAGCTCATTGAAGTATTCTGCAGGTTTTCCCAATTTACGCCACTGAACTGGAAACTTGACACGAATAATAAATTCCTCTTTATTTAACACAACTTATCACAACAAGAACTTTCTAATTAGCAATTAATGGGTAAGTTTATTCAAAGCGGATCTTGGCATAATGCCGAGGAGCTTGAATAGAGGAAATTACCCGCACTATTATAATTAGTAATTAAGTCTGTCTAAAGTCGGGGTAATAAGATTTATTTACACACCTGACACTTCCGGAACTCATCACAGATACAAATAAAACACAATGTTTTTGTAACAAGAAAATTCTTGAGGATGTTGTTAATTAAGTCTCATAATAATACAGATGTCATGAAAGAAAAACTCAACAGAATTGTCAGCAGCGTCACACACGAAAACTTACGAGTATAACAAGGTCTCAAAAGACAACTTTATTAGTACCTAGGTATCATCACAATCATAATTTAAATTCATAATGAGTCTCTTATTTTTTGTGAACGCTGGTTAACCTATAATTGGCGACTGTGTAAGTTCTAGTCTTATTATAATATTATATACCTTAACCTTACTGTACACAGAAGCTGTTGGAAAACCTTAATAAATAAATAAAATAATAAAATACTGATAAAGTGGGTAGACGTTCTGATGCTTACGTTAAAGCTTTTCTATTTTCTTTTCCAGGATCTTTATCGAAAGATTTCCTGTTCCCTTCCTGTATTTAATTTCTGAATTCCAGATAAAACTGGTGGCACAGCTTAAACTGAACAGTTAATTTCATTACTGAAAGAATAAGAAAAACAAGTTTAGTGTCGTTCAAACGAAGTTCAATAAACCCTTCTGTATTATTGGTCTCAATACTTGTCACTGAAACAAAACGTTCTTTTTCATGCGTTGTCAACATCAATTCACCTGAATATTGTTTGTGAATATATTCACCCCTTTTTTGGGTTATACAAATCATCAAATGAGTACTCCCGACCTGGGTGGAGTGAAATGTACTTTCAGATTCCTATCGACTAAAAAACAACCCTGTAATTTCACATGCCTTTTGCGTTCCAGGGAGGGCCGCGGTATCTTTATTAGACTATCCCGCGATTCCGGCAGGTTATTGGTCATATAGAGTCCCCGGCAGTTTTCTAAAACCTCCTTGAGGTTTACATAGACCACGACGCGCCATCGACTCGGGCTTTTTCCTTGATCAGACGGCGAGCTATCCATTATTCGCCTCGCATGGTCCTCCTCCTTTTTTGCTAGCATTACTGCTTCACAAAAGGAGGTGTCTGCTACCCATTACCGTTTTCGTAATTTGGCCTGAACCAGGGCTGCCGCCTATCGGCTCCCATGGGGAAACCGCTTAGCTCCACCCTCTGTTGACACCCGAGCAACATTTTCACCCCTGCACTAATTGTTGCGAGTATATACCCGTCAATACAAACAAGGGTTTATTTAACTTTCATGTAAAAAATACGAGTAACGACTCCGGAAACCCGATCTATCATAACAGACAAATGGTTCATCACTGAAAGTGACCTCACATAACTCAAAGCAAATAAGGTTGAATGTTGGTCAGCGGCGGTAATACCACATCTGATTTATTATAGATCAGTCTTTAATCTATTCCACTGCTACAGAGACCGTGGGACAATTGCAAGCTGATGATATAATTGACATAATAGCAGGTTGGTTTTCATATATGTTACGTTTCCTAGTTTACCAATTATAATAATTTACCAATTTGATCATTTGTGATAACTACTTCGTTAATTTAGTTGCCGCAAGTGTCATTTGCTCACAAAACGGTGAAGGAAAACATCGTGAGGAAACTAGCATGTCCAAGAACCAAAAATCGGAAGATATTTGTCATCCACCAACCCGCATGGTGGATTACAGCCCGTTCCCTCTCACAAAAAGGAGGCGCAGCAGTGGAAAGCCTCCTTTGCTTGCAAGAATACATTCGATTAAAACAATCGAAACCTCTAAACAAGTAATACTCATAAACACGATAAACTTTTTTTTAATCCGTTTTAATGTAAATGTTCCATTGACACACCTCTGCCTAAATCTTCTGGAGTTTCCAGACGACAATGACGTTTTACCATTTATTTACACTTTTATTTTAACTTTACAAAATTATTATATTAACTGTCCTAAATGTTCTATTTTACAGTCTCAAAATGATAAACCACCACTTATTTTCCATATTATTGTCAACTGCACTTTGTCTGAAATACCAGAACGTATTTATAACCATAGACTTGCAGACAACGCGCCGATAGTACGCCATAACCGCTCTGCCATTTATATGGCACGAGGTGGAGACGTGATACCGACGACGGGTTCACGATGACGTGATCGTCTTGTTGATGTTAAAGACAACACAGAAAAATTCAAAAATACCCTGTGCACTCTGTACTAATCCATCTCAATTCGTCAGCCTCATTCTTCAACAGATGTTCTGGTACCCAAACTGTACGTGTACAATCAACTCAACTTCCTAATTTCTTTTGGGGTGTAAAATATCAATTACACCCCGTTGATTTCTTTTTTCATCAGTTTTGCGTCAACGATCTAAGTTAAGAGCGTCAAATGCTCCACCCATTTCAATCCGACGTTTTAATCCAGGAGTAAATCACAACGGCTATATATCCTTTCTGGAGGTAGAGAAACTCAAAAATTATACAATCGTAATTAAAAAATTACGTAACATGAAAAATAAACTAGAATTTACTCTCTTCGCTAAAAAAAAACTAATTAGAAGAACCTGGATCCACAGTGAAGCACGTCTCCAAATTAACATATTATATCAGTAGTAATTAAACATCGAAATGAACTTGTGACTTACAATTTATGTCATGGAATCCTTAAAAAGAGGCTACAGTAATTGGGTCAAGGATACAGGTGTACAGCAAATATGCTAAACGAGGTTAATTTGATCATATTGGAGGCTTTCAGAAATGGTCAAGCCGAACATAGGCATTTCTTTTAACTTATTTAAATCTTAGTCCCACACCACGAATTTCTCATGTAAAATCATATGAATATTTGTTCCGTGCGCAGTATTCAACCACCTGCGTCAACCCTTTTTTTTTTTAGCATGGTAAAATCAACAAATGAGTCCTCCCACCCAGGGCAGGGCGAGAGGGACTGTCAGACTCGTACTGACTAAAATCCACGGTGTCCTTCAATAGCCCTTTATGTTCCGGGGTCACGGTAATGAGATAAGTCCCGCGACCACCTGCGTCAACCCTGCCGTTGAATTGACATCCTAACCAGAACGTAGAGAGCAAAGCGTTTAGCATGATGGCGCAGGTTACCTACATTTGAAATCCATCTGTCAAGAATTACTACGATAGGATTGTTGAAAAAAAAAGGTCTAGTGTACTAAATCAGAGAATCGCGGGTTCAAATCAGCAAGGATTGTAGATGTACCATGATATTCAGCTGCATCCAATTTGACTGGAAATCCACCCCAACAAAGTAGGGAAAAGATTGTGAAGACACAGTAATATCCATCCCTCTTCACCCCTAATCGTATTCGAATCGTCCCCGTGCCGTCTACCCTAACCAACCCCTTCAGGCAGTGCAACGACCCCCACGCTTCAATTTACATCGTAGTCGCAGGGGCCGGGAAACGCAGCAGCGGGGATCGATTTACCTGCGCACTACCGACCACGCGTGAATGGCTGGTGACATTGAACTGAAGTCTGCCCTAACTTCCAAAGGTCCGGTCTAGACCTGTCTGTGTGTTCATTGAGTTATTGTGAGGACTGTGTCTATTGAGAATGCTTCAATGGGGTGATTCCCTTCTTAGACGATCTTAACTTCCCAATCCTTAAATATGTGAAAGTAAGTATTGTTTCTTACTTTATCACGCCTAAAAGACAGGTGTACAGAACTGGACATAGAACATCATAAAAAAGGACTGTTCCTGAAGAAAACTACCATAATGTTCTTAGAATAATAGATGGCGCCACATGTGTTAATCCTTTTTTTTACTTGGTAACTGTCCAATGAGTGGGGAGCACCAGGGCAGGACAGAAAGGACTGTCAAATTTGTACTGACTAAAATCCACGGCTTCCTTCAATAGCTCTTTACGTTCCTGATAAGACATGGCTACAGTTACCTGATAAGACAGTCCCGCGACCCCGGCAGGCTTTGGCCATTAAGGGTTCTAGCATAGCCTTTCACTATGTTAGTTCCCAATATGGCAGGGATGGGAATAACAATGTCATGAGTTGACTGCGTACCTAACCTCCAAAACCCTATTTGTGGTTACAACAATGCCCATATCAAGTCTTTCAGGAATCACTTTAATGAACTACTAGAAATGGTTCTTAGAATTCTTATATTGAATCCAGGGACCGTCTCAGACTTTGATGTTTTCTAAAAAGCAAATTATAAGAAAGCTTTTCTGAAAAATATTATGACTTAGTTTTGTAATAATAAAAGCAATTTCCTGGCAATACAATAGAATCAAAAACGCTCGCTTTAATATTTACCTATAAAGAGAAAATGAAATAAACATTTCATTGTTTTTGTAGAAATGAAATTTCATTGAAAGCTGAAGTTTATATTGTAAATATTTGAATACCTACTTCGGAAGCAATGTTTTTGTTCAACATAATTGAAATAGAACTGTATTTCCTTAATTTATGATTCCTGAAAAAAAGCTACCTCTGATTCGGATACGAGTTATTGTAAAATATATGACCCGGTTGACAATCCTAAATGCAACGCGGTTTTAATTCATTTTGATTAAATGAAATCATAGGTGTTAATATTATATAAAAGTCATTCAAAGGTCGTCTTTACGATTTTGCAAATTACTATAAGAACATAACTGGTCGTATCATCTTTTTTAATGCATAAAATGTTCTAGAAGCAAAATAAAAGCTGAATGCGGTACTTTTTTACAGCCAACATTTTATACAGTTAAATTCATATTGCACAGAGTTGTTTTGAGAAATCAAAATGTAATATAATTTGAGTACACGCGTACTCAGTTTCATCATTAAAAAAAAAACAAAATGGCATTCTTTTATTCAAATAAATTAAATACCCTCTCGTGAAAACCATTTTAAATTCAGTTTAAGAATAAGCGCCAGAGAATGTTGGCACTGTTTACCTGAAAGTGTTTTTTATTTTCAAACGAAAGGGGAAATAAACCAAATGCCAGATGCTTCATCATGAATAAAAGAAACTGTAAACATAGATTTTATGATACATGACTATGACTATGTTGAACGAAAATGACGCTAATGTAACTTGCAAATAAGAAAAACAGTGTAAACAGTAATAGTAGGGAACAAGCAGGAATTTTCCTATGTGTTGGGAATTTTCATCGTGAATTTCAAGGGTGCGGAATTGGGGTGCTAAGACAGGAAACCTCCACGTGCGCCCGTGGACTGGAGTTCCCTCTCGGATACGTCCGGGGGGAAGACCAGTTTTTCGGGCCGGTGCACCCTGGAATGCGGGCAAATACTCTTCCTTAGGCACTGTGTGCCTAAGGGGTCTCTTTGCTCGTATGCGAATAGCCTCTCGGGTGGACGCTCTGAATAGCAGAGGGCACAGCGGCGGAGCGGGCTTGCGAACGGTGAGTAATGGGTAAGCTCGCCGTCCGACCAAGGACCAAGCCCGGGTTGGTGGCGCGTCGTGTTTCACGCGTCACCAACGGGGCCCCTTATGGGGCCAAATGCCTGCTGAGGTCGCGGAATTGTCTTAATCCAGGATGCCGTGGCCCCGGTACGTAAAGGGCATCCGAAGGAACACGGGTGGATTTTAGTCAGTAAGAGTCTGACAGTCCCTTCCGCCCCACCCAGGGCGGGAGAACTCATTTGATGATTTTGCCACCCAAAAAAAAGGGTGCGGAATTGCTGATTCGTGCTCCAACTATTTTCTCCGACTGGGTGGAGCACGAGATCTACCCGTGAGTGGTTATGGACCGTGCTCCAACTGATGATCGGGGCAGTCAAGTAATTGTTATGGCTTATTTCCGCGCGCTCCAAAATTTTGTTCCCGTTCCCGGCGGCGCACAGTGTGGGAATTTCGGAATCTAGGGGGATTTAAATCAAAATTTAAATGTTAATATTTCATAATAATTTATAACGTATTTATACCTAAGACCCTATTGGTCAAAGCTGCAAATTAGAAATTGTTGTATGTAGCTTGAAAAAAATAATAAAAAATCTTGAAGTGGGTTGATAATAGTCGTTGTATACTGACAATGTGAATACGACATTTAAGTGTCATCTTTATTTGAGATTACTGATAAAATTAACTTAAAGCCTTGTTTATTGGTTTGTTATTCCATTGTGTATATTTGTCAAGGTAACTTAGAGTGCATTTTATTAAAGTAATAGTAATACATTACTCTTATAATAACATGTGAAAGCAAAGGTTGAAAAAAGTATTTTTTAGAGATGATTTGCAAAATAAAACGTGTATTAAAAAAATGGCCAGAAGGTCCCGGTGATCTGATTGTTTCAAATTATAGTTTAGAGTCTAAACTTCTGAGAACAGTTGATAGAACTTGCGCTTTTTTGCGCCAACATACTTTTTTTAGATTTTCGTAATGACCTCCAATATTACAAAAAAACTAGTTTTTTAATCTCAAATATGAAAAAGAAGCGAATTGAAGCTATCTTTGCTGTTATAAGAGGTCCATACCATCATGTTAAATTTTCGGAAGGTACTGAAAATGAAATAAGGCGCTTTTTAAAAAGTTTATATAACAAAATTAACGAAAAATTGGCAGCAATCGGTAGACATCGTAAATGATGAATTTTGTTTATTTGAATACCAATTAATATCATTTTAAACTTTCAATTTCAATTTGGAATTAAATCCCGCTAGATTGCGAAATTCCCACACTGTGCGGCGGCGGCTCCAAAATAAATAAAATCGTTTGCATGAGTTTCAAAAATTTTAAGTACAGATAGCATAAAAAAATCTGACACATCTGCCAGATGTACAGAATTTCAACAGTTATTTATTTCGACACTGACGAAGAATTCCTTATCCACAAGGTAGTCTCATACCTACTAAAGTACATAAATTAGTCACATAATAAAACAATAACCGTATAGAAATATGTAATTCAATGCATGACATCAATTACATGACAGAATCTATTATATTAAATAGTAAACAAAGCCGTTTAGTAGCACATCGTATTAATAATGTTGTGATTTAGAACATAAACATTTACTTTTGCTAACAATATCAGATGTTACGTGAGTTACGTCCAACAAAAATAAACGTCATCGCGATTAGGTAATACATCAACAAACATTATCCGTCTTACCACAAGAAAAGAAAACGTCTATTGAAAACTTGTCTAAAAAAACTGTCAACGTCAAAACGACATTACACGTTGATATTAGGGTAGTTTTGCAGTTACACTTTTTTAGACAAGCGTTCAACAGACGTTTATCTTTGCGAAACATCTACATTCTACATGTTTCGGTTTTCATACGTTATTTTTTTTATTTACAACTTATTTTATTTATCCTCAATCTAGCCCAAAGGCTAAGATAAAGTCTAAGATGGAGTGAACTCACTCATAAAGGGAACTCCTGCGCCAGCGCACCGACGACGGAACACATAAGAAATAGTTTGGTACCGGTTTTCAAAAGTATGGTGGTCGCGTGCCAAGCGACTTTGATGAGGACTACCATTGCCATTGGAATCGCCTAGCCGTCACCGCAGGTTATAGATAGCCTGTCGTATGGTAGCGTTAAATGTATAAAATCACATGTTTTTTTGCATTTTGATCAGAATAGGGGTAAAAATCATCAACGGAGTCCTTCCACTTTGAGTGGAAAAAAGGACTTCAAGGGTGCGGAATTGGGGTGCTAAGACAGGAAACCTTCACGTGCGCCCGTGGACTGGAGTTCCCTCTCGGATACGTCCGGGGGGAAGACCAGTTTTTCGGGCCGGTGCACCCTGGGATGCGGGCGAAAACTCTTCCTTAGGCACTGTGTGCCTAAGGGGTCTCTTTGCCCGTATGCAAATAGCCTGTCGGGTGGACGCTCTGAATAGCAGAGGGCACAGCGGCGGAGCGGGCTTGCGGACAGTGAGTAATGGGTAAGCTCGCCGTCCGACCAAGGACCAAGCCCGGGTTGGTGGCGCGTCGTGTTTCACGCGTCACCAACGGGGCCCCTTATGGGGCCAAATGCCTGCTGGGGTCGCGGAATTGTCTTAATCCAGGATGCCGTGGCCCCGGAACGTAAAGGGCACCCGAAAGAACACGGATGGATTTAAGTCAGTAAGAGTCTAACAGTCCCTTCCGCCCCACCCAGGGCGGGAGGACTCATTTGATGATTTTGCCACCCAAAAAAAAAAGTGTGCGGAATTGCTGATTCGTGCTCCAACTATTTTCTCCGACTGGGTGGAGCACGAGATCTACCCGTGAGTGGTTATGGACCGTGCTCCAACTGATGATCGGGGCAGTCAAGTAATTGTTATGGCTTATTTCCGAGCGCTCCAAAATTTTGTTCCCGTTCCCGGCGGCTCCAAAATAAATAAAATCGTTTCCACGAATTAGAGTACGGATAGCAGAAAACAATCTGACACTTCTGCCAGATGTAGGTACAGAATTTAAACAGTAATTTATTTCGACACTGACGAAGAATTCCTTATCCACAAGGTAGTCTCATACCTACTAAAGTACATAAATTAGTCACATAATAAAACAATAACCGTATAGAAATATGTAATTCAATGCATGACATCAATTACATGACAGAATCTATTATATTAAATAGTAAACAAAGCCGTTTAGTAGCACATCGTATTAATAATGTTGTGATTTAGAACATAAACATTTACTTTTGCTAACAATATCAGATGTTACGTGAGTTACGTCCAACAAAAATAAACGTCATCGCGATTAGGTAATACATCAACAAACATTATCCGTCTTACCACAAGAAAAGAAAACGTCTATTGAAAACTTGTCTAAAAAAACTGTCAACGTCAAAACGACATTACACGTTGATATTAGGGTAGTTTTGCAGTTACACTTTTTTAGACAAGCGTTCAACAGACGTTTATCTTTGCGAAACATCTACATTCTACATGTTTCGGTTTTCATACGTTATTTTTTTTATTTACAACTTATTTTATTTATCCTCAATCTAGCCCAAAGGCTAAGATAAAGTCTAAGATGGAGTGAACTCACTCATAAAGGGAACTCCTGCGCCAGCGCACCGACGACGGAACACATAAGAAATAGTTTGGTACCGGTTTTCAAAAGTATGGTGGTCGCGTGCCAAGCGACTTTGATGAGGACTACCATTGCCATTGGAATCGCCTAGCCGTCACCGCAGGTTATAGATAGCCTGTCGTATGGTAGCGTTAAATGTATAAAATCACATGTTTTTTTGCATTTTGATCAGAATAGGGGTAAAAATCATCAACGGAGTCCTTCCACTTTGAGTGGAAAAAAGGACTGTCAGATTCTTACTGATCAAAAAGTACCCTGTACATTAACATACATTTTACACGTTATCAACTCGGGCCTGGTTCTTGATCACACGGCGAGCTAAGCATTACTCTTACAAGCTCGCGCCTCCTGTGGCCGGGAATCACCTCGCAATGTCCAACACCCTGGTCATCACCCGGGAATTGAATTGCACCTTATGCTCAGCAGCCGTGCTTGCGACATGTAGACCAACGAGGCAAAACAGATAATCTCATCTAAAACTATAACGTTGAATGAAAATCGATTGAAATCGGCAATAAATGTTGTTTGTAGGTATACTTAATTAGGTATATTTGGTCAACCCATAATTATAATGTTGTTATCTATGTATCATATCATTACATGTGGAGGTTGAAGGTCAAGGTCAAATAAGTATAAAACTCCGCTATCTATTTATAGTTATTTAAATATTACTGGAAACAACTATATATACATTTTTTTATCAAAGTTCCATAGTCCACTCGATAAACTTTAACTACATGATTAAATACGTATACTCATGTCATGCATTTGACCTTTGTACAAAAACTTGTTCGGGTAATTAATAAAGATTTTCGTAATTTATAATGCTTTGCAAAGTCATTCCTGTCAAACAGAGAAAACCAGTAACCAGTGTATCTACTCTCTAAGTCCGTCAACGAACCCGCGGTGGTGGACGCCCACGGCGACGGACGTCGCAAGACGATCTCCGGCCACCGTAGGCGCGGGCATGCGGGCGGCGAGTAAAGGGCAACTCGCAGCCCGACCATGGACCATGCCCGGGTCGACGGCGCGTTGTGTTCCACGCGCGCCTCAAAGAGCGTCAGCATAATGACGGGGCCCCCTCTCTAGAGGGCCAAAGCCTGCCGGGGTCGCGGGACTTATCTCATTACCGTGACCCCGGAACATAAAGGGCTATTGAAGGACACCGTGGATTTTAGTCAGTACAAGTCTGACAGTCCCTCCTGCCCTGCCCGGGGTGGGAGGATTCATTTGATAATTTTACCACGATAAAAAAAAAAAGTCCAACGAAAAACGGGAACGGATACACGGGCCTAATCTCAAAGCACGAAACCCGTGGTTTCGGCCTTAGTGACAGACGGTTTGACATCGAGCCCGAAGTAAGAATGAATGATATGATTTGACTGATAGCTCCTTAGAGTCCGCCCTTGGTCCGCCCCACCATTATGACCTGTGGATAGTGGTACTATATTTTTTAATGCAATTTGATATAATGACATAGACACTAGCTCCGCGGCAAATAACTTCAGAGGCCTTATAGGCACTTAGGGTCGGCTCAGACCGAAACGTGACGCAGCGCGCACATTTCAATAGAGCTATTCAAAATCGAACTCTTTTTCCTACACGAAAAGATTACACCTGTCACAACCCGGCGCGGCGCCGCGCTGCATTTTAATAGCGACTCAAAATCTAACTTTATTTACGACAAAAAAAGATACACATTTGAAGTATCGTTGCGTCACGTCGCTTCGCGTCGCGTTTCGGTCTGAACTGACCGTTATTGTGACGTAAAGTAAACTGGAACTTTGACATTTAATTTCAAGGAAAAAAAATTAGTTCCTTTTTCGTACACCAGAGGCGCTGTTCCATTTTTCCATACAAGAAACTCTGTTAATACTGGAAAGACGCTGTAAAGTAGAACAGTGAAAAGTCGTGATAAGGGCTCTGAGGCCTTGTCATGAGTTTTCACTTATTGTGACGTAAAGTAAACTGGAACTTTGACATTTAATTTCAAGGAAAAAATAGTTCCTTCTTCGTACACCAGAGGCGCTGTTCCATTATTCCATACAAGAAACGCTGTAAATACTGGAAATATGTAAAGTAAAATACGTGAAAACTCATGATAAGGGCTCAGTCGCTAGTCGTGGCGGTATTAACCGTCCGCAATTTGATTTTGACGTTAGTTACGTTCGTACATCAACTTAACTCTTTCTTCGTAGGTATTCTTTGTTCTAATCTCTTGACACCTTTCCTTATTATTCCGAGAACCAATGAAAAGCATCATCACCAAACAGCTGACGTTAAAGAGGTCAACCCATCTCTCTTTAAGGAGATGCAAAGATAGCGACGTAAAAAGGCCATGTAAACAAGGCTACGAGTCCACTACGTATCGGATTTTGAGGCCTAGAGGGCTTATTTGAGGGATATACTTCGTTATTCGGGTAAATCTAGGGATTTTAGATGTTTTTCTCTGCCTACACACAGAAAAATATATATTTGGAATCTGGGGTACCTACGTAAAAAAATGCATTTCATTTTGACCGTTTTTTGTGGCACATTAGAGATGACCCAAAGAAAAAATGAGCATTAAGCTATACCACAGTTCAATGGTTAAGACTTATAATCGTTAAAAAAAACACAGTAGTTTGAGTAGAGTACGCTCTTTCCCTTTCTCTATTAAATGAGACACCCAAATTCCACCTGTTAGCTCAGATTGGTGACACCGGTGTTTCTTCCCGCCCAACCCGACACAGGAACCTCCCGAAACAGGCACTGCGGCCCTGGTACGTAAAAAACAATTGAAGGAACCCGGGCCTGTAGCCAAACGACAGGCGACAATCGCTAACGCTAAGCAATCGCTGATACATTTTCAACTTTATAACCCAGCATGTAAAGTTGAAAATCTAGTGAAGTTTACAGATCGTTTTCGTTTGTTTCGTTCGTTATCGCTCAGCAGTCTTTAATAGATTTTCAACTTCATGTAAGGTATAAAGTTGAAAATGTATTAGTGACTGCTGAGCGATAACGATTGTCGACTGCTGTTTGACTTATAGGGCTGAAGGTTTTTCGTGCGTTCCTTTCTGCTCTACCCACAGCCAAAAGGGAATACAGCCGTCCCAGGCGGGTAATATTTTGTTTATTAACACAGTAGTTTACTTCACACATGACCATTATACTTACACATACATGTATTTCTAATCTGTGTTTGAATATTAACAAATCAAAAGTTTTATTGCGTGAAATTAGTTCTAAATAGCTCATTGCGATATAGCTTTCAGTTCGGCCATTGAACTCGCCATGTCGTGTCTAAAGTAATGTTACCAATGAACTCAGGACCAACTAGATGTAAGTGAGCTCAAATGCTGAGATGGGCCAGTGATTAAGGATACCGCTTTTTAATCATGAAGCTGTAAGATCGAAATTCGACTGCTACAAACATGGTATTTGCCGTTTCTATATTTGTAGCTAAACATATTATTATCCAAAGTTTTACCTATTTCCTGGTTCCCAAAGTATGGCGACCATGCATTTTTTTGAATAATCGTTGTCATCATTATTGCCAGTGTTACTTCAAAATCAATATTGGCTGATATCTTTTTGAAAATGTCGAATTCAGTCATTCAGTACTTAGTAGGTATTTTCCATTTTTTTTAGAAACTGCAGTACTCTTTTCTTGGGTTATTGACTATGAATGGCAATGTTGGCCTCCCGCCTTCATTGGAGCAAGAGGTACTGTCAGACTTGTAATTACTAAACCCACCCATTTTCTTCAATCGCCCTGTATGGACCAAGACCGTGGTAACAACAGAAATTAGCTCAATAATTGACTTATAGGAAATCCCGTAGTGTATTCGGCTAATAAGTAATTATATAGTGAACGTGAACTAAATATAGGTACAAAGTCTGCGCAAATGTAAATATTTTTAGCGGAACGCTTATCTCGAGTGCGCATGTACTCATTGAGTATATATTTACACTAATTATGTTTATATTAGGTACGGACTGTTTAAAAATTGGTGCAATAAGGATGCGTTCAGAGGAAAAGTGGGATTTAATTAGTGAAGTCAACTTGAAGTTAATGTTGCTAAACATAATTAAAAGTTTCAGGTATATTTTAACACGAAAATAAAATTGATGCCTGGAAGTCCTTGAACTCGAGACTTTTGAGTAAGGAGAATTTTCTTTTCAGCAGTAAAATCTCATGTGCCACCGAGGGGGCGTCGCCCCCTCGGTGGAAAATATCTATTTGTGGAATGTAACATCTGATTTCAGTATTACAGTCCATATTTTGTTATATTTTTTTCTTTATCGCTACCAACCAACATGCTTTATGTAAAGCCTCCTGTTGACACACGCGATTAATCGCGCTGCGACAACGAGCCAAGCTAATTTCCACTTTAAAAATACTGCGCATGGACCGCGACATGTCGCCCCGCGCGATTAATCGCGTGTGTCTGCAGGAGGCTTAAATGTTTCACCAGTGCAAACACGCAATTAGGTGCAAATGCACCTATTTCATGGATAACCTTTATTCAGTTGCCTCATTTTACACAATCACGTTAGTTAATTAGCTAAATATTGCAATAATTGCACCTATTGTTATTATTCGCTTTTACCTAATAATCAATATTATGACAAAGGCTATCGAAATTATTGTTAAATAATGAGTGCACTGTGACACCCTTATCTAAACTATACAATTCGCACGTACTGACAATGATAATAACTCATTACCTACTTTGAGCTATCAAAATAAAAATAGAGTCGTATAAGGGATTGCTGATAATAAATGTGAAAAAAGCTACTAGAATCAGACACAATATTTGTTTAGCATAATTATGTTCACGGCGCGGCGTTGCCCGCGTTAAAATAACTATGATATGGGAACGTCATACCGGAATGAAAGATGATTATGTTAATCCAGGTGATATATTATTATTTAAGTGACTTATTTTACTTTGCGTATTTATTAAAAAAAAATCATGGTAGGTACTCAAATAGTCATAACTTTTGGAAGAGATTAAGTTAAGGGCTCTGCAACATTTTTTTACTACAAAAAACCTCAAATTTCGCCTTGTTTCATTTGATCCACGATTTGTATCCACCCTGTGATTAAATCGGGTTCCATTGAATCTAATATCTACACTAATATTTTAAAGCTGAAGAGATTGTTTAAGTAGTTGAACCCGCTTATCTCAGGAACCACTGCTGGTTCGAATTGAAAAACACTTTTCGTCTTGGATAGTCCATTTATCGAGAAAGGCTATAGACTACATAACATCAAGCTAAGAGCAAAAGAAGCTGAGCAGCAAATGAAACCGCGGGGAAAAGCTAGTGATCGAATAGCTATTGCTCGAAAACGTTAGGTCGAGAAATCGGTCAGTCCATGGGTATTGGAGATATGGCCAAATTGGCCAGTCCACAGCCACTTCAGCTCAAAACCTAGACAGCATCTCAAACTAAAGGCTAGTACTGGCTTCAAGTCATAAACAAAAGAATGCTGACACATTCACACCAATCTGTTTATTTGCACGCATCATGGACTATGAGCAATATAGACCCACGTGTGACCTATTTACAATGCAACGCTATCAATTACATAGAATGTACTACATTATCTGTGGCTAATTAATTATGCTTTAGGTTTGTTGTTGTGGATAATTAATTAGTATTGGATTTGCTTTGTAAGTGCAATAGAAAGGTGAGGTGATTTGTTGACATTTTGTTATCACTGAATTGCTCGGTTTATCTCTGGCCTGTACTTATAATGCACTAAGTCTAACTGTAAAAGCCAATAATAGGTGTTCAAAAAATGTGTTTCGTGAAGTGAATCCAGACTGTCTAGTACCTCAGATTATTCAATAATAGAAGGAATACCGCAGACAAAGAGTGACAAAATACCAGAATCTCGGAGACCTCAGGCCTTATGTTATGTAACTTAATATATTACTGACTAAACTAAAATGGCTCATTGTACCCTTATTTACACATTGTTCTTTATTCAAACGTATCCAAAACTACCCGCATCTGAACACGACTCTAGTTTATACCAAAATTCAAACAAATATAACCATGAAGCTGAAAATTTGTTACTCATATCGTTAAACCTTTGCTATAAGGTTGAATTTTAAATTTAACGTTTTTAATCAAAAGCTTGGGTAAATTGGTAGAGTTTTACATCTGCTGACTGTACTAACATTAAGCGCAAAACGGAGGTTGTAAATAATAGTGCGACCTTACTACAAAATAAGTAATAAATAATAATGATTGGATGTTTGTATTTTACTATGAAAAATTGTGAGTAGTTTTATCTTTAAGAGTGTGTGAGTTCTGTGATTTATTTTTAAGTAGTCAGCTAAACTTTTTCAAAACAGAGAATTTACAAAACACGTAAATAATTAATGGTCGTTAGTCGTTACGTACTGAAACAGATTTTCACAGTCAACCAGAAATCCTAGCATGACATAGTCCCTAGCATTAGACCTAAGTTGTGGGGGTCAGATAGGCATTAATTCTTTGTTAATTACTCAATAATATTATAAATAATCATTGAAATTACTAGTATTTAGCTGAATCCGGTTAAACTGGAAACCGAACACAACGTAGCTGAAAAAAGTGCTGAGCAGATATTGATGATGATAATCGTCGAAAACAAATACAATATAACGTCTTATTAATTAGAGTGAAAAGAAAAAACCTAATAACAGTTTGTTATGACACAAATATTAAGATCTTGCCATTAAACACCTAAAAAATCATTCAAAGACCCAATTACTTTTTACCACACTAAAATTATAAAATACAACCGTTTGTGAGCAGTACTTGAGCCTTCCGATTCAGTACACCAACCGTGACACACCTGACGCTTAACCAGGCCATCGTGAAAATCCTAATGCGGTTCACATACCTTACCTAATACATCTACTTACCAAGTTTCAACAGGAAAGCTCTTAAATACTTTCGAAATAAAAACTTTTTCAAAAAAGTAACCGACTTCAAAAACAACAACAACAAAACAAATAAGGGTGAAATAACCTAATTAATAACTTCTTTCGGAAGTCGGTGGCTAAAAATCAATGAAATATAAAAAATAAAGCCACCGACATCCGAAAGTTTTTTGAAAAAGTTTTTATTTTACCCTTTTTAGTTTATTTATTAAGTATTTATTCAACCCAAATTCTTGTAAAATACAAAATTTTCTTACATATGCACTAATCTTGTAATCCGTCACAACATAAAAAAATCCATATCTCTAAAACTACTGAACCGATTTTGATGAAACTTGCAGTGTACCCTAAGTTGAACAATACCTAGTACAACAAAAAAAGAATTACGTAAATCGAACTTGTAGTTCCGGAGATATGCGTGCACAAACATAAAAACATACATACATACACTTATGAAATTTGGCACATTTGTTCAGACGCTGATATAGACTAACATATATGAAAACTGGGCAGTTCTGATAATATTACATACATACGGGTCGAATTGATAACCTCCTTTTTTTTGAAGTCGGTAAAAAGTGGCTGTGACATACAGACGGACAGACAGACAGACATGACGAATATAAGGGTTCCGTTTTTTGCCATTTGTCTACGGAACCATAAAAAGGCGTTTAAAAATTAAGTTATGTTTACATTCTAGAACACAATGTAATTGTAAGGTAATTATTATAAAACATTGTTTTGTTTTTCTTCCGTAACTTGATCTCTGTGACTTGTGGTAGTCATAATATTATGCTACTTAAAGGAGTGATTATCTAAAGAATTCATAATAAATAGGTGTTTAATATCTTTGTGCACGTGGATAAAGGTAGGAAAGAGCTTTTAGATTAAACTTAAAGAAACAAAAAAAAAAATAGAAGAATAATTAGAATACCAAATACGTACGGAGTAACGTTGGTTTTTTTTACGATGGAAATTCATGATTCCACTAGCCCTGGTGGGAAATGAATGAAAATTACTTGCAAGTTGCTCAGTTGCCCTTTGCATTCCAAAGACCGCGGTACTTTTACTTATTCTTTTAAGCTATTGCATAGCTTTTATCGCGGGCTTTGAGCGCGGCGCGACGCGGCGACCGAATCAAGAAATTCCCGAAAACCTAACGAAAATACCTGACACCACGCATCATCTAACGTTGTTTCAGTTCGGGAAACTTCGGCAATCTTAAAAATATCTGTCATAAAGACAATTTACTTTTTCTTACTGATTCTAAACGGCCAGCTACAAAAGGAGTTTTCACAATGAAACCTACTTATAAAATTCTCCTACAACAAAGAAGTTCATTTTAAATAAATTATGTTCTCGTTAAATATACGCGGTAGGCGATTTTTTTCTTTTGAAATAAAAAAAAATGTTATGCAATAGTTTCACCGCGGCAGTCTACGAGTGCCACATGTATTCTTTTTTTTAAAAAAAAAAAGGACATTGCCCCACCCTAGAATTTTTTCCTGTACCTATAGTGGGTGCGTTTACAAACACCTTTGTTTAGTTAGACTGTCCTACAACGACCATTTTCTTAAACATTCAAAATCAACTCAAAGTCTGTGTTGCTGACGACACAAATAAAAACTTCCATTATAATTTTGGCATTAGTCTGTCCTATGTTATATAACAAGACATAGTCTAGTACCTATGTTATATATAATATAACATAGTCTAGTACCTATGACATATAACATAATATGAAAATCTTGGCTCCTTCTGCTCCTAACGGTTTCTGGTTTAAGACCACACATCAACATTAGTATAGGGTTACTAACAACTTGGCTTTTGGTACACTTGTACCTAAAACATGGGAATCAACTCCCGGCTCTATCCTGAAGTGTCTAAAACAACAAAATGTGATTGATGATTGGAGTATTCTGAACCCAACCCAAATACGTACATATAGACGATTGAAAGGTAACTTAACTACTACCTAGCAATGCATCCGATACCGATGCCGATATATCGGCGATACTTCGAGTAAGCCGATATATCGGTATCGACGATATTTTTATGACCGATTCAACGATACTTTAGTGTAAACGAGCGTGTTGTCTCATCTATTTCGTTGCAAACGAGGCACGAACTATGCCCGGGAAAACCTTTGCCAAACAGACTTTCTACTAGCTCTTTCCATTGTACGTTGAGTGACTCTTAGTCTCTCTAAAAGGCCAGCAGTCAGAGACCACGTTTCAGAGCCATATGTCATAACTGGCAACACACACTGGTTAAACACCCTTGTCTTGAGACACTGTGGGATTCTCGATGAGAAGATATCACGTAGCTTCCCAAATGCTGCCCATCCGAGTTGGATTCTTCGGGCGACCTCTTTCTCGAAGTTGGACCTGCCTAACTGAACAATCTGTCCAAGATAAGTTTAATGGTCTACAACTTCGAGAGTATCATTCCCAACAACAACCGGTACGGGTGCCACATGGACATTCGACATGATTTTCGTCTTGTCCATGTTCATTTTAAGGCCGACCTGTTTGGAAACGATACTAAGGTCGCTGAGCATAGCATTGAGATGCTCCAACGATTCTGCCATGATGACTATATTATCGGCAAAACGAAGGTGAGTGATGTATTCGCCATTGATGTTGATGCCGAGTCCGTTCCATTCCACTTTTCCATCTCCATTTGTCGACGGTAAAATAGACAAAATGACAGAGTGTAAAAAGATTTCTATCGTCCTAAGCATGACGATGTTCAAAATAATTAGATTAAAATAATATGTGAGTTCTTCAACTGGTCTATACGCATCCAAAAAAAGACGAATTGCAAAGAAATAACTTTGTCTATTCTTAGTAGAATAGAAATAGAATATTCATGCAACGCGTTCTGCTCAACTGTGGAGAGATAATAAATTACAAATAGCAATAGGTTAATTCGATAAACTAACAGAGTGCACTCAAAATGCACTGGAAATAACACGCTACACTGCGCAAGATAAAGTGAAAGCAGACACAGAGCTAGACCACAAACCACGGATGTTCTAGGTATTGTGTAAACAGACGGACTAAAATAATATGTGTGTGTTTACTTTATTAGTCATAATCTCAAAACGGTGACTAATTTTATACAGTGCAGTGTGGATAGCCGTAGATTCATATAAATGACTAGCATAAAGAGTTCGATAATTTTTGTCTTTGTAGCTGATAGTGCCAGGATGAAAAGTATCCTATGTCCAGGGTTTATAAAATGGATGTTCCAAAGAGATGCTGGTCGAATTTGAAATAAAATATATATTAATATTATCAGCCTATTGCCGTCCACTGCTGAACGTAAGCCTCCCCCAAAGAGCGCCAACCCTCCCGGTCCTGGGCAGCCCGCATCCACAGCCGAGAGTCCGAGCCACATTCTTCAAATCATCGACCCATCTTGCCGCAGGGCGTCCTACACTACGTTTGCCTATTCGTGGTCTCCACTCTAGCACCTGTCTGCTCCATCTACCATCGGTCCGTCTACAGACGTGGCCGGCCCACTTCCACTTCAACGTGCTTATTCTACGCGCAATGTCGATTACTTTGGTTCTCTTTCGAATGACTTCGTTCCGAATTTAAAATACTAAAGATTAATTATTTAAATAATCAAAGAAGATTGATTCATTAATATTGTTATTTGCATCATGCAAATTGCAAATACCTATGTAGAGCATAGCTAAAGTCATTTCAAATATGTTTAAAACGGATGACTGTGGTATAAAAAAAATAGACTCTCTAATCTATAAAAGTTGTCGACACCAAATACCAATCAAATTGACAGCAGCATCAATAAATTATTGATTAATATGAAACTATAGACAGACGATACGTCAAACCTATTTATTAAGCAGTCAAATTAATTGGTAGAATATGAACAACAATTGTTTTTCAATTGATATTAATTAGCAGCCATAGAACATTGTTTAGCGGCAATGAGATCAATTTGCGTGTACGCATCGCAGCTGGGCCGATGGATCAAGTCGTTGATTATGAGTTGGTTTGGCTTTGTTTTAAGCGGTTGTTATGATCAAGATTAATTGAATGGTCATGGTTCTTTTGAATTGTGAACTTTGACTGTCAATTGATCTTTGGAAAACTACGACACATACAGCCTTACTACAAAAACTTAAACATCTGTTGAACACTTGTCTAAAAAAAATGTGACTGCAAAACGGACCTTATTTCAACGACATAATCTGGCATTTTTTTAGACAAGTGTTCAACAGACGTTTAAAAGTTTTTGTGGTACGACGGTTAATGTTTTATCACAACCTTTATGCCTGCATAGACATCACTTTTGTTGACTGTACATTCGATGCTATAATGGTAAAACTCTTATTTAATTTAATGACTGAAGTTGAAGTTTCAACACTATGGAACCAACACCAACAACTGATATGACTAAAATCCACTGTGTTCTTTCAATAGCCCTTTACGTTCCAAGGTCACAGTTACCTGTTTTGATAGTCCCGCGACCCCGGAAGACGATTGGCCCTCTGTGGGGGCTCCATCAGATTGAGGACAGCTCTTGCGTATGAGACACGAAGCGCCGTAGACCTGGGCAAGGTCCATGACGGACGGCGAATAACCCATGACTTGCGTTCGCATAATCGCACATTCGTGCAATCCTGGCAGACATATGGCCCTGTCGAGCCACGTCAGGAGTCAGCTTATTCTATACCTACTTATATTGACCACTGACAGACAACTCAATGTATGCTGGCTTGCAAAATACTGATTCTGCTGAATTGATATATTCCTGACCCTGGACAACTTCGTTTATTCGTGCTTACAGAGCAACAATAATAAAACATTCCAAATGAAAAGACAAATCAGGAAATCCTTACTGTTACTTCACAAATTTCTATGGTATAGTGTTAAGTTTTTACTGAGAAAGGTGAAAAGCTGTCCCGGCTATATTTACTAACCGTTTAAGGAAAAACTACTATTAACTTCCTATTACATGACCTACCGTAAGTCTATTTTCGCTTAGCAACCCCAAACACTTATTCCACCATTCCAACTTCAAATTCAAAGACAATTAAGTACTGTCGGCATTCAAAACGATTGGTGCTCGATAACGTACCTCTTCCATCCCCCTCTTAAATCATAGGAATAAAAGAGATAGTAAACAATGGAAAACCCTGCCACACCACACAAAGGAATGAACTTTGAACCATTATGTAAAGTTGGAGTGTGGTGATTAATCTTTAACACTTAGTATAAGTTGTACTTGTATGATAGTTGTATCGCCTGTGCATACAATGGCCGATGCTGGTAACTCAGGATTTAGTTTTAGTTGATATTTTACTAGTCTATTATCTTGTGTGGCTTTTTGCTAAATAATAAAACCGCATGGGTCATTTTCAGGCTAAGATATATAATTACCGAAGGCAGTTCGTGGATGAGTAAATGCGATGTCTTTCAAAACCTTACGATGCTTCGAAAAGCATTTGAGGATGCCTAAAGGCCGAAGGACTGTCGTGATACCGAGACATATATTTGGTAGGGATGCATCGATACGCCCTTTCTCCGATACGATACCGATACTCTTATAAAAATATCGGCGATACCGATACCGATACGAATACGCTTATTGTGAATTAAAAAATTAAGATAAAGTAAATAAATCACAAGTCAGATTATTTTATTTTTAATACAAAAAAGTAGTGTCATAGGTTGATATTAGATAATTATAAATTTTAGTGATTAAATTAACATTAATAAGATTTTTGTTAAATTAAAAAAACAAAGTAATCTTAAATTTTTCGGAGAAAGGCGTTTTCGCAAGTCTGATTGAATAAGACCTGCGCTGGAAAATAGTCTCTGAGATGCGACAGAACTCGGAAACTAAAGTAGGTACTTCGGCGCAATTTTTTCCAAGTTTGGGTATAAAACGTCATTGCGCTAGAAAACGAATGGATCTGCATCTCTCCATATATTTGGAGACTTTAGTTATCTCTCGACTTCTTCTTTGAGAGAATTACAGCTCAGAGTAGACAGGGGCTCATCTTCTTCGGACACTTTAATAATATCTTCACAAACACTCCAAAGCCCGCCACTCGTACGCATCTTAGAACTTACAGTTACAGTACTGGGTTTCCCCGGGCATAGTTCGTGCCTCGTTTGCAACGAAATAGACGAGACAACACGCTCGTTTATATGACATTTTTAAATTAAAAAAAAGTATCGTTGAATCGGTCATAAAATATCGTCGGTACCGATATATCGGCTAACCCGAAGTATCGCCGATATATCAGTATCGGTATTCGTATCGGATGCATCGCTAATATTTGGCAAAAGGCTTGGCAGATGATGTTCATGATCTTGTGGGTTATTCAGCACTAAATGTGCAATTAGAGTCTGTCCATAATCTTATATCTATTGACCGGTGCCAAGACTTAGCTGTAGATTCGATACCCAAGCTTAAAAGTATCAGTGGTACCTACCATATTGCAACGATCTGTTCTGGTAATTAAATTTTAATGAGAATTTGTTTATCTCATTAATCATGGCAGATTCGGACAAAGCAGGCAAGATTATTGACTTTATTAGAATGTCAATGGAGTTGGAGATCGTAGAATGGCCCCAACTACAGTCCTTTCACAGCATTTTTTATGGCTTAAAGTAATACTCAATTCTCTATTTAATTGCTTATGTTACAAACATGGTTAAAAATAAAACAGTAAAAGATCAAGTAAGTCTGGACTGTTGCTCTATCTTTTTATTATTTTTCCCAAACCAAAATTGCCAATAACTTTCAAATAGCAAAATTTAAGAAAACTGTATCTGTAAATAAGAAATACAAAAGGATTGTTATAAACACACATCATAGGTGGTGAATATGATATTAAATAAGAAGGCAATATAATGCCACAATGACTCAATGAGCATTGTCACAGGCGAAGGTATCGCTACGCATTTGTTTCCAAAATCTAAATGAATATGAATGGATAATATTATGAACAGTACAATGCGGTTCTGTTTGATTTAAAACAACAGCTACTGATCAATTTTCAAAACAAACTTCTTATAATAATTGGCGTATTAGTGTTACTTGCATCATTTGTGGTGGTGTTTGTGATTCAGCCAGCTAGATCTGCCTGACTGAAAATTTCATAGGGAACACTGTAAGATGAATTATGTTGGTTTGAAGAAGTTTCATACGTGCACAGTGCCCGTCAAACGTTCTACATGCAAAAAAGTTAACTTTTTAATACATAGTTTCTCGGGGCCATGCCACAGCCGCGTACGAGCTAAACCCCGCCCGTAATAGTACGATTATGTTTCAGCCTAGGGCCTTAAGACTACATCCCAATAACCTTATATACTCTCCGATGAATTTTTAAGGTTTTTTTTTTTTGGGGTGGCAAAATCATCAAATGAGTCCTCCCGCCCTGGGTGGGACGGAAGGGACTGTCAGACTTTTACTGACTAAAATCCACCCGTGTTCCTTCGGATGCCCTTTACGTTCCGGGGCCACGGTATCCTGGATTAAGAAAAATCCGCGACCCCGGCAGGCATTTGGCCCCATAAGGGGCCCCGTCGGTGACGCGTGAAACACGACGCGCCACCGACCCGGGCTTGGTCCTTGGTCGGACGGCGAGCTTACCCATTACTCACCGTCCGCAAGCCCGCTCCGCCGCTGTGCCCTCTGCTAATCAGAGGGACACGCGTTGGAGCGTCCACCCGACAGGCTATTTGCATACGGGCAAAGAGACCCCTTAGGCACACAGTGCCTAAGGAAGAGTTTTTGCCCGCATCCCAGGGTGCACCGGCCCGAAAAACTGGTCTTCCCCACGGACATATCCGAGAGGGAACTCCAGTCCACGGGCGCACGTGGAGGTTTCCTGTCTTAGCACCCCATGAATTTTTAAGGTACGGCAGAACATAATTCGTTGCTACTTAATGTTTAAAAATTTCGAGTACTCCAACAAGACATTGACGCAGAAACGGTTAAAACTGAATTTTCTTATTCACATTATAATGTGAATTAAAAAATTCCCACAGTATCCATAGGGTGGCAGAATAAAATCAAGATAGGCCTTGAGTTTTGAAGGGCCCGAAACTCCCTGTGATATATTTCGCAATTTCTGTTTCTGATTTGGTCATCCACGCCCGCTTAAAAAGAACATCCTGTATCGGTCAAACTAAATATTTCGCTTGTTCTTAAAAAAGATTTTTAAGAAGAAGTTATTAAGTTTTTTTTTCAGCAGGATCATATCGCTTGTTTGTTAGTTTAAAATTTTGTAGTTACCTTTACTATAACAACCTAGGTACGCATTAATTAATGATTGGAGTTTTACTCAGGTGTATAATTTTCTTCATCGAAAAATTCGAAACTAATATTTTAAGAGCAACATAGACGGATACGGATAAAAAAGGCACTCAGATGTCTATCTGAGTGCCATATGCTTTTTTTTAACCGACTTCAAAAAGGAGGAGGTTATCAATTCGACGGTATGTTTTTTTTTTTTGTATATTTGTTACGCGATTACTCCGCCAATTGTAGATTGATATATTGTTCGAAAGGAGGCACTTCTGAGGTGGTCCCATAGTCACCAAGTTGGGATCTGATGATTGGATCCTGGAGAAATCAAGGGCAACCATAGGGCAACCCTCGAATTTCATAGGCCGATACACCGTTTTTCGCAAATTTTATGAAGTAATTTAAGTACTTGCGTATGGTAATCATAATTTCATGTAGCTGAGCTGATGATGGAAGGTAGAACTCCTTAATAGTAAGGAGTAGGCATCGACTGATTTAGGTTGAGTTCGCATATCTCTGGAACTACAAGTCTGATTTAAGTAATTCTTTTTTGTTGTACTAGGTATCAATTATCATTTAACTTAGGGATTATTGCAAGTTTCATCAAAATCGGTTCAGTAGTTTTTGAGATAGGGAATTTTATTAGCTTATTGTGTACATGAGCGATGTTATTACCGGTGTTATGGATTACAAAATTCTAGTGCACATGTTGTATTTGACAAGAATTCGGGTTGAATATTTAAACTAAATAGAGTAAAATAAAAACTTTTTCAAAAAAATGTAACCGCCTTCAAAAACAACCATAAAAAACGGTAAAAAAACCTACAAAATAACTTTTCTTTCGGAAGTCGGTGGCAAAAAAAAGACAATGAAATAAAGAAAACAAAGACACCGACTTTTTTTTTTTGAAAAAGTTTTTCACATTACAATATTGTCGTTTGATATTTATTAATTCGGGCAAGAGCTCAGAAAAACAATAAAATAACCGTAATATTCTTGATAGTCTATTAACAATAATATAATCTGTTTAACAATGTCCTAGCATCCGTAATTTTATGAATCATTTCTGACGGATGGACAGATTTTTCCACAAAGATAATGATTCTAACCTAAACAATGTATGTAGGTTACATTATCATGCAATAGCACTATAAAAATGATGATTAGTTTTTGCGTAAGATGCCAGTCAGGGAAGAAATTACTAAGTTCTTAGTACGAGCTTGTAATCTAGAAATAATGACCGACTGTGGTGTGTCGCTACTTTGGCCATGATGTGTGTGATTTTTGGGATATTAAATTTATTACGTCAGTTTTTTTTTTAAATTATTTATGATTTTTTAAATGGTTAAACATACCCAAGTCCCGTGCAATAGAGCCCGAGCCAACTTCATATTTAATAGCACTTTCATATAATTATGCTTTTTCATTTATCTATGCAATAAGGCCTAAGTCGACTAACCCAATCTACTATTGAGGAATTATCCTACAAAAGTAGAAAGTCCATGTTTGACTTGGAGAATTTGACAGATTGGGATAGGTTGCTGTGCTGTCGCCTGTACATAAAATGTAAAACATAATATTAAATTTAATTCTAGTTAGTAATCTACACCATTATAAGTTTCCCGTAGATTAAAATCTGCAGTCTTCACCTTAACCTAGGGTCATGGTGGTTGCCTTACAATACAATAATTCTAGTACGTTAACTACTAACGTCAGAATACCTAACACATACGCGAGAATGACGCATTACTGTGAGAAATAACAGATGTAATAAAAACACGTACACCTAAAATTGTATACTTATTTAGACGTAAATAAACGACTTTGTTATTGTTACGGGTACCAGAACTTGAACTTTGATATTAAATTAGCTGTAGTTTTATTTCCCTCTAATATTAACAACCAGTCCATATTCAACATAGTGGAATTAATTCTGTGTTTGCTTCATTTTTTGCATGGATTAGGACATAAGATAATTATTTTTTCAGTGATTCAGTGATTGATTTTAAACCCTAGGCATTCCCGTCCAATGTGGAAGAAAAATCTTCAAATTAATGACACGGCACCTTATTTTATCGTGGCAAAATCATCAAATGAGTCCTCCCACCCATTACTTTCAAACTTGTACTGACTAAACTCCACAGGGATTCTTCAATAGCCCTTTACGTTCCATGGTCACGGTTACTTGATAATCCAACCCCGCAACCAAATACCGCTCATCGAACTCTTACTTAATATGGATTGGCAATGTTTACCTACAAATAAACGTTCTTTCACATATTTTCAGGAAATACCTCATGAAGACAAACAACGCACTGTGAAAGCCTAAATGGCACTAGGGTTCCGGAAGTGAAGCGGAAGTTGACCCATGTCTACCTGGAACCTGCTTTATCAATGAGGACACTCCGGGTAATACCCTCTTTGTTTGTTGAGTGTACAACTGGACCTGTAATGAAGTGTTTCCTGGGTCCTGTGTAATGTTATATGGTAACTATGATAATTATGGCAGAAAAGCTTTATTTATTATTAAAATGGGACACATGATAACTGAAAAATACCGCTGTTTACTCGTCGTCATACAAGACAATATTTTATTATTGTGTGTTTAAAAACTACTTTCTGTTTATTTAATTAAGTGCTTCCCACCAGACAGAGAAAAATAAATACATTTTCTTTTTTTTTTGGAATAATAAAAAACTAACTAAAAATTATTTTATTAGCCTCCTCCATATTTTTTTTTCAACTTTCTTTGCCCAGGAGTGGAACAATAGCGGAAGATTTACTAGATTCACAATTTCATCCTAGAAACAGGATTAAAATATTCCGGATAACTACCTACCTAATCAATTAACTTATCCTTAATTCTCTTCGCCAAAAGATCAAACATTTTTAACAAAAAATCACAATTTAACAACCTCACAGCACTAATGAAGCGAATAGAAAAAAAACGCTTTCGACAATTTAATGTCTAAACTTTTAACGAGCGTGAGCGTCGAACGTACTAAAAGTGACGTAAAGGGACCGTGTTGTCAAGTCCCGGGTCTTGGGTAATCATGGTCACTCTATCGTGACGCGACTCGGACTCTCGGTACAAAGGTAAGTGTACTCTAAGTACGCGTGTACTTAACCACGTGTACGTATACCTTGGATGAAAATTCCATTACTATTTTTTTAGGTGTTACATTTTTTTATTTTTTTTTTAAGATAATCACTATAGGAATTGAGACCCTAACAAATGGTGATATGGGTTATAAATTCCCATATTTAAGACAATTTTTTTTAAATTGTGGTAATAACATCGAATGATTCCTTCTCCAGCTTCTCCTACCCATACTGTCAGACTTGTACTGACTGTACTAACATTTTTTTTTTGTTTTTCCTTCATTTAAATGTCGATACCCATTACGTCTGTAAAGTTTTCCTAGCTAATTATATTTGACCTTGCCAAAAACAGCAACTAAACTAACTAAACACTGTAAAATATTGTTATGACAAAAACAGTTGTTGGCTAGCCACAGATTCAAGGACAGACTAAAAATCCAATGTTTCAATGTTCCTAACTTGGGTTGCGGTCCTGTGGAGGTCATGGAGGTCAGCTGGTAAATTATAGCCGGTCCCTGTGGAATAACATTAACGGATAGTTGTAATTTGTACAGCGGTTCTGCGGTAATAAACAACAAATATAATACCAAGTCTGTAATCCCCGAGGAGTTGGGCCAGAAGTGTCAGTTCATTTATTACCTGATTTTCATCTTCTTGCCCATAACCCATTTTACTTGGGGTCGGCCTTACACGTTTTTTTCTTCCATTCAGACGTCAAAGCATCGTTCACTCCTTTTACATTCATATCATTCCTCAGACGAACCAACCATCTTTTCTTTGGCCTTCCTCATCCTCTCCATCCATCAACATTCATACCCATCACTCTCTTAGTCACACATATTATGTTACCAGATTTTGATGGTGCTAATGTCATAAAAAATACCAGTATTCAGCTGCATCTATTGAGATTGGTATCCGACGATGGAAAAAAGGTTAGTCATATGAGAGATAGTAGAAGATGTCCAAAGAAATGCTTTTCTTTGAACCGAGCCGCCCCACACTGTAACCCAAAATCGGTCAAACTATGTGAAAACGATTCCTTAAGACGACGATTTCCTTAAGTTTGCCGTATATGATTACTTCCCAGAATTTGATCCTTATTAGCAACACTATCGAATGGTGTAATAATACATGGTGTGATTTTTTTTCAAAATCAGCGATTTCGATTCCTGGCCAGGATTATTGAATTTTCTAAAATCCAATGATGCAGTTTTAGTTTTCGTCAAAATCGGCCTCGAGACTCCTTTCAACGTTTTTTGATACCCCTCATAGTTTCCGAAATAGCCATCCACGCCCAATTGAAAAATTCTCCCTGTATATGCATAAAAAGACAACCGGATCCTTTATTTGTTTCTGTCAACCATAAAATGCCTATTGTTGCCCTTACTTGTAGTATCACAAATATGAATGTTTGGGTGTTGGTTACTCCAACACATCTGAAGCACTAAACGGATTGACGAAATTTGGCGCAGAAGTAGATTAAAGGTCGAATTGATATGTGGTATATTTTTATCTCGGTAGTATAATCCCCTGGGGCTATTTACGAACTAAACGCGGGCGGAGCAGCTAACGAATTTTCCTAACATTGTAGCTAATCAACATCAAAGTCCCATTTAAATTAATGATTTGCACAACTGCACTCAGAGATCAGAGTGATCATTGCATCCACCGTTACGCGCTTTAATTGAGTGCAAAGGTAGTCGGCCGGTCCAGTGCGCATGCACTTAAAATGCACTCGGTTATAACAGACAGCTTTGTGCAATAAGCGCCTGCGCACACCAGGAGCATTACGAAGAAAAAAAATATTTTTCAACTGTTTTATTTAGCTTGACCGACCACAGCCACGACAAGACATCTTTAATTTTGTGAGTTTCAAATCTCTTGAGAACTTTTTCAACCATATCTACTTTACCGATTCTTATGAAACTTTGCACACATAATGAGGTTTCCGTGACAATACAACATAGAACGATTTATAGAGCTAAAATCTAGAAAATAACAATAATTGAAAATCATTACCTAGTATGTATTAAAAACAATACCTAATTATTAAAAAAATATAGTTCAATAAATAATATAAATGAATAAAAATAGGTACCTATAATTTATTGATTTGGATTTATATTTTTTTCAAAACTATAATTTTTTTTAGTTTCAACATACGAGTTAATGATGACTAAGTATTATTTTTTCAATGGTTTCTAAAAATGCTTTATGCTCTGCTCGCAGTGTGCCCTGGCCCTAGTGTCTGAACAAAAACTCAAGCGGTTTTTTTGTTAGTCACGAATAAAATAACAGGAAAGCGGTATTAGTCATTCTCATTTGATACGAAATTGAGATAAATATCATCAAACGTTGTCTGAATTGAATTTTGATATTGAATGCTAATTTGACACGTACGATGTTCGTGAGGAATACGAAATAATAATATTTTGTATGAATAGAACGTAACTTCATATTTAGTGAATAGATTTGGTGTCAGCGATGAGACCTTTTACTTTTATTTCAATGAGTCGAACTCGCGAAGACTACAGAATTTTGTGTAGGTAATATGAAATGGCCAGAGAAAACTGCACAAAAGAAAATAAAGATTTTGGGAGAGAGCTTTACCCAGCAGTTGGAGAATAGATGGTAAAAAACATACTACTTTTTTGGTACAGAAAAACATGGGACCCTAGACACAGTTATAGGGGGAAGCGGGGTGGAATGGAACGAACCCTCGGCCAACAGCTAGTTTAGAATAAAGTAAGTATACATACACAATACACAACATTCATATGCTCTAACTAACAATACATCGATTATTCAGACGACTAATTTTAAATTGAACACACTAAGCTCAGTCCGAAATCAAAAAAATTGGAAAGATAATAAAGGCCAAACATAAAGCTTTTCGACCTAACTGGAATGTGTGTGAAGGCTGGATATAAAGCTCGCCTTTTTGTCCTTTTGCCGCTACATTTTTTTCAATTTGTCGACCCTCACATCTGGCTTGTTGGGTAATCGATTTTTTAGGAATGGATAATGGCACTCGTAGTCGTAACAAACGTTTTATATTGTACTAGCGCAGCGGCCCACGTTGGCTTCAGATTTTCGACCTTCTCGAAAACTGGAAGCCTTTTCCAAAAACTTTCAAATCAGTGCCGTGGCTAGGCGGAGGCGAGGTTCGCCTCGCCTTCGCTCGCTTCTATCTTCCAAAGGATTCGTCGTGCCAAAGCGTGAGAACTTACTGGCTACGTGCATCTTAAAACTAAATAATTAAACTGAAGCTATATACAAAAATTATTTACATTGGTATCTACTTACGATCTAATTATAAATATTTACAATCTAATTACACGGTACCTACTTACGATCTAACTTTACATGTTTACAATCTATACACGTATTAGACCTCCTATGCGCATACAGACAGATTTCAGCAAGTTTGTTAAGATGAAGATCTTTAATTTTATTTTGTATCTTCCACGTTTCCAATATATACCAAAAGCTTCCAAAATACCAATAAAACGCCTCTCCTCAGACTCTGCAAAAATCTTGAATCTGTATCAAAATCCAGTTGAATATTTACTCATAAACCTCCGTAGGTAATACATTGCTATAATCAACAGTATGCTGCAAATTAATTACAATGTCCTCTAATCATTTAGTACGAAGAGTCGAGTCCAAATCGAGTACACATGCACTTAAATTGCACTCGCTACAACGTTTAGTTGCCAGTTTTTTTTTTGCTTGTAAATTAACCAGCTGTGCTCATTGTATCATTGTAATTATTTATGTAACATGCGTCAGTACTTGCAGCCATTGAATGCAAATATTTGTGGTGTGAAGTGACAATCCATTGTCTGGTTAACTGACCGCACAAGAATTGGCTTGGCACAAAAAACGACCCCTCCCTTTCCTGTAAAACTGAAAGGACTGAAATGTCGTACAGACGAAAACCCAACATGTTCCTCTGAACACAACAAAACTAGCCGAAGGACTCAACAATACGCAAATAATAATAAAGTTACAATTTCAAACTGGAAAAAAACTCAAGTCACCTATTTATGGAAGTAGCTAACTCAGTCTATCTGAGTGCATGTTGAGTGCACGCGTACTGAGCTGGCTGAGTGCCCTGATAATAATTAATTCACGCATACTTGGAATCAACTAATCAGTTGATATGACAACTACATCCTGCGATACCAGTTAGAAAAACCTATGACTGTTCCAAACAAGGGTATAATTCACAATTGTCATCTATTTCAACTAGACACTGAGGCTAAGAATTGATAGGTCGGAAAGCCTTAAGCTCTTCATTCTGTTACGTAAAGAACAATCGAAGGAAAGGGGTGGATAATCAGTCAGTAAGAGTCTGACAGTCTTTCTTCTCAGTCAGTATTATTCCGGTCTACCCAGGGTCGGAGGACTTATTTGATGATTTAAAATCCCGAAAAAATAGAATGCTATAACTGAGAAGTTATTTTTGGAAAACCCCCGTTAACGGACACAGGAAGCGAATCGAAGTTTAGGTATGATTATGTCTTTAATCATACAACAAGGCATTTAAACTGCAATATCAGAAATGACTTAGGGCAAAAGACCATAGTAAGAAGTAATCTATAAAAACGCAGAAAAAATACAAATTGGTTTCCAAGAAATGTTTGTTGTGTGAATTCGCAATGCATATACCTACTCGTATATGCAGTAGCAACAATGTGTGAATTGCTGTTATTTATTGAAGAGTTCTATTGTCTCTCTCTAAAGACCATCAGATATATTTACGAAAATATGGGACTATTTCGGAATAAACCTCATTCAAACAAGAATCGCCACAGCCGTTTTTGGGGCAGGCTCCTCCTTTTTTGATATCGGAAAAATTAAAACAGCCTATTTTTAATCGTGGTAAAATCATCAAATGAGTCCTTTCGCCTTGGTTGGAGCGGAAGGGACCTTTAGACTCCTACTGACTAAAATCCACAATAACCCTCAATAGCCCTTTAAGCCTCCTGCAGACACACGCGATTAATCGCGCTGCGACAACGAGCCAAGCTAATTTTCACTCTAAAAATACTGCGAATGGACCGCGACATGTCGCCCCGCGCGATTAATCGCGTGTGTCTGCAGGGGGCTTTACGTTCCATGGTCACGATTATCTATCTTCTAAACTGTCCTGCGACCCCTAAATACAGAATGAGACCTAAATAAATAAAATATTTTCCTCTAACCTCGACTATTACACATTTAATCGCTAGTTCTTTACCTCAACACCTATTACAAAACATCTGATCTAAGTACAAAGGTGTTCGCTCGACTCAGTACACTTGAGTACACTCGCACCGAACGTACTCGGCTTGACAACCAGTTGTACAAATATGACGACACACACTACGGCAGTTTTATGTTATTTCATAATATCCGCGACCGACGGACAATCGTACCTCATCTCTTTATGTATCTTTAGGTGCGAAATTCTAAAGGATTTGAAGCTGTGAAATTTTAGTACTAGCGTTGGCGAGTGCTGTTTTGTGGGGTTCTAAACAAGTTTAGTTAGAGGATAAACTCAGCTAGATAGTGTTTTACTAACAAAGTCGGATAGTAAAGGGCAACTCGCCACCCGACCATGGACCATGCCCGGGTCGACGGCGCGTCATGTTAGCTTCCGTTTCGGAAAAGTGCTAAAGCCTACCTTTCAACAGAAGAAGAAGCGCTTCTGTATATCTTTATCTACGTCTGTCTATCTGTCTGTCTTTCTACGAGTTGATTTGTTGATAACTCTCAATTCCGCCATCTTAGCCATCCTCAGCACATGTAGACCATCAATTTTTTTGGAGGTCGGAATCGGTACATCATCCCATGACTTCTACCGCTTTGATGGAGTAGTGTCTAATATTGACTAAAACCTATGAGTTCCTTCTTGCACTTTGCATTCCAAACCATAATAATTCCTTCAAACATTTTATTTTGTTTCCGAACAAAATAAAACACTGGTTATTTACTCGTATTAGTGTGTAGGTTTCCACATTAATAAATAACCAGCAAGATGTTTATAACATCCCTGGAACACTTTTTTGGGGAGTAAAATCTTCAAATTGGCATCCAACCCTGGCATCAAAACCTCTTGCAGTGATGAAGTAAAAGTGCAACGATGGATTCAACTTAATGCATTTAATAGCTTGAAGTCCTTGATGCAGTAACCTTTCGCAGAATAAAACCAGTCGCGGAAACCCAAATTTATTCTAGAATATTTCTCAATTCTCAAGGAAGTATTCACACACAATAAAATAAAATACAAACAAAAGTGATTGACTTAGTGCGCATGCACTTACTGCACTGAGCGCGTACGCAAACTCTCTTGTTTAATAAATTCACTTGCGGTTCACTGTTTGGTTAGCTGTGTATTCATCATCAGTTTGTTTTGTATAAAAGTGCGTAGTTTTGCTTACATTTGACTAAGCTACGGTAAATAAAGCTAAATATAGATGCGCAGTTGCGTTACTATCTGAACAAAGCGGTAAAATAATAACATGATGGTTTTGTTAGTACTAGGCAAACGCAGTGTCAAAACTGCAGTTTGTTTGTAGTGGATTTTCAACTTTATTCTGTTGTCTCAAGAATAAAGAAGGACGTCTCAGTCGAGGCAAGCCAGAAATGTATGTGTGGCGATTTGGACTCCTTATTGAGACTGGTCTTTTTTTATCGTGGTAATATAATTATCATCGAATGAATCCTCCCACCCAGGCAGGGCGGCCGGAGGGAGGGATTCTCAGACTCGTACATACTGACTAAAATCCACGGTGTCCTCAATAACCCTTTACGTTCCAGGGTCCCGTTTGGCCCTCTAGGGGCCCTGTCATTATGCTGACAGTCTTTGAGGCGTGCGTGGAACACAACGCGCCGTCGAACCGGGCATAGTCCATGGTTGGACAGCGAGTCCCCCATTACTCGCCCTTTGCATGCCCGCGCCTACGGTGGCCGGAGATCATCTACCGACGTCCGTCGCCGCGGGTGTCTAACACTGCGGATTGAGACTGGTCTTAAATAAAGATTGTAAGGATATGAGGGAATCAATGAAGACGTATGAAATTATCCATCTTCATAGTCCTCACCCTCTAGGGCGGGACGGGAGGCACTTTCAGCTGTACTGAATAAAATCCACGGTGATCCTTCAATAGCTCTTTACGTTCCAGGGTCACGGTTACCTGATGAGACAGCCCCGCGACCCTGGCAGTAGTCCACACCCTAAAGTTGTGTTACTATTCTCGTCAATCAATGTGTCAGATATCTAATAGGTAAGAAGTAAGAACTTTTTTTGCGTCGGTTATCCTCCTTTGTCCATTGCTACGTCAATCACAAAACATATTTTAAAAGAAAATTAATAAGATTATTCTATTAGCACTCTGACTTTTAGCCTTCCGAACCCCCGTACTTTAGTACGGTACTCCTCCATATAAAAGTAAGTAGGTACAGAGGTGAGTGCCCTCGGTACGCGTGCACTTAACGCACTCAAACACGCAACTTTTGTTTAATAACTCTGTGCCTTGCGGTTTACCCACTTGTATGTAACTTGAAATGTGTTTTGACTATCTTCGGCCATTGTTTTGAAATTCGACTTTCTTTTGTTTTCATCTTTTATGTTTCAGAGGCTATCATGACTTTTCCAGTTTTTGTGACGTAAAGTAAACTGAAACTTTGACGTTACTTTGAAAGAAAAAAAATAAAAATACATGTGGCACTCGAAGACTGCCGCGGTGAAGCTATTGCAGAACATTTTTTTTTTTAAGAATAAAATCGCCGAAGACGGTGATACAAGTTGAAAGTACCTACCTACAGTCATCTTTGAAGATCTACGCTTTGGAATGGGTAACTCCTGAGGCCTTATCATGAATTTCCAGTTTTGTGACGTAAAATGGAACTTTGACATTAATTACAAGGAAAAAATTTGTTCCTTCTTCGTACACTAGAGGCGCTGTTCCATTTTTCCATACAATAAACGCTGTAAAAATACTTCAAGTACGAACGAGTACGTACGAGAAAAGAATTGATTGCTACCAACATAACTATTTACAATAGGTGTTACTAAGTACCTAACAACAAAGACCAGACAACTATAAGACCTTGAATAGTTTTTATAAGGAAATAAATACTTCAAGTATCAATACCTAATAGGTTTTAATTGCTAAGTATCTGAGTAGGTATTCTGTAGTTAAGTCTCAAGAAATATTTCATTAACACAACTTGATACATTAATAAATACCTAAATAAAAAAATACATGTGGCACTCGGAGACTGCCGCGGTGAAGCTATTGCATAACATTTTTTTTTATTTAAAAGAATAAAATAGCCTACCGCGTATATTTAACGAGAATGTAATTTATTTTAAAATTTTGTGGTGCACTACTGTAATAAAGAACTTCTTTTTTATAGGAGAATTATTATTATTTTTATAAGTAGGTGCCATTGTGCAAAACTTCTTTTGTAGCTGGCCGTTTAGAATCAGTTAGAAAAAGATTTTTTTTTTATGACGGATATTTATATGATTGCCGAAGTCTCCCGAACTGAAATGATGTTAGACGATGCGTGGTGTCAGGTTTTTTCCTTAGGTTTTTGGAAATTTTTTGATTCGGTCGCCGTTCCGCGCCGCGCTCAGAGCCCGCGATAAAAGCTATGCAATAGCTTCAAAAATTTGTTCTTCTAAAAGGTCAGATCGAGATTAAAATTCAAATTCAAAGCATTTTTCAGGAAAGCCATCAGTTACACGCACTTCTGAATTGTCTAAAGACAAAAATACGGTGCTACAGTCTCAGTCACAAAGCATAATAACTAAAAGTACTGTAGGTGCCAATTCCAAAGCGTAGATCTCTATGGAGAAGAACGGGCTAATCAGATGCAGTACTCAAAAGAACCAGCGTGCTTGTATAATAATATGAACCGCGGCCTCTCTATCTTTATAGAGAATATCACAGCAGCACACGAAATTACGTGACGGACAACTCAAAAATTTACGCTCATCTAGCTTCAGCCAGAGCAGTGGTAGCCCAGTGGTATCGGCCTCGACTAGAGCAGTGGTAGCCCAGTGGCAAGTGGTATCGGCCTCGACTTACGAGTTTGTAGGTCGTGGGTTCGAACCCCGTCAGTCGCATTACTTTGTGTAATTTATTTCAACACCACTGCTCTCAAAACGGTGAAGGAAAACAGCGTGAGGAAACCGGCATGTCCTAGAACCAAAAATTCGAAGACATGTGACATCTACCAATCCGCACTGGGCCCGCGTGGTAGATTACGGCCCACTCCCTCTCACAGAGAGGAGGTTTGTGTCCCAGCAGTGGGAACATTTATAGGCTTATGATGATAGCCTCAGCCTAAGATTTGACGGTGCGGAGTAGACCACTCGTCCGGCCCTTGGGTGTCGTCAACAAAATAAAGAGTACAGGGACATGACACTTAACTACATATAAAAGGTCATTAATTATGTTCAAGAGGGACGTCTTCAGGGATTTTGTCGTCCTCACAGAAATGTGTGTGAGCCAGCAATGGGGACATTTTAAGCTGGCTAATTATTATGGCTCAATTTGGTTTTGGGTTAACGAGAGGTAAACGACCCTCGTTCGACCAAATCAAATTAAAGTTTGATCTCCAGTCGTGGCACGGCACTAATATGTATGACGTGAACCTACTTTCAGTCCTAGGTACAAAATATATGTCTGTTTTAGCTTAGTTGGATAAATAAATAGGAGTAGAATTCAATTGACATGCCATCACTAACAAAAATCAAAAAAATTTTTAGCAGTGCATCTTCATCAGTCTAGTCTTTTCCGAACTATCTTGGGGTCGGCTTCCATCCTTATTGGTTGCAGCTGAATACCTGTATTTATATGGAACGAACCGTATATCTGACCTCTACGATCGAGATAGTACCAGTACTACATTTAATCCAGGATTTAATCCAAGTAAGACTTTGCCAGTCCATTCCGCACTACCTAGGTCGGGAGAACTTATTAATGATATTGCCATTCTTTACTACATATTAACTGTAACGACAGTCAAAGATCTTCAAATGAAAGCCCGGACCAACCGTTGTAATGTGCTTCCCGTCCTTCCCGAACCACAGAAGAAAGTTGTTATATTATGGATTGTCACACATCCACGGACCGAACCAAGCTTAACTAACTTGTAGAACAACCAATGTGGCTGTTTCTATTCAGCCACGAGCTCTCTCTTCTCTGTTCCTATTTACTTCAGCAGCACAATTCACTGAAATGTGAAATTATGTAGTTCAATCTAGTTTTACGTTCCTAGAAACGTTTTAATTGGTTTTGGTATAAAGAACCCTGAAATAAAAGAAATAGAGTCCAATCCTTTCACTTTTATTACTGTTGCACTGGTGTGCTGTAAATTGCAAGCTAGGTCGTCGTATATGTATAACTAGGTAAACGTTGCAACAGATAAATAATGGCAGAGCGAATGTCGACGAAAAATAATAGATTTTTGCTGCAATTCAGTGTTATTTGGCTGTTTTGAAAGATATGCCAGTCATTTACACAACTACTAAGGGCAAAAATATGAAAAGTACAATCATCTTTTCCACATTTCAACAAAAAGTGCACGGAATTCATGACAAAATTCAGTGTAACTTCATCCCGCAAAATTATCCAATTTTCACCTTGTGAAGTTTTCTGCATGTATGTTTTAAAAAACCATTATTTATCTATTTAGATGTAAATTACTAAACCACTCTAATATTCCCTTAAAATAATATGTAGTAAAGAAATAAAACACCAAATCACGTTCCCCAGCCTGATAGGTACTCGTATCTTATACCATTAAATTAGGTCACGATTAAAACAACAACCTATCACTTTTGCGGTTTTATAACCACGACCGCCATTCACTAACAAATAAACCTAATACAAAAGTATAACTGAATATAATATAGGTAGGTATGTTAAAGACCCTAATGAAAATACAACATCAATAGTAGACGCCGTCAAACATTTTTAGGACTTTTTTAATCAATTTAATTGAATATTCAGTTATGAAAACCCCGAGACATTACAAACACAAGGGTCGGATTCTTTTTTCAGAACTTGCGTAGGACAATTTTTATTTGGAATACAAGAATGGGGGTAATCGCGCGTTAAATGTATTGGTAATTATGCCAGACATTACTCAAGCATTTCTCATAAAGAAAACGTTATTAGATAATCTTATTATTACTCGTAGCTCTTACCGTCTTATTAGAAGTCAAAAACTTGCTTGAATAATTAATTTTGTGTCACAGTGAGTCGTGATACTGGTAGTGTCTGTCGGGCGGGAAAATGGCGTGAATTTATGCATGTTGTGTTTCTCAGTTTTCTCACTAAACTATCCAGTCATAAGTAGGTACCATTCAGTTACTAAAAATAAAACTTGGACAGGAATTCTTTCATGGTCTACCACTATTGTTCCATCATGTTGTATCAAGATAGCACTTTAATCATAATCCTCCTGACCGATTTCGGCCACGATGGCCAATCTCAGTGGAGATTAGCCATCTGCGCGGGAGATGTAGGTAGTGCATAAAGCCTCCTGCAGTCACACGCGATTAATCGCGCTGCGACAACGAGCCAAGCTAATTTCCACTCTAAAAATACTGCGAATGGACCGCGACATGTCGCCCCGCGCGATTAATCGCGTGTGTCTGCTGGAGGCTTCAAATGTGTGCGCAGTCGCAGTTGCACTCCCTATATCTTTACTTTCCTAGTCCGATAAAACAGTATCCAACGTGATTGAAGACTGCTTCACCCATATGTTTCTTCCGGGGTCGCGGGACTGTCTTATCAGGTAACCGTGGCCCCGGAACGTAAGGGCTATTAAAGGATACAGTGGATTTTTGTCAGTACAAGTCAGACAGACCCTCCAGTCCTACCCTGGGTGGGAGGACTCATTGGAAGATCCACATCTTTTGGGACCGGCTTAAATCATGTTTTTTCATGATACTCGTACTACTTTTAAATCAGGAATCATCTCTTCTTTTCATTATTGTATTTGTTCAATGTATGTAGGTTTCTGGGTTGTTGTACCTACCTATTTAAGCTTAATGTAAGTATACATATTATTGCCTACATGTGATTCAATCGCTAATATTTATTTTGATATTTTTTCCTTGAATAATTCAATATTGTTTACAAAGGAGTGTAGGTATTTAATTAATTTAGTCACATTATTTTGTGCGCAAATCATTTTTATAAAGCTAATTTATAATTTAACAGAACAATAAGGAAAATGTGAGCAGGTACTACATTTATGTATTTATGTACAAATGCACCAAGTTACGCTCTGTGTGTTTCAGCGTTTTTTTTTTAGCGTGCATCTGATTTAATTTCAGAAAGTCTTTCTAACTTTTACTCGGGGTCGACGCAACACGTTTTCTTCTTCCATTCTCCCCTATCAGACGTCACAGTATCATTTACACCTTTTTCATATCATTCCTCACACAATTCATCCATCTTTTCTATGGCCTTAAATTCCTCTTCCTCTCCACACACACATCGCTCTCTTTAGTCACATGATTCTCAGGGGCAAAGGTTTTACAACAAAATTAACCGAACATTGCAAATAACATTCTCGGTCCGTCGGCATACCAAAAAGGTTAGGACATCAACAAAGAAGTAAATACAAAATTGCGTGCTGGTAATTATACAGGGCACCCCCAGCTAGACAGACCTACACAATACGTATAGATGGTATCTATAAATATTTTTGGTGATGGTGGCTTTCCATTCTAGTAGAAACTATAGATTGTGGATTTTCCTGAGTGTTGCCCCACACTAGGAATTGGTCCTGTATCGTGGGTTTAAGATAACTGCTAACAAATGGCTTATTTCTATCTGTAGATACTTCAGGGCCTTTGTCCAAAAGTGGGAAAATGGAGGCAAGCACGCTCTGTAGTGACCAAGTGTCAACAGGCAGGCGCGGGAGGCGGGAGGCCTTTGCAAGTTTTTTTACGTTCTGAGACGTAAACGGAAACTATGACGGCAATTTGATGGAAAGAAATAGTTCCTCGTTCATCCACTATAGGCGCTTTTTCATTTTCCATGCAATAAACACCGTAATTAACGAAAATTGGAGCTGAATAGCTCTAGGCCTCAGCATAACATTTCCGTATTTTACATCCATGTCGTCAGAGTTCATGCCCATCAGAGTTGTCGTGTATTTGCATATTTTTTTTCTTTCATATTTTAGGATATAATTTTTCATGTTTTTAATTGTGTTTAGTTACTCGTAAGTGCTAGTACATGGGCTATTTATTTGGTGTACAGAGCAAGCACGTACTCAACAACATTACCAAAAGCTATTAAATAAAACCCGTCAACCTCGAAGACTTCGTTGATGCTACAAGGTCCATCATTTGATGACATTTATGAAGAACCCCTGGACAGTCGTAAAATGTGACACTTAAAAGAAACCTTAGATTAGTTTTATGTTAGGATTAAGATTGATCTTGGTTCAAGTTGGGATTAAAGTTTACGGGACGGGGCTATCTTTTATAATAGCTACACTAGGTGTTCCCCGTGATTTCACCCCCCTTTCGGCTATTTATACCGAGGCATCACAGGTCAAGTTTGAAAAGTACCCTTAACATAAACACGTTTTACCACGGATTAGTACCTAAGTAAATGTGGCAAAGTTAGGCTTATGAATAAGAAATTCCAATTCCCGAAAGGACGAAAAAAATAAGGAAAACGAACCAGATAAATTACCATTATATTTACCCGTATTTATGCCGAGGATCGATGCTCTGGAACTGCATAATGAGGTCCTTGTACACTTTGAAAGAGATGATGGCAATAATAGCATACGTAACATGACCAATTCTATTTCTATTCTACAAAGATATAATTAAGGTATGACCCATAACCTAGGCGACTGAAGAATGGAATCATTTCTGCCTACATTTTAAAGATCGAGAGTAGAAATCTTTCTACATTCGTCGTGTCAATTCTTCCCTCGACTTAATCCGTTTCTAAGATGTCATGCTACGGGTGCTGGATTCTATCTTGAGAATTGGAATTAAATAATGATCGTTGAATGGAGGGAAGCCTTTGTCCAAAACAGGATAGTAGGTAGCTAGAAACTAATAATCAAGAATAATCTTACCACTGTTATAAAGCCAAAAGTATGTGAAGCGCAGCGTAGGACGTCCACCAACGAGATGGACAGACGACCTTATAAAGGTCGCCAGAAGACGCTGGATGCAGGTCGCTACCAACCGGTATATGTGGAGATCTAAAGGGGAGGCCTATGTTCAGCAGTGGACGTCCTATGGCTGAGATGATGATGATGGTGATGATGTGAAGATGGATGGATGGAATTTTGTTACTCTTTCACACAAAAACTAGGTACTGAACAGACGGATAGTTAATATCCTCAATTAACTTTGAGGATAGCTTTTATCCCGCTAAGATGTTCCCATGGGAAAACTGCCGAACTTTATGCGGACAACGCCACGGGTACAAGTCTGTGACTCCTGTAGGTATCCTTATCTTCCTTGTGATAGATAAATCAATTTAGAATAGAACCCATTCAAAGAACTTCCACGTGGAATAATGTTCAATTAGGTAGGTATCTATATCCGGCACACCCAAGACAATTTAGCCCCGCTAACCTCGACAACAATGCCACCAAAACACGAGTTACCCCGTATCGATCGCCGACACAAGAGGAGGTGCTGAATCAACGTCTAAACATTTGCAAAAGCTTACAAAATTTTCTACAACTAACAAAATTATGCTACGATTTTTACTAAACAACATCTGTGTAGCATTACGTATATTAGTTTACAGACTAACGTTGTCGAAACTAACCAACCTAGCGTAAAGTATGTTATGTTTCGCTTTCGCAACATGCCGGGCGGTCGCCGGTGCACGTGTACTGAACGCACTCAAAATGGCCCAGTACAAACGTCTGGATTTGGCGCAAGTGATAAGCGGAATTATGTCATTTCATTTTATCGTGGTTTTGTTTTTATGTTTGGGTTATCGATGAAGGTCGTTCTGGCAGTTTTAAATGTTTTTTTTTTTGTTGTAATTTTATTCTGTGTTGAGTAAATAAGGAAAATGGTGTCAGTAAATTTAATTACATTTTTGTGCATTATGGAGTTTCTGAGTGTCGATAAGCGGCGCTATCACTTTTTTTTTAAAATAACTAATGTGTTATTGCAACCCCAAGTTTTCCACTAACTTTCTTCTACAGTATTTGTGAATTTTCTCTACTCTTATTCTCTCTTTATTATTTTAGTAGCTTTGGTCCGCGGCTTTGCTCGCGTTCAATTCGGATAGTCCATGTGGCGACATCTATTATCATTATGAACGTTATTGTTGATTTTCTCAAGAATGGCACCTTTTTTCGGGACGAAAAGCATCTCATGTCAGTCTCTTTATTTCTGACAACGTAGGTAGGTACTTGTATGTCAATTTTCAAGTTGATCGGTTCAGTCGTTTACGCGTGTAATGGTAACAAATAAACTTACTTTCGCATTTATAATATTAGTTAGAAAGTAAGGGTTATGATTTCTTCTGCCCTTATCTTAATTTGGGATGAGCCCAGCATGCCTTTTTTGACCTATTATCTCAGAAGTCACCTCTCTTTTAACTCTCATTATTCTTCACACTATCCATCCAGCGTTCTTTTGGTCTTCGCCTACTTATAAAGCCTTAGCCTTACATTCGTACACAAAACTGTCTTTCACAACATTATCTTAGTTCCTCCACATTTTATGATAATGACACCAATATCTATGCCAGAAAGTTTTAAATCACGCTTTTTATCAAGATAACATTATTTATATGCAGGTGCACATTTCTACTTATCTGTTTATCTACTAAAAAAGCCTTATGCAATATCATTTTGATAAGGATGCGACGTTTTGTGACGATATCAATATTCAATACAATGTAGTGCTTATCAATAATACTAACAATGTCTTTACCTGCTGATATCAATAACTTTTTTTGCATTTTTCTCTACAATGTTGCATGTCATTTACTTTTTGGTTATCAAATAATGACTTATCGTCGGCCTAATTCGTTAACCTGCTAAATACGTTTTTGCAAAGTTTACAGGACGAAGAAAAAACTGAATAATATCTTTATTAGTTTAGCAATCAAAATTTTGAAAATCCCGTTGGCGTATATATTTTTTCTTGATATTTTAAAAACATAATATCTAACAAAACCTAAACACATTTTACAAAATTAAGGAAAACAATAATTAAGCAGTTTTTCGAAGTGAAGTTTCAATTTGGTTGAGGACTTAGCAGTTTTTTTAACTTTTTAGTATGGTAAATTAATGGTATTAATGGTGTATAGATAATTATTTTAACTGTGCAGTTAAACGAATTCAATCAGTAATCAAAATATGAATTATTAAAAATTTAACAATCAGCCTTCTTTAATAGGAAACAGGATTAAAATATCTAAGCTGAACTCTTCATCGGTGGGAGGGGTTCGCATCGGCTTCGGGAGAACGATGAAGTACTTGGGACTCGTCCTCGACAGCCAGTAGAACTTCAGGGAGCACTTCCTGTATTTGGCCCCAAAGCTGAACCGGGCAGCAGCCGCCCTCAGGCGACTCCTGCCCAGTCTCAGCGGGCCAAACGCCTCCTGCCAGAGGTTTATGGCTGTACGGATGATCCGAGGATACCGCACGATCACCGGCGAATCGGCCAACCTCCTTGCCGGATTACTGCCCTGGGATCTGTAGGCGACGGCTCTCCAGCGTCGCGTGGCGCTTGGAGGCGCATCGCTGGGGCGAACCCCCGCTGCTTCGACTTCTCGAAGCGCGGAGGGAAGAGCTCCGGCGCGATCTCAGGGCAGTTTGGAGGGAGCGACTGTTGCAACCAAGGTCCGGGCACGCTGCAATCGCAGCGGTAAGACCCCTCCTTGAGGAGGCTGGATAGGCGTCACGGCGTCCTGACCTACTGCCTGACGCAGGTCCTCATCGGACACGGAAGTTTCGGCAGGTACCTGTGTCGGATAGGGAAGGAAGAAAGGCCTGGGTGTCACCACTGCGAGATCGCCCGGAGGACACGGTGGAGCATACGGTGCAGGACTGCCCCGCTTGGGCAGAACACCGCCGCGCCGCGTCCTCACGACGGCGATAGGCGGCAACATCTCGCGCCCGGCATTGGTCGAGGCAATGCTGCGGGGCGAGACGGAATCGGAAGCAGTCAGCTCCTTCTGCGAAGCAGTCATGCTAGCGAAGGAGGAGGCGGGACGCGTAAGAGAGAGTACAGCGTCCACCTCACAGCCTAGCCGCAGTGGTAGACGCCCACGGCGTCGGACGTCGCAAGACGATTTCCGGCCACCGTAGGTGCGGGCATCCGGGCGCCGAGTAATGGACGACTCGCTGTCCGACCATGGACCATGTCCGGGACGACGGCGCGTTGTGTTCCACGCGCGCCTTAAGAGTGTCAGCACAATGACGGCTTTGGACCCCCTTAGAGGACCAAAGCCTGCCGGGGTCGCGGGACTTACGAATACCGTGACCCCGGAATGTAAAGGCTATTGAAGGACACTGTGGATTTCAGTCAGTACAAGTCTGACAGTCCCTCCTTCCCTGCCTTGGGTGGGAGGACTCATTTGATGATTTTACCACGATAAAAAAAATGCTAAACTCTTCATAAACTATCAGTAATAGTTTTAATATACGTTATTATAATGTGTTGTCTGTCTTGTAGTATGTGTTGTACTCCTAAGTATTTTATTATTATTAATGACAGCTATTAAATATTGTTTTACTACTGCTTCTGTATCAAAATCAATTAATTATTACAACAATAAAATAAAATAATCAATTTTCCCAAACGGTACGTGAGTTTGGGAACGTTGTCAGTGCAAAACTGAGGCCTCAACAGGATTTAGCAGGTTTGCGCTGTGGAGATTGGCTAGTGATAAGAAAGCAGTTTTTCGGGCATAGCATTTGTCACCTTTTTAGGCTGATATCGCTGTTATTTCTTAAATGCTACGGTAGATATTAGGCTGAATTTTCGAACTGCATCAAAAAGTCAATTTTGCCAAAAATGGACTTAGCAGGTTAACGAATTAGGCCGACGTTATTCTTTCAGCAAGTACCTATTTCCTATTTTGTTTGATACCTACAAATGGTTTATTTATCTTCTTTCTCTGTGGGTATTTCTTATCAATCACCTTTTGTTGTATTTATTTCGGAAGCTGTTAGTGGTTTAGCAGACATAACAGAAAATAATATTAACACATACAAGAAAACTCTTTTACATTATACTACACACGCCACCTTTATTTTCTAGTACAATAGACCACATTTTATGTAAGACCACTGACGAGATGCAGTGGTAACAAAACCAGTATAAGCTGGATATTTATTTAAAAAAAACTAAGCCTCGAGCAAAGTTCGGCGACGATGATGTTATGAACGCGCGCGGGAATGCTATAATAATAATAATATTCCACGACTATCACACAACGCCATCTAGTCCCAAGCTAAGCAGAGCTTGTGTTATGGGTACTAGACAACTGATAAACATACTTATATATTTCTAAATATATAAATATTATAGATAAATTACACCCAGACACAGAACAAAATGATCGTGCTCATCACACAAAAATTTATCCTGGGTGGGAATCGAACCCACGACCTCCGGCATAGCAGTCAGTGTCACTAACCACTAGACCAACAAGCCTGTCAAATTATATACTGCTATTTTTATGTTGTGGCTTGTTTTCAATGCAAAACAGAGATACTTACAAGTAGGTAACGTAAGAACACGCACGCCCACGCTACGATATATCATGCGATGCAATGTAACAATCGGCTAAGTCAGAAGCTGAGAACTACAAGAAAATCGAAATCTTCAAACCGTTGTAACTCATAACTTGTACCAAATCAATATGTACAAACCCGTCACCCGGCAACGGTGAGTCAGTTCTGATCCATTGTGAACATCCGTCTGTGATACATGCCTTTGTTTTGCATATTATGGATGTCTGATAGGATATGAGGACGTAGTAAGACCATCTTTATAATATATACCGGTCAAAATCATAACCCTCCTTTTGGCTTTGCCGTAGTCGGGTAAAAAAGGGGTCTAATATGGCCTTTGATGTCTATGTCTAGTATGGGTTTGACTAGCTGGAGCAGCTCAGGATACTGCCCAAGGGGGGTATTACAATACAACGTCTTAAAACCAGGCTTGTTTTTCTCGCGTATATTATTTCGTGTCTCGGTCGAAAAACAATAGACGCGTCCACACAGAGTGAGCAGCCTCGCTTGTCAGTTTCCTCGCGCAGCAAATGCCTCGCGAGGCTGCGCGCTCTGTGTGGACGCACCTATTCCCCCCGAGAACTCAGGCGTAGTCCCGGGTCACCTGACGGGTCCACCATATAGGGTCAAGCGCCTGCCTGGGTTGCAAGACTCTAAGCAAGGATACCGTACCCAGGACTGCAAAAGGCAACCTGAGAAACTGGATGAATGATGGGTCCTTCTTTAATATATCTATGGATGGGTCCTTTCCGCTCCACCTAGGATAGCGGACTCATGTAATTGCTGTAATGAATTTACCATCTACAAAAAAAAAAAAAAGGAACGGACTCATGTAATTGCTGTAATGAATTTACCATCTACAAAAAAAAAAAGGTCGTAGGAGTGAGTTACGGGATTGCTCGAAAGAGCCTTTGCAGCGATTAAACTAGTGGGTTCTATGTACATCAAAACGATTAAATCTACTAACAAACAATGAGTGGAATTCCCTGCTGGGGTCTGTATTTCGAGACAGCTATAAACTTGGGGTCTTCAAGTCTTCATTTCTCTTCGCTTAAGGCGATGACAAGAGCTAATGTACCTCTCGCTCGCACGTTTCGACATTTTGAAAGATATAAAATCACTGATCCCATTTTTGAAAAATTGCAATCAACTATTTTTTGTGCAATCACATTGCACAGTTTAGTAAAAAAAAAAACATTTTGATCGATACAAGTTTACCTACTCAAAAATTTGCTTAAGTACTAAAACTAGTCTACTTGACGGACAGAGCCGTCATCTACCCCGGTCACCGGGGAGAATGGAATCGGCGAGAGATGTCGTGCGGTGTTCCACAGGGATCGGTCTTGGGGCCGCACCTGTGGAACATCGGTTACGACTATGTGCTGCGTGGCGACCTCCCTGACGGCGTCAGCGTAGTATGTTACGCTGACGACACGCTCGTCCTGGCGGAGGGAGAGTCGCACCAGGCGGCGGCCGACCTGGCGACGCAAGCGGTTGCGACAGTCGTCGAAAAGATCCGGCAGTTGGGACTCGACGTGGCGCTGCACAAAACAGAGGCCATGTGTTTTCATGGCCGTCTGAACGCGCCACGTTCAGAGTCCCACATAACGGTGGGGGGGGGGGGGGTTCGCATCGGCGTCGGGAGGACGATGAAGTACCTGGGACTCGTCCTCGACAGCCGGTGGAACTTCAGGGAGCACTTCCTGCGGTTGGCCCCAAGGCTGAACCGGGCAGCAGCCGCCCTCAGGCGACTCCTGCCCAACCTCAGAGGGCCAAACGCCCCCTGCCGGAGGCTGTACGCCGGTGTCGTGCGGTCCATGGCCCTCTACGGGGCCCCAGTGTGGGCCCTAAGCATTCGGACGCGACCGCTAAAGCTGGTCGCATGCCAGAGGGTCATGGCTATCCGGATGATCCGAGGATACCGCACGATCGGCACGATCGCCGGCGAATCGGCAAATCTCCTTGCCGGATTGCTGCCCTGGGATCTGGAGGCAACTGCCCTCCAGCGCGTCTATGAGTGGCGCGTGGAGGCGCAGCGCCGAGGTGTATCTCCGCTGCCTCGAGAAGTCGAGGCGCGGCGGGAAGAGGTCCGGCGCGATCTCAGGGCAGAATGGAGGGAACGACTGTCGCAACCGAGGTTCGGGCACGCCGCAATCGCGGCGGTAAGACCCTTCTTTGAGGAGTGGCTGGATAGGAGTCACGGCGTCCTGACCTACCGCATGACGCAGGTCCTCACCGGACACGGAAGTTTCGGGAGGTACCTGTGTCTGATGAGGAAGGAGGAAACGCCTGGGTGTCACCACTGCGAGGATCGCCCGGAGGACACGGTGGAGCATACGGTGCAGGACTGCCCCGCTTGGGCAGAATACCGCCGTGTCCTCACGCAGGCGATAGGTGATGACCTCTCGCGCCCGGCATTGGTTGCGGCCATGCTGCGGGGCGAGACGGAGTGGGAAGCGGTCGCCTCCTTCTGCGAAGTAGTTATGCTCGCGAAGGAAGAGGCGGGACGAGCGAGGGAGAGGACAGCGTCCACCCCTCACCCACGCCGCAGTGGTAGACGCCCACGGCGACGGACGTCGCAAGGCGATCTCCGGCCACCGTAGGCGCGGGCATGCGGGCGGCGAGTAATGGGCAACTCGCTGTCCGACCATGGACCATTGCGTTGTGTTCCACGCGCGCCTCAAAGAGCGTCAGCATAATGACGGGGCCCCCTCTAGAGGGCCAAAGCCTGCCTGGGTCGCAGGACACACGTATACCGCGACCCCGGTATACAAAGGGCTACTGAAGGACACCGTGGATTTTAGTCAGTACAAGTCTGACAGTCCCTCCCGCCTTGCCCTGGGTGGGAGGACTCATTTGATGATTTTACCACGATAAAAAAATAAAAAGTACTAAAACTAGTAAAGCAAACTTTTGAGTAGGTAAACTGTTTTTTTTTTTACTAAACTGTGCAATGTGATTGCACATTGCAAAGTAAAAAAATTACTTTAGACTGTTCATAATCGTTATTCTTACCTAACTCAATGATTTTTTTAATAAAAAAGTAATTAATTCACTACTTTCACTAAAAGTAGCAATGTAAATAAAACAAGAAAAAAACCAGCCAAGTGCGAGTTGGACTCGCCCATGAAGGGTTCCGTAGCAGCAAGCATAGATTAGAGATATAATTATATTGAGATTAGTAAGTAATATACACAAACAATAAAAATAACTTTGTTTTTCATAGTGTTTGTATGAATGGCAAAGTTATATTTGCGGTTTTTGAAAATGTACTATATCTCAAAAACTGCTAACTGTATCTCATCCAAACCAATTTTCGTTGGTAGTTTTGGTTGAGGTCTACATTATATATTTTTTTTTAGTTTTATCATTCTCTTATTTTAGAAGTTACGGGGGGGACACTCACTTTTTACCACTTTGGAGGTGTCTCTCACGCAAACTGTTTAGTTTAGAAAAAAATGATGTTAGTAACCTCAATATCATTTTTAAAGACCTATTCATAGATACCCCACACGTATGGGTTTGGTGAAAAATTTTTTTTTGAGTTTCAATTCTAAGTATGGGGGGCACCCCCAAAATTTGTTTTGTTTTGATTTTTGTGTGAAAATCCTAATGCGGTTCACATAATACATCTTTCTACGAAGTTTCAACAGGATAGCTCTTATACTTTCGACAAAAAGTGGCTGTGACATACACGGACAGACAGACAGACAGACATGACGAATCTATAAGGGTTCCGTTTTTGCCATTTGGTTAAGGAACCCTAAAAATGGTGTCTTCTTAGATGTTTATAATGAAAGGTCATCGTATATACCTAAATACTGTGTCCAGTACCACAGTACCTGTAGTACTTTAAGCACGGCTCACTATAAAAAAAAAAAAAACAAATATTAAAAAAAACATACCGACCGAATTGAGTAGGTACCTCCTCGTTTTTTTAAGTCGGTTAAAAATAAAAAAATAGGAAAAATCCGACGAAAAATTCCAACACGAGGTGGTCCAGAATCATGTCCAGGACCCATGGTATCCGTTTGTGCGTCGATGTCTCTTACACCCTGTATATGCGAAGTTTTTGTGAGGGTTCTTATAACACTTTCACGCAAAAATTACGAATTTTTTAATGTAGCCTGAATCTAGCCTAGACAAACGGCGAGCGATAAACGCTCTTATATATTTTCAACCTTTTACCCTAGCGCATTAAGTTGAAAATCTATTAAAAATTATAGGGCGATTTCACTTCGCTATCACTCCAGTCTTTAATGAGTTTTCAACGTTAGTGCTAGAGTTTAAAGTTGAAAATCAATTAAAGACTCCTGAGTATTTACGTTTCTCGTTTATCCCACTGTACGATGGAATAGACCCTGTTGGACACTGGGATTGACACCAATCTTATGCTAGTATTTATGATATTTTTTATGATAGCTTATATGCAGGTTATCAGGTTTCTGATATTGCTTAAAAAGTAATGCATAAACAGCTGCTGCAGAATTCGGTACCCCTCGGCCATTAAATACCTTAGAAAAAGGGGTCATTGGTCAAAGTTATTAATTTATGCGTTCTTGCTTATAGGCCTAAATTAAATTAAATACAACATTATACTGGCACAGCAATGGACTTTAGACAGCAGTGTGCTATGTAATGCTTTTGGTTAAAAAATCATCAAAATAGTGTGACCCTCCGTTTTGAGTGGAGCACAAGGGACTGACAGAGAGGACTGACAGTCTCAATGGACTGGACTGACAGACTTGACTGACAGACTGGACTGACAGACTGCTTTTTGGCTGCTTTTGCAACCTCCAGTTTTTTCCATAATAATTATTGTGCCTATACTAAACGCATTTTATGTTTTTGTTTACATTAATTTTAATTACGAACTCCAAACTTTTCAGATTCTCTAAAAGTAAATAAGTAGTTCCTAATCAAGCCGCCTGCCTAAATATACTGCGCATCAGTCTGTCATACAATACAATACTTCCTCTATTTTAAAGCCGATTAGAATTTACCAAATATTTTTTTAACAATTAGGTAGGTACCTACCTAAATTGTGTAATTTTAAATCAAGGATTATTTGAACATAATTTTATCAACTACAGTCTCTTTCTTTATATAGGTATGCGCTAAATAATTTCCAAACTAAACTTATCAGTACCTGCTAATGTACTGCATACTAAAATATATTCTATTAACAATAATTCAAAGTAATTGTGTCCAATCCGTATCCATTCCCACTGCCCTTCTCGTGGTCATTGACTTGCAAGAAATGGTTGACCCCTCGGAAAGGAAACGGAAAGTATCCTATTAGAAATAAGAGATGGCGCCCGCAACGCTGCTTATTGTTTAATTTGTAGAAATTATATGAAACGAAGAATAAATTGATATCAAAATTAAAAATGAAAATAAACTTAAATAAAACAAACTTGCACCAAAAAATTAACTGAGTTTGTGAAATTATGTAATTGCAGTAAAATAATCCGTGTAAGCTACTTTCATGAACGCTTTTTCTTATTGGTTTTTGTATTGGCTAAATTGAATGGCGTTTATGTTGGCACCTCTGTTTTAGTGTGGCAAGAAGTAAAATATTACCCACGTTTTAAGATAATGCGATATGTTAAGATTTACAAGTGTAGTTTTTTACAGTACGCTCAAATAAATACGGTTTTGTATTTATAGCCGTTTTAGATTTAAATCCTTCCAAAAAATCTTTCCAAAAACTATTTTTATTGCATCATTGTTTCCAAAATGAGATTTATTGTTATTTATGAGAAAGGGACAGAGACAGTGATTTCAACAACATGTTTTATATAAATTGACATATTTAATATGAATGCGTCGTCAAAAGATAACGGTTGTGACCACGAAAAATCAACCTAAGTATAAACACATTAGAAAAAAAATATTTATGATGTATAATGAAAATGATTAATGAAACATACATTTTGTTTGAACTAAAAACGGATTAGCGAAAGTTGTAAATTTGAGATTTTAAATTTACTCTAGTTAAATTAGATCACAATTTTTTTAAAAGAGAATTTAAGGTACAGACAAGGGTCAGGTCAACCTACCCAAATCTGTAAAATTTTACCAATCGAACACAACCTTCCAGTATTGTGATAAGGTTGAAAATCCAATGAAGAGATGACAGATTGTGGTAGCTTGATGTGCTGGCGTCTGTACAAACTGTACCTAGAGTCCGTCTCACGTAAGAAGTCTCGCAGATGCGGCTCTAGCGCTAACAGTCATGTCACGGAATTTTGCCAAACTCCACTGTTTAAGACTCTCCAAAAATTTCATATAAATGATTTCAAATTGAATTTTTGGTTCAATCCAATTTTATTATTTTTAATAATTTAATCATTAAAATAGAAAATCAAATTAGTTCCAATTATTGCCGCGGGACTTCTTTCGCGAGACAGACTTTAATTGAAAAGATTCTCTTCACTTTACGATGTTAATCTGCTGACGGTAAATCTTGTCTAGGAAACAAGTAAAATTCACAATTTATTTTGGAAGGGAATGCAATATTAAATATGTGGGGAAATATTTTGGTGTGAAATAGGAAAAGAGGTTGCCCGGGTCGTTCAGTTCACAGTCTGGCAACATTTTAAAAAGAAAGTGAAGTGAAAGAAATGAATTTACGAGAATAGGTCGCAAGTCGCATAGATTTTTGGTTGATTTCCTTTTCACTTTTCTTTCGTATTCTCCATAAGATCTAATAAACTAGAGCTTATTTGTGTTCCTCGTTATATTTTGATTCAACGGACTCGGCGCCGTACCACATAAAACAGGATAAGTACAAAAGTGAACAGCATCTTATTGATTTTCTTCCCCTTGCATATGCTTTCAACCAACGCGAAGTGGTGGTGTTGTTATATCTAACGAAGAACGTGGATCTATGTTTTAACTCATCCGTTTTATATTTTTTGTAATAAGTCACAGATTCTGTGACTTTTCACCTAATTCGGTGTAAACATAGAAATAGGAAAAATGATGGCAAATACACTTGACGGCGTAAACGCGAACCAGCCCACGCAAAATGGTAGCAAGGTCCAACCTTGCAATAATGAGTCTAAGACCAACCTAATAATCAACTATTTGCCGCAAACGATGACCCAGGAGGAGATTAGATCGTTGTTCTCGAGTGTCGGCGAAGTAGAAAGTTGCAAGCTTATTAGAGACAAAGTGACAGTATTCCCCGACCACATTCTGAATGGGCAGAGTTTGGGTTACGCTTTCGTGAACTACCATAAGGCGGAGGACGCGGAGAAGGCTGTGAACACGCTCAATGGATTGAGACTCCAGAACAAGATCATAAAGGTATCGTACGCCCGCCCTAGTTCCGATGCGATTAAAGGCGCCAATCTTTACGTCTCGGGCTTACCGAAGCACATGACACAACAGGAATTGGAGAAGCTCTTCAGTCCCTACGGAACCATCATCAGCTCGCGCATACTTCATGAGAATGTGAATGTCGGCCATTTACTGCAAGTGGGCGGCGACGAGCCAACCATTGTCGGACCTTCGCGGGGTGTCGCGTTCATCCGCTACGACCAGAGACACGAGGCCGAGAACGCGATTCGTGAGTTGAATGGCACAATACCTCCAGGTGGAACAGGTCCCATCACAGTCAAATGTGCCAACAACCCGAGCAACCAGAACAAGGCACTGGCTCCGCTGGCGGCATACTTGGCGCCTGCTGCTGCTCGCCGCTTTGTAGGACCTGCGGGTAAGGCTCTGCTGGCTATCAACAAAGGTCTTCAAAGATTTTCTCCTCTAGCCGACCCACTCATACAGGGAAACGCCATCGGTGGCTCAGGTTGGTGCATCTTTGTGTATAACATTGGAGCTGATACTGAAGAGAGTGTACTTTGGCAGCTCTTTGGCCCATTTGGTGCCGTCCAGAGTGTTAAAATAATTAGAGATCCCACAACCAACAAATGCAAGGGCTATGGTTTTGTCACTATGACTAACTATGATGAGGCTGTTGTTGCCATCCAATCCTTGAATGGATACTCGCTAAATGGCCAGGTACTCCAGGTCAGCTTCAAAACGAACAAGAGTAAATCTTAAATTATCCAGTTTCTAGTCAATAAATTGTAGCTAATGCAAAAATGTTGATCATTACTTTGTCATGGTTTGAAGGTTGACTAATTACTGAGAGAATACGGGATAAATGTGATTCAAATCATGACATGATGTCAGTTTGAAACAATGTTCATACATTATAAGTACAAAATAAAATCATCACAATAATATCTAGAAAAATTCTAAATGACTGACATTATACACCAAGTATTCTACAAAATTGACCTAATTTTACTTTACGGAGTCCATGAAATACCTGTCTAGTGAAATACCTGATATAATATGTCCTAAGATAATAAAGTTAGTAACAAGTGATGCAGTACTGAGATGGACACATTTGATGATGACATTTGTGTAATATTTTAACGGCTTACCTGACTAACTGAATTATAAATCAGCTGGAGTCAGTAGCTTGTCATAGGTACTCATATTAATTGAGAACAATGACATACATAAGTATAAATAATTAACTGCATACTTTTTGCTAACTCAACGTTTATGTATTAACTTATGTCCATTTGGTATGAGTCTTTTTGTAAGACTTATCTGTAGAGTTCTGGTATTGTAATAGGATAATGATGCCAACAAGATTCTAATATAACCGTAATTCAGGCAATAATTATAATATGTTTAACGATTGACAGTGCAATATTAAACTTTTTTTACTGTAAGTAAAAAAGTAAAAAAAAATATTTTATTAAAATATGTATATTGAAATGCTGTGCAATTTTTATTGTACCAACAACTATTATTATTTTTTCTTTTGAAAAATAGTTGCAATAATAAAACATAGTAATGTAAACAAAATGTTCATTGTATAATTATTACCAAAGATGTCAGAAATGCATTGACTGATATATAAAATGATGTTTGTAAGTAAAACTTTGACTAAAAACTATACTTCCATTCATTTTTGATAAAATAAGGATGGCCCCATTATTATAATAATGTTGAATATAATAATATATAATTCTGGAGCTGGAATTGTGCACAAAGTCATAAGTAAGGTGGATACATTTTATAGAACAATTATAATTAGGATCATATTTATTATTTACTTATGTATAATTTGATTCCATTCATAAAATCTATTTGAAATCTGACAAGAAAATCTCAATTGAAAATTATGTATAAGGACCATGACATTACAACTAAATTAGTTATTGATCAACATTTTATTATGACTTGGATACCTTCATGTATCACATTGGGCACATAATTATTATAGTGATTGTATAAAAGTGAAAGTCAAATTGATAATGATTGATTGGTAATATTTGGTGTGCATTCAAATCTAAATTTTAAAACTAATATGCATTTTTCTCCTGAAAATTGCATATATACACTTGCACAAAGCAAAATCCATGACATTTGACTTTCACATCATGATATTGTCTCTCTAATTTGATTGTATAATCATCACTATTTATTATTAAATTTAAGTAACTTAAAAATTCATTGTAAACATAATTTATTGTCATAATCGTAATAGAAATTATAGATTTCATTTCAATGTTTATATTAATATATTGAATGTAGTGTAAGTTCAAAATTAGTTGGGTAATCTACTCAGTACTATACCTTATCCAACTGTTTGTATCGTTTCTGATATTCATTATAGTAATTTCTGTAATAGTAAATTATTGATAGTCAAATGCATATCATAATTAAAGTGAAATAAAAACCAAGGCGAGATATTCACAGACACATAGATGGGCTTGTAAATGCATTTTGATTAAGTATTTTCTTTAATTTCTATGGTAAGGATAAATGTTTCATTAATATTAATTATTTATTTAAAGTACTTAAAATACGCGAAACTAGTCAGTTATAATTTTGCGCAACATTTAAATCTTTAAGTATGTATACTTAAGTATTTAAAGAAAACTGTGTTCTCTAATTTAAAATGTAGATTAGGATTTTGGTTTAAAATTATGTTGGTGTGGTGTTTGGTTTAATATAAGTAATATACCCATATAAAGCACACAATACATAAAAATACTAAATGGTGTGTATCAGAACTAGTCAAAGGTAGATGTACCTCTGAGTTATATGCTATGATGTGGATGTGCTGTACTTGTGCGCGATTGTACACGCCAACTCTGCGAGTGGCAATTAGAAGCGTTTAACTTTTAATTGAAGATAAATTAGAAAGGGTTGATACAGAGTCAAAATTCGGCAGGAAGGAAATGGCCAAAGTTTATCAAACCCAATATGAAACATGAATTTTATTGCCGCTTATGGCTTCCCGTGCTAACAGTGCTAACATACAAACATTCGCGCATAAAATAAGCAAGAATCCATTTTACAATATTACTGATAGTCTATGTTGTGTCGTCCCTGAATGGTAAAAACAAAATACGCTTGCTTTCTCCACCGAAAATAATACCAGTACACACCTGTCCACTTATTCGTTTTGTTCAACTTTAGTATTTTGTGTTCTAAGTTGTGGTATTTTATTTATTTAGAATAGTTTCTGTTTAATTTATATAAAACTAACATCTTTCTATTTAGTGTTTATTTATCCCACGTTTAATGATTTGGTTTAGTTTTTTTTGTTTGTATTTACTTTGGGCAGGTTTGGGTATTGTAGGGTTTGGCCTAGAATGTAGCTAGAATTATAAGACAGAGTACAAATCGCCGATAATGTATGAAAAAGTGTTTGGCTTACTTACATTTAATTTTTGAAATAATGTCAACGAATGTAATCTGACGTAGGGGATATTGATAGAAATTAAATATTGACCTTAGCAATAATACATATAAATAATGTTTTATTTCAAAAACTCTTTTTAATTCCCCAAAATTCTCTTTAAAGCTATCTACACACCGAAGCCGCCGGGCCCGCCGGCACAACCCGGCGGGCAAGGCCGGCGGCCTGATTTTGACGGCCGGCGGCTTGATTTTGACTATTTTGCATTGTCCAATCAGGCCCCCGGCTTTGCCCGCCGGGTTGTGCCGGCGGGCCGGCGGCTTCGGTGTGTAGACAGCTTAACTGCAACCAAATCTAAGTATTTTAATCAAAAGCATTTCCTCTTGGGCTTATCCGCGTCCATCGGTCGGATTACGCCATTTACAAAAGGGTGAGTTGCCTAAGATGTGGGTTACGATTGTTGTGGATTCGCACCCCCCCTAGAACTGAAAAGACAATGATAAAACATGTTTCTTGATTATTTTAATGTCTAATACCCTTATTTTCATATCTTTTTACATAACGTGCTATGTACCTATGTAACTCTCAGTGAGTACACGAAATACGCCAAACGTGGTGTCTAATGTAAACCGGGGGTGTATGTACGCAGTACGGGTACGCATGCATCGATCCAAACTACAGACAGCAAGGCGCCACGCCCGTTTTATTTCGCTGGAAAGCCGCGAATTGGATTCCAAACTAAGCTTTGAAGACTAGTAAAATACCTATATTCACTTGCAAGTGCCTTGGGGGGGTGGAGGTATTTGGTTTGTACCTAAATACATAATCTGCTTAACAGTAGTTGCTGAAATTGTTAGTTGCTTATTTGTTTTGTCGGAGGGATCCATTCGACAGTGAATAGATATCTTAAAATATACAAATGTCGAATTGAGAACCTCCATTTTAATTTTTTTCGTCGGTTATAAATTGATTTTAACGTGTTTTGAGTAGGTAAAATATATTTCAAATACCTAAGTAGGTAGGTAAGCTATCTACTTACCTAGCTTTTGTTCCAGCGCTGAAGTACTGTACTTAGGTACTCATGAAATCTACCTACCAATAAATTAGGATCAGCGATCAAGCATTCTCAAACCCCTACTTATATAAATATAGGCGCCTATTGAAATAATATAATATGTATCCTTGAATAATTTGGTAAGTACTTAAGTTACTACTTGACTTAATTAGTACTTGCGATTTACCAAAATAGGTACTTGAGATAGGTGTTAAGTACAGCCATAATAATATCATTCGGGAAATTAAACCAAAGAAACGTATGTCGATCTCGATGACCAAACGTACGTACGGTCTAAGACTACTGGACTACTCAAAACAATAATATGAGCTACATTTGGACATTTCGTTTATAACAACATGTGCATTAATTAAAGCAGGGGGTGAATGTTACCCCATTTTTAAATCCGAGGGTCAATGACCGAGACAGAAGGATACTATGAACTCGTCAATAACGCCTGCTATTATTCTTAGAGCAACAATGTGTACGCTGGGATTTGCAAAATGGTTGCCATACCTAAGTCAATACTGGGGAGGAAAACACTAAAAACAAAACAGTTTATAGAAGAGTGTACCTCTCATCAAATTTATTTATGGCATTTACAGCGGCATCGGCGTATACAGAAATAAATTAATAATGACAATAATTTCAAAGTCCACTGATTATTATTTAAAATGTCAATCTATGTAGGTCTTTATGTTAAGAATAATTACTATTAAATTATGAATGTTGATTAGGCAGCGTTTTTATTGGTATAGCTACAATTTACAAAAACGCTACAAAACTCCAGTTGTGATTTTGATATCGTCATCACACGTGGTTATTGATTTTTCCCAAAAGTTGTAATGCCAATTTGGGTTAGAATCAATAAAATTGTAACTGCGCAAAGAGCAAAGTAAACAATCTCCTGTTCATTAACTAAATATTTCTGGACTTATGGTAAATTATTAAGCATTTTTCCAATAATATTTTGGTTAAAGCATTTAATTTAAACTGCACAGAGTAAAAAATAAATCAAAATAAATTCTTTCATTCAGTGAATGAATTTATTTTGATTTAAATCATCATTGTCACGCATAGACATTATATTGTCACGTCACTAAAAGTCAAAACTGGTGTCATTCTGTGTCTGTGTTCATTCAGTCATCATCAGCTGTGTTTTTGTGTTGTGTTGTGTCAGTCGTCAATCAATTTCAAGAAAATAATATTGAAAAATGAAAATCAAGGTACAGAAAATAAACAAGTGTGAGCAAGCTTGCGTTCTATTGATAATTTTTTTTTAAATCAAGGTTCCATAACCTGTATCATATCGAAGTCATAATCAATTAACTCGTGTTCAGTGCGTTGTAAACTAAAAACATATTGTGTAAAAGTAACAGCAGTCCGTGTTGAAGTCATGGAATCGTTATCGAAACAAGAACTAATATCAACTATTACCAAACAAGCTGATCAAATCAAGCGGTATGAAGGTCGTTTACGAGGTAAGTGAATTTGTTGTAAGGGGAACTAAAAAAACAATATGTTTTCGTAGTTCGTACATACAATAATTCCTATTTTCCTGTCCCCATGTTAGCAATGTTATGAGTAGTTTCTGTCACTCATTTAAATCGTGGAGATTAGCCGCTGGAATATTTTCATTTGTATTCTCAATATTGCGTTGCTTCACAGCCGTTTAATTTGATTAAAATAGCTACGAAACTATTTACAAAACTTGCAACAATTCTTACACGTTATTTATTGTTTGGGTAATTATTGCAATACTACCCTTGACCTGATCCAGATCTTTTCTTACTTTACCACAATATTTTAAAATTTTGTAAATTAAGACTGTAATTTTATGTAAGTAACCAAGTTCATGATGCATATCTTTAGAATGGATATTTCAACATGTTGATAACATAATTAGGAATCTGTACCTAGAGGCTAACCCTATTGCTAATAATAATAATAAATAGATAGTTGTGTCTGCCAATGGCTTAATTGCCAAGAGCCTCGACCAACACCTGAGGAGGCTCTCGCTGGGTAGCTGGATCAAGCGCTTGATTCAGAAGGCAGTACTCCTGGACATGGCGTGTATTGGTAGGAGGTTCCTCTCTCAGGAGCCCTGAACACCGGTAGCCCGGACCCTGTTCCCGGTGCTGGTGAACTGCTATTTTTTATATTTTTAAATGTTTTTTATTTCTTTTTTGTAAAAATAATTAAAAATGTAATTTACAAGTAAAAAAAAAAAATGAATAAAGAAATAATAATAATAAACCATTTAATTATTTATTACTAAGACTGCTGTCTGTCACCAGGCTCTATCCCATGAACCGTGATAGTGAGACAGTCAAAATTTTCACAGATGATGTATTTCTATTGCCGCTACAATAACATATACTAAAAAAAAGCAATAAAATAAATATTTATGGGGGTTTCCATACAACAGACATGATTTTATAGAAAATATTAGGTACGGAAAATTTATGGGCGAGTCCGACTTGCACTTGGCCGGTTTTGTATTCTTGTACTATCTGACTTTTAACACGAGGTATAAATGGTATACATACACAAAACTAACTGATTCAAACACCTAGTAAGCCTTTAGAGATACAATATAATACAAGCGAACAATTTTATGGCCCTATAATATAAGTGATTAAATGCATTTTTCAGATGTTGTTGCAGCCTACAAAGGACTTATCAAGGAAAAGGAAGCATTGGAGATCAGTTTGAAAGCCCTCAGTAAAACTGATGCCCCCGTTGAAGGGGGAGCAGGAGGTAAGAGTATTGAATTTTCTGTTGCCGATTCCTTAAAGAAACTAAGTAATTAATATTCTTTTAGCCAAATTTAAGTAATTTGGCTAAAAGAATATTAATTACTTAAGACAAAAATGTCAAAATTTATGAAGACTATCTGTTGCCTTTAGCTTCGCCCTGTAAATCGAAAATTATCCCATAGAAATGCAATACCATCCTTTATTTTTCGAGAATAATGTGTCATTTAAGGCAAACATTGAGATCCCTTCAACAGTTCTGATGTGATTGAGCAATAAGCTTCCAAACTTTCGCATTTATACTCGTAATATTAGTTAGATGAATAAGGCCAGATTTACCTGAGCACTTTCTACCAGAAACATAAGGTAAAGTTTAATTAAATAATCTAATCATAGCCCAGTTTCCTGGGGTTTCAAATAGAGGTACTTCTGCTTGTTTCACCGAATACCCTTAGCATAATATTAACAAAGACTTATTCTATTCCAGCTTGCTTGTTTAATTTATAAAGACATTTTGTATCTCTTTTCAGATGAAAGCAGAGATGAGTCAGTATCGGCTCTCATGTTGTCTCTATCCACTTTGACTGCAGAGAAGTCGCGGATGGAAGAGGCATTCCAGGCAGACAAGAAATTAACTAGAGATAAGGTATGTTTTAAAGTGGCAGTGGGGCAGTCACGTCACTTGAATATCCAGAGGGGTTGGCAATAATCATCACACACTGGACGCCTGGGAGAAGATATCGCCGTTGAGGTATATTGCGGCGCGATTTCATCGTGTTCGTGGAGCAAGCATCGCCAAAAATTGCTTGAAATAGACTGGTGTTGAAGGAAGAGGAGGTCTTTGCCCAGCAGTGGGATACATTACAGGCTTTCAAATGTCTCTTCATACTATTAGTATAGATTCCATATTCAATATTCTTTTATACAATATATGTATAGAGAGTTGACAAAAATGATTGATAATGTTACTCATGTAATGTTATAGTAATGCATCAGAAACTCATTAAAATCATAACAAGATTGTTATCAAAGTATACTTATTGGAAACATTAATAACAATGGATTACACAATGATTAAACCAGATTGGTTTTCTGTAATTAGATTTTATAAGAAGATTATTTTAACATCTCAAATTATTAGTTTTAAAAGCTTTTTATTGCACTTTTTCTAGTTCATTCTACTTAAAAAGTCAGAACAACAATTATTGTGATAAAAATAGTAGATTATACCAATTAAGGAACTTCTTTGTTCTAGTATGAAAACCAGATAGCTGCAATGAGGGAAGAGACAAGGTCCTTAGTGCAGCAGCACTTGGCTGAAATAAACAACTTGAAAGCCAAAGTTGCATATGAGATACAAGAGAGGGAGAAAGAAAGAGCTGATCATCAGGCTATGATGAAGTGAGTACCTATTGATTTGAAAAAGTACCAAACCCGTCATTGATATTACTCAATCAATTTAGGTTTCTATTGCAATGCGCTAAGAATAAGGATGTTAATTTCCTTCATCAAATGGGACTTTGGGCCTACCTTGATACAACAGTAATGTGTGGATGCTACAAACTCAGTTTTACCTTTTATTCTGCCTTCTGTGCTCCAGAGAATACAGTAATTTGAAAAGTAATTTATTCAAACTAGACTGTTCATTTTAAACATCAATTTACAAAAGATAATCCTCAAAAGCGCCCACCTTTGACCACTTCCTAATGTTTTGATTGGGAAGAAGAAGTGGCGGAACAAACTCCCCAGTTATTACGATCGAAAGAAGGTGCTTATAACAGAAATAAAGTTTCCCTTAAAATTTAATTTCCAGAGAGTTGCACTTGAAGCTAAATAGTGAGAGGAAGACTAAAGAGAAGTTAGAAGATAAAGTTGTGCATTCCAGTGAGGCTCAAGGTAAGACCATAAGACAAATATCCTTGAAAACGAAATGCATACGGGTTTGACGCGCAAAAAACGCGCACAAAAGAAGTCATATTTAAATTTTGCGGATTGTCTGATTAACTGTGCATGTCTGAAAACGTCCTTTTCACAAATTGTGAGGTATGTTTTTTGTCTGATTCGGAAAGGGCTGAGAGTTTTGCGGATGTTGGTTCAGTCCTGCTGGGTGCTCATAATTTAACTTTTGTAAATTGAGTCATGTATATGATTATGAGAAAGCTGAAGTATTAACTTTCGAAATGGTTGGAAGCGGCTTGCATCCAGCGTGATCCTGTGGTCTCGGCCATCAGTTCTGCTTTGCTATAATTAGGGCCTGCCCGCTGCCATTTCAACTTGCTAATTCGTTGGGATCATCATCATCAGCCTATAATGTTCCCACTGCTGGGAAACAGGCCTCCTCTCTGTGAGAGGGAGTGGGCCATAATCCACCACGCGGGCTCAGTGCGGGTTAGTAGATGTCACATGTCTTCGAATTTTTGATTCTAAGACATGCCGGTTTCCTCACGATGTTTTCCTTCACCGTTTTGAGAGCAGTGGTGATGAAATAAATTACATAAAGTAATGCGTCTGGCGGAGTTCGAACCTACAACTCTTTAAGTCGGGACTGATACCACTGGGCCACCACCAACCCAACGAGCAGTGGAGCACCACTGCTCGTTGGGTTATGTTATACAAACTTTATACCTTTCAGCATCACAAGCGGAGCTAGAAAAGCGTGTCCGTGATCTGAGCAGTTCGCTAGAAGCAGCTCAACGTCGCTTGCAGCGCGCTGAAGCGAGGACTGTGGAGACACCGGCACACCTCGTGCGGCTGCAACAGAAACTGTTGTTGTTGGAACAGTCGCATTCTGTTGCCATACGAGAGGTGAGCATATCGTGGAAATTCCGGCGAACTGTACACTATTGACAAGCTAAATAAAATGTTACCGTAAAAAGTTCAAACAAAGAAATTATTGATTCACCTTCAAACGAGTGTTTTGCGATAGCCTAATTGGTAACTTGGTAAGGCGTCTGGAGTACTTATCCAGAAGACGCAGGTTCGATTCCCACTCACATCTGAATTTTTCTTTCCTCAAAAAGGAAGCGACCTGCATCCAGCGTCTTCCGGCGACCTTTACAAGGTCGTCTGTCCACCTCGTTGGTGGACGTCCTACGCTGCGCTTGCTAGTCCGTGGTCTCCACTCTAGCACTTATAAGGTCGTCCACCAACGAGGTGGACAGACGACCTTTTTTTTTTAAGATTTAAAAAAAAAGGTCGTCTGTCCACCTCGTTGGTGGACGTCCTACGCTGCGCTTGCTAGTCCGTGGTCTCCACTCTAGCACTTATAAGGTCGTCTGTCCATCTCGTTGGTGGACGTCCTACGCTGCGCTTGCTAGTCCGTGGTCTCCACTCTAGCACTTATAAGGTCGTCTGTCCATCTCGTTGGTGGACGTCCTACGCTGCGCTTGCTAGTCCGCGGTCTCCACTCTAGCACTTATAAGGTCGTCTGTCCATCTCGTTGGTGGACGTCCTACGCTGCGCTTGCTAGTCCGCGGTCTCCACTCTAGCACTTATAAGGTCGTCTGTCCACCTCGTTGGTGGACGTCCTACGCTGCGCTTGCTAGTCCGCGGTCTCCACTCTAGCACTTATAAGGTCGTCTGTCCACCTCGTTGGTGGACGTCCTACGCTGCGCTTGCTAGTCCGCGGTCTCCACTCTAGCACTTATAAGGTCGTCTGTCCACCTCGTTGGTGGACGTCCTACGCTGCGCTTGCTAGTCCGCGGTCTCCACTCTAGCACTTTATAAGGTCGTCTGTCCACCTCGTTGGTGGACGTCCTACGCTGCGCTTGCTAGTCCGCGGTCTCCACTCTAGCACTTTTCGACCCCATCGGCCATCTGCTCTGCGAGCAATATGGCCTGCCCATTGCCACTTCAGCTTGCTAATCCGGTGGGCTATATCGGTGACTTTAGTTCGTCTACGGATATCCTCATTTCGGATTCGATCACGTAGAGAAACACCGAGCATAGCCCTCTCCATAGCTCGCTGAGCGACTTTGAGCTTAGAGATGAGGCCGATAGTGAAAGACCACGTTTCGGTGCCGTACGTCATTACTGGTAACAAACATTGGTTGAAGACTTTCGTCTTGAGGCACTGAGGTATGTCGTATAAGCATGCTGAAGTGGAAGTGGGCCGGCCATATTTTTAGATTGGTTTCTCTTGACTTTAGCCCTGGTCAAAGGCGACTGAGACAAAACCTACGATGGAGCGAGCTTATCCAGAAGAAGCCTGTTAACTCTAACCTTGAAAAGATTTGGTTTGTATGCATTCGGGAACACCGACACAGGATGTGACGGTAGATCTATGGAGCAAACATGTGCTAGAGCGGAGATCGCGTATTGGCAAACGTAGTGTGTGTGCGGCGAGATGGATTGATGATTTAAGGAATGTGGCTGGTAGCAGATGAATGCGGATATGCCCAAGAATGGGTAGATTGGCATTCTTTGTAAGAACCTTAAGTTCAACAGTGGACGGCAACTGGCTGATATATAAGATGAAAAAAGGAGCGTAGGGGGCTCGAAAATTTTGTGACTCCCTGGACTGGGTTAAGTTTTGAAGTAACTGTTAATTTTTATTATTCTCAGGAGCAAATAAAAGCGAAGCGCGCTGAAGAATCAGCTCGCAAGATATGCGCTCGACAAGAAGAGAGGGTGGCCCTTCTAGAGAGTAAGATAGCAGAGTTGTCGGAGACTGTGGGACAGTACGATTTGAGAAGACGTCATGACCAGCAACTAATACAGCAGCTGAAAGACTCCGTCAATGGTCGCTTGATGGATAAAATCGCTGCTAATACTGATTTTGGTAAGTATAAGTACAGAATAAATGGTACAGGTGACAGGTGGATAAGGCTTCGTTCCAGGACAGACGGGGTGTTGTGCGAAGCGGTATAAATTACTATTTATATTCTAAACAAATAATAAAAAAGCGGCAACAATTTTGACGACACTCCGCAAGTCCTTGAACAAGGCCTTATTGCATGTAAGTATGTAGTTTGTCTTTCGGCAGACGAATATTACCAAGGGACATCGTGTTGTTTAGTAACGTGATTGGGCAGGCAGGCAGCCAATCTGTATGAAATACTTGTATTCAGGTTCAACAGAAGCTGATTAGACTAGAAGCCGACCCCAAAAATGTTGGTAACATAGTTACAATAGAGAAAATGCGTTTAAGGCTGCGTTTCCATCAGAGATGTGCGAGGATGTGTAGCGAGGAATGTGTTTTTAAAGAACCAATAGAATCGCTTCATTTACCTCGCCTCGGTCAGCACAGCTCTGGTGGTGGAAACGGCTCAGCGGAGCTAGATTTTTGTACATACAAAACAAGTGAAGGATGTGTGCGAGGGATGTGTCCGAGGAATGTGTACGAGGGATGTGTTGCGAGGGATGTGTACAGTGTACGAGGGATGTGTTGCGAGGAATATGTGTTGAGAAGGATGTGTTGCGAGGTTTGCGCATACTGTACCAGCCAGTCCATAGACGAAGTTTGTCACCGCAACCCCGTCGACACATTTCACAGCTTCGCAACGCATCCTCGCACTACACATTAATGCGCATTTTCACAGCTCCGCTACACATCCTCGTAGTCACATTTTCATCGCACAGCTTAGGTGGAAACGCCCACACATTTTCACAGTACAGCTAGACATCCTCGCACGACACATTTCCATCACACATCTCTGGTGGAAACGCAGCCTTACTCTCAACTTCCATTTTATACGATTAGGTAGCGGTTTTCTCTTGATTTCGGTCCGTTTGACCCCGAATACGAGTTGTAGGTCGTGGGTTCGATTGAACTCAAAAAGGTGTATTACTTTGTGTAATTTATTTTAACACCACTGTTCTTAAAATGGTGAAGTCATGTGGCATCTACCTTCACTGGGCAGTGGGAACATTATACGTTGGTGATGATAATGATGTTACAGAAGCATTAATAATAATAATTATGTCACACCTAATTTTCAGAAGAAAAAACAGAACCAACACCAAAGAGCGAGACAGACAACGAAAAGTTAGCCGACAGCGAATACCTACAAACTCTCATAGACAAAATACATATTTTAAAAAAAGAACTCATAGCGGAAAACGATAAACTAGGAAATCCCATAGACATATCAACCGTTTTCAAAGTCCAAGGATATGAAAATGTACATTTAAAGTGCCGAGAAGAGTATGAGAGTTTGAAAATGGAATTTGAACTCTATAAGCAGCAGATGAAAGTGAGAGATGCAGGAAGTGAAACGGATGATGTAGGGGACTTGAAGAATGAGATAGCACTACTGAAAGAGAAGTTGGAGACTTATAAAATGGTGTTGGAGGAAGAGAAGCAAGATAAGTTGGATACCTTGAAATTGTATGAGGAGGTAAGCATTCTTAGATTTTTAACTATGTATGTATGGTTAAGGATGTACTACTTCTTGTTGAAAATACCTACTGCTCTTGAGTGGCGGTTTATGTGCCGCCGCAGTAATCTTCTTTTTGTATTGTATTGTATTGTTAGGGGCTCCCTTTTCCGCATTTGGACTCATAGGTGGTCCGTTATGCGTGAGGTGGGACGATTGGCTATATGAGCCAACCCAGCTCCTTCCAGAAGCTCAGAAGTCTCCTGGGACGTTCACAGGCTTCTTGGAGCGACCTTGGAGTGCCAAGGTTTTGTGCCCGTTGGTTAGCAACGCCCTCGCATTCTAGGATTACGTGGGTTGCCGTTTCATCTGCGTTCAGGCAGCCTCTGCACAACGGGCTGTCTGTCGCGTTGATGGTAAACAGATGTTTGTTGAGTGGACAGTGACCAGTGAGCATACCCACCACAACTCGTAAGTCTGTTCGTTGGAGTCTGAGAAGTCTGCTGGTCAGTCGCGGTGTTAGTGCAGGTACCGCCTCTCTAGACCGTCTGCAGTCGGTTGTAGATGCCCATCTGGCATTGTGTTTTGTTTGGGTTTGCAGGCGTATCCAGGTCCTGAGTTGACCAGATGGGATTGGCAAAAAGGGTGTGGGTCCGGCCACATCCACGCCCGAGCCTCTCCTTGCAAGTTCGTCTGCTGCATCATTACCCAATGATCCACTATGTCCTTTTATCCATTGCAAAGTGACCCTATTGCGGTTCGAAATTTTTTGCAATGCTAAGTGACATTCATAGATTAGGCTGGACGACACAATATTGCCGTTCAACGCCGTTAGTACAGCCATACAATCGGATAGGATTCTGATCCCGTAGTTAGAGATGTTCCTTTCCATGACTGCGATGGCAGCTTGGGTGATTGCTACACATTCACATTGGAATATGGAGCTATGTTCCTCTAGCGGTAGAGATATTTTGATGTTGAGATCCATGGAGAATACACCAGCACCTGTACCGGTATTGGTTTTAGAGCCGTCCGTTTAAATACGGACTTCGTTAGCTCCTGATTGATCTCGCTCGGTCTCTGTTAGTTGAATTCGATAAAGCTTATCGAACACGTGAGTTTTGGGGATTCTATCACAGGGCGCTTCAATGTATGGTACATCGTTTAGCGCTCTTTCCCATATTATGGTGTGATTGCCCCTTTGGTTTTTCCACATGCCGGAGTGTCTCAGCCTGATTGCCGCCATACTGGCCTCCTGTTGAATGAAGAGATCCAGTGGCAGCAGACCAAGCATTATCTCCAGGGCACTAGTTGGTGTTGTTCGCATGCATCCTGTGGTGGCTGAGCAAGCCAACCTCTGGAATGTCTGCAGTTTTTTACGGGTGGTTATGAGTTCAGTTCTGGGCTATCAAACTACCGCTCCGTAGGTGATTATTGGTCTGATTACGGTCTTATAGAGCCATAGTGTTATTTTCGGCGAAAGGCCCCAGGATTTTCCCAGAAGTCTTCTGCATTGCCAAAATGTTATGCTAGCCTTGTCAATCTTGTGGTCCAAGTGTTTGTTCCATAATAGTTTGCTGTCAATGATGATACCCAGATATTTGACCTCATTTGTTAGGGACAGCTCGGTGCCAAACAGTTTAGGTAGTTGTAAACTGCCAAGATTGCGTTTGTGAGTGAACATGATAAGTTCCGTTTTTGACGGGTTCACTGATAGTTCGTGCTCCAAGCACCATTGTTCGACGATCTTCAGAGCCTGTTTTGCCAGGTTGCACAGTACATTCTCAAAAGGTCCCGTTATGAGAATGGCTAGATCGTCCGCATAGCCTACTGTGTAATACCCATGGTCGGTGAGTCTGCAGATCAGCTCATCGACCACGACATTCCATAGGAGGGGGGAGAGAACTCCTCCCTGTGGACAGCCTTTTGCTACCACACCTCTGGTCGTGGTATTTACAGTAAATTGAATAGCCCTTTGTCTTAGCTGCTAAGACAAAGGGCTATTCAATTTACTGTAAATACAATATGCTAAGACTTAGCATATTGTCTATCCACCCGGCAGTCGTGGGTTCGACGCCATGCCTGGATAGGGCTCGGCTAATGCTGTTAAAGGTGGTTTTGTCAAAGACGCCTTCAACGTCTATACGACGCCTAAGGTTGATTGTTTAGATGATAGTCCGTTCTCAATTCGTGATACGACGCTATGTAAGGCGGACTCTGTTGATTTGCCCATACTGTAGGCATGTTGATTAGCGTTGAGTGGCTTACACGACAGAGCATGCGTTCGAATATCCCTTTCACAGAGCCTTAGTAATCTTCTTTCTTATGTACTTATGTAGAATAGCTTAGTCCAAAATATACAGGGTGTTAAAAAATTAACTGCAGGAATTTCGTGTGCGTACTCGGTATCAAAAACCAAGTACATTCGTGCATTTAAAAAAAAATCAAAATTAATAACCTTTTTCAAGCATTTTTCTTTTGGCCCATTAATATGATCCATTAAATCAGTTATCAGTGGCGGCCTTAGGGGGGGGCGAACCGGGCATCCGCCCGGGGCCTCGCGCTTGCAGGGGGCCTCGCGCAACGAACTACGCAAAAGAAAAAATATTTATTTTTAAATTTTATCTTTTTGATTTTTACTATAACTACCTAGATACTCATTGAGGCTATAACAAAACGGTAAATTAAATAAGATTTTAGTTTTAGAAAAAATCGTAAGCATCGATTTTTAAATTTATCATCTCATTAAGTATTTGTTAATTTTGTAAATCTTTTAATTAGTACAATAATTTTGTCGCCTAAGCGTACGGCTAGTTTACGTTAAATCCGGCATGACTTGCTTATGATTTTGGCCCAATGAATAATCCAAGTTTGAGACCTCAAGCACCAAAAGCTACTTTGTAAAAAAAAAAACTATCAACATTTCGGTGTTTTTTGAAATTTTTGCGTTTATGACCTTAAAGGAGTAGTTGTTGATTGTAACTTCTCAGAACGGTTTCAAAGATGCCTTTTGCTACAATATGAGAATCGAATTATATCTGTAGACCCAGTAGTATCTTCTCAATTTCTTGTACTCTAGCAACTCTAGCGGTATCTCAAATCAATGTTTTTTTTTTTACAACAAATGATTGATTTGATTTATTTCATCAATTGAGATGTTTGAGAACTTTGTGATTTTTTTCGAAAGACTTTAAATTAAAAGACTTTTATCTCGGTCAGACTATCAGGTCCACTGAGGTATTTTTATTCACACTTCATCTTCATCAGCCTATAATGTTCCCACTGCTGGGATACAGGCCTCCTCTCTGTAAGAGTGGGCCATAATTCACCACGCGGGCCCAGTGCAGGTTGGCAGATGTCACATGTCTTAAAATATAAGGTTTGAGCCTGTTTCCTCACTATGTTTTCCTTCACCGTTTTGACAGCAGTGGAGATGAAATGACACAAAGTAATAAGGCTGGTTTCGACTCCGCGACCTACAACTCGTAAGTCGGGGAGTTTTAGTCTCATTTTGTAGCAAATTTAGTCTACTTTGAAAGGAGATACTCGTAATATGATATAACTATCAAAAACTAGCCCTTCAGGGTTCGTATGGCCAAAGTAAAAAAAACCTCTGGTTCCAATGAGGATTTTGAAGAAGCGAATAGCGATGTTGGAATATATGACATCTGTTATTGCCTCTTCCATATTTGTTGACCTCTTTAGACTTTTAATACCTCTGAAGACCTAAAAGTTTTAGAGATTTTAAACCCTTCAAAGTTTTTATTCTTATAAAACATCCCAACTGAAGACACGGTATCTGATGCTTTGCCTCTTCCACATTTGTTGTAAAAACATAAAGCTGCTTTGATATACCGCTAAAGTTGCTCGAGAGGTGTCATAACAATTGCCAAAAATTGCGAACTTGGAAAAAAAAAGATGAATTTTGAAAAGCTCTAACTAGGAAGCTTTTTGGTCTACAGAAACCCTTTTAATTATCATATTGTAGCAAATTTATTCTACTATCAAAACATCATGCTTAAGTTTCATCAAAAACTAGTCGTTTAGGGTTATAATCGCCAAAAATATCAAAATTTTTTAAAAACACCAAATGTTCGGTGTTTTTTTTTCGATTTTTGACAAAGTTGCGTTCAGTGCTCGACGTCTTAAACTAGAATTATTCGTTGGGCCAACATCATGAACAAACCTGCAAAACATCAGAAGTAGGTTATAGGTACCTTTTTTTTAGCGTGATAAAATCATCAAATGAGTCCTCCCACCCATACTGTCACACTTGTACTGACTAAAATCCACGGTGTCCTTCATTAGCCCTTCTTCTTCTTATCGTGTCGATGACAATCTAAATTGACTCTGCCCAGAATTGGGCCACGAGTTTAGCGCTTTCCGAACAGTCCATCAGCTCCTGTAACGAACAGCCCTTAGCCCTTTACATTCCAGGGTCACGGTAATGGAATAAGACCCGCGACCCCGGCAAGCTTTGGCCCTCTAGAGGGGGGCCCCGTCATCTTGCTGACGCTCTTTGAGGCGCGCGTAGAACACAACGAGCCGTCGACCCGGGCATGGTCCATGGCCGGGTGGCGAGTTGCCTATTACTCGCCGCCCGCATGCCTGCGCCTACGGTGGCCGGAGATCGTCTTGCGACGTCCGACGCCGTGGGCGTCTACCACTGTGGTTGGGGCGGAGGGAGGACGCTGTCCTCTCTCTCTCACGGCCCGCCTCCTCCTTCGCGAGCATAACTGCTTCGCAGAAGGAGGCGACCGCTTCCCACTCCGTCTCGCCCCGCAGCATGGCCTCGACCAATGCCGGGCGAGAGAGGTCTCCGCCTATCACCTCCGTGAGGACACGGCGGTGCTCTGCCCAACTGGGGCAGTCCTGCACCGTCTATGCTCTTCTGTGTCCTCCTGGCGATCTTCGCAGTGGTGACACCCGGGCGTTTCTTCCTTCCCTATCCGACACAGGTACCTCCCGAAACTTCCGTGTCCGTTGAGGACCTGCGTCATCCGATAGGTCAGGACGCCGCGACGTCTCTCCAGCCACTCATCAAAGATCGCGATTGCGGCGTGCCCGAACCTCGGTTGCGACAGTCGCTTGTCGGGGCAACGGGAATTCTCCCCGGCGCTGCGCCTCCACGCGCCACTCATAGACGCACTGGAGGGCAGTCGCATCCAGATCCCAGGGCAGCAGTCCGGCTAGGAGGTTGGCCGATTCGCCGGCGATCGTGCGGTATCTTCGGATCATCCGGATAGCCATGACTCTCAGGCATGCGCTGGTCGCATCCGAATGCTCAGGGCCCACACTGGGGCCCTGTAGAGGGCCATGGACCGCACGACACCGGCGTACAGCCTCCGGCAGGCAGGAGGCGTTTGGCCCGCTGAGATTGGGCAGGAGTCGCCTGAGGGCGGCTGCTGCCTGGTTCAGTTTTGGGGTCAAACGCAGGAAGTGCTCCCTGAAGTTCCACCGGCTGTCGAGGACGAGTCCCAGGTACTTCATCGTCGACTCCACGCCAGGTTATGTACCTAGTAAATTTAACGCAAACACCGATGTTTAAAGTTTCTGTACTAAATATAAAATATTTTGAAACTTTTATAACTTTAGCATTTCTCCTCAAACATGACAAATACCTTAACGGTCAGTTCACACCGAGACGCGACGCAACGCGACGTGACGTAACGATACTGCAAATCTGTATCTTGTCGTGTAGTAAATAAAGTTAGATTTTGAGTCGCTATTAAAATGCAGCGCGGCGCCGCGCTGCGTCGCTATGGGTTGCGAAAGGTGTATCTTTTCGTGTAGGAAATAGAGTTAGATTTTGAGTAGCTCTATTTAAATGTGCGCAAAGCGTCTCGTCTCACCTACTTTCGCATCGCATATTTTTTATGAAGGACAAAGGGCCTCGCAAATATCTGCCGCCCGGGGCCTCGCAATGGGTAAGGCCGCCTCTGCAGTTATATATTATGTAAGTATTTCGATGAATTGCCAGTCCAAAGTCTGTAAAATGTGATGGGAAAGTTGGAATCAGCTGTGAACGCTACACACGGGCGAACGACCTCAAAGAGCAATCAAATTCATTAATATGGTAAAAAAAATGCTCGAAAAATTTTTTTTTTTGGAATATACTTGGTTTTGATACCGAGTACGTACATGAAATTACTGCAGTTAATTTTTAACACCTTATATATAGAAATATTGTGTTTTTCTAACAATAAGTATTTTCAAATGTCTTCTTCGCATTTTAGGGCCGAAATAGTTCAAAATAACCAGTAACGGCCACTAACTACTAAAATACGATTATTAATTCCAGTCAGTAAAATTACATTTCCAGTGTTCAGGTTTGTTTCATTTTGTTTGTATCAGTGACAGTTGCACTTGTCATTTTACTGACTCGAATTAATAATCAAACTATAAGATAATTATGAAAACTTGACCCGTATGAAAACTTGACCCGCACGGAACAAATATTTGTATGATTTGCAAGTAGTTGTTCCGGGTCTGGGTGTTTGTATATGTGAGTTTATATGTTTGTAAACGCACCCACGATACAGGAAGAAATTCCGAGTGTGGGGCTACGTTTAAAAAAAATGTAACAATTAACTGGATCACTCTAACTAAATAACATCAGAGAAATCTGTAATTTGTGAATATAGTGAATAATGAATATAATAACCCCCTTATTCTGTTCCCCTACTTCCTTACTCTGTTTACATTACAGAAAATTAAAAACGAGCAAGATTACCAGAAAGAAATCGTATCGGACCTCAAAACCCGTATTTTAAGCTTGGAGAAGCAGGTTCAAACCCAACGGGATCGCTACTCAGCTCTACTGGAAGAGACAGACAACTACATTCGAGCTCGCAACGATCGCTCCCGAAGAGTCAGCTCTGAAGAACACACGCATTTTAAAGAGGGGATGCTTTCGGTAAGTTATCTTGAATTTGTTGGTGATGAGCTGAGGTCGGAATTAAGTAGAGTTATTTTAATACTTGCATCGAAATGTTGATATTAATATGGATCTTCCCGGGATTTCTAATAAACAATCCCGTGGGGCCAATAGTATTGTAAACAAATAATAATCATAAAAACCTCAGAGATAGATAAGACAAATAAATTGTGTCAAAGTAGTAACTTTTATTTTATAAATCACGGGATTTTTCTGCTCTTTAAAAGTGATCCCGGGATTTGGGGCATATCCATTTTATTCTTTTGCTGTATGATATAAGTATAATAAATGAATAACTCTGCCTAATTCCGACCTCTGGTGCTGAGGGAACACACTGAGGAGCTCGTGGCTAATTAACTACAGCCGCACCGGCCGATCTTACGGGTTAAGCCGCGCTTGCCGAGGTTGGTCTGTGGTGGGTGACCATTTGTCATAGCGATTTTCTTCCGTGGCTCGGAAAGCACGTAAAGCCGTTGGTCCCGGCTGTCATTTGTATCTTTGACAGTCGTTACTTAGTCGGGACCTCTAAAAGTCAGAGAAACAGTCTTACCATGGGGTATCGTATTACCCAGTTACTGTGTTGTGGAGGTCCGATAGGCAGTCGCTCCATGTAAAATATTGAACTTCAGCTGCATCTGGTTCGACTGGAAGCCGACTTCAATGTAGTTGGGAAAAGGCTAGGCAGATGGTTATGATCAGTGATCGGAATAGGTAGATTGAATGGGGGTCATTGATCCGAAACGTATAAGTACATTAATATGGACATTCCACCATTATTATAAAAAAACCCGGAACTTAGGTAGGAATTGTATTACGCCAGGGTTGCGGAATTTGTTTCAAAAAGTTACCGCGGCCCTGGAACGCAAACAATTTATTATTGAGTAGTAATAATACTAATAATAGCACTACCAATGTTAACAATATTTTAATTGAATCCAGATATACCGGAATTACTTTCCGGAAAAATGGCTTATCCATATTATTCTTTCTGTGTGCATTTATGATACAAGTACCAAAAATCAATCTACCTATCCCGATCTATGGTTATGATGGATGGAACACATTGGGTGGGTGGTAATGTGAACATGAATGTTGTAACAAAGGATTAGTAATAATTACCTAATTAAAGAGTGTATATGGATTTACTTGCCCATTTTTCTCCATTGATCTAGGCCTTGAAATGGGAATCTATAGTATTTTCATAGTAATAATGTCATGTGGCTGTAGCTCCATTATTTGTTTTAAATTTTTAGTCTTTTGACAATTAAAAATTGCCTGAGACTTTAAATAAATGGTTTGTTTTTCATTATGAATCGATGATATGAAAGATAAACAAGGTTTTTTAATTCAACATTATCCTTATTTTTTTCAAAAATGTTGTTTCTTGTTCTTGTCGCCATCGGCTTCGAGACTCCTATAAGTATTTTTCGCTATTCCTTATGGTTTCTCATTTGGTCAGCCAGATGTAAAATTCACTCTGTTCAGTTCTTGTGCCAATCTTCACGTTCCATTTATATACCAGCAATTTATAATAATTTACTCAACATCATCATCATATCAGCCGTAGGACGTCCCACTGCTGATCAATAGGCCTCCCCTATAGATGTCCGATAGGACCGGTTGGAAGCGGCTTACATCCAGCGCGATCTTGTAGTCTTCAACAGATCGTCTGTCCACCTTGTGGGTGGATAATTTACTCACGTATAACTTATTCTTGCTAATTTCCGTTTACTCACGTATAACTTATTCTTGCTAATTTCCGTTTACTCACGTATAACTTATTCTTGCTAATTTCCGTTTACTCACGTATAACTTATTCTAGCTAATTTCCGTTTACTCACGTATAACTTATTCTTGCTAATTTCCGTTTACTCACGTATAACTTATTCTTGCTAATTTCCGTTTACTCACGTATAACTTATTCTTGCTAATTTCCGTTTACTCACGTATAACTTATTTTTGCTAATTTTCAGGACGTGTCAGCACCGCCGCATATGTTACACTATGCGCACGAGTTAGCTCGGAAAGATCTCGACATATCGCAACTGAGGAAGGAGAAACATATTCTAGAAGGACAGTTCAGGTATGGAGCATTCTAATATACCATTTACTTTGTTTCAATGTTGCCCAAAGACCGCTACTTACTTTATGATGATACTCCTTTCAAAACACAAGTATGAAGATTTATAAGAATCGCTGAGGCCTGTCTACATTTCTATACTTACTGGTTAAAGCGGCATTTTAATTAGGGAACATTTTGTCCCGCGACTCTGTCGTACGACACGAAATCTACGTGTCGTGCGATGTTGCCCGACGTCGCTTGTGACATCTACGAGTCGCTGGACTTGTCGCAAAAGTCGAAGCTAGTAAAAACTGGTTAGTGTGAACAAGAAAAATGTCGAGCGACATTGTCCTACAGTGTCGCAAGGACATGGCCACGTAAAAGTCTGGCAACATGTATCTGCGACGTGTCTCCTAGTGAAAATGCGGCTTAATCCACAAACCTCTAAATGAGTTATACTTACTGAAGAGTTAGAGAACAAGATAATCTATAAATCAGATTCCTTGTAAAAAATATGACCTTCCATTTCAGCGTACTATACCTTGATTCTACATTCTATGATGATGCAGGATTATATTTCTACCGTTTTCATATATTATTATTGTATTTTATTTGTGCTATTATTTCACAGAGATTGTCAACGTGAGGCTACAATCGAAAAAGAAAGATTCAAAGAAGTAATACGAACATTGAAGGAGGAAATTGACAGGTAATGCTAAATTATTTTGAAATGTGAAGCAACAAAATATGATTATTGGCAAAGAGTAGTGATAAATGGCCATGGGTTGATGGCCGTGAATTTCTTCTACACAAGGAAGAATGCTTGCATTAATGCTTGCATGCTTGTTCGTGGGACCGTCTGTAAAGGTAGCTGTGACTCTGGAACGAGGAACGGTACGGTGGGCGCAGTGACTGAGCGATTGGACTGCTGCGCTGTGTGTCGCGGGTTCGATTCCCGCACGGAACAAATATTTGTATGGTCTACAAGTAGTTGGTTCGGGTCTGGGTGTTTGTGTATGTGAGTTTCTATGTTTGTAAACGCAGCCACGACACAGGAGGAGATTCCTAGTGTGGGAAACGTTTTTTAAAATAAAAAAACGATGATTTCACACCAAAAAAAAAAGCAGAATACATTTGACTGTGACAATTTTTCATCATTCTCTATCTCTCCTCACCTCAAACCTAAAGCAACATACAATAGCCTTAATATTAGTTCGATCGTTGCCATTCTGAACAATAATAATGATCATAAGTGCTATGTCTCAGAGGTAAAAAGAGAGTGAGTTCTCCCATGCTCCCCTATACAATTTGATCCACAATTTAATTTTCCATCCACACATTTATTTCTAGCCTAACTACTATTAACCTCCTACTATTAATTTCAGGTTACGCCGCATCCAATCCCGTGAAGGAGCAAACCTAGAATATTTGAAAAACGTCGTAATGGCGTACCTTATGTCAACAGATTACGCAGGAAGGAAACACATGTTAAACGCTATAGCAGCTGTTTTACATTTCACTCCTAATGAAAAGAGTTTGGTTTCAAGCAACCTCTAGGGTACCTTTACGTAAGGTTTTATTTTCGATTGTTTTTGGAGAAATTGATGTGCTTCCAAAGTTATTACAGGTTGTTAAGTTTCTAAACCTTTAAAAGGGAAACGCATTACTATTTCATAACCTTTTTGGTGAAACTAGCAGACAATGGATATTTGATCGAGGGTAATTTTCTACAATGAATTCTATTGATTTACCCTATAGATAAATAATAATCGGTAGGTAGGTAATACAAAAGCGGTAATGTCTATCTATCTGTATCTATGTGTATCATTTATTCGGCACTTAAATTGTTCTACAAAGAGTTTCTGAATAGGTATTTGCATAACGATAATTATATGCGGTGTAGATTTTTTGTTTTTCAATTCGGATTTTGGAATTCAATTTCATGTTTCGCACAGCAACTTCCTTGCTTGTCAAAATTTAAATATTTGTTCTCTTTTGATTATGCAATTAGAAACTGCGTTAAACAGTGGAGCCCCGCGGGGCCCCGCGACGTTCTCCCGCACGATGCTGTCAGCAGTCATAGGCACGAGCTTGTACAGTCAGTAATGTTGAGAATTAGCAGGGGCGTAGCTACCGCCGTATCTGCCGTATCAATTATACGGGGCCCCCAAGGTGCATAAACAAAAATTAATAAAAACTTAATGATTTATTAAATAGACAAGTTATTTACTTTTACGCTATTTATTCGTCTAATCTATCTCTGGTGTTTTTATTATTATTATTTATATGTAATACTGTTTTAAGCACGACATTGTCTATTTAAAATCCCTGGAAGACCCATATTAATATCATTATTTCGATGCAAGTATTAAAATAACTCTAACTAATTCCGACCTGACTGATCGGTCGCATCTTGAATTTTTTTGATGACCTTTGGCCAATTATTTGTTTATATTTCGGCGTAGATACAGAAAAATGCATTTTTTTTCTTGAGTGATAAATCTTTACCTACCTAAAGGGTCCCCAAACAAATTTTTATACGGAGCCCCGCCAAGGCACGCTACGCCACTGAGAATTAGTACTGAACTAGCGACAGTACGTGAATTAAATATACCTTTTTAAATCTATACGTCTATACTAATATTATAAAGCTGAAGAGTTTGTTTGGTTGCACGCGCTGATCTCGGGAACTACTGGTGCGAATTGAAAAATTATTTTTGTGTTGGCTAAACAGCTAGTTACAGATAAACTTTATCGTAATTATTACAAAGATAAGGGCCTGCCCTATACAAATAAACTGAATGATTATCAAGTTACAAAATATAAAATAACTATTATAATTAAAACGATATCATAGTAAAATAGTTAAAAATAAGAATAGAAATTAAAACAATTATGTCTCTAGGATGAAAAGCGAATTATAACAATTTTGATAATTGTCTATTTTGGTAAGAGAATTATTATAACAGTATTATTTACTTACAAAATATACTGGAAACTATCACAATTTATATTCAACCACATAAAATAAGAGTTTCTAAGTTAAACAAAATGTGTAGTAGCACTGTGAACTATCAAAATGTTTATGTTTAAGTGTCAGTTCACACCGAGACGCGACGCGAAGCGACGTGACGCAACGATACTTCAAATGTGTATCTTTTCTTGTCATAAATAAGGTTAGATTTTGAGTCGCTATTAAAATGCAGCGCGGCGCCGCGCCGGGTTGTGACAGGTGTATCTTTTCGTGTACGAAATAGAGTTCGATTTTGAATAGCTCTATTGATATGTGCGCGCAGCGTCACGTTTCGGTCTGTGCCGACCCTAACATCTCTGATCAACACCACAGAATACTTAATAGTACTATAGGTACAGAATTACCACTCCCAAAAACAAATCAAACAAATGTAAAATCTATGTACGAGAGAATAAAGTACATTTTAACTGGCAGCCGTACCGCCCACCTACTTTTATAATAGCCTAAACTTCCCGTGCGCAAGCAAAAATGTACTGAATGGTTACGCGCGTGAGTTTATTTTTGTTTATCTGACGCCAACGACATTAAAAGGTTACTATGGGTCAAGCTCAATAGGGTTGCGACTTGCGAGTTTAGGCACAAATAGGTAGGTAGGTAGGTACCTATGCGTATTTTATGCATTTGTTAAATTACATTATTACCATAAATACCTATAATTTTCCTCTAGGAATACCTACGTATATCATTTTGGTTTCGTCATCGATTACTACATACCTACATTATCGATTGTTAGCACAGAATGTTAATAGTAGGTAGTACCTACGGCACCATACGGCACCTTACGTGAGGAATAATATGTTTAATAATATTATCTTTTCTACCTATTACTGTTATATTTTTGAACATTACATCTTACAAAAAAAAAGAATAATATTTAAAAGATTGTTATCGTCTGTGGCAAAATAGCCAGTCCTTATCATTTTGCACTCAATAGACCAGTTAAACTCAAAAGACCAATTACTATCGCATACTGTCACAGGCCCCGCGTTGCGGTTGCGTGTCTTTGTAGGTAGATAAAAAAGTCACGCAGCGAATTACGATCGCTGACCTTGAATGCGTAGTGCCAATTTGAACGTGCTTAAACAACAACGCAAACATCTTTCTACTTTCTACCGATCTTAATTCTTAGTACTCAGCTTAAGGTGAGTGAGAGTGATGTCAGGTTTGATATTGGTTCGTATTTTTATCTTGGTCGGTAGGCTCACCCCCCCCCCCCCCTACCTCATTTCCAAACTTGTAACCTACCTAATCAAGATCAGTTAAGCCCATACTTCACAAGCAGGTAGATATTTTTTTTGATCATTATTAAGTATGTACTATTTTTTTTCTTCATAATAATATTATTATTGTGTTATTAATTTCCCAAAAGCAAGAAACTTGTGCGTAACTAAACGTAACGTAACAAAAATATTAAGGAGACGGAGCGCGTGCGTAACGGGTGGCGCGTGGCAGCCGTAGTGAATGGGCCACGACATAATGGCCCCGCAACTACTTGCAGTTTTATGCCTACACCGCGGAGTGAGACAGGCCTGTCAACACACATGTCACTTTTCAGAATACGTGGTGATAATTCAGAAATTTCAAGTAATATTTGTCAGAATTTATTATTCTAATTCAGTCGACTGTGTGATGTTCGTGTTATGGTAGGATTCCACCAAAATATTGTGTGGCACATTTGTTCGCGCACTTCAGCAGTGCGCGTAAAAATGTGCCGCATACTATTTTGGTAGAATAAAAATAAGACTAAGATTGTATCGCGCTCAGCCTTTATGTCCGGCAAGGCTATGCAGCATTTATGTGTGCGAACATTTCCACTGAACTGAGTATATCAATGTGCGCGCACAAATAATGAGTCCACTGCTCTTGCGTGCTCGCACTAAAGTGAAAATGATGGTTCGCGTACAATTTGGTCGTGTTTCCTTGAGTGAGTCGATCAGCAGGGTTACTATGAGGTCTTAAAGCAAAAGTAATTCCAGTGTAAGAAAGAGACAGAACTATTTAAGTCGTTTAGCGCCATTGTTCCCACAGTGGAATGCTACTGCTAGATGTCATGGTAAGCTACCAGAGCGATCATTTGTGCCGCACATAGGAATTGCATCTATAGATGTACACTATTGTTTTGTTTTTGGAAATTATATGTGAATTCACTAACATTCCTGTTGTCTATTTCTAATAAATAAAATTTATACTACAGTGCATACGTGGTTTATTTATTACCTCAATTTTTTGTAAACTTGTTAGTAAAATTAGTGGTCCTCTACCAATGATTAGGGCTCCAGAGACAGGAACCTCCTGACAATGCGAGTCATATTGAAGAGTACCTTACCTAGTACCTAGCCTTGAACTTTGTTTATTTAATTTTTGAAGATACTTCATTCTGCTTTTAGCATACTGGAATCCATAATTCGAAAGGAGTTTTACAAGCGCCCTCTGTTGCATTACTCGCAACTAAATCGAGTTTCGGCAGCTGTTCGTGAAGAGTGTGTTGTCATTCTGAGAAGGGGCCTAAAAACTCCACTTAAATCGTAGAGATGGCGTTCAAAAAAGTTTTGATTCTTAAAATAAATAATGGGAGCAACGTTGAATGGGAGGTTTTAACTTTGTAATAGTATTCTCTCTCAGTAAAAATATCTTGATATTATTATATAGGTACCGATTATTTATTATATACCGCTTATTATTATATACCGGTGCGCCAGAGTCGTTACGCAGTGGGTGCCGGATGGGCGTCGCGTCGTTGACGAGGGAGGCCTAGAAAACGCTGGCGTGACTATCTATACGCACTCGTGAGGGATTGGCCGGAGAATTATCGACCTTTATTTTTTGATCCCTTAATAATGCAGAGTATTTGCTCGCATTTCACAAGCATTTTCCCGGTCCGTGACATTCGAATTCCTTCCGCGAAATATATCGCGAGGTGGTTTTCGGCCACTGTGCGCTGGTTTGCGGATGGCGAGTAATGAGTAGCTCGCCGTCTGGTCTAGAACTAGACTGACGGGGCCTATAGCCAAAAGTCTTGCTATTATTGCGGAAAAGCCGTGGCCTTGGTATACAAAGGACAATTCAAGGAATAGGGTGTTTTGTAGTCGTTCAAACACAGTCCTCTTCCGCTCCACTCGTAGGAATATTTTTGTTGATTTCCACCCCAAAGGGGGTTTTTAGGCTCGTATTATTTTACTAAGTAGAAACTAAAATTCCTAGTCTAACTACGGATTTTCTAAAGCTCCCAGTGCATTTCCTGACCTATCGGATGACGCAGGTCCTCAAAGGACACGGAAGTTTCGGGAGGTATCTGTGTCGGATAGGGAGGGAAGAAACGCCTGTGTGTCACCACGGCGAAGATCGCCCGGAGGACACAGTAGAGCATACGGTGCAGGACTGCCTCAGTTGGGCAGAGCACCGACGCGTCCTCACGGAGGCGATAGGCGGAGACCTCTCGCGCCCGGCATTGGTCGAGGCCATGCTGCGGGGCGAGACGGAGTGGGAAGCGGTCGCCTCCTTCTGCGAAGCAGTTATACTCGCGAAGGAGGAGGCGGGCCGCGCGAGGGAGAGGACAGCGTCCTCCCTCCGCCCCAGCCGCAGTGGTAGATGCCCACGGCGACGGTTGTCGCGGGACGATCTCCGGCCACCGTAGGCGCGGGCATGCAGGCGGCGAGTAAAGGGCAACTCGCTGTCCGACCATGGATCATGCCCGGGTCGACGGCGCGTTGTGTTCCACGCGCGCCTCAAAGAGCTGTCAGCAATCTGACGGGGCCCCCCTCTCGAGGGCCAAAGCCTGCCTGGGTCGCGGGACTCATTCCATTACCGTAACCCTGGAACGTAAAGGGCTAATGAAGGACACCGTGGATTTTAGTCAGTACAAGTCTGACAGTCCCTCCCGCCCTGCCCTGGGCGGGAGGACTCATTTGATGATTTTACCGTGTGGTCCTCTGCGGCCGGACCACAATTTAGTACTCAGATGCTATAGTTCGAAATAATACCTACCTAAAGTCTACTTTCATCGGAATATAAATATATTTTTAGTACCTCAAGAGATATCTTTTAAATTAACAATTCATGTGGTCCGGCCGCCAGGCAGTGCTCTCTGGCCGCGCCACCTCAAATCAAATAGAGTATAATGAACTATTAATAAACCAATATCCCGAAAAAATACTACCTAAAGAGTACCTTGCATACGACAAGTATGGTCCAATAAACCCCTTTAGATAAGGAGTTATTGGTGTTAGGGTGTGGTCCGGCTGGAAGGTATACTCTGCAGCACGTCAATTTTGCAATATTTAATAATTACTATCCGTAAATCAATTTATTTAATAGTACCTTTTCTCTACTCTCCGTTGATACTTTTTTCTCTCAAGAAAATATTCATTTTGATTAATTAATCTTTAAAGTATGTGGCGCGGCTAGGGAGGTTTACTTTTAGCAAATATAACGAAATATGCTTTATTTCTTTATGCCAACGGAAACTGCATATTAAGTACTTTGTAAAAAGACCTGGACTTTCATCTATAAACTTATATTTTTATTACCAACAATGACTTCGAAAAAGGCGCACTTTTTGGTTTTTGTTTACCTATTTACTTATTAAGAACAGGGAGTTAATTTGACGAAGTAAAAGAAAATTTTGGTTTCAAATAAACAACAAGCATTCAAGTAACAAATATATTAGTAATCACAATTTACATAATCAAATATTAACAATAAAAAATTGTTAATACAATAGGTTTTATAAATTGCGGATCTTTTTTTATCGTGGTAAAATCATCAAATGAGTCCTCCCAACCATGGCAGGGCGGCAGGGACGGTCAGACTCGTACTGACTTTAATCCACGGTATCCTTCAATAGCCCTTTGCGTTCCGGTTTTACGGTAATTCGTCAGTACCGCGACACCGCGACCCCGGCAGGCTTTGGCCCTCTAAAGGGGGGTTCCGTCATTATGCTGACACTCTTTGAGGCGCGCGTGGAACACAACACGCCGTCGAACTGGGCATGGTCCATGGTCGGACAGCGAGTCGCCCATTACTCGCCGCCCGCATGCCCGCGCCTACGTTGGCCGGAGATCGTCAAAAACTTCCAACGAAAATTGGTTTGGATGAGATACAGTTAGCAGTTTTTGAGATATAGTACATTTTCAAAAACCGCAAATATAACTTTGCCATTCATACAAACACTATGAAAAACAAAGTTATTTTTATTGTTTGTGTATATTACTTACTAATCTCAATATAATTATATCCCTAATCTATGCTTGTACTACGGAACCCTTCATGGGCGAGTCCAACTCACACTTGGCCGGTTTTTTTTTATTTTTATTATAGCTTGAATATATTTTTACTTCAGTAGTGTAGAGGTTTTACTGTGAGAACCAACCTCAAATACTTCCTGAAGTGCTAGAAAGCCGGTTGTGTAAACAAAGTTCAGTATGCAAAAAAACATCCCCCATCCCCCCATCCCCTAAAATGGGGAGATGGAAGTTTGAATGAGACTTTCACCAATTTTATGAATTAGGACATGAAAGTTTACACAGGACTGCAGACAGTAACTAAAAAACCTATTAATAAGTACTTACAAGAAAGAGAATGGGCTATGAAAACCGGCACTGCTGATGTACAAGAAATACAACACAATAAACACTGAAAAGACTGCTTAGCAACTTACAAAAGGAACTGAAATCCCACCAAAAACATTTCATGCAAAATGTTGCCAAGACGACCACATAAGGTTTGCCCTGTGAAAAAGATATCAGATCTCATGTAGAACCAAGCTTCTGAATCTACATGGCCATATCAGTAAAAATGTATGGCTTCGCCGTTTTGCTACCGTCGTGGAGGTGATGCGAATATTTAGTTTCTGAAGTAAGTAACGAAACAGCCAAGCCATACATTTTTACTGATATGTAGAATTTGTGAAGTTAGGATCGATAGAATTAGGCCATGTAGATTCAGAAGCTTGGTTCTACATGAGATCTGATATCTTTTTCACAGGGCAAACCTTATGTGGTCGTCTTGGCAACATTTTGCATGAAATGTTTTTGGTGGGATCATAATATTGCGATATTGATGGACTGGTTTTTTCTAAACCCTTTTTGTTCATCGGCTAGTATATTTTTATTTTCGAGAAAATTGTATAACCTGGAATGTACTCGTATTACTTTTTGTAGGATTTTGGAGAAAATTGGAATTAATGCTAGTGGTCGAGGGGGGGGGGGAGGTGGTAGTGGGGTTTTTGAGTAGTCTTGTCTCCTTTTTAAACAAAGGTAGAATAATAATTTTAAATTTATCCAGGAAGATTCCTGTTTCAAAGCATAAGTTTATTATATAAGCTAACTTTTTTATTACATGCGTCATAATGATTGTTATCGTATCCTGTACTTTTTGTATTTTTGAGCAATTGGATTGTTTTCAATACCTCTGGCGGTGTTGTTGGATTAAGAAAAATGGAGTCTTTGACTCGGTTTATTTGGTTTGTTAGTAGAGGTTTTTCGTTAGGGTCTGTAACAAATAAATCAATGTAGAAGTCGTTGAATGCATTACATATGTCATTGAGTTTTACAAGTTCTTTATTATTGTCAACACTGATTAACTTAATTTTTAATACGCGGTTATGGTACACTTTTCGTTTTTCATTGTTATTTCTTGTATAAAGGGTTAAACGCTTAAATCGTCAGTTACAATACCTTGTATGTATTAACAATTGTTAATATTTGATTATGTAAATATATTTGTTATTCGTATCCTTGTTGTTTATTTTAAACCGAAATTTTCATTTACTACGTCAAATTAACTCCCTGTTCTTAATAAGTAGATAGGTAAACAAAAACCAAAAAGTGCGCCTTTTTCGAAGTCATTGTTGGTAATAAAAATATAAGTTTATAGATGAAAGTCCAGGTCTTTTTACAAAGTACTTAATATGCAGTTTCCGTTGGCATAAAGAAATAAAGCATATTTCGTTATATTTGCTAAAAGTAAACCTCCCTAGCCGCGCCACATACTTTAAAGATTAATTAATCAAAATGAATATTTTCTTGAGAGAAAAAAGTATCAACGGAGAGTAGAGAAAAGGTACTATTAAATAAATTGATTTACGGATAGTAATTATTAAATATTGCAAAATTGACGTGCTGCAGAGTATACCTTCCAGCCGGACCACACCCTAACACCAATAACTCCTTATCTAAAGGGGTTTATTGGACCATACTTGTCGTATGCAAGGTACTCTTTAGGTAGTATTTTTTCGGGATATTGGTTTATTAATAGTTCATTATACTCTATTTGATTTGAGGTGGCGCGGCCAGAGAGCACTGCCTGGCGGCCGGACCACATGAATTGTTAATTTAAAAGATATCTCTTGAGGTACTAAAAATATATTTATATTCCGATGAAAGTAGACTTTAGGTAGGTATTATTTCGAACTATAGCATCTGAGTACTAAATTGTGGTCCGGCCGCAGAGGACCACACGATTTTACCACGCTAAAAAAAAAGCTCCCAGTGCAATATGAGCGTAAGATACAAACACCTCATGTTTTTACGATCGCACTTAGCGATCAGACCAAGCAATCGCTTGAATATTTTTGTACCTTGCAATGTAGATCCACGACCTACCCACATTCAGTAATGTAGCGGCTCAAACTTGACGGATAGTGGCTGTAAAAGTAGATAGTATGGATGTTACATTGACAAAAGATGAAAAACCGGCCAAGTGCGAGTCGGACTCGCCCATTAAGGGTTCCGTAGCAGCAACTAACATACTATAAAAGTTCTTTTAGTTGGTTGTAACTTTGAAAAGTAAATTGCGGTTTACGATTTATGACGTATATTACTCGATCTCGTTCAAACCAATTTTCGCTGGTAGTATGCATGGTAATGTACATCTCATATTATTATTTTTTTTAGATTTATCATTCTCTTACTTTAGAAGTTACAGACACACACACATTTTACCACTTTGGAAGTGTGTCTCGCGCAAACTGTTAAGTATAGAAAAAAAAATTAATAGTAACCTCAATATCATTTTTAAAGACCTATCCATAGATAGAGATACACCCCACGTATGGGTTTGGTGAAAAAAAAAAATTGAGTTTCAATAATTCTATATGGGGAACCGCCAAAATTTGTTTTTTATTATATTTTTGTGTGAAAATCCTAATGCGGTTCACACAATACATCTACTTACCAAGTTTCAACAGGATAGCTGTACTGTTCCGGTAGCAGTGGACTGTGGGGAATGTTGCTAGGCTGCTGGTAGGGCAGGAGGGCTTCAGTATTTGGTGAAGTAAAAATCTGGAGTAACAGACACGTCCATTTATTGCACAGTTCGTGGTTGGAAGAGAGCGAAATACAATGGTTTCCACAGATAATATAAACGTCAAATATACATTGAAAATGTTGATGTTGGTGTTGCCAACATGCTGCGGCCTGCATAAGGCTATTTATATAAAGTTATTTGAATTTAAACCTTGAATTTTATTACATAGTTACCTACTAATTTAACAAACTAAAGACAAATTAATTTAGCAAGACTATTTACCTATTTAGGCACTTTTTTATTACTGTGCAACTATGGATCTTACAATTAAACTTACAGAAAGTATGAGTTACTGAAACTATTAACATTAAAGAGTTATTACTGCTATAAGACACAATATGACATTTAAATATTGGTGATATAATAAACTCTGATGAAAAAACTGTTACAAACATCATTAATTACCTACTACATAAATTACATATAGTAATAAGAGTTTTCCTATTTTTAGAAGTTAGTTAATAACATGCGCTTACATCTATTTATGCTAATTATCTAGTCAACTTATAACTATGGACTAAATGTATCAGTCTGTTTGATCTATAGGTAAAACACTAACTTTAGTTATGGAACGTACATGAGTTTTTCCATTAGGAGTTTTTACCTCCACAGCTCTAACTTTCCCATCATGACCTGGAAATACATTTGTTATTCTTGCCATGGGCCAAGATAAGGGAGGGATATTATCCTCTCTAAGTATAACCAGACTACCAATTTTAATATTACACATACTATCTAACCACTTAGGCCTATTTTGCAATTAATTCAAATACTGTTTATGCCACATTTTCCAGAATGATTGTTTTAAGTTGGTACATTGTTGCCAAAATGAAAGTCTATTATGAGGAATGTTAACAATATCTGGTTCTGGATACATAGTTAAAGATTCACCTATTATAAAATGAGCCGGCGTAAGATAACTAAAATCATTTATGTCTGATGCAGACACTGGCAAAAGAGGGCGTGAATTCAACACGGCTTCTATCTCAGTTAAAACAGTATTGAGTTGCTCGTACGTTAAAATGTTATTTTGTAAAATCCTTTTTAAATGGTACTTTGTACTCTTAACTGCAGCCTCCCAAAGACCTCCAAATGTAGGTGAATAGCTTGGAATGAAGTTAAAATTAATGCCTTGTTGAGCTGCATATTCATGAACCTTGCTCTGGTGGTCCTTGGAAGCCTGCAAGTCATGAAGCTCAACCAATTGGTTCCTTGCGCCTTTAAATGTACTAGCGTTGTCACAGTGGATTTCAGTGGGCAAACCGCGTCTTGATATAAGCCTTCGTAAACATGCAAGGAAAGTGTTGGTAGTTAGATCTGAAGCCAATTCCAAGTGAATAGCTTTTGTCGTAAAGCAGACGAAAACGCAGATGTAACCTTTACCTATTATTGCTCGCCTCACACGCGAGTTTTTTACGTTGATTGGCCCAGCGAAATCGACACCGACTTTCTTAAAAGGACGGCTGGTTGCAATCACTCTGTCGGCAGGCAAGGATCCCATTAGTTGTCTCGACGCATGAGCCTTTTGTCGGAAACAAACTATACATTGGTGAGTGATTTTCTTTATAACTCTTAGCGCATCAATTATCCAAAATCTTTGATTTAAGTTTGACAACAACAGTTTAGGTCCAGCATGAAGAAGTCTTTCATGCTCCTTTCTTATAATAAGATATGTAATCTGAGAACCTTTAGGTAATAATACAGGATGTTTTTGCTCAAATGGAATATTGGCATAATGAAGTCTGCCACCTACTCTTAACAAACCTCGCTCATCCAAAAAGGGGTGCAGGCTCTTTAGACTACCCTTTATACTTGAATTATTTATTATTAAATAATTTACTATTTCCTTTTTATAATGAATTTGTTGCTCATGTTTGATTGTCAACATTAAGGAATGCTTTAGTTCAGTGCTAGTTAAATAGGGATGACTAATTTTGCTATTTTTTGATTTAACATTGTTATAAAACCTGAAAATGTATGCTAATACTCTAGTCATTTTATTAATATCAGAAATGTTGTACAATTTATCAAAGGTGTCGTTGACCTCCTGAGAAGCTGACGCCTGATCGCTGGAGATTGTTGAACAAGATTTCATCTCAGGTACATCAAGAGATGGGCTGAAATTGGGAGCAAAGGAGTACATGCCGTCATGCAGGAACTGTGGACCATGCCACCACATATCGCAGCTACTTAAATCTTGAGGATTGACACCTCTGCTGATGAGGTCGGCAGGGTTGTCCCGCGTGTCGACATATCTCCATGTCCAGTCAGCTGTTAGCTGGTTAATCACATTTACTCTGTTTGCGACATAAGCTTTCAAGTTAATTGGATCTTTGCTTATCCAAGCTAGAACAATTTGCGAATCCGAGAATAAATAAACACCGTGAATATTAATTTTAAGCATAAGTGTGCTGTGAACCCTTGCTATTAATTTTGAAAGCAATAGCGCTGCATTTAGCTCAAGCCGTGGCACGGTCAGACTCTTATTATTTAGCGGATTAATTCTTGATTTCGAACAGAGCAAATATTGATTAACTTTACCTGATTTATCGAGTATCCTTAAGTATATACAGCATCCATACGCAGTTGAGCTGGAGGCATCTGCAAAGCCAATTAATTGTACAGTGTCTGAATCCATAACTTGAACATTTCTTTTTAAAGAAATTGTGCCCATGGAAGCTAAGCTGTGCACAAACTGAAGCCATTCTTGTGTTATGCTTTCAGGGGGGGGGAGCTGTCCAATTTACTTTGCTCAACCATAGTTTCTGCATAATAACCTTTGCTTTTACAATGATGGGACTTATAAATCCCATAGGATCATAAAACCTACCTATGTAACTTAATATCTGTTGCTTGTTAATCTCATTGCAGTCATATGGGTGTGGGTTACTTATTTTGAACTGATCCTCATTCATGTTTATGAGAAGCCCTAAAGCTTTAAGATTATAATTTTCCTTTTGCAAATCCACACTATCAAAATGTTGGTCACTTGCAGGAATGTCAGTCAATATACGAGCGTCATTGGAAGCCCACTTGTGTGTTTGAAACTTGCCTAAACTAAGCAAATCGCGCAATTGACTTTTTGCTTTAAGGATTGTTTGCAGGTTATGGTGTGAATAGATGACGTCATCAACATAAGTTGAATTTTTTAATATTGCTGAAGCTAGAGGAAATTGTTGCTCATACATGCAAGCAAGTTCATTCAAGCAAGCCGTAGCTAAATATGTCGAGCTTTTTAAACCATATGTAACGGTATCTAGCCTAATACATTTGACACTCTCATTGGGGTGATCTCGCCACAATATATTTTGCAATGAGGTGTATTCAGAGCTGACTTGAACATTTCTGAACATGCGCCTTATGTCAGTTGTGAATGTGTATTGGCCAAACCTAAATAACATGATGATGTCAAACAGATCTCTTTGGACTGAAGGCCCATTCAGCATTAAGTCATTTAAAGATACCTTTTTGTTTGTTTTCATTGAGCCGTCGAATACTGTTCGCAGTTTTGTGGTTTTACTTTCCTGTTTAATGACTGCGTGGTGTGGTAAGAAATAAATTGCATCTCTACTAAAATGATATGAATCTATGTCTACGTAGTGACCATGGCCTAAAGCTATGTATTCATGAATAAACTTTTGATATTCAATGAAAAGGGAAGAATTTTTGTGTAATTTCTTTTCTAAATTCAAAAACCTTTTCAATGCAAGATAGAATGAATCACCTAGTGTGTCATTTACTTCTGATACAGGTAATTTTAAGGGTAAAACGACTTGAAATTGATTGTTTTCTAACTGAACAGTACTTTTAAAAATGTTTTCGCAAAGCAGATGCTCTGAGGTTTGCTCGTTGAAAACTTCAGGCACACTTTCTGTTTTCCAGAAATTACTTAATGTTTCACTGAGGTCTGATGTACAATCAATACATTTCAATGTTACCTTATTGCAGACCTGAGATTGGCACTGCTTTGGCAAACCTCCAGCAATGATGTGCCCGAACTGGGTGTTGATGATGCATGGCTCATGAGAGCTGTTGTGCAGCGCTGACTGCTCCTTCATCACAGGAACAGGCTTCTCCAGCGGCATCAGCACCTGAAAAAATACATCAGCACCCAATAGTACTTGAATCTCACTTGGCATATAAAAATGATCATCTGCCAATATTGTGCCTGTAGGTATATTGAACTCTGAAATGTTTAATTTAGTCTGCGGTAATTTGCACGTTATTTTGTCTACTACTTGGCAAGTAACTGTAGATTTGAACGTGGAATTTAATGAATATATCTCTATAGGTAAACAAAACCTTATTGTACTTTTGATATTGGTAATGCCAATGATGTTTGTGTCAATTTGCTTTGGTTCCAAACCTAGAACTTGCACAAGTGAACTTGTGACAAATGACAGTTGCGACCCACTGTCAAGCAGAGCCTTGACTTGCAGCTCTGATCCATTATGGGCAACAATTTTGATTTTTGCTGTGGGAAGAAGTACATCATTAGTAGTATTGCCTGTCAATGATGTGACAGGAAGTGCATTTGCAGCAGGATCGTGATGCAATAGAGTGTTGTGCTCTTGCTTGCACTCTTTGCATCGGAAATGAAATTTACATTTGCCTGAATGCGCACCTAAACATATTTTGCAAAGTTTATTACTTGTTGCAAATTGCACTCTCTCATGAGTGGATAGTAAATTAAACTTTTTACAATTAAATAATTTGTGATCTGTTACCTTGCAGTACAGGCATGAAGACTGCTTTTCAGCTGCAACGTTGTTGACCACTTTAGGTCCCTGTAGCCGTGGTCCACGCTCTTGATCTACACTCTCCAGCGCAAGCGCCCGCCTCTCAATATATTCTAGGAAGTCAGCCAGAACTGGTTTGGTAGGTTTCTTCCGTTCCAGCTGGTAGGCTTGCGAGGTGTACAAATCTAGTTTGCGATAAAGAATGCACAACACTATAGGATCCCAATATTTAACACTAGGTTCAATGTTCTCTAATGCGGCTAATTGTTGCTTTACATCAGACAGAAAGTTTCTCAGATTACTACCTGTAGATTTAGCTATTGGTTTCATATCTATAAGAAAATTTATGTGGTCATTTATTATTTTTTCTTCATTATTATACCTATCGTTTAATATTTTCAATGCTTGACTATAACTATCACTGACCAATGGTAAGTTTTTTATCAAGTCATACGGTTCCCCTCTAACAAAACTCCTAAGATAATACATCTTTTGCACAGCGTCTAGCGATTTATTGTCGTTAATCATTGAAGTAAAAACATTGATAAATGGTATGTAGTCGCTGAACTTACCCGTGAATGTTTGAATTTGCACCTCTGGCAGTTTTATTCTTGCGAGCGCAGTGGCAGAATTATTGGAGTGTGAGGAACCGGAATTTTCCAACATTTTAATTTGTTTATCCAAAATCCCAATGATGTGAAAGTAATTTGTCTCAATTTCGTTTACATCTTCTTTGTCCTCGGGGTGAAGACATAAAATTGACTTGTTAGCTTCTTCGTAATCGTTGAATACCTGATGTGCCCGTATTCTCTTGTTCACAAGCTCTTCGATCGAGGCTGAACCGACGCCCTTGTTGTCACTAGCATAATTATACAACCGCGTGAGTGACGCTTTTAAATAGCCTCTTGAAGCCATGAGGCGCTTTAAATCTGGTTCTGCCATTGCACTCGCAAACACTTGAAACTAACACAATTATTTGCAGTAATTACGATTATTATCAATAACTTATATTAACTTAATAGCTGCTTAACTTATTTAAGGTAAAATAGAAGTTAGAAGCTAACAAACACTCGTAAAACAGTATGGCTGCTCGAAAATACACGTAGGTCGTAGACATAAACTCGTTGCGTCGCACGCTGTCGCCAACCAATCGCCTTGCACTTGCCGCGTCGTGATTCGCCGGAACGTCTTGCTGCCGCGATTGAACGAATCACCCTTCCCGTTCTCACGCGCAGGTAATCTTAGCGCTGTCTCACTCGCACTTGCCCGCGCAAAACGAAAATAGACGAAGTGTGCACGATGTCCTCACGAATATAAATGTTGCATCCTCAGAACAATAACTAAAGCATAGAAGGAAGCTAAATTTGACTAATATAGTCGTCTTTGTTTTCTTATACACTCATAACAGCATTAGAGAGAGACAGATGTAGGTTGCTCAAAATGCAAATCGTCACAAAGTAAACGTCAATTTGGATACCTTGGCTACCTTTATAGTGCTAAGTTTAAAAGCTACTTAACGTCTCAGGTTTTTATCTATGACTTTGTTCATCGCATTTTTTCGTATATTGCTTATGGGCGCATGCCAGTTGAAGTGATTCGTTGGTTTTACGTATTTTTGTAAAAATAGTACAAAAATAACAGTGATTTAGTGTAAATCGCAAAGCTTAAAGATTAAATAATGTCCTGCATTATAGTGGGATGTAAATCTCATTCATCCCGCAAAGAAAATGATGCGGAAATCATACGCTCCCATCGGTAAGTAATCAAATATGGTCATTTTGTCAGTTTTTCATTCTCATTTTATGTTATTTTGGCATTATTTCAAATTATTTGAGCTAAGTGTACACGGTAGTGTTTTGAAATCAATATTTTATGCAATTAAATAGTTCGATTATATGGAAATTATAAATTTTAAGTCGACATATAAATTTTTGCAATAGTGCTTGCAAAAACAAACTATCGAAGGATTAAATATTTAAGAGTTATTATAAAACCTACGGTCTTGTGAGCGAATCGTACGTATGAGTAATGAAATGATAGTGTCAAAAATCCGTGTGGCTCATGGTGTAATAATTTAAAAAAAATGTGTGGCTATATTTTTTTTGTCACTTTCAGATTTCGGTCCGAAGTTGATATGAGGCAAAAATGGATCAACGCTATTACAGTTAACAACTGCGAATCGTTCAGGGCCAATCGCTCTTTTAATATTATTTACGCGTTTTCTTTGTAATTTCATTTTTTTAATAATTTATGCTGTTTATAAATAAACATGTTGGTCAGACAGAAGTGAGTTCTTTATTTCACCTTAGCATATTTAGATTTATTGGCATGGAGCGATACCTTTTTTTTTTTGCCTGGTATAATCATCAAATGAGTCCTCCCACCCCGGGCAGGGCGGAAGGGACTGTCAGACTCATACTGACTAAAATCCACGGTGTCCTTCAATAGCCCTTTGTGTTCCGGGGTCAAGGTAATGAGATAAGTCCCGCGACCAATGGAGCGATACCATAAACTAAGAAGTCGATATCGGTACCTATTTATTTAATGCATAGTCACATCACTAGCTAATACTCTTTTGTCTATGACAGCGTACGCTTCAAATGTCGTAGAGCGCCTTCTATGCTTTAGTTATTGTTCTGAGGTTGCATCACCCAACCTTCATGTGTGTGAAGAAAAAATGTCCGCCATAGAAATCTTGCTCCGACTTCACAAATCGCAAATTCTGTTGCCTCCTCCTCTTCAAAATCCAGAAGGACCATGTACTGTTCCGGTAGCAGTGGACTGTGGGGAATGTTGCTAGGCTGCTGGTAGGGCAGGAGGGCTTCAGTATTTGGTGAAGTAAAAATCTGGAGTAACAGACACGTCCATTTATTGCACAGTTCGTGGTTGGAAGAGAGCGAAATACAATGGTTTCCACAGATAATATAAACGTCAAATATACATTGAAAATGTTGATGTTGGTGTTGCCAACAATAGCTCTTATACTTTCAAAGAAAAGTGGCTGTGACATACGGACGGACGGACATGACGAATCTTAAGGGTTCCGTTTTTTGCCATTTAGCTACGGAACCCTAAAAAGGGGGCTTCGGAAGACCTAGAATTCATCAATTGAGTCTATCTACCCTGGGTAGAGCGGAACGAATTGTCAGACTCCTACTAACCAAACCCTGTTGTTTCGTTTGCCCTTTCGTTTCGGCCATGGTATACAGTCGTTGGTATACAGCTTGGACAGTCCGACCCTGGACAGAACACCTGCTGACACTCCTATCAGCAACAATAACGGCTTCATCCGTATACAGTTTGGTAGTTGCCAGAATTGCAGGGGTAGCAGGGAGAATGTTTAAACGAGTTATCGCGGCCCTGGAAAGGATAGGGCAATTGAACGAAAACGGTGGGTTTTAATGACCGTTTTCCTAAAGCGGGAGGATTCATTTGATAAAAGAAAACCATTTACCAATCCGAACTGCATGGGGCCCACCAGATGGAAAAACTACTCCCCACCAGTAGGAGCGGCCTGTGTCTCTTTGTAGGAATGTTATTTTTTAATCTTATACCACAACTAGGCAAAGATCAGCCCAGGGCCGCGCCGACCCCTTGCAGCGCTTGTGTGCAAAACCTATGTAGCGCCTGTGTGCAAAACCTTTGAAGCGCCTTTTATGTTGTCGTCTTTCAATTTTTTTTTCATAAATTCAAATTTTTTGCTGAAATATTTTCATCAATTTTATCAATTTATCAGTTTTCCGCCAGTACGCGCCGGACTCGCGACTCCTCTAGCTAATACCCATTTCGATAGAATGTTTGTAATCGTTCTGGGGAATCCCCGTCGGTTCGCATCTGGTTACGTTTATAAACTAATGGCCTTTGTAATAAAATACATAGATTAATATACTAATAATAATAGTCGGCTATCATAACGAGTGTGGCGCGGCCGGCGGTTATTTTGATTTTAAAGCAGAGCTCTATTCATGTATACAAAACAAAACCCAAAATATAAACAGTGGTTCAATTCAAATAGTTTAGATAAGTAGGTATCGTCTTGGGAGACTTGTATCTACTTACTTATCGATACTCAAGTATTAATATATTATGTTGTAATGTGACAAAAATAATTTCAACAATTGGCACTGGTCATCCGGCGCCTCTGTAGCCCTGGCGCCTGTGTGCGCCGCACACTTCGCACATAGGAGCGGCGCGGCCCTGGATCAGCCCCCCTAGCCATTAGATAGAGAATAAACACAACGGTAGTCTACAATAGATTTTCAACTTAATACTCGTACTTAGGTACCTACTTTGTGCGCTGAAATCTGAAATTTCAAATACATTTTTAGCAAACTAGCTAGTTGATACTACTTTTGTTCGAAAACTACCTAATCTTCGTCAACGCTGTCAGAACTAAACCACACAAACATTTCATTTCATTAAAAAGTATTAGAGAACAGAGTACTTGGTGTAGAAGCGTCTCAGACGATACTGCTCATCCATCATCGCTCTTTTGTAGGTGACATCCATGTAGGGCGACCAGCAGTAAGACGAGTATCCAGTAAACGTCTGTTGAAAATTAAGATAAATATTAATTTAGATATTTATTATTATATCAGGCTGCATGGACGATATCTTTATTTGCCTTCTCACAAAGGTAAAGAAGAAAAAAATATAGGTATACCATAAACGAAAAGGCGCGTTGTTAAATTTAAAAAAGGAAACATAATTTTCGTAATGGATTTGTGCTGCTAAACCACAAAATACTTGCCATAGTGCTATCATCATCATCATCAGCCTGTAATGTTCCCACTGCTGGGACACAGGCCTCCTCGCTGTGAGAGGGAGTGGGCCATAATCCACCACGCGGGCCCAGTGCTAATAATAATTCATCATCATCATCATCATCATCTCAGCCATAGGACGTCCACTGCTGAACATAGGCCTCCCCTTTAGATCTCCACATATACCGGTTGGAAGCGACCTGCATCCAGCGTCTTCCGGCGACCTTTATAAGGTCGTCTGTCCACCTCGTTGGTGGACGTCCTACGCTGCGCTTGCTAGTCCGTGGTCTCCACTCTAGCACTTTTCGACCCCATCGGCCATCTGCTCTGCGAGCAATATGGCCTGCCCATTGCCACTTCAGCTTGCTAATCCGGTGGGCTATATCGGTGACTTTACATAGTTCGTCTACGGATCTCCTCATTTCGGATTCGAAATGAGGAGATCCGTGCTAAAATTAAAAGTTCTTAATTGACTGATAATTACAGAATTTTTAAATTTCGAACTGTGAATGTTAGCTTGAGCTGCTTCGTTGCATTATTGTGAGCAATTCAAGCACTACGGTACGGTCATAATATTTTTATCTAATAATTACAGTATTCTTATTAATAACAGTTGGAATGCCAATGATACCTCGGTCACACACAGCGACTAAACGGTGCGAATGGGCTATTCGTAGCGAATACTCGCCGCGGTTTGAATTAAGCATGTCATATTTTACTCGCAGCTAGGGACACGATATCGCAACCGTAAGTAGCGATATCGATATAGTATCGGTATCGAAACAAAAGTATCAAATTAGTAATAGCATCGAAACGAAAGTATCGATATGAGTAAGTATCGAATGAATTAGGAGTTTCCCTACTACTTTTTTTTACGTAGTAAAATCATCAAATGAGTCCTCCCACCCCGGGCAGGGCGGGAGGGACTGTCAGACTTGTACTGACTAAAATCCACGGTGTCCTTCAATAGCCCTTTACGTTCCAGGGTCATGGTAATTTGATAAGTTCCGCGACCCCGGCAGGCTTTGGCACTCTAAAGGGGGGGGGGGGGGGCCGTCATCATGCTGACGCTCTTTGAGGCGCGCGTGGAACACAACGCGCCGTCGACCCGGGCATGGTCCATGGTCGGACAGCGAGTCGCCTATTACTCGCCGCACGCATGCCCGCGCTATAGTTTCTCTACTACTTTAAATTAATTCACAGCCACATGATCCACAACAGAGATGATCATGAATGTGACTTGTTGTGATTTATTAACGGACCACAATTAAAATAAAATAACAAACAATTTAGATATTACAAAAAAAGGTTTGATAGGTACAAAAATAAAAGCTATGTACAGCTATCTTAATCATATCTGACAGTACACTGAACACAAGAGTGAGTGAAACAAAAACACCGCACAGTTCTTATTATTTTCGAATGAGTCACGAGTTAAAATGTCAAGTGGTTCTACTTGGTTGGAATAATGCTACTAAATTAAAAGTACGTACTGCGCGATGATCTTTTTCGTAAAGTTAGACCAACTGAAAATAGTATACGTCTTATGCCGACCATACACGGTACCATTATACTTGTGCAAATCAAGACTTGCCCAAACACAGGACAGTGACTATGTTAGAAATTTGTACAAGTATACTGTAACGTGTGTGGCCGGCATTAGTGTGGACGGTTTAGTGAATTTGTGTGTGTGTTGAACATCACTTTTACAACACACGCATATAGAAAACTATTGGCAACGTTATAAATCCCGAATGTTGAGATGTATAATTATGCATCCCTTTCTTACGCCTTCACAATGCACAGAGACAAAAACAGTCTGTTGCTATTTTAGTTATTATTCTGAGGTTCAGAATACCTATCTACGAGTAAGTCCGTTAAGCTGATGCGTTAAATTGGTATTTATGAGTTAGTTGTTATTTTTTTTTTTTTTATGGAATCGATACTTAATGCTTAGTACTGATATTAGTACTAGTATCGAAAGAAAGTATCGAATATCTGAATACTAGTATCGAATCAAAAAGTAGCGATATGAGTAAAGTATCGGATTCGATATCGTGTCCCTACTCGCAGCTTGAGCGTCAAGGTCGCAGGACTTACCCGGTCGCAGGACTTACGAATTACCGTGACCCGGGAACGTAAAGGGCTATTGAAGGACACCGTGGATTTAAGTCAGACGAGTCTGACAGTCCCTCCCGCTCTGCTCTGGGTTGAGGACTCATTTGATGATTTTAACACGATAAAAAAATCTAAAAACTGAATTCTTGGTCTCCCTAAGAAACACGAAGCATTTTGCGGGCTCCGCGCGGTCATATCGATTGTATTCCAACTCTTTTGTCCCGCGAACATTTGCTAATGGACTTGGCGACTTGATTAATACATTGCTATCTTACATCCTTTGTTCCTTAATTAGTAGGTACCTACTTCACTTGGTAGATTTTTAGCAAATTTCGAAAGGTCGCCGGACGTCCCAACTGAAGTTGTTCGACCTAAATTCAACTGTCTGAACGTGTTAAGGGTATGAAAAATCTGTAAAAAATGTTTTAAGTTAAACTGTTCTAAAGATAAAAACGTGGTCTGCATTAAAAAATATGTTTCAAAGTCTACCAGATATATTTTAAATGCGCCCCACGTTTTTTTTTAAAGTCGTAACCGAAAAGATCTTTTGCTTCTTTTTTGTACAGCTTCATAAGAATCGGTTGACTAGAAGTGGCTGAAAAGTCTTCCGTAACATTGAAAAAAGCAGGGTTAAGCTAAATAAAACCGCTGATTATAGAATTCCAACCAATTTCTAACTAGGTACCTATTTACAGCAAACGTTTAATAAAATCAAAATTTGAAAGTAAGAGACCGCTTAGAACACAAGTCACTAATCCGTATAGCGCTAAAAGTGTTTAAGGGCGCATAACCAGAAAGTTGGCAACGTCGCAAATAGCTGTCAAATATTTACAAGTTTTAATTAATTTGGTAAATTTACTGTATGAAAATAAGAAATATGGCTCTGTGGTGCACTCAAAAATTGAGTAGGAAATGCAATAATTAATATCGTAACACCGAATATATAGTTTTAGATGTAAAAAAAGTATTTGGAAACTTTCCAAATGCTTTTTTTACACCTGAAACGGTTACAACATCAAATTCAGTGTTTTAATTGCATTTCTATATCAATGTTCTAGTGCACTACAGAGAGATATTTCTTATTTCCATACAGTAACATTGCTAAATTAATTAAAGCTTGTTAATATTTGACAACTATTTGCGACGTTGCCAACTTTCAGAATAAGCGCTCTTAAGGACCCATATCTGACGGAACATCCGTCGCGTGTTGTCGGTCGCGGAACGCCAGAGCAGACAAGTGCCTATGGAAAAACAATTCACCGTTGACACTCAAACCACTCAACGGATGATCCGTTTGTGCGTCAAGTGTGAACGGTCAAGTGTTTTCTATACATTTGTCTGTTCTGGCGTTCCGCGACCGATGATCCGCGACGGATGTTCCGTCAGATATGAACCCACCCTAAAAATTAAACAAAATAATATTATTTCAGTCAATCTTTTGAAGATGATGGAGACAAAATATTGTTTTACGGGTTGCGACGCAATCCTAATCTTTTTGCTGAAAGTAAGTTTAAATAATTTTTATTGCTATACCTACGACTAGTCAAAAACTTACTTACTTTATTTTGTATGCCTTACATTTTCATGGCAGCACCTAGTCACTTTTGTGCCTTACACAAAACTATATTATGTATTCAGTTGCCTCGCCGTCTTTCCCATAACGTTTGTGACTCTTTGTGTTGCCTTCCTCGGATAATCCTTTAGAAGGTCTAGCTTTTCTTACGTCGTGTCACGTTGGAACCTAAGCCTGGCTTGACGACGACACTCATCCGTAGGCACCTTGTTTATTTGTTAGGGTTTTAGACCAAATTCGCTAAAACGTTGAAGTAAAAAAAAACCCTGAAAAAATAGTTTTATGTTGGTAGTATGAGTGTAACTACTTAATAAATAAAATATCTGTAAGCAAGTAAAAAAGTGAAGTTCGCCTTTCTGTTGAAATCATGATAGAATTCTTCGTAGCCCGTCAGTTAGATATTATCAAAAAATATTTAACCCGTATTTTTTTACGTAAACCAAACTTGACAAAGACACTACGTTTTTAAAATTGGTAATACTTTACAATCAATTACACATTTTACTGGGTTCTGAGGCCCGCTCTCGAGTTTTGATGTGTTTATTATTTCGAATGTAAAAAAAACATGTGTCCATTATTCTTCAAAACTATAACTGACGAACTAATCAGATTTACAATTTATTGATGCTGTCTACATGCTTATCGTATTGGAATTGGCTTCCAATATAACTGGATACATTTGTTACCACTATATGAATTTGTCATCGTCATCATATCAGCTTATAACGTCCACTGCTGAACAAACGCCTCCCCCATAGATTTTTAATAGGACCAGTTTTAAGCAGCTCGCATCCAGCGCGATCCTGTGGTTTCATCAGATCGTCTTTCCACCTTGAATTTGTATAAACATAAATAAAAAATTCTAAACTTCTAATAAAAAAATGATCGATCCATTTCCCAATATAAAAGGCAGGGAAGTATTTCCAGTGTCCCCTGGGCCCCTGCCTATCCGGGCGGCACAAAAATGTATTTTCCGTTCACGAGGTTACTTCCTTGGAGCACACTGGATGGTCTGCTGAGATTTCAATGAGGAAATGACGGGTTTTTTAGCGTTTTGTTGTGGCATATATAATTTATGTTGTATTTCCTTTTACACAAGAAATAATCCATACGTCATCTTTCCAATAATAACGAATTACATTACATACTTTTTGTGGGGTGAAATTTAATAAATTGATGGTATTAAGTGTCTATTTTTATTATAATGAATCAAGAAGTCTTAATTTTTTTTTTCGCCAAAAGTGGAGCTAGGTATATAATTATTATGAAAGAGAAGATTTACGTAGATAAAAACAGCATTACGTTGACAAAACAGTTGAAGAAGCCTGATCTACAGGCCGCTCGTTATCCGTGAATTTAATATTATTGTGTAAAAGATTTATGTATCGTTTGAATTTATACAGGTATCTAATTACCTATATCACGAATATTATTTATTCTTCTCTTCCATTAACTACGTTTAAAATAATACCCGAAATGAAAACTAAACATAAAACCACCTAGAACGTTATAACCTCCATGCCGTCTCACAGTTGCGCGCAAACCTAGACGTCTGAGATAAAAGCGACAACGTAATAAAATTGTCTGTCTGTCCGCGACACTTTTATTCTTTTATTATCATAATATTGTTATAGAAACTGAAACAGTTGTGCTTTTCGCAGCATTACAGCTTCGCTGAAGTACAATTTCCTTGTTGGGTAGAGCTGGCACACTGGTAACGACCCTGAAAGTTGGGAATTTAACCCAGTAAGGCATTTGATATTTATGTAATTTATTTTTTCATCTTTATTCTTAAAACGGTGGTGATCTCTTATCTTGAATCGTTGAAAATCGGCAACAGTAGTTGTCCGTCATTTTGCTGAACCCAATGTTATCTTTATTTCTAGCTTAGATTGATATTTCATGTACTTTTAGCAATTTCATTATGTCTTCAGGAAACTGATATTTCACACAAAGGAAGAAAATACGAAGACGTGTCTTCAGAGTAGCTTCCAAAAAAGAAACAAAATTTTAAATTAGCTATGCTTATTTGCAACCCAAATGCTGTATACCCCAGACAAACCCAAATGTTTCACTTAGTTGCACCTAAAACAAATATGACAACACACAGCTCTTTCCGTCGCCTGCGTACTGAGTCTCTCTAATTAAAATTAAACTTTGTTAGACTTATATGTTTGTATATTAGGGTCGAGTAGCCTAAGTTGGACCGGTTCGTAATTTGTACCACGTCAAAATCTACCAAACCATAATGTTTAGTTTTTAATTAGCAACATTAAAAAGCAGTGCTTACCAACATTACGCAATGGCAGACATTTTGGATGCAATGACTTATCAAAGTGCAGTGTAGTAAACAAAAATAATTATTACGGCGTCGTGATCTTATTTTATGGCTGTTTACCTAAGGATTTGTTGTCGCAACGGTAAGTACAAAGAAATTATTATGTATGTTTTTGGAAAGTATGCATATTAGTCTATTTTTTGAGAATATAGTTTTATATTTAGCTTCCCGAGGTTATGATACCGGCTCGTATAAAAATAAAACTTGGTGGATGCCTAATTTGTACCGGGTAGGGTAATCCTAAAATGTACCGGTACAATTTAGGTGTATGATGGTCCTCCAACACGTTTGTTAACTAGATTGAAATATTTTCAGATGTCTGGAGAGAATAAAAAGTATTATGGACGCAAGATGCAAGCAAATGGTTTCACGAAACATGCGGAGACAACCCTGATATTTGTATAAAATGCTGAAAAAAGAAAAGAGTTGACTAACCTTTTCTTTTCAAAATGACTCTTGTCTTTTCTTATCTCAAACTTTATAAACAATTATTAAGAATTATAAAGATGTACAAGTATGTTCCTATATTCAAATCACAAGGCTGATTTTAGTTCATAATTAAAATTAAAGGAAATAAGAGGAACCTTAACTATTATTATTACACAAAAGTGTTATTTTATTCTTGTTGTTGATTCAAACTTTATTTTCAGTACATAAGTTTATTATTAATATTAAAACTTTATGGTTAATAATTTTTATATAGATATATAAAGGAAAGGCTGCTTTTAGTTAATAAGAAACATTTGAATGTCGAAGTACAATTTAGGATACCTATGGTACAATTAAGGAAACCGGTTTCCTAAATTGTACTTTCCAAGACTTTTTTTAAAACTTAATTTTCATGTAGTGTTTTCATACTTCCTCAATATCTAGTAATAAAAAACCGGCCAAGAGCGAGTCGGACTCGCCCATAAAGGGTTCCGTAGCAGCAAGTAATAACATACTATAAAAGTTCTTGTAGTTGGTTCCAACTTTGAAAGGTTTACGATTTATGACGTATTAAAAAAAAAAACTTGAGAGGTGTCAAGGCACGTCGAAAATCGCTATGAACCTGTTAAAAAGGTTCAAGCGATTTTCGACCCTCCACCCCACACTATCCCACTCCACTCCGCTCCACTTCGCTCAACTCCGCTCCACTCCGCTCCACTCCGCTCCACTCCGCTCCACTCCGCTCCACTCCGCTCCACTCCGCTCCACTCCGCTCCACTCCGCTCCACTCCGCTCCACTCCGCTCCACTCCGCTCCACTCCGCTCCACTCCGCTCCACTCCGCTCCACTCCGCTCCACTCCGCTCCACTCCGCTCCACTCCGCTCCACTCCGCTCCACTCCGCTCCACTCCGCTCCACTCCGCTCCACTCCGCTCCACTCCGCTCCACTCCGCTCCACTCCGCTCCACTCCGCTCCACTCCGCTCCACTCCGCTCCACTCCGCTCCACTCCGCTCCACTCCGCTCCACTCCGCTCCACTCCGCTCCACTCCGCTCCACACCGCTCCACTCCGCTCCACTCCGCTCCACTCCGCTCCACTCCGCTCCACTCCGCTCTTCTCCACTCCGCTCCGCTCCGCTCCGCTCCACTCCCTTCCACTCCACTCCGCTCCGCTCCACTCCACTCCACTCCGCTCCACTCCACTCCACTCCGCTCCACTCCATTCCGCTCCACTCCACTCCACTCCACTCCACTCCACTCCGCTCCACTCCACTCCACTCCGCTCCACTCCATTCCGCTCCACTCCACTCCACTCCACTCCACTCCACTCCACTGCACTGCACTCCACTCCACTGCACTCCACTCCACTCCACTACCTATTATAGCTGTAAAAATGAAGTTGACAAACTTACATTTGCAGTTGTTCTCCGATACATTTTGTTTAGGAAAATGTTATCCCAGTACGTTTTATAAGTTGGTCAACTATTACTCGTAAACTTGTAAAGCCCACTTAATCATGATAATTTTCTTTTAAACTTCGTTATATATACTACTATTGTAAATTTTTTCACACCCCCAAACATAACCGTTTAGCTGGTAGAGGGGGGGGACACTCGAGTAGGGCAAAAATTAGCACTTTAAAGCTTAATATTTCACAAACGAATCTTTTTATCAAAAAATTGTTGATGGAAACTACCAATATTTTTTAAAGGCCTATTTAATGATACCCCACACTAAGGGGTACGCGAGAAAAAAAAAACATCCCCGCTTTACGTGTACAGGAGGTACCCTAAAAAAAAATATTTTACGAGATTTTATTTTACCACTTTTTTGACGCAACAAATCCGTATATTTACACCAAATTACAGCTTTCTAGTGCTGGGCGTCTCTGAGCTAAGCTGCGGACAGACGGACGGACGGACGGACGGACGGACGGACGGACATGGCGAAACTATAAGGGTTCCTTGTTGACTACGGAACCCTAAAAAATGAACACCAATAGAACAACCTTTTTATTTCTAGCAATAGAATCTTCACAAGATATATAGTTTTTGTGAAAACTTGTAAAGTTCGTTAACTGGTACAATATAGGCAACCTTACCCTATGTCTAACAAACTTACCTAGATGTTATTACATTTTACTTCTAAGGAGTTAGGATGGTGGTAAGATGGGTGATATAATTAGACGTATGACGTCATAACCTGGACATGGGCTTCAACCAAGCGTCCCTGATTTTCCTCCGTGTCTCGGAAAGCACGTTAAGCCGTTGGTCCCGACCGTCATTTAGGCCGGAAACGCACAGGCCGGTGGCTTGCTTAGCGCCTAGAGCCTAGCGAGTCACCTTAGTATAACGAACGTTCGAAAATGTTCGTGAACGGCCGCATTGCGCGCTTGACACCTAGCTAATCGTCAAGTGCCGTTCACGAACATTTTCGATTGTTCGTGACTCGCTAGGCTCTAGGCGCTAAGGAAGCCACCGGCCTGTGCGTTTCTGGCCTTACAGATCTTTGACAGTCGTTACAGCTAGTCAGCAGTAAGCAGTCAGTTTTTTTTATGACGCGACTTACTTTTATGTCGGAAGTACGCTTTCAAACATTAAACAGACCCCAGGTTTTATGTGAGTTCTAGTGTTGCATCTGTTTGTGATTGCAGGCCATACAACCATACAAGTACTCGTATATGTACCGTGAGGGAATCCAGCTCCCGACACGCACCATAGCAGTCGACTTCTCTCTCAATTCGTCGTGTTAAAAATTCAACCCAGTCTTCCCAAGGGGGTCTGCCAGTTTCCCATGGTATGAACCGTACTCATTAGGTGCGTCCACACAGAGCACGCTGCCTCGCGAGGCATTTGCTGCGCGCACTCTGTGTGGACGCGGCTATTGTTTTTCGACCAAGGCACGAAACAATATACGTGAGCAAAACAAAAGCCGACACTGGATGGCTCGGGCGCTTGGTCGCTCGACCGCGGCAGCGCTGTCACTTGCTTCACCCGAGAGACGTCCACACCAACCGAGCTGCTTCGCGCGGAAAATGCCTCGCTAGGCTGCGCGCTCTGTGGTGACACACCTATTGGGTAGTGTTTCTAGAGGAAAGACAGGCAGTCGCTCCATAGGAAATACTGGAATTTAGCTGTATCTGATTAGAGTAGAAGCCGACCCTAACATTCTTGGGAGAAGGCTAGACAGATAATGATGCCTTCTCGCAGGCGGATTTTTGAAACCTTCACGAGGCCTTGGTCTTTGTGTTTTTTGTCAAACACTGATAATTCAATGAAAAATTACTGTAACTTAAAAAAAGTAGGCCTAGGTATATAATTTCACATTGGTTGAAGTGCCGCCAAATTCATACTGGCTTAAACGAAACCTCATAAATTCCGCAGTCTTCAAAATCTAACTGCCAAAAAGCCTCACGACGATTTGTAAAACACGGTGCCAGCAGAGCCGTGGCAATCAGTCAATGTAACCACAAAGTGGGTGCATAGTCGGGCCTCATTCATCACTGGCCACCTATGACGGTACAGTCACGGGGAGGAATATGTATGCAGGAATGAAAAGCTTTATATTTTTCTTTTTGTTGAAATTTGAAATGGGCATTACTGTATTATTTTTGTTTTAAAAGTCAGACGCACAAAAGCCTCTTCAACTAACATCTATACATATAATAAATCTGTAGAAGGGTCAATTCTGTACATTGAAAATATTGAAAAAATAAATAGCGGGGGGTGTTGCTGGATCGATACCAAACCCAAATATGTGATTAAAAAAATTTTTGTCTGTCTGTCTGTCTGTCTGTCTGTCTGTCTGTCTGTATATGCAGGCATCACGTGAAACCAACGGTTCGATTTCGATGAAACTTGGTATAATTATACCTTATTATCCTGGGCATAAAATAGGATACTTTTTATCCTGGAAAAATACGTAGAAAAAAAAATCTATAACAAACCCTATTATGGAACCACTGGCGACACCTATTATCAAGCAAGTAGAACATTACGCCACGCCTGCCTCCATTGATTTCTAAAAAGGTTCCACCACTCACCACTAGATGGCGTTGTGCCTATGACGCGCATTTCTGAATCGCGGTGTATTTTTCCGTGTGACATAACTAGCAGTGCACTTGCGGGCTACGTCCTAATTGGAATAGCTACACAAGACTCGGCTACTAAGTTTTATTATAAAGTTAAACAGTAATTCAATTCTGTTATTTTTGGTTTAGAGGACCAAAAACCCGTGCTTTTCAGCGCGACCTTTTTGATTACTGTTCCGATCAGTTATTTGTAAATACAAGGTCGGAATACTATGAAAAAAATACTTACTACAGAACGCGAGCAACAGCAGTAGCTCAATAGATCTCCTTAATTATTATAGGCTTAGCCGTATTTGGGTCCAATAGATATTTAAAAGATGTCATTGTCAAAGTTACTCAAAATGGAGAAATAAACCATCCACGCGAAGACCGACATCTGCGCGGACGGAGTCGCGGGCGGAAGCTAGTTACCAATAATATTATAAAGGATATCATTTAATTAATTATTATAATATAGGGTAGTGAATTTAATTATGGTAAGACCGATAGCTGACCCAAACATACACACTCATGATTGAGAAAAAGCGAGGTAAGGTGAAAACTGTTTTGATGTGCGTAACAATTTTTTAATTTGCTGATCGGTTGATCGGCGAATATCGCTTGTAAACCTCTCAGATTTTAAACCTAAAAACTTTTCCAAGTAAAGTCATCTCATTGATGATGATGAAATTTAAACCATTATGAAATAGGTCTTATCTCAAAGTTGCAATCTCTTTCTGAACTTTTAGCTTTTGAAATGCATACATATTAGTGGTGGTGAGTGTACATTCGACGCCATTGTACTTTGGCTCCGACTCTGAATACAGAAGCACCATAATGCGTTATACGACAGGTAACGAATCTCAACATTATGCGACAAAGTTTTATTTTTATACAAATGTTGGATGGTATTTGGTGGGAGACATTTTTTTTTTGTTCGTGTTAGGTTTGCCAAGAATGCCAAGATTGAGACTTTATACCGCATTACATATTTTAATAATCTATTCAGATACAGATAATTACATTATTCTAGACAACTACCTAATATGTGTATGTAAATGTGGTTGTCTGCATTTTAATTATTAGGTTGAACACATGACATGGGATATTTTTTATCCTGGTAGTACACTTCCATCCGATAATTTCCGACCAATGCGCGTGTGGTCCCACGTACAGTATTATTTCAAATCTCTGTTAGTTTTTTTTTGTTTTCACTAGCCCACTCTGTCCCTCCCCCCATTCCTTCCACTTCTCTCGATGCTGTGCCTCCTCACGCCAAAACACAAGCAAGCCATCCCAAGCATTCTGCCCATTTTCTCCTAGGCCTGCCGTGACCCCGCCTAGCTGTCTCAGGGCTCCACTCCTGTAATATCTGAGTCCACAGTTGTGACGGCATCCGGCAGATATGACCTGTTAGTTCTTACGCCATAATTTTAGCAACAATTTCCAGTCCAGTACAATTAGCTGTATTAAAACGGCAGTGTTTAAAAATGCCACAAAACTTAATCTGTCCCATACATATTTATAAAGTCTTCCAAACATTAGTTGCACCATGTTTATATCTCCTAATAAATCCTTCAAAACTCCATCCAATACCTAACAATTATGAGCAATAACAGGCACACATGAGTGACGGCGCACACTTGTGTTTCTCGTCACGACGCCCGCCTAAAACGCCTCATTCTTCGCGCGTGTGGCGTCGATCCAAATCCGATACTCGTCATTGTCTTTAAAGTTACGATATATCGTCCGTGTGTGATTTACTTTAGTTTTTCTCCGGGAAATGTTTTTATTTTTGTCCTGTTTTTCGTTCTACGTGACAGATATTTTTCTTCGTTATGTGTTGTTAAAGCTGTACTTACATGGTCAAGTTATTGGATTAGCTGTTGATAAGTTTGTCAAACAATTTAATGGTTGATTTTCGTTCTAGATGGATGTTACGGTTTTTCATGTCGCAGAAAACTCGTCATAACAGACAATTAAAAAATATATGTTTTTCGAATAATAGCAAACCATGTCAAAGTCTAGAAATTATTTACAAGTATCCGCATCTTAGTCTATTTTATATGACTTCGTTTTCTTTACTGAAGCAAACCTATTACCTACTTATAAATGCAAAAGTTGGGATGGATGACTGAATGACATAATGAGATCCATTCAGCCATTCTGACATAATTGAGTATTTTATTTATCAGAACGGCTAAACGTATCTTGACGAAATTTGGCTCACATATAAGTTATAATTTTGAATTACACATAAGATCAAGACCATTAATCCCACTAATTACGTTCCTGTGGAATATTTTTTAGAGTTACACTCGGGCGATGCCACTGTCGACAACTAGATACCACAGTAAGGGCTTACCAATTTCCTCAGTGTCACAGTATTGGCGTTTTAATTAGAATAACTACTACAGCAGTAAATGAGCAATCCCTCTTACAAGTTTAACAAAACATGAGCTAGTTATTCCCACAAACGACTCTTTAATACCACATGAAATACTACTTACACAAAACTCCTTTCAACTTAACATAATAATATATTTCTCAAAAAAAAAAAGAAACATTTTCATAAAACATCAGCTTTGCAAAACTTGTTCAAAAAACACTGGCCATGTGCGGTCGACATGTTGTCCGGACAGTTTCTTGGCACGAGAGGGTTTAATTACAATCTGGCTGGCCACTTGGGACCACAAACATCCTGGACATATATAGGACACTTGCCAACCGCTTGGCAGAAAAAAAAAACCTAAAATTGTCCCCGTAATTGCGATGTGAATTTGTGAATGGAACGTTTTGTGGCATTCGCCTTTTTAGTGGGATGAATTGGCAAGCTGAACGTTTGGGAGGGAATGGAAGTGCCTTTTGTTGGTCAGGCCGGATATAGGTAGTAAATATAGAAAGGACATTTTGTAGAAAATGGATCAATTTACTGATTGAAATGTCCTTTTAAAGTTAGACAATCGATATTATCTAAAACGCGGGTCTAATGGTCTAACTAATTTAGAATGTAATGATCGAACTAATTCATGATTTAACTATCGAACTAATTCATGATTTAATGATCGGTCGACCGCTACGCTATCGTAGTTCGTGTGTGTAGCGTAGCGCCAGTTGTAGACATCCCTTTCATAAGCTACGCTGCTTCGGGACTTATAAGATCTACCAATTCAATAAATAATTATGTTCGCGTGTTTTTCATTAAAAATTTAATTAAACCTAAAAAAGTACCTAACAAGGTTGTCGTGCTTATTAAACTTGACAACACATCACTAATATCCGTGTCACATCGGGTTGTAATCGATTTGATAGAAACTGGTAGAAGACTTTCTAAAGAGAATCTTTAAGACATTACGCTGGCATGAAGTACTCTGTATACATAATACCTAATTATACAGCCCAAGCTTGGAACTAAGCCTATAAAACAACATTCATTAATTCAAAATTATAAGAATCAACAACAAACTGATGCAACGCCTCCGTCTCCTTTCAAAACTAAATTATCAACCGAAATTCCCCTCTTCATTGCAAAAACCACCCTACTGTATTAACTTAAGGTTCAGAATCGTTTAGCAACACAACTTTTGAAATAGGATTTTCCCGACTATAAGTCTTTGTTTCGTAAATTCGTACAGAGTTACGGACAGACAACTCACGTACCGTCGTCACATGGATGTACAGTCAACAAAAGAGATAGGAATGTAGGCAGCAAATTTTAAACAGTTTCCCTGTGTACTATATGAATGCTATATGCTATATGTATGCACTTTTTGGCTGTATGCTACATGAAGTCAAAGAGTTTGGTTTGCGGACACATTAAAACTCATAACACAACATTGGAAAACCGATTAAAACTAGCTCCATCCTTTTGCTGACTGTACATACTGGCGACTAAATTGTACTTTTATGAATGTTATATTTTGTTCGCTGGCTCCTGGACTATGTTCAAAAGATGATTAGGGGCTTTAATTTGTATGTCGCGTGTGTATGGTTTGTATGGCAGTGGACGAAACAGTGTTTGTGCGCAGTGAAGAGCAAAATAGTGGGTACTTTGGACGTAGATTTTAGCATTTGTGGGTGTTGCGTTTGATTGCAATCTTGTTGGGTTTTGCAGCCTTTTGGTTGAGATATACAATAGATCTTATGTTTTAGATTATAAATGGACTAGCACTCCGCCCGCGACTTCGTCTGCGCGTGTCTCTAACTTCGAACTCAGTGAATTTAATGCCCGGTCACCCTTCATATAGAATACTTTTGGAAAATCTAAAAATTGTCTAGTAGTTTAGGAGCCTATTCAATACAAACAAACAATCAAATCTTTCTTTTTTTGAAATATTAGTGTAGACAAACTAATTTTCCTATGTTTATCCCGCTAGGGGTTGATTATTGTAATAATTATAAATAAATATACATCCTTTATTCGATTGAGAGATAATTGGATTTTGGCAGCAAGCAGTAAAATACTTCCCTTAAAACTTAATCATCTCTTTTTTACCAATTTAGGGGGTGATTTTCCTATACAAACTTTAACATCGTCTAGATTACCAATGGAGGGTAGTTTTAAAAAAGTAATAACGCCCATCTTTTTTATTTACTTATACTCATATTCGTACCAAGTTTCAAGTTCATAAACCCAAGGAATAAGATTTTTCATACAAAATTTTTCACCCCTTTTCACCCCCTTAGAGGAGGATTTTTTTCGCAAAATCACTTCTTATGTTCACCTACATAATAAATTGCAACTACCGATCAAAATTCAGGTTACACGTTTAGCGGTTAAAGATCCTCCCCTTTAAACTTGAATACCCCTTTTCACTAACTTGGGGGGTGATTTTCGAAAAATCCAGAAACACGTATTTAATTATTTTTGATTCATCAAGTATATAAATACTGATTTTTACAATAATCAACTCACGCGTTATGATTTTCCCATACAAACTTTAACAACGCCTAGATTAGCAATGGAAGTTTTAAAAAAATAATAGAGCCAATCTTTTTTATTTACTTGTGTTCTTATTCGTGGCAAGTTTCAAATTTATAAACCCAAGGAATAAGATTTTTCATACAAACGTTTTCACCCCTTTTCACCCCCTTAGAGGAGGATTTTCGCAAAATCCCGTCTTATTGCTTCTCTACACGGTAGACTGCAACTGCTGTCCAGAATTCAAGTTACTGCGTTTAGCGGTTTCGGCTGTAGTCGAGTCTTAATAAAAAACCCTGTTCTTTTATATAAATAGATTATGTAGCATGAATGGCCCAGAGGGCAGTAGAGAGGAAGCTGGTAGAAGTGACATTGATCGACCGCAAAACCAACAAATGGCTCCGGGAACGAAGCAGAGTTACAGATGTGACGAAACGAGTGGCACACCTGAAGTGGGCTTGGGCTGGCCATGTTGCCCGGAAAGAAAACTCATGGTGCAAACGTCTTCTCGAATGGAAGCCATGGGGAGAAAAACGCCTTCAAGGAAGACCACAAATGCGCTGGAAGGATGATGTGAAGAGGGTTGGGGCTCAAATTGGTTAAAAAGAGCTCAATGTCGTGAAGAGTGGAAAGAGTTGAAGGAGGCCTACACCAAGATGGTAGAAAGAGGCTGAAGAAGAAGAAAAAAAATGGAATTGCTTATTATTCTTTTTTTTAGCGTGGTAAAATCATCAAACACGCACTCTACTCTTGTTCAGTTATGAAAGATTTTCGTTTTAAACCTTGTGTATTGTACTGTATAATATTACGATTGAAATAAATCATGTGTCCTTTTTTGGCCTTTTTTAACTTTTCACAAAGCCTTCTCTCGAAAAATCGTCTCGTTGTCACAAAAATAAATTTAAAAAAAGTCTTACTCTATTGTAGGTATATTGAGGCTATCAGTAGCAAGTAATGGAAAAACTGAGATCTTAGATGAAAACTGACATGGAAAAACTGAGATTATAATTTAAATAAAGATGTTTGAGTAACATTTTTATTTTAAAACTAGCAAACCCGGCGAACTCCGTTTCGCCACCAGATGGCTTCGTTTTATGTAACATTTCGTTTGGTGATTAAAAGAAGATAACATTTTTTTTCCTGAATTTTCTTTGCTATAAACCTCACGGAGCCCGAGACCTTTCCAACGAATGCAAAACTGGGGAAATTGGTTCATGCGTTCTGGAGTTATAGCGTCAGGAAGGAAAACCCGACTTATTTTTATATAGTAGATATTTTAACGGATAAAGGGCTGATCCATCCATAATTCAACCACGTTCTAAGTCTAAGATCTAACCCCAAACCATAAACTAGGAATTGAATAGGATAACTAAACTGCATTCTGGGTGAAGTGCAAAAGGCGTTGCTGCTCCGGTATCAGAGCGCGCACTCAACATGCAAAGTACGCGTCGTCTTGAGAGGGCGGTGGTACCTAGTGATGGGATACGAGGGAGTGAACTATTTACAGCATACTCGAATCTTCAACTCAACTCAGTCTATCACAGACACTGCTGGAAATAGGCCTCTCCCAGGCTATGCCACATCAGCCTGTCCTCCGTGTTCCATATCTACTTTCAGCCATTTTCTTTTAGGTTTTGGTACTTCTACAAACATGGTCGCGTTATCTGCCTAGATTAAACCAAATGTTTTGGGGTCGGTTTGCAGTTAAATCAGATGCAACTGAATACCAGTTGCAGTAACAATTGATCGACTTGCGTGGCTATTGGTCTTTATTAAACTGCTGGTAGCCTCTCCACATAAATTAAGTATTTAAATCACAGATTCCTAGGTCCTTTGAAAAAATTGCATTTTCACTCTATTTCTAACATATTTTTACCTCGCCATGTCTCATCCCTATCATCCTTAACATATTAGGGATCGTTCGCTACAGACGCAACACTACTCGGAATTTTTCCGCACCGCCTTGTGTTTGTGCAACTTAAACTGATTTACAAATAAATTGAAACATTACGACTTGTAAATTTCGACGGTTCGCTCTATATGTAAGTTGGGAAAGCAATTTACTTTTGAAACAGTTTGAAGATGGGTGAAAAGTGACGATATTATGATCTTGAGATAAGGTTTTGTGTAGAATATGGTACCTATAAAGTAAACATTTTAAGATCGGCTTTAGATATGCCCATTTGCACATTAAAAGATATCAAATTTTAGGACTTTTAGTAGGCATAATTTTAATCTAGTTGTTGAAAATGGGCAGTTTTATATCAGAGAATATTTTTAGTTTTCTTAAAAAATGTTAATAGTTCTTAATAATTTCAAATTTTAAGGATAGAGTAATAAAGTCAATATTACATCTAGATTTTTCAACTGTTTTCACATCACTCACGATAAATCTGCTTTCTCATATTTAGAAAGAACCTACGAAATTGTTTTTAAAATTCTGTCTTTACACTTCTATCAGACAATACAACTATTACCCTTATTTCTAACAAACAAAAGCCATTTTGGCAACGGTCTCCAATCCGTGCGGATACATAAACACATCGTTTATTTTATCATTGTATTGAGTATCGTCGCGAACAGACAATCCATCAACAGAGCAGTTAAAATCCTTTCGAGGGAGACACATAACATTGTCGGTTTACGACCAGCGGCCGAAGGAGTGCGGCTAAGCGATGCGTTAATGTATATGTTGGTAGATAAAAATGACATTGTAAGCTATCATCAAAGTCTGGCTTTAAAGGTGTGGGACATACCGGTGTAGGGTTTGAGAGATTTTAATAGTTGTTGAGATGTTTTAGAAGGCATGATGTGATTTTTTAAGGTACTATTTAATATGAAAGAAACATAGTAGGTATAAGTATTATGAACTGAACATACAGCAGATCTTCCTCCTCCTCATATATTCTTTCGTTATATTCTCGTTATCTCGTTATTTCGTTATTTTCGTTATATTCTTCATTACTGAGGGTCGTAATTCTCCTTGAAGTCACTTTCAGTTTGACAATACTTCGATATCATTTTCTATTCTTGGCAATTGAAACACATCGTGAAGTTTTGTGTCTAGAGATGAGCGAAATTGGTCCGGACTGCGACCCCTCGGAGGTTTGCCATCAATTTTACAGGTGCCACTTTGTCCTACTGGGTGATATCACCCAAGAGATTCGTCCCGCCAATGAGCCACAGCTGTAAAAAAACAAACATCTGTCTCCACAATCAAAACACGTTTCTTCCATGATAATATTCCTCCATTATCAGAACATTCTTTCAGCTGAACAAAATGAAACAAAGACCCGTAGTCACCTGCCAAGTTTACCGTTATGAGCCTCCAGGCATTGCACAGATATTGACAGTTTCTTGGCGCGCACCGATTTAATTATAGACCTCCTTTTTCTGGCCGTCGCGGTTCCAAACTGGAGCCAAACTGTTCGGGAGTATAGGGGCCTTTATTGTGTAGGAAAACGCTGCGTTTTTTTTTTTTGAGGAAATGGTCTTGTTAATGGGTTTCGGTACAGTATTCCTTGGGTTATATAGGTCAGATAACCAGTCGCTTATGAGAAGTACTGGAGAGAGAAATAATATACTGAGAAATACTATTCAGATGAATATCGCCAAAAACATCAGTAATTTTTCAAGTTAGGCTGAAAATTTGCTTTTTGAACGTCGAATCGATTTCCAAAATATTTTGAAATGCTTAAGTGAGCATTTCAGGCCCAGTGTTCTCGAATTCGTAGGCCTTGAGTCACTACTCACAAAACGGTGCAGAAAAACATCGTAAAGAAACCGGCTTGTTCTAGAACCAAAGTTCGAAAATGTAACGTACAATATAAGCTCGGAAACAAGGCCAGTACCCTTAGCACGAGTTTTCAGTATTTGAGACGTAAAGTAAACTGGAACTTTGACAATTTCAAATTGACAATTTTCAAGGAAAAAATTAGTTCCTTCTTCGCTCACCAGAGGCGCTGTTCCATTTTTTCATACAAGAAACGCTGTAAATACTGGAAAGACGCTGTAAAGTAAAAGAGTGAAAACTCGTGCTAAGGGTACTGTATAGTCGGCATAATTAAATGTATTGAACCAAGCCGTCATGCTTTTTTCTTATAACACAAAACGCATCGTCACCGTTTGCAACTTACCCCGTACATTCCACCAACTTTCCTGGCACAACCAAATCGCAGTCGCAAATGTTTCTATGCACAGTAATTTATACAACGATTGTCTCTTGTACAACCGGTAGTACAACTGTTGCTGTCTGCAACGATTGTTTTATTGGCAGTCGGTTTATGAGAACCACTTGCATTTTAATGGGTGAATGGATTAAGAGGTTTTGTTGTTAATTTGTTTTTTTTTAAAGACATGGCTCAGTGGCGTAAATTGGGAGAGGCCTATGTCCAGCAATGGACGAATACAGGCTGATGATGATGATGAAAGACTTATTCGAGTTCCTCTTTTTTTTGTTGTTTTTCGTTGCGCTTTCTAACCTCAGCCTAGATAATAATAGTTCCCACTGCTAACACACGCCGCCTTTATTTCATAGGTGGCGGCGAGTCTAGGGCAGTTTGGTCGACGTCACAATGTCTTCAAAATATTAGTTTTTAAGTCGTTCGTTTACGACGTCGAACGTTATCACTTTTAATATGATGAGGCACGTGGTTCGTAGCAGCGTTTGGGAGGTCCAGTAGCGAATGGAAAACAGTCCAACCTTCATTTATATGTAGTAGTTTATTATCACAATAAATGCACACATAACATCGTCACAAACAAACAAAGAATTCACCATTACATATTTTATATCTGAGCACATAACAGAAACGGTTGGTTGCACACCATAGTCAGCGAGCGAGAGTAGGGAAGGACAGTCGGTACGGGGTTCACATATCTGGTGATGCCACATGTGAAAAATATAATAAGGGCATCAATACACAGTAAATCTAATAATCACCACTGCTCATTCGTAGCTTGCTGTTAATGGCGTTGCCACTCGCAGAAAACCATGGTCTGATTATGTCACCTAAATTAGCAAATGAATTCGACATAGTCTACTAGTAAATATTTTAGCCTCTTTTTGTAGTAATAAAAATTTGACTGCGAACAGGATTTGAACCTGCGACATTCCAATTCAGTATACTGGACAATGGGCATTCTTGCCAACCGAGCTATTGCGGTCATGTTTGCAAGCGTCAAATTCTTCATTCCATTTCTTGTAACATCGAAGTTTTCTGGGACTGTTCCGCCTAACAATGTGCCTAACAATTCAGCGTATTGTGTTCTTAGGCTAGATATAAAACAAAAATTAAAGTCTAAACCAAACAGCCTGTTCAATCACCTTCCCAATTAGTCCACAACAAGCCACGTTCAACCAAAAACAAGAACTAAACGGTCCCCAATCCAGCTTGTTCTAAACACATATTAATAGCCGAATGTCCCTTCGGTCTCATTATACCCCGCGATAAATAGTTGGTTGCACAACCAATCGGTTGCCGCTCAGTCACCGATGTAGATGGTTACCGGGATTAATCACGTGTCGTGCGATGTAATGGTTGCAGCAACCAGCGAGTGATGTGTTGCAGTGTTCGGATAAATACTGGTTGTGTTAGATAAGCGTTGGATTAGCTGGTAAATGTTTGGTGTGTGTCGTCCTTTGTTTTATTGTTCGGTGGTTGGTTTGAGGATTTGTATTTCTGACACTTATTCGTTTTCAATCGATGACTTCAAAGTAAAAAATCATCGTTAGGAAACCGACTTGTTCTTGAAACAAAGTTTGAAAAAAAAAGAAACTAACAACATAAGCACGCAAAGTATTAAGGGCGCTTATTCTGAAAGTTGGCAACGTCGCAAATAGCTGTCAAATATTAACAAGTTTTAATTAAATTAGCAATGTTACTGAATGGAAATAAGAAATATGGCTCTGTAGTGCACTAAAACATTGATATAGGAATGCCATAATTAATATCGTAACACGGAATTTATAGTTTTAGATGTAAAAAACGAATTTGGAAACTGTCCAAATGGCTTTTTTTCACCTGAAACGGTTACAACATCAAATTCAGTGTTTTAATTGCATTCCTATATTAATGTTTTAGTGCACTACAGAGCCATATTTCTTATTTTCATACAGTAAAATTGCCAAATTAATTAAAACTTGTAAATATTTGACAGCTATTTGCGACGTTGCCAACTTTCAGAATATGAGCTCTTAAGTGAGCCTCTCGCCATCAAACGTAACAGTTTGGCGAGTTTGTAATCTTATACCAAAATTTGTATTGATTTCAGAAAATAAATAAAAAAAAAAGATTAAGATGGCTGTGTGATATATCTTTTTTTTGTAGGTATAGTTGGTGGCCTGCATTATTTGACCCAACACTACCCTTATTCGACTGTATAAGATGGGTCACATAATCAAAGGCACTACCTATACTCAGTATCAAGGGGAACATCAACTTTATTAATAAATGACGAAAATATTATCATTTATTTCTCAGCCTAACCAATATTTTCTTGATAAATTCTTAATTAAACGAATTTATTTCGTTAACTTATTACGAGTATAGACCTGCTGATAATTAATTAATTTGGGAAGAGTAAATTATTATTTTGGTTCTCCATCAGCTGAAATTATTACCTTCGAAATGTTTTTGTTTTTATTTCTGTAAATAAATTAAAACAATTAACATTTTAAAGTTTTTTCCTTGAACTAAATGTTGCGTTTATTTAACACAACTGCAACTGTCACAAAAAAGTCGGCTATCTTCTATCTCACTGTAATATTATAAACACGACAAAGCACAAACTATAAAGGTTCATAACATAAAACTGATACATACATGTAAAAGCTTTCACCATCACCTGCGAATGGCACAGAACGCCGCCATTGGCATCATAAAACAATATCGGGAGTGACTGTACACTGGGTGCTCAAATCTACAACATTGTTAGTTTACGATGCGGTGTACTGGGTAGATGTTATGGCACCTATCAGCTAATGTAGCTGGGTTTGGGATTGATGGGATTGTCTGGCGATGCTTACTAATATCTATTATTATAAATATGTAGCGGAACTCCTTGGACGAACGTCTTCAGAATGTTAGTGTTTTTTTAACGTTTTAAAATCATCAAATGCGTCCTCCCACCCAGGGCAGGGCAGGACGGACTGCCAGACTTGTACTGACTAAAATTCACGGTGTCATTCAGTAGCCCTTTATGTTCAGGGTCACGGAAGCTCGTTAATCCCGCGACCCCGGAGAATGTTAGTGAGACAATTTGTTTTAAAAAGAATTTAATCATTATAGTAGATTGTCTCTTTACCTAGCCTTTGTGGACTATGCCAAGACGTTCGAAAGTATACACCATCTCTCTGTTATTAATGCCTTAGAATCCCAAAATATCCCGCATACTTATATTGATCTCATTGACACACATATTTCCGGACCAAATTTCAACATCGAAAAAGGCGTCAAACAAGGCGATCCACTCTCACCTAAGTTGTTCAGAAGCGCATTGCAGGAGGTTTTTTTAGACGGGTATGCGTTGCAATATGTCGATGAGTATACATACTTGGGCCAGATAGTGTCTTTCAAAAATCGGCAAGACAAGGAAGTCGAGAGACGAGTCCAAAATGCGTGGAAGACCTTCTGGTCCCTTAAGGAGCATTTGAAGGGAAGTCTCCCAATAACCTTAAAAAGAAAACTCATCGACATGTGCATCCTATCCGTCCTAACCTACGATGCACAAAGTTGGTCACTTACCGAACAACAAAAGTCCAAACTCAAGATTTGCCAGCGGGCGATGGAGCGCAGCATAATAGGTGCGAAGCGAACGGATCGAATCAGAAACACCACCCTGCGCTCCATTACCAAAGTAGCTGATGTAGGAGTTAAAACAGCCAAGCTGAAGTGGGAGTGGGCGGGCCACGTTGAGCGTATGCGCCCGGAGAGGTGGGCAAAGATCGTCACTCACTGGACGCCTGAAGGAGGACATCGCCGTCGAGGTCGACCGCGGCGGAGGTGGTGTGGCGACCTGATCATGTTCAAGGGGCAGATATGCCCAGAAATTGCCCAAAATAGAGAGGTTTGGAAGAAGAAAGGGGAGGCCTTTGCCCAGCAGTGGGACACAGACTAGGCTAATAAAAAAAGAAAAAAAAAAGTAGATTGTCATTATTTTTAACCGACTTCAAAAAGGAGGAGGTTATCAATTCGACGGTATGTTTTTTTTTTTTTCTTTTTTTTTTTTTGTATATTTGTTACGCGATTACTCCGCCAATTGTGGACCGATTTTTAAAATTCTTTTTTTGTTCGAAAGGAGGTACTTCTGAGGTGGTCCCATCGTCACCAAGTAGGGATCTGATGATTGGATCCTGGAGAAATCGAGGGCAACCCTCGAATTTTATAGGCCGACACACCGTTTTTCGCAAATTTTATGTAGTAGTTTAAGTATACTTGCGTATGGTAATCATAATTTTATGTAGCTGAGCTGATGATGGAAGGTAGAACTCCTTAATAGTAAGGAGTAGGCATCGACTGATTTAGTTTGAGTTCGCATATCTCTGGAACTACAAGTCCGATTTAAGTAATTCTTTTTTTGTTGTACTAGGTATCATTTAACTTGCAATATTGGAACTTGGAATATTGCAAGTTTCATCAAAATCGGTTCAGTAGTTTTTGAGATAGGGAATTTTATTTACTTATTGTGTACATGAGCGATGTTATTACCGGTGTTATGGATTACAAAATTCTAGTGCACATGTTGTATTTGACAAGAATTCGGGTTGAATATTTAAACTAAAAAGAGTAAAATAAAAACTTTTAAAAAAAAAAAGTAACCGCCTTCAAAAACAACCAAAAAAAAACAGTAAAAAAACCTACAAAATAACTTTCCTTTCGGAAGTCGGTGGCAAAAAAAAGACAATGAAATAAAGAAAACAAAGACACCGACTTCCGAAAGAAAAGTTATTTTGTAGGTTTTTTTACTGTTTTTTTATGGTTGTTTTTGAAGGCGGTTACATTTTTTTTTTTAAAAGTTTTTTTCCATTGTAAATTCACGAAAATAATAATTTGGATACATCTCTCTCTCTTACTCTTGCATTAATTACACTATGTACATGGCAGTACATACACCTGACAACGTATAGGTATGCAAAATTTCAGGATGACCGGTGCAGTGGTTTGGATGCGAAAATACTGACAGATTCATACCGACTAAAATCCAACGTGTTCCTTCAATTGCTCTTTGCGTTTCAGGGTCACGGTAACCTGTTTATAAAGTCCCGTAAACCACCTCAAACAGTGCTGAAATTGTAGCAGAAATACGAAAATGTATTCAAAACGATGAATCTGCATAAAAGAATAAAACAAGGATGCAAAAATAAATATTTAAATGGTGGACTTCCCCAACTTCCTTTTAAAAGAAAAATACAACGAAAGAACTAAATTTTCCAAGGTGCTCTTTTTCGTGCATAAAATTATGCACATGCAGTCGTAATTACCAACAGGGACCATATTTATCGGGTCCACCCTCCTTACTATCTGAACGTCGTATCTATTAAAACTCATAAAAATGCGAGTCTTACCGTCGGGTCTTATAAATATATTTAATGACTTTATTTAATTAAAGTTTTCTGAGATATAGTTGCGTGATAGCAATGGCTAATGAGAATACTTAATTTTTTGAGGAATTTTTTTCCGGTTTTATAAGAAGACTAGCACTCCGCCGGCGACTTCGTCCGCGCGAATTTCTGAATTTGCCTCTGTGAAATTCTACTCCCGGTCAGCCTCCCTATGGGATACTTTTGGAAAATTTATTTATTTTATTTATTTATTTAAAACTTCATGCAAAACTAAAGGTATAAGTATAGGCGGACTTAATGCCTGAGGCCTTCTCTACCAGTCAACCTACGGTAGTGGAGAAATAACATGGCAGGTGCATAAAAAGAATGAGATTATTATATAAAATGTATTTAAAAAAAGATAAAAATAGATTAAATAAACATACCTACATATATATTTACTATAATATATAAATAAATATACATTTAAATAAGTAAGGAGATTGAGACGACTCTGCTAATGGTTTACAAAATGATGACGAAACTTCCGCTTAAATGCGCATATTGACTGGTGATCACCCTCTTTATGGGATACTTTTGGAAAATCTAAATAAATATCCAATAAAAAATTGACACTCTTAGCACTTGAAGTAAAGAAGTTTTATACAAACTATCAACCCCAAAAACAACACCTTAGGGGTCGAATTTCGCAAATTCCCGTTTTAGGTAGCATTTATGTCCGCAAAGGGGTCTGCAACTATTTGGTATTTTTTTTTTTTAAATTCGCCAGTAATTAAATGTTGGTCATTAATAGACCGCAACCTAAGAAGTTCGGAAAAAATAAAATAAAAGGTCTAAACCGTAACCAACCAGAGATATGACGGTTTTGTTTTGTTCTAATCAGGAGTTTTTGTTAATGACGTCGGAATCATCATACTTGTAAGTATGACGTTGGCATTATCAAACTTGTAATTCAGCATCATCATACTTGTAAGTATGACATCAGCATTATCAACTAGTTGGTCTGCATCATCATACTTGAAAGTCGGCATCATCATACTTGAAAGTCGGCATCATCAAATTTGTATATCGGCATCATCATACGTGTATGTGCCGCATTATCATACTTTTATGTCGGCATCATCACTCTAGTATGTGGCCGTCATCATACTTGTAGGTCGGCATCTTCGTACGTGTACGTAGGAATCATCATACTTGTGAGTATGACGTTGGCGTCATCATACTCGTAAGTCGGCATTTTCATACTTGGAAGTCGGAAGCCGGAAATAATCCTAATCCTAAACTACCATCCTACTAAACTACCAAAGTAACATCCTACATCTTACTAAACCACGAAACTACCATCCTACTAAGTAAAAGTAAACCATCGCCAGCTGATGCTTCATGGCATATCAATGTCTGACGCTTCAAAAACCAATTGACCTTTAATTTTGCATGTCAGCTTTCGTGCTCCTAGTTAGATATGATAATCTTTGTATTATTTCTTTAACTATCATGTTGATACCAACCTACATACGTTACCGCGATTTTTCCCAAAGTCTTTCTCTTCATCGAGACTATATTTCTGATAAGCAGTCTCTTCTATATTAGTGCGAGTGTGGAGTTTACCAATACAATTCTACAACGCCACTATACTACACTCTATCATTCAAATAGATACGACATATCAACTAGTACCTAGTGTCTATAATTATTCCACTCGCTACTTCGTCCCGGCGGCATGTAGGCTAAATTTCTACACTACATTATAGTGGGGGAATTTGTTTTACTATGGGTAGACGATGCGTTATCACTGTTTTGCGATTCGATTACTTTGATATTTTGCAAAAGCCTTCATTAATTAATCCGGCATGAATGAAGATAGATAAGGAGCCTGAAATTACTTATTTGTGGAGGTGCACTGGTAATTCTTGCGATTTGTATTCTTCGCAACAATTAATAAACTCACCTGCAATTTTTTATTGACCTCAATATATTATTCCTGTCTGAACTCGCAGTACTATTTTACACCTTTTATGTTGGGTTTGTTTTATTACTTTTATATTCTCATTTCCACTATAACTGTATAGACAGATGAAGAGACAGATGTTGATGACTTTATTTTCTTTCCACGGGTAAGCTTTCATCAACATCATTTGATGGCAAGGTTGGCATCTTGTTGGCTGTTCGAGAATGAGTGACTTTAAATTGACCTACAGAAGAAATTCCTAGTGCGTAGCAAAGTTTTATTTAAATAAGAATATTTTTTCTTTACCAAATACACATTATCATGGCGTAACTCCTCGATATTTCCAACGACTATGCCTCGAGTTCCAAAGTTAACCCTCCTCAGCTAGGTATTCATTTTAACATAGCCTGGGACAGTTTAAGAATTCGTGCCAAGATCCTGTAGCTGGGACCTTTCAGGTAAGGATTACATTTGGCCGCTGATCAAAGTTTTGAACGCTATTTCCTTTTAGCGTTTTGTGGTCTTAATGCACCGATTCAGCTACTTTTGTGTTAAATTGTGTAAGGACCGTCTGGGAAAACTTTGTTTTTTGGTGATGTTGCAGTTTTTTCTGAAATCCGTATGAAATTTATACCACACCGAGACTGCTAAAGAAAATCATTCATAAATTGCACTTCGATAGTGCAATTTATGAGAATTGTATGATTTTATATCTTACTTTACGTGTGTGATGATGATATGAGTGGTATTTTTCTAGATTGTGTTTTACTTTTTATTTTTTTTTATCTGCCTAAGCCATCCTGTCAGAAAAATGAGAAAAAGAGAATAGAAAATTGAAAAATGTTTTGTGTTGGCACAAAGTAGTAAAACAAAAAGACAATTTCTGTTGTAATTTGTCAAAAATATTCTTCAACCTACCTAGGTCATTTCTGTAACCATAATTACAAAAACCATCAAAATAAATCATCACACTTATACTAAAACTATTAAAACCAGCAGTCTAACGTAAAAGCATATAATTTAGACATTTAAATTTAAAATTTAGAATACACGGTGTTGCCACGTTCACCCATAAGCTGCCTACCCTTGGACGCTTATTACGACACTCATGGGAAGTTATGGTGTCCCTCTTATTAAGACATCCCCTAATTTATCATAGCACATTTCTAAAGGGTATAAGTAGTTAAAGCTGCTCTACATAGTTGAGAAAGTTATTACTTTTTTGCAAATAAAAGTTGTCTTTCTGAGTGTTGATGGTTGTTCTTTAACATAAAATAACATAAATAAGTTAAGTAAACAGTTATTTAGTAATAAAATTTTATGCCAGCGACATAAACAAATAAAAACAAATTCAGGAAACATCAAAAGTAAACGACATTTTTCGTCCTTTCTAATTTATCCAATACTAGCTTTTCCCAGCGGCTTTGCATGCCCCCCCCCCCCCTTATTGCCTATGTCAGTCAGGACCAAAGCAGCTTTCAACTGGTAAAAGAATTTTTGAAATCGGACCAGTAGTTTTTGAGCCTATTCATTACAAACAAAGTTTTCTTCTTTATAAGTATAGAAGATAGCTGATTGCTTCTGAGATTTAAATAGAATTCTCTCTGGATGCGTTTGCAAACATTTAAACTCACTTACACAAACAGCCAGACCGGGAACAAATACTTATAGATCATACAATAATTTGTTCCATGTGGGAATCAAACCCAGGACCAGTAGTTTCTGAGCCTATTCATGACAAACAAACAAAGTTTTCCTCTACATAATATTAGTACAGACTAAAAAGCCCGCCCCGGCTTTGCTTAAATCTTCGATTTACCCGGTGAATTTTTCGAAAACTTTCTCGAAAACCTTTACAATAATAAATACAATAAAAACAAGAATTTGGTGTAGTCATTCGATTCGGCTGGTGGAATTAAGTCATGCTGAAAACGCAGTGTGGGACGTCCCCCAGCTATTTAGCTGGGGGACGTCCCACACTGCGTTTTCAGCCGACGACCTTAAAAATTTGGCTGGGACACACTGGATGCCCAGCAGTGGTGGCCCAGTGGTATCGGCCTCGACTTACGAGTTGTAGGTCGTAGGTTCGAACCCCGTCAGGCGCATTACTTTGTGTAATTTATTTCAACACCACTGCTCTCAAAACGGTGAAGGAAAACATCGTGAGGAAACCGGCATGTCCTAGAACCAAAAATTCGAAGACATGTGACATCTACCAATCCGCACTGGGCCCGCGTGGTAGATTACGGCCCACTCTCTCTGACAGAGAGGAGGCCTGTGTCCCAGCAGTGGGAACATTTATAGGCTGATGATGATGATGATGAGACTGGATGAGGAAGGCAAAGAATAGGGTGATGCGGCGCAGCTTGGGAGAGGCCTATGTCTAGCAGGGGCCTGCGACAGACTGAGTTGAATTGATTCAGAAGTTATGCACGTACCTACAGACAGACATAGGTTACTTTCTTTTATATTTTGTAAATATACCTACGAGACCTTTCTCGAAATTAGAGTAACAAAAATAAAACCAGTACCTCCTCCATACCTATGACGGAACCCATCAAATTCATCCGTACGTACGATCGTTCGTATAACGTAAAACCATTTTACTGACAAAGTTATTAGCGCTGTTATTGGTTGTAAAAAGCTACTTGCGAGCCGACAACGGCCCCTCGTTTTACAACGCCTAACTTACATGTGAGACATGTAAACAAAGTTATCAAAAGGCTTACTTTGGTGTAAAGGAAAATTACTTAGCGCATCAAATAAAAAAAGATCGAAACGCGACGCTGTTGGTCTTGGCGATCTTCGACAGTAAAGCTATTGTCAAACAGACAGGCGAAGCGAATGCGATCCGAATCCTGTCATATAGAAAAGCGAAAGTGATCCGATAGACTATGTGAAAGGCTTCAAACAATACCATACATTACAAACAAAAACGCTTCGCTTCGCGTTCGCTTCGCTTGGCTGTCTGACAATAGCGCAACCAATCTTTCATATGGTATTAATCATCATCACTTTAACAAGTATGTTGGGCCGGCTTCCAGTCAAGCCGGATGCAGCTGAAAGGAAATTCGAAAACATGTTTTATTAATCACATATTTAACAAATCAAAATATGTATTAATAATCGAATACTAGACTTTATTCGATTAACGATTGTCAAGCCATCTCTCTCTCATCCATTCCTGTTTAGCCAAGCTGACTCAATCAAAATTGCGATTGGAACTCTAGAAAGTTGATCTTAGTACACCTTCTGTTATTCCTGCCTGTTCCTCATTTTGTGCTATCTAAGCTAATAAAATTGTTTGTTCCCCCGTATACAGTTTGCGAATTACCAAATTTATGTCAAAGACATGTTCCGGTTGGAGTAATTCAAAGCGAAGTGAGGTCAATTCGCAGTCCTGAACACTCCTGAATTACGCAGAGGAAGTGCGCTGTAAAAATTATACCTGAAATAAAAAGTTATTGAAGTTGATACTATCCTGACAGTAATGTCTGTTATGTTGGCAGTAAACAGGGTAATAAAACGCATCTTCTTTATCGTTTCTTGATGTTTCTCTGTAGGTTTGGTAGACCTCACGTCAGTGGTAACACAAAACCAGTTTAAGATCACCGTTACGTCACTATTATAACCTCCGGATTCAGTACATCCGATGCTCTTACCAACGTCGTCGAGTGCATTGGATGTACGGAATCCGAAGGTCGCAGGTTCTAATCCCGCTTGCGGTTTGAAATTTTCTTTCCAAAGAAAATGTTTGAAATTCGCGACTCATGCGTTAATGCGTATAATATTTAAAAACTATTGTCATTGTGAAAAGCGTTCGTTTTTTTTCTTCTTTATCGTGTCTGAGTGCGTTTACAAATAATAAAACTCACGTATACTCAGACCCGAAGCAACAACTACAAATATTTTTTAACGTGCGGGAATTGAACCTGCGACGCAGCAGAGCCGTCAATCGCTCAGCCACTGCCAACCGTGCTGTCAAAACTGGGACAGTGTTGAAAAAAAAAACAATAAAATCTCACAATAATACCCGGCATTATTCGAAATTTTTCCTTAAAAATGTCCCTTAATTAAAAAAGAAATAACTTTAAAACCACCACTATTGCCTATTACGGTCTGTGATGAACTGCAATGATGACTTGAACGAGTATCGAACTTCTCATCGTGGTCTCATTGGATTCTCCATCTATCTCACTTACGAGTACATTCGTCTCCAAGAAGCATTGTTGTGTTGCGGTTTCACTACTAAAATCATTCCACCTCTCAGGAACACATTTGAATTTGTTCATTCTGAAATTACAAGAACATAAAATCTGGCATTTAAATCCTTGCAAAAATTACTAATGTCGAATTATTTAAATGTTATTCCTGCCTTGAAAATTGTTAATGATTTAGACGTATAAGAATTTGCATGCAATTTTAACTACATTTTTACAATTTTGTTGATCAAAAAAATACCGTAATGTAGATAAACTTGCATCTCTAATTTGGGCTTTACTATCGATGACCAAATCACAACTGCCAATGTTAGACAGTTCCATGAAATTGATGAATGTTACGGTGCATCCACACCGCCGGTAACATTTGTGGACCAACAAAAGGCAACACGGTAACATTCGGCAACATTCGGTAACTTTTGTGGCTCCTTGTTACTATTTGTTGATTGTTACTCATCCACACCGCAGTAACATCCGACAACAAATGTTGCCGTATGTCGAGTAACGTTGCTCGACAATCGGCAACATTGTTAGATAATGGGGGTAACATTGTTACCGAATGTTGAGCAACGTTACTCGACCACGTCAACACTTAGTAACATGTTGGCGGATGTTACCGAATGTTGAGCAACGTTACTCGACTTACAGTAACACGTCAACACTTAGTAACATTTTGTTGGCGGATGTTACCGAGCAACATTTGGAAACGTTGAGCTACAAATTTTACCGGCGGTGTGGATGCACCGTTAGATAGTTCCATCAAATTGGTGAAGGTGGACAATTTGTTTAAAAATAATTTTCATAGCTTTATTTAAGTAAGTGAAACAAATAAATATACTTTTGATCGAGCTTGAGAGCCTAGAAAGCGACAACGCATGTGTTTTTATGAGCAGACGATAAAAGAGGTTTTAATCGGTTGCTTAAAGTGTAACGTATAGCCGTTGTAATGCTGGCTGATAAGAATTTATGGGTCCTTGTGTGTCTAGGAGACTAGACGAATTTATGTAGGGTTGATAGAACAAATGTTTGAATTTGGAAGAGGCTGTTTTTTGTAAAAAAAAATATGCTAGAGTAAAATTGAAAAACGAAATGAAGTATATTATAGTAATGCTGTCTTTTATTCGGACTGCCAAAGAAGTGTTATGTGTTTTGATTGTCATTTTTAACATTCATGGAGGATCATAGGAATCGGGTAGGTATAATTTGTAATGACGTACTTACATATATAATCTAATAAGTACTCATATAATAAATGTTAGTTTGCCTGTCTGTCGGTCTTTTACAGATTGTACTTCGGAGAGTGTGCCCAAGAACTCCACGACCTCATCCCACCAGCCCCTTTCTATCATGGCACATCTAGACGCACGGCAAATTACCATCCTTACCTTATTGCCATACCATCAATTCGCACTAAGCGTTTCCAAACGTCTTTTATAATGCGGACAGCGAAGGAGTGGAACTCTCTGCCTGCGTCTGTGTTTCCAAACGCATACAACCCTAATCTCTTCAAAGTTAGAGTAAACAGGCCCATTACACATTAAAAAAACTTTTTCAAAAAAAATGTAACCGCCTTCAAAAACAACCATAAAAAACGGTAAAAAAAAAACCTACAAAATAACTTTTCTTTCGGAAGTCGGTGTCTTTGTTTTCTTTATTTCATTGTCTTTTTTTTGCCACCGACTTCCGAAAGAAAAGTTATTTTGTAGGTTTTTTTTTTACCGTTTTTTATGGTTGTTTTTGAAGGCGGTTACATTTTTTTTGAAAAAGTTTTTATTTTACTCTTTTTAGATTAAATATTCAACCCGAATTCTTGTGAAATACAACATGTGCACTAGAATTTTGTAATCCATAACACCGGTAATAACATCGCTCATGTACACAATAAGCTAATAAAATTCCCTATCTCAAAAACTACTGAACCGATTTTGATGAAACTTACAATATTCCCTAAGATAAATGATACCCAGTACAACAAAAAAAGAATTATTTAAATCGGACTTGTAGTTCCAGAGATATGCGAACTCTAACTAAATCAGTCGATGCCTACTCCTTACTATTAAGGAGTTCTACCTTCCATCATCAGCTCAGCTACATGAAATTATGATTACCATACGCAAGTACTTAAATTACTTCATAAAATTTGCGAAAAACGGTGTGTCGGCCTATAAAATTTGAGGGTTGCCCTCGATTTCTCCAGGATCCAATCATCAGATCCCAACTTGGTGACTATGGGACCACCTCAGAAGTACCTCCTTTCGAACAAAAAAAGAATTTTAAAAATCGGTCCACAATTGGCGGAGTAATCGCGTAACAAATATACAAAAAAAAAAAAAAAAAACAAAAAAAAAAAACATACCGTCGAATTGATAACCTCCTCCTTTTTGAAGTCGGTTAAAAAAAAAGAATATTTACAATATTTTTTATAAGATATAAGAAATTAGTTTTGCAGTTTTGCAAGTTTAATGGTGATAACAAACAGGTACTAATTTTAAATATCAACAAATAAATTACGACTATAACAGGTAAGCTTGTCTATACATCTCTTTGATCGCTCACCGTTACATTTTTTTGACTAAAACCCATTTTTTCCCAACAAAATAAATTGCCTTTGGACCGTTCAAAAATCTATCTATAACACACGCTGGCTTTAATACACTTCATACCCATCAACGATCATCATTGGACGAAAACAAAAGCCTCATACATATTGCAACGAAAACTTTATCAATAAATAACGTTACGCTATGAAATACGGCACTTTTACAGAAACGGGTAATATACGTGAGCTTTGGAAATATTTTAGAGTTCAATGGTAGAATGGTAGAATTATGATATAGTGTTGCGCTGTGCGGGCAACGGGCAACAAATGAAAATTTACGCACGCCGGGCAAGGTATCGTTGTTTATAGCGCGTCTCTGATGCGATTATGCTATAACTGAGCCACTTTTCCGTAACTATGATTTAAGGGCACTTCAATATGGTTGTGTTATGAAGTGTGGGTTTTTAAACCTTTATTTACAGTGAGTAAAAGAGTTTAAGAAAATTGAGGCTCACTTGCGAGGTTTTTTTTATGGAGAGAATAGTGTGTACCTACTTAATTTAATTTATGATATTATGTGTTACATTATGACGTGTAAGTTTGAATGAATATGTAATCGGTTATCTTTGAAACGACTCTATCGATTCTGCAACAACAATTACTGATCGAAAGCTACACTATTTTATGTTAATTACGTTTATGCGGCCAAAGACGCGGGTATATATTAATAAATTACTAGCTTAAACTCTTTAAACCGAAATTACTAGTTTTTATTCGTGGGTTCGCACCCAGTTGACATGGTTTGAACGTATCCCATTCAAAGATAATCCCAAGTTAATGATTCAATTTAGCCAATCATGTTATGAGATAATGTAGCAACCTATTTTTTAAATTGGTTCATAAGTTTCAAAGATTCAGTAATGACAAATAGTCGTGACATTAATTCTCAAAATCCCCCAATAACCTAACATAGTCTAGATTTAAAAAAAGTACGAAAAACCATTTGACCTTTATCATCCTCAAAGTTCCTGGACAATTTTACTAGTAAATTCTCAATAATAACAAAGAAAAATATACTCCAAAATTACAATCTAATCACCCAACTTGATAATAAACTTAGTCCGCGTTCATTTTAATAGGAGTCATGTTTCACCGCAGCTTCGTTAAAACTTAATGAACCAACAAAAAATAAACTTTAATGAACACATTTTAATCATCATTGTTTTAATACTCCGTCTTATGTTGTTCAAGCTAAGTAAAGCAATAAATTGTGGAGAATTATTTATTGGGGGATTTTTTAATTTGGGTATTGTAGGTTTAATGGGTAAATTATTGTGTTTAGGATTAGTTTTTATTTTCGCTGTTCTGTGTTTTGTTCATTCCCGATGTTTTGTTATCAATACGTAATTTTATAGATGCAAAATTACTCGTTACTGTTTGTTACTTTTTTATGCCTGAATACGACCACGACCAGTGGAAATGATTGAGATGGTATTTGGCGCACCATAACCAGGGTTAGGATGTAAGGTTGTTGCGGAGCGGGTCTTCAACTGCAGAGCTAATCCATGGCGACATGTTTTAGGAATTTCTATACAAACAGCCAGACGCGGAACAACTAACTGTAGGATATATAATTGATAGATATATTAGATCCGTGTGGAAATTGAACCAGCGACACGTAGGGCAACACGCGATCACTTAGCCACTGCGCTAACCGTACCCAATGCTACCAATTTTGCTGCCCATAATATTTACTCTTTAGTATTTGGGCTAGCTTTGGTTACACCCACCGCTATCAGTCGATTGTTTTCGCCTCATTCAACAATGGCACGGTACTCAAATGCAGGCGAGGTTGACACTTAGGTCGTCCTCATTTTATATGTAAAAAGTAAAAAGTATCATCATCATAAAACAATAAGAAAGTACAATTCCCCTCACCTCCACGAATAACCGATTCCAAAAACAAAGTCCAAAAACATCCACAGGAAAGGTATATCTTTGCCAATTTTTCACCAGGAACTACACGCCATATGTTACAAAATTAAAAACAATATCTAGCCAGTTGCCAACTAAAAATGTTACCAACTTTAAATTCTCAAAGTACAGGGGTATTTGGCATAATGACACAATTTTGCCAAGATTGCCAGCAACATGCATAATGGAGGTAGGCCTTGCCAAAGAGTGCTTCCGACAGTATATCATGTCTTACCGCTGGTTGTTGCTAATGTTACTACATTTTTATGGATAAACTTATTTGTAGTTTTATTTTTATGTGGCCATGGGTTAGTGATGGTTTTACGCATGACTGAGTTTTGGCAGGTTGGTTAGAAGCTGTTGCCTGCGGCTTGGTGCGAGGATAACGATAATTTACAAAGGAGTGTATTACTGGGATAAATAATATCCTTTGACCTTACCCAGGTTATTGTCTACACGGTTTAAAATAATAAAAAGTAATAAATTGGTTTTTCATTTGTTATGTTATATTAGTATAGTGTGCCGGACGGACGTGATCGCTCGGACACTATGGTTGAGGCTTGCCCGGAGCGCGTTGACGTCCTGCACCTATAGGTTCCAGGTATATCTGCTGTAACCCGAAGTCTTGTGTAGCAGGGACTGTAGAACGAGGTTTCTTGGTACGGAGTAAATAAAACGACTAATTCTTCATAACTTTTCAGGAAGCGGGTTGCTTGAGTCTTCAGGAGAGAGAGAGAGAGAAGATAGTGCCGTACCGTTGACTACGATTTGACCAAAATTTCGTGTTACTATCGTACCCCAGAACTTTACCTTAACGAGGCCCGCAAACCGCTTCCTTGATTTATTATCAATTTTTACGAACTTATGACTATTTAACAATGCATATTCTTATCTAAATAACAATGGATTACGTGTTGCTTCATACCGTTGTAATCCTTATGAAATTACCTATCTCCTGACATAATGTCTTTGACTGTAACTGAAACGACTGAAAAGTTAAAGCGAGTTAAAGGAAAAAGTTATTTAAATTTTAATTAAAATTTCATTTTCAAAGGCCATTATCTCAGGAGTTTTAGCAGTAATCCCATGGACTTAGGTCACGTTAGGTAGCCTGGCTAACAGCCTAACGCGATCTAACATTTATATCGATACATCTATATATTTCAGGAGTCTAGGGCCTGAATAATGAAAGACAAGAAAAAATAATCTTTATTAACGGAATAAATTGCGTACAGGACATCTTACAACGTCAAATAAGTGAGTTTTCGAAAGGATTATGACTCTAAAAGTTAGGTCCAGGCCTAGGTCTCAATCTAGGCTACCTGGATACATCAAAAACAAAACTATATTATGACTATAAACCCACTCAATTGAAGCTACAAAATGCACTGTACTTACGGTTTACAACGAATTCTTAACTGCTAGGTTCTATTTAGACACTTTATATACACTATTTTCACATAACTATATAACTCACTTAGTTATTTATCACTATGTACAGACACCAGCAGACCAACCCACACGAATCCGTCAAACCTGCCAAGCGAATATCGATAAATAAGGTTGAAAATCTATTGCAAGAATTTGACAGATCGAGGTAGGTTGATGTGCAGGGTCTGTGCAACACTTAGGTTTTTTAATGATGACGCTTCGTCGCGAACATATAGAATCGATAGTAAAATCGTTTTGTGATTGAAGTTGTGTTATGGTCAATAGAAATCATCACACCTTGGCACATTACAATTCTAGTAAATATCTAAGAAGTAAATTCCGCAAAATTTCTAGTGTGAGTTTACCGGCGTTCCTGTCCTCTGTCCACAGCACTGAAACCTTAACCAGGAAGATTTTAAGTCTCTCCCTGGTTGACTCCGAAGTGCCGTGCTTGACAGATGCGGAGAACGCCTGGAAAATGACTTGCCCGGATTCAGATCGACCCGTGAACCCATCTTCCCAGAGGCAGTGGGATGAGCCGCTCTGCAGGTTGGTACGGTATAATCTTATTAATACGTCAACCAATTCTGTAGAGCGTGCCCGCCTGCTGGCTGTGGGCGAGTGGGAGTCGGGTCTATGGCTTCATGCACTACCGTCACCCAACATAGGTACCATGCTGGGTGACGAAACCTTCCGGATCGCTACATGCCTGCGTCTGGGCGCTCCTTGCGGGGCTCCACATCGTTGTCAGTGTGGCGAAGGCGTCGACTGCCTCGGGCACCATGGCCTTTCCTGCAGCAAGAGTGCAGGTCGGCTAGCACGGCACGCTAGTATAAATGACATTATCCGTCGTGCTCTTGTCACCGCCGGGGTGCCAGCCGTTTTAGAACCCAGTGGCTTGGCACGCGACGATGGGAAGAGACCAGATGGGATGACTATAATGCCTTGGAAGTTGGGTAGACCTTTGGTGTGGGATGCAACATGTGTCGACACCCTTGCGCCATCCCATCTTCCTGGTACTACATGCTGTGCTGGTGCGGCTGCTGCAAGTGCCGAAAACCTCAAACGGCGCAAATACAATGGCTTGACTTCTAGCTATGGGTTTGAGCCGTTTGGGGTTGAAACACTAGGGCCATGGGGTCCGAGTGCCCACCGAGTCTTCAAAGACATCGCCAAGCGTATAGTCGACGCCTCTCGTGACCAGAGGGCTGGCCTATTTCTCGGTCAAAGGATCAGCATTGCCATTCAACGCGGCAATGCTGCCAGCGTTCTGGGCACTTTCCCCATTGACAGCGATGTGGATGAATTTTTTGACGCCATGTAAATTTTTAATTTTAGTTTTAATTTAGTTATTTTTGTAAATATTTTAGTTTTATTTTTAGTTTTTAAAGGTAGTATTATAACATTTCAAAAACATTTTCATAAGTTTTCAGATCAATGTATTCTGCTTAAATGCGTATAAAGTTTCATTAAAATTGGTTCAGTAGTTTTGAAGAATAAAGACTTGAAAACCTTAATAATGTAATAGCCTAGGTATAAGAAGTATATACGAGTTAAAATTGTTAAAAAAAAAAAAGAAGTAAGTTAAGAGTTGTAGGTGCGAGTATCAATTATTTCGAGCAATCATTGTAAGCTATCGCAATCTACAGCTGAACTTCATTTCTCCTAAGCATCATCACAGCACTTTCCCTTCGCCTCTCCATCTTCCCGATATTTGAGGAGTGGGTCGTTGGCACACTACATGCTTTTTCACATTTTTTATATCCCCATATTTAGGACGATAGACTGTCTACAAATCTGTCATTTTGCCAATGCTTTCGTACGAACTCGTTTCTACGGTGTCACGTTACGCCTGCTATGGTCGGCATTCGTTGTTACGATTCGCGGTTTCTAACACACGAACTTCGGTCCTAAAATATGGCTCGTCCACTCAGCTGTATCCCATTGCTATTGCTCTTTTCAGAAAAACAAAAAAAAAACCGGGATCTCACAGAAAAAGTTCCACAGTCTAACAAAAATATTTATTTTATTCTATGACCGTACAAACCTTCCAAAAACATTCACATCCACATTTAGCTGACCTCTCCAAAACCGTGTGAAATGTACACAGAAAATAAAACTGTGTACAAAAGTGTGGACTCTTGTGTGCTGGTAAAAATTAACGTCACAGCCATTCAGCTAATAGCCGGCGCGAAGAGAAGTAGTTTGTTGCATTAGATTTGTATGAAGAGGGCTGATTGTGGGAGCGCTCAATATTGGGGGATAACGAACAACATAATTTACGTAAGCAAACAAATTAGAATTACAATAAAAAAAACGTGACGTAAGTACCAGAAAGAAATAGACCCGGTCTATGCAGAAAACATATCACTCCTTCTAATACAGTCAGTTAAAAAAGCATAGACATTTAACATAGAGAAGCAACCACAACAGCCATTTGTTCTAAGAAACATACATTTGGTTGGTCACAGCCTCCTTGATGCCTTTGAGAGCATCTCAATTGTGGGCATGTTTAGGCTAATAAGGCCTGTTAAAAAATGTTAGCGTGTCTGAAAAAAAATGATTTAAAGGCTCAGTAGCTACTGACTCAATAAACAAAAAAAAAACAGAATCTGTAAATATTTGGCACGTCTGATTACAGGAATTTAATCGTAGCTGGCAAACCAACGATTAAATTCCATGGTAACGAAAAAATCTTTTCCACCATTCACAACCATTTCTTTTTAACAAAATATTTCAGCACGTAACCTTTTTACTTGCAGAAATGCGTACAAAGACTGACAAGAGGTGTAAATTGAGTTACAGGACTTGCCTACATTTGTGTGAACGTGCAAATATTTTTTTTGCACAAACTGAACGTGCTTTGGTTACATTCAGTGTTTTATAAATTATGGCAAACATAAGTCAAGTTACTTAACAAAATTCGTGACTTTTGAAACCAAGACCTGTTTTGGCTTTCCTTTTATGAGTAATATCTATGTGTGTGTGTTTTATGTAGTGTTTTTCAGTTATAGTGCTGGTAACATAGCTACATTAAGAAAAATATGTCAAGCATCAAACGTCCTGGGTGTCACCACTGCGAAGATCGCCCGGAGGACACAGTAGAGCATACGGTGCAAGACTGCCCAGCTTGGGCAGAGCACCGACGTATCCTCACGGCGGCGATAGGCGGAGACCTCTCGCGCCCGGCATTGGTTGCGGCCATGCTGCGGGGCGAGACGGAGTGGGAAGCGGTCGCCTCCTTCTGCGAAGCAGTCATGCTCGCGAAGGAGGAGGCGGGCCGCATGAGGGAGAGGACAATGTCCTCCCTCCGCCCCAACCGCAGTGGTTTACACCCACGGCGACGGACGTCGCAAGACGATCTCCGGCCACCGTAGGCGCGGGCATGCGGGCGGCGAGTAAAGGGCAACTCGCTGCCCGACCATGGACCATGCCCGGGTCGACGGCGCGTTGCGTTCCACGCGCGCCTCAAAGAGCGTCAGCAAGATGACGGGGCCCCCCTCTAGAGGGCCGAAGCCTGCCGGGGTCGCGGGACTTATCTCACTACCGTGACCCCGGAATATAAAGGGCTATTGAAGGACACCGTGGATTTTAGTCAGTACAAGTCTGACAGTCCCTCCCGCCCTGCCCGGGGTGGGAGGACTCATTTGATGATTTTACCACGATAAAAAAAAAAGCATTAAACGTCAAACTTTTGATTTTTGCGCTTACTGCAATTTGTATAGAGATAGTAAAATGCAGATACGGAAATTTGAAAAAGTTACTCAGGCCCTCGATCGCTAAGGGCAATTGGAGGAACAGAGTGGGTTTCAGACAGTTTGAGTAACACTTCCTTCCGGTCAAGTCAGAGTGGGAAAAAAGTTAAGAAGAAGTCATTTGACGATTTAGCGGCCCCTTTCCCCTCCAATACAGCTGCTATTATATGATGCCAAAGTGTAATTATTTGCACAACAAATACTGAAAAATATCGAAAGCTACAAGAATAAAAGCCCTTTCAGCCAACTGCCGCGCAACTCAAGTTGCGAGTCTAAGTTTTTGTGACAAGCTAACTCTCTCCCGAAATGTTTGAGTTCATAGCAATTTCGCAGTTCGCTACTGACGCCGCTTCGCGACATTACTACTAGTTAAATTGAGTTTCTCGCCGTATTCATGTTGGCAATCAAATTAGACATGTCTTTGCTGTTTTTCGGTTTTATTTCGAAATTTATTGGAAGTACTAGCGACATGTCTTATATAGCTCTTTGTATTGTAAATGTGGATGTGATATGTTAAGCAAATTGAAAATAATTTTCAAAAAAATTAATAAATGTTTATGCATGAGAGGAGCTGTAAAATGGTAATCGCGGTACCGTCTGTAAAGATAACTGAGGCCCTAAACCGCAAAAGTCAAATAAAGGAACATGATAGATTTTGTATAAAAAATGCTTCCTGCATGTTTGGTAATGATTTATTGCATATATTTGCAGTTGTGACTATAAGCAGATCTTTGGTTCGATTTCAGGTTATGTAAAACGTGTTTTTTTTCTTTCAACATAACATCTTACACTCAGAACAAAACACTTCGTCGGTTAGGGGTAATAGATGAACACTCTTGTCAATTATGTTCATATCAAATGTAATTATTATTATTATTTATTTAATTCAGACACAGTCCATATTTTTTTACAATCACAAGAAAATTAAAAACAAAGAGACAATAAAGTTAAACACAAATAATTCCATCACAATAAATTCAACAACATTAAATTAAAATTAAATTTCACAATAATAATTGAGATTAAAATGAAAATTACAATCACAATCCAAATTAAAATTACAATCAAAATCAAATCAAATTAAAATCAAAATCAAATTCAAAATTAAATTCAAAATAAAAATTAAAATCATACATTAAATAAATTATTAAATTCAAAAAACTAAAATAAAAATTACATTGCAATGTCAAATAACACGAGGAGAGGCGCTAGCATGAAGCTGCATCCACCGCTGTATAAGGGGCAGATCCCACCGCTCGGACAACACTCTCAGGAGACCGTTGGGGCTGCTTCGTAGGCGATTTAATAATGAAGCGCTCCGCTTTCTTATGATTGCGTAAAAATCATCAATTCGTGCTTCAGCAAACATAGCTGAAGCACTACAAAACCTCGGCAACCCCAACAGTATCCTGAAAGCATTGTTGTACTGTACGCGCAGTGCGCTGTACGCCCGCTGCGTATAGTTGGCCCACAGGCTGCACGTGTAAAACGATTGACAGTATGCCTTGAACAAAGTCACTTTTACTGGCAGAGTACAACGTGCAAACCTGCGAGCCAACATGTTACACCGGACAGACAGCGCCCTGTGCTCCCTCTCAATGTCCAGATTGGCAGACAAATCATTAGAGACCCAGTGGCCCAAGTACTTGAAGTGCTGCACCCTTTTTAAAGGAATGCCGCAAAGAGTGACCGGAGGTACAGATGAGTAACATTTGGTACCGGCTTTGAAGACCATGAATTCACTCTTTTTAGAATTGTACCTGAGCCCATGGGACTCCGCATAAGTCTCACAAATGCGCACAAGCTTACGTAAGGCACTGATCGAAGGGCTCAGCAACACCATATCATCCGCGTAACTTATGTTGTTCATGCACACACCGTCTATGGAACATCCAATATTAGTGTTGCTGAGCTCACCGATCAGCCGGTTCATATACAGGTTAAAAAGACGAGGCGAAGACAAACCCCCTTGCCTCACTCCGCATTCCAACCCGTACACGCCCGACTGCGCACCCATCCATTTAACAGTATTCTGCTGCCTACTATACCAGTACCGGAGCAAAGATACAATCTCACCTGGCATATCCGTTTCACATTGTAGCTTCTGCCATAGCTTGTCATAACAAACACAATCGAATGCTCTTGAAAGATCTAAGAAGCATGCATATACTGGTGTGCGTCTATCCGTATAGTACTGAACAGTTTGCTTGAGACAGAGGATAGCACTCTCAGTTGACAACCCGGGTCTGTACCCAAACTGAGCATCATGTAAATGGAGGTGTTTTTCCAACTGTTGGTCAAGCAAACTGTCCAGCACCTTAGCTATGACAGTCGCAAGCGAGATTGGTCTGTAATTAGACAGATCCGATGAGTCACCTGTCTTATCTTTAACAATTGGTACTACGACTGTGCGCATCAAGTCCTCAGGTAAATAACTATGGCTAATACACAAGTTAAATACAAGTGCAAGGACTCTTGACAGGTGCCCGCGTACTTCAAGTGCTCGATGCTAAGGCTATCGTGACCTGGAGACTTGCCTCTCACCATTCTCTTAATAATCTTGGCCACATCCTTGGCGGAGAATACTTACTTCATTATTATATTAAACCCTTCTATACCTCCAAGGTAAATAACTCCCACTCAGTTCTCAACATATACCCACAAACATAAATTACTTTCCCATTCAAAATCCCGATAAAACAACCTAACCCGACACCTGAAAAGACCCCATTAATCTCTCCGATAATTCAGTCCATACAAAACTTCGGTATACAAGAAAAAAGCCGAAGTTTCTTCGACAATTTTCCTCCAATCTCCTCTTATTTAGAAAAACATCCTTACGTACACAAAATATCCGCGAAATGAACCGAACACGATTTGAATATCTAAATTGGCAATCCTTCGGTATTCTCAACTTTCCTCATTACATCGCGTTCACCTGTTAATTTTTTGGGTTCCGTAGAATTAAGGAAGGGGAATTTGCTGTTGATACCTGATCACGACGGATTTTCTTGGGTAACGTTTTTGTTTTTTTTTTTTTTTCAGAATAACTCAAACCTTTTGACGTAGATAGCAAATTTTCCGATTCATTTTTTTATCTTTTTAGTAGTACTAAAGAAAGTCATTTTGAACTGAGCTGTAGTAGAATGTTTTTCAGCTTAAACCAAATCCGCGCTGTCTACAATAAAAAATTAAATAGTTGTGCCCTTGAACTGTACTACAATATCACTACTGGTGAAATTAATTTCTGAATTCCTCTTATATGCTGATGATGGTCGTATAGTTTAGAGAAATAAAACAACGTACTACACGCCGCTGACGTCTGCGTCGCGGTATGAAACTTTATACAACACAATGTAAATTCATACGCGCTACTTACGTACGCGATCAACATCAGCGTAACAGGAATTTAGGCTTGAAAGAAACTTTTGTTGTGTTGCAGCTACGGAACTCCTGCCCACAGCACTCACCCACACTGCCACATCTCCCCGCTTCGGTTCCGACTATCTTCACGTTTCGCGGGTAATTTTTATTGTAATTTATCGAGACCACGTGACTAGGCACTTTAGTTAGTACATAATAGTCTACCACGAGACGGAATTATAATTGTACTTCAAAATTTCATGTGGACAATTTGTGGGAGCGTTTTTATAGCCTTTCCTGGTAGTTTGTAATGGAGTAAGTTTTTGATAGGCGTCGTAATATGTTTGAAAAAGGGTTTTTAGTGCGAATTCGTGTGTGCTGAAACTGGTTTAATTGTTGTAGTTTTGATATTGTCCTTTATTTTTTGGGTGAGATAAAACTACTGAGGTAACCTTGTTTTGCGTAATATGTAAACTAAACACAAAACAGATAAGCATGGATATGGATAATTACTCGTATTAACTACTAGACCTTGACATACGTATACCGCGACTCCGGTACGCAAAAGGGCTACCGAAGGAGAGGCTTCCGGCGACTGGGACCCCAATAAACTGACACCACGGTCCCAGTTGCCGGATGCATTTAATTTTAATATTTGTATTCCGTCGACTGGGACCGATTGATAAATGAATAAAAAAATCTATTGTTCATGCCAGAACGGTACAGTCAGACGAAAAAGTCTATGAAAATTGTCTTGTTCAATATAAACCAGGAAAGTAATAGGCTAGCATAGGTTCAAAGTGGTATGTAAAATAATTTTCGGTAAGAATAGTTTACTTGAAATTGTCTTGTATCTACCCAGAAATATTAAAATAAATACCACTTTGAACTTATGGTAGCCTAGTACTTTTGCTGGTAAGTCAATGAAAAAGACAGTTTCAGGAAACTTTCTACTTAGAATTAATTAAATAAAGACCCATCTTGAACTCATGCTAGCCTAGTACTTTTTGTTAGCTTCTTATTGTCTCACTGGTGACTAAAGGGAATATTTTTTCCGTTTGTCGCCAGTGGGGAGTTTTTAGGAGAACAAAATCCCAATTGTCCAAAAAGAAAGTACTAGGCTAGCATGAGTTCAGGATAGGTCTTTATTTAAATAATTCTAAGCATGAATTTATTGACTAACCAGCAAAAGTACTAGGCTAGCATAAGTTCAAAGTGGTATTTATTTAAATATTTCTGAGTCGATACGAGACAATTTCAGGTAACCTATTCTTGCCGAGAATAATTTTAATACAGACCACTTTGAACTTATGCTAGCCTATTACTTTGCGGTTTGTATTGAACAAGACAATTTCCATAGACATTTTTCGTCTGACTCTACCGTTCTGGTTCAATTTATGGATCGGTCCCAGTCGACGGAATACAAATATTAAAATTAAATTCATCCGGCGACTGGGACCGCGGTGTCAGTCATTGCGGTCCCAGTCGCCGGAAGCCTCCCGAAGGACACCGTGGATTTTAGTCAGTACAAGTCTGACAGTCCCTCCCGCCCTGCCCGGGGCTGGGAGGACTCATTCGATGATTTTACCACGAAAAAAAAAAAAAAAGACCTTTCACTAGGTCACAAATTACTAATGCTTTTATTGACGAGAATTACCTACATTTATTTTTCAAACACTTAATTTTAGAGCTAAACGTTTTTTTAGGTGGTCAAATCATCAAATGAGTCCCTACCCAGGGAGGGACTATCAGACTCTTACTGACTAAAATCCACGAAATTCCTCTTTTTCCCCTTTACGTTCCAGGGTCACGGTAATTTTATTGATAGAAGTTTATTTGAAACTGTGCTAAAAAGTACCACTTATTTCAACAAATGATGTTGTCTCACGATAAAAAAATCTAATTTGCAACGACATCGTTCACAAGAGTCAATGCATCTAATTTGTTCCGTCCCAACGCGCCTGAGGGTTCGCCCTTTATTGATTCTGAAGAAAAAAGTTAGCTGGTCTGAGGTTGGCTGCTACGAAGGCTTTAATCGAGATTCGATTAACGAGTAATATCGAATGCATCTCAAGTGAGATTGTGGTTAAATGCAAGTTTGAGTTATTTCTCAACAAAAATTTCGAAAAATACTTGCAATATATACGTAAAGTATTTATCCCAGTCAACGAAAGGTTACAGAGGGAAATTCTTGGAACACAATTTTTGACTTCGATGAAAGTAATTTCTTGAACTCCACAAAAAACTTATAAGCTTACCGCAAGTTACAAGTACCTTGCGGTGACGTCTACGTCTCTCACTGCGGCTGGGTTGTGATGTAGAGGCTGTCCTCTCCCTCACGTCTCTCGGCTGCTTCTTCGCTAACGTTTAACTGCTAAACTTCATCGATTTAAACTTCACAATCATTCTGTTGTAGTTATTCATAATTATTTAAGTTCGGCATAACAGTTTTCTTCCTTATATATTTAATCGCTATAATACACTCCATTTTTAGCTATATCATCTTTGACACAATACATTTATCGTGCCTTACAGTTAACACATTACATGTACAAATCTCTTCTCTACATTTTTTCCTCATTTCTCCGCATCACATTTCCATAACAAGACAGCCGATTATCACACATAATTTAGCCATTTTACTCCATCACAACTTTTTGCACAAAGTAAATCAACGAAATATATACAGTTCACCGACCTTTCCCTTCTTATTTCCATAGCAATTAAGAGTATATTTAAACTAGACTATTACAGTTAAGAATTAAAAACCTAAAACCTTAACTTTGCCATACATATAGACATCAAAATTGTTACACTACTGTGTTACAAAAATTACTAAAATCTCTATGGTTACAATAGCAGTCTTATCGTTCATAGTAAAATCTTTCAGACAACCTAATTAGATGGACTGTACGAACACAAATTAAAGAGGTAGTCAGACACATCAGAACTAAAACACCTCAAATCTAAAATGACATTCACAACGAGATGCTAGTTCGATAGAGGGCGGGCACTCGCAAGTCCGAGCGTTGAAACGTTCCACCTTCAGTACCGCGTGGCTTCACAGCCTCCACGCACGCGCCACGCGTGGCTATGACGTCAGAGGCACATGTAGCGCGTACCAAACCGACAGTGACTTTCCGTCTTTCAGTTTCCGTGCGAATGTTTTGGTTGTAACACGGTAAGTCAATCGTGGAGATAGTCTTCTGTTTTTAGGAAAGTGAGGTTATGTTTTTGTAAACAATCATAATGGTTGGAGATTGGGTTCGTTAATAAGTGATTGGCAATTAATTAATTAATTGATTAAGCTGATTGTGTTCAAATTGGTCGTTACTGCACGATAATTGGATTACAAGATTAGTTTATTAACATACTTATAAGTGTGTTGTTATCTGATCAAATCTGTGAAATTATTTATCAACAAACGATGCCTTCTTTGAAATTTACGAAATAGAATGATGTAGGTAAAAACTACATGTTTGATTACCATTATTTAATAAAATAACATTCTAAACATTATGTATTTGTATAGGTCACGTGTATGAGTGAATGGTAAGTTATGAATGAAGGCTGTTCAACTGTTCATTGAGTGAAGTTATGTGACTAAGGGATAACATTGTCCTAGGTCATGGTGTTCCTCGTACTTCATCTGAATATTATTATGTTAACTGTGCAGTTATGAATACTTATCCAATAACAATTAATTTAATTCTAATTTACAACGGCTGTCGACAAGATTGACGTTTACATTTCGATAAAATTATGCATTTATGTCGTCTTCATCGTATCAATGAAAGTTCTTTCAAACGGACCGCACTAAATTCTGCAATTTCCCGCAAACTTTGACAGATACTATTGCTGTCAAAATTGGATGTCCGAAGTCAGGTCCGCAATTAGTCCATATCAGTTCGACGATGATCTTAGGCCTTTTTTGAATTCATCAACTAATTCTTCTCGCCCTTGACTGCATAAAAACACACTGTTTCTTCAATACATCATCAGCCTTTTAATGTTCCCACTGCTGGGACACAGGCCTCCCCTCTGTGAGAGGGAGTGGGCCATAATCCACCACGAGGCCAGTGCGGTTTGGTAGATGTCACATGTCTTCGAATTTGATGGATGCCGGTTTCCTCACGATGGTTTCCTTCACCGTTTTGAGAGTAGTGGTGATGAAATAAATTACACAAAGAATACTTAATAGCGCCTGGCTGGGTTCGAACCCACGACCTACAACTCGTAAGTCGGGGCTGATACCACTGGGCCACCACCGCTCCTAACCTACCTTTCTTCAATAGGCCTTTGTATTTTTTCTGGCCCGATGGGGTCACTATAAGGTCCCATTAGTAAGCTGACAGCTTATTGATGCGCGTATGGAACGTGACACGCCGTCAACTCGGGCTTGTCCTTTGATCGGACGGCGAGCTACCCATAACTCGCTGTCCGAAAGATCGCGCCTATACAGTGGCCAGAAAAAATAATATTCCTGGTTTATCAGATTATATGGGTTATTAACCATTCAATCAGTACTTATCTAAATGGATATAAAAGTGTAAATCATTTAGGTTTTCTTGGCTCGTTTATTCAGGTATTCAAAACTTAAATGATTGTTTCTGTTATCAAATAGCAAAGGTGTTATTATAACATAATGATATAACTAAATACAAAGGGAATGAAATGGTAACATTGTAATTGAACTAATCAAAGTTTGTGCCGATAGTTGGTAAGATTATTTTGAACTTAGATTAACAATATAGGTCTGCTATTTTAGGAAGATTGCCAGTTAAAGTTATACAATCTCACATCACGCCTGTTCTCAAATTGAAGGAGTGGACAGAGATAGAATCACAGGAAATAATTATGTATGAGAACAATCGTATTTCGTCAGGTATGTTTAAAGGTCGTAGTATACTGTTTCGGTACGGCAACTGCACAGCTGAAGCACGGTGCGGGCGTCACCGCGTATTTAGGCTACGGCTCGTGGAAGCGATAGACGGCGGCGGCATCTCGTGCCTAGCATCGATTGAGGCCATGTTGCGTGGCGAGACTGAATGGCAAGCAGTCACCTCATCCTAGCGAAGGTAGGAGGAAGAGGCGAAACGCATAAGGGACAGAAAGAAAGAAAAGATACGATCAGACGGCGAATAACCTGGTCGTCGATCTGTCGTGTACAATGCCCGAGTCGACGGCGCGTCGTGTTCCATGCGCGCCTCAAAGAGCGGTCAGCAATCTGACGGAGCTCCCATGGAGAGCCAAGCGCCTGCTGGGGTCGCGGGACCGTCTAAACAGGTAACCGTGATCCTGGAGCGTATAGGACTTTTGAAGGTATACCATAGATTTACGTCAGTAAGAATCTGACAGTTCCCTACCACTTCAGTCAGAGAGAGAGGACTTATGAATATTTAAGCAAGAATAAAAAAAAGGCTTAGGCTAGCCATCAGCGGTATTGACTCTACACCTTCAGAATCACCTACTATGAGATTCTCCCTCCATCATGGAGAATGAGAAACTTATTCGTCTCGACAATCAAACATCAAACAAAAAAACCCATCATAATGAATCACTTTAATGCCTTCTTTTCTACAAAACAACTAACAACTTCACCATCGCATTCAATTACCTGAAAAACGAATGAAAAGCGAAAGCATTAGCCAAATAAACCTGTTCTACAATAAACCACTACAAGTCTACACTAATTGAGTTATTTGCTTCAAACAAGCCGTTTTTAGGCTCAGTCTGCTTTAGCGAATCGTTTCCTAAATGCTTTCAACTACGTTTGTATGGAATATAAATGATGGTATGTTGTATTTCAGTAATAATGTTTTGTTATAAAGAAAGAAAGTAGAAAAAAGGGTGAGTATTTTTAAGAAAGGGTTGAATTTTATTCAGAAATGGATGATAATAACATACCTAGTCTAAGGGTCAATGTGTGAAGCATATGTACGAGTATGACTAAGTGCCTTGTTTATCATTATCCAATTCATTGTTGCATCCTTTTTTTTTTTTTTAGCGTGGTAAAATCATCAAATGAGTCCTCCCACCCCGGGCAGGGCGGGAGGGACTGTCAGACTTGTACTGACTAAAATCCACGGTGTCCTTCAATAGCCCGTTATGTCCCGGGGTCACGGTAATGAGATAAGTCCCGCGACCCCGGCAGGCTTTGGCCCTCTTGGGCGGGGCCCCGTCATCGTGCTGACGCTCTTTGAGGCGCGCGTGGAACACAACGCGCCGTCGACCCGGGCATGGTCCATGGTCGGGCGGCGAGTTGCCCTTTACTCGCCGCCCGCATGCCCGCGCCTACGGTGGCCGGAGATCGTCTTGCGACGTCCGACGCCGTGGGCGTCTACCATTGCGGGTGGGGCGGAGGGAGGACGCTGTCCTCTCTCTCTCACGGCCCGCCTCCTCCTTAACGAGCATTACTGCTTCGCAGAAGGAGGCGACCGCTTCCCACTCCGTCTCGCCCCGCAGCATGGCCTCGACCAATGCCGGGCGCGAGAGGTCTCCGCCTATCGCTGCCGTGAGGACACGGCGGTGCTCTGCCCAAGCGGGGCAGTCTTGCACCGTATGCTCTACTGTGTCCTCCGGGCGATCTTCGCAATGGTGACACCCCGGCGTTTCTTCCTTCCCCATCCGACACAGGTACCTCCCGAAACTTCCGTGTCCGGTGAGGACCTGCGTCATGCGATAGGTCAGGACGCCGTGACATTGTTGCATCCTAAAGAACTTCTGCAAAACCACCAACGTCCCCAAAACTACTAATTAACTAAAATAACACCCGCGCCTAAAGACAGCGACACACCGAGCGATATGCAAATTGCAGCTTGTTTACAATGAATCAACGTACGCAGCTGCACAAATATGTGTGCAAATATAATGTGTAATCGCGACGCTAGATGGCGCTGCACGGCGGCGTTCTGTCAGGATTAGGGGCCTGGCTAATTGGATGAGGAGCCGGGTTCAGTGATTACGTGTGATTACGTATTGTATGGCGTGACATGTTGCTATGTATGAGATTAGGTGGCGTTGCATTTTGAGGCGCACGTGAGCATGAAATTAGAAGCAAATCAGACGGATTTCTCGCTAATTTCTGGTTGAATCTGGTACTGGATTCAGGATTATATTAAAACGATGTTCTAGAACATCTTACAAGATATAATTATGTTAATGACGTTAGGTAAATATGCCCTGGGTGGAGAGCAAGGGACTGTTAGACTTGCATTGATTTAAAATCCATCCTGTTCTTTAAGTTGTCCTTTGCGTTCCAGGGTTATGGTAACCTTACAGATCCCGCGACTCCATCAGTGCAATAGCCTAACGAGTCCTTTTCACAGAACCAAAGGCCTAGCAAGCACCAATCATTTGACATCCCCATTCACCATCAGAATTGAAGTGCGAGCATCAATCCGCGACGTTGCGATGCAGCGATGCATAATGCAGTATGCAAATCTGTCGTCCACAAACTACCGACCGACTGATTGCTAGTTCTAACGAATTTACATTTTTTCCAGGACTCGTGTATCGTCGATTGGTCGTTTGAAACAATTGGATTACTTTGTGTTTTGTGCCCGGTGTGCCCCAGGCTGTGGGGTTTTTTTTAGCAATAGGTTCGCGTTTGAACAGTAACTCGCCTGGTGGCGAAAAGAAGTTGTGGTCGACGATGAACCATTGCCTAGAAGTATCTTCACTCGTGACTTAAAAGAAGTGAATTTGTTTATTATTTTTCGCGTTATATTAGATAGCGTTTGTTACTGAAATATTATCATTAATTATTTTTATACCATTCCTACTCTAAAAAGTTACTTTTACTCACTGGGCCCGTATTACAACGTCTTAAAACCAGGCTTATTCCAGTGAGTGAACGAGATGGCGCTAGACGACTTGTATAGCTCTGTCACTTTCACTCGCCGGAACAAGCCTGGTTTTAAGACGTTGTAATACCCCCCCTGAAAACAGTGAATAAAAAGCTCTTTTACTCACTGATTTGGTGTTTGAATTTAGAACACATTGATGCGGTCGACCCCCGTGTTATTAGGAAAATATTACTTTTAATTTAAGTCATTGTTCCGATTTTAATGTTAATTTGTTGACTAAGCGATTGGTGAAGCGGGTTCGATTCCCGCACGGAGCAAATAATATTCGTACTATGATCTACAATTATTTGTTTCGGGTGAGGGTGTTTGTGTGTTGTGAATTTAGATGTTTGGAAACGCACCCACGTGTGTGTGGAGCAGTAAAAAAATCTAAAATATATTTTATTGCTCAAATATTTCTTTTTCTCGTAGTCATGGTATAAAGTATCGTTTGCAACTCTTTGTTTGGAAATCGAGGGCCTGAATCACTCGCGTCGCTCAGGATTTAAATATTTGAATCACTCGCTTCGCTCGTGATTCATATAATGACCCTCGCTTTAAATCCGCTCTTTATTCACTAGTTGCAAAATATACTATTTAAACGCAAATAACGCATGCGACGCGCATAGTAAAATGTTTAAATCTTGAAAATTATTGCTTGTTTGTTTAAACTGCTTTCCTAAATTGAAGGAAAACATCGCGAGGTAACCTGCATGTCCTTAAACATGTGACATCTACCAAGGCGCATTGGGACCGCGTGGTGGATTAGCACACTCCCTCTCACAGCGTGAAAGTTGTATGTTGGAGTCAGCTTTCAGCTGAATTTCAGAGACTTAGTAAAGACATAGAAATTTAAGCTATTGCATAGCTTTTATCGCGGGCTCAGAGCGCGACGCGGCGCGGCGACCAAATTCCCAAAAACCTAACGAAAAAACCTAAGGAAAATACCTGACACCACGCATCGTCTAACGTCGTTTCAGTTCGGGAGACTTCGGCAATCGTAAAAATATCCGTCATAAAGACAATTTACTTTTTTGATTCTAAACGGCCAGCTACAAATGGAGTTTTCACAATGAAACCTACTTATAAAATTCTCCTACAACAAAGCAGTTCTTTATTACAAAAGTGCACCACAAACATTTTAAATAAATTATATTCTCGGTTGGAAGGAAATGGCACACAATCGAGACCGTTGGAAGGAATGGAGGGAGGCCTTTGCCCAGCAGTGGGACAGTACAGGCTAGTAATAATAATAATAATAATATTCTCGGTAAATATAAGCGGTAGGCGATTTTATTCTTTCAAAATAAAAAAAAAATGTTATGCTATAGCTTCACCGCGGCAGTCTCCGAGTGCCACATGTATTTTTTGTTGTAGATACACCCAGAAATTATAATCAACATCATCATCGACCCGGGATCACCCACTGCTGGGTGATCCCGATGCTGCGTCCCCCTTTTTAGGGTTCCGTAGCCAAATGGCAAAAACGGAACCCTTATAGATTCGTCATGTCTGTCTGTCTGTCTGTCCGTGTATGTCACAGCCACTTTTTGTCAAAAGTATAAGAGCTACCCTGTTGAAACTTGGTAGAAAGATGTATTATGTGAACCGCATTAGGATTTTCACACAAAAATCAAAACAAAACAAATTTTGGGGTTGCCCCCCATACTTAGAATTGAAACTCAAAAAAAATTTTTTCACCAAACCTATACGTGTGGTGGTATCTATGAATAGGTCTTTAAAAATGATATTGAGGTTACTAACATCATTTTTTTCTAAACTGAACAGTTGGCGCGAGAGACACTTCCAAAGTGGTAAAAAGTGTCCCCCCCCCCCGTAACTTCTAAAATAAGAGAATGATAAAACTAAAAAAAATATATAATGTAGACCTCAACCAAAACTACCAATGAAAATTGGTTTGGATGAGATACAGTTAGCAGTTTTTGAGATATAGTACATTTTCAAAAACCGCAAATATAACTTTGCCATTCATACAAATACTATGAAAAACAAAGTTATTTTTATTGTTTGTGTATATTACTTACTAATCTCAATATAATTATATCTCTAATCTATGCTTGCTGCTACGGAACCCTTCATGGGCGAGTCCAACTCGCACTTGGCCGTTTTTTTTATTCCATATCTCTCTGTTCTGTGCTTCTCTCATCCCTGACGATATCGTCAATCCAACAGGCTTTTGGGAACCAGAATCTATAAATTCACCTAAATTGTAAAAACCAATACCTAACTTTTTGAAAACCCTAAATAAAGATACGTATAGCAACAAAAGGGTAATTCCCTACTGAAAACCTATCACAACAAAAAAAAACTGTAATCGAACAGAACTGCCATTCCATACATCGAGCCACAACTCTCATCATTCATAAAACAGAGAATTTATACGTACATTCCCTTCGGTACCTTACGAAATCCGTCCCCTATTCGATTCGAGCATAGAACAGGAACTTATAGAAGTGACACTCACGCTGTGAACAGTCATTGTTGCTTACAGTTTCGTTTCACGTTTAAGCCATTGAACATGGTCGTTACTGTATTATTTCCCGAAAACTGCTTGATGTTTTCAAAATTGACAATTATTTTATAAAAAAGCTATTTCCAGCCTTTTCACCCCAGCTGAACGGCTTCTATTGATTGTAACGTTATGTTGTACAGCCTATAGCCGTCCTTGGTATGAAAATATAATAATTGACTACACAACATAATTTTTTTTTTAAGTGGAACCATAAGTTCTTGAAATAAACGCGTTCATCCAAACGTAAAAATACATTCTTTGCTTTATAATATTAGTACGATCGATTATGACGTAACAGCGCTGCCGTGTTGAAAGAAGAGCTGTCACAACCGCATAAACCGATTTATACAGAGAGTGCAATCTATGGCTTGAAACGTACACGACTGTCTCTTCTAAGATTTCTTACTCTATGACCCGAGGTATCGGTACATTATCTTACACATTTTTGCCACACTGTCACATAAAGTGACAATACATTATTGGTACCGTTAAAACGGGTACGTAAATGTATCGAGACGTTTTGCTTAGAGATTGTTTATATATGTTACGTTTCGTTATACGCCGCGCGTCGTTCCAGTGTATTTTTTATGGGAGTGAATGATCAGGGTCTGGTAATGGAATCTGGGTGACGGAATATTCGATGTTTTGTCAAGGTTGTCTGCGTTAAATAGGTGGTTCTAGAATATTTCTATAGAATAGAGACAACTTTGCGGTTGATTGCAAAATAAAACAGTCGTAACTTAACGAATGTGTTTAGTCATTAAGGCTGGGGATAGATGTGACTCAAATTGGGGCTTATCATCATCAATTCAGCCTATTGCAGCTACTGCTGGACATCGGCCTCTCCCAGAGGGCGCCCCAGCGCACGATCTCCTGCTTTTTTCAAATTGGGGCTAATGCTAGCAAAATCATGAGACTTCGATTAGGTACTCTTTGAATTCTGAGTGTTATACTTACAAATGTAACAACAACAGCAATAACTAAGAAGTTGCGAGGGGCCACCTTTAGCTATATTTTTAAGGGACCGCCGAGGTCTATAAGATCTGATTCTCATCATCAGTCTCCTTTAGCAGTCTACTGCTGGACAACACAAAGGCTTCTCCCATCGCACGCCATTTCATTCGATTACCGGCTACTCTCATGCAGCTGTTACTGGCCTTTACCTTGTGAAGGTCGTCGCTCCACCTTGCCTGAGGGCGTCCCACCTTACGTTTGCCGATTCGCGGTCTCCTCTCGAGAACATGTCGTCTACCCCAACGGTCATCGTTTCTACGGCTAATATGGCCCGCCTCTCCGTATTCTCTACGTAATTTGAATTAATGATTCTCTTTGTAAGTTTGTTTGATTGTAGTAATTGAAATTGCGAATGTTTTCAAACATCCTTCACATTGTTCTTAGTTGTATTTTCATCAACTATGTCTCAAAGTAACTTTATTACTTCGACAATATTGTTGCTAGATATTGCGAGTTTCGCCTTTTACAAGTATTTTTTTATCATTTACAAGAAACTAATTAAACAAGAAAATGTCTCGCAGACTTAGTTTATGCCTAACTTCAGGGTATAATTTTATTACTCCTTCTATTTTCTAAAAAGTTCCAGCAAACGTAACAATGTAGCTTGTTTCATTAGGAGAACCATGTTTTTCTTCCATTCTCTAGAATTTCTCTATATTTATAAATATTCCTTGCCTCAAGGAAAAAGTAAGCAAAATACCGCTTTTTTATAAAAAGTAAGGGAACATTAAAATAAGATCGGACGGGAGACAATATTTCAAATACAAATTGCTTGGGACACCGTCACATTTTTTATCATTATTTGAAAGATGCGGTCTCCTTTTGTCATTATTTTTCTTTTAATTTATTGACGATCTAAACGTGGTTGGCAGGTTAGGGGTTGACTAGAAGTGTTTGGGAAAATATACTCTGTTTTTATATCGAAGAAGTGAAAGTTTATAATTTGTATGCCGGCAAATAATAATATGACGGCTTTTCTTACAAATTTTCATACCTATAGAGGATGTGTTTGGGAAAGACTTTTCTGAGAACCATTTCTGAAAAATTTTAGGCATGGTGATATGTTCTCAGTTCTAAACCATGCGGTTAAGACTTTCCATTTCTAGTCAGATAATTAATTAAAGTTAGCTACTACAAGTGTCGATTGATGTAGCATATAGCAAAAAAAATCTGTAACTGTTATGATCAATTTCAAACACCTCATAGAAACTTGATGTCAAGCGTACTCGTAGGTCATAAAATCATAACCTATGATAGTGGTAGTTCCACTACAAAATAATTCCTCTCTCAGTAGCAGCTCTCATACACATAAAACATAACACAGACTCATTGCCAACAAATCCAAACCCAGTTCATACTCCAGTTCATTTTCAACTTACCAAAATTTCGTTAGCAAGTCTGCAAGTGCCTATAAAATGTAACACAGAGATAGGTAGACCTTGCTAATGCGGGCTGCCGTCACGAGAATTTTGGCACTGATGTATGGTTTGTTTTGGCTATGAAACTACGTCGCCGCTTCAAAGAACTTTACCCACTAATGGACCCTGTTTTCACATTAAAAATTTCTCGTAGCGAATCGTAAAATTCGTGACGGATTTTTATAGTTTTGAATTTTTATGTTGACAACATTTTTCGATGTTATTTGATGTGAGATTGTGTTTGTTTGTTTAGTGTTTGAGGTAAAAGTTTTATGTGGGTTCGGATGAAATGTATTGACTTATTTACTGACTCGAATTCGTGTAATGTCAGTTGGTAATAATAGATCGACTGGAAAGCAGCTCCACATGGGGAATGAATCAGAGTTATTCGCCGAGTCACGACATATTGACGATTCCTGATATTTGTCATAATCTTACTTTCTTTTTCTCGTTCCTTTTTTGATGAATCATAACAAAGCTTCCGCCGTTCTTCGTTTAGTAGTTATTTTATAACCAGCCTCTACCCACTAACTGCAAGATGCAGTAACTTACATTGACAATTTTCTTATGACGGTGAAGATCCCTTTATTATTAGGGATCAGTTTATGGCAATTTTTCGGCCACCTTTTCAACCCTAGTAGACTCAATATCATTTTAAATTACTCAAAAACGATCTCTCAAACTTATGAAGGTACTAGGATTTCATAAGCGGTGAGAAGAGTTACTCCGTGCACTCATGAACAAAGACCACACTAAAATGAGCTTACTTTAACATCCAATCCGGTCCACAATGATCTGTACAAATTAAACCGCCAGTCTTTCACAACGCCACCGTTTTATGACGCCCTGGTACATCTAATCAGATTTGCCGTCTTTATTGCCAGACCTAATCAAAAGACCGCATGATTAAAATCCAAAACAGGCGAGGAATTAATTAAGAGAGACATCCAAATCCTCTGGAAAAGTACTGGATTTTGAGGGCTGACGTTGAAAATAAAATTGTGATTTTAATAAAATGCAAATTTGGTGTTGCGGCGGGCTGTCGGGCTGTCGTGCCTCGTGAGTCGTGATGGAGCGAGTCGGCCATGTTTTATGTGTATGTTGTAAGTTTTCTCAAGATGCGCTTCAATGTTATGGCAGCGGCGTATTGGGATGTCTTGGCATTTCCTGTTGCGGCGACTGTGTTATTTTTGACAAGTTGTAAATGTTATAATTTAAAAGTCCATGGAGTTTCTTGCTTATTCTACTCCATAGAGATCTACGCTTTGAAGTTGGCAACTTTTATAAGTTGTAATGCCTTGTGACTGGGACTGAATTAATTTTTTTGAAAATTCATAAGAGGCTGCAATGGTTAAATTACACATCCTGTTCGTTCAGTTCTGAGGTTTAAATTACACACAGGTCATTTAAATTAAAAGCAAAGGACGAAATTCACTTATGATACCTATGACATCGGCATTTATAAATACCGTGCAAAATTATCTTATGGAATATTTTTAGATTTTGTAATGACACTGATAGCTCATGATCCTTTTTTTTTTACGTGGTAAAATCATCAAATGAGTCCTCCCACCCAGGGAAGAGCGGAAGGGACTGTCAGACTTGTACTGACTAAAATCCACGGTGTCCTTCTGTAGCCCTTTATGTACCTGAGTCGCAGTATACGTGTGTCCCGCGACCGCGGCAGGCTTTGGCCCTCTAAAGGGGAGCTCATGATCCTGGATTAAATTTGCTGATTGAGTTCAATTGAATTTGTGAAATTAGATCTTTTTTTTTTATCGTGGTAAAATCATCAAATGAGTCCTCCCACCCAGGGCAAGGCGGGAGGAACTGTCAGACTTGTACTTACTAAAATCCACGGTGTCCTTCAGTAGCCCTTTGTATACCGGGGTCGCGGCATACGTGTGTCCCGCGACCCCGGCAGGCTTTGGCCCTCTAGAGGGGGGCCCCGTCATTATGCTGACGCTCTTTGAGGCGCGCGTGGAACACAACGCGCCGTCGACCCGGGCATGGTCCATGGTCGGACAGCGAGTCGCCCGTTACTCGCCGCCCGCATGCCCGCGCCTACGGTGGCCGGAGATCGCCTTGCGACGTCCGTCGCCGTGGGCGTCTACCACTGCGGCGTGGATGGGACGCTGTCCTCTCCCTCGCGCGTCCCGCCTCCTCCTTCGCGAGCATGACTGCTTCGCAGAAGGAGGCGACCGCTTCCCACTCCGTCTCCCCCCGCAGCATGGCCGCAACCAATGCCGGGCGCGAGAGGTCGTCACCTATCGCCTGCGTGAGGATACGGCGGTGTTCTGCCCAAGCGGGGCAGTCCTGCACCGTATGCTCCACCGTGTCCTCCGGGCGATCCTCACAGTGGTGACACCCAGGCGTTTCCTCCTTCCTCATCAGACACAGGTACCTCCCGAAACTTCCGTGTCCGGTGAGGACCTGCGTCATGCGGTAGGTCAGGACGCCGTTACGCCTATCCAGCCACTCCTCAAAGAGGGGTCTTAACGCCGCGATTGCGGCGGCGGCGTGCCCGGTGAAATTAGATATAAGTAATTTTTGAATCGAGTTTTTATTTCTTTATCAAGGAAACTCACGTAAGTTCAGGATCATTTGCTCTTTTACTATTAGGCTTTCCTCTGTTGCGTGCAAACAGGTCCATTTCAGACGAGCCACTTACAGGAAGAAATTGCACGGCTTATGCTGGCCCGAGAACCACAAGTCTAGGTCTAAGAATAAGCCACCCAATCTCTTCGCCTAAGTGTCCTCGTCGACTAAGGAATTATATTAGGCGGATGGCACAACGACCTAGTTCAGCCTGGATGGATAAGGCCTGAGGGTATGAATAATCTGTAGAGCGCTTGCACTGAGGTGTGCTTCCAGTGATGGTGATTCATGCAATCATAGCTTAGTGAGTTTTAGCTCAGCATGTATTGTACCCTAGTACAAAAAGAACTACAGCGCCATCAATGACGTAAATAAAGTAGATAGTGATATCAGAGTTCTCCATGAGATAAAAACTTAAAGAAAAAAACGACAGCAATGTTCATGCAATATTGAGCTTCTACAAACAAGACTCATCTGGTTGGGAGTTCCTCCCTTGTCAACGAATTTTGTACACTCTTTTTCAGTTTTTTAAACAATAAACCGGATGGTAACTAAAATATCATAGCACAAGAGCATCTTTGCAGCGATCATAAAGTTGCTTTATTGATAACAATTTTTTTAATATTAAAATCTAGCTGAGGTCAAAATTCCTTTGGGAAGATAGTCCATTTGCCATGGTGTGTCATCCCTACGCGTACTCGTATAAGTATATACAATGCCTCCGGTTTCGGTCTGCACAAACTCAGAGAAGGAGGGTTTCTTACATGTGGGGTCGGAAACCAACCCCTACTGCATGGTAGCCGTTTTTGTTTTTTGATCGCTTTTTAAGAAACGTGCAATCTAAAAGCACTATAACTTTGGGATTCACAGTCAGACAGCTTTGAGCAAGTTACCTACCCTTTAAGTTAATCAGGCAGAAACCAAACACATGGTAAACAATTACCGCTTAGCGCTCTACGTCTTATTAATACTCTCCCATCATCTAGGCCTTCTAACTTCACCTATCTATTCAACTTTGAAGGAAACTAAGTGAGTATGTTTATCAAAGGTTAGTTCTATTTAACTTTGACTAGATTAAGCTAAAAGGGTAGGCAGAGGTTAAAATAATGTTGGAAGAGGACTGTTAGAAGTTAAAAGGGGTTTGTCGGATTTCGAGGTGATCTTTACGTGTGCGATAACAGAGTACAATACAAAATTAACCGGTATTACAAAAAAACGACTTCTACTATCGTAAGGATTAAAAGGAAAGAAAAAAATTACTGCAAGAAGGAATCAAACCTGCGTCCTTTTGGATAAGCTTTCCAGCCGATTAACCGACTAAGCTGTCCCAGTCTTAATTTTTCACACCCTTGTATAACTTGTTGCGGTCTCGTTGCGCTACTTGAGACTCTTAAAAAAGTATGTTCAGTATTACAGCTTTTTTTTTTGGCGTGTTAAAATCATCAAATGAGTCCTCCCACCCAGGGCAGGGCGGGAGGGATGTCAGACTTGTACTGACTAAAATCCACGGTGTCCTTCATTAGCCCTTTAAGTCCCGCGACCCAGGCAGGCTTTGGCCCTCTAGAGGGGGGCCCCGTCATCTTGCTGTTTGAGGCGCGCGTGGAACACAACGCGCCGTCGACCCTCAGTATTACAGCTTAAGAAAAACTTGTTAAAATACTCATTATACTCAACTACGTTATTTGTATTAATTGAAGTAACAACAATTTCTTTAATTTCATGTCAATTGAAATAAAGAGTTTAAATTAATATTGAAAGTGCAGTTGCAAAGCTTGTCGCAAACGAGCGTAATATCTCTTTAACTTAATTGCTGCATTAATAAAGAACATGTGTGTATGATGCGCCTTTCATTCGCAGTACAGGATGAAACATTCAACGTGAAAAGGGAAAAGACTTCACAAATTAAAAAGGCTGGCCGAATAAATGTATGCGATTTATTTGTGGGGAAGTAGTTTATTTTCCTTTATAAAACTGTTCATAATTGTATAACCAGATAACCTACTAGAGTATCATATTGAATTTCTTGGTAAACAATGAATTAATTTGTTCATGTCAATCTTCGTGCTGTCTGTCCCAAACATACAATGAAATAGCAAAAAAAGTACCTGCTACCAATAATGCTGTTTAGTTTTTCACAATAATTTTATTGATTAATTTTAAATATTAATTTTAACCTATTCGTAACTCTCGAAATTAAATATCTTATTTTTTATTTTAATCATGAGAAAATTACTGCTAAATTGAAATCTATAACATAAAAATGAATGGCTAAATATATTCCATTCCATTCATACCAATTCTTTTTTTGTTGTATTTTTTTTTGTTGTGTTTATATGCCAGAACAAGATTTTTTATTAATAAAAATTATAGCAACGTCGCGTTGCCAACGTCAATAAAACATTTTCTCTATGAAATAGGTACTTAATAACAAAATCGAAAGTTCCTAATTACAAAGGTTCAACTTAGCTCTAAATATAATTCAGTAGCTAATTGAACGGTGAGACGGTATTGACAACTCGTTTCGTTAGTACTAAATAAACGTCAGTGCTAAATACTCGGTCCCCTGTGAGCAGTCTAAGCGAGAAACTATTAAGTTCCCTCAATTAAATTGTTTGAAAATTGTTTTTTGTTTTTAGAATCGACTCACTGATGACGTCGACGATTTAGAACGACGATCTTTAATTATCGAATGTCGAAGTTCAAATACTTGGTGAAACTTAAAATCGACGGTGTTCCATTAGGACTTTGGGACTAATTGGCCCGTCACAGTTGTTTATGTTTTTATGAAATAAATAACTAAATGCTACTATGAATCCTGAGTGGAGCGAAAGGAACTGTCAGACTCTAAAGCCTCCTGCAGACACACGCGATTAATCGCGCGGGGCGACATGTCGCGGTCCAGTCGTAGTATTTTTAGAGTGGAAATTAGCTTGCCACGTTGTCGCAGCGTGATTAATCGCGTGTGTCTGCAGGAGGCTTTACTGAACAAAGAATCCACCCTGTTATTTTTCAGTTGCCCTTTGCGTTCCACAGTCATGGTTACCTTTACACATGGTCAAGCGAAAATACAGACAATTTTTACGAATGTCTGCTGCTGATGTGAAAATTACAGAAGCTAAGTTTGAAGCCAATCTCCACTGCAAATATAACTCAGTCTAGCCCAAAGCTACTTCTAAAATATTAACAGACCGGACAAGACGTGAAAGACAGGCAGACAATTTTAGATATCGATTTCTAACAATTGTCGCCAGACGACAATATTATGAGAAATAATTTAGTGGAACGAAGACAGATGGCTCATTGTTCAGATTTAAACTGGAGTATACTGTGTATTCTTTGATTATATAATGTCTAGATGGAGCGTCGCCCTACAATCGTATCAAAGAAAACGAGTCAACATTTTCAAGTATGTGTGCGTGCAGGCGTCGTTTTGCACTATGCGTCTATGTCTCTATGTGCGTAAATAATTATACCAGCTACTACCATTTTCCCATAAATCACATTAAAAAATAGACTTATTAAATAAGATAAGTTTTAGGTGTATGTATGTAGTGTTATGTGTATGTATGTAGTGTTATGTGAGCCAATAGTTGGTTGACACTTTTTGACACGTTTGCGCGCACTTGACGCTCCATCTAGACATTATATAATCAAAGTGTGTATTGTCATTTTTGAAATTTTTCTTCTTCGCTGATAGTACGATTACATTCTATTGTTTTAGTTGATTTAGATTGACTATCGTGGCTAATAAATAACAAGTGCGAGTTGGACTTGCGTGAAGAGGGTTCCGTACGATTTATTTTTGCCTACCTATAATTTTAACAGCAAATAATATTATAGATGAATTGAAATTTACGAATAATTGCAGATTGGTACGCACAATATTGAGTGATTTACCATGTTATTTTAATATCATGGACTTCTATTATAGATTTTTCTATAATCTATAAGGAGAAAAGTAATTTCTGTTTTTTTTTTCAAAATTTTACATTCAGTAGTTTTTTTTTCTATTGAGATAATTTACCATGCGCACAATATTGAGTGATTTACCATGTTATTTTAATATCATGGACTTCTAATAGGTTTTCCTATAATCTATAAGTAGAAAACTAATTTCTGTATTTTTTTCAAAATTTTAGGTTCAGTAGTTTCGGAGATAAGGGGCCCGGGAATGGTCAATTTTCGTCTATTTTCTTGAATAACTTGCAAACTTTTTATTTAAAAATTACAAAAAAAAATACATGATCTTCTCAACAAGACCTTTCATTTGATATGTCACACGATGCAGTTTTCAATTTTTTTTTAATTTTCACCTTCCCCCCCAAAAATTACCTCCAATATACAGATTTCATCTATTCACGTCACACCTCTTTGCTTGGGTCACAGGAATTGATATGTGCACCTTTCAACTTAATCGGTCTAGTAGATTCGGAGATAATTGACTGTAAGCGACAGACAGACGGACACACGAATGATCCGTTTTTGTATTCGGACGTACGGAACCCTAAAAAGTCACAAAGGTCAATCTTGAAGGTCAAGCTAAGCTTGCCGAAGTTTCCTTCCTGCGATGAAAAGCACGTAAAGCCGTTGCTTGCTTGCATATGTTAAGATATTTTTATGGAAAGAAAATTGCGAGCAGGACTTGAACCTACGACTTTCTGATGCAGTACACCAGACGCCTTAAGGCGCCTTAATGCCTTACGATGCCTTATGGCCTACCTGGGCCATCGCAGTCATGCTTGGCAAGGTCGCAGTCTTTTGCATTCCGCTTTAAAAAAAGTCGTTACACTTATAAAATATTTAAAAAGTGTGTGTATAGAGTATATTTATGTAGCCATATTAATTACGTACAATATTGCGCATCCAACTAAAACCGAAGGCGCCACGGAATACACGTCAGTGCCGTAAAATGCACCGCCTGTCGTGATAAAAGCATATTTGATTCGCCATTTACTTTATAAGATTATAGTACTGTGTGTTTACGGCAATTATGCCCAGTAAGTACCGTTTTTAACTTTCTTATAGGGTGATTAAAATATTCCCGTTTTTCGCGATAGCTTATCGGGTGTGTTTTGTTTCTTTATAAAGTTTTTAATATACGATGGGGAGGTATGATAAGTAATTTTTAATACAGTTGCTCAAAAAGTGGCATATTGCAGGGACGTATAGCGTTCGGAAAGTGGGCTATTACGCACTAGTGCGTTCTCTTTCCCAACTGTCAAAATAATGTCTATTAAAAAGAAAAAAACCAACCATGAAGTTTTTACTAAAGAGTTTTTGAGATTCATACAAAAACGTATGTTTCTAAAAAGAAACTACTAATTTATTTCAATGTCAGATTTAATGATTTAATTGAATGAGGTTAGGTTTCATTTCATTTCATCTCATTTTCATTTCATATCAATTTAAAAAATCTACTGAAGACTAAGCTGTATGGGCGTTCCCTTTGCCTACCAAAACGGATGAAGAAAAAAAAATCTCTGCTTATATTTTACGGTTGGCGCCATTTTCCAGAAATATTTCTTTGCGAGTTTACGTTATTTGTTGCACAAAATGAGTAATTTCGACCCTATTTTTTTAGAATTAACGTCACCGGAACTCAGTAAAATGCTTTCTTAAAACGACAATCAGACGGTTTTACGAGTAAAAAGTCGAAAATATTAACATCCAATGAAGTGGAAAGGTTTTTGAACGAAGCTCCCGATGACCGTTATTTAGCCACAAAGGTAATTTATTAATAAGTACTTATAGTTTTCTTTAGTATTCAGTTTATAAAATCGCAAAATACAGTCAATACATTATTTTAAAAAAATATTAATCAAAACCCTTTTTTTGTAGGTTGCTCTGATTTTTGGCGTTGTTGGAGCTTGCCGCAGAGAGGAGTTAGCCAATATTACTTTAAAAGATATTGAAGCCCATGGAAAACTGCTAATAATCAAGATTCCGAACACAAAAAATAAGATACCGAGAAGCTTTGTTGTTGAAGGAGATTTTCTTAGAATAGTCCAAAAATATATGAATCAGCGGTCCCAAAAGGGAAAAACCGACCGTTTTTTTCAAAATTACCAAAAAGGGAAGTGTACAGCTCAAGCAATCGGGATAAACAAATTTGGTAATATGCCAAAAGAAATAGCTACGTTTCTTGGTCTGCCGGATGCTGAGTATTATACTGGGCACAGCTTCAGGAGGACCTCTGCTACATTGTTGGCAGATTCAGGAGCCAATTTGACGTCCTTAAAGCGACTTGGAGGTTGGAAATCAGACAAAGTTGCAGAAAGCTATATTGGTGATTCATTAAACAACAAACTAGAAACTGGGAAAAAAATCACACAATCCATTAATTTAAGGTCCAGTCCGTCTCCTTCACATGTTGAAGAGAACGTTCGTCCATCTACCTTCGTTGATAATGATAATTCATCAGATCCAATTCCATCAACTAGCAAACGCCATTGTATGACAAATATACATGAACAATCATACGAAATTAATAATAGTTTGTCCCAAACAGTAAATAATAATATGCAACCTAAAACTTCCCCAGTTATTATTAAAAACTGTACCAATTTCAATGTACATGTGAACTACAACTTTTATAAGAAATAAATGATTAAGTACATAGTTGAGTTTATTGTGCTTCATTTTTTCGCAACTGTATTAAAAATAGTCGTTCAGTACACGTGCGGAACCGTCATTGCAACTTGTTCCCACTGTCAACACTCGCCGTCGGCTGCGCCTTGGCTCGGGTAGACATTAGTCGGAACTCTTTGCAATGACAGCCTTTCCGCACTTGCAATGAAATATACTATTAAGGGCTGGGAGCTGTTTTAATGAACAATGCGTTTATTTTAAAAGTAAACTATTCATAAACCATTATTGAGAATTCTCCTTCCTGTGAGAGAGCCAAAAGCCGCATACGACACAGGAGAAATTCCTAATGTGGGGCATCGATTTTTTATAAAAAAACTGCTGTCATCATTGTCTTTTCAACCGATAATTACAGTTCTTAATTAAATGCCTCAAACCATCTTCAAAAGTTTTCATGATATTCATTTTGTCACGATAAGGAATCAGTTGTTTATTTTCGGAAATTATTCATGGTCATGTTCTATGTTTTCTATTGATTAAAAAAGAGGAAGTGGTTCTTATTCAGTTTGTGTGACTTGTTTTACACAACTCTAATACATACACAATTATCTATTTGAACATCACTTAGATTATTTTTTTTTTTTTTTTTATTTTTTTTATTTTATGTAACTTTTAAATAATTAATACTATATTTTCTTGAATTACATCTAACTTAAAAACAATACAATAATAAATTAATTAAACCTAAATATTTACAAAATAAAAAAACTATGACATAAAACCAATTAAATAACAAAACAAAAACACTATTACAGAGCATCGAAAAACAGATTAGATTAAATATATTAAACATAAATATCCTAAAATAAACTTAACTATTTAGAAATAATCCTGTAAAAGTGTGCAAAAAAAAGTTACAGCCCAGTTCACAATTGAGACATGATTGAGAGAGATGAATGAGATTGATCGCTTAGTATGAAATAAATGCCATTGGCTATAATACATATTTACAAACTTTGCGTTCCTAATACATTACCAAAGTATCTCGTATCACAGACAATCTAAATGTATTACTGTAGTTATTAAATTTGGCACGGTGATCAACAATTTATCGTGTTTTAATAGAGTACCATAGTCATCTAGCGTTAGTTATGGAATTATTAAGGCCCTGTGCAAAGTATGAGCGGGGAGCGGAGATGTTGGCCTGTGTAAAAAAAATATTATTACTGGTCGGGGCCAGCTATTGACATTATTGACTGACATTTCATAAATCTACCTAGTTATGACTGTTCGGTATTTACAAAACATTAACTTCATCAGTAATAATTCTGTCAAGCGTAGTCAACACTTTGGAAAATCGTATAAGTTCCTTACGTTTCTTTTTGCAGTGTTTTTCTTCGCGTAATGTTTATGGTATCAAATTAATCTTCTTCTTCTATTAGAAAGCGGTAAAGTTTGTGAGTTAGTTTTTAGGAAGTAATTTCTGGAACTACTGAATTGATTTTGAAAATTATGTTAAAAAAAAGCCTCATATCAGCCAGTTCAAATCAGCCTTACCATAGAAAATTATAAACTTGATTGGACAGTTTGTATGGAGAGGCTGATTATTTTTGTCAATTCCTGAAAAAAAAAATTGTGGAAGATTGTTCAGTTTCGTCTTCTGAGCAAGCCCTGAAAGTTTGCGGAGGGCTGTATACCTAGTATAGGCACTGCCTTTTCAACTCTCTAGTCTAGTAAACAGAATATCTTCATAAGCCTCTCCCTTGCACCACGTCCTAAGAGGTTAATATCCCGAACATTCCAGGTCGCAGCAAGTCGAGTAAGCCGATAGTTCGGGAATCTCAAGACCTCGCTAAGACGCTCCAGGGTTTTAATTAATTGCCCCTACACACTCGGATAATTTGATATGCCTATCATCCTGGAACACTTCTTTAACTTGCCAAATGAGTTTTGTTGAGTTTCCTCTGGAGTTCGGAGGTGGAGTTATGTAGTTGATGTTCGTTCGGGAAGTGTTGGTTCTTGTTTCAGATAGTTTGATTGCACATAATATGTGTTGAGGAAAAGGATGATTGGGAATGGAACTTTACAATTTCATTCTTACTGATCTCTCGAAATTGATTACTATTGTAAATGACTATGGTAAATTTTATGGCACGGTTGGCGCAGTGGTCGAGCAATAGACTGCTGCGCAGCGTGTTGCGGGTTCGATTCCCGCATGGAACAAATAATTGTATGATCTATAAGTATTTGTTCCAGGTCTGGCTGTTTGTGTAAGTGAGTTTAAATGTTTGCAAACGCATCCAAAGAGAAATCAATTTAAATATCAGAAGCAATCAGCTATATTCTATAAATGACCTATAAAATAAATTAAAAATAAATTCGTACTTTAAAAATATCAACCGTTTATGAGAGTTAATTGTTAAAATGTACAGTAAATTATAGCAATTACCTAAAAAGAAAATTTGGAATTGAATAATTTAATCTTGCTATAAAGCAATTTTTGTTAGAAAACTAGTTAGTTTACAACTTTTCTTAGAAACATTAATTTGTGAATGTGAGTGCTTAGCAATTCAATAGCAGCTAACCTAACTCAATAGCAGCACATAATTATGAACCCTTATTTAAATCATACGCGACCAAAACAAAACCACAATGCCACCAACATCGCCTCAAACCCGTCACCTTCCGAAACTAATAAACTGCTAAACATGTCCTTCTTTTGTGCCTTTTTGTTGTAACAAAAACTTCTTAAACTTTATTCCATGGCCGGCAGCTTTTCATAATATACATTTTTTGTTAGCGACCCTGACGCAATTTTGGGACCACAGTGCATACTTATTCGGATAACCGATTTTTGGTGAAGATTTAAACCGTTCGATTCACTTTAAAAAAAATTCGTTGACAGAGGCTGGCGCGTAGCTCATATAGCATAGCTTTATCAGCCTGCCCACTATTGGGATACAGGTGTTCTTTCCATGGCAAGAAATGGGTCATAGTCATAAGCCACCACACTGGCCTGTAGAGGTTGGTAGAAGTAATATGGTCTTTTTTTTTGCGTGTTAAAATCATCAAATGAGTCCTCCCGCCCAGACTGGACAGGACTGTCAGACTTTTACAGACTAAAATCCACGGTGGTCCTTCAATAGCCCTTTACGTACCAGGGTCACGGTTACCAGGTGAGACAGTCCCGCGACCCATGTCATATGGTCTGAGATATTTTTTTTTGATTCTAGGACATGTCGATTTCTTCTTGATGTTCCTTCCTTCCTTCGCCATTTTGAAAACAATCATACTGAAGAACATACGTCTATAATATTCTCTGGATGGATGTAGTCAAATAGAATCCATTTTACATCCTTGTAACATTCGATAGTGACATCACATAGCCTTATTGAAATTAACGGTGTGACTTTAGTCTGGTTCACTCTTTTCAGTGTAAACACTTTTACACGTGACCTAAAAACAATAAAGGCACATCTATTGATATAAATATTTGATTTTCGGTAAACAAATCGTTTGTAGGTGGCCTATAAAATTCGATTGTTCGAACTGGGCTTTATCTATGACCCGTTTTTGTTCTTTGATATTGACTTGCGAATGTTCGGGGATTGAATATAGTTTGTGTGAGGGAGATATTGTTATTTGTTGGGTCAGCTTTTGGTAAAGTTGTGATTGATAAATTTACCAACGGGTTCGCTCTTGTGAAGTTCGTTAATTGTCCTAAGGGATTATACGATCAAACAATAATTTACCTCTCGGTGCCGAGTTTCAACATAATCTGATAACTTTTTTTAAGCTATTGCATAGCTTTTATCGCGGGCTCTGAGCGCGGCGCGGCGCGGCGACCGAATCAAGAAATTCCCAAAAACCTAACGAAAAAACCTAAGGAAAATACCTAACACCACCCATCGTCTAACGTCGTTTCAGTTCGAGAGACTTCGGCAATCATAAAAGTATCTGTCATAAAGACAACTTACCTTTTCTTACTGATTCTAAACGGCCAGCTACAAAAGGAGTTTTCACAATGAAACCTACTTATAAAATTCTACAACAACAAAGCAGTTCTTTATTACAGTAGTGCACCACATACATTTTAAATAAATGATATTCTTGTTAAATATTCGTGGTAAGCGATAATTTTTCCTTTTAAAATAAAAAAAAGTGTTTTGCAATAGCTTCACCGCGGCAACCTCCGAGTGTCACATTTTTTTTTAATTTGGCTTATATTGTGCCATTTTTAGACGAAGGCTTTCCCCCATTCATTCAATTTTATGATGCTGAAGTGAGCTTCTTCCTGCCTTTTCCCCTCCATTCACATGAAAACTAACAGACATTTAGAAAAAAAAAATGTATAAGTAGTATGTTACCAACATATTACAATAGGTAGATCTAGCTTTGGCTTGTGGCTTTACACGCGCCGCGACACTTCAATAAAATAAGTCTCCTCACACGTCAGTCTTGTGCCAAATCTCACGACATTTCTTCGACTCACTGAGCCGTGAAAGCAGGACAAACAAACTAATAAAAACAACTCGTATTACTAAGAATTTGTCAAACCTATCACTGTCTTAAGATCGCTTCTCGTTCGCAAGTTTGTATAGAATAGGGACATTGAGTCCAAGGAGCAGTTATTGAAGGCTCTGTGCCAAGAAATCGGCCTAAACGCTATCTTCAACCGCCACGCCGTATCACCTCAGGCCCCAGGCCTCGGGCATCAGGCCTCGGAATTATTCAAACTGGATTACATTACGGAACTGTGTATGAAAATTTTATTGCCTCAAGTGTATTGGTATTGATGTTGTGGAATTGTTTAATGATTGCTGTTGAGCTTATTGATTCAAACGGTATAATTTAAAAGCTCTTTTATCATTTATCATTTGCCCAATTTGGGATAAATGGCTGAAAAGAAATAAAGGTGACACACCCTACAATCCGAGCTCTGAGGCCTTATCATGAGTTTTCAGTTATTCTGCTGTAAAGTAAACTGGAACTTTGACATTATCAATTGACAAATTTCAAGGAAAAAATTAGTTTCCTTCTTCGCACACCAGAGGCGCTGTTCCATTTTTAGGGTTCTGTAGCCAAATGGCAAAAACGGAACCCTTATAGATTCGTCATGTCTGTCTGTCTGTCCGTCCGTTTGTCACAGCCACTTTTTGTCGAAAGCATAAGAGCTATCCTGTTGAAACTTGGTAGGTAGATATATGTATTATGTGAACCGCATTAGGATTTTCATACAAAAATAAAAACAAAACAAATTTTGGGCGTGCCCCCCATACTTAGAATTGAAACTCAAATTTTTTTTTTCACCGTACCCGTTCGTGTGGGGTATCTATGGATCATCATCATCATCAGCCTTTAAATGTTCCCACTGCTCGGACACAGGCCTCCTCTGTGAGAGGGAGTGGGCCGTAATCTACCACGCGGGCCCAGTGCGGATTGGTAGATGTCACATGTCTTCGAATTTTTGGTTCTAGGACATGCCGGTTTCCTCACAATGTTTTCCTTCACCGTTTTGAGAGCAGTGGTGTTAAAATAAATTACACAAAGTAATGCGCCTGACTGGGTTCGAACCCACGACCTACAACTCGTAAGTCGAGGCCAATACCACTGGGCCACCACTGCTCTCCAATACCACTGCGCCACCACTGCTCTATCTATGGATAGGTCTTTAAAAATTATATTGAGGTTACTAACATATTTTTTTTCTAAACTGAACAGTTTGCACGAGAGACACTTCCAAAGTGGTAAAATGTGACAAATGACTGGGTTCGAACCCACGACCTACAACTCGTAAGTCGAGGCCAATACCACTGGGCCACCACTGCTCTCCAATACCACTGGGCCACCACTGCTCTATCTATGGATAGGTCTTTAAAAATTATATTGAGGTTACTAACATATTTTTTTTCTAAACTGAACAGTTTGCACGAGAGACACTTCCAAAGTGGTAAAATGTGTGTCCCCCCCCTGTAACTTCTAAAATAAGAGAATGATAAAACTAAAAAAAAATGTAATATAGACCTCAACAAAAACTTCCAACGAAAATTGGTTTGGTTTTTTCATCACGATCCGTGCCACCACTCTGACGTTATTCAGTAACAACAATTCATCCATCCATCTAAATATATAACATTAGTTAGATATTTTAAGAAAGAAACCAAAAAATAATACAGCTTTATACCCCAAATAAAACCCTTTAAACCTTTTATACCCCTAACTGCTCAATAAACCGGTTGCATCACCAAATGAATGGCAGCACCCAGTCGGCATCGGTAATGCCATAGAATTATTCATGACCAGCATCTTGGATCATATCTTCATCTCGCGGTAATGGCGGCTGCGGGGGTTGAAGTGAGAGGGAGCGAGGGGAGGGGATAGTCCACTTGCACGTAATGATGCGATTGTTGCGAGGCTTTAGTTGTTTTGTTGTTTAGTAAACTATAGTTTTAACTGGTTTATGTATTATTTGATTTAGTGTGTGTCCACACTGGAAGCCTAGCGCGACGGCGGCGGGCGTGGTGGCGGGCGCGGCGGCGGGCGCGATCTGTGTCCACACTGCCGATCAAGCGTTTGTTTTTTGTAGCGGCGACTTCAGGTGTTGCAAACCGGTGGTACAAAGTAGTTTCTATAAATCTTGTTTAAAGAAGTTCATTTTAAAATGTTTTATAGGTTGTTTAGGATTGTATACAAGTAAATTATCAACCATTCTACATGTTTCTAGTCAAGTACAGTGAAAATAATTTAAATATTTACAAATACCTCCTACGGTAGTATTTTAGTGCATGTCTTGATAAATAGATGGCGCTGACTATAAGACCGAAATGGTTTGCTACACGTGCCACCCACCCATTATATCTGTTGTTGCCTAGCAACGCCTAGGCTCGCAAAATCGCTTGTAGCCATCGCGCTAGACGCCCGCCTTAGTCACTTCAGTGTGGCCACGAGCGGCGATTTTATACGTTGCGCGGTGGCCCGCCGCCGCCACCGCGCTTGGCTCACAGTGTGTTTGAGCACTTAGAAAGAAAGAAATTGTTACAATATAAAATCATAGAATGAGTCCTCCCACCCTGCGTATGGTAGAAGGGACTGTGATACTCGTACTGACTGAAAATCCACATTGTTCCTTCACCCTTTACGTTCCAGTTACACTGTGGATTTTATTAACCCTTCACTTAGACATTCCCGTGACCCTGACATACGTATGAACTTCTATGTAGGCGTCGTCGACAGATTCCTGGCAGCTCTTTGAGGTGTTCTCATTGACATATTGTATCATTTGAAAACAAAAAAAAAACTATTTTCTTTCAACTTAGCTATTAAATACCACTTTTGAATTACAAATAGAAAAAAAAAATCTGAATGAACGCTATTTATGTATAACTATAGCAAGTTATATTTTATTTGTATTACTTTGTAATCGACAAAATAGATGGGTGTCTATTAAACTAAAATGTCTCTAAATACTTTTTCAAAAACATTAAACTGTTAAATTAACACGAATCCTCATTTTAACTCAAACATAGTGTTAGTGAAAATGAGCATAACATGTCTGCTAATGAAAACTATCAATTACCACTTCAAATAAATACAACCAGTGAGCAGTTTGTTTTAATTGAATTATCCTAATGCTGTGATAATAGTATTAAATTGAAACATAACAACACAATAAACAATAAAATTATATTTCATTTCAAATTAAATTGCATCGGATTGTTGTGAAAACGAGGCGTGAATGACGAAGCACATATTGCGTTGCTACGCCGTAGCCTCGTAGCTTTCGTAGCGTTCACGTAGCAGATGTGCTACGAATTATTTTAAAGGTAAACGAAATACCTACGTCTCTAGTGTTTGTTTGTGATTTAATGTAAATCACCGTACATTTGTAGATCACTGTTCTGGCGCATTAATAGTGGCTGGATTAATTTAAGTGCGGGTGTGAATATAAATCCAGGGAAGCATTTTTTTAATGATCCTCTTTAAATTACCTCATACTGTACTGCAGAAAGACAATGTGGGGAAATCAACGTTTCCTAGTGTAGACGCCAGCACATTCACTTACCATAATCTGTCTCTTCTTTCATTCAATTAGGGGCTTTCTTTTTTTGTAATAAAGTTGAAAATATGTTAAATAAAACTAAAATTAATATAAATAACAGCACACATTATAGACAGACTATATTGTGCAAACTATTAATTACGTAAACTGATACCTTTTGCCATTCAAAACATACAAACATAAACAAAACAAGATAAATTCCACCTAAAAGCTTATTGCACTATAATTACACCAAATTTATTCGTATAAACATTACATATCCATTCAAAATAATTAATTACCTGTCATTCAACAGGTAACCTACAAATGAATTATCAATTCATTGCACAATTCAAATTGTTCAATAATATTGTTTGACAAATTAATTTGCAAACATTCACATTCATTATTGTAATGTTTAGGATATGTTTATTAATTAACAAATATGTTGTTATTCAATTTCGAGTTAATTAAATTCATAGTAAATAGAACGGTATTTTATAAAGGTCACGAATTGAATTGGAGAATCGTTTATATTGAGGTAAGCCGTTCATGCATAGAGATTTTAATTTTCCTGAACGAAAATAGATATGCCTCATTTTCTTTTCTAAATGGTATCGGCATTTATTCATTCTGGACGTCTTATTAATATCGCATTTAAAGGTAGATTTAGGCTTGATTTTACCTTTATGGTACCATTTAGTGCTAAACGGATTAAAAAAAATATCTTTTAGACCTTAATTTAGTGACTGGCTTTTCTTCGTGCCAAAGTTACCAATACTATTATACAATATATAATATGTCGCAGGGAGATGAGGTAATCAGGGATTTCACGAAATCCCTAGGGATATCACGAAATTCCGGAAGATGTGGAATATTCTTGTTTTTACGTCTTTTTTTTTTATCGTGGTAAAATCATCAAATGAGTCCTTCCACCCCTTACTGTCAGACTTGTACTGACTAAAATCCACGGTGTCGTTCAATAGCCCTTTATGTTCCGAAGTCACGGTAATGAGATAAGTCCCGCGACTCCGGCAGGCTTTGGCCTTCTAGAGAGGGGGCCCCGTCATCATGATGACGCTCTTTGAGGCGCGCGTGGAACACAACGCGCCGTCGACCCGGGCATGGTCCATGGTCGGGCTGCGAGTTGCCCTTTACTCGCCGCCCGCATGCCCGCGCCTACGGTGGCCGGAGATCGTCTTGCGTGTTTATTACGTCTTACTAAAAGTATCTAGTGATATGACAAAATACTAAACATAAAGTCAGAGATATGTCATTTCACTAAACTACATAGTGAAATAATGAAAACCTACTGTTGATGATTTTTCTGTCTACAGGGTTTAAAATTTAAATGAACCTAACCAAACCGAACCTCGAAGCGCCAATGAAGTCCGTCTTCTTCTCGTTCAAATGCAAAAAGTTGTTCAGCTAGTATTTAAGTAGGAGTGTACGAAAAGGGACACAGAGAAAAAATAATGTCGTAAGAACGACTGGGGGCACCCCGACTCGGACAGGTTAGGTTAGAAGGTTCCGTTTGTGGTTATTTTTTTTAAACCACCCAGTAGTAGGAGCACCGCTTACGTTTTCGGACATTTTACTATATAGGTTTAGTTTGGTGTTATACTAAATTGTTTTAGTAAGAAGACGTAATAAATAAGAATATTCCACATTTGCCCGAAATTCGTGAAATCCCTAGGGATTTCGTAAAATCCCTGATTTCCTCATTTCACTGCGACATAATTATACATTAACAGATTAAGCTTCATTTTGTCATCAAAATATACATTCTCGTAAAATACAAAAAAAAAACTAGGGAAAACTCGATACAGTAATGTGAAGATAAATTTACAACAGTATTTCTGTGGCTACAATTGGTCCTTTAAACGATTTTTTTTTGTCTTTAATGGAAAGATCATAATTATATTTATTTCCTAACAAACTGTTTTTAGTTTTTTTTATTTGCTCTAATTAAGAAGTTATATTAAGGCGCGGTCTTATCTCATATTCCCAAAAATTGGTTTCTTAGAACGTCGAGTATGACGTAATGTAATAAAAATAAGCAACGCGAAAAATACAGTGAACAGAGAAGGGTATAAAGAAGAATTTAAATCGAACAGAATAATAAATAAGAGTTTGATATTCCCAATAAAAATTGGAAAGTTGTAGCACAAAAATAAATTTTGACGTCGAAGATCTCTGTATTTCCAGCGATAACAACAGTTTTTTTTTAAGAATTTAGTAGGTTTTCCATTTTTTTAAAACTTTAACAGAACCATTATTTAATTTTATGTCTAAATTTTAAATAATCTAAAGAAAAGCAGTAAAATAAATGCCCATTCGCAGCTTACGTCACATTTCAACACAAATGTCATTTTTTCAATTTTCAATCTTATTGACGCTCCATAGTGGTGACAATAGTTTACGCGGTCATAAGCGATTAAAATCGTAGTCAGTCCGCGTCTTAAATTCAAAATCATTAATTGAACTCCGAGCCCAAAACACGTTGACAGTGCCCGACGGGGTGGTGTGACGTCATTGTGACAATTTCTATACATCGATAGTACGTGTTCTAACTTTGAAATTATTATTGTAGAAGTCAGTTGACACCGTGCTAAGGAAATTCTTTGTCATAGTGACTTCACAACCGAGGCGAGAAATTGGTGCACGTTTGTGTTCACGTCGATATTGTTCAATTTTTTTCACTTTTAAATTGGTCATAATTAATTATCAAAGAATAATTAAGATTTCTTCTCTTCTATGAATGTTCTTATTTGTGGTGGACTTACTAATTCAATTAAAAAAGTTTTTTTTTTTAAATTCTAATACCTAATTCTATACATATAATTTTTGTAGTGTTCAAAAGATTTACATAAAAAAACGCCTTTTTACATACGTTAACATTGGTAGTGTAAACAGCTTTACATTCAATAATGTCATACAAGACAACCCGAAAATTGGCAAAAAGACAATACCCAGCCATTCACACAGCCATTAAACACCGGACCGCTTGCCAGAATTAGCATAAAAACAAAGATTCAATTTGCTCACTTACACGACAGTAACTGTTAAGGCCCGTTTACACGCAGTAAGATAATGCATACGAGTTGCATGTCAGTTTGACTATATCGCGGACTATTAATGAGAATGACTATTAATGACAAAGAATTCAATTGTTCAAACAAATGTAGGCAATTTCTTACATCGTCTAAATGAGGCTTTAAACACTACTGGAGACTTTAGCCTACTCCCTTATTGGTGGTCGTGGGGCCGTCTGCCAAAATTTCTGCCTGCTATCTTCTAGACCACACTCCAACCAACGATTTATATCGAAACTTGCTGGCACGGAAGACAACCTCAACGTATTAGCCCAGTATACACCGTAAAACCATATAAAAGTGTTCAAAACTTACTTTTCTGGCACCGGTTTTAGTTACAATTTTTCGACTGTCCCTTTTTTGCGGGTTTGGAAGTTATGGTCTTTTTTAAGTGAGTTGGATATTGAAATATAATGTTTGCAGGTATTTTTGGAAATAATATTCTCTTAAGAAAAAAGTTAGGTCGCATACTATTGCAGGTACTACTAGATTTATCGTTCACGAAACTTTCGAGAACTAAAAAAGTAAACAATCAGTTGAACATCTCCAATCAGCAGCAGCCAGCAGTTTACATTTTTTTCATGACTGTAACGAGATCTTTGCCAAATACTACTAATAATATAAGATGCAGTTATTCATAATCTACACAGAAAGTTTTGAAGCTTAAATTATTTGATAACAGCTGGATTCATGTAAGTCTTTCATATCACAATAGTCAGACAGATAGCATCGGCCTCATTCAATGGATATATCACTATAATTGTATTCTTTGTCTCATTCACAAAATTCTTCTTTATTCTTGATAGTGGCTGTTCTTTTTTTAAAAAATACATTGCCCCTCACCAGGAGTTTCTTCCTGTATAATGGATGCGTTTACAAACATAGAAACTCACAAACACGGGGAACGAATCCGCGACACCCTGCGCAGAAGTCGATCGCTCTGCCTCTACGCCACTCGTGCCGTCGAACGCCACCTGCACCGTGGCTGGCCCAGAAAGATATGGCGACTTGACCTGAACTGACATTGCGATGGACGGGTCAAAATGGTGCACAAAAAGAATATTTGGAAAGATACAGATGAAGACTTTACCTAGCAAAATGACGTGAAAAATTAAAAAAACTTGCTCTAAATGTGTTGAGTCACTCATTGACAGAAAAACAGCATTTAGTCCACGTGTATTGAAGTCAAGATCTTACGTAAAAACTTGTGTTAGGTCAGCCTTGACCTAACCCTGTCTTTAAAGGTACAATTTTGTCCGAGTGAAGGTCAATAGCTTCGGTTACTAAGATACGAATGGCACCAAGCCAGATCAAAAGAACCAATGTATTTTATAAGGAAAGGGGAGAAGTGGACTTGGCCGATGTAACTTATCGAAATGGTACACTGAGGTTGAGATGCCTATGTAGTATCAAATGTTTTAATGGAATTATCTGCCTATAATGACATAGGCTTGTGAGAGGATTCAACCCCAATGAATCATAATTCATCATGTGAGTCCAGTAGAGGCTGGTGAATATTTTTCAATATAAGGTTGCAATTCTTCTGTATCGTGGGCGTGTTTACAAATATTTAAATCTATAATTATACACAAAAACCCAGACCCGGAGTAACTACTTTCAGGTCATACGAATATTTGTTCCATGCGGGAATCGACCCCGAGACAGGTTACGCAGCAGTCTATAGCTCAACCTCAACATCGTTGAACCGTGCCGTCACCGAGATGTCACGTGTTAAGAATACTTGGTTTTATGGTTTATCGATTCTATAGGGTTTTAAAAATCAACTGCAGGAATTTCGTGTGCGTATTCGGTATCAAAAACCAAGTACATTCAGCATTATAAAAAAAATTTTTTTTCAAGCATTTTTCTATTGGCCTATTAATATGGCCAATAAAATAAGTTATTTGTAAGTATTTCGATAAATTGCCAGTCCAAAGTCTGCAAAATGTGATGGGAAAGTTGGAGTCAGCTGTGAACGCTACACACGGGTGAACGACCTCAAACAGCAATCAAATTCATTAATATGACCAAAAAAAATGCTCGAAAAAAAAAATTTTTTTTGGAATGTACTTGATATTTGATACCGAATACGCACACGAAATTCCTGCAGTTGATTTTTTAACACCTTGTATAATTTCTTTAACTCTTTTGAGAACTTTGGCGATACGGTAATCAGTCACACACAAGCAACTGCGTCACTGGGTTTGAATCTACGACCTTCATGTGTCATTAACACTGAGCCTCAAATAATCCATCTTTATACATTTAAATTGAAATGCCTACGAAATATAAAATCTTTCACAAGTCTTGAAAACGTAGATACTAATAATATTTTTCTGTTAGAAACCAAATACATTCCGTACTTTTCAATTTCCAATATATATATATAACATTGCCCATCCAATTCAGATTCATCTATTGTCAGAATGTTATAATTATTGCATAGATTCCGCTCGGGTACAAATAAAAGGTTTTCTTTACCTAGACAGTTTAATCGAGGCCGCATTTGACCTAAAATGGTTTCTAGACATGTCTCGATGTGATTGCGAAATATCAAGGCTTTTAGCGTTATTTGTTTCTAGAACTTATCAACTTTTGCTGGCGATAACGTGGTGGAATAATATTGTATTGTCGTTCAAAGAGGATTTGCAGCAGTTTTATATAACTGACTGGTCGGATGTGGACTGAAACGGTTTTATTACAGCTGATTTAAAAGCATAAGCAAATATAATCAGCCTATAATATTCCCTCATAGATGATATATTACTAGACTCTTAATCACAGGCAACCGATGTCTGTCAACACATTAGGCAAAAAAGTCTTATATCCGTCGTCACTCACCAAGTTCGTATTAGTTTCGACCACTCCTGTGAGTCGTAGACGTCGCACTGACCTTGAGTTAGCCAATCATAACGCAGTACCCCGTCCCTCTCGCTTACATCGTACCTCAGCAAGTTGGCAGAATAGTTTTCGTTCGATATATCGTGCATGAGGTGTCTAGTAATATATCGTCTATGTATTCCCTATTGATCCCACTGCTGGGATACATGCCTCCTCTATGCGAGGGAATTAGGTTGTTTTCCACCACGCGGGTCGATGCGTGTTGGTGGATGAAACTCGTCTTTGATTCTTTGTTCCTTTACCGTTTTGAGAAGAGTAAAAAATAAGTTAATAACTGAACAGATTTGTGTCGCTCCGAAAATGCTATACATATAGACGATTTAACTAAATACGGTCATTATCTGCCGAGCCTAACCGAAGGCAACATAGTTGGGAAAACACTAGATCTTTTCCCAACTATGTTGGATTCGGTTTCCAGTGTAACAGGATACGGCCGAAGAAGTATTTTAAATGGAGGAACTGCCTTGCCACTACAACCCTGTCAGAATTGGGTACTTTGATAGCCTTTAAAAAAAAAAATCAAAGCATTTATTTCAAATAAGCCAGTTACAGGCACTTTTGAATTGTCAAAGACAAATGAAATATTATTAAACACAAAATGCAAAATTATGGTGCTACAGTCCCAGTCACAAGACATAAAAACTGTGAAAGTACCCTAGATGCCCATTCCAAGAAGTAGATCTCTTCTTTAGAACCTTAATTGACTGGGTTGGATAATTAGATATTAATTACAATGGGAAATTTCTTATATAGGTACACAGCGGCGGCGAAGACCGATCTAATCTAAACTTAAAATAACACTGAAAACTTTCCTTAAACCAATGAAACACGTACCTTGAATAAGTCTGAACAAGTTACAATCCATCGCGCTGCACGGCCGAACACAGTATGAACTTGTATGAAACTTAGCTGAACTTGTTCTAGGCGCGTGTCATACATTCTAAGGGCCTGCTCATGATAAATGATAATGATAAATGATAAAACAATTTATTTTATTTGTTTTCGCAGCAATACTGATATTCAGCTGCATCTGGTTCGACTGGAAGCCGACCCCAATATAGTTGGGAAAAGGCTAGGCAGGTGATGTTTTCTCAGCAGTTACTATTGCAAGACGTGGCTAAATATGAAACACAGATGCCACACAGATTAATCTTCAAGATTAAGAAGCACTTTTGAAAGTCGGTTTATGGATGAATGCTCATCGATAACATAATATTGAGTTTCTTGAGGGCCATTGGCCATGGCTGTCAATCTTTGACAGTCGTTACTGGTAGACAGTGGCCCGAAAGTCTGACGACTAGTTTCACCATAGGATAAGTAATTTAACCCAGTGTTGTGGGTTTTTGAGGTCAGTACCCTTAGCACGAGTTTTCAGTATTTGAGACGTAAACTGGAACTTTGACAATTTCAAAATGACAATTTTCAAGGAAAAAATTAGTTCCTTCTTCGCAAACCAGAGGCGCTGTTCCATTTTTTCATACAAGAAATGCTGTAAATACTGAAAAGACGCTGTAAAGTAAAAGATTGAAAACTCGTGCTAAGGGTACAGATACACAATCCCTCTATGTAAAATACAGGTATTCTGTATCACCCAGCTAGACTGAAAGTTGACCCGGAAACATTTGGGAAAAGGCAGGCAGGTGATAAAATAAAAAAAAACTAGCCATTATTATGTGCCCTTCGGATATTACTGGTGACGATATTATTTCAAGTTTAAACATAATTTGTAGCAAAAAAATCCGCAATAAAGCTTTACATAGACTCCATTTCTTTGCTAGGGTTATTTTTGCCTCCCATATTTTGTAGTGCGTGATTGTAGCTTCAAATAAAAACTTGGTATCCAACCTGCAATCGATTACACTGGAAGCTGTCACCAACAAACTAGTCACGCAGATAACTATGCTGTCGCAGTTCGTCGTGTCGTGTGATCGCGTAAGTCGTGGCCAAGCAGTAAAACTAAGCTAAACTTTGTAGGCGCGTGTCATACATTCTAACAGTATGCAGGTTTTGGCAGCATTCTTATGTGTTTCTGCCAAAAGGTTGTATTGTGTGTCGTTGGAAGGTATTGTGTGGTAATCTTTGGGGAAAAGTAACGGGTTTTCATGCATAGGTGGAATGGTAATATTGTAAAAATTAGAGTGAAAATATTTTAGAAGAAAAATCTTTTAAAAGGAAAATAGAAAATTTTATCCAGTTATACTCGTATATATGTTTCGAGTCTCTTTTAATGATTGGCGAGCTTATTGTTAACGCATCGGGCATCGAGGCAGGCACCAGTTCGGAATTCCTAAAGGTTTTGAAGGTTTTGGCCCCCCTCCATACAAAAATCTTCTTCAAACCTCTTTATAAATAAAGAGGCAGATTTGGCATAAAAGTCAATGAAATAAATATAAAGTCACTGACTTTCAAAAGAAAAATTTTGTAGGGTTTTTTAAACTTTTTTTGTGGTTGTTTTTAAAGTCGGTTATATTTTGTTTTTTAAGTTTTTTATTTGACTAGGTCAGGTAATCAGGTTTAAGATCAAGGTTAATATTATCAGATCATTGTCAAAATACAAAAAATAAATCATAGCACCAGACACCTTATTAAAAACTTATTATCTTAACAAAAAAGACTGTTAAGATAAGAATTTTTAATTAAGCCACTTTCGCTTCTGATAATAATTTCGCAGGTGTTGGCGAAACTTTTGATTTTTGTTCTAAACTTTAATGGATGCGACCTCGTTTTGAAGTTCACAACTTTAATTGGGTGCGATGTTCAGTGAACTATGTCGGATGGATTTTTTTGTCTTTGGGTTTTTTTTGTGTCAAATTTGAGATTATTGATAAAATTTTGATAAATTGAAGATGACTGGTGTTTCGTCTGTGTGTGGTGTGGGTGTTGTTGTATTTGTAATTATTACTGCTGAGCTATGGGTTTTTGACTCGATACCAGAGTTCCTTAATACCAGGGTGAGGTCAAACTTTATGGTAAACGGGCCTGCTTGATTACAAAAAACAAAACTGTTTTCAAATTATATCAGATCCAATCCTGCGTTTTCAATATCCGAACTGCTTTTATATGTATTTCATTCTGCTGTCCCGTAATTAAAGAAAAAAAAAATACTACTAATCTAAAGCAATAAAGAAACCCATAAAAATAGTTAACTCATTACGAACCCACTCAATTTCTTCAAAGACTCAATTCCCCGGTTTGCATACTAAACGTAGGAGGCTCAAACAATTAACGAGCACTACATGACGTCATTATCATTACGTCATCGGCGCCGCACGCACGTTCGTCTCCACCATAAAGAACCGTGGCGCCTCCATGCCAATACTATTAACGGCAACCATTTATCTCGACCCCTAGTCGTACCACACTCACCCTTTTGTCACCTTGATTTGGTTAAACGGGGAAAGGTGAGGAGGGTCTGGTTAAAATGGTGGATGTAAAATGTTTACGCCTCTGCGCATTCCCTCTCCGTGCTTGAGTACAATGATGCTTCACTCGAGGGTGTCTCGTAGGTGAGGATGTATGGCGATTTGGTATTGAAATGCATGGATAATTCGGTGTAGGTATGTTTAGTTTGTGCCAGTAACGTAAAACCTTATTATGCGACTAACTAACGCCCTTAGCACTTGCGTAGAGTTAAGATAGGCTTGATGATTGAAAAAAACATATTAGTCCGACAGTTAAGGGCAACTCTTTGTCCGACCATGTACCAAACCCGGGTCGACGGCGCGCGTGGAACACAACGCGCTTTGGCGGCTCGGGGTTTGGCCCTCTAGAGGGCGGCCCCTGACGAGGTCGCAGGTCTTATCTCATTACCGTGACCCCGAAACATAAAGGGCTATTCAAGGACACCGTGGATTTTAGACGGTACAAGTCTGACAGTCCCTCCCGCTGTGCCCTGCGTGGGAGGACTCATTTGATAATAGTACCATGCTAAAAAAAAACTGACAGTTACATTTTCAAAAAACAGTTTACCAATATTTACTCTTTTGTTTCGCAGTCCTTAATTGACGAAGTCCTTAATTGATGAAGATACGACGCTTTGTAAACTCACAATACATCACTTCGGATTATGGCCTACCCCCTCTCATAAAGAGGAAACCCGTGTCCCAGCAGTGGGAACATTATAAGCCGATGATGATAATCAGACCATTTGATCCATCTGCCGTCAGGATACATACTGCTCGTTTTGATTAATATCTACAAAGACGTACCGAAATACGCACGGTTAAATTCTGTGCCTAGTTCATTGCTGAGAATTGAAAATTCCATTAATATTCCAGTATTCATTCAGCACTCATTGTGAAGAGACTTTTGCCCAACGCTCATTGTGTATGCGGTTGACATGACCTCCCAATCCTCTTTTCATCTGGTAGTCTTCTTTATAATATCCATTGGCCTTTACATTACTATAAAAAAAAAAACAATAAAACCTCAAAGTACACTTACCTATCTATCAACGAATAAAAAATAAATAATTTGAACTAAGAAACTTTGTTGTTGTAACTCATTCAATATTATTTTAGGTTACCATCCGTTCATTCAGTTCAGTTTGTAAAAAGCAAACACATTTTAACCGTTAGAAATATATATTGTCGGACCGATCCATAGCTTACTATTACAGTTTACATTCACTGATTTGGTACAAGTTGAAAGGGGATATTGTTGTGTCATTATAGTATCAAGTCCCTAGATTTACTTCTTACTAGACTGTCTTTACAGTAAACCGTGGCCCTGAAACACAAAGAGGAACCGCAGAAACAGGGTCGATTTTTAGACAGTAAGAGTCTGACTTTCGCAGGCGGCGAGTAATGGGCGACTCGCTGTCCATTCATGGACCATGCTCGGGTCGACGGCACGTAATATACCACGCGCGCCTCAAAGAGTGTCAGCACAATGACGAGGCCCCCCTTAAGAGGGCCAAAGCCTGAGGGGTCGCGGGACTAAACAGCTACTCTGACCCCGGAACGTAAAGGGCATGTACGCAAAGTCTGACAGTCCCTCCTGCCCTGCCCTGGGTGGGAGTAGGTACTCATTTGATAATTTTACCAAGCTAATAAAATAGAGTCTGACTGTCCGTCTCTCTCGTATATATTGTGCTAGCCGTGGTCGTATGCCACCTGCGGTTGTATCACACAGCTTTTATTGGCTAGGTGGCATAACGACCACGGGTAGCACAATATCGGTCAAATGAATATTGTTCTTGTTTTATACTTTTCAGCGCGCGTTTTTTTCGTAGTCGGGTTTTAGTTATTTTTAACTTATTTTTTATATAATAAGAGATAGGCTCTCGTTTGACCACTAACTGGCCTGATGGTATGCGAAGATGTGATCGACGGTGAAACACGCTTGTCTAGAAGTAACCTGGTCACTCTTGAAGACCCTAAGGTCATTTTTTGAAATCGACACTTTCACAAGCCCAGCTTTTAAAACTGAATCCAGTTACTACCCAACCTAAATAAATTATAGTTAGTCGGACATCTAGAAAAGCTAGCCTTTTATTTAATAAAATATAACCAGCCTTTTAAGGTCACGTCTCAATTTGGCCCAACCTCGCCATCTTACTCAAGTTTATAAAGTTGGTAACTTGTAAAGGTCGCGGGGAATTATTGTGAAATATTCAGCGCTAAAATTTCTTATTATTTCCAACGCAAGTAGATTTTGTTTCAGGTATTACAATAGGGTTTAAGTTTATCGAATTAAAATGTTATCATTGAAGGCTTATTGTCGTACTAAGTCTTAATTTTGTTTTTTTTTTTCAATTAAACACATAGATAATAACCCCACTGATCAAATCGCTAACTTCACGCGTAGAAAGTCGCGGATAGGCTATTTAAATAACATAAAATATAAGTAAAAATAGCCTATAATATAAGGGGATAAAGTAGCATCAGAATGGTGTCAGTATTTCCGAAAACTACATATTTATCATCAAAACAGATTGAAAGTAGAAACTTGTTTTCTAACAGTAACAGCATTAAGCTGCCAATTTAGTTGACATGATGGTCATACATAAAAAGTATTTAAAAAATCTTGTATTTTTAAAAAGTACCTACCTCTATAAAAGTCTTCGGACTCCGCTCTGCTCATAACTTAATCCACCCCCCAACATCTATCGCGGAGATTGTCCTGGGACGTATTCAATTTTGCACGGTGCCCTATCTGCAGGCTCTATTAGCTGACTTTGATGTTGCAGATTGCATACTCCTACTTGTTTGGATAACCGTATGGAGATCGGTAATTAGGGAACACTGATTGGATGCTGAACGGTACGATATTGGGAGCAGGAAATTGTGAATTGCTTTTTAGTGTCCGGAGCGAAAATTCGGAGAGCGAAACGGTTATGAAAGCGCGCCCGTCTGTCAATTGCGTTTTTTTAAGTTAGTTGTAGTCACAGTTATTGGTAAATGAAGAGGTGAAAAGTTGGACACTGATAAGAATAGCACAAACAGAAGTAAGTATGGAAAAAAATAGAACTAGACAGCTCGTTATTTTTTCTTCGTTTTCATTCTTTATTAATTTATCTACTCTATTGCTTGAATAATAGAATAGAATATTCCATGTTACGAATTTTTTTGCAATTTCTTTTATAAATGGAATTCGTAATTGATAAAGTAAATAGTTTATTTCTCGCCACAATACAATATTTTACAAATTTTACACCGTTATAATCATTATGCAGATTATTGTGGGAGACTGGTGCCTAAGCTAGGCTTAATGCCTGTGTTTCAGGACACCAGACGTCCTCCTTAGTAATGATAAGTATTATGATAATTATACTATATAAAGCTCGATTACCACTCACTCACTGACATAATTGTTCTCCCAGATGGTGAAGGGGAAGGTGGGTATATTTTGACAGATTCGTAAACAAGCAACTCTCGTGAGTATGGGAAAAATCCCAAACCTCCCCTTTTCGCCCCCCCTCTCCCCCCTCCACGGCGTATCTCGGAAACTAAGAGACCAGTGTTTAGTTTTTTTACGGATTCGTATAGAGGAGGCTCGGAAAAGTAAAAACCATTTTTCAAAGTTCCCCCCTCCCTTGCCCCCTTCTCCCCCCCTTAGGCGGATCTCGGAAGTTAACAGACTTGCAACATTTTTTTTTTCAGATTCATATCAAGGGGCCCAGAGTTGGTCAAAATCATTTTTCCAAACTCCCCCACCTCCCCCTCTTCACCCCTCCCCCCATCGTATCTCGGAAACTAAGAGACGCGTGTTTTGTTTTTTTACGGATTCGTATAGAGGAGGCTCGGAAAAGTAAAAACAATTTCTCAAAGTTCCCCCCCTTGCCCCCTTCTCCCCCCTTTACGCGGATCTCGGAAGTTAACAGACTTGGAACAATTTTTTTTTCAGATTCATATCAAGAGGCCCAGAGGATATCAAAATCATTTTTCAAAACTCATCCCTCCCCCCCCCTCCATCCCTCCCCCCATCGTATCTCGAAAACTAAGAGGCATGTGTTTTGTTTTTTTACAGATTCGTATAGAGGAGGCTCGGGAAAGTAAAAACCATTTCTCAAAGTCCCCCCCCCCCCTTGACCCCCTTCTCCCCCCTGCAGGCGGATCTCGGAAGTTAACAGACTTGGAACATTTTTTTTTCAGATTCATATCTAGGGGCCCAGAGTATATCAAAATAATTTTTCACAACTCATCCCTCCCCCCCCCTTCGCCCCTCCCCCATCGTATCTCGGAAAAACTAGGTAGCGGTAAAGCGAAGCGTAGCGTAGCGTAGGGATAAGGTCACGATAGCTTTCCGGTGGTACGTAGGTCCTGAGTGGAGCGAACCTGCGAGACCGAGTGGAGCGAAGGGGGGAGGTGGCGAGCGAAGCGAGCCGGCGACTTCCGTAGCGTAACGAAGGTTGAGTGGGTGAAGCGTAACTCAGGGGTGACGACAAGCAAACTTACAAGTAACTTTCACGAGTGTTGGAAACGTGCCAAATCCCCCTTTTTGCACCCCTCCCCCTCCCTATCGTATCTCGGAAACTGAGAGACCCGTGTTTTTTTGTTTTTACGGATTCGTATAGAGGAGGCTCGGAAAAGTAAAAACCATTTTTCAAAGTCCCCCCCCCCCCCTTGCCCCCTTCTCGCCCCTTTAGACGGATCTCGGAAGTTAAAAGACTTGGCACATTTTTTTTTTCAGATTCATATCAAGTGTGTGTATTTACGACTTTCGCAGTTATGAAATTCGGACTTTTAATAATCGAAAGAAAAGGAAAGGAGGGCACATTTTTCATTATTTTTGCGATAAGACGCACCATTTTCGAGATATTAAGCAAACTTAGAACCTGCTACGACTCATGACTCGCAAAATTCAAATCAAAATTCGGAATAAAGTTTTTCGGAATTTTTAAATGTTCCCAATGTGTGCTTTGCTCACTGAACATTCCACACGTATGTTATACTCTATGCTGAAATAAACTGTGGTGTGGACCAAAATAGTCTATGACGTGAAAGGTCATCTTTTTCAATACAATAATATCAATAATTCTACAATTAATATCTCCGAAACTGTTCATTTCCGACGGTTGAAATTTCACAAATCATTTTCTTATATTTATTTTTTTCTTATATTAGTAGAAACCTACATTAGACATTACAAACTCCTACCTAAAAGTACCGTTTTTAGTGTTTAGCCCATTAGAGTAGGTAGGGGTAATGAATAGCAAATTCAAATATTGATTTCAAAAAGGTTTTATATCTGATATTGTGTCTACGTACTGGCCGATTCAAATCGGTGATAGGTACTCCTAACATTCTTTTGTTTTCTCTTTAACTTACAGCAGTTGTTGAATTCAGTCGAGATTTAATTTCAATTAATTGATTTTCATCATGAAACGAGCGAGTAGTGATAAATATCCTGTTGCGTCCCGTCGTAGAGCCATTGAAGACTCTAAACATTGTCTACTTGCTGGTAAGATTATTTAACTACAAAATATTTGAATCAAATTCTCTTAAACATATTTGCTCAGAGTATCTTCTTATAGAGACACAATTTTCGATTCCTGCCACACTTAAAATTACCTACCTACCTAATTTAATCGTATTAGTCTGTAGAAATGTATGATAATTGATATGATCTTTTGAATTCTAATTTTGAATTTCGCGCCACGCCAAAACGCTCTGCATCTAATGGGGAAGGCAAGTGTCAAAGTGAAAAGTGACATTTCTGTCCCAAAAGAACTGTCAAATCAAAGGAATTTTCTGAAAAAAAGCGTTTTATTTATGTAAAATAACTAGATGTTGTGTAAAAGGCTGTAATAATGATGGAACATACAAATTTCCGACAATTCACACTGTCAAGAAATAATGGGTAGCTGCTATGACTGCTGTGAGAACAAAAATTGTATTATCAATAAGGAAAAGCTATATAATAAACAAATATCTACCCTTGCGAAGCCGGGACAGGCCGTCAGTAGAATTTATTAATGAAATTCTATGATTATACCATAACTAAACAATCGAATACACCTTTCAAAATAATATCTACTTTTCTATTGGAGGTTAAGTATTGCATCGCTCTATAAATCATGAAATGGTTCGTCTGGTGGAAGAATTATCACCGGGACCGAGATTTGTGATAGTGGTGGTGTTAGGAAGTAAAAATTCTTATCATATTGCTCCAATTTATATAATAGATGTAAAATTAGATGAAGAAGACAAACAAAAAACTTGATGACATTTTTCTCAATATAGAATGTCAGAAGCAGTACTATATTCTTTGTAGAGGCTAGCACATGTAATACCTACTTAAAAATTACAATTTTAAATCCCAACTACAAGTAAATGTGTGTTTAATGTAGTAGAATCAAATTTCTAGCCTCTCAACTAAATCACTTTTTTTTCCTCTTGTAGATGCACCGCGGCGTCTTAGTTCTGGTTTTAGTATATGCACTTGCATTGACGAATAATTTCCCATATTTGTTTTTTAGAATAAACTCAATTTTTATAACAAAATACGTGTTTGTTTTTTGTACAAGCTATACAGTAATCTGACTTATGGGACAACGATCGCAGCGACATCTACGAAAAGCTTTGAGTTGCCATCCCTATTAAAGCTGCGAACATATTATCGGACGCGTCCGTCAGCCGCGGCTGAGGGACGCGGCTTAGCAGTGTGCACGGTACACAAACATCCAGCCGGCCAGATTCTGTTCGGACGTCCGAGCGCTCAAGGGCGACTCAAGGTCACGTCCGCGTCTTACGACCGATAGTTTGCACAGTGTAGTATTCAATGTACTGGCTAGATTTTAATAAGCCGCGTTCCTCAGCCGCGGCTGACGGACGCGTCAGATAATATGTTCGCACCTTTAGTCCTACAAAAAACTGGCCAAGTGCGAGTCGGACTCGCGCACAAAGGGGAACCCTTATTTTACAAAATTACCATTATTTTTACAAAATTAGACAAAACGCGCAAAAAAAAACTTTTGTTGTATGGGGAGCCTCCCTTAAATATATTTTTAATTTTATTATTAAAGTAAAAATTCAACTGAGTATTTTATTTTGTTTTTAGAATTCATTGTTATAGTGGCAACAGAAATTGTACATAATTTATGAAAAGGAGATGTTTCATTCTGGGCTCGGTCATGTACACCATATCAATAAATAGGAAAAAAATAGGAGAATTTTATAAAAATACTGAAAAAATCATTTGAAGACGGGTTTATCTGTTAAAAATGATAATTAGGAACATTTTTTCGTACGATAACCCTATTTTAGAGCGGCCATGACAGTACTATTTGGCGTCTAGGTTATGACGTTTGACAACTTTGACAGTACCTAAACAGTTCTATGCAGTGACGTCTGAAGATTTTCTTGAGTTAGGTAGAAATCGTGTTTTTTGGAGTTTGTAATGATTGTATTTATTTTGTACAACTCAGTATTAAACTATTATGGACGTTGATTGATTGCTTTTCTATTGACCACGGCTTTAATTCGTCTGTGATTAGGATTCCGTCCTGTGTTATTTTACAATAGCAAGTTCAGTTTCAGGTATGTGTCTCCTTGTTTTTGTTCAAATAATTTTTCTGTTTTATGTTTTCTTCCCCTGTGTCTTATTCATATTATATCGATAAGCAGGTCAGTGGGTCGTCGAACACTACGAGTATATTATTAACCTTTTTTTGTTTGTTTTAGGTTTATGTAAATGGAATAATGTGTCCACGTGCTTTGTCATCAAAATCTTAAATAACAGTAGGCTTAATGTTAGTACACAAGGAAATCATGAACTGTTAACAGACCGGCATCGCCATGATAGCATTGTTTATGTGTCTGTCGGGCATAGGATATCATTGTTTTGAAGGCGCATTCACTCTTTCAAAGGTGCGGAAAGGCAATGATTATATTGCTAAAACAATTTATTGTTCCAAGACAGGTAATCACTCTTTTTTATTCATTCAGGGCAGGCACAAATGCAGAAGTTTCTTTTTATTATAATCCAAGACAACATTGTTACGGAAAGAAAAAAGAACTAAAATGTGTGTAATAGATACTTATCTACACACATTTCACACATATAACATTTCCTTGGATATCTGTAAAGGTGATACAAAAATAACAAATCTTGATTAAGTAGGTAGGTAATATTATTTATAATTGATATCCAAATAAACCTTAATTTCTTTTTCATGTTTTAGATACCCAAGGGTGACTTGCTATATTTTGCTTCCTGGTTGCATTCAGAGTACAATACATCAACAAGGACTCATGCAAGCTTTTATTATGAATATGAAAGCATTTGTATAGTGCCAACAGTCTCATGTCCAAACACGCAGCCCCTCCTTCCCTAAAGGACCTAAACAGACCATAATAGCAGGAACAGTATATCAAAAAAGAGGTAATATTAGCAACTTAATTACCAACCTTTGAAATGAAATAATTATATCGAGGGGTGAAAGGCTATTTGGTTTAAGCGACATCTTGGGCGATATTGAGTTATATACATATTCGGAATCAGCAATTTTTTCTCCGTCGAATGATGCCGGTTTCATCAAAATCAGAGCACTTTTATGGCGTTTGAAACAACACTATTTTTGGGTTGCTTCCAAAGTGGCAGCGTATTATCCGACGTCCATTTTGCATTTTTTTTCCAGTCATGTACTTGAACTATACAATGATATAAAGAACCGAGACATAAACCAAATACCCTTTCTCAGATTAACGATTCTATATCGGTTAAAGCGTTTTTCATGTTTCTATTTCTTATTAACATGTTACTTAAATCATTTGGAATTCCACCATTTACACGTTGTGGTGCCGCATAAAGCATTTGTCCGTCAACCAAATACGATATGGAGTGTCAGTTAAGCTCTTTCAGCTGCATCTATTTTCTACTTAGGGTGCTTCTTACACCAAATAGACGTTTTGTTTCAGCTATTTTGCATATTCGTTTAAACATTTTTGTCCAATTATTTTTTCAATTAATGTCGCTTAATACAGGCGGTAAAATGAAAAGTTGGGCTTTAAATCGTTCAATTCCAAAATAATACATTTAATTCATGGCATATAACACCATCTCCATTCCATCTCTCGGGAGTTAACAATAGTGATCATTCAACCAGACTGTAACGCTCGGTCGCTTCATTCGAACTCCAAGTGGTTCAAGGAGTGATAAATATGAATAAGCGAATAATGGACCCGGGTATGTTCTTAAACTATGACCAACTATCGAACGTCGGGCCCCCCTCATTATGATTGACACCCAGTCTCCGGCATCTCCACTATTCCTGGTCTGCTTAGTAGATCGGGTAAGGGCGAAGCAGGTGATGCAACCCCTAACGAACTTTGGCCCTGGCAACACGCAACATCTGTATATTGAGCGATGAACAATTGTCGAACTGGAGGAAGATTTGAGCAAAATAAGCTGGGATATCTTGGGATTATCTGAGTTCCGAAGAGAAGGTCAAGGTACGATGGTTCTAGATTCCGGCAAAATGCTCTTATTCCAGGAAGGAGGTGTTGGATTTCTCGTCCACAGGTTCATTAACAACGTTGTGAAAGTCGACAGTATGTCGAGTAGATATACATCATTACATCATTCCTTATACTTAGAATAACCAATCGGTATTCGTTAAAGGTCATACGGGTATATGCACCGACCTTGGCACATTCTGATGATGAAGCAGAGGCTTTGTATGAGGAGGTATCCGAGGCCATACGGTATGTATGGCCAGGGATATCTCCAAAACATACTTTACCGTTGTTATAGGGGAATTCAACTCGAAGGTGGGTCCAAGAATGGCAATGAGTTAAGAATGGGGTCATTTGGGTATGGGCAGCAAATCCATAGGGGCCAGCGGCTGGTCGACTATATGGAAAAGGAAGAACTTCATTTGATGAACTCCCATCATATAAGCAGACGTGTGTAAGCCCTGATGGTACAACCAGAAATGTGATTGACTTCATCATGACGATCAAGAAGCGAATATTCAGTAATGTCTCTTTGATCGCCAACTTGATAACGTGGCGATCACTGAATCGTCAGAGTCACCTTGAATATCAATGTAGAGCTTGAAAGATCACGTCCGGTGAAGTCTACGTTCCTGGTCTTGCTCACATTCAGAACCACCAAGACTTCCAACTCAAACTGCACAATCGCTTCCAGTGCCTAACCGAATGCAAAATTGTGTACGTGATCAACAACCGTGATTGGTGGAAACTGTCCAAGCAGTGGAGTCCAATTTTTTTAAGACCCCGGAGTCAGCCTCTAAAGCTCTCGAACGAAACCATCAAGTTGATCCAAGACCGGACCGAGATGTGGCTGCAATCTTCAGCTGATATGTAGGAATATGGCAAACTCAATAGACATCTCTAAATCAATATGACGTGACCTGCGTGCCTATAATGCAGCACGGAACAGAGATGCAATAGAGCGGAACCAAAGCTCAAAAGTCTTCACCAAGAATTCAGTTATTTGGCAAATGACAAAGTTGAAGATTGACGACGGCAGTATCATTTCGTCAAAACCGGAGCTCCTGAGAAAGCTTGACAAGTTTTACGGAAAGTTATACATTTGCTCCGCCAGATTTTACAGAAGTCAGAAAAGTATAGTCCGTTATAGGCCATTATGTCTAGCGTCAAAGTCGTCCTAAAAATCCAATTCGTATGGGCAGCGTTAGGAAACCACGTGCTATCTTCTCATCGAGAATCCCACGGTGTCTTAAGATAAAGGTGTTTAACCAGTGTGTGTTGCCAGTGATGACATACGGCTCTGTAACTTGTTCGAAGTTATGCTCGGAGTTTCTTTGCGGTATGAAATCTGGAACAAAGATATTCACGGAAGAACCAGAGTCACCGACATGGCTCGTAAAATTTGCAAGTTAAAGTGGCAATGGGGAAGAAAAGTTACGCACTGTAGGCAGGCCGCCCACTAGGTGGAATTGTCGTACAGCGTGGTGGTCTAAGGGGTAGGCCTACGTTCAGCAGTGGACGTCTTCCAGCTGATGATGATGATGAAGCGGATAATACTTTAACGGATGTTTTTGTTGATAAAAATATTGATGTTCCTACATTGAGACAGTTCTACTTTATTATTATTCTAGATGAATACTTAAACTGATCTTGCGTTGTGTATACGTATATTTTGCTTTATTTATTAATTTAAGCACCTGTGATTTTCGGTGATGGCGATATATTCAGGTCGTTTCAACAGCCATTGATAATATTAGATGTAAAAAATGTTACATCAAACGTTAAATTTTCAATACTGTTATGTCACATATGTCTATTAGCCTGCCATTCAATTCAATATCAATTGGCAGTTGAGATAAATAGCTTGCTACTATTCATTTTGGCCTGCGTCACTTCATGCTGTTTGGCTTATTCTGAAAGTATACTGCAGAGTCGCTTAAATCTTTTTTCCTTTCTCTGAAAAATAGGGGCTTAAGACAATTTGTATTAAGCGACATTTATCTTTGTAATTAAAGGTCCTTTTTATTTGGTAAAGGCATAAAAAAATGAACGTTTTTAAATGAATTTCAATTTAGTTTACCCCATTCAAATAGCTGAAGGAGTTTTTTTGTTATGATTTTTTTTCGATTTTTTAAAACTTTAAATGGCTCTCCTGTAAAGTTGCAAAAATGTCGCTTAAAGCAAATAGCCTTTCACCCCTCGATATGAATAGCCAATTGGTATATTGTATTCTTTTGCTTTATTCAGATTCCACCAAGAGGACTGGTTTGCTATGCTTGTTGGGTGGCAGCATGTAGAACGACGAAAACGGTAGAACATAGAAAAAGGACAATGGATTGCTCTGCTCACATTATGATGATTGTGTGATATTTTGGTTGGGCTCGGTACTACAAGAACATACAAGGGATGATGTAAAAAATGAATAAATCATAAGTCTGAACAAGTTGTTTTTTTTTTTTAATATATTCTTCATGACTGATTTGTCATCCTTTTAAAATCACTAATAATAGTAACTATGTATAACTTGTTTCAAAAATTGTTAGTGAATGGTTTGAATGTCTCAGCAGCAGCAGCAATATCAGCTTGTAATGTTGAATATTGGGACTAGATGGCGTTGTGTGATAGTTGTGGAATAATTATTATGTCTTTATTACTTTATCCATAAAATATGCAAGTATGGAAATATGCATAAAGAAATGGAATAACGTCAATATTACTTTATGCATAAAGTAATACAGACATTAATCCATGCTCATAAATTTTTAAAACAGAAAAATAATGATAACTTTTGAACCAGGGTAAATAAATGAAAAAAGTTTTCTGATTATGGAAATGCTATGTTTTACTATTAGGTAAAATAAAAATCTTCAGGGCACACGCATTTTTCACTGGGACCGAACTTCCTTTCCGAACTTCTGTTAAAGAAAAAAAACTTTTAAAATCATTGAGCCATTATTACTAGGTACCTATAGAAACGACACTACGCATTACCACTACCTATGTCCCATCCAGCATGAGACAAGGCGCCTAAGTTCATTCACTTGTTTGACAACTCTGGCGTGAAAAAGGCGTTGAACATAATCGTAAAAAAAGCTTTCGAAAGTTGCAAAAATGCTTTCGGGACTACTACGTTATTGCACAAATACTTTTTAGAAACACATCGAAGAGCAAAGAAATGACATAGGAAAGTAACTAGATATTTAATTATTTATACCTAATTATACAATTTTTAATCGGCGCCATGTTTCCAAATTCGAAACATTTGTCATAGACTAAAATATAAAGACACCCTACACTTTCGTAGGTAGAATTGACCGATGTTTCGCTTTATAGCAGAAAATTTAATTAGTTTGATCTAATAAAGTATTAATATTTAGTAACATTTATTTTTGTTTATATAACCGGCTATGTGAGTATCGAGAGTCGGGACACGGGCATAGTATGGTTCCGTAGTTCCCATTACAAAATCGATCAGAATATTAATTCTTCACGTTAGCGGCAGAAGTTAACAAAACTAATATTAATAACTAGCTTCTGCCCGCGACTTCGTACGCGGATCCTGTTGCTTATGCCAGCGACAACGGAATCGTCAAAATCGAAGATCTAAAACTGGTCTGATGTCCAATACCAAAACCCCGGGTAAAAATATAAATGGGAGTTTCGGCCAGTAGAGTCAGATTTTTAATGATATACCATCGTCATCGAAAATCAGTCCTAAAGTCTTACCGCCTTCACCGCGTGGAGGTACTCTCAGCTTAAGTTATTTTATAATTACAGTGAAATTAGCGATAGCTTTGATTTCCACATCATATGTTTTCACACACATCATATGTCTTAGATTTTTATAAGTCAACAGGAAATACCCATCAGGCCGAGCAACTTTTGCTAAGACGTTATACCTATATGTGTTTTGGTGTACCGGGGCTCTTGGACTTCCACAGGTGTTCCAGATCTTCGATTTTTAGGGTTCCGTAGCCAAATGGCAAAAACGGAACCCTTATAGATTCGTCATGTCTGTCTGTCTGTCCGTCCGTATGTCACAGCCACTTTTCTTCGAAAGTATGGGAGCTATCCTATTGAAACTTGGTAAGTAGATGTATTATGTGAACCGCATTAGGATTTTCACACAAAAATAAAAACAAAACAAATTTTGGGGGTACCCCCCATACTTGGAATTGAAACTCAAAAAAAATTTTTTCGCCTGACCCATACGTGTGGGGTATCTATGGATAGGTCTTGAAAAATGATATTGAGGTTACTAATATATTTTTTTTTCTAAACTGAACAGTTTGCGCGAGAGACACTTCCAAAGTGGTAAAATTTGTGTCCCCCCCCTGTATCTTCTAAAATAAGAGAATGATAAAACTAAAAGAAATATATAATGTAGACCTCAACAAAAACTTCCAACGTAAATTGGTTTGGAAGAGATATAGTTAGCAGTTTTTGAGATATAGTACATTTTCAAAAACCGCAAATATAACTTTGCAATTCATACAAACACTATGAAAAACAAAGTTATTTTTATTGTTTGTGAATGCAACTACGGAACCCTTCATGGGCGAGTCCAACTCGCACTTGGCCGATTTTTATAAGTTAACAGAGAGTGCACATCAGATTAAACAACTTTTGCTGAAACGTCATTCCTACATATGTTATAGTGTAGCTGGGTGCTTGAAATTCCACAACAGGTGTCCCAGATCTTCAATTTTTATACGTCAACCGGGAGTGCTCATCAGGCTGAACAACTCGTGCTAAGACGTCATTCCTTTATATGTTATAGTTAAGCTGGGCTCTTGTAGTTCCAAATCAGGTGTTCCAGATCTTCAATTTTTATATGTCAACAGAGAGTGCTCATCAGGCTGAACAACTCTTGCTAAGACGTCATTCCTTTATATGTTATAATGTAGCTGGGCTCTTGGTGTTCCACATCAGGTGTTCCAGATCTTCAAATTGTATACGTCGACAGAGTGCTCATCAGGCTGAATAACTCTTGCTAAGACGTCATTCCTATAAATGTTATAGTTTAGCTGAGCTCTTGGAGTTCCACATCAGGTGTACCAGATCTTCAATTTTTATACGTCAACAGAAAGTGCTTATCAGGCTGAATAACTCTTGCTACGACGTCATTCCTATAAATGTTATAGTTTAGCTGGGCTCTTGGAGTTCCACATCAGGTGTTCCAGATCTTCAATTTTTATACGTCAACAAAGAGTGCTCATCAGGCTGAGCAACTCTTGCTAAGACGTTATTCTTTTATATGTTATAATGTAGCTGGGCTCTTGGTGTTCCACATCAGGTGTTCCAGATCTTCAATTTTTACACGTCGACAGACAGTGCTCATCAGGCTGAATAACTCTTGTTACGACGTCATTCCTATTAATGTTATAGTTTAGCTGGGCTCTTGGAGTTCCACATCAGGTGTTACAGATCTGCAATTTTTATACGTCGACAGAGAGTGCTCATCAGGTTAAATAATTCTTGCTAAGACGTCATTACTATAAATGTTATAGGTGAGCTGGGCTCTTGGAGTACCACATCAGGTGTTCCAGATCTTCAATTTTTATACGTCAACAGAGAGTGCTCATCAGGCTGAACAACTCTTGCTAAGACGTCATTCCTTTATATGTTATAATGTAGCTGGGCTCTTGGTGTTCCACATCAGGTGTTCCAGATCTTCAATTTTTATACGTAAACAGAAAGTGCTCATCAGGCTGAATAACTTTTGCTAAGGCGTCATTCCTGTACATGTTATAGTTAAGCTGGGCTCTTGGAGTTCCACATCAGGTGTTCCAGATCTTCAATTTTTATACGTCAACAGAGAGTGTTCATCGGGCTGAATAACTTTTGCTAAGGTGTCATTCCTTTAAATGTTATAGTTAAGCTGGACTCTTGTAGTTCCACATCACGTGTTCCACATCTTCATTTTTTATACGTCAACAGAGAGTGCTCATCGGGCCGAATAACTTTTGCTAAGGTGTCATTCCTGTACATGTTATAGTTTAGCTGGGCTCTTGGAATTCCACATCAGGTGTTCCAGATCTTCAAATTTATTCTCTCACCAGAAAATGCTCATCACGTGGAACAATATTTGCTATGGCACCATTTTTGTATCCCTTATAGTTTAGCTGGTCTGTTGCGGTTCTGCATCAGGTGTTCAAGATTCCAAGATAAGTTATAGCCTATATGTTGGCCAAACTTAATACCTATACAACAAAAAATCATTTAAATCCGTCCAGTAGTTCCGAAGATTAGCGTGTACAAACAAACAGATAAACAGATACACAGACAAACAGACAGATTTTTTTTTGGATTCGTGCTCTATTACTGTTTCTTAACCCCCCTCAATTATTATTTTTTTAATACACTCGAGAGCAATGAATCCAGGTCACTTAAAGAATCCTAAAAATCTCGGAAACTAAAAATGCTAGGTTAATGCAATAAATTGTATTTAATAGACAATGTAATACTCCTTAAATGAAGGTATTAAAACTTCTTAGTTATTGTAAAGTTATATCATAAAAAAATCAAATTTGAAAAAGGGCCACTTTCGAAGATGGAACTACGAAATTACAGCATTTGGTTTTGCTTTTGTTTGTAATCTGTCATTTATGTGGGTACATAAACCATGTTGATAGTGCTCTATATTCATTATTCAAGCTGAAATTATGTCGCTTACGCCTGAAGAATGCACCAGAATACTTACAATGCTGGAAACCGGCCGGAGTCAGCGCGATACAGCCAGGACTGTCGGTGTGTCGCTGTCAACAGTACAAAGAGTTCTCCTACGTTACGAAGAAACTGGTTCTAACCTACGCAGACCAGGAACGGGCAGAACCAGGTGTACCACAGCACGAGAAGACCGATACTTGGTGAACACCATGCTTCGAAATCGCTTTCTCACAGGAACTGAACTCACCAATCAGTTTCGACGCCTCGGAGGAAGTAACCCAAGTAAGTGCATGGACAGTAAGGCGTCCGCTTGCTGAATCTAACTTAAAACCCCTTAGACCTGCAAACGGCCCTAAACTGGAGCGTGGGCACCGTATTTCAAGACTAAGATATGCCCAGAGCCACGTAAATTGGAGTATTGAAGATTGGTCAAAAGTTATGTTCTCCGACGAATCAAAATTTATGCTCTACAAGCACGATGGAAGACACAGAGTGTATCGAAGACCAGAGGAAAGATTCAAGCAAGCATGCATCGAAGAAAAAGTAGCCTACGGTGGTGGGTCTGTACTTGTGTGGGCCGGAATTTCTTCTGAAAGTCGCACAGAGCTGGTGATCATAGAAAACGGCTCTTTAACTAGCGTAAGATATGTGGAAGAAATCCTCAATGATCACGTTGGTCCATTTATGGTCAATTTAGGTGAGGATGCTATATTTATGCATGACAATGCCCGACCTCATACGGGTAGGATTGTGAATGACTACCTTCAAGAGATGAACATTACTCGTATGGAGTGGCCAGCGCGCAGCCCGGATATCAACCCGATCGAGCATGCTTGGGACGAGCTAGGCAGATGCGTAAAACAATGAAACCCTCCCCCAATCACGCTTCGTGAGCTCAAAATTGCTCTCACAGAGGAATGGGAGAATATTCCCCAAAATCGTATAAGGAACTTGGTGTACAGCATGCCAAACCGCGTAAACGCAGTAATGGAAGCACGAGGAGGCAATACGAAGTATTAAAATTCAAGAAAATCGTATTAAAGTTCAAAAATTTCATGTTTCCTATTTTTGATTTAAGGAGAGATCAGCAGTTTTTTTCTTTATGTAATTTTGTGTTAGTAAAATGTATGGTGACTCATATTTTTTTTACTTTCATTTTAAGGAGTATTACATTGTCTATTAAATACAATTTATTGCATTAACCTATCATTTTTAGTTTCCGAGATTTTTAACATTCTTCAAGTGACCCGGATTCATTGCTCTCGAGTGTATATTCAATGTACAGACACAGTTTTTTTACTGTTTTATTATATGTATAGTAGTCCACTTTTATTGTTCCTATGGCAGTTTGCTTATTTTAATTGTTCCCTAGCAATACCCGATTCCATAGGTAGAATATAAAAAGTGTCGCTTCTATGACGGTGACATCGAATCTATGACGAATCTAGACGCGCGCACTCATGCTGGATGGGACCAGATGGGACACAGTGGTGATGCGTGGTGTCGCCTCTACGTAGTATAATAGCTCAATGTTTATTATAATGTTTTTCTGTTTTCTAGGTCTCAAAAAAAATATGGTAATATTTTTTTGAAACGTCGAGAAAATTATTAATCATATAAGACCTAATTAAGTATAAAAGTCGACCAGCTTACAATCGACGTCCCACAGAGTCCATTAATTTGAATTTTGAACTTGGCATCAGTGTTGCCGTTTTAGCCACTTTGTGGCTAGATCTAGCGGATTTTCAACGGTTTTAGCCAAAAAGAAAACCATTTTAGCCACCAAAGTAAATCTAGCCAGTTCTGGCTGATTTTTCGATTGTTCAACCTTCTTTAATTAGAAGTCTATACCGACTAATTAAACCAAACTACAAAAAAACAATTAACCAGAAAGTTGGCAACGTCGCAAATAGCTGTCAAATATTTACAAGTTTTAATTAATTTGGTATGTTTACTGTATGAAAATAAGAAAAAAGGCTCTGTAGTGCACTAAAACATTGATATAGGAATGCAATTAAAACACTGAATTTGATGCTGACACCGTTTCAGGTTTAAAAAAGGCATTTGGAAGGTTTCCAAATACTTTTTTTACATCTAAAACTATTTATTCGTTGTTACGATATTACTTATTGCATACCCTTATCAATGTTTTAGTGCACTACAGAGCCATATTTCTTATTTCCATACAGTAACATTGCTAAATTAATTAAAACTTGTTAATATTTGACAACTATTTGCGACGTTGCCAACTTTCAAAATAAGCGCTCTTAAGCCACTTCTAGCGGAATTTTGAAAGAGGTTTTTTTGCAAAACTGGCATCTTATTTCTTACATATGGCCATAAACTAGACTTTCCTAACGGCAACACTGCTTGTCATTGAATTTAAAAAAAATACTTAAAGAGCGGCAAAGTGAAGCGTCTTCGAGGTTTCTGTAATTGCAAGTTGATATTATCATGAAAAGAAAAACAAAAACTGAAGAGTTATCTACTGTTCCGCGTCGCCGAGGCACAGCTAATACTCCACGTATAAGATGTCTTATTTCTGGTAAGTTTCTGTATAGTTCTCGGGAGCTTTGCAACATGCACGTTTGTGTTGCAGCTTGTAAAAGGTCTGTCCAACGCGTAGGTGTTCGACCGTGTGACTGCTTGCCTCTGGACGACAAGTCGTTCCATGGAGTGTTCATTTCGAACAATGTGGCCGAAGTATTTGAGGATTCGCATCTGTAGGTACAGTCTACATCATCATACTGCTGAAGATTCTATATTGCTTTGGTACCTAGCTGATAAATACAAGGGCGGGGTCGCGGTCGGAGCGGCGCGGGACGAGTGAAACAACTGCAGGTTGGCAACGCATGATTTATTCAGTGAAGGATCGCGGGGAGGTGCGCGACCAAAGCGCAGCTCATATACAAAACACTAGACCATCCAAGGTACCACACCAATGTCATCACATGTGCACAACAACCAACAGGTCTAGGTTTGCAGGGGGCACAACATCGTATCACAACAATTTGGGTTTGAAGTCCTGAACTCCCATGTCGTCAAGATTTGCAAACACATTTCTTGTTTTGTCATGTGATTCACTACGAATGGTGGCTCTTTTCACCTTCATAAAACAGGCATGGCACAGGCAATCAGATAGCGATATCTACAAACAAAACAACAATATAAGTAAATAAGTTATCATTTTTTTAGTATCTTCTCTTTAATGTAAATAGTAAAAAAAACAAAGATTTATTACCCAGTTGTGTAGATTATAATAAAATAAGTGTAATATCTACATTTGAATTAATCTGTGGTAGTACTGTAACTTTAAAAGTGTTGAATGCAGTAACCAGAATACAACAGTAAATGAAAACACTCGATAATATCAGCTGTTTAGCACATTACATCGAGTTATGCAAGTGTAAATATATGGATGCTGTTATTTTTTTCTTTACATTTCAAGTTTAGTTTCATACTAAACTTTTTGCTAATGATAAGTATTTATAAACTAAATAACTACTTACAAAAAAGTAACTTTAGTAAACAACAAGTGAAACTTGTTTATATTTACCTAACGAAGTATTATTCTACTCTCAAATATTTGAATCATTTTATTACGATGCAATGATGTAGTCACACTCAGAATCAAGTGGCTTTGCAGTTTGACTAATGATTGTCCACACAGCAAGCAAACTTTGTGACCACAACGAGATAGGCCTGCAGTTGATCATTATTCCCGTGAAGCTCACACTTTGCATTGCTAAAATAAATAAAAACATGCCTCGCAAATAAAGTAAACCTAAAAAAATTTATTGAATAATGCAGGTAGGTAGAATAAATATCTTGTATAATACCTACAGATAAACAAGTATTTCAAATAGTACTTCCTAACATTCAACAATGAAGCTATTAGAAGCTTGGTAAGTAGGATACCTGACACCGCGCGACACACGACTCTTGTGAATTAGTTTTATTTTTGTGTGTTTTCGTATAGTTTATGTAATAGATTATTATTAATAAGTGTCATGTTTGTTTATAGTATTTTTTTTTCTTTTTTTGCAATGACCTTATAGTATTTTAAATGGGCCTTGAAGCTGTCTCGTGCATTCACTCATGGTGTCCTGTTTTATTGCAAACGAAGAGAAGATAAAAAATCAGTATCCGTGTAATACAAGCCAAACGAAGGAATCGAAGATCTCATCAAAACAAACAACGCCATCACATCAGGGATGTCGAGATGTCACACTGACAGCACAAAAAAAACGTTTCATTTCACTTAATAACTTCAAAACCGCGAATTGACAACCTAGGAATACGTTTACTACTAATTAACTTTGTAAAAAATTTAAATAAAATGAACTGTTTATAAAACTATGAACGAAATACCTACTAAATCAATAAATGTTAACAGTGCTAAAACTGCGTCCAAATGTTAAATTCAACTTAAAACGGAACGGTACTTCAATATATTTGAAATGGAGGCTGCGTTCCATATTAAAAACAACGCTTTATTTGGTGGCCATTTTAAAACTACCTTTTCTTTTTTTTCACATTAGTAATTCTATTGTAAGTTAGTACTACGTACATAGCAAAAAATACTTATTTAATACGCTAAATAACATCACTATACATACACTAAGCTATACACACAATATTCTGTCAAAATGTTTGACAGGTCATTATTGGACATGATTTTTTATATTTGCAATTTTATTTTTCGACCTGACAACACTAACGTTTTATGACGTTTGTTTCTGTTTTTATTTGACATTGACAGATTATTTTTTTTCCTAAGTTCTTGAGGTGAATGTTCAAAACTGGTGGTTTTTTGTACTGCGAGAGAAATCGGTACATATCGATACCGGAAATTTCAATTGTCGTAAAAGACAAATAACGAGTTTACAGTAGAGCCAAAAAACAAAAAAAAATATTTTTCTCTTAAATCTTTTTCAACCATGATGCTATATTCATCATGTCAAAAGAAACCCAAACTATTTTTTCGTGTTCTGTCCATATAAATTAACAAAACAAACCAAACTTAATTATTTACCAAAATAAGAGTCCTTTATAGCTCAAAAAATTTTAACTGAAGTACTTTACAGCCATTAAAATTGGTATTGGTAAAGTCAGATACTATGTCGTAAAGGACTAATCTTGAACATCAATGGGTTGTACAAGTCACTATCCGTCAGAAACTAAGGGGGTAAAAGAAACAAACAATCGAAAATTATAAATAGAAAAATGTCTACAATAGGCTATAAAACCAAGTGAAAATAAAATTATTTTTGTTTTGTTTTATTTATTACTTAAATAAATAGCAAAAAAAAGTATAAAAAATATTATTCTAATAGGAACTCAAAATGTAAACAAAATTTCATCGTTGTGATGAAAACAACTCAAGATTTAAAATAATCAACTAACTTAAACATAATAATAGTTAAAAAAAAACAAAATAATAACAAATTTTATCCTCAAGAGCTTAAAACTCTAAAAATTGACATTCTAAAGTATTAATTAAATGACATAATAACATATATTTTTTATAATATCGTATAAAAATTAAATGCCAACCTTTAAAATAATTAAAACATGACTTTACACTCCTTATTGAAAAATATTTTTACGATACATCCCAAATAGTAAAAAAAGTCGCGCTAGAGACGTTAAAAAGAAGGGTCGTAAGCAATGACGTATTATACAGGGTGTCCAGTAATGAATGGATAACCTTGGAATGGGTCATAGAAGCACCAAAAGCGATTCCGAAAAAAAAAAAAAAACAATACCGAGTATTTCCTAAGATATGTCACTTTTAAGAATATTGATAATTTTTGGTACCCTACTTTACATTCTTGCACACCACGACCACAAATTGATGAATTCCATCATTTTTAATAAAATAATCTACATTAACTGAGCTAATAGATGAGCAGTAAATAGTAACACTGATACTAAACATCTTTTTAAAAAATGAACTCGAATTAGTACTTTAGTGAAAAAATTGAGAAAAAATTTCATTGAGACAAAGTTTAAGCAACCATAGCATGAAAAAAAGGTATGGCAACACAGGTGACCAATAATTTTAAAATAATGTGCACTTAATGCAGATTTCAAAAAAGGTATTACTTATCATTGTATCTAATGTAAATAATGAATTATTGCTAATTGAGTTTGAAAGGAGAGAAAATTGCTGCTGTGAAAAGTTTGAAATATTCAGGTAGTCCAGGTAAACCCCACACATTTTAAGAATTTCACCGAAGAAAAAAAGTCTCATCTTCTAGACGCTTCGAATGACACTTATTTCAAATCTGTTGGAAACCTTCACCCACCTTCACCCAGGTTAGGTAAGCCAATTTCTCTCCTTTCAAACACAAATAGCAATTATTCATTATTTTCAATAGGTACAATTATGAGTAATACCATTTTGAAATCTGCATTAAGTGCATATCATTTAAAAAATATTGGTCACCTGGGTTGCCATACGTTTTTTTCGTCATTGTACCCATTGAAGATAATGAATAATTTCTTTTGTGTTTGAAAGGAGAGACATTTGCTAACCTAACCTGGGTGAAAGTATCCAACAGATTTGAAATAGGTGTCATTCGAAGCGTCTAGAAGATGAGACTTTTTCTTACTTCGGCGAAATTCTTAAAATGTGTGGGGTTCACCTGGAATACCTGAATATTTCAAACTTTTCTCAGCAACAATTTTCACTCCTTTCAAACACAATTTGCAATAATTCATTATTTACATTAGGTACAATGATAAGTAATACCATTTCAAAATCTGCATTAAGTGCACATTATTTTAAAATTATTGGTCACGTGTGTTGTACGTTTTTTTTATGCTATGGTTGCTTAAACTTTGTCAAAACAAATTTTTTTTTCAGTAAATCACTAATTCGAGTTAACTTTTTGAAAAGTCGTGTATTAACAGTGTTACTATTTATTGCTCATAAATGATGGAATTCATCAATTTGTGGTCGTGGTGTGCAAGAATGTAAAGTAGGGTACCAAAAATTATCAATATTTTTAAAAGTGTCATATCTTAGGAAATACTCGGTATTGATTTTTTTTTGTATTTTTTTCTGAATCGCCTTTAGTTCTTCTATGACCCATTCCAAGGTTATCCATTCATTACTGGACACCCTGTATATAGACACGCCATGAACGAACATCGCGGCGCTTAAAAACTTACTTATACACGTGAAGAAAGAGAAAGAAAATATGACACCATACGGCGGGAGGGAGACGCAACTACGCGCAATGTGGCCAATTGGCTTCATTTTTTGTTGCCATTTTAGAGTGCGGACAACGTATCTATAGTTTATATATCATTGGTCGTAAGGGGCTTTTTTTATAGATAGAATTTTTTTTAAACTACCAATCGTACTACCAATATTTTTTTTACAAGTTTGTAGCCTTAGGTCTGTAGCCTTGTTTGTAAGTACGAGTTTTCATGAAAAAATAGTGCCTTCAAAATAAGGCTTATATTATAGTCTGTTTTTATTGAACCATTGAACCATGTTTTCTATTTTTCCCCATATTCAAGAAGATTTTATTTTCGTTTTTCGCTGGCGTACCGATTTACTTTTATTATCATTGGTACCGACATCAAAATGTCAAGTTATTGTACTATCGCCCAATGTATGTACTGACCTGTAAAGACTATTTCTGCTTGCAGAGTTATAACTTTCACTTCCTAGGCCCTTTGTTTTGACCATTCATCCTATTCATAAAAAAGGGTCATCCATTTCATAAAAAAGGTGGCCAGTTCACAGATATGGGATACTGCGCACGCGATTTTGTTTTAAAAGTGAGCAGAGATTACATTGTTCGGTAGTACATCTTGGCTCTCGAACTTGGATGTAGAGACTTGCGTTTCTCACAAGCGTCGTTATTGCAACCGATTTTTTTTGTAAGTAGGTATTATTACGATCGCCATACAGACTTGAGCTCATTTTGCAGTCAGTTCAATGTCATCCTGTGCTACAATGTGAAATATATATTTTTCGAATATTTAATGCATACCTACATAATGTTTTTGGTTTTTCCTTTGTTCTGGTCCTAAATGTAAGGTTTTTATTTTATAATGTAAATTTTGTTTTGTGCCAGAAACACTCGCGTTCTAAAATCCTCCCAGTTTCTTCACAACTTGATCAATTGTTTAAGACAGTTTAGAGGTAAAACATACAAGCATTATTTGTTAGGGTGCCGTACCTGAAGGGAAAAACTACAGAATCTTATTATGTACTAAGACTGCTGTTCGTCCGTCCGTCCATCTCTCTGTTAGTAGGCTGTAGCTCATGATCAAGAATATGGATTTCGGTTGCCGCTATAAATAATAACAAATAAGTTAAAAATTGGAGGAAAGTTCCCCAATAAATAAAAATAAATATTGTTGTTTTTTGCCTATTTTCGTCTGTCTGTCAGCGAGCTGTCTGTAATCCATTAATCCAATCAATGGGGACAAGTTTTGTCGTTACAAAATATTCTCCCTCTTGTAACTTTATATCTACCTTGCACTTGACCTTGTATTTTTGTTAATGTTTTAGGAACTACACACCAAGGGAGTAGCAATTATAAGGGTAATAACGCTCAATGCGTGGCAATGTCCGCTTGCGCGTCAGTATTGTCAGTTTGCAGACATCGAAATCTGACTTGTCATGATATTGATGTCATTCTCCAAAGTGGAGACACTCTATATATGTCGCTTAAACCATTTCTACCGAAGGGTGTCATATTTTTGAACCCCGAGGAATTGCCTACGGAGATTGTCGTCGGAAACAATAAAGCTCAAATTGAAAATATGACCGCCAATTGGATTACAAATGGAGTATATCCTCAAATTTCAGAAAATCAATACGGTATTTTAACTCTTGCAAACATAATTGAATCCAATGTTTTCGACGCAAACCACAATGATGAGACGGATAGCATGATATTTACCGGGCAAGACTATACAGTTTCTTTTTGGAGATTCGATAGTGCATTCTATTTATTTAACAGTCATGCAGTAGATGAATATAACAAATTAAATACTACATGCGGATTAGCACGTTTGTTTAAATGTTATTCGATTCACGAATTAGCTAGATTGCTGTTAATGCGAAATACAGGTGTAGGTCAGTATTCAATACACAGACTACGCGTTATCAATTATCAAACTATTGAAAATTTAGTTGTAGGATCTGCATTGCCATTGCCGTCGTCTAACGAGTCTATAATAGACTTCGAATGCCCGGCATCAACAGATAATAGTCAATTATCAGAATCACAATCTATATTGCTTGGATTTCAAGAAACCCCTGAAACGGTAGTAGTTGACACCCAAGTGGCGTCAACAAAGAGAGGTCGACCCAAAAAACAAAAACGTGGCAGGAAATGTACTAGAGCAAACGCTCATTTGGATGCGGTTAAAAAATATAATACAAAAAAACCGCAAATTAATCGCGATGCCGTTAAAAAATATACCAAGAAAAATCCAGAAATTAATCGCGATGCCGTACACCGTTATACCAAGCAGAACCCTGAAATAAATCAAATAGCCACTGAGAAATATAATAAAAACAGCCGTCGTGTTGACACACCGCTACGTCAATTTAAAAATTTAATAGCACAGAAGAGGGACACTGAGTTAAACGTAATAAAATTATTTTCTTTAAAAAAAACGTGCTTGCCTTCTTCAGACACTTTTAGGTGTCCAACTTGTAATGCGCGTCTGTTTGAAGAAGAAAAATCTAGAAAACAATGGTGTTGTGGATCGGGCGCCTACAACATTCAAAATTTCATGCCGTTAACCGAGGAGTTTTACTCTCACCCGTCGTTTCTGAGTAGGCCGCGAGCGTACAATAATTTATTTGCCTTCAGTGCCTTAGGCGTTTCTCACGGGTACCAACAACCAACGGGAATATCTTTTCTTAAAATTCAAGGTCGAGTCTATCATAGAGTTTTTGATTTAGCTTACACTGGTAGCGTAAATAATTTAGGACTATACATTAACGATACAAATGAACGCGAACAAATTGCCGCAAATATGAAACTTGATAGGCAGGTAATTAGTTGCATAACCAACTTTTTACATAACGTCAATCCTTTTATCGAATGTTTTAAACGATTAAGTAGGGAACCATCCGATCAGGCCTTTATTAAATTTCAACAAACGTCTCGCTCAACCCACGGGAACATTTTAGGAGATTTACCTGTTGGAAGAGAAGTCGCGGCCATTATTAGTACAGAATGCGAAAATTTTATACCTCGTTGCATAGCAGTTTGGAAAATCGGTGATAAGAAACCACACACTGTAGATATAATGCATCCGTTATATGAAAGTTTTCAGTATCCGTTATTTTATCCTGAGGGTAATGCGGGTTGGTACCCGAACAAAGTAGATAATAACGGAAATAAATTAACCCAAGTAAAATACGTTCGCTGCTTGTTATTGTCGGAGCCACGATTTTCTGATATAGGCAGGCTATCGGAAGAATGGTTAGTTGACATGCATTGCCGAATCATAGAAGAACGCCTACGTTTTATATTAAATCTACAAAAACATAACTCCAATAATGCACTGAGGTCCGCTCCACTTCAAGAAGTTGAAATGAGCATTGAAGTCACGCGTCAAATTCGTCAGGATGAAACGATTCAGGGAGAGGGATTCGTACCAGGTCGCGTTTATTTGCCCAGCTCTTTTACGGGGGGGCCGCGATACATGAAAGGAAAATATAGTGATGCTATAGCAATAGTAAGCAGATTGGGGAATCCATCATTTTTCTTGACGTTTACCTGTAATCCCAAGTGGCCTGAAATTCAACAATCCACTCAAAGCACCTATGTAAATCCTTCTGTGTGTGCTAGAGTTTTTAATTTAAAGCTAGCAGAATTATTAAGAGATATCCGAGGTGGTAATTGGTTTGGCAAATGTGTTTATATGATGCATGTAATCGAATTTCAAAAGCGAGGTTTACCACACGCTCACATTTGTTTTAGGGTTGAAGGTGGCGGCCCTGTCCAAAATATAGAAATTGATAAATTTGTTAGAGCAGACATTCCTGATGCATCAGAGGCAGAGGGAAGACTACGAAAAGCTGTTCTGAATCACATGATTCACGGTCCTTGCGGTCCCTCGCACAGAATTAATTTACCTTGTTGGGATAGTGAGAAAAGTAAATGTACAAAATTTTTTCCAAAACGTGAGACAGCCACCACTTTTTCTGATGAAAAAGGTTTTATTAACTTGTGTAGAGACAGTAAAAATGAAGCTGTTATAAAATATCGCGGTAACGATATAATTGTAAATGATACTTGGGTAGTTCCTTATAACGCAAGTCTTCTTTTAAAATACGATGCTCATATCAACTTGGAAGTCTCCTCGCAACGCACGGTCGTTAAGTATTTGTTTAAATATATCACTAAGGGTCCTGACGAATCGCGTGTAGCTGTCGTACCGGAAGAACATGAAAATAACGAAATAGAGCAATATGTCACAAAACGTTATATAGGCTCCAGCGACGCCGCTTGGAGGACGTTAGAATTCGATGTGACCGCGCGCGAACCCAACGTCAAACAGCTGTCAGTGCATTTAGAAAATCAACAAACCGTTTATTTTAAACCAGGCACTGAAGTAGAAGCCGCGCAACAAGCTGGTTCGGACCTTATTACCTATTTTAACCGCCCCGTAAGAGACGAATTTGACTCATTGACCTACTTGGACTTTTACGAACAGTACATTGTTCATTCCAAGCGTCCCTCAACAAAAAATACGGAAATTTTTGAAACATCAAATCATAAATTTATTACTAAAAGACAAAAGGGTGAGCTTGTCGCGCGTCTATTTTGGGTCGCACCTAACAGAGGTGAACAGTTTTATCTTAGAATTCTATTAAAAAAATTCTCGTGTCGTAGTTACACCGATCTTAAATCTCTTGGTGGTCCCGATTGCAAAACTTTTCAGGAAGCTGCTAAAATAGTTGGTCTTGCCGATGACGAAGTCGAATACGAAAGAGCTATGTTGGAAGCATCAAACTTTTTAACGGGACCACGCCTTCGTAGCTTCTTCGTTTGTTTGGCTGTAAACGGTGTTCCAGTCGCGTCTATCTGGGACACTTTTAAAAATCAACTCAGTGAAGATATTTCATATAGGTTAGGTGCGGATGCGGACATGGAAAGAGTACATACTTTGTGTCTCATTCAAATAAATAGGTTGCTTCGGAAACACGGATCCACGTTACAACAACACGGTTTGCCAGAAATCGAAGATACCACTACCGAGTTAGGCAGGGAACGCGTAGAACACAACCGCGAATCATTGGAACATTTTACAGATCAATGGATTCCTCGCTTGTTGCTACGTTGTAAAACTTTGTAACGATACTGACTTCCGTGACGTTAATGATACCGCGATTTTCGTTGATGGTCCCGCGGGTACCGGTAAAACGTTATTGTTAAAAGTTATTTCTGCGTACGTACGCGGTAACTTAAACGGAGTAGTTCTATGTACAGCGAGTTCTGCCATCGCGGCGCAAAACTACGAAGGAGGGACCACGGCGCATAGCATGTTTAAATTCCCCATAGATCTGGTAGACGATAATGACTTTTGGAATATCACAAACGGCACGCAAAGAGCGGAATTAATATCACACGCGGACGTTATAATATACGATGAAGCCCCTATGGCACATAAATTTTTGATTCATTTACTGGATAGGTCGTTGCGTGATCTCATGCGTAATGATAAAATTTTTGGTGGCAAAATTATTATCTTTGCAGGGGACTTTAGACAAATTCCACCTGTAGTTACAAATGCAAAAACTAATTCAGATATATTAAATGCATCAGTAAAAACATCGCGCATCTGGCAAAGTATAAAATCTTTCTCCCTAGCTACTTCGCAAAGATGCAGGGATGACGTAGAGTTTGCAGATTTTTTATTAAATTTAGGCTCAAATAAATTAACATCTCATCCTTTTCTAATTGGCAAAAATATTCAAAATTTAGTTGATTTAGGTGGTATTGAAATTGTATCAGAATTAGACGACTTGATTGACTTTGTTTTCCCCGTTCTAAATATAGAATCCTGTGCTAGCATACATAGAGCAATTTTATGCACACGGAACGACGCCGTTCGAGAAATAAATAACTTAATACTCGATTGGTTAGATGGAGAAACACTGCATTTCTACTCCATCGATAAAGTCGAAAATGAAAATGCAGACGAATTATTTTTAGGGCCAGATGCACTTAACAGAATGCAACCAAGAGGTTTTCCAGAGCACGATCTTAAGCTCAAAATAGGATGTATTTGTATGATCATGCGTAATCTCAGTTTTAACGACGGGTTGGTAAACGGAACTAAAGTAATTGTAACAGGTACGTCGCCGCGCTTAATTACCGTTCAAAAATCGTCAGGTACAGATGAATATTTAATTCCACGTATTATTTTTAAGGGCCCTATTGATCCCAAAAGTCCATTCGAAATGTGCCGCCGTCAATTTCCTTTACAGTTGTCTTACGCGATGACTATTCACAAAAGTCAGGGCCAAACCCTGAGCCGGGTCGGAGTAGATCTTAGGTCGGACATGTTTAGTCACGGGCAATTGTACGTCGCACTAGGTCGAGCAACCAAAAAAGAATACATCAAAATTTTAATTCACAAAGATCGGGTTTTAGATGGCAAACCGTACGCGAAAAATGTAATAATACCGGAGCTCCTATAAATTAATTAATGTAGAGCTTCCTGAATAAGTCTAAAACTGTTTACCTCTGATCTTCGTAGGCAAATCAATTAAGTTAATCATTAGATCATGTTGACATTGCTATTCAATGAGCGTTTTTTATTTAATTTGTTTTAGCTTTTTAAATTAATGTAATATCACATTATATATTGTTGGCATGTATATTATTTACATTACACTAACTGTGAAAAATAAATATTTTATAACCTGTGTTTGTAGCAGATGTACATTGAGCGTTATGTCGAATAATAACTCTGGTCCAAGCTGTTTACAATTATAAATAAATTAACGGTTCAAAGAGGTTAGTTTTTGATGATATGCGTCTCAGTGTGAGATCCGTTGAACCATGCTGGTCTGTAGGGAATCTTTCCGATTGTAGATCGGAAGCGGGTAATTGCCTGGTTAACTGTCCGATCTGTAAGTAGTTGGTTTTGGATTCTGATCAGAGTCGGCTTACTGCCGAGAACTTGCTTTGTTTGGTGATGAAGTCAATAGAACCAAGTGATTGCGAATTCGTCGTTGAGGTGAGTTGTCGTATCGGTGATGGAGGGTCAGTAAAGTGTGGTCGGTGTCGGTTGATTGCTGGAATGTCTTGCGTTGTTTGTGGCGTGAAAGTCAGGATCAGATTCGATGTCAAGTTGTGGATGCTATCTAACTTGTGATGCATCGGTCGGGACGGATATGTCCGTTAAAATGGGTAAAAGTTGTTGTCTTATCAGTAATGAGTCGTAGTGTGCAAAGGTGTGGGTGGAGTCATTGTATTAGTTGAATGAGTTTTATGGCATGGAGTTATGAGTTATATGGCAGATACCGAATGTCTTAGTTACTTTTTACTAAAAAGTAATAAGTCGTGAACTGCTGTGTTGCACGAAGTTGTGTGTTTAAATGGCAGACACCAAATGTCAAATTGTGGATGCTATCTGACTTGTGGTGGATCGATCGAGACGGATGATAATTATGTCCGCTAACATAACATGGGTATTATAAGCGGCATGAAATTTGAGCACTGACTTGAGATCCCGTGACTGCGCGGTAAGGATAATCGCTATCGCGCAGTTCACATGGGTCTCCGCTCACCATCCATATCTACAGATTTGATTTGTGGTCTTATCAGTAATAAGTTGCACTGGTAAAGGTGTAGGTAGTCATTGGTTCATTCATTCATTCAATTGCTTATTTTCTTTGTACTGGGATATAAAGATGATGGGATGTAAAGCGATGTATTTACACGGCTATGCATCAAGCTATACAAAACCAATTTATCGTGGTCTCGCTTTGTATGATCTTTCCGTACATTCAACGGTCAGCTTATACTGGTTTTGTATAGCTTGATGTGTAGCCGTGTGTACTACCTATGACGTGTTTGTTTGTTTTAAATACCATGCGAGAATTATGTACATCAATATGCAAATCTTATTCTTTTTATAAGGTTATTTTAAAATCAGTTTCTTGTGATGTATTCGTCATCGTCTCAGTTTAAAAGCTTTTTAGACGATGTACACTTATTTTTTTATTTAATTATTTCTTTCGTGTTTTGTGTATTTAATAAAAAGACAAATTTTAAATATTCAAGAATGCCGTATATTTGAAACCATATGATGTAAATAGAAATAGATTTTTATGAAATTATTTCAATTCGAACAGACGGGCAAAATATGTATTGCTTAAAGATTCATGTTAACAAAAAGGTCGAATTTGGAGAAAAATAGGGAAAATTAGAAAGAAAGTCAGGAGTATCAAAATGGCAATCAGAGTGAAAATTGGACATGACTTTCTTTGGCTTTTACTTTCACTACTATACTCTGATTGGCGCACTCAATCTTTTCACTTTGTCCTTCACTCCTTCTGTTATTCTCACTCTTTTTTTTTACTCTCAATTTGATTTCTCTCTTACCACGTGCAAGAAAAGAGCCTCAAAAGGCGCACTTAATCTTTTCGCTATGTCTCTTACTGTTACTCTAACTGTCGCTTTTATTTTAACTTTTAAGCTGCGCATGTAAGAAGCCTAAAAACTTTCATTGGACTCTTATTTCAACTTTCACTCTGATTTTTATTCTGGTTCTCACTCCAATTTCAACCCCAACTATTAGCTTTTAAATTTTAATGTAAACGAAGAACTAAGATAATAATGAATTATTATTATCATAATTATCTTAGTTTGTTTCAAAGTACATTGATTACGTTGAATCTGTAATAAGGTGTTAAAATAATTAATACCGTAGTTTTCAGTATTTAACTGTCTCTGTTTCATAGGAAATAAATTTAAATACAATGTCTAACTTTGCTGTCTTAACTAATGTTCTTCGCCATTTTTTTAAACTGGTTTTTTTTTTATTAACAATTTTGAGCATGATATTAAGCTCGTAGTTTGAAATAAGCTGAATTATTATAACGCTTTTTAACTACATATTTGTATGCGAAATTTCTATCGACAATAATGTGAAAAAAGATTTACATTATTAATATATTAAATAATTTATTACGTTCCATTCTGATGTTATCATGATGTACCTAGATGACATTGCACATAAAAATACACAAATTGTTTGGAAGAAAGAAAGAAGAAATCGATTAATCGTCGTCGCATTAAAGCACATTCAAATGAAACTTCCAAATCTTGATGGAACTATACGAAAACTTGTTTTAACATATTTGAAAAAACATTTCATGAAACAAATTGTAACAACGTGATCCAGCTTTGAATTTAGATTTTGAAAACAAGAATCTAAAAACGTGTTCCAGGCGTCGCTTTTTGCAGAATATCCACTAAACCTGACCACTATATTACTTCACAAACAAGCATATTTTTAGTTGCGTCATCAGCTTTGATTTTTGTATAGCATAGAATATGAGATCTGGATGGAACTCCATTGATGCCGTAATAGTCTACTTACTTATTCTGCAAATTTACACGGTGACATTCATGTCGTTACAATCTACGTAAAGCAATTTCATCAGGACGCATTCAAGATCACTGACAGAACGCACTCCAAATTCAAGTTGCATTGATCACAGAACAGAATCCGCAGAACATTATTTCGAATCATAGAAATAAACTATGTATACGCATTTACTATTTCGACGACGATGCTCAATTAGTATCATCCTTTGACCATGAACAGAAGACTCAAGATTGTAGAAAAAATATAACGCAAAAAAAAAAATGCAAAACAAACAAAAAAAAAACATGCAAAAAAAAAAGCAAAACAAACAAAAACATGCAAAAAAATGGGTCATGTATTAAAAAAACAGCATGCAAAAAAAATGGTCATGTGTGTAAAAAAACAAAAAAAAAACGAACTAATATGTACACTATACTTAATTATTATAATTGCTCTTTATAAATTTTAACTATAATACATGTTAAAATGTCAGTAGGTAGCTAAGAAAAACACTAGAAAGCATATTGCAAATGTGGTTCTTAAAGAAAAGTCAAAGTGTAAATGCGTTTTGAATTGAGACGGGTCAGGATTTTTAAATTTACCTATATTTTTACTTATATCTTTGAATGGAACCTACAAACTTATATTATTAAAGAACTAACTTAAAAAGAAAAATAATTGCATATTGAAGCACTTGTTCTCGCGTGGCGCGATTTTGATTCATACATTTTTGGTCTTCTTAATTTACTTCACTATATATACTAAAAAGTAGACTAAAAAGTAATACTAAAAAGAATATCATGCAAGATTAATATTCTATTTTGTTTACACTTAAGGTGTATTTAATAATAATAAACAATTTATTTCAGGTAACAAAGACCCATAGATAAAATAACTTAACCTAAATATACATACAAAAAAATAACTAAAACATTCGGTATCTGCCATTGCCATTTACACACTCGCGTACTACAGCAATCCCCGGCTCTTTATTTTTTACTTTACAGTTAAAAGTAACTGAGACATCCCACCTTCGTAAAACATAGCAGTCCACGCCTTATTGTTATTTTTTTTTTTAGTAAAAAATAACTAAAACATTCGGTATCTGCCATTCCCATTTACACTCTCGCGTACTACAGCAGTCCCCGGCTCTTTATTTTTTACTTAACAGTTAAAAGTAACTGAGACATTTAGGATCTGCCATTTAAACCCACACCTTCGTGCAACATAACAGTCCACGGCTTATTATTTTTTTAATAAAAAGTAACTAAGACATTTGGTATTGCAATTCCCATTTACACTCTCGCGTACTACAGCAGTCCCCGGCTCTTTATTTTTTACTTTACAGTTAAAAGTAAGTGAGACATTTAGGATCTGCCGTTTAAACCCACACCTTCGTGCAACACAGCAGACCACGGCTTATTATTTTTTATTTTTTTATAAAAAGTAACTAAGACATTTGGTATCTGCAATTCCCATATACACTCTCGCGTACTACAGCAGTCCCCGGCTCTTTATTTTTTACTTTACAGTTAAAAGTAAGTGAGACATTTTGGATCTGTCGTTTACACCCCACACCTTCGTGCAACACAGCAGTCCATGCCTCATTATTATTTTATTTTTTAGTAAAAAATAACAAAAACATTCGGTATCTGCCATTCCCATTAACACTGTCGCGTACTACAGCAGTCCCCGGCTCTTTATTTTTTACTTTACAGTTAAAAGTAACTGAGACATTTAGGATCTGCCGTTAAAACCCACACCTTCGTGCAACACAGACGACCACGGCATATTATTTTTTATTTTTTTATAAAAAGTAACTAAGACATTTGGTATCTGCAATTCGCATATACACTCTCGCGTACTACAGCAGTCCCCGGCTCTTTATTTTTTACTTTACAGTTAAAAGTAACTGATACATTTAGGATCTGCCGTTTAAACCCACACCTTCGTGCAACACAGCAGACCACGGCTTATTATTTTTTATTTTTTTATAAAAAGTAACTAAGACATTTGGTATCTGCAATTCCCATATACACTCTCGCGTACTACAGCAGTCCCCGGTTCTTTATTTTTTACTTTACAGTTAAAAGTAAGTGAGACATTTAGGATCTGTTGTTTACACCCCACACCTTCGTGCAACACAGCAGTCCATGCCTCATTATTATTTTATTTTTTAGTAAAAAATAACAAAAACATCCGGTATCTGCCATTCCCATTAACACTGTCGCGTACTACAGCAGTCCCCGGCTCTTTATTTTTTACTTTACAGTTAAAAGTAACTGAGACATTTAGGATCTGCCGTTTAAACCCACACCTTCGTGCAACACAGACGACCACGGCTTATTATTTTTTATTTTTTTATAAAAAGTAACTAAGACATTTGGTATCTGCAATTCCCATATACACTCTCGCGTACTACAGCAGTCCCCGGCTCTTTATTCTTTACTTTACAGTTAAAAGTAACTGATACATTTAGGATCTGCCGTTTAAACCCACACCTTCGTGCAACACAGCAGACCACGGCTTATTATTTTTTTATTTTTTTATAAAAAGTAACTAAGACATTTGGTATCTGCAATTCCCATATACACTCTCGCGTACTACAGCAGTCCCCGGTTCTTTATTTTTTACTTTACAGTTAAAAGTAAGTGAGACATTTAGGATCTGTTGTTTACACCCCACACCTTCGTGCAACACAGCAGTCCATGCCTCATTATTATTTTATTTTTTAATAAAAAATAACTAAAACATTCGGTATCTGCCATTCCCATTTACTCTGTCGCGTACTACAGCAGTCCCCGGCTCTTTATTTTTTACTTTACAGTTAAAAGTAACTGAGACATTTAGGATCTGCCGTTTAAACCCACACCTTCGTGCAACACAGCAGACCACGGCTTATTATTTTTTATTTTTTTATAAAAAGTAACTAAGACATTTGGTATCTGCAATTCCCCTACACACTCTCGCGTACTACAGCAGTCCCCGGCTCTTTATTTTTTACTTTACAGTTAAAAGTAACTGAGACATTTAGGATCTGCCGTTTAAACCCACACCGTCATGCATTACATTAGTCCACGGCTTATTATTATATTATATTATTATTATTTTTTGTTAAAAAATAACAAGTCATTCGGTATCTGCCATATAACTCATAACTCCATGCCATATTACTCATTGAACCAATACAATGACCCCCACCCACACCTTTGCACACTACGACTCATTACTGGTAAGACAACAACTTTTACCCATTTTAACGGACATATCTTTCGTCTTAACCGATCCACCACAAGCTAGATAGCATCCACAACTTGACATCGACTCCCATCCTGATTTTCGCGCCACAGACAACGCAAGATATCCCAGCAATCAACCAACACCGACCACTTTTTACTGACCCCTCATCACCGGTACGACAACTCACCTTAACGACGAATTCGCAATCACTCGGTTCTATTGACTTCATTACCGACCAGAGCATGTTCTCGGTAGTAAGCCGACTCTGATCAGAATCCAAAGCCTAACTACTTACAGATCATTCGGTTGACCGGGCGACCAACCGTTCCCGATCAACACTCGGTCAGATTTTCTACTGACCAGTAACATGGTTCAATAACGATCTCGCATTAGGTACGTATTCATCTTGAACTACCTTACGTTCCGTTTTATTTATTTATAATTGACGAATAGTTTGGGTTGGAGTGTTTGTTTGCCATGATCATCAATGACAAAATTTGTTATAATCATAGATTTATATTTATTTATTTTTCATGTACACATACACTTTGCACGCACATAGTCCGTCTTATGTCCATTGTTAGCAATTAGTATGTAAAATGATGATTATAAGGGTTATGAATGAAGTCAAGGGGAAGAAAGTGTGTGTGTTTAAATGAAATTGCTAGCAATTAGTATGTAAAATGTTGATTCAAACGGTTATGAATGAAGTCAAGGGGAAGTATGTGTGTGTTTATGTGAAATTGCTTGCAAGCAGTATGTAAAATGTTGATTAAAAGGGTTATGAATGAAGTCAAGGTAAAGTATGTGTGTGTGTATGTGTGAAATTGCTAGCAATTAGTATGTAGGTAAAATGTTGATTAAAAGGGTTATAAATGAAGTCAAGGGGAAGTATGTGTGTGTGTATGTGTGAAATTGCTAGCAATTAGTATGTAGGTAAAAGGTTGATTAAAAGGGTTATAAATGAAGTCAAGGGGAAGTATGTGTGTGTGTATGTGTGAAATTGCTAGCAATTAGTATGTAGGTAAAATATTGATTAAAAGTGTTTGAATGAAGTCAAGGGGAAGTATGTGTGTATATGTGAAAAAAGGATAATAAGAGAACGTGTAGAAGTATGTTGTGAATCTTGTAATAGTTTAAGAATATATTTGAACGTATTTGTATAACTTTTATCATATAACATACTATATCATACTTGTCAATGACACTAACTCACAGAGTATTTATTTTTAGGTATTAAGTACTTATTTATTTATTTTTTCTATTTAATAATTATTTTCTAATTTATTTTCTTGTTTTTTTAGTTTTTCGTAATAATATTTAAAATAATTTGTTATCTTACCTAATAGTAATAATATATGTAAGTATACCTACCTACTGCGTGATAGAAACTGAATGAAAATAAGATGATTAGAGAGTAATGGTTAAGTGGAAATATATTATTTGTTATTAAAATCTAACACACCTACACCAACATAATATTTATTTAATCCAGTTTATTTAATAATATTAAGTAAATATATTTTAAAGTAATTAGGCTACTTTGATTTTAGAAAAGTGTAGTATAATGTATGTAGGTACATAGATGTAGTTTATGTGGAATAAGCCTATTTATTAGTATCAAGTAAATATATTTTAATGTGATTAGGTTACTTTGATTTTAGGGAAGTGTAGTATAATGTATGTATGTATGTAGGTACATAGATGTAGTTTAGGTGGATTAGGCCTCTTAGGGGGGATACCACGTAAAAAAAAACGCGCCTCAAACCTTACCTCATCAGGTGGCGTGGAAAAAGGTTTGTAGTTAGTTATCTGTAGTTTTGGATATACATTACTTAATAAACTTACATGAAGTTTAGAAGTTTAGATTTGTTTACGTGGTATGTAAATCGAGTAGTTTAGGTGGATTAGGCTTCTAATGATGATACCTTGAAATAAAGCGCACCAGGAACCATATCTTCTGGTAGCGCGGATATTATTATGTTGTGAGTGAATCGAACCAGGAAATAAGAAATCAATGCGATCTTGGTAATATTAAACACTCCCTTATACATGCTACCCTGGGATAGAGTAGTTTTGAAAAGCATAAAAGTAGGAACTTATTTCATTATTTACTTAATCACTTACAAGGAATATTATTTTATAGTTTATTCGTACAGACTTTTAAGTAAATCAACTGTAGGAACAAAAAAAAGCATTCAGTTGATTTACTTCGAAGTCCATACATAAATCCGGACATAAAAGGGTTTTCAAAATATTAAAATATTTTATATAATTTAGAAAATCTTTTAAGGACTATGGATTTTTTAATTCATTTAAAGATTCTTATAGATTCTCAAAATTTTATAAAGGTAAGGAATACTTCACCAAAACACGACCCCGCGAGCTGCTTGCAGCTCGCGCAACGCGCAAATACTAGTCTATATATAAAAGAACAGGGTTTTTTATTAAGACTCGACTACAGCCGAAACCGCTAAACGCAGTAACTTGGATTTTGGACAGCAGTTGCAGTCTACCGTGTAGGGAAGCAATAAGACGGGATTTTGCGAAAATCCTCCTCTAAGGGGGTGAAAAGGGGTGAAAACGTTTGTATGAAAAATCTTATTCCTTGGGTTTATAAATTTTTTAACTTGCCACGAATGAGAACACAAGTAAATAAAAAAGATTGGCTCTATTATTTTTTTAAAACTACCCTCCATTGGTAATCTAGGCGTTGTTAAAGTTTGTATAGGAAAATCATAACGCGTGAGTTGATTAATGTGAAAATCGGTATTTATATACTAGATCAGAAATAATTAAACACGTGTTTTTGGATTTTTCGAAAATCACCCCCCAAGTTAGTGAAAAGGGGTATTCAAGTTTAAAGGGGAGGATGTTTAACCGCTAAACGTATAACTTGAATTTTGGTCAGTAGTTGCAATTTATTATGTAGGTGAGCACTAAGAAGGGATTTTGCAAAAATCTACCTATAAGGGGGTGGAAAGGGGTGTTTGTATGGGAAAATCATAACGCACTAACCGATAAATTTGAAACTCAGTTTATAGAAATAAGATCAAAAATAATCAAACACGTGTTTTTGGGTTTTTCGAAAATCACCCTGTAAATTGGTGAAAAGGGGTGATTAAGTTTTAACGGAAGCATTAATACTGCTTGCTTCGATAAACTCAAAACTGGGCATAAATTATCTCTAAATCGACTATAGGAGAAAATCGGTATGCCTACATTAATATTTTAAAGAGTAAAGATTTGATGGTTTTTTTGTTTTTTTTTTTTTTTTTTTTAATTTATTTATCAGTAAAAAAAACAAAATACAGAATTTAAATTAATAATAGCAACCAAAAACCACAGAGGTTTAGACTTGTGCTATCAAGAGTCTTTTTCAATAGTTTACTTAATACTAAAAAAGATCGCATATAAAACAAATACAAAACACATTACAAATCATTCCCCACACACGACAGGTATTTGCGAGATAGAAACAAAGAAGACTTTTGAAAACTATACATCACTATAAAGTACTTAAATAATATTGTTTTAGTTTACATTTGATATTTTTATGTGTTATACATTTATTTATTTCGGAGGGTAGACTGTTAATAAGTCTCGGTATAATATAAGCAGTGGTTCGTTCACCATACGTATTGTTTGCGCGCTGTGTACGAAGCTTATTCTCAGAAGCGGCCCGCGTGCACACAGGGTGTTCGATTGTGTTTCTTAAGGATTCGTTAAAAAATTGTTCTTTTAATAATAAAAAATTAATTTGTGTATGTACTGGTAAGACTTTACAGTGTTTGAAGAGGCCATTTGTATTGTCATGAAATTGTTTTCTAATATTGGGTGACACAAGTGTTTTTAAAATTTGAATTTGGATTTTGTAAATTTTGTCAAGATATGTTTTGAATGTTCGACCATAACTACTAAGACCATACTGGATGTAGGATTCCGCCAGTGCATAATATTGAATGGGCTCCGAAACTACTAGACCATTTTTAGATTTTCCAAAAGTGTCCTATATGGAGGGTGACCGGGCATCAAATTCACTGAGTTCGAAGTTAGAAACACGCGCAGACGAAGTCGCGGGCGGAGTGCTAGTAGATGTGATAAAGAACAATTTGAGCAAAATTGATAATATTGATATTTAAACAACGTTGCTAATGTTTCCATTTTAGACTCCCTTGCCATACAAGCACGCCACTTGCGAGAGCAATTCACCCGATCTTTTTGAAGCACTTCACCAATTAGGTCAATGTAGGCAGGTGTTCCTAAGGCATCCCCTCCCGGCGCGGCGTCACCAGTAACATTAATAAATTATGTACTTAGTAAACAGATATTTAAACCCACGTTCATAGATCATAGTGGGAGGATGTTAATTGGATGGCAATCCTTGAAAATAAAAATGTCAATCAAATTACCTGTTGGCAGGTAACTGATATGATTGAAGTACCTTTACTGTTTCGTTTACTGTTAAATTGATCGGTAATTGCTTTTCACGTATGGGCAGGAGATCCTGCAGTGTTGATTTTAAATATAATTGCTAATGATGATGATGCGTTATGATAGCACTAATAATACAAAAATGCAAATCTAATTAGACCGTCAATTCGAGTTTTGTTTAATTTAAAAAAAAAAACACTTTTTTTAAAATCAAAACAAAACGCGTGAAGACACGGGAGTGAAGTTTCATGACGTCAGAATTATTAAAAAAATACCAAGTGATGAATGTTAAAAGCTTAGTATATTCTTCAATACTGGGTTGAGTATGAAAAGAAAATAGAGTCGAACTATTTTTAAAAATTTATCGGAGTGATGAGATTTTTTCAGTCATTTTGCATATAATTATCGTAAGATGTTATTGCAAACAGTAAAATTTATCTGGAAATATAAAAATTGAAGAGAGGTTACACTCATGTTAGATTTTTTCCGCCAAATAAGTACTTAAGTTGACCGGAACTTATCCGGAACATCCCACAAAAAATGAAAAACCGAACAAAAATAATGTATCTTCGCTCCTACCTACCCAATTGCTATTAACAGGATTGATTTTTCGCCTCACCTGCTCTTGTTTATAGTTTCAATTTCGCTGAGAGGTTGCTATGGTGTTTTTAGGGTTCCGTGGCTGAATTGTAAATTGGTGGTGCTTGTATTGTTACGACAAGTCTGTTGGACCTTGTATGACAAGTTTTAATAAAGTGGTCATTCATGGATTTTGTTATCATCAGAATCCATGAATGGGAACTCAGTTTTGTAAATCAAATTATAAAGACTTTAAAATTTGATGAAGACTTAAAATTATGTTATTATTAGTTTTTTTTTTATATTGATTTAAAAGAAAAAACGATGAACCTTGCACTCCAGCAGTGCCGGTAGAAGTGTAAACTTTTTATTACTGTATTATATTTTAAAACTGTAATGGTACAGATATGAAATAAACGATTTTTTTTACATCTTGTTAGTGTCGTACAGGTGTCAAATCACAAATATTTTCATATATGCTCGATAGATGGCGTTGCACGATTAAAATGCAAGCTATCTTTTGCCTCTTCGTCTTACGAATTTTCATTCTACGTGGTTCACGCTAAGAGCGATAGATGGCGCTTATTTAAATTACGTTTTACGCTTTTTCAATCAGGGTCACGTGACCCTGACGAGAGATTTCATTTTTTACCCATTACAAAAAAAGTGTAGGCACAACGCCGCTAAAAAAGTTTTCACTTCAATAACAGTTTTACTTGCGAGCGTGAAGTAAAGTTATAAGATAAAAAACTTTTTCAAAAAAATGTAACCGCCTTCAAAAACAACCACAAAAAGGGGTAAAATAACCTACAAAATAACTTTTCTTTCAGAAGTCGGTGCCTTTATTTTTTTTCATTTCATTGTTTTTTTTTTGCCACCGACTTCTAAAAGAAAAGTTATTTTGTAGGTTATTTTACCCTTTTTAGGGTTCCGTAGCCAAATGGCAAAAACGGAACCCTTATAGATTCGTCATGTCTGTCTGTCTGTCTGTCCGTCCGTATGTCACAGCCACTTTTCTTCGAAAGTATAATAGCTGTCCTGTTGAAACTTGGTAACTAGATGTATTATGTGAACCGCATTAGGATTTTCACACAAAAATAAAACAAAAACAAATTTTAGGGGTACCCTCCATACTTAGAATTGAAACTCAAAAATTTTTTTTTCGCCTGACCCATACGTGTGGGGTATCTATGGATAGGTCTTCCAAAATGATATTGAGGTTACTAATATTTTTTTTCTAAACTGAACAGTTCGCGCGAGAGACAATTTCAAAGTGGTAAAATGTGTCCCCCCCTGTAACTTCTAAAATAAAAGAATGATAAAACTAAAAAAAATATATAATGTAGACCTCAACAAAAACTTCCAACGAAAATTGGTTTGGATGAGATACAGTTAGCAGTTTTTGAGATATAGTACATTTTCAAAAACCGCAAATATAACTTTGCCTTTCATACAAACACTATGAAAAACAAAGTTCTTTTTATTGTTTGTGTATATTACTTACTAATCTCAATATAATTACATACCTAACCTATGCTTGCTGCTACGGAACCCTTCATGGGCGAGTCCAACTCGCACTTGGCCGGTTTTTTTTGTGGTTGTTTTTGAAGGCGGTTACATTTTTTTTAAAAAGTTTTTTATTTTACTCTTTTTAGTTTTAATATTCAACTCAAATTCTTGTCAAATAAATCATTCTCTTACATGTATGTGCACTAAATTTTTGTAATCCGTAGCACCGGTAACAACATCGCTCAAGTGCACAATAAGCTAATAAAATTCCCTATCTCAAAAACTCCTGAACCGATTTTGATGAAACTTGCAGTATTCCGTAAGTTAAACAATACTTAGTACAACAAAAAAAGAATTACTTAAATCGGACTTGTAGTTCCAGAGATATGCGAACACAAACTAAATCAGTCGATTCCTACTCCAACCCGTTGAGGAGTTGTACCTTCCATCATCAGCTCATCCACCTGAGATGATGATAATCAGATGCAAATACTTGAACAGCTTTAGAAAATATATGAAAATGGTACTATGTGCCTATAAAATTTGAAGGTTGCCCTCGATTCCCCTGGAATCCCATCATCAGATCCTGACCTGATGATCATGGGACCACTTGGGAAGTATACCTTTTCAAACAAAAGAAAAATTTTCCAAATCGGTCCAGGCGTCTTCGAGAACTCGGGGAACATACATAAAAAAAAAAGATTCCGACGAATTGAGAACCTCCTCCTTTTTTTGAAGTCGGTTAAAAATGAACAAGTAGCTTAACTTCAACAATTAATTGCGAAGAAAAATTATTCATGTGCAGGTTTTATCAATAGTTCAACCCACTATACAACACGATTTCAATATACTGAACCCTGAGACATTACAATGTACGTCAACATGCCCGATTTTTTATGTTACAAAGCTATGGTGCTCGCATCGAATGTGAACAAAATTTGGTCACATGTGAAAAAATTCGCAAAATGTCGTATATTTTATGGAGAGAATCCATCTGAAGATAGGCTGTATATCTTGATAGGGTATTGCAATGCCGTAAAAATAAGGTATCAGCTCTGTGCTGTTTTTCTTCATTTAAAAATAAAAAAATCCCACTCTAGGAATTGCTCATGTTATAGTACGCGTCACGTAAAAAGAACGCTGGAAGAAAGTGGTGGGGATGTGTTTGCGCATGGGTACAGTCTCGCATGTGCCTATTGGATGTGGATTCTGCGCGGGAAGCAAAGCTCAACTGACGAACCAATAGCGCACCGGCAAACATGCAGCGCGTGGCTCACCCGCCCCGCGCCCTACCTCATACCACCAAATAGACCGATAAATCGCCTATGCGCAGATTGACCGCCAGCGTTCTTTTTACATGACGCGACCTGTATCGTGGGTACGTTTTAACGTTTACAAACATTTAAACTCACATACACAGTTACCCAGACCCGGAACAACTACTTTTAGATCAGACAAATATTAGTTCCGTGCGGGAATCGAACCCGCGACACGCTCAGAAGTCGTTGAATAACGTGAAGTTTATTAAAGACCTCTTTTTTTTTTTTTTTTTTTTTTTTTTTTTAGCGTGGTAAAATCATCAAATGAGTCCTCCCACCCCGGGCAGGGCGGGAGGGACTGTCAGACTTGTACTGACTAAAATCCACGGTGTCCTTCAATAGCCTTTTATGTTCCGGGGTCACGGTAATGAGATAAGTCCCGCGACCCCGGCAGGCTTTGGCCCTCTTGGGCGGGGCCCCGTCATCGTGCTGACGCTCTTTGAGGCGCGCGTGGAACACAACGCGCCGTCGACCCGGGCATGGTCCATGGTCGGGCGGCGAGTTGCCCTTTACTCGCCGTCCGCATGCCCGCGCCTACGGTGGCCGGAGATCGTCTTGCGACGTCCGACGCCGTGGGCGTCTACCATTGCGGGTGGGGCGGAGGGAGGACGCTGTCCTCTCTCTCTCACGGCCCGCCTCCTCCTTAACGAGCATTACTGCTTCGCAGAAGGAGGCGACCGCTTCCCACTCCGTCTCGCCCCGCAGCATGGCCTCGACCAATGCCGGGCGCGAGAGGTCTCCGCCTATCGCTGCCGTGAGGACACGGCGGTGCTCTGCCCAAGCGGGGCAGTCTTGCACCGTATGCTCTACTGTGTCCTCCGGGCGATCTTCGCAATGGTGACACCCCGGCGTTTCTTCCTTCCCCATCCGACACAGGTACCTCCCGAAACATCCGTGTCCGGTGAGGACCTGCGTCATCCGATAGGTCAGGACGCCGTGACGCCTTTCCAGCCACTCCTCAAAGAGGGGTCTTACCGCCGCGATTGCGGCGTGCCCGAACCTCGGTTGCGACAGTCGTTCCCTCCATACTGCCCTGAGATCGCGCCGGACCTCTTCCCGCCGCGCCTCGACTTGTCGGGGCAGCGGGAATTCTCCCCGGCGCCGCGCCTCCATGCGCCACTCATAGACGCGCTGGAGGGCGGTCGCCTCCAGATCCCAGGGCAGTAATCCGGCAAGGAGGTTGGCCGATTCGCCGGCGATCGTGCGGTATCCTCGGATCATCCGGATAGCCATGACCCTCTGGCATGCGACCAGCCTCGCTGGTCGCGTCCGCATGCTCAGGGCCCACACGGGGGCCCCGTAGAGGGCCATGGACCGCACGATACCGGCGTACAGCCTCCGGCAGGAGGCGTTTGGCCCGCTGAGGTTGGGCAAGAGTCGCCTGAGGGCGCCTGCTGCCCGGTTCAGCCTTGGGGCCAAACGCAGGAAGTGCTCCTTGAAGTTCCACCGGCCGTCGAGGACGAGTCCCAGGTACTTCATCGTCCTCCCGACGCCGATGCGAACCCCTCCCACCGTTATGTGGGACTCTGACCGTGGCGCGTTCAGACGGCCATGAAAACACATGGCCTCTGTTTTGTGGAGCGCCACGTCGAGTCCCAACTGCCGGATCCTTTCAACGACTGTCGCGACCGCTTGCGTCGCCAGGTCGGCCGCCGCCTGGTGCGACTCTCCCTCCGCCAGGACGAGCGTGTCGTCGGCGTAACATATTACGCTGACGCCGTCAGGGAGGTCGCCGCGCAGCACCCAATCGTATCCGATGTTCCACAGGGGCGGCCCCAAGACCGAACCCTGTGGAACACCGCACGACACCTCTCGCCGGTTCCACTCTCCCCGGTGACCGGGGTAGATGACGGCTCTGTCCGTCAGATAAGCCTCGACTATGCGACGGAGGTAGGTCGGCACCCGGTGATACCGGAGTGCCTCCCTGATGCAACTCCAGGGCAGGGTGTTAAAGGCATTGGTGATGTCCAAAGACACCGCCAAGACGACCCTGCCCCGGGCCACTGCATCCCCCGTCGTGAGGGCTCTCACGCGCATGATGGCGTCCACCGTCGAGCGCCCCCTGCGGAAGCCAAACTGGCTCTCCGCAAGGTTCGGGCCCACCCGATTCAGGTGCCCGACGAGGCGGTCTGCAATGACTCTCTCAAAGAGCTTGCCCACCTCATCGAGCAGCACGATGGGCCGGAATGCGGACGGAGAGTCCGCAGGGCGCCCGGGCTTCTGGATCAGGACCAGCTTCCCCGTCTTCCAACGAAGCGGAAACTGGCCCCTCTCCAGGCATGCGCTAAAGAGCCCCCCCAGTCGAGGCCCGAGAGTCCTCGAGGCCAGGACCCAGGCTTTTCCTGGCAGGCCGTCGGGTCCTGGGGCGGTATTTTTGGCTTTAAGCCGCAGTACCGCCACTCTCATGTCTACCTCGGTCACCTCTGGAGCGTCGTAGACGTCGTCGTCGCTGTGGTCCGCGTTTGCGTCAGCTTCACCGTCAGATTCCGTCGGAGACGGAGCCATAGGCGGGGGAGTATGCTCCCCTCGCGATGGGAACAGGGCGCTCACCACGTCCTCCACGAACTGAGGCTGGAGACTCTGCGTCAACGGGGGAGCCCAGGGGCGGAGCTTCTCTCTCGCCCACTTGTAGGGCCGGCCCCATGGGTCCCCGTTCAGAGCCTCCAGCATCTCCTTGCGGGCCAATTCCTTGGCCCGCCAGATCTCGTCGCGGAGGACGGTCTTCGCTGCCCTGTAGCCCTCGTACAGCTCCGCCTCTACAGTTGCCGCATCCGGAGGTCGGGTGCGGCGCCTGCGGAACCTGGTGTATCGGCGTCGCGCAGCAACGCACGCCTCGCGCAGCGCTGCTAGCTCGCGCGACCACCAATACAGCTGACGCCGGGCGCGTCCTTGCCGGACCCGGGGCATGGCCACGTCGCAGATCTCTGACATGGCCTCCCGGAACCACTCCGCCTCGTCGTTGATGTCGGCAGGCCTGTCCGGTGGTGACACCCAGGCCTGCACGATCGAGGCTTCCAGGAATAGCTCCCGGTCCAGCTGCTTCAGCGCCCATCGCGGACCACTTGGGTTCCGTCCACTCGGGACCGGCGCGTCTGAGGTCTGGGCGGAGACGTCAAACCGGATATACCGGTGATCCGAATAGGTCTCCACCTCCTCTACAACGCGCCAGTCGGTGACGCGCGGTGACAGGTCGGAGGTGGCGAACGTGACGTCCACCACCGACTCGCCTCTCCACCGCACGCACGTGGGGACAGAACCCCGGTTCTCGATGACCAGGCCCTGCGCCAGGGCCCAGTGCTCGAGCCTTCTGCCCCGCACAACGTCCGTAAACCGGGAACCCCAAGCCACATTCTTGGCGTTGAAGTCCCCGAGGACGAGCGCGGGGAAAGAACCGAAGGCGACGACGACGTCTCCCAGCTCCGATAGGGAGTCCTGGAACTCGGCGAGAGTTTGGTTCGGGGAGAAGTATACGCCTATCACGGCGATCTCCCCGACCCGTGCTGCGACGATCCCGCGCCCTCTCTTGACGCGATCGAGGGGCGGGGTACCGGCGGCGGCCGACGAAATAAGGGTCACCGAGCCGTTCAGGTCCGCTGCCCAGTCATTCCTGGGCACGACAAAGTACGGCTCGGCGACCACGGCGACGTTGATCAACCACTGCGCCATGCTCTGGAGCAAGAGATCCTGAGCAGCGGCGCAGTGGTTGATGTTCGCCTGGAGGAAGCGCAATGGAGACATTAATCGGAATCCATTGCAGCCTCCTCCAGGACCCTCTCCGAGGGTTGAGTCACGGCGGCGGCGGCAGCAGCAGGAGCTGCGGCGGCGGCGGCGGTGGCGACGGCGGCGGCAGAGGGCCTACCTCTGCTCCTGGTCTTGGCGGGCGGGGCGCAGGACTTGCCCCCTGCCCGGTGATCGGCCGGCTTGCCAGCCGCCGCACATAGGAAGCAGTGCGGCGGGGCGTTACAAGAGCCGGCCTTGTGACCGGGCTGACCGCAGCGGAAGCAGTCGCCGCTGCGGTCCACCTCCGAGGTGCACTTGCATGCCGTGTGGTTACCCACTTGGCAGCGGAAGCACCTCAGAGGCCTGGGCTCCAGCAGTTTCACCTGCGCGGATACCCAGCCGACCAGGAGCCTTCGGCCCTCCCCAATCTTTTTGGCCGCCGGCACGGGGCAGCTGACCGTGATGGACAGCAGCCCCGCGAAGTCAGGGCGTAGGGTGCCTGCCTTCACTTGGTCGGCAGGGCATTCCCCAGCCCTGGCAACGGCAGCCACTACGTCCCCCTCCGAGATGGAGTCGTCCAGGCCCATTATGCGCAGATCTGCGCGCTTTACGGGCCTGGACACTCGGGCCTCCTCCGCGTCTAGAGACGCTCTGAGCCGTTCGGCTAGAGCGTCAGCGGTAGGGCCACTGGCCGCGCCGGGGATCGACAGAAGTCTGGCCCCCGTAGCGGTGACTTGCACCCGGAGGCCCCCGTCGATTCCCAGCTCCCGGAGGTTGACCGCCTCCTTCGCCTTCGCGAACACGTCGCGGTACGTCACGCCCCTCTTGACCGCGTCCGGCTGTAGCGTAATTACTACAGCCGCGGTTTTAGGGGCGCGGAGTTTCGCCGCGACGGTTCGCTTTCGCTGCCGCTGTCTCTGTCTCCGCCTTCGCCTTCCCTTGGCCCTGCTCTCTCCAGCCACCTGCCATTCGGCATCGGCTGGAGGGGGCCGCGAAGGCTGCGCAGGCGGGACAGATTGGGACGGCTGACTCGCTGCCGCCGCCGCCGTTACACCCTTCCTTTTTTTGGCAGGTTTTTGTGGGGCCGAACTCTGCGGGGCCCTTCCTCCAGGGGCCACCCTCGCCGGGGCCGTCCTCGCCGGTGCCGCCGCCGCTGAGGCAGCTCTTGTCGGGGCCTGTTTAGGCGGCACCGGCGGCTTTGCTGCGGCCCGGTTCTCCGGGGCCGTCCTGGGCGGCGCGGAAGCCGCAACAGCCGCATAGGATGCCGGCGCGAGCGGGGGGCGCAGGATGCGGTTCTCCAGCACTGTAAACCGCTGGTTGAAGGCCGCCAGCTCCTGCCGCACCAGTTTTAGGACAGCGTTGCTGTCCTCTGTTGGCGCGGGCTGGGCTGGCTGCTCTTTGTTCCGCCCCTGCGGGACCTCCTCCCGGCGGCCTGCCTTCCGCAGTCCGGCCAGCTCCGTCTTCAGATGGAGGTTCTCCTTCTGGAGAGCCTCCATCGCAGCCGTCAATTTGGCGACCTCCTCCCGCATTTGGGACATTTCGTCCGATGCTGTCGATGCGGGTGGAGGCCGGCTGAGGCTGTCGGACACCGCCGCCATGATAGTGGCCGTGGCCTTGCTTATGGCCAGGTCCTTCGTGGCCTTTTTGCCAGGCCTGCCAGGCCGGCCCTTAATGGTGCGGATGGCGTCCTCCACCGCCTTCTCCAGAGAGGGCTCGGCTTCCCACCCTCTGCCGCACGTCCCGCCTCGGCCTTTACCCCGCACACTAGTGGGGATCTTCCGGCTCGAGGCAGGACCCTCCTCAGACGACGAGATGTCGTCCCGGGAGCGCTTCAGGAACTCGTTCCTCCTACTGGCGCTCCCCTCATCCCTCCTCGCTGTGCTTCCAGAGCCTACGCTCTGGAAGCTCGTGGCGTCTGATGCCGAGTCGGACTCCGACTCGAGCACCAGCGCCCCCTCCTTCCGTGGAGCGGCACTCTGTGCCCGCTCGTTTGGTACCGGTGACTTGGACGTGCTGGGCCGATCCAGCGACTCCTCGTCACGGGTACGTGAGCCCCCCTGGCTCGATGCGGCGACTGCCGGTGTGAAGTCTGGATAAAAGCGGTTTTTGTCCCCCCCAGAGTACGGTGGGACTGACCGGACGTGTCCGGTGCGGGATTCTCCAGCTGCGGAGCAGCTGGTACCCGCCTGGGGTATGTACTCTTGAAACAGCTTTTTTTTCATGGTTTTTTTTTTCCACTTTTTTAAAGAGGTGAGTTCCTCTTCCCTAACCCCGAATTTCCCTCCCCTGGTTCACTTCACGGTAACGTCTAAAGGTTAGACGCATACCGGAAGTGAACTTTTTCCCCCCCTAGACCCGGTCTCTGAGACCGGGCCCCGCGCCGTCTAGAAGCTCGAGCTAAATGCTCGATCCTCCAGGCGGCGCGCCTTTCCCCGGTGTGTCCCTCTTGGTCTGGTCTCTCCCTCTGAGCCTGTCCGGCATGAGTGCACGAGTGCCTCTACCGGCAGGGGCCCAGAGATCATCGAGACACACAAGCCCCACCACGACGGCAACGTGGGGACACGTTGGTGGGGATTAAAGACCTCTTGTGAATTAAATATATTCTACTAACATCTCCACTGTCTTGTGAAAGGCTGCAATCCGCGGAAGCAAAACGAATTTATAGAAATTGATTTGATAAGATGTTTGTAAATGAAGCCCCACTAAGTAAGTCATATAAATGTAATCTTAATTGCCCAAAACAATTGGAATACCTAGCATAAATTTTGCAGATTCAATTATTGACTTCAGCATAAACTTTCACCTAAAATATGGAGAATATTGAATAATAAAAGACTTTGAAAAGTAAGTCTTGGTGAATCGCGATGAATTATTCAGAGACTAAATGACTGGCTGGTGATTTGCAACAGAAAGGAGTGAATGCTTATATAGACTATATAATTTTGTCGACTTTGTTTGTCGCCACAATGCGGGCTTATTAACATTTCTGAGGCAGTTGGAAAGAGACGGAATATTTGGAGGTCCGTAGTTAGAAATAGACTTTTTAAAACCATTAAAGTGACAGTTAAGCATACGTCTCCCCTGATGGAAAGTGGTCATCATAGTCTATGGACGCCTGGAACACCATAAGGCTGCTTTTCCACCAGAGATGCGCTATGCTTATACGTTGCTACGGATGCGTATGATATCCACCAATCATATTCATTGGTTTATACAGCACTGGTGGAAACGGATTCAACTAAGATGTGTTTTTTATATGGAAGGATGCGTCCTATGGATGCGTGCTATGGGTCGTCTTCCCTACCTATCGATACATCACATAGCTCGAGCTGCGCGTCTTCGTAGCGCAGCTACGCATCTTCGTATCGCAGCTACGCATCTTCGTATCGCAGCTACGCACCTTCGTATCGCAGCTACGCATCTTCGTAGCGCAGCTACGCATCCTCGTAGCGCAGCTACCCATCTCGATAGCACAGCTATATAGCGTAGCATGAGTGGAAACGGTAACACAGTTTTGTAGCTCAGCTTTTACATCCTCGCAGCACAGCTACATAGCACATCTCTGGTGGAAAGGCACCCTAAGGTTATCGTCACTGCATTAACAAACCTATAATTTTTTCAAGCCCTTTTTGAGGGTGTGAAGATAGTAGGAAAGAGCGTTCTTGCGACAGTTAAAGGGAAAATAATTTTGGTGAATTATGTTTACACTGTGGCCTACCAGAGCAGGTATGCCTGCTCACTTGCTCAGCTATACAACCTCTCCTGTAGCATGTATGTGGCGGTCGCTTGCACCGCGTAACTTATCTAGTGATTGAATGAGAGTCTTTGACGGTCGGCTGCACAGGCGTCACTTGTCAGCTGATTGTTAGAACGGAAAAACGTATGGCAGAGCGATAATGTAGTTAAAATATGTCTTGTAAATATTTCTTCAATAAAACTATTTGCATCGGGTCGCGGGATTAACTAATTACCGTGACCCTGGAACGTAAAGGGGCTATTGAAAGACACCGTGGATTTTAGTCAGTACAAGTCTGACAGTAAGGTGGGAGGACTTATTTGATGATTTTGCCACGATAAAAAAAGCTAGCTAAATCGAGATCAAGTGCTGTTGCAAGGGCCATAGTTTAACTGAGAGTTGGTATAGGTTCTGCTACGTGTATGGCCTATACTTTACATACTTCTGTAATCAAAACCACTGCTGTCTTTTTCTTGCCAACTATCTGAAGAAGAAAAAAAGCTAGAAGGATACTATTTTGCTGATTTGTTGTGGATTGCTGTTATCAAATTTCTACTTGCAATATCTTTTCGCTAGCATAATGGAGGATTATTATTTATTTATTTATTTATTTATTTATTTATTTATTTGCTTACATATACACAACACTGATTAGTAGGCATGCATTAGAATTTCATGACTCAGTATTAGTACATGCACCCTGTAAGGGCACTGCAAATTTTAAGCAATACTTATATCAAACATGGTACAATAAATTATATAATGTTAATTGTCAATACTAATTCCAATTCAAATACAATTTATAAGATAAAATAATACATGTCATTCAAAATAATTATTTTATACATTTATCATTAGGTACACATTCAGATACAAATTTTTAGGGTGGATGCTACGTTATTTACATTACTAAGTTATGTCAGCTCGCAAGGTCAATCAATACATTATTACAATAATTTGTCAGCTATATATTCGTCTACGGTATAATAGCCTTTTTTTATTAGCAGAGATTTCAACGAGATTTTCGAGATTTTCGAGATTTTTTTATTATATTTATTAGTAGAATAATAGAAACGAAAAATATCAGGAGTTCGTGGCTCAATAGTGACAGTCGCATGCGTCGATCTTCAAGGTTAAGGCGCCCTTTCCTAGGTCGGTCAGTGGATGGCGAACCATCCAATACTAACTAGTTTCCTGCTTGTCAAGGAAAATATGATAAGCCGATAGTCCTGTTAGTAACTTATGCTGTCATTTGCAGATTTTACTGTAGACATAGGTAGTCATTGGGCCGAAAAAGAGATTTATGAGATATAAAGAGATCGTAAAACTAGCGGAAGATCAAGACGTTTCCAATGATAACTCATTTATCAGATAATGATAAGGAGTTTAGAAGTTATGTGATAAACATAAATATGTTTATTACATAACTTCAACTTCTTTTTGAAAAAATGAAAAATGGGGGCGTTTTGATTAGCTTGCAATCATTGTGGAGAGACTGGACACTCCTTCAAGGAATGTAGCAGCAAATCTTCTCCCCATCAATGTGCGACGTGCAAACGCTTTAAGAGGAAATGTGACCATCCTACTGGCGATGCAGGTTGTCCGGCGCGCAAATACGCAGAGATGACCTACATCAACTCAATTGACTACGAAGTTGCCTAAGAGTGCCACCCAATACCCTTATCTTACCACTTAAGCAGTAGTTTTATCTTAGATAAATAAGTTAGATAGTTATTAAAATCAGGAAATAAAATTGGCTCATTAGCTGATCTAGATAGGTAGTTGTTAAGACAACATAAAGTTGTTTTGTAAGATTGCACATTTCTTCACCTAATTAAAATTGCATGTTTGCAACCTTGAAATGAACAAACGATTCAAATATTTATTTATTGATTCCGTAATTGTTTAGAATAGTTTTAAATGTAAGTTTGCTTTTATTATAGTCGATGACCGTTTTTATTTTTATGATCTACTTTACACAAATTAGCCCTAATTAAATTACGTTGAAGTGATGGCCTGAAACACAGGTTTTTAGTAACTTAGTTCAGGCAGGTCGCTACATTTAATTTCATTCCCTAGTTAAATATCTTATACCTACTCGTATGTTCTTAAGTTATACACTTGTTTTCATTTATGAACTATTTTACTAGTACATAAGACTTAACTATATTACATTTCTGTGGCTACGTTTACACCCATTTCTGTAAAAACGTTTATGAATAAATTTATTATTATTATTATTATTTTTGCTTTTGCTTTAAACAGGAAAAGGGATTGCTTATAAAAATCATAATTATAGTATGGACAAGCACTAATTTATTTACAATATTAAAATTTCTTAGGTCGTAAAAAATATCAAATGAGTCCTTTCGCTTCAGGTAAAGAAGAAGGGACTGTCATTCTCCTACTGACTAAAATATCACCCTGTTTCTTCGGTTGTTCTTTGCGTTCTCGGGCCACGGTGTCCTGTATAGACAGTCCCGCGACCCACATTATAAAACAATGCGGTAAAATTTTGCAATCAGTTAACCGATATAAATAGGTAACATTAATTCACTGACTCATAATATAGGTATATGCAAAGAGTGATAAGGAATTATACATCTACTCGTACGTATACTATTAAGTAAGTATATACAAATCATCATAATCAGCCTATAAATGTTCCCACTGCTGGGACACAGGCTTCCTCTCTGTGAGAGGGAGGGGGCCGTAATCTACCAAGCGGGCCCAGTGCGGATTGGTAGATGTCACATGTCTTCGAATTTTTGGTTCTAGGATATGCCGGTTTCCTCACGATGTTTTCCTTCACCGTTTTGAGAGCAGCGGTGTTGAAATAAATTACATAATATACAAATATTATCGCTTTATTATACAGTTAACATACAATGAAAAATTGCTTTCGTAATTTTATAGTTTAAAAAACCTTGTCTCACTTCAACAATTTCTCCTGTATCTAGTCCGTTGACAATCCTATCTATAATGACGGCTATACACGATCCAGTTTACCGTAAATTTTGCAGCTTGCTGGAAGTGGTGTGGCTATCAGTGTGCATGTCAACTATTTTTGATAGCCATCACCGTCAAGTTGCCATGCTGCAAACTTTAAGCTACGAGCTCGCAGCCGACTGCCAACAGCAGCAGCAGACGACACGTCGCCTATCGTCGCCCGTCTTTTTGTTTCAGATAAACTGGATCGTGTATGGTTAGCACTATTGTTTTTAATACATTTTGCTAGCATAAGTTTTTATTATTGTGTACTACTGTATAATACAGGTGTAAGGTTTTGTTTCTACCCAGCTTTTTCACCTGAATGTACACCAGAACGAAAATCTTATTTTTATTTTAACATAAAATATGTCACCAATATACTTCAAAATCTGTGAGACTTGCATGGGGCTTGATACTAATTCAATATTTTCAGAATTCTTCGAGATATTTCACGCGAATAAAGTTTGATATGCGTGTTTAGCCTAAAAAGTGGATTACTTCGCTTGATGGAATTTGACCCTTGGACGCCACTTTCCCCGGTTAGGGGCAAACAATTTTGCCTGCTGCTCTTACCAGGACGTTGATCCACCTTGCTTGTCGTCTTCTCGCTTATTCGCAACGTCTTTGGTTTTTTCATCCGGAATATACAAATCATCATTTTTACCGTTGTCTTCTTGCATTGCCTCCCAATAAGATGGCGGGGCTTCCCTGTGCTCAATAGACTCACTGGATACACCAGCTTCTTCAACATTTACTACATTTGTAACTGTAGCTGGACTTTCGCCTACAAACACAGGTATTTCAATAGTCGAATTCACATGTGGCATTGGCACCTTCAAAGTTACTCTTACCTTATATTCTCTTTCTATTACTCTCGAATGTCTTACCGTACAAATATTTGGTGCCACTGGTATTATATTGAATAAATTTGATTCACTGTAATCTGGTATTTGTGGGGTCTTCACTGTACTCAATTTAATTACTTCAGTGCTACTTTTTGATTTAAGAGTGGCATGATATTTAGTTTTGGCAATCAATTCTGTTTTAACACCAACAATAATATCGCTTTTATTAGCAACACTAAATGATATTTTTCTTTCACCACTAGGATTCAAGTATGCTTTTTCAAGTTCAAGTTTCACTTCAATTTCATGTTTCTTCTTAGTAAACGGTCTGAATAGGGTCTTATTTAGCGACGCCATTACTGATTCGTGTAAAAGTGTTGAATCAACTTTGGGATACACTGTTATATTCTTTTTGAACGTTTTATTAAAACTGAAGGTTTCAGGCTTTTTGAATTTTAGGTACAACTGATATCTTATGACTCCAGTATGATCTTTCATTGTTGCTGGAGAATTTTCTGGTATTATGATTTCGAAGGGGTGTTCATATGATCCGACACTTACTTTTGAGTTTCCATCTGTGATCTTGTTCAAATAAATCTTCTGTATCACGTTTTTTTCATAGCCTCGAAATGCAACACTTTGACTGCGAGGTCCGTTATGATTCGGCGAGTTATATCGAGTCTCCCTCCACTCACAATGACCTTCCTGCACAAGAGACAGAGCTATGTTCTTGTAAACTGTGTCTTTGTCCAGATGAAACCTCACTACTCCTGTTAAAGGTGCTCCAGTTATATGCTTTCCTCCTTTAGGAATGTAAATTAACAACTCACTGGTCACGCCCATTATTGACTTTTTTCACGTCGTGTCTGTCGAATGATTCTCCTCGCACTATATTTATTTGATAAATGGTTGACTTCAAATCGTGTTTTGTATTGATAAACGATAAGCGTATTCGCGTGTTATCTGATAATGGAACAGTTTGTTTCTGATTTTATCTACTGGAGGATTTCCAATAACATTTTTAATCACAATGTCGTCACTATTTTTTGATAATTATTCAAACCGTGAGCAATTAATGGACCGTTTTCCCGTCGGCATGATGTGATGATTGAATGAAATGATGATGATGAAGATGATGATGGTCAAATGAGATCATTTTTCATTATTTTTCATTTTAATTAATAGTTTATTGATAAAAGCCTAATAATAAAATTAAAACTAAAATACATTAATTAAACCTAAATATTTACAAAATAAAAAACTATGACATAAAACCAATTAAATAAATTACACTATTATAGAGCATCGAAAAACTCATCCTCAACGCTGTCAGCTGGTAATGTGCCCAAGAGACTGGCGGCGTTGCCTCTTTGTATGGCTATACTTAGCCTCTGACCAAGGTAAAAGCCAGCTCTTGGGTCACGGGAAGCGTCAACAAGTCCTTTCGAAATGTCTCTGAAGAGTCTGTGAGCACTCGGACCCCATGGCCCTATAGTTTCAACCCCAAACGGCTCAAAAATATAGTTACTACTCAGGTTACTATATTTACGCCGCTTGAGGTTTTCAGCAACCGCAGCAGCAGCGCCAGCAGAGCACGATGAACTTGGAAGATGGGATGGCGCAAGAGTATCGACACAGGTTGCGTCCCACACTAGAGGCCTACCCATCTTCCAAGGAAACAAAGACATACCGTCCGGTCTTTTGCCATCGTCGCGTGCCAAGCCGTTGGGTTCTAAATTATTTTTTACCTGCATACATGAAAAGGGTATCTCAATTTTATTTTTAATCGCCACAAAATATTTTAGTGAAAAATGAACCCTATAGCTGAGCTGCCTATATTTTTTGCTATCCAATTTATTTTAATATTCAAGGCTTCAATATCAATTTACCGATGAAACTTAAATAATGATGGACGAAGTAGGTGAAATTTAATAAATACTGAAGTCAGTATTTATTAAACTTGTAAGTCTATCCTGTTCCATCGTTTCCCTTTGCTTTCAAGGGCCACGGTATCCTGCTTTGACAGTACTGCGACCCCAGCAGGCTGTATGTTTGTCGAGAGCTTTTTGAGGCACGTGTGAAATAAAATCTGGGGTTCTAATCTCTAAGCACGAAACCCGTGGCTTCGGCATTAGTTATAGGTGTTTTGACAACGAGCCTGAACTAAGAATGAATGATAAATATTACGATTTTACAGATAGCCGCGACACCATAACCTGCGGAAAATTCGTGGTACTATATTTTTTTAATGCGATTTGACGTAATGACAGCTCATTCACACTGGGTCCGTCATAACGATTCGTGATTTAAAACTGAAGGTTTTTGAAAGACGAAACGCGTCATGCCGTAATAGTGTGAACACGGGCAATTAAAATGTATAGCCGCCCATAAAAAACAAAATATTAACGATTCCTGAAAAAAGACGATTCGTCAAAAAACACGAATCGGCTTGTCGGATTAGTGTGATGAGTACTGACATAGACACTAGCGGAATCAAAAGGATCTCAGTCGTAGCGGTATCATCCGTCCGCAAATTTGATTTCGACGTTAGTTACGTTCGTGCATCCGTGTCTTCGTTCATGGACTTAGAAGACCCACTGGTCCTTAATCAGACGGCAAGCTACCTATTACTCGCCGTTTACAGAGGCCGAAAATCGCTATGTTTTACTACATCCAACTCAATTTCTAGTTCACCAATCCATCGTACTAATCGTCACACCACATGTGACGGCTAAATACTGCCTTGTATCGGCGCAAACCGAACGGTTGGCCTGTCGGATCTGTATAGATAATTCAGACTATTGTCCGTCTGTGGGTGGCTGTGGTGTTATCACGGTGTTTCGGGATGCTTGGATTAACACTGGGACTTTGGTAGACTGGAATTTGTAGGCCGTTTGATTTGTTGAATTATTTTCTAGTTAAGCTAGCAAAAATATTTATTTCAAGTATGTGTAATAGTCATTATAATTACCATAACTAGTTTTTTGCATCACGCTAAGATTAAAGGGTTATTTTAAAAGCTTACCGCGGCCTTGGAATTCAAATGAAGCAAGGAATATGGTGATTTTTATTAGTAAGAGTCTAACAGTCCCTCAGCTCCAAATTTGATTGAAAATAGACAGAAAAAAAGTGTATACATACACTTTTGCGGGTCTATTTAAGCAGGATACCGCGGATTGGAACGCAAAGGGCAACCACAGGAACAAGATGAATATTTAGTCGGCCTCTTCTGTTCCACCCAAAGCTGGAGAGGTCGTTTGATGATATTACTGCCTTAAGAAAACACGTACAATTCCCTAAAAATCCAAACACTACCAATAAAATTCGCACCGTTTACAAAGACTGATTATATTATAACTGACGAGGTTTAAAGGTTCGGGCCTTTCAAAATGAGTCATCTAAATTCCGTAGAGGGCCAAGGTGTCAGTCTCCATACCTTCAATTTGAGTGCTCTTCTAAATTACAAAGGTCTTCTCATAAATTGTTCCAATATTCTACGACGCCAACGGCATGTTAAGCTTAAATAGGATCGCTGTTACACCGAAATGAGCGCGAAAGGAAACATATTTATTTTATGGGATATGTGTTTTGGTCTTGCGCACTCAGAAGGAACTGGAACTCCTGCGCACCGACACGTAAAACAGGATGGCGGTTGCTAGCCAGTCGACATTTCTGCCAGTGAGATCACATTTTTTTACTTCTACTCGAGAGAAACTGCAGGCAAAAGTTAGTCTAGAATCAAAACAATACACATTGTTGAAGAAGATTTCGAGCGTAGCGACCCCCACTTGTTTCTTTCACGTGATTATCATCACTCTCAGAGTCGTAGCGCGATGACTCACGGTATGCTTTCATTCAAATCTTTCAATTGTTTTCCTGTAGACGTTATCTCAACATTTGTGTAGGTATGTATATTGTATCTATTTTATTTTATAACATGATGACTCAATATCTGCCACTGTGACTCAACCTTTACAATTATTGTGACTAAATACGATAAGACTCGAATGTTAGATTGTGGAGAGGTCTTGCAGACGGCGGGCTTTTTGATCGCGAATAATTGCGAAGCATTGTTCATCATCGGCATCATCATTTAGCCCAGTGTCACCTAGTGTTAGATATAAGCCATTATCATTCTGCCATCGGTCTCGATTCCTCATCGATCAATCTCAGGTGAATTTGACGATTTCGTTTTTAATGGCCCTGGTTTCCATAGTTGAACCTTGCTCACCATTTTTTATGGTGGAATATTATTTAGTGAGTTCACCAGATCTTGGTGGAGTGGCAAGGACTATCAGACTTGATTGATATAAAAAACCTGATCTTTCCCGCGGGCCATGGTGTCGTCCTAAAACTGTACCGCGAATCCAGCAGTTGCCCACCAGTCAGTCAAAATTGTATTATATTTGCCATCGCCACATTAATAATTATGTAAATTTGTCCAAAGGAGTTCAAAAAGAAAGAAAGAAACGGTTTTTATTGGACTCATACAGAACAAAACAAAAATTACTTGAAACAACGAGTTTGTACTGGAAAAGCGCCGAGGCAGTAAAGCTGGAGAAAGACCTGGTGAATGATAATCTTTTTGGATACCGTAGGAATAATCTGTTACTACGAGTTTATCTGCGTAACAGCGTAAACACGCATTACATTACACTTCGGTGTAACAGAGCGCCCTTCAGTCACGTAACATCGAACGCGCCGACGGATCGATGCCGAATGCCGAATGCCGAAGCGTGCGTATTTTTCATTAGCGCCTCTCGCCAATTAGATATACAGCCCAGCTATTGTGATAGAATAATAATTGCAATAATGCTGCGGGAAAGTGATTCGGATACCGATGAGGGGCATTCCTATGAAATTAGTTTGATTTGTGATTGGTAGGGAATGCGAGAGTTTAGATGATAATATAAATTTGTATTCACTAATAACTAAGTGAGACCAGTGTTCTTTTATTTCAGGCGTTGTGTCGCCTAGTGGTCGAAAAAAGTGCCTAAAACCCACCCAAGTGCTAGAAGGACTCACATTCAAAAGATTCCGCACTACTAATGTTGAAATAAAGGCTATTTTAAAAAAAAGTTACGTGTTTTTTCACATGTTGGTATGGAACCCTAAGTAAAGTCTGTCAAACATCCAGGTTGTATCAGAATTTCTCTTTACATTTTATTAATTTCTCTAAGATTACTCATCATATTTATGCACTTTTTTCACTAAAATAACATACTTTTGACTAAAATAACTGACTTTCGACCCCACTATTACCTACTACCCTGTAAATTTTAATCTACGAAGAAACGAAAGAAATATTTGCAGAGAAAAATGCACTTATTTATTCACCACAAACCACTCTTTGAAACAAACCACTTAATAAAAGAGTATTTAAATAAAAACTAAAGTATCTTACATTTTACTTGAAAATCCGTGAAATCAGAAACACGGAAAAATACCAGCTTTTAATAAAGCGGCAAGAATAATCTTCTGCGGCTTAGACAAGTGAGACAAAGGCACAAAGAGTTTATTTTAAAACATGAAAATAATCAATGAGGAGACGAGGTAGACATGCGGCTTTGAAGATGAAGTAACAGTCTTTTGCCACAACAAAGATTTGAAATATGAAACTGGGTTTGTTTATTTGCTGGTTTGCAACTGGTTTGTCATTTACGGCTAACTGCTTAGTCTTATCTTACTAGAATATTATAAAGAGGAAAGATTTGTATTTGTATGTGTGTGTGAGTGTTTGTGTATGTGATTGTAATGAATAAACTCAAAAACTACTGTGCCGAATTCAAATTTTTGCGAATTTCCAAAAGTCTTAGAACAAACATTGTTCAGTAACATGGGCTGAGTTACCCCACGAGAGGTTTTGCGTTAGTAACGTTACATATTGTATATTTATCATGACGTCTACCCGTGCGAAGTCGGGACGGGTCGCTAGGATGTTTAAATTATTGTAAACGGACCTTTCACAAAGCAGCTTTGAATAGTACATAAGTCATGTCTGTATTAACAATAATAATTATGTAGTCAAAAAAATATAAGTGTCATAATTATGAATTTGTAATTGCAAAGTAATACGTGCAACAAAATGCAAACCGGAGTTTAATACGTACTAATAATTCATTTTTGCCTTAGATTAGATATGACGATTAAGTACGATACGATAACAGGATTATTTTATGAAAGGCAATTAATTGCTTACGACATATACTGATAGAGGAATTAAACAAAATGCAATTTCTTTACTTATTATCACCAGGAAGATCTAGAGTTTAATCCAATGAGCTTCAAGCAAAACACAAATACTTTCTATTTTTAGGGTTCCGTACGTCCGAATACAAAAACGGAACCCTTATAGGATCACTCGTGTGTCCGTCTGTCTGTCGCTTACAGTCAATTATCTCCGAATCTACTAAACCGATTGGGTTGAAATTTGGTACACATATCAATTCCTGTGACCCAAGCACAGAGGTGTGACGTGAATGGATGAAATCAGTATGTGGGAGGTAATTTTTGGGGGGGAAGGGGAAAATGAAAAAAAAGTTTTGAAAACTGCATCGTGTGACATATCAAATGAAATGTCTTGTTGAGACAATCTTAAATGTATTTTTTTTATAATTTTAAAATAAATAGTTTCCAAGTTATTCAAGAAAATAGACGAAATTTGACCATTCCCCCTCCCCCCTTATCTCCGAAACCACTGAACCTAAAATTTTGAAAAAAATACAGTAATTAGTTTTCTACTTATAGATTATAGGAAATTCTATAAGAAGTCCATATCTGTATATAGGAGGTAATTTTTGGGGGGGAAGGGGAAAATTAAAAAAATATATTTGAAAACTGCATCGTGTGACATACCAAATGAAAGGTCTTGTTGAGACAATCTTAAATATATTTTTATTGTAATTTTAAAATAAATGGTTTCCAAGTTATTCAAGAAAATAGACGAAATTTGACCATTCCCCCCCCTTATCTCCGAAACTACTGAACCTAAAATTTTGAAAAAAATACAGGAGTTAGTTTTCTACTTATAGATTATAGGATAACCTATAAGAAGTCCATATCTGTATATGGGAGGTAATTTTTTGGGGGGGGAAGGGGAAAATTAAAAAAAATAATTGAAAACTGCATCGTGTGACATATCAAATGAAAGGTATTGTTGAGACAAACTTAACTGTATTTTTTTTGTAATTTTAAAATAAATGGTTTCCAAGTTATTCAAAAAGAATAGACGAAGCTTGACCATTCCCCCCCCCCTTATCTCCGAAACTACTGAACATAAAATTTTGAAAGAAATACAGGAATTAGTTTTCTACTTATAGATTATAGGATAACCTATAAGAAATCCATATCTGTACATGGGAGGTAATTTTTGGGGGGGGGGGAAGGGGAAAATTAACAAAAAATAATTGAAAACTGCATCGTGTGACATATCAAATGAAAGGTATTGTTGAGACAAACTTAATTGTATTTTTTTTTGTAATTTTAAAATAAATGGTTTCCAAGTTATTCAAAAAAAATAGACGAAGCTTGACCATTCCCCCCCCCTTATCTCCGAAACTACTGAACCTAAAATTTTGAAAAAAATACAGGAGTTAGTTTCCTACTTATAGATTATAGGATAACCTATAAGAAGTCCATATCTGTATATGGGAGGTAATTTTTGGGAGGGAAGGGGAAAATTAAAAAAATAATTGAAAACTGCATCGTGTGACATATCAAATGAAAGGTCTTGTTGAGACAATCTTAAATATATATTTTTTGTAATTTTAAAATAAATAGATTCCAAGTTATTCAAGAAAATAGACGAAATTTGACCATTCCCCCCCTTATCTCCGAAACTACTGAACCTAAATTTAAAAAAAAAATACAGAAATTAGTTTTCTACTTATAGATTATAGGAAAACCTATAAGAAGTCCATGATATTAAAATAATATGGTAAATCACTCTATTGTGCGTACCAATTTGGGTCAGATTTAAAAAAAAACGTGATAGGTAACATCGTACGGAACCCTCTTCACGCGAGTCCAACTCGCACTTGGCCGGTTTTTTTATATAAATTGGAAAACTACGAAAGAATAGAAAGACTACAAACAGACCAAAATGTTCACACAATTTCACAACAACACAAGTCATTCATCCAACTATTAAAGAAGATAACAAGAAAATCTTTACATTTACGTAGCAACACCAAATCTTCACATCTGGCAACACTATAGTGCGATGTGCACACAAAATGCACATTCCTTACAAATTGTATGAGAACAATAAATGAAAGTTACACATTATTACGGCGAGCCCGTAATAAATACATCTAAAACAAAGGGTTCCGTATATTTCAAACTACTCGCTTTTACAACTGCATTCAATCATTTCGAGTCCAATTTCGTCTCGGTGGAAGTTGTAAGTGATAAGATGTAGCGGGTAACGTCTGACATTGATTGTTGGCTTTTTCTGAAGTAACAAGATTTTTTTTGTATGTCATGGTGAAGAGATAAGCCAGTATCTAGTTCGTTATCGAAAAATGATATTTTTAAGTATTTTCGAGTGGTACTTCACCTTTGTACTTCTTGAGTTTAGAGAATATTAAGAATTGAACATCAACATTATTTTTGAAAGAGTAGGTACTCGATCAGTTTAATTTTTTATAGAACATTATGACCTTCACCTGCGCAGAAGTGAGTTATTAGGTCCCTTTGGTAGATGAAGTGAGAAACGGGGGCGGGGAAAGTGTAGTGATTGGCCCGCGTAGCGTGCCGTAGCGCATCGCGTCATAGCCGCCACTCGGGATTCTTTGTTTTGTGCGTTTTATTGTGCGTTTCATTTGTCTATAAGTGTACCATGCGCAAAGCGATCCCCACTCTTACGCCTAGCGCTCAAGAACCGTGCCGGTACCTGTATCTCCGTAGTATGTAACGTTATAGCGGCCATACACCATACTGCCTATCGTACAATCGGCATGACGATCGATTTGATCAAATTGGCAGTTCGTCCATATACACCATACACCATACTGCCTATCGTCCAATCGGCATGACGATCGATTTGATCAAACTTCAAATCGGCAGCAGTGATGCCAGCTTAGCAACTTTATAGCTAGATCTAGCTATTATTCGGTGACCGACAGCTACAATTTTATAAAAGTTGTGGCTTAACTTTTTAGCTACTGTTTTACCGACTTGTTTTTTTACCGGTCTATCCCACTGGTGGGAATCAGTTGGTAATACAAGTGAAGGTCGGAAAACATTTGCTTATCGTTAAGCAAATGTTTTCCGACCTTCAAGCGATTTTCGACCTTATTGACATTTATGCAAACACCGGATTTTAATGAAGGAGCAATGTTAGCTAACGAGAATGTGAGAAAAACAAACTAAATTTTAAATGTCAATAAGGTCGAAAATCGCTTGAACCAGTTTTTTCCACTCCACTCCACTGTAAAAAGTGTCGTGACAATTTTTTCCGCCTAGCCCCCTTTCGCAACGCGCCATAAGGAACTTCGTTCCAAAAAAATAAACGTTTCGAATTGAGAACCTCCTCCTTTTTTTTACGTCGGTTAAAAAGTAGCTACCGAATATTAGCTAGATCTAGCTATAAAGTTGCTAAGTTGGTATCACTGCTGCCGATTTGAAGTTTGATCATTCCGATTTGATCAAATCGATTTGATCCAATCGATTTGATCAAATCGATTTGATCAAATCGGCATGATCATGCCAATTTGATGGATTCCACGCCCACACACGGTCAAATCTAACTGATCAAATCGGCAGCGTCATGCCGATTGTACGATAGGCAGTATGGTGTATGGCCGCTATTACCCAATCACAGCGAACGAGTAACCGACAAATTTTATGTCATTAATGTAATTAGGTAGGTAGGTAGTGAGTGAAAGAATTAACTAACGAAACGAGCTCTGTGAAGCTGAACTTGCCGATTATTTCTTTTCGAAGCTCGGTGTGCAATGTTTATTACCGGTACCTGTATTTATACTTCATCTGAGGTAGTATGAAGTTTCAATAAAATAAGAGGCCAACGTAAATTCATTTGACTTGTAGTTCTGCGTTAAATTTGTTCCAAATTTTCAATTTGTAGCATTTTTATAAGGTCTTAGTTAAAGAAATGGGTGCGTCTCATTTCATATAAAGTTATTTGATATATTTTCATTTCAATAACGTTCACATGATATAATCAACGTGAGAAATACCCAACGATTGATATAATTTCTTTACACATAATGTTTGTGTTACTCTAAAACTCATTTCATATAATTTTATTTGATATAACGTTTATTTAAGCGAAAATCATTATGATAACGTTTGAAACATATAATTTAACGTTTAAACCATTTTCTTTGATGACTTTGGCTTATCCTTTGGACTTTGATTGTTTGCCTTCACGAATGCTATTGTTATTAGAAAAATTTAGTATCCAAGAGCGAGCGAAGCGAGCTCGGGACTTGGGGCACCCCGACACGGGCAGGTTAGGTTCGAAGGGGATGGCGGGGTCTGAAAGACCCCGCCATCCTCTTCGTGTTAGGTTACTTTAAACCTTGCACGCAGAAATAGGAGCCCCGCGAAGCGGGGCTCCGTCAAGCCAGCATGACAGGTAGTAATCAGTTATTTGACCTAGGATGCAAGAGCGAGCGAAGCGAGCTCGGGACTTGGGGCACCCCGACACGGACAGGTTAGGTTCGAAGGGGATGGCGGGGTCTGAAAGACCCCGCCATCCCCTTCGTGTTAGGTTACTTTAAACCTTGCACGCAGAAATAGGAGCCCCGCGAAGCGGGGCTCCGTCGAGCCAGCATGACAGGTAGTAATCAGTTATTTGACCTAGGATGCAAGAGCGAGCGAAGCGAGCTCGGGACTTGGGGCACCCCGACACGGACAGGTTAGGTTCGAAGGGGATGGCGGGGTATCTCCTTCGTGTTAGGTTACTTTAAACCTTGCACTCAGAAATAGGAGCCCCGCGAAGCGGGGCTCCGTCGAGCATTCATGGTAGGTGGTACTATTACTAGGTACATCAGAGTTAGATTACATACCAGGAAGAAAAAAAAATTAGACCAAATAAGTTTTATGTCTTTTGAGTGGTATACAAAACGATTTTATATTCATTGATTGTTATGATTATAGAAATTAGTCATTATAAAATTATGTCAATCGTTTATTATATTAAAAGATTGTTATATCAAATAAAATTATATATTCAGTTGTTATCTCTTGTAAATATTAGAGATTTTGTAGTTATATCATATATTACTTACCCTAAAGAAATAATACTTAACCTAGTAATCTACTAACTTATGATTTTGCCATTAACCTATTATTTTTATCGTTGATTTTTCAATGAAATTATCTTATCCTCTTGTTTCAAATTAAACTGCTGGGTCGCGGTAGTTGTCACAAATCGCCACCGCCCATGCCTTAGCCTACTTCGCTAGACGCAAGCGTTCCCTGGCAGTCCCTGCGGACTCCTATCGCTGAGAACCGGGCGAGGCTTAATCTAACGAATGTAACCCTAACACAAGTTACTACAAATGGAATTCGATTCAGGATTTAACTAAGAGCTTCTATGATATTCGCTGTATGTTTGAAAGTAAACACTTTATTTCTTTGTTATTATTATATTGCAATGGGGCATGGACCTATGTAAGAAATACATCAATGAAACAAACATACCTTGCAAAATATTCATTAATAAGAACAGTCCGTTCAAAATTCCGTCTTCCTGTTTGTACAGTGGGTGGTCTTGATAAGTCCGGTAAGTCTGCCAATAATGGATATTCTGGATCAACTGGAGGAACATCTTCTTTTTGCCAAACTGCCATGTTATGCAGGACTGCTGTAGCAACTATTATACCTATAAATTAATTTTAAATTTAAATCTGGCCAAGTGTGAGACGGTTAGGATTATTATGTAAACTAGTATAATACTAGACTAGAAACTAACCAGGTACTCGACGTAGTTTTACACTAATTCCTCGAGACAAAATGGGAAACCGTCTTTTCCATACTCCAAAGGCCCTTTCAACCACATTACGGGTTTTTATTTGTGACTCTTGATACAATGAATCGCCCCTATTGTGAACACTTCCTTCAGGCAAAGGAGTCATCATGAAACTCGTTTGGGCATAGCCACTGTCCCCTAACAAGATTTTGTCTCCATATTTTCCTTGAATAAAGCTCCTTTTCAACGCACAGTTATCCCATATGTTTGAGTCATGTGCAGAGCCATGCCACCGTGCGACCACATCCCTTAGAGAGAGGTCAGGCCCTGACACACATTGAGTGTTGATGGAAAAGTAACCTTTTCTATTTCGGTATAACTCTGCATTGTCCCCACCTGTAAGAAAACAAGAAATAGGATATTCATTGGAAACAAGGTAATTAATTACTCCTTTCTTATGTAACAAATACACAGGTATGTAGTTTACTAACCTGGTGATATTATTCTTATATGAGTACAATCAATGGCACCAATTACTCGTGGGAATTTCGCTATTTTATAAAAACTTGCAGATAAGTGTTGGAGTTCCTCTTCAGTTTCAGGAAGCCATATAAACTTGTCATATAATGTGGCTATAGCATGAGTCACTCTATGAATTATTCGACATGCTGTTGCTTCTTGAATACCGATCATATCCCCACAAGTAATAAGTTGGCTCCCTGTAGCATAATAGCGCAGTGTACACAATAATTGATTCATGGGTGATACAGCAGCATTCCTGTTAAAGAAAAACAGTGTGGTTATGTTAGCCCGTAGCGCGTAGGTACCTACCTGCCAACCTAGGCAAATAAATAAGGTACCTAACCAGTATGATGTAGCTAAATATTGGACTTATATAAAACACAAATTCTATACCTATCTAAGTAATCTTTATAGGTACCTTACTTAGGTACAGACGCTTTATTTGGTATGTAAACAAAGTAGGTAGGTACATACTTACTTTTCCGTTTTAAACAATAATCTAGATTCAATTATTTCTAGCAAAATCATCGTCGTCTTCTTGGATAGGCGAAATCTTCGAAAGAACTTTTTCTCCGTCAGGGTTTCAAACAAATTTGATCTTGCCTCAATAACCCTGACATCTCGAGGCCTGTTTATATAGTTGACAATTTCTTCGTCGTCGTCATCAATCTCATCAAAAAGAAACTCAAACAAACTCATTATTCTTTTCACACTCAAATTCTTCGAAAATTATTCACGACCAAAATCTAACCTCAAATTCAACTGCTAAATACGTTTAGCAGCTTAAACAGCGATTTTTGGCTGTTTAAATTTGACAGATCGATAATCATGTTTAACTTGTGGTGCAAGACAACTTGTGTAGTTAAACAAAATTTTCTGCTTAAATAAAATTTTAAACATGTTTAACCGTTTGGTAAAAGTCGCCCTTAGGGTGCATTGCAATGTATTTTGCTTTAACGATTTGGTTGATTTTAGATTTTATTTCTTTGAGAAAGTAATATTTTCCTTGAATTAAATAAAAGACAACACCATGTAGTGATAATAGTAGGTAGTGTTGGATCAAAACACTATTCATTCCGTTGCCACCACACTTTTCCTTTTACCCTTAGCTCTCCAGGGCCGTGATGCTCTTTTGAGACCGTCCTGTGGCCTTAGCTGCTAGGCTGCTGCAGGCGTTTTCCCCGGCACTTTGTTGTCAGCTCATTCAGTGCATTTGGAACACGACGTGCCGTCGGCTCGGGCCGATTCGGACGGCAAACTATCCATACTCACCGTCCGTATGGCATGGTCGGAAATTTTTACCTATCTCTTCGGGTAACACTAGGTATTTGGGTATTATTAGTTCTGTTTAATTAACTGGATAACATAATTATATTAAACCCACAATATAGTGGGTGAGTGAACGTATAGTCTAAAGCCAATGAACAGGTAGCTAATGAGACTAATTGCTGAGCAAGGATAATGGACTCCAACCTCAGTTTATGATCATTGGGAGGATATATTAGGTACATATAATAATATAGCATAGTACTATTAAGTATTAATTAATAATAGTCTCGTTAGATACAGGTTCATGGCACCAACAGTATGTACCTACATAGTGTTGGATGATATCAAATTATTGATTGAGCCGATCCAAGAAAAAGTTGGTTTTGTGTTGAAGTATTTGATGCAATTATGATTTTTTTTAAACTTTATTTTAGTACAAGCATTATATCTAATTTTAATCTACAAGTAAAATGGCAATAATACCTAACTAAAGAGTAATATGTACAAAAAATAAAAAGAAAAGAAAAACATTCAAAGGGCGTCAAAGAATTCGTCCACATCGCTGTCAACGGGAACAGTGCCCAGAACGCTGGCAGCATTGCCACGTTGTATGGCAATGCTGATTCGTTGGCCTAGAAATAGGCCAGCCCTTTGGTCACCTGAAGAGTCGACTATTCGCCTGGCGATATCATTAAAAACTTTGTGAGCGCTCGGACCCCATGGCCCTAGAGTTTCAACCCCAAACGGCTCAAACACATAGCTACTAACTAAGCCAACTTTTAAAACTTTGTTTTTCTCCTTTTTTTTTAGAATTTTTCTTGTACCAGACTAGAAATTAATCCGTCTGCTGTCCCAAACATGAAGTCAAAATGCTGTAATATCTCAATCGAGATCAGTAACCATGAACCTACGTTCATATAACTTCAGCTATCGCTATCATACAGATATGGAATGACAATTGATTAATCATTTTCACGCTACGCGACGCTAACAATATTCCAAAACGCAAAATAAAAATAAACCTCCATCATACCCATTAATGAGTAATTTGTGACGTCACTGACGTACCCCAGTTACGACGTCAACGTCGACGTCGACGTCAGTGTTTGATTTGACGTTATCTGTGGTGACGAGGGTCGACCGACTACTGTCAATGTATTGTGTGTCCAGTGTTATATAGAGGGTAAGCAGAGCTCTGAGTTATGGTATCGTTTGTGAATATTGATGTTCTGTGGAATGTTTTATAATATTTATAGGCATCGAAGTATCGGACATCACTAAATAAATTAGGTTAAAAACATCATGAGAACCTGGATTTATACCCGTTCTGATTTAAATCACAAATGCAACTGTGTAAGTCATGATAGTGAAACTAACAAAAAAAAAACATGTAACTTTGGCAGTCGGGTAAAAATGAACGATACGTTTGACTTTTAGTTTGTAGTTGAAGCTACTGATCTCATAGTGGGTTTAGTTCTTATAGTGCTTATTTACCTTGAATATACATTGTGATCAATGCTCACGACTTTAGTGGAAAATCATCAAATGTGTCCTGATCTATGAGGAGCACAAGGGCCTCTCAGACTTGACTGAACTAAAAAACCAACCTGTTTCTTCAAAATGCCCTTGGCGTTTCAAAGCCGCGATAACCTTTTTTTTAACATTCGTGAGTAGACGCTTTTTCACTATAGTCGGATAATAGTAAGCTGGGATCAAGAAAATTTACAAATTGAAATCTTCCATTGGCGATCAATGACGATGAATTTACAAGTCCTATTTACTACCTAACTAATCAAATATTTTTAAAAGAAACTGTTTACATTTAAACTGAAATAAACATATTTCCCTTCAGTCTAGCAAGGGGTCGAGTCTCGTAAAATGGCCTTTTGGGATCATTCGCGGGATAAAAGTTAGCGTTCAAAGTTTGATAGAAAGTTAGCTCAGTGCCTCAGTTGGTCGGAATGCCTAGGTCTTTCAGGAATACATTTTTATTTTAGTAGTTGTGTGAATATTTGAGATGGCACTTTGATATTGATTACTTGTACTTTTGTTCATGGAAGATTGGATGGAATTTTTAAAATGTAGAGTGAGATAATTTCGTTGTTTGTGAGTGTAAATTGAAGTACTATAAAAAAACCTTTTCAACTGTAAAGTCATTACTTTTGCCGATAAAAAATCCCATGAGCAGAGACGACGAAACGATCTAATTTAGCCGTAGACAAAAAAACTAGAAACTTTCAATTCCATATTTTAAACATCGCTACGCATAAAACGATAGAATCAATCTTTCTATTTTACATTATGTCGATTTGTCTATTCTTTCGTCGACAGAGCCCGTTGACGTATAATACGATATCTCTCATACATTAAACATAAGACGATCACTAACGCGTAACAAACAACAGAGTCTAATACAGTTTAAGTTGTATCCGCAAGCCAGCATAACTTGGCTGTTGTATGCTATCGAAAATAATTTAATACTGTTAAATTCGGAGCGTGCTGCCTTCCAAAAACCACAGGCCTTACCATTTGCTTGTGATATTGGTAGTTTGTGTTTACGCGTCTTGTCTCTGCTATGTGGTGTGGAATTCTTGGTTTCAGAGCATGTGTTTTTGGCATGTATGCGTTGAAATATTAATCAAGAGATTATTAACAGTTACCGTCATAAAATAGGGTTTGAGAAGTTTTACCAACGTGAAATCAAAACGAATCATGAAATACAAGCGCACTGTTTGATTTTATTTTATATTTTCCGTTATATAGTAAAACTGTTAAATTTAAACACAGTAAGTTAAATAAAGTATAATGTGTTTATGGAATTTACTAAGGTGTTTCTTCGTGTAGACTTTTTTACTTTTAGAACTAGTCGTACTCGGAAGAATTCTCATAGAAAACCATATACCAACGGAGTAACTGGTGCTTTTCTGTTATCCTACCGGGTTTCTTATTAAAATGTTTATTGCAAAATACCATGTTACAAGAAATCTCTAAATTAAAATAACATTTACTATTGAAATTTCAACATAAATGCGTCGAATGATAATTATGAAAACATTATAAGTTATCAAGCTGATTAACAGCGTTTTATAAAACGGTAAAGTCTTTTCTACAACTAAAACTCACTAATTTCTCGCTTCAATTAACATCTGCACTCCTAGTACCTAGTCGGAACATCGTCAGGCGCAAGTTAGCCAAACAACTTAGCACGAACTTAGGTAGCATTTGTAAGACGGACCCAGCAGAGTAGCCAGTCATCGCCAACTGGGCGTGTGATGCTAATTGTAGCATTGTTTTTGTTTTAAACATGTCTGGTATAAGGAGGATCTAAAGTTTAGCTCCTTCAAGGTTTGTTGTAGGAAATGATGAAACTCATCAACTCGAGAAATGAAAATTCATTCAAGTTACCAGGATAATGTAGGCTTTAAAAGTTTTAGACAACATTTTCGAGGTCTGTATTAAATCATTTTAAAATCGAATTTGGCTGTAAAGCTGTAACAATATTTTTCAAAAAATTTCTGTGATATGTTTTAAGACCTATGCATTCTGCTTATGTGTGTAAAGTTTCATTAAAATCGGTTATTTCGAAAAATAAGAATTTGAAAAGTATGAAAAGCTCCGTACAGAGTATACGCTCTAAATATTCCACCCTAAATTTCATCCAATATCTTTTGTTTTTAAGATAACAAACCATCGCTTTTCTCAATAGAAGAATAAATAATATTCATAATTATTGTTATAATAATTGAAATGCCTCACTATAGAGATCAAAGAAACTCGTTAAAAAGAAAAATAATGTTATCAGAATCATAGAAGACAGAAAAACTTGCGAAAATAATTAAGATCATTGTCAATATCCATAGTGAAGGAAAACCAAAAGAAAAACAAAGAAGTCCTATCACTAATACGAACCGTAGGTGCCCTAAGCGGAATAAAATGCCACTTATGCCACCTGGAAAATTTTGGATAGGTGCCGTATGTGGAATACCTCAGATGCAATTCGCTCAGGTGCCATTTCACAGGGTGCCCAATTTGGAATACCTCTAGCGTGTACAATTGTACATATTTTATGATGTGTATAATTCATTATCATAATCATTTTCCTGCCATATCGCAATTCATTTGTGGTCGACTCAGTATGTCTTCTTGACGCTTCACAAACTCAATGGACTTACAATTATGGTGTTTATTAAAACCATTGTGTAGTAGAAGATAGTAGCTAATATTTTAAACTCAAAATTAATGATTTACATAAAGTTTTATCCACAGAAGAATACTTCAATCTTCTCCTCTACAAAGATTACGAAATTGAAAATAGTATTGTTCGAAACGTAATGGTGAAACAATACTAATATCTAAAACTTCCCAAACAATAAATAATTCCCATTCAAATTAAACTCCAAAGTCGTTTATCCATAGAGCTAATTTATCATAATGTGAAACTTATACAATTCTATTGTGCCCTGACTTAGTGCTTAAGCTTTGACGTCGGCAATTCATTGTCATAAAGCAGAGGCGTTTCGTCTTTCTGCCAGCGTAATCCCTACTTACCCACATTATATCTAGAGTGAGACTCGTTTGCTTTAGTTAAACATTAATAATTCAGCTGTGGTCGGTTCGCGACAAACACCAACCTTGCATATTCATAGGAGAGACGAAATATATTTTTTGTCGCTCCCACAGTCGGCTAATTACAAAAGTCTTCACCGTTTTCGACTTTTTTCCGATTCCCATCTGCCTTTGATTGGGTATCGGGACAGGGGAATATGAATCGACGATTTAATTAAGGCGCCTTCTATTCGAAGTTTGTTATGAATGAGATCGTTAGCGACTAGCTTCAGATTGATTACAAAAGTTGACAAAGATTTTATTCATATATTCATTCGTTGGACGCTACTTATTGTTTCTATTCCTTCTTTTATATTCTCTCTTTAATAAGTTTGGAAGTGGCGGACGTTGTGGAATGCTCCCGAGGGGACGAATGATTAATTGAAATGAAACCAACGTTTTTACTTCTACCAAAGATGAATTAGAGAAATAAGGCAAAAGTAACAGATTACTTCACTGATTGTGCTTGATGGCCATCCTATGGATTCTTTTTGCTTTTAGTATTTTCTCGCTTGTTTCCGGATTCCATTTCCCATTAACATTATTACGGTTTTCTTCACCCTAACCACATAAATATGAGATAAGGATTTCAATCATATTTTCACAATCATAACCATATCCAAAACCGTTTAAAATTTTTGGTTGAAAACACCAAAACAAAAGAAAAGAAACCCGCATACCGACCCGCACTGGACCGTGTGGTCTATTACAGCACACTCCCTCTTTCTCGCAGATACCTATGAGGCTATGTCCCAGTAGTTGGCACATAGGGTGATTATGCTATGCCATACTTTTACTTATGCTAAATTCCTTTAATTCTCACACGTATATCTATAAAGCCTGTATCTAAAAGGCATGGTCAAGACTTGCATCATGTACGCGAAAAATAATCATACTGTTCCATACAAATCTTCGACGCTTACTCGACCCAAATGTTAGGTACAGCTGATTATTTTTACCACAATTACGATTTTAGTCCTTGTGAAGAAGTCGTTCAATTTAATTTTCTATAGCTTTCTAAAATAAGTAGTACAAACAATGACAAAGCATTTCTTTAGTGAACTAATACAATTAGTTGTTCAACAACACTTTCATACATAATTGGTCGGAAGCACTCGTTCGGCGAATGGATGGAAACTTTCTTTTGTTTGAACTTGTGTTGTGCTTCAACGTTCTGGCTGTACGTTTTAACTTTGTGAGAGTATTGAGTAGTTTGTTTTGGTGGATAGTTAGTTAATTATGTTCTAAACTGGTGGTTTATTACAAAGCACGAACATGAACCTAATTTGACTTATTTGCTGTAAGGCTAAAATATTTTACATATTGACAGATAAAAAGTTTAAACCGTCGATAAGTAATTTAAAATGTTCACCGCCTCGAATATCTGTCCTTTCCTTAATATTACTCCTATACAGTTATGGTTGAGATGGAGACACCCAAAGATAGTTTTTTTTTAAACTTTACGTGTGGTGAAATGTGGTACGTAATGACAAATAAATGATAATAAAGCAGTTCCCAGAGTAGTGGGACGTTTATTTGATTTTGACATAAAACATTATTTTATGTGATTGTACTTGGACATGAATTAGGGTAAAATGCGAATGTCCAGTTGACTAAAACATAAAAGCGATTTAACTTATGTTTTATTATGTGGACATGAGTAATAATTTTGGCATGTTCAGATGAGGATATAATAAGTGATAAATAATTATTTCGAGTTTCACCAACTCGACACATAATTATATTGTATCCGGTATCTTGTGTCGAGTTGGTGAACAGCCCGTTTCACAAATATTTTAAGTTGAGAAAAGGTCAGGCGGATAATGAAGCAAATATACATAATGTTTGTTTGCTTATGAGACTTAATATTGTTAGAAGACAACATTAAATATATCCAAATTTTAAAGTAAAATGATACTCGTACTATGAATGAATACTAAACGTGAAATAATCATTTCACAAAATACCTAAACTCCTCTAAAATTTTCAAAAACAACATATTCACCATAATATTTCCCAAAATGTCATCCTCAACAATTCATAGCATTCATTCTGTGGAAAATACAATGATTTCAGCTGAAATCCACACTACGCGGGTTGTGTTAAATTCCATAATAGAATTCCCAGGCGTGGAAATTTTAATTATGTCCGAAAATGCAAGTTACGTAAACGCCTAGTCAGCCGCTGCGAGTTGGTGAGCAGACGAGTGGCGACGGGAAATGAGCTTGTATGTATACCTATATGTGTGGACATTGGGTTGATAGTGGTGGTAGTGTGGGATGAGTTAATTTCTGTTACTGGAAGCTTCATACCTGACTACTCTGAGAAGAAACAGTCGAAACAAACTCAGAGGTCAGAGTCTCTTTTAAGGTGGAGACATTTTTGTATTGGTAAAGTCATACGACAATCATGCAGGTGTCAGAGATGGTCTTTTGAAGAAAGAACCACTCAGTTTGAGTAGACCTGTCCAGCATAATTATTATGTCGGTTATCATGTAGCTCGACTCATAACTTAAGGAGCTGACCGATACGTCGAACAATACCAAAGAAAAGACATTTGAATTTTATCTCGTTGGTCTTAAGTAGTCGCAACCCTGACTGTTGACCATGAGGGTCGATAAAATTGCTGTAGGTTTTCCATCACGCGGGTGATCACGACCCATGCGGCTCTGGTGATGCCTTTTTCATGCAGTAACATCATCGAATGAAGCCTGCCAGGGCGGGACAGGTAGGACTGTCAGACTTGTACTGACTAAAATCCACGGTGTCCTTCAATAGCCTTTTACGTTCCGGGGTCACGGTTACCTTATAAGACAGTCCCGAGACCAACTCAGGTGATTGATGCCTTCCACTGCTATCGCCAGTGAGATTGATTGCTCAGTCGTGTCACCGCAAAATATATGTAGCCGTAGAGTAATGTCGTTGCCCGTTGTTGTCATTGTTGTAGTTGGATCCCATTCACCCCAATATATTACTGGATATTAATGCTCTATTCTTGACTGGAAGAGTAACCAAGAGGAGATAAGTTTTAACTTTAATTATAGAACTTCATGTTATTTATTTTGGCAGAAGCAGCAAAAGCAGCATCATACTCTCTCTCCATTTCCACAGTATCCGAATTAAAACAAAGTTAAAACATATATTATGGGAATTATCTACAAAACTCGACGGTGTTATGCCGCGTTGGCATGCCAGTAATTGAATGAAATGGCACTAGCCACGCTGTTTGGCAATTAAAAACTGGCATTCTGCCGCTGACGTGCAACGTGCATTTGAAAGGGTGACAAATTATGTTTTTTAGATTATTTTGGCTAACTGGGGAGTTGCGAGGTTGTCAATTGCTTTGTTGGAAGTTTTGAAATTTTATGTTTTGTGAATTTGGGGAGTCTATTCAATTCAAGTTGGAAAATTGTGAATTTATATTTCAAAATAGAAAATGGAACATTTAGGTACTGTAATAATTGTAATTACTAGAGTAGGAGTTTTGCATTTGAATATAGTAGTGGAGGTCCCGTAATAACTGTCAGGATTAACCAGTTGTAGGTCATGGATTTCAGCCAAGGCAGGCACTTCCATTTGTGCTAAATTATTTCATCTCTACTACACGTGTAGCATGACCATTTCTATCTCTATTTAACTAAGAACAGACAATGTTATTTCTATTAAAAAAATAGATAGAAATCTTTCGATATTTTATCATGTTATCTATAAAACTATTGTCAAACAGACAGGCGAAGCGAATGTGATCCGAATCCTGTCATATAGAAAAGCGAAAGCGGTTCGATAGTCTGTGTGACAAGCTTCAAACAATTCCATACATTACAAACAAAAACGCTTCGCGTTCGCTTCGCGTTCGCTTCGTGTTCGCTTCGCCTCTCTGTTTGACAATAGCATTAGGGTGGGTTCATATCTGACGGAACATCCATCGCGTATTGTCGGTGTCGGAACGTCAGAGCAGATAAATGTATAGAAAAAGAATTGAACGTTCACACTCAACGGATGATCCGTTTGTGCGTCAAGTGTGAACGGTCAAGTGTTTTTCAATACATTTGTCTGTTCTGGCGTTCCGCGACCGATGATCCGCGACGGATGTTCCGTCAGATATGAACCCACCCAAAGTCGGTTATACAGTGTCATGCCACGCATACTGCTCTCAGCAACGTTAAAGAAGATAATATTATGAGGAAATCGATTTGAGGCAACAGACATTTCTTTTTTTTATCGTGGTAAAATCATCATATGAATCCTTCCACACAGGGCAGAGGGGGAGGGACTGACAGTCTTGTACGTATACTGACTAAAATCCACGGTGTCCACAATACCCCTTTACGTTCCGGGGTCACGGTAATTCGGTAGTCCCGTGACCACCGACACTCATCAAATATTAGATACTGGAGAGGATCAGAGCCGTGTCCCAACGGTTGGAAAATGAAAATATGGATATGCTATCTGAAAATACACACATCAAAAGTGTCTAGGGATCAAGCATTTTTATGCGGATTTCTTGAGATTGAGATGTGGCTTTGTAATAAATTTATGATTTTATAAATTTATATGGATCCTTTTTGGTGCATTTCATAATTTGAATCAGGAACTGTGAATCAAATTCGAGTAAAAGATGAAAATCAGCTGTCAATATTTTCCCTATAAAAACATACAACGCATTGAAGACATTATTAGTGCTACTGTTTCCCTACTACTGATTAAAACCAACGTTATTATGGAGCGGCGACGTCATTTAAGCAGGGAAGAAATGCTCAGAGCCGTGGGAATGATAGAAGCTGGTTCCCGGCAACGTACTGTGGCTTTAGCTCTGAATACAAGTCAGAGTGTTATCAGTCGACTTTGGACACGTTACCGAAGCACTGGTACCGTGGCTGAGCGCCATGGAGGACGGTATCGCTGCACCACACGGAGACAAGACCGATACATTCAAATCTTAACTCGAAGAGCTCCAACAATAACCGCCATGATGTTAGCCGTGAGGCTTCATCACTCTTCAGGGAACTTAATTAGCGACCAAACAGTCAGAAACCGCTTGCATGAAGTGAACCTTCATTCCCGAAGACCGCTACGGGTACCACCTATAGCAATGCACAATCGTAGGATTCGATATCAATGGGAACACAGAAATTGGGCAGAAGAACAATGGCGTTTCGTGTGCTTTTCTGATGAGTCTCGTTTCGGTATGAGACCGGATACAAGACGTATACGACACTGGAGAACCCCTGGACGCCAACAGCGATTAAAATCCTGCCAGGAAGTCCATCCTTATAGTGGTGGAACCATCATGGTATGGGCGGGTATTTGGATCGGCGGAAGAACTGAGTTAATTTGGATCAGAGGCAACCTCAACGCTCAAATTTATGCTGAGACGATTGTATCAGACGTCATCGTTCCTCTACAAGTGCAAATCGGTCCCTTATTTCAGTTAATGCATGATAATGCACGACCGCACACCGCAAGAGTTGTAAGACAGACTCTCGCCGCAGCTAACATCAATGTCCTGCCCTGGCCTGCTCAGTCGCCAGACTTGAATCCGATTGAGCACGCATGGGATATGCTACAGAGAAGAGCTCTGCCGAATATGGAGGGTATCCAGTCGCAAGAAGACCTTTTTTTGTTGTTGCAACGAACATGGGCGGCCATTCCACAGCGTGATTTGGATGAACTCATTTTGAGTATGCCAAACCGATGTTCTTGTGTTGTTAGTGTTCGCGGTAGAAACACGGATTATTAATTGTTTAAGTTACCCAATAAAATTTTAAAGAAAACTGTTATTTCAGTCTTTTTTCGAACTTTTGTGTTAGTGGTTCAAATGTCAAAAATCCCTTTATTAGGAAAATGGCAAATTTCTTTATTAATGCAAAAGTGACTTGGTTTATCGTTACTGTGACAAACGAAAACACTTTATTTGATGAATTTTTAAAGAAAATTTTAATTAATATCAATCAGGAGAAAAGTTATTGCAAAAATATATGTTGATCCCTAGACACTTTTGATGTGTGTATTATAAAGAATAAGAGAAGTAATCAAAGTTGTTTTAATGAAAAAGATACTGCTATTCCATTTTAATTTTAATAACATATCAAAGAAGCCAGTCTTTCAATTTCGCGAGTTAATTTTCGCCACCGTGAGCTTACACGGGACAAGGGAATCAGTGTCACCTGTCGCCTTTATTACAACATTACTGCATTAAGAATGAAAAATGAATGCCTTCATCATATCCCACAGCTGTTACCTTGATACGGACTGAATTGGATTAGAATTTAATTGTCTTTGTAGGCTTTATTTTAAAGGGGATTTGATACTGAGCTTAAATGATTTTGGTTGATTTTAAAGAGTGGTTCAAAGCTTAAATTCTGAAAAAGAAAAGTCATTATTTTTGGATATTTGCATAAATGATATTAAGCAATATCATCATATGCCTAGCCCTTTCCTAACTATGTTAGGGTCGGCTTCCAGTCAAACCGGATGCAGCTGAATATCAGTATTTTACATAGAGCGACTGCCTGTCGGACTTCCACAACCCAGTAACTGGGTAATACGGTACCCATGGTAAGATTGGTTGTCAGACTTTAGAGCTTCTGACTAACAGTAACGACTGTCAAAGATCTACAAATGACTGCCTGGCCAACGGCTTTACGTGCTTTCTGAGACACAGAGGAAACTCTCGCTATGACAGATGGGCACCCATCCACACACCAACCTTGGCAAGCGTTTAGGTTTGGTTGATTTGCTATAGAAAAGTTCAATAACAGTATATCTACTCGGGGAATTAGGTATCGATCTCAAAGCAACAGTATCTTCACCCAAAAAGGCAGAGGATTTTATAATACATACTGTTTTAACACAATCCAATCTACAATGGAACAATTAGTATGGAAATAACAAGATTAGGTGAACTCATTTACACTTTTATCCAAAATGTATTCACTACTTCACTATGTACATTTGCCAACTGAATAATTTTCCAGAAAAATCATGTTCCTTAATCCCAATATCAAAACCACCTACAAAATATCATCCCCAACACGATACACTAAACTCTTACACGTATTATGTCACCTGCTAAACCTATTAGTTCACCCGTTTAAGATTTATTACAGCTAAGCTCTCAGTGCGTCGCTTTAAACCTCAAGTTGGTGGCTGAAATCGCTTCGATCAATCAAAATTATATTACCAATAAATCTACGGCGGCTCATGGTTCGTGAGCAAGAGCCTTTATGTATGGCGATGTTTTGATGTCGTATCGTGTTAGATGTGAAAGACGTAGATGTTTTTTTTTTTCAACGAACACAAACAAATAGTATACCGTAATTACTTATTAATGTTTAAAGAGTGTTTATATTAATGAACGCAAGTTCTTCTATTGGTTTAATACGACATCTAAAATGTATGGCGATCTGCCATTCTTCTTTATTTAAAATGGGAAAAGTTTCTTGGAATATTTTGTACTGTGATAGAGATGATTTTGGTAATAATGAATAGCTAAATATTTTGTGAGTACTAATCCTTTTGAAATATTCCTTTTGAGTTCTTCGCATATGTCGTGTCGTCCCCATGTCGTCTATTCAAAACGGGCTCCAAACTTTTGCCATACACTGATTGCTTCATAATAATTTATAGTCCGTAATCTGCAAGCCATCGAGCGTGGTATATTACTCATCGGAAGCCGGTAAACTCGGTTACGGCTGATGTGTTCCGATTCCGCGTTTTAATTTGGATTAATATTTTTCATTTAAAACGAATTTTGGGACTTTAAAATTAAATGCGATGGTTTGTTTCGAGATTTTCCTTTTAAGTTTTATTTTGGGGCGGGTGAAATTCAACGCTTCATTAAACGTTTGCTTCGTTAATAATTTAATGTATTTTGATAATAAAACCATGCATGAAGCTACAAGGTTTTATAATATTTGTTTGAAAAGTCCTCAGTGAACCAAAGAATTTGATCTTGTCCAACCCCCATACTTTAGTAACCTTAAGAACGAACGATCTTATTCCCAATGCACATCGGGCAAAAAAACAAAAAAAATATAATAATGCAAAGAATTTAAACGTATTAAGTTTCTTGGCTGCTTTTCAACCGTCACTCCAGTCCCCTGGCAGCTTCAGATCCACGCATTTATCCCAGTCTGACGACTCCGAACTATTTAAATTCAAATAAAGTTTCATTGTGAATTGTCACGGCTCACAATTGTGTTCAAGTTTGCCGTCATTCTTTTAATATGTATAAGTTGGAAAAGTTAAAACGATCTAGCTCTTGGATATTGTCAGGTCATCGTTTATGTGGAAATGAATTTTGACACGGTCAACATACTTCGTTAATGTAATCATTTTAATGTTTATCTGTTTTTAAAATTAAGACATTTTTGAACGATTTTCCTTATAGATACGGACTTTCTGTCTACTTTATTTAATAATGACGTAAATTCAATGTGATGGTAACACTTAGTGTCAATTAATTTTTTAATTCATGTAAAATATCTGAGTTAGAGGAATTAACTTAGGTCTGAAACTTCATTGAACCACTTAACGCCATGAGTACAGTTGCAGTAAGCGAAAAGCATTTAGTTCCAAGTGAAAATACAGAGTCAATTTGCATGGCTGTCGGTACAACTGCGCAGGTACACATCATCATCATCAGCCTATAATGTTCCCACTGCTGGGACACAGGCCTCCTCTCTGTGAGAGGGAGCAGAGCAGTGGTGGCCCAGTGGTATCGGTCCCGACTTACCAGTTGTAGGTCGTGGGTTCGAACCCCGCTAGGCGCATTACTTTCAGGTACACAAGTCAACGAGTAAAACGCATACAAAAGCGCACTTGTAATAAAGAAGTATAAAACCAATTTACTCCTGTTTCACGTTCGTGACAAAACATTTAAATCACTACCGCTACCAAAAAATACGGTTTAATTTTCCAGTTTCTCAATGAATGTAATAATTAGTGAAATTGCCGCTTGCGAGGTACACAGCACCGGATAATTAGTTGAAAGTACTGAAGTGTGCGCCGCGCCTAGGTGAGATGCCACTCGACTTTCAGGTTTTTCATCCCCCCACTTTTTACCCCTATTTCACCCTTCTCTGCGGCAACAACCATTACAATGTAAAATTCTAATTCACTCGTTAAGTCCTCTGGCCTTTTCTGGGCACTTTTGCAGAATATAAAGCAGGTTAAATGGATTTGTATCTGTATAGGTAGGTCGGAAATTATGGTAATGTGCGCCCCCTTGTTAGTGAATATGGATGGCCGCCTGTATTTTATATTATTCTATATTTTATGTATTTTTCCTTTCTTGTTATTTTATGTTAATTTGTTTCGTAATGAATTAATGCTGTTCTTTGCTTGTAAATCATTATGTGGGGCACTACATCTGCATATAAATAAGAAAGTTTTTTTAATATAAAAATGTAGTGGCGTGTTCGCAGGGTAATTATGAATAATATTTAAACAATTTAACCACAAGGATGTAATTAACTTTTAATATTGAACATGTACTTTACGGTTAATTAGATGTTATCAATAAATCAACTGAGCTTGTTAAAATTCGCTGTGGTAGGACATAGGCTTCTTCCAAGCTGCCCCATAACACCTTGGTCTGATCCAGTTCCTAGCTGGATTGCATCTCACAATTATTAGCACGTGATCACTTCATAATTACTTAGCTACATCCTTTTTCACAACGATTAGGCCAAGTTCAACACCAAGATACGCAAGCACACTTGTTTGCATTCTTGAAACGACAAGCTTTAGTAACTCCGTGTAAGTAAAGTAGCAAGCTATAACAGGACGTTGGAATTTTGGGTGAGAGTTATGGAAACCTCCATAATAATTATAACGTCCTCAACCTACAAAATCATCAGCTCAAACAACCAAAGATTCTCTCTTCATTTCAAATCAACGGTGTTTAAATCAAACTCATTTATAATCCAAATCTAGCGGAGCGGCGGTTCTACACATGGGTGTTATCTGTGACATGGGGTAGTATACCTACTTGGCAGTGTTTTAGATTACCATTAGTAACAATTTCTGCAGCCTATAAGTACACTGTTGGATACAAGATCTTGTACAATAGTTACACATAGCCTGATACTCCTTAAGTTGACGAATTCTACTTGTTCTCTTTCACACATTTACTAAATCACAGTTTGGTACATACTTAGTAATTTTTTTTGCAAAGAAATACATCTTTTTAGAGCAGTGGTGGCCCAATGGTATCGGTCTCGACTTACGAGTTGTAGGTTGTGGGTTCGAACCCCGTCAGGGGCATTACTTTTTGTAATTTATTTCAACACCACTGCTCTCAAAACGGTGAAGGAAAACATCGTGAGGAAACCGGCATGTCCTAGAACCAAAAATTCGAAGACGTGACATCTACCAATCCGCACTGGGCCCGCGTGGTAGATTACGGCCCGCTCCCTCTCATAGAGAGGAGGCCCGTGTCCCAGCAGTGGGAACATTTATAGGCTGATAATGATGACATCTTTTTGACAAAAGTACGAGTACTTCACGACGTTCTTTTCAATTTTAAGTACGTGTGTCAACTGACACCATACTTAACGATTATTCTCATGGAACTCCAAAATTCCATCTTTATCAGCATAATCAACCGAAGATTCCCTCTTCATTTCAAACCAACGGTGTTTAAATCAAACTCATTTATAATCCGCACTACACAGCGTATTGTTATTTCGCTATATGTGCCCGTCGGTGCGTCGGCTCACGTCGCCCTGTCACTTGTGTTAATTAAACGTGCTATCTGCTGGTATAGGGTTCTATGGATGGGGTACTGGACTTGGGTAGCTTTTGAACTGGCATTAGGCATAGTTCTTTAGTCATTTGCTTTCATCAATAACAGTGCATAGTTGTATACCTTCTGTTAATGCTTCTCCAATCGCTGGTCATCAATATTAAACATTACCTCTTGGTTGTTAAAAAGTTCCTGGGCTAAGCATGTTTGCTTCATCTTTTCTTCTTAGATTAATTATTCTCCTATTCTGGTTCCAAAACCTTGTAGCAAACACGCTTTTCATTATCCGCCGTTAATTAATTTTCTCTTATTTTTTTTAAATCTGCAAGTATCCGAGATATAATTTGATCGCAATATACTTTATATCAAAATTAGTTCTAATGATTAGAAATTCCGACTTTTTTCCTAATATTTCTCGTACTGCATACCTCATCCAGTCGCTCAAGTTCTTCGTTGTCGCATTTACCGTTCCCATATGCGTATACATACACACGTCCGGACAATGCTCGGCTGTATTTATGTACAGTTTTTCCGTAATTGGTTTTCGATTTAAAGGCAGAGGGTGGCTATATAAGGCTTTACACAGAATTATGTTTTTACAGGTGTCCGGGAGTGTATCCAGGGTTTAAATTGGGGATTTTGTAATGGGAGTGTGTTTGCTGGGATGTTTGTTTGTATGTCTGTTTGCATGTTTGAGATAGTGTCATGTTTTTGTGGTTGTGTATTTGGGTGGTATTAAAGTTGTTTTTGTTGTATTTAGATTTTTTATTTCCGTTTGAAATCTGATGGACATTAATAATATTTTAAAGAGTTAAAGTCTTTCAAGTTTGGACGCAGGAAGTAATCGCTGGAGCTACAAGTTTTATTGTTTTACCGTCTGTTAGAAGTTACATTATTAGTAAAATTGAAAGAATGGGAAAAAATAATTGTACGAGTGAAAAAGTAGTATGTACCAAAGTTTGCTCTTTAACTATTATTTCACTTTTATTTTCTTAGTAATAAGTAAGCAGATGGACACCTGATTGCCATTATTCTCCCCTTCGAATCATTCAGGATTTTATTTCTTAATAGTTATAGTAAATAATACAATCCATTTAAATATAAAACTCTTGAGGAAAGGCCGCAACAAAACATTTTAGTAAACATTCAATTGCAAGAGCATAATAAAACTTTTGGTCCTCACAAAAGCAACTCAAACCCCAACCCATTCGTAAGGTATAACTCAAACACACAATCACCATATTTCCCGAACTTCTAACTCCAACCCTTTCTCACTAACATTACACTTTTCCATTCCAAAAAACTCAGTGGCGCGCAAACTATTTCTTACACTTTCAAAAACCAAAAAAGTTTTCGACTAAAATTTGTTACCATCCTTGCAATTCCAAGTCAAACGCTATTAAAACTTTTAATGACTTGAAGCATTCTTTCGGTTCTCTGTTCGAAGTGGTATTAATTAAAAAAGAGAGGCTGGATCAAGCACCCGTTGGTTTGAAGTTCGGCCAGCTGTGATCCACGATCCAAATGGACGTACAACTTTAGAGGCAAGATGGTTGCCAAAAAGTAAGTTTCTCGTATAAAGTTTGGGTAAAAATGTTGTGTTTTAAATCGAGTGTTTTATTGACTGGCTCGTTTTGGCTCTGGTTTGGTTATACCTGTCTGGTAGGGCAATATAACATGGATTCGTGAAAATGTTTCTTCAGTTATTATTGAAATAATTATATCCAAGTTATATAACCCCGGTAGTCAATTAGTTTTTGAAAATTGATTAATCTTAATGTTATAATATCATCAAGGTTCTTCAACCATAGAATAAATCAAATGTTTTATCTCAAAAGTACTTAATTTCTGTAAGATAATAAGTAGCAATATTGTTATCTCTAAACTTTGCATTGAAATAAAATCAATCGTTACAAAACATCTTCGCAAATAATAAATAAAATCTAGCATTGCAGATATCTTTAGGAATCTTTCATGAACAGCATTAAAAATGTGAGTAAAAAATCTTGATCTAAGCGCACAAAACTGCAAGGAAGACGAAAAATCGTAATCACAATTTGATTCTACCATTATGGCGGTTGCTTGCCATTCTCCAATTTCTACAGATTCACTGAACAAGAAAATTCCTAAGTCACGACAAAACGTTCACAGATAATTTAAAAACGAATCATATTCGAAAATGGAACGCTGCCAGCTATCTGTATGATCTGTAACGCACGGACGCTTTTACAAGCTCATCGCTGCTAGACACGCTACGTGACCGTGTGTAGTCACTCGATCTTACTTCACTCGCGAACGAATGAATCGGGTCTCGTTCAGTCATATTCAATGCATTGAATCTAGGCACTTTAGCTATGCTGCTATTAAGTAGTGGAAAGATAAAAATTGTAAGGTTCAAGATCTTTATTTTTAACCGACTTCAAAAAGGAGGAGGTTATCAATTCGACGGTATGTTTTTTTTTTTTTTTTTTTTTTTTTTTTTTTGTATATTTGTTACGCGATTACTCCGCTAATTGTGGACCGAATTTTAAAATTCTTTTTTTGTTCGAAAGGAGGTACTCCGGAGGTGGTCCCATAGTCACCAAGTTGGGATCTGATGATTGGATCCTGGAGAAATCGAGGGCAACCCTCGAATTTTATAGGCCAACACACCGTTTTTCGCAAATTTTATGAAATAATTTAAGGACTTGCGTATGGTAATCGTCATCTCATGTAGCTGAGCTGATGATGGAAGGTACAACTCCTTAACAGTAAAGAGTAGGCATCAACTGATTTAGTATTTTTTTTTTCATTAAGTATTTCAAAGCACTACAATTTAATAAAGGTCTGGAGTATATCTGATGATGGAGCCGAGAGACAGTCGAGGGAACTCCTCAACGATTCACAGCAGCTATCTTGTGTTTGAGCTTGATTAATTTGTATTGATAAGAACGTTACACCTAGATGAGTTGTAACTGTTATTAGGAGTCTGATGACGAAGACGAAGGACAGTTCAGGGAATTCCTTAATGGTTAACAGTAGCTACCTTGTGTTTGGACTTAATTCATTTATATTGATGAGAACTTTACACCTAGATGGGTTGTAACTGTCATTAGGGTTCTGATGATGAAGACGAAGAACAGTTCAGGGAACTCCTCAACGGTTTATAGCAGCTATCTTGTATTTGGACTTAATTCATTTATGCTGATGAGAACTTTGCACCCATATGGGTTATTGTTAAATGCAGTATACCTGCCATTTGGTCCCATAAAAAATCATTTATTTTGGTGTTCTTGCTTATTGGGTACATGGGCGATGTTATAACCGGTGCTACGGATAGTAAAATTCTAGTGCATATGTAAGAAAATAATGTATTTGACAAGAATTTGGGTTGAATATTTAAACTAAAAAGGGTAAAATAAAAAAGTTTTTTAAAAAAAATATAACCGACTTCTAAAAAAAAACAAGCACGAAAAAGGGTTAAATAACCTACCAAGAAACTTTTCTTTCGGAAGTCGGTGGCAAAAAAAGTCAATGAAATATAAAAGCAAAGCCAACGACTTCCGAAAGAAAAGTTTCTTGGTAGGTTATTTAACCCTTTTTCGTGCTTGTTTTTTTTTAGAAGTCGGTTATATTTTTTTTAAAAAACTTTTTTGTATTGAGTTGTTCGTTTTCTTTCATGAGCCAGCGAGTTGTATTTGAATGAATCTCGCATCATTATTGAGTCTCATCGTTAGTTGGAAGAGATCAATTGAAATTGGTGCTCTTCAATTCCACATTCGTGGATGGAATTGAGACTTCCAATACGTGATTACTGTTCACTGTGGTTATCAACAACAATTATGATGAATCTCAGTCAGAATTAATGTCAAATCCAGTATTGATTTTTCGGTCATCAGTGTCGTGGATAAAAAGTGACTTTTTCTATGCTCTTTATCGGTATCAATGCCAACAAGAAAGTAACTACCCTGTTTTTTTTTAATATGGCTTCTTTTTTCGAACGTTCCCAGTACGAACTTGAAATCCTATGCATCGATGGGTTACAGGAAGAACTGTTTGGCACCAAGTATGGTGGTTTCGGGCCAGGTGGCTCTGTTGAGGCCTATCACCGCCATGCCAGTGCAATCGCTCAGCCGTCAGTACTCAGTTGTTTCGTTGCCCGGGCTGGACCTCACCCACCCATTAAGCTACAGATGTGTGGCTTGGCCCTTATAAACCGGACATTATATTTTTAAGTATGGACAGTCCATCTTCCGATTGCCCTTACAGATTGGTCTGTAATTAAAGCCTCTTTGATTACTGTTTCGACGTATATTAAGAAACTCACATTGATTGGTTCTATTGGGTTCATTTGATAACTAATACAGTAAGAAGGATTACAAAGTATAATTTGTTTCTGAGTCCCAAACAAGATAAATTCTTTATTTTTGGTCTCGGAGTACGATTTTGAGAATGGAGTTAGAGAGGTTGTTTCAGATGTAGCATGGACGTGTTTGTTTCCATCGTGCTACTTTTGATTCAGTGTAATAAATGTTCTTTCTTTGGTGCTCTAATAGTGCTTCGAAAGGACATTCATAGTTAAGTCTCACGTTACTAGATGGTGAGTCCATGCCATCAACCGGGCTACTAATCTAGACTATAGAGTCAGACTCTTTCCATCATTAATTTCTGATGAAAAAAACCTATAGCCCATTGCCCGACCTGAGAATCAAACCATCATTCTCAACAGTCGCTTACAATGACCAACAAGACACCGTAACTCCTTTCCTGATCTATAAAATCACCAGTCTCCTTCCTACAAGAAAATACGTACAAACTAGAAGCTATTGTATTAGCAAGAGGCACGTTTTTCAAAGGACCAGCGCATAAATAAAAACTCGAGTCAGTGGACGTTCCACGGTAATTGGGTTTGGCTGTCCAATCCCGCGCTTCAGCCGACGACGTTGAATAGCCTCCGTACAAAAGCGGAGATAGTGACTGGCATCTGAGAAAAGATCGCTTTAAACTCAGCCTGGGAGAGCAGCGTTTAGCTTTTGTTGGGTTAAGGAGATGATTTTTTCTTAAGAAGCAGTTGAACTGGTAACTTGGTTAGCTGGCATGGTCGAACTTATTACATAAGATGTGTACTTTTGAGTGGCATTTTTTGGGGATCCGTCAATTATGCCTTATTAATATAATATGTACATCTACACTAATATTATAAGGAGGAAAGATTTGTATTTGTGTGTGTGTGTGTGTGTGTATGTTTGTAATGAATAAATTCAAAAACTACTGTGTCGATTTCAAAAATTTTTTCACCGTTACAAAGCCACATTCACCCGGAGTAACAGGCCACCCGTGCGAAGCCGGGACTGTGCCCTAGTTAAATATAAAACTATGCGTATAAAATATGCTTTTATTATTCCAACATAACAATAGTATTTATGCCAATATACAAAAAAAAATAAGCCCAATCAATTATAATATTTACCTTTATGCTGAATTTTGTTATGCCAATGTAAATTATGACGATATATTTTATTCTTGACACAACGATACCCAATTCGAAGACATCTTCGAGCAAACAAAATCTACATAACTGGCAAAAAATAAATTAAATTAACTTTTCATGACAACCCGCCTCTCCAATTTCATGGCCGCAACGCTATGTAAAAGAACGCGACGGATTGGACGAGGCGAGTTGATTTTGTTTATTCTCTTAAGATGTTAAAAAAATTGCAAGCTGCATCGTAATCTGTGGAAAGAAATTGTAAGAGTAGATTCTACTTGAATTGTTCTAGTTTGTTGAGCAAGTTGGCTTTGAAGTGATGGACGTTCTTTCTTTTTAATTTACAGTGAGAATCATTGTCTTACTGTAATGCTACTTATAGTCTTGATGGCCCAGTTGTGACTTTGCCTCACCTCTCAAGCACGAAGTTGTGAGTTCAAACCTGGGCAGATACTTATTACTCTCTCTTACCCGGACAGTTACCAATATTTAATTTTCAATGCAGCCGCAATTTCTTAAATAGGGTTTCTTGAAACAATAAACAATAAACCTGGACCTCTCCTGTGCGGTTCTTGAAAGATCATCTCAGAGACTTGCATGGTCCTCATACACCCAGATAAATGTATACGAGAACTTCTGGTTGCAACCGTGACAGCAAGACTCACTAGTTGACTTTACAACATTTCTAGTAATAAACACTAAGTAAGTAGTAGAGATAACAAGGACTTAGTATTTATTACTAGAAATGTTGTAAAGTCTACTGGTGAGTCTTGCTGTCACGGTTGCAACCAGAAGTTCTCGTATAGGTAGCCAGACATTTCTCTGCGTGTCTGACTTTAAGCTCCTTCGTACACAACGCGACGCAAGTCTCCGATAGGTACCTTACGACTTTGGTATCCAGACGACTATCGCAATACAAATCACTAGAGGTTCGTACACAGGCACGCGTCATTGGGTACCAAAGTCTTAAGAATATTAAAAGAGACACTGACCTCTTAGTTTGTTTCGGCTGTTTCTTCTCAGAGAGATAAAAAAAGTGTCTTTTGTTTAAAATAGTGTCTTTTTGAGGTGATAAAGAGTTTACCAAAACCAATTTGTAAAATTAATACCATTTATCAGAGGCAGCTTAATTAACCTTGGCACCAGAGTCTAGCCACATCCTCAACCAAAAAACATTGTCTTACTGCTCTTAATAAATACGATTGCCTACTGCTAATAGCCGCTAAAGGTAAGGACGTAAAGTAAAAACAAATAAGGGACCTAATGGCCACGTGAGTGACTAATGAGGGCAAAAACACAACCACAAGAAAATCGAACTTCGAAAAATAGGCCGAAAACGTTTTGGAACGAAAACGAAAAAGATTTCCACATACATTGATAGACGGGACTTGGGGTAATAGAATATGAATAATTTATATTTTCGCAAAAGTCCTGAGACGCGATTGAAAGAAAGGGGTTACTGTAATATTGGGACGTGACTTTTACGATATTTCTGAATTGTAAAGTGTTTTAACTCGTCTTGAGACGGATTTAGAGAGGGTTGTGATTTCGTAACGATGCTGGTGTTCAAATCGTTTGTATGGAATACTTATGACACTAGTTATTTTATCTGTAACATTTTTCTTTCCAAAATTGCTTTTTTATTTAACTCGGCTCGCGTTCAACCACCATCATCAGCCTCGCCTGAAGCGGTGAAACACGTTTGCATAGAAGTATCCTATTCACTCTTGACATACCTATAAACTCCAAAGTTGTAGCTATGACTTCTTCTCTGGCCATCAGTTCATCAACAAACATGACCAGCCCACTGCCATTTCAGTTTGCTTACTCTAGAGGCTATTTCGTTCTTATGTTACTCCTAGGTCTTTTCCGGATCCTTCTAAGCCTTCTAAGACTCAAAGAGCTGTCAGCAATCAGACGGGGCCCCCTTAAAGGGCCAAAGCCTGCTGGGGTCGCGAGTCTGTCTTATCAGGTAACTGTGACCCTGGAACGTAAAGGGCTATTGAAGGACACCGTGGATTTTAGTCAGTACGAGTCTGACAGTCCCCCCCCCCGTCCCACCCTGGGGTGATATAGATAGTACGCTGAGCGACCTTGAATTGTGGAAAACTCAACGCTTTAAGTGTCCACAATTCGGCACCGTATATCATAATGGACAGGACACAGTGGTTAAAGACCTAAGAAGGAAATCTTTGTGATTCGAAATAATTTTAATCAAAAAAATATCCGGGCCGTGGTAAAGTTTAATAGAGAGTCTACACAAGTTGCGTATAGCATGTAGCACAAAGGGGCATGTTGCCCGTCAGCGAGTTTCCGAGCTATATTCTGGGACATACGGTGGTAGCGGATGGAGAACTTTGGAAAATGGCTGGTAATATTTTTGTTTTAAAGAAAAACTGACCGTGAAATGTTTATGATTCACTTTACTAGTATATATATCCGTTTTTTCCACATTGTCAACCACATTTTACAAGTTTTTATTTTTAGTAGGTAATATTTAATTTTATAGGTTTTTTATTTAATTTATGTTCTAGCTTTGACACAGCGAAGGCTTTCTGTCTAAAGTGCATGCACCGTAATTATTTCGCCCTCTTATTAGAATTTAAATCAGGATTGCCATGTTTATTTTTAGTTTCCGATAATTTCGGTAATGTTGCTAGTATAGTTCGATCATTGTGCTTGCAACAGAAAATATAGTAATAACAGTGTTAGTGCGCAACTATCCGAGTCAATTTAGCAACTTATATTTCGCCTTGTTTTGCTGACTTTGATTGGAAAATGGTCTTATTGTTTAAAATTTCTATTTGGTTTAAAATTCTATTGAGATTAAATGTCAGTGTCTATCGCTGCATACTTGGCAGTCACCCACCCACACTTCATACAAGAAATCAAATAACTGACATGAACAAAAGTTAGCTATTCTATCAAACTGTATGTCTCCCAATAGAAGACTGGTAGTGCCGCCGGCGCCGCGCGCAACACTAAGCCTCGTTTAATAATGTGGACATTGGACTCTCATAAGTCGGTAGCTCTGCCATCTGATCTAGACAATCGTAATTAGTTGTCCGATTTATGTCATTGTTTTATTCTGCCGTGTTAAGTGTGTTAGCGTTGTAGTTTCTTGTCATTTTCTTAGGGAGTCGCTTTTAGTTGGTGGTTTAAATGTGCGTAGGGACCTATAGTGTACTGAGATGGTTAATTTCATTTTCTTACGTTTACGTTTCTGGCTTACATATTAACATGAAGGCTGAAGAATTGGAAATTCATCAAAGGAGTTCTGGTTTGACTGCGTTGTAAGAAAGGCCAACTACCAATTTTGTTTGGCTCTGGCTGGAGCAGAAGAGACTCTAAGAAGAACTTCAGCTGCCTTTTGCATTCCAGAATCTGATTTGGAATAGATCTAGGTTATTCCAGATCCCAATATTACCTAAATCCAAAAATTATAAGACATGTGAGTTCCTCCATACCGTCTTGTGCCCGCATGGTAGATTATAGCCATTCCCTCTCACAAAATGTAGCGATCTCATAGACCCCTGTAATGCAATGGGAAAGTTCTCTAGTTTCCCAAATAAACTCTTCACATCTTAAGAGGTTTCTGTAAGTTGAAGCCATTTTAAACACAACCTCATGTAAGTATAACTAAGTATTCACTTACACAAATTCCTTAAACCGACGTTGTCATTGTTAATTGGAGACGTATTCAAGTTGGAATAGTTTTAGAATTCTGTTAGATACTAAGTAGTTAAGTTTTGAAGGCAATGTTGTTTAAAGTGTAATCAAAGAAGTTTCGTGTAGTTGGAGTGGAGCCGCGCGGAATGTATAACAAATGAAACCTCTTAGTATAGTAAGTTGTGACTTTGAACTGATTTTTTTTTATAATGTTTATATATAGGCCCGATGGCAGGCCACTCAGGAGGCGGGTTCCGTCTAAACTGAAACGAGAACGCAGTGTTCCGTAAGATGGAAGGAGTTGAAGGCGGCCTTTGACCAGGAGTGGCATAAACCAGGCTAGAATGAAAAACAAATGCAGCAGCATGTAGGTCAGGTCAATGGAAAGAGATATGGTCGGAGTTTCTTTGCATGATAAAATCTGAAACTCGGATATTCTCCGAAGTTCCAGATGCATCGATATAATAGCTCTTAGAATTTTCAAGTTGTTGTAGTGCCACATTGCTTGTAGATCTGATAAGTAACCGATGGGAAATAAAAGTTCTTGAATCAAGCGACAACTAAACTGGAAGACGCAGCGTTGGCCTAACACTAAGTAGACCGACAACCGATGAATACAAGTGGCGGATTGTCGTTCGATGTAGTAGACCATATAAGGGGGATTCCTTTGTTCAGCAGTGGACATCTTCTTCCTCATGTCCCACAGAGAAAGCTATTTTTTTATATACAAAACAGATATTCTTCTGCTCGTAAGAATAACGTTGCGTAGCTGAATAGCGGTGGAAATGAGACTGTTTTTTTAAAACCTATAGCCTCCTCACATTCTTTTCAATTAACATGCTCTAGTCTTGCGTAAAGCAATCCAGTTGATCGCCATATTTCCTTGAGTACGGTGAAAAATATAAAATTGAATATTCTTTCAGAAACCGTCAACATTATTGCACAAACTGCATTCACTATGACCAATGCAGAAATACATCGTGTAGTAAAACCACACGGAAAGTTTACCGATCTAATATCGTAGTGTACCGAGCAGGCTCCAATAAAAAGTAATTAAAGTCGCCAGCGAGCTTCAGGCAGATTTGTCTCCGCTCTATACATGGACATATGAAGAGTGGTATGTCGCAGTCAAGTTTTGACTGACCATTGAGCAGTTTCAATGCAATAGTCTTTCTATAAAGTACATGAATTAATAAAGTGGTTGAAGTTTTGTGAGAGAGCTGAGGCTTTGTCACAAAATATCTATAGCGTATTCTATACATTTTGTATGGAAAATGAAAAAGTGCCTCTCAATTAACGTCGAAGTTCCCATTTACTTTACGATACAAAAAAGTGAAAAGTCGTGCTAGGACTTCTGGTATTTCTTTTTAATACCTTCCGTTCTTTCATAGTCTTAATAGATTTTCAACGTTATGATCAAATGAATGAAGTGGATAATCTATTAAAGACTACACAGGGTTGTTGTTTAACGTTTTCCACTTGTTTAGGGGAGCAGGACTTATTAAAAGAATACTTGAACCACTGAAACTTGTATTTTACAAACCAATTTTAAAAACCAATAGAATTCAAATAAATGATAACAGGAACTGTGCAGATACCGTATCTGCCAGTTCACGCTCTTTGCGGGCCGGATTTGACCGGGCGGCGCGAACTTGCTCAAATCTGCCGATGGTTCCGGCAACTATTGCCGAAGCGGATTGAATTCAGCTAAATTTATTCGGAAGCCGACGCGTTGCCCATTCATTTTTGTTTGCCTCCATTTTTTGGAAAATTTCTGTTTAATTTTCTTTTTTTTTTTTGGGACTTTTTTCAATAAATTCTGTGGCTTGATTTTTGGTGAGTTTGGTTTTAAACTAAGCTATAGGAAAATTATTGAAAGTGTTTGGCTTTCAAATATGAATCAATCACTTTTTTACTAGTAATTTATAATTTCACAGCATCGTATTAATAAAATTAATTTTATTTTTAACAGGTATCGGGAAGCCATCCAAAATGGCTGAGACACAGTTTCGGTAAGTTTTATTTCAACCTCAACCTACACATATCTAGGAGTACTATTGGCGCGCTGGTCGAACGAACGACTGTTGGGCTGCATGTTCTGGATTCGATTCCCGTACGGAACAAAATGTTTGTATGATCATTGTTCCGGGTTTGGCTGTTTGTGTATGTGAGTTTCAAAGTTTAAACGCACTCATCATACAGATACAGAAATTGAAAGAGAGAGGCAACGCTTCAAAAAATGAGTTATCGCCGCTATCAAAATATTAGTATAGACAAGTGTTATTTAGCAGACTATTTATTTACTCTATCTCCATACCCCATGTGACGACATACACTGAAGAACAATACTTCTTTGATACGCTGCCAAACACAGGCGTCGCTCTCAAGCGGCGGGAGTCTAAACAAAAAACGTCGAGAAACTTCCAAAGCCGCAGGTACATACATACTTCGAGAATATTCCCTAGTTGTTTTTTTAAACCGCCCAAAAAGTCGAGCAACTCATTAGCCGAATGAGCGAAGGTTTCCGTTTTTCGTAACTTTGAGTCGGTTTTGGTTTGCAGTCTTACTAGTTGTTTTCAGTTAGTTGAATTTTCGAAGTGATAATTGGACGAGTTTTGGTTTAGCGAAAATGTTCGTGTTTTAGGGATTTTAAACAGGAGTTTACGAGTAAGACTCATGCTCCTTTACTGTTACATTTGATGTTACCTAACATATAAGTTTTTAGACTGACATGGTAACTAGAACTATTGTTTAGATTTAAAACGGGATATTTACCATTATTATTTATATTTTACCTAATATATATTTTCACTCACATGTTCATTTTAAAGTTCGTAGTAAAACCATTTCATTTCCCAAACATAAAATTGTGAACCAAACTAGACATTAGTTCGGTTCTACTAAAGAGTATCATTAGTTCGGTATTTTTATCAACTACTGCCGAACTACTAAAAACGTTGCATTAGTACGGTCAACAGGTCTAAACTGGACAAACCGGACAAGCCCCACGGGCCAAACTACTGCCACTACATCGAATTTTCACCCATATCATGGTTGCCTTGAAATCAAACAGACAAACACCCGAACCCGGAACAACTACTTGTAGGTCATAGAAATATTTGTTCCGTTCGGGAATTAAAATCAATTGTTACTTCCAAATTCAAACTTGATTTCGGTAATAACTACAGCTCGCCTTTACTACATTTCTATAAAAATTCTTCGAGTACAATTAGTAACACCATCAGTAGAACCCCAACAAAAACTTCTGCCCTCAGAGGCCCACAAGTATAGCCCAAATATAGGCGCCCTTCTAAATTATTCATACTCTACGCAGGAGCACGTGGCCTGCGTACTAACGCCTTGAAAATTACAAACTTTTTCACTAAAACCTTTTGTTTCGCAACGATTCCTGTTATTATTGCTAAGAGGTTTTGTTTTATGAACGAACAGATTATTATATAACTTGTTATACGAGAAACTTGATTAATGGGTACGGTTTATTAAATATTACTCGGGAGTTAGGGGTCCGATAAATAATGGAGGAAGATGTCGGTTCAAAATTGTGTTTGAGTAGAAATGGTTTGTCGAACATCGTAATAATTTTGAATTATGTGTTTACTAACGTTTATGTATGGTGTAATCAGATTTTACTGATCTCACTGATGGGACATAGCTGTCCCCTCTAGGAGAGTAACTAGCCACCGGGGCACTGCAATCTTATGAATGGGGCCAGTCGAATTTGATACACCAGAATCGAATGGGTCCCTGTGTATAATGTATTATTGCAGTCCGTTTCACGATCATGGTATCTCCTTGTTCGTTACTGGACTACCCAATTGATGAAGCCATATAGGGTTCCTTACGATGTTTTTCTTTACTGTTTTCATTACAGTATTGATGAAATAAGCAACAAAGGAAAGTCCTTGCCAGACATTTTACTTTAATTCAATGTTTAAAAACTTTTTTGAAAATTACCACTTTCATCGGAGCCGTAACTACACAGATAGACTTGATTTGATTTCAAAATTCATAACACGCTGATGTTACCTAAATATTTATTCAAATTTTCAATTATTTTTGAGTGTGAGAATTACCACCCTTTGATGTCAGAGTTAATTAAGCCGCCTCTGGGAACACCATAGGTCTCTAACATAACTTTCGATATAAGTCTAGGTTTTGTCACAAAGTTTTTTTTTTGTCACCGGTGTCAGTGATGTCCAACATAAATTAAGAAAGCATAATTATGAGCATTGAAAAAGACACATTGGTACTTGTCTGGGTTAGAACTCGCACCCTCATGGATGAGAAGCGAGATGCTTAACCTCCGGGCCAATATGACACTCATCTCACTAAGTTAAACGGACTGTGATATAATTTTCAATTCATAAGCCGGGCGTAATTACAATTTCTTTTAACAATATCACAATCGTGTGTAAATTGATGTGTGTATGTAACAGTGTACAGTCACGAGCAATAGTAAGTATACACTAAGCATTATTCAAAAGCGATGTTCTGCTACCATATTGATTAAACTTTTGCCTTTTCATTAGACTTCTATTTTGGAAGCCATAATATTTCGAAATAGGTGTTATTACAAAGTGGAAACCAGTATTTCACAAGTGAATTGCATTTGAATTTTGTTAAGTGTATTTGTGCTTGACTGTACGTAACACAGATGTACAACCATTCGTGACAGCTGTGCTTCCTGAGGGCGCACTCCATATGTATAGTCCTTTACATCTACTAGTAATGTAAGGAGAAATTAATTCGCCATTAGATTTCAACAGATTATTCTGTTTCAGATTGTCAAAGGTGCTGCAAGTCCAAAGAGCACTTGCAGATTCGTAAAACGCTGAAGGAAAATAACTCAGGGCGGGGTGGGAGGGACTATCGGACTTATACTGACCAAAATCTACTGTTATCTTACCCTTACGTTACTTAGCCCTTTACGTTTTAGGGTCTCGGTTCCCTGATGAGACAATCCCGCGACCCTGGCAGGCTTTGGCTTTATAAGGGGGGCCAGATTGCTGACAGCTCTTTGAGGTGCGCGTGGAACATGAGGAGCCGTCGACCGGGGGCATGGTCCATCGCCACCATAGGCGAGTCACCTATTACTCATCGTCCTCATGCCCGATCCTAAAAGTTCTAGAACTAAAATTCATATGGCATTTACCAACCCGCACTGTGCCCGCGTGGTGGATTTAAAACGCACTCCCTCCTCACTGAGAGGGTGCCTGTGTTCTAGTCAAAATCAAAATCAAAGCATTTATTTCAAATAAGCCAGTTACAGGCACTTTTGAATTGTCAAAGACAAATAAAATAGGTATTATTAAACACTACAAAATTATGGTGCTACAGTCCCAGTCACAAGACATAAAAACTGTGAAAGTACCGTAGATGCCCATTCCAAGAAGTAGATCTCTATGGCGAAGAACGGGCAAGAAATTCCATGGACACTCTTTTTAGATCGCCAAAATTATTACAGAATCTTTGTTACATCATTGATTCTTAGATGGTACATTATGTGAGAACGATGTAGCAAGTTAAAAGAGTCCATACTAAAAATTAAAACAAACACAATTCAGAAAAAAAAATATAACAATAATTAGTAGTGGGTCTGATCTGCTATACCTTTGTCGCAATGGACTGCGGGAGTACACGCTTCCTACACGGCCATAGGCAGTTGAAAAACACCATCTTCGCCCATCCCGAAGTGGAAAATATCCATGAGTATTCTAAAACATATGGGCTGTAGTGTGGTAGCAATAAGGTTGATTTTTGTATTCAAAATGTTGCTTTTATATCATGTGGTTGATTCTACCTTCGTCTCGCGATGTTCTCGTAAAGTGCAGTTTTATGACGCGCCCAGCAGTAAAGTTGGACCTTTTGCGTTAAGTGCATCTTGCGTACTTAACGACCGCACATATTTTGATACATAGTCAGGTGGGTCGCCGTTTACTTTGTCTATAAAGTTTCTTAGATCTTTTCGTCATTTATTCATGACTCTGTTCTTAATATTTTTCTTCTTCTTTTTTTTTCGTGTGAGATTGTGGCCACCCTCTGGTATCAGAGTTAATCAAGCCAATTCTGGGAACATCACAAGGCCTCTGACTTGGATTGGGACTTCTATGTATATATTATAGTTTCCTCACGATGTTTTCTGTCACCGATGTCAGTGATATCCAAGATAAACTTAGAATTTACATATGAATTGAAAAAAGACACATTGATACACACATCAAAAGTGTCTAGGGATCAACATATATTTTTGCAATAACTTTTCTCCTGATTGATATTAATTAAAATTTTCTTTAAGGATTCATCAAATAAAGTGTTTTCGTTTGTCACAGTAACGATAAACCAAGTCACCTTTGCATTAATAAAGAAATTTGCCATTTTCCTAATAAAGGGCATTTGGGATTTTTGACATTTGAACCACTAACACAAAAGTTCGAAAAAAAGACTGAAATAACAGTTTTCTTTAAAATTTTATTGGGTAACTTAAACAATTAATAATCCGTGTTTCTACCGCGAACACTAACAACACAAGAACATCGGTTTGGCATACTCAAAATGAGTTCATCCAAATCACGCTGTGGAATGGCCGCCCATGTTCGTTGCAACAACAAAAAAAGGTCTTCTTGCGACTGGATACCCTCCATATTCGGCAGAGCTCTTCTCTGTAGCATATCCCATGCATGCTCAATCGGATTCAAGTCTGGCGACTGAGCAGGCCAGGGCAGGGCATTGATGTTAGCTGCGGCGAGAGTCTGTCTTACAACTCTTGCGGTGTGCGGTCGTGCATTATCATGCATTAACTGAAATAAGGGACCGATTTGCACTTGTAGAGGAACGATGACGTCTGATACAATCGTCTCAGCATAAATTTGAGCGTTGAGGTTGCCTCTGATCCAAATCAACTCAGTTCTTCCGCCGATCCAAATACCCGCCCATACCATGATGGTTCCACCACTATAAGGATGGACTTCCTGGCAGGATTTTAATAGCTGTTGGTGTCCAGGGGTTCTCCAGTGTCGTATACGTCTTGTATCCGGTCTCATACCGAAACGAGACTCATCAGAAAAGCACACGAAACGCCATTGTTCTTCTGCCCAATTTCTGTGTTCAAGAGCCCATTGATATCGAATCCTACGATTGTGCATTGCTATAGGTGGTACCCGTAGCGGTCTTCGGGAATGAAGGTTCACTTCATGCAAGCGGTTTCTGACTGTTTGGTCGCTAATTAAGTTCCCTGAAGAGTGATGAAGCCTCACGGCTAACATCATGGCGGTTATTGTTGGAGCTCTTCGAGTTAAGATTTGAATGTATCGGTCTTGTCTCCGTGTGGTGCAGCGATACCGTCCTCCATGGCGCTCAGCCACGGTACCAGTGCTTCGGTAACGTGTCCAAAGTCGACTGATAACACTCTGACTTGTATTCAGAGCTAAAGCCACAGTACGTTGCCGGGAACCAGCTTCTATCATTCCCACGGCTCTGAGCATTTCTTCCCTGCTTAAATGACGTCGCCGCTCCATAATAACGTTGGTTTTAATCAGTAGTAGGGAAACAGTAGCACTAATAATGTCTTCAATGCGTTGTATGTTTTTATAGGGAAAATATTGACAGCTGATTTTCATCTTTTACTCGAATTTGATTCACAGTTCCTGATTCAAATTATGAAATGCACCAAAAAGGATCCATATAAATTTATAAAATCATAAATTTATTACAAAGCCACATCTCAATCTCAAGAAATCCGCATAAAAATGCTTGATCCCTAGACACTTTTGATGTGTGTACTTGCCTGGGTTTGAACTCGCAACCTTATGCCTGAAAAGCGAGGTACTAAACCTCCGGGCCATCACGACATAATTGACTCTGAAGTTATTTACTGTTTTAGATGCTATATATAATTAGATGTTAAGAGTACTCTCTCTATGTACGCGGGTTTCTTAATTTTCTTTAAGCTTCATAACACAACTTACGACCATCAATTATTTCTAAATACTACGGAGGTCCTTTCCTGGAAATGGGTCTTTGATGTATTGTCCAGATAACTAGCTACCTTTACCTTTATTTAGAGCATTCACTTCTGTAATAGAAAACCAAATGATCACACATCATTATTAACTAAACCTCAAAGGATTTATTATTACTACTAAATTTTCCATCATATTGTAGTTTTTCAAGTGATTGAGAAGAGCTTCTCAATTATTATAATGTTTGATACCTCAGAACTTCGGCATTTAGAAATATAAACAAAAAAAAAAGGAAATTGTTTAGCCAAAAAGTCATCGGTTTCCTAAATAAAGTTATGTTTTAATTTTTGTTTTGAAAGTTGTTTTTTTTTTATTTCATATCTGCTGCTCTAAGATACTGTATAGTTTCCTGCAGTCAGAACATGCCTAGGCACGGCCATTAAACCAGCGAGCCTCTCAAGAGAGCTTTATGCACCGTTTATGTGACCGCGCCGTGTCTGCCTCTGCTTCTTTTATTTACACTTAGCAACTGTCATGGTTGGACTACTTTTTGGCACATATCAGTTGGGAATGGTCAAGTCAATAATAATAAAATTACATAGACTCATCTAATATAACTTTTTTAAGAAAAGATCACCTGTAAACTATCAGGGTTATTAATATCCGACACAGTAACAAAGTGCTACTTACTACAAGCAATAATAGCTTTTTTTTAGCGTGGTAAAATCATCAAATGAGTCCTCCCGCCCAGGGCAGGGCGGGAGGGACTGTCAGACTTGTACTGACTAAAATCCACGGTGTCCTTCATTAGCCTTTTAAGTTCCAGGGTCACAGTAATAGTCCCGCGACCCTTTGACTTTCGCCCTCTGGAGGGGGGCCCCGTCATCTTGCTGATGCTCGTTGAGGCGCGCGTGAAACACAACGCGCCGTCGACCCGGGCATGGTCCATGGTCGGGCGGCGAGTTGTCCATTACTCGCCGCCCGCATGCCTGCAAGCAATAATAGCTTAAAAAAAACCTTTCAGTCCCTCACTGAAAGTTTCATAATCAGCAGTAAGCTTTCACAAGGAGATAAGAGCTAGTTCTTATTCGGTCGATCGGATTCCAAGTGGCATTATATTCAGGTGCACCTAGATGCATACTAAATCTTATGAATCAAATTGGAATGCTGCCAAATCTGTCCAAATTACATCTCTGGAACGCCTCTAGTCAAAGACAAACTTATTCGTAGACACCTCGAGGATTTCGCTTTACTATCTGGTAAGAATAACTAACTGACGAAGTTTTAAGCAGGATAAACAGTTTTTTTTTTAAGACTGATATTAATATTGTATCTCAATTCAAATCCTGATCGTTTTTCTTTGACGGCTGCTTCTGATTACGTATCTTTAAGACTCGGATAAGTAGATTCGGTCTTTGTTAGGTTATAGACAAAGATTGGGTTCAAATTACAACCGAGATATAACTTTACCAAGTTTATTTTAATTGTCGACGTTTAAAAGTGTCTCTTTGATGTCCTAATTGGAATTAATGATTTGACTTGACTTGACGCACCCACGACATTAGAGAAATTTCTAGTGTGGCTTTGGTGTAGTGTGGCGTTAAAAAAATACTTACAGGACAAATATTAAACAGTCAGTTTGACGGCTGCCTCTGATTGATAATAATAATAATAATATTCCACAACTATCACACAACGCCATCTAGTCCCAAGCTAAGCAGAGCTTGTGTTATGGATACTAGACAACTGATAAACATACTTATATATTTCTTAATACATACATATTATAGATAAATTACACCCAGACACAGAACAAATGATCGTGCTCATCACACAAATATTTGTCCTGGGTGGGAATCGAACCCACGACCTCCGGCATAGCAGTCAGGGTCTCTAACCACTAGACCAACAGGCCTGTCATTTGATTGAATATCTATACGTAACACGTGGTTAAATTGGAATTGAAGGAATTGAATTAAGTACATTCGGTTGATCACACCAATCTTTCAAACGTATTAAACGTTTGAAAGATTGGTGTGTGTTGTTGTGGTTTAAGTAGTAGGTACATTGTATTTCTCTGAGGCGTAACGTAAAGGCTGTCTGTAAAATGTATGCGACGTAATAATGTGCTAGTAACTCTGAAGAAAGGCAACACCCTCTTTTTACTCACAGTTAGTGGCTGTCAAATGCCTCTTTTTTCACGACTTCCACCAAGTCACGTGATAGTGTGATTTTTACGAGTTTCGGTGCTACCACTAGTTCTCGATGCAAAAGAGAAACGTTCACTTTACACAAACGTTCAAACATAATCTGCATCAGGTTCAGCATTGAATTTATTTTGTGGTAACATTATTAACATCTTAATTGTAATAATCTAATTAATTTCAAATAAAGGCGGAAGCAAAATACAGGGAGATCTTGAAAGCAATGGTACTCTTGAGCAGTAACGAGATAGTACGGGTTAAAAAAAAAAAGATATCGTTTTCACTTATTCAAAGCATTCACTTTGTGGTACTTTCATTTTATTTCAGACAATCGTTTTCTCACTAATGGAATTTCTTCTGTTAACAAACATTTAAATACACAAACACTCGTACCCCAGCGCAGTCACTGCCAGCCTCCGCTTCAATCGTAGGTACTCGTATGAAAAAAACATTTAAAAACTTGAGTGACAATCTCGTGAGTTTGCTTCTAAAACCAGCAGTACCACACCATCGTGACAGAGTCATACGGCGACTTTACGAGCTCCGACAGTGATAAGAATTGTTAATTTTATAGAGGCTCCGGCGACGTGTGCATCAAATTCAATGTCTTCTGCTAAAATTCGGTTTAAATGCACGAGATATGGTGAGGGCGATGAATCTTTGACGATGTAGGCTGTTTCGCTTTGGTGTTGCAGTGAAGGATGTGAATACGTATGTAATTTCATCTTTATGCTAACTTAGGCTACATCCTTTGTCATGACAGTTCTTGTTAAAGGATGATGCCAGGGTTTCTATGAAATCTGGTACCACCCTCCAATAGCAACATGTAATACGTCGTTGGATAGGTATTTTTAAGCTGAACAAAAAATACTATGGCGCCAAGTCTGAAATATTAGTCCGTTCTGAGATATGTTTGATTTAATATGACAGTTTAAGATAAAACCAAATAATGTTTTTTTCGTAACATATTACATTTTGGTGCAGAGGAGGAGAAGGAGAAGCTCGGTTCTAAATAATGACAGCCGCACAGGTCGATCTTCCATGTCAAGCCGCGCTTGCCGAGGTCGGTTTATGGATGGGTGACAATCTATCCGAGTTTTCTCCGTGCCTCAGAAAGAACTTAAAAGCCGTTGATTACGGCTGTCATTTGTAGATCTTTGACAGTCGTTACCTACTATAGAAGCTCGCTTTGCCGTTAACCACCTCCACTACGGAAGTTGTTAACGGCAGGTTGAAGAGCGATTTTAAGCGTTTACACATAAGAGCTAGGTTTTTTTTACATGGCAAAATCATCGAATGAGTCCTCCCTCCCAGGGCAGGGCGGGGGGGACTGTCAGACATAGACTAACTAAAATACACGGTGTCCTTCAATAGCCCTTTACGTTCCGAAGTCACGGTTACTCGTTAGTCTCGCGACCCCGGCAGGCTTTGGCCGTTTAAGGGGGGCCTTTTTTACATTTACAAATGAGTCCTCCTTCCCAGTGTGGAGCTGAAGGAGCTGCCAGACACGCACTGACTGAAATCCACGGTGTCCCTTCAATAGCTCTTTACGTTCTAGAGTCACAGTTACTTGTTTAGACAGTCTCGCCGACTCGGCATGCGTTTGATTCCCGTCAGATTGCTGACAACTCTTTGAAGCTCGCGTGCAGCACGACGCGCAGTTGACCCGAGCATGGTCCATGACGGCGAGTCATCCTTTACTCGCCGTCCGCATGGCCCTCGACTACTGTGGTTCAAAAATCGCCTCGCGACGTCCAATACCGTAGGCATCTTCCAAAGCGGTTGTGTCGTGAGATGGAGGCTGTCCTCTCCTTCACGTATTCCGCCTTCTCCGCATCACTGCTTAAGAGGAGCAGGAGGAGGTGATCACTTCTTAATAAACGGTTGCGTCTGGCTCTGCAGTGGTGCCCCGCCCACGCTATTCATACCTTCATTGTATGGTCGATCGTGTGCACCTCCGGGTGAATTTCGCAATGGTTACACCCGGGCATACCTATTTCTTACCGCACAATTCGACACAGGAACCTCCCGAAACATCCGGTGTGGACCTGCGTCAGATACTCTTCAAAGAAGGGTTTTACCGCCGCAACCTCGGTTGCGACAGTCGTACCCTCCATATCCCATGAGATTACGCCGGATCTCTTCCCGCAGCGCCTCCACTTGTCAGAGGTAGCGGAGATCCACCCCGGCATTGTGCCTCCGCTCCACACGCCACTTATAGTGCTGGAAGGCTTTCGCCTCTAGATCTCATGACATACGGTATGGCATCTGACCCTAGGTACCAAGGAATTGACACCAAATGATGCGCACAGGTGCCTTCAGAAGAATGTCGGGTCTTGCAGGTAAAATAGTTTTGAATACCATAGTTGGTGTGAAATAGTAAGTACGTACCTTAGTAATTGTACCTACTAGCTCTTGTATGATTTTACCATCTAAAAAAACCTAGCTCTTATGTGTAGTGACTGAATGCGACAAGACATTGACGCATTGTTGAAATATATTTGGAGTAACAGCTTTAAACGCTCTACAACTTGCCGTTAACCATCTCCGTAGTGGAGGTGGTTAACGGCAAAGCGAGCTTCTATAGTCGGTAACGACTGTCATAGATCTACAAATGACAGCCGTAATCAACGGCTTTTAAGTGCTTTCTCAGGCACGGAGAAAACTCGGATAGATTGTCACCCATCCATAAACCAACCTCGGCAAGCGCGGCTTGACATGGAAGATCGACCTGTGCGGCTGTCATTATTTAGAAACGAGCTTCTCCTCCTTCTCCTCAGCATCAAAATGTAATATGTTACGAAAAAAAACATTATTTGGTTTTATCTTAAACTGTCATATTATATCAAACATATCTCAGAACGGACTAATATTTCAGACTTGGTGCCATACTATTTTTTGTTCAGCTTAAAAATACCTATCCAACGACGTATTACATGTTGCTATTGGAGGGTGGGCCCAAAAATTGCATCATCCTTTATTTTGTATCCCTTACACCTTTTATACAGTTGAAATTTTACCTTTTATGATGAGCACAGTAAAGGAGTGGAACTCTCTCAACCCTACCTAAAGATAGAGTGACAAGTCTCTTGGTAATTAAGCTCGCTTAATCTTCGATTTCGTCTCTGTCACTCCTGACCTTAAGTCAAAAACAAAACCCACTTTAAATAAAAATAAAGAATGTAAATACTGCACACACAGCATTACTGTTTTTATTCTACCAAGAATAGACAAATTTTTGTACCATTCGACGTTTTTTTTGAGCGATTATGTTACGACCCGTAGACTACAAAAGAATAGAAACTTTTTTTACATTTTAAACATCGCCATGTTTAGGATCATAAAAATCTTTCTATATTCTGGATTTTTTATATTATCCGGATAACAAAATTTGTTCCTACGGTGCCAAGCTATGTGTTGTATTGCTATTTCAGGCCTCTTAGGGAGCAAACACGTTGATATCAACGGGTAGCTGAAAAACAAAACTCGATCACCTAGACGACGTCAAGTCTATCGAATTGTATCATTATTTCTAAGTAGTGGTAAGGTTGATTTTCACTTTTAGTTGGAATCGGTCGAATCGCTATGCATTGTGTCATGGGTAAAGTCCCTTAGTCACATGCATATACCAGCGTTGCGATAAATGTGTTCGACGAATGTAACCAATATCCTGCCAATTTGTCAGATTGCGATTGATTAGTAAATGGTCGTGTATTGAATACTGTTGAATTAATCCTGTAGTGTGGGCGACGTACAAGCCTTTGGCTATACATTTGTAATCAACGCGTTTCAAAAGCGCCTGTTTTAAATAGAATTCCAGGAGTAAAACTTTTTTCAAGCTTGTTTTTTGTCTTCACTAAAGTGTAAACTCTCTTCATTACATAACGTTAATAAAGGAAGAGAAAAATGTGGGGATTTATAGCCCTATGGATATTTATGTAATTTCGCTGGACCGATATCGCATCGAGAGTCTTGGGTAGCCGTTGGATGTAAGTGGTGGATTGTCATTCGGCATGGCATCATCATCATCAGCCTATAAATGTTCTCACTGCTGGGACACAGGCCTCCTCTCTGAGAGAGGGATGTTTCTAGTGTAACCACAAGCAAATTATTTCTATTTATTTCATTAAGAGCCATTCTAAAGTCTACAGCCTAGATATATCACAACCTTTAACGAGACTGGCTATCAATAAAATATTTATTTTTTGACCATCTTTATTGACTGACAATGAGCATCTGACTCTACAGCTGCTCTTATATCTGCTTCTAGGCCTTTTAATTACTAAAAGACAGAACCCGAACGTAAAATACCAAGCAGTTTATCGCGTCACATATCCCAACCTCCACGATCTACTAATAAATGAGCGCGACACTTCACAAAGCGCATTACGCGGGATCCAACACGGTGCCTTGTTGCGGTGTATTGCCGTGCTCAACCTGAGTACGCACTCAGCGGATTAAGTGCTCTCTGTGCCTCTTAATCGATCGGTTGTATTGTGCCGCGATGATGTTCGCGAGATTTGGTTAGAGACTCGTCATACATACGTAATGTGGAGGGAATTCTCTTGGGTTGTGTTTAGCTGGGATTGTTATTGGTCATGATTTGTGATGCTCTGAGAACACTTCTTAGAATCTAAAATGAACGATTCTTAAATGATGATTCTAGAGTAATTACTTACTTTTTATTTTTTAATTACTTACTTTTTTTAAATTACTTACTTGTTTACAACTAAAAACAAGTAATAAACAATTAAGTAATTTATACATGTTAATGTTGTTGTTCATGTGTTCATGTCCCTAACACCCTGTATAATAAAGATTTTTGTTGTTTTGGAATTTTGAGCCTGACTGCGATAGCTCGGTTGGAGTGTCTGGTTTACTGAATCAGGACGCAGCAGGTTCAAATCCTGCTCATTGTCTAGTTTTTCTTTCTACACAAAAGCTTAGGTTATAAACAACCATTTAGTAGTTTTCAGATAGCATTATTGTTTCCACTTCTTGTGGGTGCGAAGGGACTTCTCTGACAGAGGGATCGGACCGAAAATACATAAAAAATCTTCACTTTCACAGCTATCATGCTGAAATAATTTACATGATCTAAATGCATACCTGGGATCCACGAACGTGGTTTTTACCACTGGGTGACCACTGGGCTACTACTGCTCTATGCGGCTAAGTTAGTTATGATAGAGAAACTCGCTATAACCAATGTCCAAGATCTGATTAAGTGAATAACTAACTCAAACTTATCCATTCATTACCCAATCAATAAAATGCTGATCAGAAGTTAGTGTGGATGTCACAATGCACAAACATTGGAACCGGGACAGAATACTGAGAACACCTCAAAACTTTGCGACGCTCCGCTTCGGTAATAATCGGGAGTTCACAGGGCTGGCATAACGTAAGGAGCTTTTCATGTAAATTGTGGTCAATTGAAACCGACATGGCATTATGAAAAAACTGCGTCTGTTTTTTACACAGAACAGATAAAGTAGGTTAGAAAGGAAATAGTTCCTGATTTGTATCAGAACGCGTGTCGCCGCTTGTCTCCCACTCTTTAACTTCACTACAAGCAAGAGACTAATGCCTACGCGAATTACGCACACAAATAAACAACACGCACTAAGATCGTGAGTTTGCTATTGATTGTCACACTAACGCAATCACTGCGTTTCACGTACACTCGTACACGCGTAAAAGCTCATGTATGCTAGGGAGACTAAAAGGTCGATTGTTGATATCGATAAAATGAATGTAATCTTGCTTCTTACTTTGCAAGTATTGTGGACTATGTGGACTTCTGTAATGCATGTTGTGAACGTTATTCATGCGAATATAGAAACAAATCAATGAAAGTGAAACAAATAAAAATACATAACTGAATTTTAAAACCAATTTTATTATAAACATTAGGATTTAACATGAAATATTTGGTTCCGTATCAAGATAACTACGTTCATTTAAACTACTGTCGATATAGCTACGGTTGACTCACGTAAGTTCAACACACATATTGGAAGACTCAACTACTGTTCAACTGACATAATTTTGATTGAACTAAAATTGATTGCACTAACGAACGATTCATCTAATGTTCTTTTAAGATATTGGTTGTTTTAACTACGTTTGAAATACCTAATGGACGACTGGCCTACAGTATTTTGTTTACTAAATAAAACGCACTCGTTTTTTTTTTCTAAAGCGGAGGAAGTAGGCTTTTGAAGTAAGGTCGACGGAGCCCCGCTTCGCTCCGAGCTCCTTTTTTCTGTCTACACGGTTTAAAGGAACCTAACTAAACCGAACCTCGGGGTGCCTTTGAAGTCGACCGTCTTCTTCTCGTTCAAAACCATGAAGTTGTTCAGCTGATATTTAGGTAGGAGTGTATGTACCGGGGCACTGAGAATAAAAATGTCGTAAAAACGACTTGGGGCACCCCGACACGGACAGGTTAGGTTAGAAGGGGATGGCGGGGTCTGAAACACTCGTGGTTTTTTTTTAAACCACCCAGAAGTAGGAGCACCGCGAAGCGGTGCTCCGTCGACGTTTGTATGTTATCACACAATGATATTATAAGTAAAAAGGTGTAGATACGTTATACGCGCTCAGAAAGAACACGCTCAAATGTGGTTGATTCACAAACCTTGACCTCAGTGCCACGTTGCCGGCGTCAACGAATGCACGTCACGTAAACAGAGTGAATCAAAAGTAAAAGTGACTCAAAACCATTGAAAATGAAATGAAACATTGTACAAATTATACAAGCAAGACTTCTAAAAGTCAAGCAATCACATATCATTCGTAAATATACTATTTTTCTTAATATTTTCCCAAAATAATAAAACATTACGTTTCTATATTAATGGCGTCGTAAAAGAAAGAGTGCGACAACAAATTCTCTTTCTCTATCTCTCTATGATGCCAACGAGCGCTGATTGGCACTGACAACATCTAGCTGTCACTTTTTTTCTTATTGGTTTTATCACGCTATCCTTTTTACTTGTAGTGAAATGTAATGTGTGAATAAAAAGTGTGTATGTGTGCAGCCTCTCGCCGCGGAGCATTTTTTTCTGTTGTTTTGTAAGTGTATAACATATCTATGACTTTATAATATCATTGTTATCACACATACTGTAACAGGGATATTAATTGTAGCTAAATATACCGTAGGTGAGTTAACCGTAGGTGAATTATCTATTAGGTATTTCGTACATTAGTTATAACAAACTTATGTGAAACGACCATTAGTTATACCAACCGATAGGTCTTTTGACCGTAGTTATATCGGTAGTAGTTGAAATGAATGTAGTTATTTTGATACAGAACCAAATATTTATCGTATTTATTGTTTGTTCATTAGAGAAAATCAGTTCTACCAGTTGTCTCAATCCACAGTTTTCATATATCTGGATCTGGAAACCTAAATCATATTATAAAAATCATTTATATCAGTTTCAATTGAAAAATTACATAAAACTTTTATACAAAAAAAATACAAAACCTCACTCAAAATCTACATTAATAATAATTGGTCGTAATAAATAATATTATTTTAGTTATAAAGTTTTATTATATGATTGATAATAATCAGTTGTATCATAGTAATTATCGACACTGTTTACAAATTGGTGCAGCACTATCGAGGTGCCTAGATTTCGTGGAATTGAACCTTTGGTTCGACACTCGGGACTCTCGCAGTGAACGTAATACATTGCGCGATCGCTCACGTAGTGCAAAACGCATCCATCTATAATGCAAGCAATATATTACTATTCGTCTTCTTGCGATTATTTCGGTTTGGTCTACAAACTTCATAATGCCAATGTTATAATTACAAATATCACAAGTATTTTAATGTTTTTGGACTTACCGGTGGAAAGAAATCCCTTCTCATGCTAAACTACACACTTGGCCTCTTTTCTGACACGTTATAATAGCACAAGACGGCATAATTTAACATTTTTTGCGGAGCTTACGTACGCTGTCAAAACAAGAGCGCGATTGCAGGCCGGTAAAGTAAATTTCGGTTGATATTGAGCGTCTGCTCATCTCCGCGGCGCGCGTGCCCCGCCCACAAGGCCCTTCTAACCTCCTTTATATGTTCTGTGGTTTTTTAGCTAGATTATTGAGAAGCACGTAAATGAAGCACTAGCTTGTGCTTTTTTATCGTGGTCATAAAATCATCAAAAATGAGTCCTCCTACCCACAGCGGGGCGGGAGGGACTGTCAGACTTGTACTGACTACGGTGAACCTGCCCTTTACGTTCCAGGTCACGGTTTCCTGATGAGACAGTCCCGCGAACTCAGCAGGCTTTTGCCTTTTAAGGGGGGCACCTTCAGATTGCTGGCAACTCTTTGATGCATGCGTGGAAAACGACGTGCTTGGTCAATGACGAATCACCCATTACTCACCGTCCACTAGCTTATTCCTGCGGCGTTGTCCATGTTTGGTCCAGAAATTAGCCGGAAGGAATGTCATACTGGGATATAAAGTCCTATGTTTTAATCGAACGACAACGAACGACATTGAAAATAGGCCACAAACGAAAAATCTTCCAAGCCGGCTGGTCACCGTGGAAGAATATGACCACAACCCTCCAAATATATCACAAAAAGAACAAAAAGATCAAAACGAGCACGAAGAAAAATCAAAAAGAAATAAAAAAGAACTCTACATAATAACCCACAATGTTAGAACTCTGCAATCACACGAACGAATATTAGAAATGGAAAAAGCATTAACAAATATAAAATATGATATAATAGGTATATCAGAAGTTCGGCGCCTTGGAAATAACATAAAAGAGTACAATGAATTTATTCTCTGCAGTACAGGACAAACGCAGGGTAAATACGGAGTCGGTTTCATAATTAAAAAATATCTGAAACAATACGTAGAAAGTTACATCGGAATCTCGGAACGCGTAGCCTTACTAAATCTGAACATACCAGTAAAGAAATTCACCGTCATACAAGTATACGCTCCCACAGAAGCAGCAGAGGAAGAACAAGTAAATATTTTCTATGACTCCGTCTACGAGGCAATGGATAAAGCACACGAAGATTTTATTTTGATGGGCGATTTTAATGCCAAAATTGGTATACCACAACAAGACGAATACTTAGTAATGAAACGGTATGGGTATGGAACAAGAAACGCACGAGGTCAGAGACTTATAGACTTTGCGATGGAAAACAAGCTAGCTATCATCAACACCTTTTATAAGAAAAAAGATAAAAGAAAATGGACATGGCAGTCTCCGAATGGTCATAAAAACGAAATAGATTTCATACTGTCAAATCATCCTCACTCATTTCAAAACATTGAAACACTAAGTATAAACTTTACATCAGACCACCGACCACTCAGAGCAAAAATATCACTCACTAAGCATGTGAAAACACGTACCAAGTTTGTAAATAAACAAAACAGTATACTCAAAAACGAAGAAGAAATAAAAATTTATAAGGAGAACTTACAAAATAAATTAACGTCTCTACTCCACACCGAAAATAATGTGACAGTACAGGACTACTACGATAAAATAATAAAAAATATAACAGAAAGTTTACAAGTAGCACGAACGTCACATTCAACAAAAGTGCGCAGCGCTCTCACAGAAAATACAGAACGACTCTTAAAACGAAGACAAGAGCTACAAAGAACTAAAAATAAAACGCGAACAATAAAAAATGAACTCAAAGCTCTTTATAAGTTGTTAAGCAAATATATTAAAAAAGATTACAAAAACCATAGAATCAATATCCTCCAAAAACATTTAGAAAAAAGTGGAAGTTTAAAAAAGGGGTATAAAGAGCTGCGTACAGGAAAAGCATGGATTGATTGTTTGAAGGAGTCGGGAGACACTGCTTATTGCCGAAAAGACATCATTAACGTTGCTACAAACTTCTATCAAAAACTTTATAGTGCTCCTGAGACAGCAAGAGACATGAACTACTTTGGAAAGGATCACATTGATGCAGAAAAGCTACAATCCCACATAGAACCAATAGAATGTACAGAAATAATTGAAACAATAAAAAGACTAAAACCAGACAAAAGTCCAGGCTCAGATAATGTCACCAACGACGCCATAAAAACCGCCTGCTTCATACTAGCTGCTCCACTTACCAAATTATTTAACATGATTTTTGAAACAGGAGTTACACCTTATCAATGGTCTGAATCGAATATTATCTTGCTATACAAGAAAGGAGACCCAAAAGACATCAGCAACTACCGGCCAATAAGCCTTCTACCTAGTATTTACAAACTTTTCTCTACAATAATAAATCAAAGAATTAGTACAACACTAGAGGAAAGTCAACCTATTGAACAAGCAGGATTTAGGAGAAATTTTTCTACTATAGACCACATACACACATTAGAACTGGTAATGGAAAAATATCAAGAGCAACAGAGACCGCTGTATGTCATATTCATTGATTACCAAAAAGCTTTTGACACAATCTCACACGAAAGCATATGGAACACGCTAGAAGCCCAAAATGTAGAGCAACAATACATAAAAATACTCAAACACCTATACAGTAATTGCTCAAGTAGAGTTAAACTAGAAACCATTGGCCCAACTTTTCCAGTCAAGAGAGGTGTCAGGCAAGGAGACCCTTTATCCCCAAAAATCTTCATTGCGATATTAGAATCTATCATAAGCAAACTAGACTGGAGAAATTGTGGCTTATATATCCAGGGTAAATACTTAAACCACTTACGATTTGCGGACGACCTAGTTTTACTATCAGAATCGAGCCTACAGTTGCAATATATGTTAGATACTCTACACGCAGCAAGCAGACGAGTGGGATTAGAAATGAATATCACAAAGACCAAATTAATGACCAACTTCAAAAAAACCAAAATAACAATTGAAAATAAACCATTAGATTATGTGGATCAGTATATATATTTAGGAAAACAAATAGGATTCTGCAGAGATAGCAACGAACTGGAAGTAGAGAGAAGAGTAAAACAGACTTGGAAAAAGTATTGGAGTTGTAAGGAAATATTTAAAAGCGAAATGCCTATCAAACTGAAGAAAAAAGTCATGGACTCGTGTCTCATTCCTTGTCTTACGTATGCATGCCAAACATGGAAATATACCAACAAAGTAAAGAATAAAATAATTACATGTCAGCGAGGAATGGAACGCAGCATGTTAAACATCAAGAAAATACAAAAAATAAACCACAACAAAATACGCTCAAAATCAAAAGCAACAGATGCTCTCAAATACAGCCAAAAGTTAAAGTGGAATTGGGCCGGTCACATAGCACGTCAAAAAAAATCGTAGATGGACCAAAACGGTAACGTCATGGAAGGGTCCACCGGGCAAACGGTATAGAGGAAGACCGTTCACTAGATGGGATGATGATATTAAAAAAATTGCTGGTCCAGAATGGCAACGAATAGCCCAGGACCGAGAGAAATGGAAAGCTTTGGAGGAGGCCTTCACCTGAGGGGGGTTCCGGTACAGTTAAAAATGCTTCTGCCTGTTATTATAATATTAGTTTACACTTAAATAGTTTTTTAAGATAACTGTATTTAAGTCTTATAGATTTTAGTTTCTCTATTGTTTATTCTTGTGTTAAATAAGTATTATAGGTAGGAGACAACATTATTTGCATGTAATATGTTAACCGGAAATAAAAGGCTTTTTTATTTTTATTTTATTTTATTTTTTAATCCAGATTTTAAACTATCTGATGTGTATTAAACACCAAACTTTCATCAACTTTCACATTCTTACTATGAATTTGTTCTTAATAATTTGTGTTCTCTCTCATGAAACATAGTAAAAGTATGACTCTTGTATGACCAAAACTGACTATACAATCAAATCATGGCGGGGTTGGTGCAGTGGTTAAACGATTGACTGCCGCACTGTGTGTGTCATGAGTTCGATTCCTACACGGAACAAAATAATTATATTTTTTATATATTCTACAAATAGTACGAGTACAAGTGTAGGTGTTTGTAAGTGACTTTAAATGTTTTTAAACGCAGCAGTGACACGGGAGAAATTTCTCGTTAGGGGCACAGATTAATGCAAAAAAAAAGAAAATTGACAAACAACACAAGCCAGTGTCGACCCTACGACCTTCCGAACAAAACAATTGACACTACCGACAAAACTCTCGCTATTGGCGGGAAAAATTTATGAGTTTTGTTCTTCCAGATAGTTCTCGTGTTACCCTTACTGCTATAGATTTTGTAACAACCGGTAAATCGTGACTTTCAATCTAAAGTTCAAAAGTAAATGAAACCTATAATAGTTGATAGTGAGGCTTTTGAGAAATGGCGGCCATTTTGTTGTTTGGTGTTGGAAGCAAGTGTTATTGGATACAATTAATTTTGTTGCACGACTTAAATACCAATAGGATATTTGCCGCCTTGAGTTGTAAGGAAAATAATTAATTTATCGGTTTTATTGGTTATTGTTTATTTTAGTGAAAGTTTGGCCACATGATAAATTGCTCTGATAATTATTAAATATGTATTTCCAAACTATTAATATACATTTGTTTTCTTGAACGACATGGAAGAGATACTTTTTTTTAGCGTGGTTAAATCATCAAATGAGTTCTCCCACCCAGGGCAGGGCAGGAAGGACTGTCAGACTTGTATTGACTGAAATCCATGTGTCCTTCAATAGCCCTTTATGTTCCGTTCGGCTCTTTAAGGGAGGGCCCGTCATTGTACTGACTCTCTTTGAGGCGCGCGTGGAACACAACGCGCCGTCGATCCATGGTACTTCGATTAATTTTGTCTACTGCCCAAATCTATACATACAGCGAACTTCTTCTTACCTCGATCTTAGGAAAATTACGCTTCATCCGAAAATAAACTTTATTAGTACAAAGTAGAGTTGCATACGAGATGCAATCCTATTAGTTAATATTTCCTCGTTTCTCCGCTCCGCCAGCTCACTCCGCATCAATGGACAGGCAGCCTTATTGGGTTGTGGACTCGTATTTCTACTGACATCTGTGGTCAAGCTTATCATACGAATAAGTATGCCAAAAGGTCAATTTTAGATTGAAACTTAACTTAGCTAATGGTGGGCTAAGACTAATTTTGATCTATAGATGTGAGCCTGAGTCCTGTGTGTTGTTAGGGCGCTACGGTCACAGTATGGGTATTTCTTAGAAAATTTGGCTAAAAACCAATAGCTCTTAGTTTAAACTGGGATTCGAACCCACAATCAGAAGTAGTGTTTCAGCAGATTCCAAAGCAAAATAATAGATCCATATTCACTCCATTTTCGTGGTTGTAGCGATACCAAAATAGCTATTTATGAATGCAATTTCAACAACAAACTATAAAGTCAATATATAATTACTATGTGTAGTTTCAAAGCGGTATCTATGCTCCTTAGGTCAAAACTATCTTCTACAGTAATTTTACTACATTGGTTGAAGATCACAGCATTTAATAGAACACGCAAAATATACGTACTGTACTGTTGGTGGATTTGGGCTGGGTGGGATCTACCTCCAGTGTCAGTACTCTGCGCCACTGGCCATTCTGTCGGAATCTAGCACCAAACAGGTTTTACTGTGTCCCGTCTTCGATGCGCAGGAGTTCCATTTCCTTCTGGGTGAGCACGCTCCGTCTTGTGTACCTAACATTAAAAAAAAAAACAATTTCAAATTGCTAAACTGTCATCATAATACCTAAAGCTTTTCACACATTAATGCTGTAATAAGTGACGTGTTCAAAATAACAAGTAGGTGAGGATTGAAAATACATAAAATTCCACCTTTCCACAACAAGGAATCCTGGCAACATTTTAAACGGTGCAGATTTTAATTCACGCGGAAATCCGCATGTATTCAAAAAAGGCGACGCGGAATCCGGGCCTTGTGTCCGAAAACGGAGCGTACGGACGGCCGAATGATTAAATTTTCACGTGCATATCGGCGCTTCACTAGTTGGGAGATCTTTTCATTTAAATGATGTTGTGCCGCGATTCTTTTAAAAGGAGCTGGATTGGTTTTCACTTTATCAAGCTAGATAAGCTGTGGATACGAGTGTATGGGTCGTGTAAGCAAACAGATTTTAATGTGGAAAAGGTCATGAAATGTGTCTGTACGTGTGTATATAACTCCCGATGACTACATTCTAACATTGCTTTAAGTTTAAGAGTGATTTTCATCAGCCATCAGTTATACTGAACTTAAAATACACGAAAAAATCTTATATAAACTATTTCAGTCGGTCCTCCGAACAAACCCCAAAAAACGGCGCTCAAACGCGTGAACGGTTTCCGCAAAAATAGTCCCTAATTCATTTCAATACGAGATAAGAAGATGCCATTATATCATTTCTAAATGTGTAGCATCCATACATTTGTTTGTCTATTTTTTCTCCCATAACAACAACAACACGTCGAACTATCTTTGTGTACATAAAATAGCTCGAAGCGTTACCATCGTACGGAACTAATTAAAGACTCTTATTAAGATTTAATAGGGTATTCTTTACGCCGTAAATAATGAGCAAAACAAGGCAATATTCTCTGCGGAAGATAAATGTTTTATTTATATTTTATGGCTTAATTAGCATGGAAATATGGATAGCGGAATAATTTTAATGTTTCTTCCTGCCTTGAATTTTCCCAAGTGTATCTGCTTCGGCGGACTTTCTTTTTTACTCTGATGAGCCGATTTATTATCGGTGTTTTTCTTTACTGAATATTTTTACGACCCAAAAAAAACTTGAGAAATTGCTGGACGAATTGGTGAATTCAAAAATGTAATTTATACATATTAATAGGTACGTGTAGGAAACCAGGAAACATGATTTTTAACAATATATCACCTATTCAATACCCCAAAAAATCACCATAAATCCAATGAATACTAAATCATCCTTAAAAAAATATTCGCCACAAAACGAAAAGATACTCTATTTCCATTTGTTTGTGACAGTCCATGTAAAAAAACTAGTATATTTTAAAGCATGCATTTCAAAGGGCTGGAGCGTGCGAGTAAATTCAAATTACCTTGACAAATAGCCTTTCGGTTTTACATAAAAAGCAGATCCACCGGACGGGGCGCCTCGTACAAAAGGCTGGGATATAAACGAAAATGGCGGAATAGAATATTATATTGTGGGGGGTATTTGTTGAGGGGTTATTTACATATTTTTGTACCTACTGATAGTCTTTTATGCGTCGGTTAGAATGAGCATAACATTGATCTAATATAGTTGTTAAAAATATTCATGTCAAACTCTGAATAACTCCTCAAATGATGGATGATTTGGGAAACAGTATCGTGCAAGGATCAGTCTGAGCTGAAGAAACGAATTTGATTTTGATCTTATTCTATATTATTTTGTCGAAGCGTCGACGCATATCAATTAGCTTGGATCAGCGCAATCTATCTCTCATTACAGGAACTATGTAGTTAGATTTGACAGATAACATTTAGGAACGTCAAGTAATAACTTTTTTTTTTTAGCGTGGTCTAATCCTCAAATGAGTCCTTCCACCCGGGCAGGGCGGGAGGGACTGTCAGACTTGTACTGACTAAAATCCACGGTGTCCTTCAGTAGCCCTTTATGTTTCGGGGTCACGGTAATGAGATAAGTCCTGCGACCCCGGCAGGCTTTGGCCCTCTAGAGAGGGGGGCCCGTCATTATGCTGACGCTCTTTGAGGCGTGCGTGGAACACAACGCGCCGTCGACCCGGGCATGGTCCATGGTCGGGCGGCGAGTTGAATCGAGCCATATCTCGGGCATCCTTGATTATTTTGTATTCAGTGTGTTTTAGCAAGTAATTAAAAGTTAACGAAGGTTTTGTGTTATTTCCGATGTCGCGACCCACTGATAACGAATTCTCGTTATATTATAAAAAATATTCATTTTGCGCCATTAGTTGATAGAAAAATGCAATGTTACCTTGTGTAGCCTTACCATTTGAGCAAAATCGTAAATTTTAAAAATACCGAAGTGTAATGCTAGATATTAATTTAACCTTATCAGCGTGTCATAAATAAAAAACACAGATGTGATTCCAAATACCGTTGCTCTCAGAAGACATTGAGTAAATGAGATACCTGTTTTAATATTATATGAGCTCAATTATTTGAATTTGTAAGCATAATCTTAAAACCAATATTTTAGTTAGGCGTTATCTCTTTTGATAAATGTTATTTATATTATAACAAACGTCTTTGTGTCGTAAAATATATTATAGTCGTCTAAATAAACGAAGTAATGAAAAACAAAAATTTAATTCGGGCTTGACAACGTTTGTACTGGCAGTTTGTACCTAATTTACGTTTTAAACGAATTCACCAAAACGAAAATACCGTAGTTACGTATAATTTACTTAAAAAAAGGAACTCAAACATAGCGCAGAATATACCTAATTCATAAACATACAGTTTTATTTAAAAATGAAATACAAGCTTGTGATTTGCATACTCGCACGACAATTCAATTCGCATATTCATGCTAAGTCCGTCTCCGTCGGAACAAATTTAAAAATATTGCTGCAACATACTGCTCGCTTTTTCGTTTGGACGAGTGCATCTAATTTTCTATATTGAAGTCATTCGTCTATTGCTCCAGTTCTCATGTCACACTGGCATTGATAGGGACACACTATTGTTTCTTTTTCAATACGGGTATCTAGTTTACTTCCTAGCTAAGCTTAGAGGTATGCCATGAAACATTTTCATAAATACGTTTACAAAGTAAACAACATTACGTGATCGCAGTAATATATACTGCTTTATTTTTCTTTCAAATGTCAAATTCAATATATTTTTGTTAGTTAAATTTGTACAGTTTTTGTCTTGTCTTTTGGATTCTTTATAAATGAGTTTCCGTTATAATAAACAACTTTCATCATCAAAAAAGTTTTGCTATTGTTGTCGTATGGGTTTTTTTTTTCACGGATCTTACACGAATTTCGTTGGTAGCATTGCTTATTTAACTTAAGAAATCGAGTCACCTGGTTGAGGGATAAAATTGATGAAATCCCCACTCTGTTTATTATAGGAACAGCAAACCAAAAACCCACAAACAAAATTCTTAAAAACGTAACAGTGCAAATTCTCAACAAATGCTAGATTACGACGGGGCAATTTTAACACAAAAATACAAGAGCAATTTGAGCGGCCATAAAGCGAGGCCCCAGTTCAGAACGTCTTAATAGTTAGTTGGCAAGCTTTGTTATTCCCGACACCGGAATGTGAATCTGTGTGGAGTGTGCGGTCGTAATCTGGAACATACTGTCCTGTAATTGCGATCCTAATTGTCCCAGCCTCCCCTTCTTTATTCCGTCCTCCTTGTTATGTTCCGTGTTGCCGTTTCTACCCACTGTGCGGACTGACCGCTCTTGTTTCGTATTGTGCGGGCCTACGGTTGCAGAATTTGATGCCTTGATTGTGGCGGATAGAGGCCTTTGGGCCATTCATTGTTGTGGGGATCCTCAGGGTTTGACGTGTTGTTCTAGTTACTGACAGAACTGTGTTTGATTGAAGATGTGCATGACGTGAATACAATTGGATGTTGAAGTCTATTGGAATATAAGTATCCTCTAAAATTTAGCATTGGACCAATTTTTAACAATTTATTGAACAATGGGATACTGGTCGTAAGTGCTGATGCTGAGCATGAGGCTCTAAGTACGATTTAACGCTCAGTCAGATAGTAGCAACCAACGAGTCTGGGTTTGTACCTGGTTGGAAGCCATATAGACACACACATAGGCTCGGCCCCTTTTAATAAGTACTTTATAATATAATGAGCGAAATGTGGGTACACAATCAGTTGTATCACAATCAGTTCTATCTAAATTGTAGGCTGAAAGTAAAAAAAAAGTCGTAAAAACATTTATTCACACATACATTTTAAAAAACCAACCCTCAAATCTGAACACACATTTGGCTGAACAACCTCAATAAAAAGATTACAGATGCAATCTCCAAGCAAGCGGAACAGTGGTTGTATCTGGTCCAGCGTGTGCCATCTGTTGGCAGGCATGGCTTGGTAGGCCCGCCAAGCACGATACATTCCGCTAATGGCTAGATTACAAATCGTTGCGTTCACTCAGCTGCTGGCGGGACCAACGATTTAATACAGTTGAAGTACAGACCGAGTGCGGGATTTTGGAATGGGTATGTAAGTTTGAGAGATACGAGTAGTTTTCGGGTTGTTCTTTGTTATTTTATATTTCACGGGTTAACTGTTATTCTTTCAATTTTGGGTGTTAAGTAAATGTTATTATTTGTTTTGTATAAAATAATATTATGAAGTTGTACAGTTTGAAAGTTTAGATATAGGGAATATTCTTTCGACAGAATGATCCGTTTTCCAAAAATTCTTCACTACATCATTTCCAAGTACGGGACCTGTGGCCACATTGGTGAAGTGGGTCCGGTAATTGACCTAGGTTCGATTCTGCGTGTGAACACAAAAAAAAGTATTATTAGCTGTATGAAACCTTTCCCGATTTCCAACCATAATAATACCAAAGCTGCAGAAAAGCTACTTCTTTGTATGTTCAAAAGTATTATCATCACCAATGAATTTTCTTGTACAATATTTTGGTAACGCATTAGCCTTCAATACGCTATTGTAAGTGATTTTTTTGTTAATAAAAAACCTCAAGAAACTAAACCACTTGTGAGTCTTGCTTCAATTTTGCTAGTATCTAGGAACTTCAAAATCTTTGGTAGAATTTTAGATCTCTTGAGACCAAAAGTTGTTCCAACGGATTTCTCAGTGGATGACCGTTTTGAAGATACAAACACTGTTTCATAACACCGCTTGGTAGACTGAATCACATCCTCAAATGACGTCTCCTAGATGTCAGTGCTTCATAAAAATTCAAAATTACCTACACCTCTTTTATGACAGTGAATCATGGTTTATTTATTTCGTCGTCGTCGGATCGTCTCGCCATGCAAATGTCAACGCCCAATGAAATTGCAGTCTCAAGCAGAATGAAAGGCATTCTGGATAGTGCATTTAGTTTAAGTGTAAAGAATAGATTTAAATAACCGGTATTTTGTAGGTAATTCTATACTACTTTATTCTTGTTCCTTTAAAAACTGATCTGTTTGAAGTGCTTGTTAGAATTCAAAAGCATGAGTAAATAATTAATTTACATTAAATCGAGGATTTTTCGGGTCTGGGTGTTTTTGTATGTGAGTTTAACTGTTTGTAAACTCACTCACAATACAGGAATAATTCCTAAAGTAGAGATTTAGTTTTTAAATGTTTAACTTTTCTACCTTGCTCACATAAATAAGTAACTTTGGAGTTTTCTTCACTATTCTATAAAGAAATTAAAGCTTTAACATTTTAAGTGATAGTCCCTTTTCTACCTGTAAATTCTTCAATTTAGTTATAACAAAATCTTTGAATTTCTATACAAATTCTTCTACAACTCACAGCACGTTTGAATTTCAGTGCTTTTCATTTTAGTTCTAAAAATCCTCGGTGTATCTTTTTTTGTCACAAAAAGCTAACAAATAACTTAGCTCAGTAAGCTGCTAGCTTCAAGTAAAAGCTATTTGTGCTGTTGCATCGTGATTGATGCAAACGAATTAAGTTACAAGCTGCTTCAACTTAGGGGAACTTGACTAATGGAATTAGCTTGCTTGTTTAATTTCATTTTATAGTATCGTTTACAAAATTTCGTTTGCAAAGGGTTTTGTATTCTTGTGTAAACAGCATTAATTTTAGTTGCTATGGTACGAGTGTTATTAAAATGGATTGGTTCTACTGTTTCACTGATTAAACGATTCCTTAGCAATTTAAAAGTATGTTTTATTATGTTGTATCTTTTTATTAAACTATAGGCGTAGGCAGGCCTCCCACTAGTTGGACCGACGACATCGTGAGGGTCGCGGGCAACCAATGGATGCAAGTGGCGAATTGTCGTTCCGCGTGGCGGTCTAAGGGGGAGGCCTATGTTCAGCAGTGGACGTCTTCCGGCTGATGATGATGATAATGATGATACAGGTGAACTTTGATTTTACGGTTGGCGCAGTGGTTGAGAAATCGACTGCTACCTACGCAACGTGTCGCGTGTTCTATTCCCGCACGGAACAAATATTTGTATGACCTAGAAGTAGTTGTTCCGGGTCTGGGTGTTTGTGTGTGTAAGTTTCTATGTTTGTAAACGCAGCCAGGACACCAGAGAAATTCCTAGTGTGTGGAAAAGTTTAAAAAAAAATTCGTAGTGTGATGCACTAAGAATTTCTTACAAACATTTAAACTCAAGTACACAAACAGCTAAATCCCGAACAACTACTTGTAGATCATACAAATATTTGTTCAGTGCGGGAATCGAACACGCGACACTAAGTGCAGCAATCAATTGCCGTTTTACTTTATTGCAGTGAAAGACCAATGAATATGGCCGCGACTTTATGACTTGTAGGTCGTAGATTCGAACCCAGACTGGCACTTTACCTTCTATATATAATTACAAAGCTCACAAAACGGTGAAGGAAAACATGGTGAGGAAGCGGACACGTCCTAGAACCATAAAGTCAAAGATATATGACAGTAACCAAACCGTACTAGACCCGAGCGGCAGATTAAGATCCATACCTCCTCATAAAGAGGCCTGTGTTCCAACCAACGAGTTCCAACACTAAGAAAATTAAAGAATAATTCTATTAAGAAAGCTTTGAGTTGATGTTAAGTTAGTGACGTCATTTAAGAAATAAATAAATGTTTATTTGTCACTGTCACTGGGTAGGTATTAAAGAGGCCTGTTTAATATGCATAGCCTGTAACACAGCCTTATTTAAAGAGCTTTTAATATTCTAAATAGCGAGCTCAGTTAGTATTTTTAATTACTTTGCAAAAAAAAGTAAGTAAACTTTTTAATATTTATGCTGTGAGTATTCATCAAAGAGAATTTATTATGAAATTAATTAACATATTTTTGTAAAAAGTAACAGATAAAATACGCTTTGGGCAAACTTTTGAGAGTTAGGTTCGGATAACTAATTTAGCTGTTATTTGATATATTTGGCTCTGAGCTAAATTAAAATGTTAAATTAAAATTGAGACTGATAAAATTACCAATTTGAGTGTCTTAAAAGGGCACTGTGGCCTTGGAACTTAAAGTGCAATTGAAGGAATAGGCTGGTTCTTACTCAATCAAGCCTGACAGTCCCTTTTTCTCCACCTAGCATGGAAGGACTCATTTGATGGTTTTCTGATCTTTATCGCTGAAAGTCGTGATATACTCATATTTCTATAGTTCATTAGGTGCGTCCACACAGAGCGAGCAGCCTCGCGAGGCATTTGCCGCGCGAAGCAGCTTGGTTAGTGTCGACTAGTCTCGGCCGGAGAAAGCGCGCGCCCTGCCGCGGGCGATAGACCGAGCCATCCAGTGTCGGCGTTTGTTTTGCTCGCGTACTTATATTGTTTCGTGGCTCGGTCGAGAAACAACACAGACTAAGCAGGCTGCTCGCTCTGAGTGGACGCACCTATTTCCTCAGGTGATGGCTGAGTGATCGCCAATGTGATATGTATGTGCGGTGGTAGTCCTCACTAGAGCCGTCTGGCTTGCAACCACCATCCTATCCGAGTCCGGTGCAGAACAGTTTTTACTGCGTTCCGTCGGTGCGCAGGAGTTCCAGTGTCTTCTGGGCTAAGCTTGCTCCATCTTAGATCTCATAGAGATGAGATCATAAATAATGTAAAGTATAAAGTTATCGGGCTTTTCCTTTTTCTCGTGGTAAAATCATCAAATGAGTCCTCCTACCCAGGGCGGGGCGAGAGGAACTGTCAGTCTTGCACTGACTAAAATCCAAGGTGATCCTTCAATAGCCCTTTACGTTCCAGGGTCACGGTTACCTAATGAGAACTGTCTCCATACCAACTCCAACTGTCCAGTCTCCAACTGTCCTTGACCAAGCTTTTGGGCTAGATTGACGCCAAGAGCAAACCTATTTGTGCAGGACTGCCCCGCTTGGGCAGAGGACCGCCGTGTCCTCACGGCGGCGTTAGGTGGAGACCTCTCGCACCCGGCATTGGTCGAGGCCATGCTGCGGGGCGAGACGGAGTGGGAAGCGGTCGCCTCCTTCTGCGAAGCAGTCATGCTCGGGAAGGAGGAGGCGGGCCGCGTGAGAGAGAGAACAGCGTCCTCCCTCCACCCCGGCCGCAGTGGTAGACGTCCACGGCGACGGACGTCGGTAGACGATCTCCGGCCACCGTAGGCGCGGGTATGCGGGTGGCGAGTAATGGGCGACTCGCTGTCCGACCATGGACCATGCCCGGGTCGACGGCGCGGTGTGTTCCACGCGCGCCTCAAAGAGTGTCAGCATAATGACGGGGCCCCCTCTAGAGGTCCAAAGCCTGCCGGGGTCGCGGGACTTATCTCATTACCGTGACCCTGGAACATAAAGGGCTATTGAAGGACACCGTAGATTTAAGTCAGTATGAGTGTGACAGTCCCTTCCGCCTTGCCCTGGGTGGGAGGACTCATTTGATGATTTTACCACGATAAAAAAAAAAGAGGAAACCCATTTAAATAAATAAAAATATCACCATCTAGCAAAAAAAAAAATATTTACACATTTGGTAAAGACCTTTTAGAGGCACGATAGTATATGGAGCAAACCTATTTCACATAGTAATAGGTTTTCAAGAGGAAGGTAAAGGATGTCACTATGAATGCCGTTTACTCCGCCAATGTACGCAGTCCTCAAGTGAAATCAAATATTGGGCCTTTCGATTTATTCTGAAAGTGTTTGATACTTGATGCTTTTAGGTCTTTGCGAGCCAATTTTCAGGTTTTATTTTACCAGGCGATGTATTCTGTTGAATTTCTTGCATGCCTTGTTGAAGCATTTTTGATTACATGCCACAATTTTTTGCGCAGTTTAAGATATTTTTCATATATATCTATGCAATATGTAATTTTCCACACTGTTGCAAATATTAGGAGACACGTAATAAAACTTAAAGATAAGTGAAATAATGAAACCTAACTCCCCCATAAGCATAGAATACTCCAAATTATATCATAGAGAATTTCTAGAATAATCTCATTTTAATAACAAAGCAAATAAAGGAGATGTTTTTTTTCCTACAATAATGGCCCAACCGTGTACCTCAAGGACAAAAGTACGAAATTATAGGAAAAAAATCGTAGATTTTGAATAAAAATATGTTGAATTTATTCGCGCATTTGTACCACCAGAAATCGTCGATCAAAGATGTTAAAACTTGCAACCCAAGAATTTCAATCTGGCAATGTCATGATTTACGTCTCCGATGATGCGTTTCGTTACTTCATTTTATAAACGTGTGAAAATCCCAAAATGTACTTTATAGAATTTATTTATGTATTACAAATAAGTTTTTTATTTCTAGTACACATTTTTTGTGAATAATCATGGGAACAAGAATTAAAAAAATACATTTATTTCACATTTCGTATTATTTTTTGCGTTTGGTTATCTACCGGCCAAAAGCCAGGGCTCCCGACCTAGGCCGATAGTTTTTTTTTCTATTGTTGTTGATAGGTATACATTTGTCATATTACTGTCAAATATTGAAACGCCGATGTCATATTTTGACGTGATTTTGACAGATGAAACAGATTGACAGCCGTAAATGCTGTCATAAACGTTTCTTTGAAAGCAGTTACGTTGCGAGGTAGTGTTTTTTCATATACTTTTATTTCTTTTTCTATCTAGTATTGAAGGATTTTAAATACTGCTAAAAATACTAATTATTGGAAGGAATTTTAATAGTAATTTGTACCTCGGTACATGTTTGGGCCGAAAAAAAACACCTCCTTTCCCTTTTATCTCCCTCTCTCTTTCTCCCCAGCTTAATTAACTCCACAAAAACCTCATCCAAACAATTACACCAAAATTCAACCCTCAAGCTGCGAAACGCCAAAAATCTTGTTCACTTCGTACCGTAACTTCGGTAACACAAACAGCCCTAACAAACGGTGCCACAATAACGAGAATCACCCCAATAGAACGCAAGACAGGTGCAATCCCCTAACACAGAGTAGGGTTACACAGAAGGCTTGCTATGTATAGCCAAATGTGGACTACGTCTAGCGAGTGTAGTAGCACTCACAAAATGAAGTTAGACTAAAGCCTTATTTGAAACTTTTTTAATTACCGTAATATAATATGGGCACGTCTCAGTTTTCGTGCTTTTTCAGTAATTATATTTGTTTACATAGAACCAAAGAATAATTTGTTTTTATAGACTGAGTATTTTGTACTTTTAAAAAAGTGACGTTTAAAATTTTATTCTAATCATTATAATCTTTTGTTTTGACCGACTTCAAAAAAAAGGAGGTTATTTAAATTAATTGTTGCTGCCTTTTATATTACTTTAATGGTATTTTAATTATGTCTACTTTAAAAAACATCGAACATTGATCATAAACTTTCTCGTGTATGCCAGTCTTTTTTTCATCGTGGTAAAATCATTAAATGAGTTGCTCGAGTTGGCCTATGAAGATTATTACTGCGTGCGTACGCCTCTCTATCAATATGTGGGGTTCACCTTCTGTATTAATCTACCCTGTGGCTTAACGTAAATAAGCTATACGAACAATTTGTGGCGAATGGTTAGCTAAGGCCAAGCTCCCTGGTTTAGTCAAGACTTGGTGCGGCTTAAATCTACAGCAGAAAACTGAATGGAGGATATTTTAATAACATTTCGGAATTGTTTGTTTATTTTTGCCGGCTCTTGCATTCTCATTTCATATCTTACGAAACACTTCTTCTTTTTTGTGAAATAACACAAATTTTCAAGAGCCTCGAAGGTTTATTCCAATAGTTGACGCTACGAATGGCGTTTACGCAATGAGCGTATTAATTAACCCGACTTGAAATAGTTTTTCTAGTAAAAAAACTCACTTTAAAGCAATTTATTCTATTCACATAGAGACACTTTGAAAAAGGTCGAGATTATTAGAGGTCCTACATAAAACAGTGACAGTAAAACTTTTAATGAGCCAAAACAGAACATCTTATCCAATATCACGAGACCGAAACCCATAACATGGCTTTAACAGCATGTAAAAGGAGGCCCAAAACACTAAAATAAACAAAGAGATAAAAATTCCCAAAAGGCTTTGCGGCAAGTGCCCTCAAAATCACAATTCAGCCCTTTGGCGATTACATGATATCGGCTTTTTGCGTTACATTCGCGAAATTCAATAATACCGATGCTCGTAAAGGGGCGGGGTGGCAAAAAAAACGGTATTTGGCTCACTAAACCGTTATTGTCAACCGCTGCAAATAACTGGGATGTTTTTTCTTGTTATTTCATTTTAAAAGGTTCACAGCAAATGTTTGCTCTAATATTGGACGGTTTTCCAAACGGTTTTTGATTTTTGAAGGTATGTTTTGTACTTGCGTTAACTCTAATTGAAAAGAAACTCTTATCAGCGTATGTTCAAGATCGAAAATACAAAAGCTAAGAAAATATATTTCTTGAACATTCTAACACGCGACGGATTATCTGCTACGATCGCCTAGCTGTGTCATCGTCGCGTCAGCTATGGCGTAGCTACAAATATCGACAAGTCAGCTACGTCGTAGCAACATATTGACGAACGAAGTTATATTTTTAGCTGACTTGCAAAAGAAATAGAATAACTGTGGAACAGTTTAGGATGCTTCCGATATTTATGACATGTTTTTTTTTTCTACAATTTGTAATGATGTTAAGGCACACAAATTATTTTTTTTAATCACAATTTAAATAGGTCAATGAAGCAATTAATTATTTGTTTATTACTCGTCATCTCATCAGGTTTCGTTATTCTTTAAAGCCATTTAATCCTTCGTACCACATAGTCCATCCATAGTTTCTTCCTCTACTCTCATAGCATCAACATTCACTCGCCGGTAGCTCGCCGTTAGATCAAGGACCGTCGTGTTCCAAGTTCGCCTCAAAGAGTTGTCAGCAAAGTGACGGGATCGCCGGACTGTCTTATGAGGGAAACATGGGCCTGAAATGCAAAGAGCAAAAAAAAATGCTCACAAATTAAAAAGTACTGAACCAAATTTGATGAAATTTTTATGGGACCAAATGGAAAGTATCCTGCATCGAACAAAAAAGAATTACACTAATCGGACTAGCAACCTCGGAGTAATCGGTGTACATACATAAAAAAAACCGACCGAATTGAAACCTCCTCCTTTTTTTGAAGTCGGCTTAAGAGTCCTTCTTTGAGATTGGGTTTGGTTTTAGTCAGTCAATTCTGACAGTCCCTTTCGTTACTGCCAGGGCGTGAAGACTAATTTGATGTTTTTAAAACCTCAAAAAAGAATGTCAGTGTTTTGAGGTTCTCTTCTTCAGCTTTAAAAAAAAAATTACCTTCAAGAACACTCAATGCACAATTGCACAGTTAAAATCTGGCATAAAGGCACAGTTTTAAAGTCTGCAATGGTGCGTGAACAGGGTCCGGTTAGCTTGTCGCGAGTTACGAACGAACGCTGTTGTGCTCAGTTGATTTTTATAACGCGTGAATATTTACAACGTAAAAATATGCTGCTTTATACCATGGAAATACTTACTTTGTGGGTGTCCCTTTGACCGTGAACGGTACTGTTTTTATTGATGGCGTGATTCGTAAAATAAATACCATAGAATCCAATCTAGCCTGGTAAATCATGATGACTTGAAATCTTCAAGAGTTCTAATAGATTTTTTTTGTCTAGCCTATGGTGTACCACGTCTAGGCCGAGACCTTTACCAATTTCTTTCATATTCAAGATGAATGATGAAGTATTCCATGCCTGTTTGATTAAGCATTATTCGGTAAAATCAAATGTGAACAGTAGCTCAGACCCTAATCATCTCAAGACGACCCCAGAAAGTATAACTCAGCAATGGTAAAACGTTCATCTTCGTTTTTGCGAGGCAGTAACTCCTCACGACAACAGCGACCCAGTCGCTGCGTTAGGAGACGCCCATTGAAGGACGACGATGGATTTAGTTAGTACGAGTGTGACAGTCCATTCCGCTCCACCCAGTGTGGGAGAACTCATTTAATTATTTTAGCACCTAAAAACTCAATGGTAGAACATAGTTTTCCAGTCAACAATAGGCGATGAAATTCAAAGAACACTTGTGGACCCCCTCTCCTTACTTACGAACATAACGGTTAATGTTACACTTTCCAACATAACACTAGAGTGCAAACCAATCGCAAGCATTACTTTAATCTCGTACAAAGTAGCACAGACTCGCCACCCCAGCCAAACGACTTCATTGTCCTCTAAACACCGTTCCACACCTAAAAATGAACTCACAGATCCGAGTCAGGTACTCTCAGATTCAACTCTTGTTCCCATCGCGAAGTAATCGTGTTCCTGAAATTGAGTCTGCAAGTTTCGGCGTGACGCGTTATCGGATTTGTTCGGTACGCGCTCGGAATCTGTCGGGAACTCGCGATGCTCCGCCTCCTCACGAATTGCATCGGATACTCGAAACGTTGGCTTGCTTTTTAGTTTCTGGTTCTTTTTTATTTTTAATGGATTTGTGAGACCATGTCTGGGTTTTTGGGTGAAGTCATGAAAGCGGCTGGTAAAAAAACCACGTCATTCAAGTACAATTATAAGCCAGGTGCAACACCTGACTTATAATATGATGGTATAGAATTACTTAATTAACTCAAAACTATAAATCAGGAGGCCTTTATTCTGAACATTAAAATTCGTTCTGAAAGTCTCTTTAAAACGTCGTCAATTCGCTAAGGACAGATTGAGTAAAGTTTAAAGCAGTTAAAGAATATAGATGTGGTGTGTTACATGAGTTTTTTCAGAAGATAAGAACTATGTAACACTAAGTAACTAGAAATTGCAGTAGACGAGTTGATATAAAAGATAAGGGTGCAAAATGCAATGCCTTTCGTAAATGTACCTAAGTCTGAAGACAATCTATAGATAATCAAACTTTGTATGTAGGTTAAGGAAACAAAGAAGATACTCCTTGAGTACGTTGAAAAAGGCGTTAGTAGCGTAAACAAGAAACTGAAAACTTTTCCTTAAGAAAAGCAGAAACTGCTTAAAGACTCTGAACGCTGTAGAAATTGGTATTTTCTCTACAAAACTACCAAGAAAACATACAACACCAGCAGTTAAACGTACAAATTCAAACTTGCAATCAGTTACGGGTGCGTCTCATTTCATATAAAGTTATTTGATATATTTTCATTTCAATAACGTTCACATGATATAATCAACGTGAGAGATACCCAACGATTGATATAATTTCTTTACACATAATGTTTGTGTTACTCTAAAACTCATTTCATATAATTTTATTTGATATAACGTTTATTTAAGCGAAAATCGTTATGATAACGTTTAAAACATATAATTTAACGTTTAAACCATTTTCTTTGATGACTTTGGCTTATCCTTTGGACTTTGGTTGTTTGCCTTCACGAATGCTATTGTTATTAGAAAAATTTAGTATCCAAGAGCGTGCGAAGCGAGCTCGGGACTTGGGACATCCCGACATGGACAGGTTAGGTTCGAAGGGGGTGGCGGGGTCTGAAAGACCCCGCCATCCCCTTCGTGTTAGGTTACTTTAAACCTTGTACGCAGAAATAGGAGCCCCGCGAAGCGGGGCTCCGTCGAGCCAGCATGACAGGTAGTAATCAGTTATTTGACCTAGGATGCAAGAGTGAGCGAAGCGAGCTCAGGACTTGGGGCACCCCGACACGGACAGGTTAGGTTCGAAGGGGATGGCGGGGTCTGAAAGACCCCGCCATCCCCTTCGTGTTAGGTTACTTTAAACCTTGCACGCAGAAATAGGAGCCCCGCGAAGCGGGGCTCCGTCGAGCCAGTATGACAGATAGTAATCAGTTATTTGACCTAGGATGCAAGAGCGAGCGAAGCGAGCTCGGGACTTGGGGCACCCCGACACGGACAGGTTAGGTTCGAAGGGGATGGCGGGGTCTTTCAGATCCCGCCATCCCCTTCGTGTTAGGTTACTTTAAACCTTGCACGCAGAAATAGGAGCCCCGCGAAGCGGGGCTCCGTCGAGCATTCATGGTAGGTGGTACTATTACTAGGTACATCAGAGTTAGATTACATTCCAGGAAGAAAAAAAAATTAGACCAAATAAGTTTTATGTCTTTTGAGTGGTATACAAAACGATTTTATATTCATTGATTGTTATGATTATAGAAATTAGTCATTATAAAATTATGTCAATCGTTTATTATATTAAGAGATTGTTATATCAAATAAAATTATATATTCAGTTGTTATCTCTTGTAAATATTAGAGATTTTGTAGTTATATCATATATTACTTACCCATCAGTTACACTACCATTGCCTGCAATGTCTGGCATTACCATAATTATTCTATATTAAAACAGTAATGTAATATTAAAACTCCGAAGACGTCGCCTGTTTAAAATAACAGATGGCAGCACATGTATTATTCATCGGTCGGTTTTAGTTGGACTGCCGATAAGTTTGAAAGGCGTTGGGGAAAGTTGATGGTAGATGGTGACATTTACATTTTAATTGAACGCATTCCAGATGGACAGATGAGGAAATCTATAAAGATTGCTTTTAAATTGGAGCAATTAACTTAAAACATGTTACTCTTTTTAATTTGTTCAGGCAAAACCTTTTGAAACGACAGTTAATTAAACAATAACATTCTCGTTAATAAGTTAGATTTTTTGGCAAAATATAAATAACCATCAAACCGAGCATGCGGGCGGCGAGTAAAGGGCAACTCGCTGTCCGACCATGGACCATGCCCGGGTCGACGGCGCGTTGTGTTCCACGCGCGCCTCAAGGAGCGTCAGCATAATGACGGGGCCCCCCTCTTAGAGGGCCAAAGCCTGCCGGGATTGCGGGACTTATCTCATTACCGTGACCCCGGAACATAAAGGGCTATTGAAGGACACCGTGAATTTTAGTCAGTACAAGTCTGACAGTCCCTCCCGCCCTGGCCGTGGTGGGAGGACTCATTTGATGATTTTACCACGCTAAAAAAAACATACTCAAACACAATGGTCATTTTAAATGCATGTTAATACAGCAATAATTGCAGTTTATTGTATGAGGTCACTATAACCTATAACTGGTTGGCGCAGAGGTTGAGCGATCAACTGCTGCGCACACCGTGTCGCGGGTTTGTTCCCCGCACGGAACAAATACTTGTATGACCTATAAATAGTTGTTTTCGGGTCTGGGTGTTTGTGTATGTGAGTTTCTATGTTTGTAAACGTATCCACGACACGAGAAATTCCAGGAGTGGGGCAAAGTTTACAAAAAAAATAATTAAAAAATGTTAATGGTAGGAATGTTTTCGTTTTTTCAAGCTATTGCATAGCTTTTATCGCGGGCTCTAAGCGTGGCGCGGTGCCACGACCGAATCAAAAAAAATCCAAAAACCTAACGAAAAAACCTGTCACCACGCATCGTCTAACATCGTTTCAGTTCGGGAGACTTCGGCAATCATAAAAATATCCGTCAGTAAAACAATTTACTTTTTCTTATTGATTCTAAACGGCCAGCTACAAAAGGAGTTTTCACAATGAAAACTACTTATAAAATTATCGTACAACAAAGAAGTTCTTTATTACAGTAGTGCACCACAATCATTTTAAATAAATTACCTATATATTCTCGTTAAATATACGCGGTAGGCGATTTAATTCTTTAAAAAAAAATCTTATGCAATAGCTTAACCGCGGCAGTCTCCGAGCGCCACATGTATTTTTTTTTTGTTTATCGTACTTACAGATTTCTTTGTTTGTTTCCAGAATGGAGCTTGCATTGCAATTGCATCTCCTCGAGATGGAGGCTCTCGCGGCGTACGAGTACACTCCTACCGTATATATGCTGGGCGAGGGATATTCCCGTAAGTGATAAATTAAGTAGGTTTACTTAAAATAGTTTTATGAGGACTACAACACTGTATTGTCACAAATCAGGGCACCCATTGATGTTCTCAGTGGAATAAAATATTAAATCAATAAACTATTTCACTACTGCCATCTGCGAAAAATATAATATGTATAAGTGCCGTATGTGGAATACCTCAGGTGCCATTAATTCGAGTTCCATTTCAATGGGTGCTCAATGTGGAATACATCCAAGGTCTATCCCGAAAATGTGGCCTGATCGCAATAGTGAGAAACTAGAAATCCAAGAAAATACCCTCAGACCAAATTGACAACGTTATTGATAAGTATCGATTATAAAAATGCTTGAAGAAACTTCCATAGAACTCTCATCATTCCCTAAACCGTTTTTAATGGTAGTTTTTAGTATTATTTTTTTTAGCGTGGTAAATTCATCAAATGAGTCCTCCCACCCCGGGCAGGGCGGGAGGGACTGTCAGTCTTTAACTGACTAAAATCCACGGTGTCCTCTATTAGCCCTTTACGTTCCAGGGTCACAGTAATGGTATAAGTCCCGCGACCCTGGCAGGCTTTGGCCCTCTAGAGGGGGGCCCCGTCATCTTGCTGACGCTCTTTGAGGCGCGCGTGGAACACAACGCGCCGTCGACCCGGGCATGGTCCATGGTCGGGCGGCGAGTTGCCCATTACTCGCCGCCTGCATGCCCGCGCCTACGGTGGCCGGAGATCGTCTTGCGACGTCCGACGCCGTGGGCGTCTACCACTGCGGCTGGGACGGAGGGAGGACGCTGTCCTCTCTCTCTCACGGCCCGCCTCCTCCTTCGCGAGCATAACTGCTTCGCAGAAGGAGGCGACCGCTTCCCACTCCGTTTCGCCCCGCAGCATGGCCTCGACCAATGCCGGGCGCGAGAGGTCTCCGCCTATAGTAATTATTGGTAATAAAGAAAAATCAAAGTCATCAAAGACAAAGAGGTAGTACTTTTAGATTTAGAGACCATTATTTTAAAACTGAAAAAATTATATCAAATAAATAAAGAAAAAAACACCAATATAAACTTTAGAGCACACGGAAAAAGAAAAAAACAACTAATTTAAAAATAGGTATTGAACAGCACAATGTTTTTGCACTAAGATACCTTATCAACTAGAATATCAACTCAGTTTCTACTCCACTATGATAGACATCGAACACATCACGACCCAATCAGCGTATATACGTGTTTACGTGCCGGCGGCGTTAGGCACCGATCACACTATCGATTTGGTATGCACATGCTTGACACTTGCCATAGTTGCGCTAAATATGTGGAGGTTTTGGTTAGCTCTAGCTAGAGCATTATACAGGGTGGAATTTTGTAATGCCACCTGGAGGGAAAGTACTCTTAATACTGCAGATAGAAAATTTTACTCAAAGGAAACATTCCTTTATTTTTGAATAGAAAGCAAACTGCATTCAAAGATTTTCGAAAATTCTCTTCTCCCACACCCGGGAATCGAACTGGCTAAAATCTGAAAAAAATTATACCCTGTACTTTTATTGCATCGATCGTTAGGGTCAATTATAAGGATGAAATCTCTCTAACAAACATGATAAATTATATGAAAGGAAAACCAGGAAATCTTAAATTAATTTAATTATTTACAAAAAATGGTAAACTAACTAATAAGTTGCTCGAAATGGGCTCCATTCTATTGCAATCTTTGAATGCAGTTTGCTTTCTATTCAAAAATAAAGGAATGTTTCCTTTGAGTAAAATTTTCTATCTGCAGTATTAAGAGTAAGTACTTTCCCTCCAGGTGGCATTACAAAATTCCACCCTGTATATGGGTCGTGGCTTAGGGTTATAGAAATGGAACGTTGTATTACGGTAGTTTTTTCATGTGATGATGTCGGCAGACTCTGGTTTCAGAGTTAGTAAAGGAAACTCACAAGCCTCTGACATGACTTTGGACCTACAATCTACATAATTATTGATCATATGCTTAGCTGCTTGTTTTGTTTCTAAATTATATATTTTTTAGTTTGAATATGGACAGTTTTAACTTGCTACATACCTAGTTGTCAAAAAATGTACCATCTCAAAATAAATGATGTAACAAAGGTTTTGTAATAATCTTGACGATCTAAAAAGAGTTTCCATGGAGTTTCTTGCCCGTTCTTCTCCATAGACTCCTTGTAATGGGCATCTGCGGTACTTTTAAAGTTGTTCCTTCGTACCACAAAAACTTTTAAACGTCTGTTGAATACTTGTCTAAAAAAATGACAAATTATGACGTTGAAATAAGGTCCATTTTGCAGTCGCACTTTTTTTAGACAAGTGTTCAACAGATGTTTAAGTTTTTGTAGTAAGGCCAAATATGTCTTGTGACTGGGACTGCAGCTGTGACTGTAGCACAATAATTTTGTGTTATTTAATTCTATTTTATTGTCATTGACAATTCAAAAGTGCCTGTAAATGACCTACTTGATATAATTTTTTGATTTGATTATGAGTCCAGGTTTCCTCACCAAGATATTTTCCTTTACCGATGCCAGTGATGTCAAAGTTAAACTAACTTAGAAAGTATATTATATTTAATATCAAATAAGGATAAAACAGGTCTGTTCGTTTACCTACCGACAAAATATCTACCATTCTACGTAGACACTCATTTATCTATGTCGCTGTAGGCCCCATGCGGCGTTTCCAACTCTTTAAGCTCTTACGGCCGCGGGAGTACGGCGAGTTAGTCCGTAAGCTTAAAAATCAATTTGAATTAAAAACTATCGCAAACTGTGTTCGTTTGCTTTTAGCTTGCTACGGCATTTTTGTTTTACGCTTTACGTAGAAAAATAGAGTTGGGTCTTTGATGGTGTTTGCGACTACGTTCATTGTATACCGGGGTGGAATTCATGTAGATTAATAATAGGTAATACTATACGTGTTTTAGAACTGATCCAAAGCATTTTCACTTTCAGCAAGCAAAGTGACTCAGTTGCTCTGTTTTGTAGTTAGACTGTTTTGTTTTTAAATTGATTGGTCAAAACGCTATTGACCGTTTGTGTATCGTCTGCAGCGACTGCAAACACCCATCATTTACATATAATAATAATTTTTATTTGCATCAAGTTTGACATTTTACAATCAATATACATGGTTTGAATACAAGGTACCTAAATATAGTTCACGTAAATACAATGAAGTGGCGACACCAGCACCCTTACTAAGTTGCCAAGACAACTTGTGTTAAAGATGCTGGGCCCGACCCTTTTCTGGACGTATCTTATTTGCAATTAGGTACACACGGCTACACATCAAGCCACACAAAACCAGTATAAGCTGATCGTTGAATATACGGAAAGACCATACAAAGCGAGACCACGATAAACTGGCCCTGCATAGCTTGATGCGTAGCCGTGTGTACATCAAGCCATTTTGTAAATAAACTACTAATTTGATGAATTATAGGTAAACAGACAATAAAGTATTTAGGAAAGAAAATAAAACAAAACAAATATTTCAGTACATTATTTATAATATTCTGGCGTCTTGAATACCATTCGCAACTTTTCTTAGAAAACGCATGACTAAAGCATAAAGACAATTGAAAATGATTAAATCTCCTCTTACCACATCTGGGAGTCTACCATGACGTCTTAAAGCGAGAGTTTAGTTCCACTGTGGGAAAAAGACAGCGATACAAGTCGTCTAGCGTCATCTCGCTCTCAGACGTTATAGTAACCCGCGCAGGAAAATTAAAAAAAAAATCTTAACATAATACTCTCGCCAAACAAACGCCTGGCCTCACACATAACACAACAGAGAGTGAGGCTAACAACTGGCGCCATCTAGTGCTGCACAGCTGCTGCCCCCGAGACGTCGGGAGCTCTTTGCACGGCGCTAAAAAGAGCATAAACCGGTATAGCCGATTGTGAAGATGTGGTACAAAGTGGAAAAGGCAGCGGGGGAAGCCAAATATGGTATCGTCCATACTAGGCGGTCCGCCTTATAGGGACATTTCCTGGTCATTTTTATCTTCTATACTAATATTATAAAGAGGAAAACATTGTTTGTAATGAATAGGCTCAAAAACTACTGGTCCGATTTCAAAAATTCTTTCACCAGTTGAAAGCTGCTTTGGTCCTGAGTAACATAGGCAATAAGAGGGGCGGGGGGGTTTGGGCGAGCGAAGCCGCTGGAATAAGCTAGTTAAATATATTTCATTTAAATGATCATTTAGACAATCGAACATTTACACGGCGAATTTGACCGAAAATCAGAAAGTGAAAGACAGAAAAAGGAAAACAGTTACGAATTTTGTTAGTTCACATACCATTTGCAATAATGGTCTGTGTTACTTCTTTGTTTTCTTTGATTGAGTTTCAAGTCTTATATTGTTGTAGGTAAGTATATTTTTTTCATCAGTTTATCATAAGTTTGCAATTGTATACTATTAACCTAATATCAACTGTTTTTAAAACAGAACCAATCTATGGCTAAAAATTGCAATCATCTTCAATCTGTATATAAAAAAATAAGGTATAACGTAGTTTTCTTAATTTTACGTCAAGTTCTTTATCTGGGGGTGCTAAGACAGGAAACCTCCACGTGCGCCCGTGGACTGGAGTTCCCTCTCGGATACGTCCGGGGGGAAGACCAGTTTTTCGGGCCGGTGCACCCTGGGATGCGGGCAAAAACTCTCCTTAGGCACTGTGTGCCTAAGGGGTTTCTTTGCCCGTATGTAAATAGCCTTTCGGGTGGACGCTCCAACGCGTGTCCCTCTGAACAGCAGAGGGCACAGCGGCGGAGCGGGCTTGCGGACGGTGAGTAATGGGTATGCTCGCCGTCCGACCAAGGACCAAGCCCGGGTCGGTGGCGCGTCGTGTTTCACGCGTCACCGACGGGGCCCCTTATGGGGCCAAATGCCTGCCGGGGTCGCGGATTTTTCTTAATCCAGGATACCGTGGCCCCGGAACGTAAAGGGCATCCGACGGAACACGGGTGGATTTTAGTCAGTAAGAGTCTGACAGTCCCTCCCACCCCACCCAGGGCGGGAGGACTCATTTGATGATTTTGCCACCCTAAAAAAAAAAAAAAAAGTTCTTTATCTGAACCACATAGGTAATCTTGTGCTTAAATCGATGGGAAACGACTATAGACATCATGGTCTTCTCTTTAACCGTGATGAGAAAACCCTGATGAGAAAATTACCTGTCACCTTTGCTACATGCTACATACCTTCCCTCTTTTACCTTACACCACAACCTGAAGTCGAGGACAGTACTAAGTGCTCTCCAGACAACTAGTGTATTGCAGATAGTTGTCCAGATTTACGAGCCCCGCCGCTCATAGTAACGTGGAAGACTTCATTCACACGTGCCTGATCTGGTACATTGATTCGGTTTGATAGTTTATCTCGTGGGCGTTTTATGGTACATGATGAGTGGTGTTAAAGAAAGCGTTAACTTTTCTTTCGTTTAGCAAGATATGTCTCCATTACTTTACTTAAAAATGGTAGTTTTGTTTTTTACCCGACTACGGCGAAGCAAAAAGGAGGGTTATGATTTTGACCGGTATGTATGTATGTATGTATGTTCATCTGTTCCCTCATAACTTCTGAACTACATTGACAAATGAGGTGTCGTTAGAAGCGTCTCAGTTGTCCACTGGTTATAGAGTAGGTGACGTGTCACCAAATCCAATATGGCGCCCTCTAGAGGATGAAAAGTCGTAACCGAAAAAAAAAATTCGCACAGTATCGACATGGGTATCAAATTAAAGGGCTTGATGAGCAAATTTGAAATATATATACATTATATAGCTTTTACTAGCTACTTTGCCTGTTTCTAACAGTGTCAACATGGGTATCAAATGAAAAGGCTTAATGAGTACATTTTAAATTCACTCGCTGCTTTGCTTATTATATCAAATAACCCCAAAATAGTGTAGATAAAAAAATAAGTTAAAATAACTAAAACCCGATTACGAAAATATCGCGCACTAAAAAGAATAAAACAAGAATAATCCGTATTACAGAAATTTTTAATTAATAGCCGTGGTCGTATGCCACCTAGCCAATAAAGATTGTGTGAAACAACCACAGGTGGCATACGACCACGGCTATTAATTAAAAATTTCTGTAACACGGATTGTTCTTGTTTTATACTTTTTAGTGCGCGATTTTTTCGTAGTCGGGTTTTAGTTATTTTAACTTATTTTTAATATTCCTGCTGTCTCAAGTGGAATCAACCAATTCATTTTTCCATGTATTTTTCTTTACAAATACTTAATTCACACGTGCCTGATCTGGTACATTGATTCAGTTTGATGATTTATCTGGTGAGTATTTTGTGGTAGACCATACTTCATTTAATTGGTCTAGCAAGGAAAGAAAACAGTAACTTCTCGAGAAAAAAAATATTGATGAGAGGAGTATCAGAATCTATTCCTTAACGTTTTACCAACTAAACTATTTCTAATGGTTTTCCATTTTTTGATCATGTAAAATAGCTTGGTCTTATTAAAAAAAGTGGCGAGACTTCAACGGTTTCGGTAGAGTCCCTGCTCTAAATTAAAGTTTTACCAAAACTTAAAATTTCACTTACGGGGTATCTTCCGTGAGTGAAGATATCCCATAAGTGACATTTTGAGTTTAGAAGCAAACCGTGATAGTTTAAAAAAGTGTTACCATAGACGTGCGGTCAGCAGTAGGTACTAGTCAATCCAACTATTATACAACAATCAGTCAGGGTACCCAGCAATCAACACCTTATCAGCCAATGATCTGGAACACGTAACAATGATAACATCTTCGAATCAGCCTTTGTATGTTACCGACATGAGTCATCGGAAGAAATAAAAGCAAGTTACATATACAAAGAGGGAAATTCTACCTAGTCTAAGCTATTAAATTACCATTCGTAGAAACCGAACATGTTTGAAACCAACACGAGTTTCGCTATTATTTTCTGAGTAATTGAACATGTGAAAACATGGGCGATGGTATCAAATGTTTGATTATAAGGCGATTGAATAGTACTCGGGGGCAGAAAGCCTCATCACCGGCTCGATAGTGGCTCGATGGAATGTACGGGCTGAAAGTTTGGCAAGTAGACTGGACTGATTTTAAATGGAAAATATTTAAAATTAGCAAAAACTGGTGAGATTAGCTTCGAAATATTAAAACATAATATTCGAAAGGATAACTCAAAATAACTTGTTTTATTTTTAACCGACTTCAAAAAAGGAGGAGGTTATCAATTCGACTGTATTTTTTTTATGTTTGTTACCTCATAACTTGCGACTGGGTGAACCGATTTTCTTTTTTTCACGATTTCAATATCTGATGATTGGATCCTGGAGAAATCGAGGGCAACCCCCAAATTTTATAGGCCCACACATCGTTTTTCGCAAATATTATGAAGTAATTTAAGGACTTGCGTATGGTAATTATCATCTCAGGTCGCTGAGCTGATGATGGAAGGTACAACTCCTTAACAGTAAGGAGTAGGCATCGACTGATTTAGTAAATTATTTTTTTCATTAAGTATTTCAAAGCACTACAATTTAATAAAGGTCTGGAGTATATCTGATGATGGAGCCGAGAGACAGTCGAGGGAACTCTTCAACGATTCACAGCAGCTATCTTGTGTTTGAGCTTGATTAAAATAACCTACCAAAAAACTTTTCTTTCGGAAGTCGGTGGCAAAAAAGTCAATGAAATAAAAAAGCAAACCGAAAGAAAAGTTTTTGGTAGGTTATTTTACCCTTTTTTGTGGTTGTTTTTTTAGAAGTCGGTTAGATTTTTATTCAATCGTTTAACAAATTATGATCCACTTGCAACCTAGTTTACGTCATTCTCCTTTTAGTTCAAAAAGTCACGTGACGCTTTCAGTAAAGACGATAATTAATACATGCATTATAAATATTAATTTCTTACTTTCACTAAGAAAACAACGTCAACACATTAATAAGTTTTACAATATTTACCACAACCTAGTAGAAACAGCACGTAAATGTTATCTCACACTTAATTAACGTCAATCTTAGATACTAAAAATTAAAACCAACATTAACCTAATGCGTTTAAGTCCACACAATATATTTCACCATTAACGTCACAGAAATAATTATAACAACGACCGTACAAGTTTAAACAGTGACAAACTCGACAGGCCACACACTCACGAACTACACAATAACTCACTCTGACAAGTTAGACAAAGCGCGACATTCATGTTTTTCTCAAACACGCAAAATAAACACGATACATTCTTTACATTGTTGGATTGAACGCGAGTCCGTGTGTGACGAACTAAGCAATATTCGTAGCTGCTAAGGTCTGAGCAGACGAGGGACAAAAATCAACACCATACAAGGTGTTAATAAATTAACTGCAGGAATTTCGTGTGCGTACTCGGTATCAAAAACCAAATATGTTACAATTTTTCACAAAAAATAAAGAGATTATTATTCATTTTAATTAGGTACACCTCTGCCCAACCCTTCAGGGGTTACAGGCGTGATGATATTTTATGTTAAATTGCTTGAGGTAGCTAGTTCTAGCAATACTTATCATTATTTGGTGTTTCTCAGCACTTTCAGAAATCAAAAAATGTATGAAAATTACGAATCTTCGAACTTGTATAACTTGGCCGAGAGCAATCCTACAACTTCTGTGCCATAGTAACTATTGCTCCAAATGACTAGTGCTATCCATAAGTACCAATTTTTCTCGTTGGCACTTTCAGAAAAGGCCCAAAAATGTATTGAGCATGAAAGTTCTCCTTTTATTTTCGAGCAATTTAAAAAACAAACTTTTTTTTTGGCCAAATTAATGAATTTAATTGCTCTTTGAGTTCGTTCACCCGTGTGTTGCATTCACAGCTGATTCCAACTTTCCCATCACATTTTGCAGACTTTGGACTGGCAATTTGAGCCCTCTTATTCTAATTGTAGTTGCAAGCGACCAATTTTTCCAGAAAGCGATTTGACTAAAGTCCCTCGTCTACGCAGGTCTTTAGCAATAGACGTAGCTATTAGACGCGCATGCAACGCCGCATGCAACCCCACTGTTATGCAACTTATCGAAGATCGAGACGGCTCATAGTACGTTGCAATGCTCGCGCTAAATTACCCTTTGATGGATACAATTATTGCTTGAGAACACATAAATGTTGTGATAAGGAAGGTGTAGGAAAATAAACTTTATTGGAGTTGTAATGAAGACCTCTTAATTTAAAATAAATAAAGATATGGCTCAGCGAATGAACAGACATAATGGTGAGGGACCTTACACCTTAAGTTTATGTTGATTGATTTATAAAAGTATGATTAGTGATTACATATAGACGCACTCATTAGCTTCTCATGTAGTAGATTGGCTCGCTTGTCGTAGGTTAAAGCTGACATATTGATGTGAAAAGTGTGCTTTCCTTCTACCCTCTCATTATCGGTCACGCACTTACGTTTGGTCACATAAAGCTATTGCTTTAGTTAGCTCAATGAATCACTGGTGCGTTAACTAACCTTGTGGTCCATGTCTTATAAATTAAAAAAAAAATATTTAAAGGTCATTTTCAACATTCCGATTCCAATTAAAGTTATGTCGAACCTCTTATTTTCCGAACTATCTGCGATGGCCGGTGTCCACAACCTGCCCATAATTTGTTAATTTCATGTTCATGTTTGACGGAACGGACAATTTTGATCTTTTCAATGCACAACTCAACCAACACATTAAAATTAATACGTGCATAAGGGCGTCCTTCCGCACTGTCCCTACAATTAAAGGCGTTATAATTTTACAAGGGGCACCCTAATTAAAAGACCCCGTCATAAAGCAGTATCACAATGCGTGATAATTTTAATGTTGCAAGATAAAAATATCTCATTTGAATTTTAAACATGGCGACCCCATCCCTTAGCGGAAACGGAGGAAATTGTAAGTGAGGTCGCGTCTCGTTCCGCTTTCCGCGTTTTTTGAGTCCCGAGGCCTGGATATAGGTGGCGAGGCCTTACGTTGAGTGGCGAGGCCTCAACCTCTATTACCGGGGTGGGGTTGGGGGTATTTTAAAGTGATATTATTTGTTGCGGAGTGTAAGAAGGTTGTCAAAAAGAAACATGACTTGATTTTGCAAGTGTTTCTTTGTCCAATAAAAAAAGCATTTTTTTTACTTTTATGTTTTTCGATATTTTTATAAAGGTTTGTATTTTTTAGAAATGGCTCGTATTAAATTGTGAAAATCGGAGTTTTCTTTTATTTTCATTCCATACCTATATACCTACATGGGAAATGATTATATCGCTTTTTAAACACATCAGAGATTCGAGCCCATAAATAAATATGCATCTCATTAATTCAGTATTTTTAGGCAAATTCAAAAACATCCATTTAAATTTAAATAGTAATTTAGACTAACCTGCTATTTACAAGATTCTCTACGTACCTTCTTTCGGCCTTTACGTAGTGAACAGTAAACAAACAACTTCAACATACTAAATAAACTATAATAGTCGTTTTTTCTTCAACTTAGATTGTGAAAATGTTGCAAGCACTCTCATAAGCTAAACCTTTAGGAATTGAAATACATGCACATTCAATCCACACTAAACCTTGCACTTCCATATAGACGCGTCCCCTCTCAGCCCAGACGCAGTAAAAAGTAAATAAACGGTGCGGAATTTATACGTTTAGTCGTAAAAGTCGGCCGCTCCCTGCGGACGCTGTGCGTTTAGTGGGCAGTCTAGATGAGCACACTGTCATACGCCGTGCAAGGCAGAATGAATATGTATGAAAGTAACTATGTGTTTCGATGAACACTGAGGCACTGCCAATCTGACTGAATCCCGCTTACTGCGCTTACTGCAAACTATTTGTTGTCGGGTTTTTCAAGTTTTTATAAACAATAGCCTACAAATGATGACCGGAACCAACGGCTAAACTTACTATCCGAAGCATAAGGGATTAATTTATTATCTCTTATCGAAGGATTGTCCTCAGCAAGCATTCATAATCAGCGTATAAATGTTCTCACTGCTGGAACAGAGGCCTCCTGCAAGGAGTGGGCCTTAATCAACCACGCAGGCCCTGGGCGGATCGGTAGATGTCACAAGTCGTCGATATTTTGGTTCTAGGTCATTCCCTAGGCCGATTTCTGTGGTGATTAATAATTTACTCAAATTAATGCGCCTGGTTTCGAACCCAGGACTTAACTTACAACTTGCAAGTAGATACCAGAGCTGTTAAGCAGGGGTGGCCCAAAGATAGTGGGCCACCCCTGCTTAACAGCAAGCGTTACTTAAACTTGACTACCGGAAAGTGTGGCTGTTATCATTTAGTCTTGAGTCCCATTGGAATAGATACATTTCGTCGTAAAACTCGCCGTCCCCTGCACACTGCAATGGTGCGTTTTGTGGCCTGTCTCGATGAGCACACTGTCATACACTGTGCAAAGTGTAGATGAATATATGCATGTAAATTCGTTAGGGTCCAGTAACTCTACTGTGCAAATGCTACAATGTTCTTCTTTTCTTAGGCTCGCTGTATGTGACTTTTTGTCGCGAAGACTTTTTGCATAAGGATATTGCCGGCCGCTAGCAACTATTTTGTATCATCATCAATGCGGAGTGCATAATCATCATGGCATTCAACGGGGTAATAAAAAGACACCAGTGCGCAGGTAGCCTTCACGTTTTTTATTTTTTTAACGTGGTAAAATCATCAAATTTTAGTTCACCCACCCAGAGCAGTAATTCAATAACTGTATTGAGTATTGAGCAGCGCAGGAGGGACTGTCAGACTTGTACTGACTTAAATCTGAGGTGGCCTTCAATAGCCCTTTACGTTCCGCAATAAATGAGTAACCATCATCATCATCATCAGCCGGAAAACGTCCACTGCTGAACATAGGCTTCCCCCTTAGACCGCCACGCCGAACGACAATTCGCCACTTGCATCCATCGGTTGCCCGCGACCCTCACGATGTCGTCGGTCCACCTAGTGGGAGGCCTACCTACGCTGCGTCTTCCGGTCCGTGGTCGCCACTCGAGAACTTTTCTTCCCCATCGGTTGTCAGTTCTACGAGCGATGTGGCCTGCCCATTGCCACTTCAACTTGCAAATTTTATGAGCTATGTTATGACTTTGGTTCTTCGCCGAATATCCATGTTCCGGATTTTATCCCGCAAAGAAACTCCGAGCATAGCTCTTTCCATCGCTCGTTGAGTAACCACTAATACTATAATGATACAACACACCATACGTTTTAAAAATAAGTCAAGTTTCATTCCATTATCCATAATTACATTTTCTGAAAACCACAACTTTGCCACTTTTAACACCGTCTACCAAACAAAAAAAATCTCTCAGTTATCTGAGTTTTTTAACCAAAATATTCATTTTTACCGCTGCCCAGTGGCTGCGACGTTTTATTGTTTCCCAGTTAAAAGTTAAGAGATTAGCAGGAAAGCCTATAACTGTGCGCGTAAAAATTCCACCCAACCGACCGAGCGCTGCGTGGGTTTGGAGTTCCCTTTACACTGTTCGCTGTTCATCTTTTAGTATGGGGTGATTTTGATGGTGTGTTCTAGTTGCGTTTTGTCAAATTTGTATAAAAATTGAAAAATATAATATATCTATTCACCAAATTAACTGCAAAATGTACGTTTAAGACTTACTAAAGGATTCACTTGAAGTGGAAAATTCTACATCTTAGTTTGATTTCAAAATCGTATTCAAAAGCACAATATTTTCGTTCACATAAATTGAATGGATTCCATTTTGCATTACCTTTCATTATATTATGATCTCAAGTTACGTTCTATATAATTTGAAAGAAAACTTTATTCCATTCTAAAGCTAAACAGTTTACAGTAATTGTGAACAGCTTCAGTTTCAACAAAATAAGATTAAACTATTCGCCATACGGGACCTTACAAATAATGCACCCGATCTCGCTTAACTCGGTTTTTTACCATGTTGTTTCCATTTGAGGAGATACGCTCATTCGTACGCGGCTCGCCCGCCGTTGTGGCCGCACCAAGCGCTATTGCGTTTCCAATTTTACCGCTTTTTTCCTCACTAACTATGTAGTTTCACTAATTTGGTTTTTTGCGGTCAAATCTTTGCTCTTAATTCATGCTATTTTGATTTTCATACGCAGCCCATATCGCTACTAAACCTGAAATAGAGTGACGACCTTGATTATAGCAGAGTTGGGGGAAACTTTGGAGTCTTTAAGTCAAGAGTGAATAGATTACTTCTAGGATCCCGGAACGTAAAGGGCTATTGAAGGGCACCGTGGATTTTAGTTAGTACAAGTCTGAGAGTCCCTCCCGCTTTGCCCTGGGTGGGAGATTCATTTGATGTTTTTACCACGTGAAAAAAAAGGCAAGCGTGCTTCATCGTCGACCACATTTTCGCTTAACATCAGACGAGATAGTGGTCAAAAGCGAACCTACCGGTAAATTAATAAAAAAACAGAAAGTAGGTTTATAAAGGTACTACGACTCTCATGTGCTGTTCAAGTAGCCTATAATGACCTCAATATTTAGACAGAATGGTCATACATAATCCATTATTGCGTATTTATGATATTTTATTATGACACCTACGTGAAAAAAACGAAGTCCAACTCACAAAAGTAGGAAAAGAAATATTCAGAGATGATAGACAACTTTCAGTATTTTGAGAGGCACCGGAATAAAAAAAAAGCTTAATTAATTGAATGAAAAGAAAAATGCCTATACGTGGTTACCCCATTAACCTTGACAGAACGGTGACCAATGAACGGGAAAAGAAGCGAGGCCATGTGATGGATCGGCAATTTCAGCAAGAATTTAGGTCAAAATCGATGCGATACACGCAGAATTGGGCAAAGACGGTGACAAAGATGGGTATTGATGGTATCTATTGAAACTTTATTGGGATAAGATAATGATTTTATCTACTCTCATATCGTTAAATTCAAAATACAAAACTCAAAACGAGTTTATAATGACGTACTTTACACACAGTATATCGAAATGAAAATAAAAAATTAAATTATGACACTATTTCTCTAACAAAATAATGTTATAATAATTTTTTTTTTTCATTACGATACAGATTACAGATCATAGATACATCCATTTGATTTTTTATCTGTGGCTGCGCGCGCTGTGGTCCATGCGCGGTGATAACTGAAATTTTGGCGCCATAATACTGTGTCAATCTTTATCTTTTATTTGATAAATTCGTGTTCAATGAAAGTAGATAAAGTAGTGTATGAAACTGCACATAACTAGGTATTATACACTCGTTTAAACTCACACTCGTGTATAATACCCCTCATTATGTACCAGTTTCATAAACTACTATATACGTTCCACTCCAAGAGATAAAGTTCTGATTCATTTTTAGGAAGTAATTTATTTAGGTTTAAGACAAATATGAAAGGTAATTCTGCGGTATCTCATCACTTGTATGCATTAATGAGAGACTGACCAGCTAAAAATACACAGAGGAAAGAGTTGCAGATTTAAGGAGAGATTGTTGGGACAGTTTAAGTTAAAACAAACCGATCATATCACTAAGAAATAATGAGATAGTAAAAACATTGTTGAAATTAAAATATAAAATCCTATTTCAATCTTCTATTCTAAACAATGGAATATAACAAATCGAAAATCGGAAAACACAGACGCTCTCAACCAAAAATTTAATTTTCGCCAGGAATATTTTCATATCGCCTACATTCGTCGTGTCTGTCACAGGCCGTATTTTTATCGCGACGCTGAAAGCCGATGATAAAGGACGAACCTATTCCCTTCGCTTCAATCTTTACGACGTGATAAACTGGTGGTAACCAGACTACGGATGAATTGGGTTTTTTTTGCGAACAGACTTTGTACCTAAATATTAGCCAAAAATAGAGCTAAGCCAGAATTCGGATTGATACTAGTTCTTGATCATGGGATTATACCCCGTTTTACTTTGATCCGTAAACGGTGCAAAAAAGAAACCTGAAAGAAAAGAAAAACGCATTTTCGCACTTTGAATATAATGAAATGGGAGACAATATGCGTCATATACACGTAGAATGGCCATCTCCAAGCATAATGCTGTGACGATATTTGCAAAATGGAAGCACAGAGCAGTTTTTTTGTTTGAAATATGAGCGGAAGGGTCTATCAGATTCGTACTGAATAAAAACCACCCTGTTCCTTTGATCACCCTTTGCGTTTAGACAATCCGGTGACGAGTTTAAAAAACTAACGACTTATAAATTCACTGAGAAAACTTGAAAACAATTTGTCATCGCTTCGTTCGTTATCTAGATTACCTATCTTACCGTATAAGTCGAACGAATTCCAACAATAAAATTTATTATCATTGAATAATATCCTTAACCTTCACTCCGATAGCCAGATAGAGACAGCAACACACCACAGACAGAGACAACACAATACTTATTAAATTCCTCTGTCTTCCCATTTCTGTACCTTTTCCATTATTTCACAAACTTTCTGCGAATTCCTACACTATAGCATTCGCGTCTCCTTGCGTCACAAGGCATATAAAGTGAGGATTTATGGCTATCGCTATAATATTTAATTATTATCGATGTCAGGCGATAAACTAGCTTGTCTTAAATGGATTTATTGTACTGAAGATTTTACACACACTTTGGCATATAAGACATGGTAGGTATGTATAAGAAAATATTACAGGAGTTGTTTGGTGTGAATAAAAAAGAAATGGTTTGGTTTTTACTTGAAATTCAGGCGAACGACTCCTTCTTACTTAGTATGATAATGGCTTAGCTATGACTTTATGCACCTATATAAAAGAGTTATTTTGCGGAATGAAACCGTATATCTCTGTACTCAAAGGATTCCTTTGAGTGTCAAGTTACTTTATTGTAATTAAAATAGTCAGTAGAAGACAGTAAGAATAACCTTTGCGATGCGACACTTTGAAATGCGAAGTTGCTAAACTAAAATACACGCTAAATTTACACGTTGTAAGACCTTTTTTAATCGTGGTAAAATAGTCAAATGAGTCCTCCCACCGAGGGTGGTATGAGAGTACTTGTACTGAGTAAAATCCACGGTGATTCTTCAATAGCCCTTTACGTATTATCCTTCTTTCAACGCAAAAAACTTCTAAAATATAAATAAAAATCATTCGCTGTAGGTAATTGAATGCGTGAGGTTTACGACACATTCAACGCGAGGCCATTTATCTGCTGGGCTGTACATGAATCTGGGGGTCTAATCTTCAAGCATGAAACCAGTGGTTTCGGCCTCAGTTACGGGTGTTTTTACGCCCGTGACATCGAGTCTGAACTAAGAATGAGTGATATTTCGATTTGACATACCTATAGCTTCTTAGAGTTCGTGCCACTACAATATGATCTGCGGATTAATTTTTTAATGCAATACGATGTAATGACATGTACACAGTCTAACATTAGCCCCTTGTCAAAAGAACTTCAGTCGTGGCGCGGTCTCTGAGTTTTATCCGTCCGCAAATTAAATTTTGACGTTAGTTACATTCGTACATCCGTATCGTTTCCGTCCGTTCGCCCGTTTCGTCGTTAACGGACTTAAAAAGTAGACCCCAAACAGAGGTACAAGCACGAAAATACCCCTCGTATTAAGCCCTCTGTTATTTGGCCCGAACAAAATTCTGGAACGGTGGAGTCGTGTATAGTGTTCCCGTGGGCAATGTTGACCGACTCATACACAACGTTGTAATGGATAAATGGTTTATGTTCTGCGGTAGGTGTTGATCATAATGAAAATGATTTTTGATTGCATCAGCCATTTTGAGAGCACATTTTACAATAAATTTTTATATTCGTTTTGGCTACTGTATCTACATGAACTAATTGTATATAGACCTTGCCTTAAAGTTTTTATTTGAAGAGTTGACGAAGCTAGAAAACTAGTGTCAACAACAGAAAAGAAAACGTGTTTTCAGCATACAGTTTTACATACTTATGAGCATATTCGTAGCATAATCAAGCTATAATTCACCCACTGAATCCCAATCTCGCTTGTCCTTTGAGCTCATTTCAGCGTTAATTTATTGAGTTTTTCGATAGGAAACACCCATGGTATTACATAATGTTTGACTTGTCAGACCAAACCAACATTCTACATATTTTTTTACTAATAATTTACTTTTAAACTTTACATTTCAGCTTTTCAGAGCAGCTATTAGATATCTCACTGCTCTGTGTAAACCGTTTGATCTCAGTTCTACCACTTACCTCTCCGATATTACACCAGGTGAAGTACGTTTTCACTTCCACCTCATATATTTTTCTGCAGTCTGTTTAAAAACATGTTAAAAATTCGAAGCGTCCGTTTTCGCAATTTGCGAACGTCCCCCTGGGCAATGTTGACTGACTATTACACATCTGCGAGTGGTAAACACGGGCAAATACTTTATGCTCTGTGGGCAATGTTGCGTATCGTTTGTTAACATTGATTTTGCTGTTTTATAGCGATCCAATTAAATATTTAGTGTAACACTAAATATTTCTTTTTTTTCTCTGTTCATTATCTTCCTGCCCTCATCCCATTTTACTTGGGGTCGACGCAACACGTTTATTTCTTCCATTCAAAAAGGAGTAAATGATACGGTGACGTCTGATAGGGGTATCAGAGGTCACCGTATCATTTACTCCTTTTTCATTCATATCATTAATTTCAATATAATATATATCATTCCTTATACAATCCATCCATCTTTTCTTTGGCCTTCCCCTTCCTCTCCATCCATCAACATTCATACTCATCACTCTTTTAGTCACATGAGTCTCATCCCTTCTCATCACATGTCCATACCAAGACAGACGATTTCCTTTATTTTTTTCTGTAACAGGCGCCACTTTCAAACTTCCCCTTATAAACTCATTCCTTACTTTATCCATTCTTGTCACTCCACACATCCATCTCAACATCCTCATCTCCACTACATGCAATCGTTTCTCATCCATCTTTTCTCAGCCCAGCATTCCGATCCATATAACACAATTCTCTAGATATGTAAATATTCTCTATTCTAAAAACATATTTTAATGATTCTTTGCTGTGTGATTTTGTTTCTTTGACAAAATTTCCCCGATTATATCTATTTTCATGGAAAACGTGTTTTGAAACACGTTTTCCATGAAAATAGATTTTATTGTGACTTTCAGTCTCTGTGTGCTCACTGAAAGCTTGATTAAATACGGTTTTGGTCAGCTCAAATACTGAATGAATGTGTATGTTTTCCAGAAATAAAATAAAATATTTTTAACAGTTACCGTTTATTTGCCGACAGCCAAAATTATATAATTTAATCAGTTGCCCATAAAATCAGGAAATGAAACTTGACAATGAGCAGTGAACTAAATACAAACCCTTCCATTCAGTAACAAGTTTACGACAAAATGTCAAACATTGAAGATAGCCCATTACTAAATGGCGACATTGGCTGCGGACCGTACTAATTGAACAACGGGCAACATTACGAATGGGGAAATGGTTCATGAGATATTTGACACAGATTTTAATTTAGTCAAATATTTTGTTGAATTTGATTTTCAAGATATTTTAACACATTTTGTTAAGAAACTAATTTCCATGTTTATTTTAGTCGTTGAATTCTTAAGTTTGATGTATCGTTTTTTTTTTGTACAAAAACTTTCTTCTTTCATTTTTCTCTTACACACAAACTTGCTACTTTAGTTGACATTAGACAAATCACTCAAATCACCACTTTTTGCCAGGTTTATGATCGAAGTACCTTTTTATTAGTAAGGTCCCCACAGAGCGCGCAGCCTTGCGAGGCATTTTCCGCGCGAAGCAGCTCGGTTAGTGTGGACGTGTCTCGGGCGAGACAAGTGACAGCGCTGCCGCGGTTGAGCGATCGAGCGCCCGAGCCATCCAGTATTGGCTTTTATTTTGCTCGCGTATATTATTGTTTCGTGCCTCGGTCGAAAAACAATAGACACGTCCACACAGAGTGACCAACCTCGCTTGTCAGTTTCCTCGCGCAGCAAATGCCTCGCGAGGCTACGCTCTCTGTGTGGACGCACCTATTGATTAGAAAAATACTACTCTCTAATCGCTGAGTTTATTTCAGAATTACTTGTGTTATGCGGGGATCACATTAACGGGTCTTTATCCAACATTTAAAGACTGATATCGCAAAAATTAACGGCACTAATTAACAATCAAAATGACATTTTTCGTAAACGCAGTTTCTTTTCTTCAAAATCCTTCATTTCATATTTTCCAGTTTTGAAAATTTTCCTTGTAATTTTAACCGTTTCTTCCCCGACATTCTTCGTGTACTGGGAACATGAACGTATCTCGTTTTCACGCCGACCCTCGCACACATTCATACATTCCACCTACTTAATTAACTCCACATATTTTTCTGTGTACTTTAATTTCAACATTTTCGTCGTGTTCAACAGAGTATTTCTGGAGATTTTTCTTCTGATGTATGTTGGGGTTTACGTATGTTTCTGTTTACTTTTAAGCTGTGTTAATTTATCTTTGGGTGTATGCAAGTAGACCGTTTTGTTTAAGAATTAAGATTAACTTACGAGATTTCGTGTTTTAACTTGTATTTTGGTCGCCTTAATTATAAGTTATGGAATATTTATGTCACTTTACCGAAATCCATGGTATTAATTTAATGTTATGAAAAATTATTTTGGGTTGTGGAATAATTATAAGAGTAAAGATTCTTTTTTAGACAATTAGGTGTCTATATTTTTAAAATAAGTTTTAATAACTTTTCCCCGTGGCTTTGACAATCATTTCGGGTTGCACGTATGGACGTATGTGGCTCCATCTATTATTGAAAGTTAATGTTGTTTTCTTCGTAAACAGCAATTTTTCGGGATGAAAGCTCCCCTATACCTACATAAATGTAAAGATACCCTTTTTCAGTTTGTACAAACCTGGCAACATGTAACGATGCAGAATTTCGAGATGTACATTTCGCGATTTAGTAAAGACAAACTTACTTTTTTATTTATACCTAATATTAGTTAGGGTAAATAGCAGTTACAGCGCTAGTCCATTCAACCGTCTCGATTCTTTGGAACCAAAAAATCTGAACTAAATTCTCCGTCCCCAGATCGGATATCACGAAAACTGGAATTTGAAAGAGTTGTGAAACAAAACTCGGAAACGGCTGACATTTGCAAATGACCGGTCCCTGTGTCGGGCCTTTGTTACTGTACTCGTACTAGGCCTTGTATACCTTGTTACCAAACTGACGTATCGACTGCCTTTCGCTTCGATTTTATTGATTCAGTTTTTTGTTTGTATCTGAAAAAAATGTTTGGGGATTTAATAGAGTATTTTGTTACTGATGATTGAATACCACGCACTACGACGTACCATATTCTGTTTGATGTGGTAAGTACCATACATTAGTCGAGATTAACAAATGAGCAGGTGGAATAGTAGAAATTAGTAATTTAATCGAAATGTTTAACTGCGCTATAACTTGCAACACTCTTGTAGAAAACAAGAGTTGCGAGCGGGATATTTTGTGGAAATGAATAGATGAATAGATGGATATATAATATTATTTCATGCGAAACTAAAGAACGGATTTGAAAAAAAAATGGCAAGTAGTTCATCGCCTAAATTATTAACAGACATATTTCAGTAATTTTTTGTGTCAAAATAAATGTATTATTCACACACACTTCAATTTCTCAGATACTCACACAAAATATGAAGGGTCACTTGCACGCTTCGTTACCAACTTTCACACTATCCCCTTCTGAATCTTTAAAACACTCACACGAGTTTCATCCTTCGGATTATCAGCTTTACAATTAACATAACATTAAGGACGTATATGCAAAAATGACAAGTTGAGAATTGAACTACTACATAGACACAAGTCACACACACAAGCGTTAGCGTGTTAGCTGCGGGAATAAATAGTCAAGTGAACTAATTTTGATACGATGAAAATTGTAATTTTTTTTTAAGTAATATGTGCTTGTTGGCTAAGATGAAACCTCACCTGCAAACTTGATGGAGTGACCTGAAGATCTACTTCCTACTGGAACTCCACGACGAATCAAAATACATGTGTCGAGTTTGGGCTCGTTTTGTTAGTTATGAGGTGACCTTACCTCCTGCCTTGATGACATGACCTGAAGGGCTACTTCTGTGACTCCTACTGGAACTCCTCGATGGATCGAACTAGATGTGTCGTGTTTGGGCTCGTTTTGTTAGTTATGATGAGATCATTCCTCCGGACTTGAGGGACTGACCTGAAGGTCTACTTCTGTGACTCCTACTGGAACTCCTCGACGGATCGAACTAGATGTGTCGTGTTTGGGCTCGTTTTGTTAGTTATGATGAGATCTTACCTCCAGACTTGATGGAGTGACCTGAACGTCTACTTCGGTGATTGTAACTGGAATTCGGCGACGGATCGAACTAGATGTGTCGTGTTTGGGCTCGTTTTGTTAGTTATGATGAGATCTTACCTCCGGACTTGAGGGACTGACCTGAAGGTCTACTTCTGTGACTCCTACTGGAACTCCTCGACGGATCGAACTAGATGTGTCGTGTTTGGGCTCGTTTTCTTAGTTATGATGAGATCTTACCTCCAGACTTGATGGAATGACCTGAACGTCTACTTCGGTGATTGTAACTGGAACTCGGCGACGGATCGAACTAGATGTGTCGTGTTTGGGCTCGTTTTGTTAGTTATGATGAGATCATACCTCCGGACTTGAGGGACTGACCTGAAGGTCTACTTCTGTGACTCCTACTGGAACTCCTCGACGGATCGAACTAGATGTGTCGTGTTTGGGCTCGTTTTGTTAGTTATGATGAGATCTTACCTCCAGACTTGATGGAGTGACCTGAACGTCTACTTCGGTGATTGTAACTGGAACTCGGCGACGGATCGAACTAGATGTGTCGTGTTTGGGCTCGTTTTGTTAGTTATGATGAGATCTTACCTCCTGCCTTGATGGAGTGACCTGAAGGTCTACTTCTGTGACTCCTACTGGAACTCCTCGACGGATCAAACTAGAAGTGTCGTGTTTGGGCTCGTTTTGTTAGTTATGATGAGATCTTACCTCCGGACTTGAGGGACTGACCTGAAGGTCTACTTCTGTGACTCCGACTGGAACTCCTCGACGGATCGAACTAGATGTGTCGTGTTTGGGCTCGTTTTGTTAGTTATGATGAGATCTTACCTCCGGACTTGAGGGACTGACCTGAAGGTCTACTCCTGTGACTCCTACTGGAACTCTTCGATGGATCGAAATAGATGTGTCGTGTTTGGGCTCGTTTTGTTAGTTATGATGAGATCTTACCTCCAGACTTGATGGAGTGACCTGAACGTCTACTTCGGTGATTGTAACTGGAACTCGGCGACGGATCGAACTAGATGTATCGTGTTTGGGCTCGTTTTGTTAGTTATGATGAGATCTTACCTCTGGACTGGAGGGACTGACCTGAAGGTCTACTTCTGTGACTCCTACTGGAACTCCTCGACGGATCGAACAAGATGTGTCTTGTTTGGGCTCGTTTTGTTAGTTATGAAGAGATCTTACCTCCAGACTTGATGGAGTGACCTGAACGTCTACTTCGGTGATTGTAACTGGAACTCGGCGACGGATCGAACTAGATGTGTCGTGTTTGGGCTCGTTTTGTTAGTTACGATGAGATCTTACCTCCGGACTTGAGGGACTGACCTGAAGGTCTACTTCTGTGACTCCTACTGGAACTCCTCGACGGATCGAACTAGATGTGTCGTGTTTGGGCTCGTTTTGTTAGTTATGATGAGATCTTACCTCCTGTCTTGATGGAGTGACCTGAAGGTCTACTTCTGTGACTCCTACTGGAACTCCTCGACAGATCGAACTAGATGTGTCGTGTTTGGGCTCGTTTTGCTAGTTATGATGAGATCTTACCTCCGGACTTGAGGGACTGACCTGAAGGTCTACTTCTGTGACTCCTACTGGAACTCCTCGATGGATCGAAATAGATGTGTCGTGTTTGGGCTCGTTTTGGTAGTTATGAGGTGACCTTACCTCCTGCCTTGATGGAGTGACCTGAACGTCTACTTCAGTGATTGTAACTGGATGTCGGCGACGGATCGAACTAGATAAGTCGAGTTTGAGCTCGTTAGCTCTGAAAGTTATGCCACTGGCACTATGCACAAATAATATTGACGAAGGGAATTCATACTAATTATCAAAAGTATATAAAACAGTATACGTTCAGATCAGCTCATCAATTCCGGCGATAAGATCTCACCGAGTTCCAGTAACAATCACCGAAGTACACCTTCAGGTCACTCCATCAAGTCCGGAGGTAAGATCTCATCATAATTAACAAAACGAGCCCAAACACGACACATCTAGTTCGATCCGTCGAGGAGTTCCAGTCGGAGTCACAGAAGTAGACCTTCAGGTCAGTCCCTCAAGTCCGGAGGTAAGATCTCATCATAACTAACAAAACGAGCCCAAACACGACACATCTAGCTCTACTCGTCTATTAGTTCTAGTAGCAGTCTTCGAAGTACACCTGCAGGTCTGTCCATCAAGTCCGGAGGTAAGGTCTCAACATAACTAACAAAACGAGCCCAAACTCGACACACCTTGCTCTACTCGTCTATTAATTAGTTCCAGTAGCAGTCTTCGAAGTACACCAGCAGGTTTCTCCATCAAGTCCGGAGGTAAGGTCTCAACGTAACTAACAAAAAAAACGAGCCCAAACTCGACACACCTAGCTCTACTCGTCTATTAGTTCCAATAGCAGTCTTCGAAGTACACCTGCAGGTCTGTCCATCAAGTCCGGAGGTAAGGTCTCAACATAACTAACAAAACGAGCCCAAACTCGACATACCTAGCTCTACTCGTATAATAGTTCCAGTAGCAGTCTTCGAAGTACACCAGCAGGTCTCTCCATCAAGTCCGGAGGTAAGGTCTCAACATAACTAACAAAACGAGCCCAAACTCGACACACCTAGCTCTACTCGTCTATTAGTTCCAGTAGCAGTCTTCGAAGTACATTTCAGGTCACTCCATCAAGTCCGAAACTAAATATGAAATTTATAAGTACATATAAGAAACTGTGAATAAAATCTTACCTTGGTTGTCCGTAGTCCGTGCAGAATGCGTGAAGGATCAAGTTTGTTAGGTCAAATATTTTGTATTCGTACAGCGATCTTTTCCTATACGAGGAGCTGCTTACAAGCGTCACAGTGTCCACTCACGACGGCGGCCGAGCGCAGACTAATATTTCATTACAAATTTTTGTGCAATAAATCAAGACAGTGACCAGTAAAATAACCCTTATTTCAATCCAATAAGAATCACGTGTTACCGCTAAATATGTGAAAAAATAAGACTCAATTTTTTTGTTTTCTGAGCGTATTGTAACATTTTGTTAGTTTTTTTTTTGCTACCTTTTTGAGTTGAACATGTCTGCTTACATAAAATATTTTTAAATACATAAATTTATGTTATTAAATAAAAGAAAAATGTCCCTAAAGTCAGTACGATGTCGTCAAATTTGTGTGAAGAGGTAACGGAAATTACTTTTTACAATATTATAAACCAAAATTTTCGAATAAAAAATTGCTACCATCTGAAGATTAAGGAGTAATCTATCTGTGGTAATTATTAGTTACATTTGGTTTTGTATCATTTTGCCGCAAAATGCACCGAAAAACTGCTTATTTTTGTCAGATTCGTAAACGCGTCCTTAAAGCTTTTAGATATCATACTGAGAGAGGACAGATGTTCTTTTTAAAAGAAATTTTATTTTAAAGCGAGACCTCATCAAAGTTTTGATAAACTTTAGTTTTGAGAATATATTTTTATACAGGGCACAATTTGAGACCTCTGATACAGAGAAATTCCTGATTGGGAAACACTTACATAACTAGATGCATTTCAGCCTATATCCCAATAATTTGAAATCGCGCAGCATCTTCTTCCGTACTTCGGTATTACTCATCATCTCAACAGTTGCCTCCTTTGTAGCCATCCCTTCATCCATCGGGTTCCGTACCAAAAACGGAATCCACCACACAGTAGACCACTCCAGCCTACGGCACCACGGGCTACCTAGCTACGGTGACAGCTGAGCAATGCACTGGCGCGGCGGTGGTATGCCTACGTCCACCAAACTTAATAATCTGGTGACCACCACACCACACCACATTTGCCATTTGAACATACTACCTAATATAACCCAGTAAGGTTCTAAGTATAATGTGAAAGTTACATAACCGACCCAATCAAAGTAATAACAGCGTCATCGCATTCCTGAGTGCTACAATTCTGTCAGGACGTTGTTGGTAAGATTTATAGTGTCCACTAAATTAGTTCGGGACGGTCGCATGATGAATGGCCCGAATTATGAATGGCCTGACAGCGGGACATTCGATGACGTCACTGATGAAATTATCGTTTTTTTATTTTATTTATGTATTACTGTTTTGTTGTTGCTCGATGTTCTTTTAAGGCTTGAATTTTTTTTTACGCTTTCATCGGTCGGTCGGTCGATTGGTCGCATAATTTAGAGAAGAACAGCAACTTAGTACGCGGCACTACCGTCAGCGTCACAGTACGGTGATCTATAGAACACAAGGTATATTGGTACGCGCGTCTCGTACACGACCATTACTAGCATACGCTTAGAACATCCGAAAGTAAAACAGTTTTAGTTTTTGTCTGCCTTCCATAAATTAAAGAATTGTTCTAAACTAGTATCAAATCTTACCTATTGTGATTATCTAACAAGAAAAGAAAAAAATATTTGAAGCACTCTCGTGGCATTTTTATGGTATCCCCATGATTGGCAGCCATGACACTTTTTATATCGCGATGCTCTCAAGAGTGACGCGCAAAAAGTGGACGCGTGATCAGTATTTATGAGTTTCTGAGATAACTTGACTTGACGGGGTGAAAGTGATTTGAAATGTGGATGCGGAAGGTCTAGCTAGCACCTGCGATATAATATATTTTATACTTGGGTTCTAAGGACTGAAAACTGACAACAATTTTCAATGACAACTTTCTGTGGCATTTTGTAAATAGGAACTGATTTTTTAAGAAAACCACACGCACTAAAGGTTATAATAGTTATCCCAAAAACAAACTGAAATCAAAATGAGTGAGGTAAAATTATCAAATGAGTCCTCCCGCCCAGGGCAGGGCGAGAGGGACTGTCAGACTTGTACCGACTAAAATCCACGGTGTCCTTCATTAGGCCTTTACGTTCCAGGGTCACGGTAATGGAATAAGTTCCGCGACCCCGGCAGACTTTGGCCCTCTAGAGGGGGCCCCGTCATCTTGCTGACGCTCTTTGAGGCGCGCGTGGGAACACAAAGCGCCGTCGACCCGGGATCCCAAAAACAAACTTAGCATAGTAGTTGAAAAAGAAGCTGGCAAACATGAATTGGCGGGCGTGTACAACACATCTTATTTCCATAGTCCGGACAAGGGTCAAAAATATCCTCAGCGGACACTACAAATATTATACCAACATTATAAACAAAACTTTCACCAAACACCACTCCGACCCCTTTGATTACTGAAATGACTAAAACAAGTGGAGCAACCTTTAATAAATTTAAATTCATAGAGTTATCAAGGCGGTATGCAAATGAGCCATATAAAAATGTTAATTACAGTGCCCTTAAGCCTGGCTTGCATATGCGAACGGGTGATATGAACGCCTACAATTATAAACTGGAACAAGTCGGAGCTTTGTGAGCTGTTTTTTAGTTAAAAAAAATAAAAATAAACATGCTCTCCTTTGGGATTCTTCGCAGTAGTGTAAAAGGAAACCTCATGAGACGATAATGTCAAAAGTTTTTTTTTTTGCGAAGAAAATATTCACTAAAGTGCTAAAAACAATTAAAAACAGAAGATTGACGGCATGTAACCCGTTGTGGGCAATCATTGAACTCAGTAGAAGTCAAGCCGTTAAAAAAAAAACAAATTAATTTTAATTGCTGATAGTTCAAAACAATGCAATGAGTAATCCTCATTGCAATTTTACGAACTCTCAAGTTCATTAAAACTGGTTCTCGGTGACTGCCTAATCTCCTTGCATCACAGGTATTAACTCCAATCGGACGAGAAAAGGAGAAAAAAAAAATTTAATCCTCTTTGTATTGCTAATCTGGTACCAATGACGATATCAATCCAGAGATAACTAGCTCACTTCTTTGTTGTTGGTTCTGGAGTTCAAATAGGCCCGTCGTTTTATGTAAAATACGAGTACTAATAGTCAGCGGCAATCGGATCGACTGGAAGCCACCTCTAAAATTGTTTAGAAAAAGACTACCTATAGGTAGATGATGATAGAGCTGTAAGGAACATAGTATTAAGTTCTAAAAAACTTACTTTTAAAAAAATAACTTTTCTTTCAGAAGTCGGTGGCAATAGTCAATGACACAACAAAACAAAGCCACCGACTTCCGAAAGAAAAGTTATTTTAAACTTTTTTGTATTTGTTTTGAAGTCGGTACTTTTTTTAAAAAAGTTTTTTTATTTTACCCTTTTTAGTTTATTTATTACATATTCAACCCAAATTCTTGTAAAATACAAAATTTTCTTACATACTCGTATGCACTAATCTTGTAATCCGTCACAACATAAAAAATCCATATCTCTAAAACTACTGAACCGATTTTGATGAAGCAGTTTTGATTGCAGTGTACCCTAAGTTGAACAATACCTAGTACAACAAAGAAAGAATTACTTAAATCGAACTTATAGTTCCGGAGATATGCGTGCACAAACATAAAAACATATATACATACATACATAAATACATATATACATACACTTATGAAATTTGGCACATTTGTTCAGACGCTGATATAGACTAACATATATGAAAACTGTTACATACATACGGGTCGAATTGATAACCTCCTTTTTTTTGAAGTCGGTAAAAATATTTCTAGAAAAGGGAGAATTGTCTAAATACTGGGCGTTGTGTCTGATGAGATCTTACTCGACTTTTGTTTTTGGGTTACTGTGTTAATGTTACTGGTGATGCTGTACTGCTATTAAAGACAGTTGCTTGGGTACACTAGGATGAGCTCGTCCAGTTGAGCTGGACAAGCTCTAAACGTTGGCGCAGCGTTGCACGCAAGGTCGTTTCCTTAGAGTCCAGCATTGCTCATTTCTTTCCTGTAGTGTGTAGGATTTTGCTCGACAGCATGTTGCATAGTTTGAATGTAACGTTAGAACACTGCAAAAATCGTCCAGTCTGAACATAGGCCTCCCTCATTCCCCTGCAAAAATGCTTTACCTAAATTTATTAACTTACACAAAAGAGACAGAAACTAAGGAACACCATCTGTGTGTTACGATTTTTTCAAACTTTAAAATGGATTTTTTTTTTTTACTTTAATCTAGCCCAGAGGCAAAGATGAGACCTAAAATGGAGTTAGCTCATCCAGAAAGAATTAACGATTTACTTATCCACGTTTTTACATCTGATCATACACGGAAACCAGTTTCAAATACTACGCAAATAAGCACCCAACAAAGTTAAACTTACATCAAAAACATCACAACTTCTCAACCAATTTGTTTGTGCGGTTGAAGAGGGATTTTGCAAAAGGGGAGGCGGCATCCATTTTATTATGTGTAACACGATATTACGGTTTCTAATCTACCTGGCAGCCGCGGCCGTAATTACGGTATTATCTCAGCGATCTATGATCAAGGCTATGACTTTCATGCCCAGCATTTGAAAGAGGAGGGGAATGGTGTTGAGGATAAGTGATAGAGACTTGTATTTTTTTGTGATGTTTGTTGAAAAAAGAGAACAGTAAATATACTGTTCTCTTTTTTTTACACATGAATATTTAGTTACATATTTTGCTTATAAGCTATATTTTCTTTTTTTTTTCAATGTACTAAACGTGTTGGACGAAAAGTTAATTGATTGCAATCGTTTAAGGGTTTTTTAAGGTTTATTTTTAATCTAGAATTTATTTTTAATTAGAGCAGTGGTGGTCCAGTGGTATCGGCCTCGACTTACGAGTTGTAGGTCGTGGGTTCGAACCCCGTCAGGCGCATTACTTTGTGTAATTTATTTCAACACCACTGTTCTCAAAACGGTGAAGGAAAACATCGTGAGGAAACCGGTATGTCCTAGAACCAAAAATTCGAAGACATGTGACATCTACCAATCCGCACTGGGCCCGCGTGGTAGATTACGTTCCAGTCTTTCAGAGGCCTGTGTCCCAGCAGTGGGAACATTTATAGGCTGATGATGATGATGATGACGATTTTTAATCTGGAAGTTCTCACTTCTAGATTAAATCCTGAGCTAAGTCCAAGTTAAGGCCCATTTACACGCTGTAAGATATTGCATGTGTGCTGCATGCAAGTTTGAATACATTGCGGGCTATTAATGAACAATACATTCAGTTGATAAAAAAATACCGCAATGTAGTCAAACTTGCATGTAACTGGCATGAAATTCCTTGCATCGTCTAAATGAGGCTTTTGTCTAAGACTAAATAACCTAATTTGATTAATGATTATTACTATCAGTATTACATCTCAATGCAGCTTCCTGCAAAATTGGATACCATGCTATTTCTTTTATAGTTATTATTATTTCAATCACTGCAATTTCGCTCATATTCTACTACCGTTTGAGTCTCTGCATAGCGAAAATAACCGCAAAACCTCCACAAACTGAACAAATCAATAACAATTCGCTTTACGTTTTAAAATTGCTACCGTATACAGTATACACCGCTTCTAATCCAAACGGCCTCAGCGAATTTACATTCAATGAATATTTGCTCAAAACATTTTGGCGCTGCGCACTCTGCCATTGTCAACTTTCTACTCCAAACTATCCTTTTGTTTAACAATATTGAACTTTATTGTCCTAACAATAAGAGGGCTGTAGGTAGGTATGTGTTTGTTCGAGTTTCAGTCTATATGTATTCGATTTTGCTGCAAAGGGGGTTTGCTGTAGTGGTTTTCAATAGGTATGTTGATGAAATAATGTAGAATAAAAATATTTACAAATTCTACGAGAAATACCTACAATAATAATATTACAAACAACTTAGGTGATCTAGGCATCTCTCAAATACTAGAGATTATTTAAAATAATTATAAATATCTTTGTCATCATTTCACACAACGGCTTCCTGCGGACTTCAACAGATCAATTATTTTTTTAGGCAGATCAAAGGCTTTTCTCTCTTTTTTCACGAATCTCACTATCCATGGCAGCTATAGGTCAATTTTTGAAAAAAAAAGTCTTATTTTGCCATCTCCTTCCAGGCCAGCCATTGCCCATAAACATATTTGGTGAAAAATATATTTTTTTAATATTATTTTTCTTCTCACATTGAGACTCCTTCCTGCCTGTCACCGATTTAGTTCGTCAGTTTCAATTTTCATACGAATACAGTCGTTAAAACTGGCCAGTGGCCCGAAAATCTGATAACTAACTTTGTTTGGATTTCAATATTGAACAGTATTTCGATTTCGGAAGGCACATTGCAATCACTCTGCAAAATGATGCTGGTGACATCTAGTTAGAAGGTTAACCAATATAGTTGGTGAAAGGCAGGCTGGGCTAGATAAAATCATTTAATTACGGCCTTCCTGTGCTACAAGGAAGTTTATAGATTCGAATACGGCTTTCAGAATCAGTGTATTCGTATCTTAGCACAACAATAATATCAGTACAGTGTTTTTAATATCGAGACATATAGCTCCTATCAGTTAGAGGCCAGCCAGGACCACTGAGGTTTTTTTTTAGCGTGGTAAAATAATCAAATGAGTCCTCCCACCCCGGGCAGGGCGGGAGGGACTGTCAGACTTGTACTGACTAAAATCCACTGTTTCCTTCGATAGCCCTTTATGTTCCGGGGTCACGGTAATGAGATAAGTCCCTCGACCCCAGCAGGCTTCGGCCCTCTAGAGGGGGGCCCCGTCATTATGCTGACGCTCTTTAAGGCGCGCGTGGAACACAACGCGCCGTCGACCCGGGCATGGTCCATGGTCGGGGAGCGAGTTGCCTTTTACTCGCCGCTCTCATGCCCGGTGGACCACTGAGGTTTTAGAAATTTCTGTGTCTAGGTCATGCTTTTTATAGCCTACTCTGTCACTGGGCAAAGGCCTCGACCATTCCTTCCACTTCTCTCGATGGTGTGCCTCTTCACGCCAGTTACAAGGAAGCCATCCAAAGCGTCCCACGCTCTTCTCCTAGGCCTGCCGCAACCCTGCCTAGTAAAGTCGTGCCTGTTTTTAAATCTGGGGACTCTAAAGATACTAACAATTATAAACCTGTATCCGTGTTGCCAGTCTTTAGCAAGATATTTGAAAAAGTAATGCTAGATCAGATGCTTAATCACTTCAACACCAACAAAATCTTACACGATCAGCAGTATGGTTTCACCAAGGGACGTTGTACAACTGACGCCGGTGTCACCCTATTGAAGCACATATTTACTGCATGGGAAGAGGCACAAGACGCCATAGGAATATTCTGTGACCTCTCCAAAGCTTTTGATTGCGTTAATCACGATACATTACTTTTGAAACTTGAACATTACGGACTAGGTAAACTTGCGCTTAGTTTGGTAAAATCTTATTTATGTGATAGGCAACAGCAAGTTCAAATAAATGGTGTAAATTCACAGGGTTTAACAGTTAAAATGGGAGTTCCGCAAGGCTCAATTTTGGGTCCTTTCCTCTTTCTTGTGTATATAAATGATCTACCCTATTTACTTAAAAATCAACTACTCAATATGGTGTTATTTGCTGATGACACATCCCTAATTTTTAAAATAAATAGGCGATCTCAGAATCTAGATGACGTCAATAATGCCTTGCGTCAGATCCATAATTGGTTTACAGCAAACAATTTAGTATTAAATGGAAACAAGACTAAATGCATTAGATTTGCCTTACCAAATGTTAAAAATAGTAAGTATGACATAGTGTTGAATAAGGAGATACTAGAATTCGTCGATAAAACAGTTTTCCTGGGAATAACACTTGATTCAAGGCTACAATGGGGCCCTCATATAACAACACTTGCAGGGCGATTAAGTTCAGCAGCATATGCGGTCAGGAAAATTCGCCAATTCACTGACGTTGACACCGCGAGAATTGTATATTTTAGCTACTTCCACAGTGTAATGTCGTATGGTATTTTATTGTGGGGACGGGCGGCTGACATCGAGTCCATCTTTATTCTCCAAAAGAGAGCGATCCGAGCTATATATAATCTCCGTAGACGCGATTCTCTAAGGGAACTGTTTAAGGATATTAACATCATGACGGTGCCTTGTCAATATATCTATGAAAACATAATGTACGTTAGGAAAAATCTGCATCTTTTCTCTAAAAGAGGTGACAGACATAATTATCATACTAGAAATAGGGACCAATTAGTTCAGCCGGGCTTCAGACTCGCCAAAGTAGACTCTTCCTTCATGGGGTACTGTTTAAAATGCTATAATAAGCTACCACGTTCTTGAACTGAATGAAACTAAATTCAAAACATGCATCAAACGCACACTTTGTAAGCAGGCATATTATAAACTGGGCGACTATATCGCTGATAATAATGCTTGGCTCCATGCTGGTCCTGCTCCATGAGACAGTGAATGTATAAATAAATTGACAGTTGAAATATACTTTATACCATTGTTGGACCTGCTGAAGATTGTACAACTGTATTTGCATTGTATAGATTCAATCTTCCTTGTATTATATAGTGTCATAGCCGACATTGTGTGAGTACTATGTACTTTAGAGCTGTCATTCACTGGGTACCTACGTCTCTTGTTGACTTGAATAACCCTGGCAGTTGAGAGTGTGTCATGCTCACTCAAATGTCTCGCTGATGGTGGCGCTTGTGTTGGATCATTTAGCTCCCTTCAAAATGGTTGAGCTGAATGGTGCTGATGCATGTGTCATGTTCGTGAACGGGCGCTGTCAGTTGGGACTGGTCATCTCTTAGCCGCCACGGTTTATTTTAATAATTATTGATCATTTTGTTTTTGAATTGTCTTTGTTTTAATAGTTACTATGGACACTTTTAATTAAAAAACTTGCTACATCGTTCTCACGTAATGTACCACCTCAAAATGAATGATGTAACAAAGGTTCTGTAATAATTTTGGCGATCTAAAAAGAGTGTCCATGGAGTTTCTTGCCCGTTCTTCTCCATAGAGATCTACTTCTTGGAACGGGCATCTACGGTACTTTCACAGTTTTTATGTCTTGTGACTGGGACTGTAGCACCATAACTTTTAACTTTAATGTCTAATTATATTCTTTTATTTGTCTATGACAATTCAAAAGTGCCTGTAACTGGCCCACTTGAAATAAATGCTTTGATTTTGATTTTGATTTTAGCTGTCTCAGGGCTCCGTTCCTGTGATATTCGAGCCAGACATGACCTGTTAATTATACATTTTTCTTACTTTATCGAAAAATCCTGAAACGAAAACAAAACAAACTACCTCTACTTTATCCCTGACAGGTGTGACACTACCAATAAACTAAGGTAAGCTGTGTAAGCAGCATCAACGGAAAAAAAACAAATGGCTATAAACACAAAAAACTAGATGACAGGCACCGATATAAAAGTTATATGTCCTCTATACAAAGGGCTATCTAACAAAATGAGAAGGGCTATAACTCTATACTTCTACGGCCGGTAATAAAGGCATCATAGCCGAATTACTTTTTTTTTACTCCGAATAAAGTAACAGGCAGTAAAAGTGGGGAAAAGGGCGTATACATAATGTTGCGGGATTAGAAAAAATGTGTTCTGTGTAATGATGTTTTTCTAAGAAAGGTCTTTTTAGTAGGTATGAGATTCTTTTTGAGTTTGTTTTTGTTTATGCAGTATTTTTTACCCTTCGAACTTACAGTTTTAAAAAGATAGACTACTTAAAAGAAATGCCGTGAATACGAGTTATAATTTTTCTTTTTGAAAATTAATTTATGAGAAAAAATAAACGTGAGACTCAATAAGCAAAAGCTGACCTTTTGGCGAACTATCTGAATAAAGTGTTACATAAGGGTGCTCCCACATTTATTGACGTGGAATCGGCAGAATGATTACGGGTCGATAAATGTGGGAGCACCCTAAAAGTTTAATTGCTGGACTAGGCCTTTTGTGAAATAGTGTCATAAGCTCATTTCGTCGACTTTCACAATCGTTTGTTTTTATTATTAATGGCTCTGAAATTAATACTTATAACACTGATCAATTCTTCATATCTTCATTATACATCGTGACTTTTTAGTCGTCTTACAAAAGTCGTCCACTTAATGTATCCGACCTAAAATACCTCTAGGAGAGTTTTTTTTTTTTATATCGTTAATAATAATTTCTATTTTTAATAAATAGGTACATTAGAAATATGAAACACCTTGTTAAAATGTTTACGTATCAATCTGTAGAGTATACCTACCCAGCGCAATAGTCGGGTAGATCATTCCATTTCCATTTCCTATGAGACAAGGGCGTTTCTAACTACGCCTTGTGTCATAATAACCAATTAAAGTTTTATTATTAAATTTTTCAAATCTCTTAAATACATATTTTTTTTATTATAAACGTGTTCTAGTCATTGGATACATGAACTGGGCTGCTTTTGTAAGACGACTAAAAAGTCACGGTGTATAACCGGAGCATGTCCACGCTGAATATAGGTTTCTCCTCTAGATTTCCGATACGACCGGTTTGTCGACTTGCTCAGATAATGATCATAAAAAAAGTAGTTGGTAAGTGAACAAATGCAGTTACGTCAACGATACAAAAGTATGAAAATAATTTGTACGTAAACAGTGAAACCAGAACGCATATTTGCATGTGGCCATGTCAGGCCCTTATAACCTGCGGCACAATAAAACGCACTCGCCGCCTGTGACCATTTGTGAAGAGATGAGCGACGGCTACTGGAGTTAGCTGTTCACTTTGTTTTATTTTTGTTTCGGTATTTGTTATGCAAGTTGCATAAACTATTAATTTAGAAACACTTAGGTATAGCTAAATTGTGGGTGTTTAGTAACTTTAAATGTTTGTAAAAGCTCTTACGACACAAGTTTTTTCTGGGGTTTTTTTTTCGTGGTATAAACATCAGATGAGTCCTACCACCCAGGGCAGGACGGGAGGGATTGTCAGATTTGTACTGACTAAAATCCACGAATTTCACGGTTTAATCATTAGCCCTTTACGTTCCGGGGCCACAACTATCGATAATCCCGCCTAGTCTGGGGTAAGGTTTTTTTTAGAGCAACATAAAGTTGAAAATGTACTGAGATGAGTTTTTATTTAACTGTATCAAAGATATTTATTATCAACATGGATTACTTATAATGTTATTTATGTACATTAAAAAACTAAATTAACAAACCTAATAATAATTACTACAACTAACAAAGAGCATCAAAAAATTCATCCACATCGCTGTCAACGGGATAAGTGCCCAGAACGCTGGCAGCATTGCCACGTTGGATGGCAATGCTAATTCTTTGACCAAGATATAGGCCAGCCTTCTGGTCACGCGAAGAGTCGACTATTCGTTTAGCAAGCTCTTTAAAAACTTGGTGAAAAATGTACTTAAATTATATAGAGTTTTCGTTTGTTCGTAGCATAAGACTTTCAACTTAATGTTCTAAATAATAAAGTTGAAACAGAGCATTTTCGATTATCGTTTGCCACTTTTCTAAGAAGCGTTTTTGCAATTTCCTAATTGATAGGATTTCGCTTGGTTGGTTACCAAACCACAACTAAGGACTGGTAAAAGCAGTATCATATAGCAGTCAGTCGGGGTTCGATGTCCAAGGGCGTTGCTGTGGAGACTGAGATGGGTTGTACTCATAGATCTTTGCCAAGCAACACCCCATCCCAATTATAGAATCCTACTCTTTAAAAAGCTCTTTGTAATTTTAAATTCAAAGGGTTTGTGTTTCTATGCGTTCGGACTTCATATACGTTATGCTGATTTGTCACAGTCGCATATGTTCTAAAAACGACAAATTGCAAAAACAGAGAATAAGAAGAAGAAATACTCGCATAGTTACAAATATTAGGGTTTAAAACGGGATATTTACCATGTTCATTATTTTTGTTTTGAGTTTCCGATATTTCGGCACAGTTGCAAATGCGATGTAAATAATAAGCATGGTAAATATCCCGTTTTAAACCCTAAGATTTTGTAATAGTGACCATGTCAGTCTAAAAACTTATAACACGCATATTTGTTGCGAATACCACACGTACTTGACTTTTCTGAAGAACATTAACTGGACAGTGTTATGGCCTTTTTGGCGTCTCCTTCATTAGGACTCCCATTTCCCTGATAAATGCTTAATAATCTCTCTGACAATAAATAGAGATCCCCAAAAGTGTCCCACTTTATTTCATTCATCCCACACTGTCTCACTGCTGGGCAAAGGCCTCCCCCAAGTTTTTCCAAGAATTCTTGTCCTGCGTCACCTCAAACCAGCAAAGCAATCTTCTCATAAACGTTAAATGTAAACAAGCATAAACCCTGTACTAACAACAAAATCATTTTCAGCTGTTTACCATATTCAACGATGATTACTTCATCTTACGAAAGAGCGATACACTGTGCATTATCACAACACAGAATCGCGATACTCCCATCCCTATCTCACTTTCGTAGTTAAAACGAGACGGCGTGTACTTCCACTGAAGTTACGTTACAACAGTTAGTGGAATCATGTTTACTTTGGTTCTAGCAAACTAGTGGATTAATGGAAAACAAATATGGTGAGGTTATACGATATTTTGCATGAAAGAGGCAGATGCGCGTTGTGTTCCGAATTTCTTCAGTATGTTTGTGTGAATGAGATAAAATGGCTCCGTGGGAAACGAGATTGGAGGAATAGTAGCTAGCTTTTGAACAATTTTATTATGTTTAAGATAAATGTGAGTGAACATTTTGTTGGTCATATAATTGCGCTTCGTTTTAGAGTTTCTTCGTTAGTTCATGCTTTTGGGTAACACTAAGCAAGATTTGTCGTTTATTCAGGATTTTATCAGCAGTAAATTTCCTGCTTAGCTGGGCTTGGATGTCACCACATACCTAACCATCAGTAGCTTCGTTCTGTCGAGAGCAATGCTATTTTCGCTACTTTGGTAATTTCCCATTGGAATATACTTTTGATACAATTTGATAAAATGAGGTACCAATTAATTATATCTTAATATTTTATAATTCTCTTGCCATTCGTGTAGCGTTTTAACCACCTCCATTCTAGCCAAATCATCCACTTCATTTCTTTGACCGTCCTTTCCTCTCAGAGCTAACTCAAAACCAAGCACATGCTAACTCAAAACTATACTGTAATCATCCCCGGTATAAAAATAACCAATAACATTATTTATTGCAAAAAGAAATTCACGCTTTACACCCTCAAAAACACATAAAACCACAAATAAAAGGCAAGCAACATTTCAATTAACAACATAACTCTTCTAAGCCAAGCCAAAAAGGCAACAGAGCCCGCAATATAAAAACACATGCAATGGAATTAAAGCCCGGATGAATTCGACCAATAACACGAGCACAGACGCAGCAATAAAAGAGTCGTCCACATATGTTGCATGAAGTACGTTGCAGCTTTGTTTGTACTTATCTCTCCCATTCCGCCTTGTTATGAGCTCGGTTTGGTGTCTAAATCACGGGGTAAAGTTTCCACTGAAGCTTTAGAGAAAGATGTTTGAGTTGAAATTCGGTTAAAAGTATACTAACGATTGTTGACACCGTGGGTGAAATTTGGATGAGGCTGGCACAGCAGCGTAGAGAATCGGTACAGACACTGTGTAGCTGAATCATGATGATAATGACGAGCTATGATGCTTACTGCCTCAGTAGAAGTGTACCATGTTCAAACTTTGTAGTTTTGTCATTTTGCTTTCTTAGAATGTAAAATTGTTTTATAACATTTCTTCTGATAGCCTCTCTACTATAAGCATCTAAAATCTTTGTTCGAATTTATATTGCAAAACCAAAACATTTTCTAGCTTACAGCTGTAAATTGAAGTTTAGAACAATTAAATAGAAACATTAGGGTATAGATGAACGTCACATTATTTTAAAATTATAGACGTAACTAAAATAACAAAGGTCGAGATCAAAATGGGAACTTGATCACAGAAAAGGAATTGCCGAAATCCTGGATGATTTGGAGATCAGAAATATGGTTCTAACAAATTATCACCAATCAAATCACGTTTTCAACTCCAAAATAACTTATGGCAGTTCCAACATGATTATTTTTCCTTTCAACAACTACTAATGTTTGAGTTGTAGAGAAAAACTAGCGGAATCGACTACCCAGCAATAGAATGTTGTATTTATTAGGTACACAATAACTTTTTCTTACTTTTCAAAATAATACAAATCATAGAAGCTCTTAATCAGAAATAGTCGATGTTCTTTTAGACTTTTAGAGCCCAAGTGTATATGCGGTCAGTGCACTCCACTGCAACATGTGCCGGTGACTTTTTTATAACCTGCGTTTGTTTCCAGCCAGAACTATAGAATGCTGTGCCTGTGTTCCGCCATTGTCTAATTAAAGGATGAAATAAATGCATTTGATGCAAAATTATTGAACTGTAAGATAAAGGAAGTCCGATAAAGAGTTCAATTGTTAGAATTAATGAAGAGAATTAATGGTAGACAGTGGCTTCATGTAACATGCTGGTCTTACAACCGGTTAGACCCAAAGCCGATCCCAATATATCTCGGAAACTGAGCTAGACCAAATGAGATGATAGCTATAAAATCTACATGTTCAACACAAATTCAACATTCATATCACCGAGGACAAAAAACATTTCAATGCCCCTGCATAAAATATTTCATCAGAACCCAAACATTTTCTATCTGTTGCCAAAACCCCTGGACATTAACAAATGGTTACCAGGCCTATACACTCTATCAAACCCAATTTGCTCAACAAAAATTCAAGACGAATTGCGCCATACAATTCCAGGTATGCTCCAAAATTCGGTTGACACCGTTCTCGCAATAACAAATATGGAGATGCAGGTCTCCGACAAAAGGAAGGGTAGTAAATAATTTGTTCGGCGACATCTGGGCACTTCCCCTTCGTTGTAGCCCTCGGAACGGCGAGCGAATTGCAAAGCCGAGGAGACGGCAGAATAAAATGGTCACACCCACCTTCCTATTGAGTTTTATGGGAGACACACTGTGGGATGCTTCAGGGAACTATCTTCGGTCCACGATTGATTTAGTCTTCAAATTAGTATAGGTTGAATGAATCTTATAAGTATCTCAAAAGTCAACACTTCGATTGTAATCAACTCGTACCTTGGTTCCGCGCCAGCTCTATTCAGATTGCACGCTAATAAGAAGCGTCTCAAAAGTCGTTGAACTCATGTGCAGCAATTGTCAAGATGATCCTAAAGGATGGAGAAGAGAGCTTAGAAATGTCTGCCTAAATAATTGTTACTCTTCAATGGCCCACAGATTAATTTAAATTACTGTCACTTCACGTGCATTATTTTTTAACGACTCAAAATGCTCTTTCCAACATCACAGCGCTACTCAAAAGCAATTAATCACTCTTCATCAATCCTCCACAAAATACTAAACTAAAAAACTTTTCAGATCTGTATCATTAATCTTTGTTACCGTGTGTCACCATCTACCTTCACCCCGCCGTACCGAAATGGTGAATATGGATATAAAAAAATCACCCGAGGCATTTTTACCGGATAACTCTGAAATGGATTTTTAAAGATACCTTTAAGGTTTTCTCCTTTTGATGACGACAAACAAAACTGGAATAATAATTTGGATCCCTTTTTGTGGAGCGTCAATTTTCGTCGTTAGTATTATTGGGAAAAGGATATTTTCTTTTGTTGTTCAAAAAGTTGGGTATGAAATTGCCGTTGCTTTGTTTTTGAAGTTGCGCAAAGGGCTTGTTTGTTTTAGTGAAGACAATTTTGTTAATGTACTGAAGACTTTCGCAAACGACTGTTATTTTGGAAAATAAAATAGAACTGAAAAAGGCAAAAGTTGCTTTCTTGTTCGTAGCGTACATTGTGGATGAATAAATACTGTCAAAATAAAAATTGAGAATGTGACATTACACAAAGTAAATGAATGGCAAATTGAAGTTATGTGAAGGGTCACATACAATTCAAGATGACGAATTCCTCATTCCATAACACGATACAGAACCAGCTTAGGAATGTTTAGATAGAAACTACATACATTATTTTCATGAAAAAATTGATTGATACAGTACTATTTAAATTAACTCAGTGTTATGAGATAAGGCTTCTATTTACTTGAAATACAGAAAAGTCAAAACACAACAAGGTTATAAAGAAGAAACAACCTATCTTGATACACCAAAACAAGAAATTTCGCCAGAATTTACTACGAAAATATTTTTTTCGCTTACACGATCAGAATGAATCAGGCAGAAACAACTCACTTAATATACCACCGTATTCAGATAGTTGGTTCAGATAAACATAGGCTCTACCTTTGGAGCGGAAAAAATGTGGCAATAAATCTTTTGGCTGTCAAGCAAGCACACTTAGCAGTAACAGAATAAATCAAGACTCGTCTTCGGATAGATTGCATCGATGGTAATGTTGGCAAAAAAATTAAAGCTGATGAATAGATTTTCATTGAAATACTGCATCGATTTGGAGGCTTTATGTTTTGGCTTGATAAAACATGATTTATGGCTTTAAATTATTGTGTATTTGCGTGTTTTTAAATTTATCAGAAGTCTGATTTACGAGAAAAAAATAGGTGATAACATTTTGAATTACAACCAGCTTTATTGGAATTTAGATTACACAGTAAAGAAAATAAATGTTACATGTTTCACATCAAAGACCGTAAAGCCAGACTATCAAAGCACACTACAACAAAATGACCAAAAACTCCATATCAAAATTACATCCAGCTTTAACCCCTAAAAAAACAACCAAAAACCATTAATAAAACTTATTCTGCAATTCGTACTCCGCTCTCACATGTTAGTTCGGCAAAGTTCGGCAAATTTCGGCTACGCTCGGTTCAGTGGATGCCATTAATCTATCTTTATTACCAGTATTTGATCACGATGAGTTCTCACAAAAGTGTTTATGTGAGCGCAATGACTGCGCGGTTTTCAGTACTCAACGTTTCAGAGGACGACGCCTATAATGTATGGTTTTATTTTATAGTTTTTTTATTGAAGTTCCTGTTTTGAATTTGTGTGAGAGAGATTTTAGGAACTAGAATTAACTGGATAAGTTACGAATTGTATCACATGCTTTGTTGTAATAATTTATGGGATGGTTAAAGGGACTTCCCTTTAACCATCCCATAAATTATTACAACAAAGCTATACTATTATATATTATTGCAACAAAGCTTATAGACAAAAAAAGTAATTTGTGAACTTTCACAAATTACTTTTTTTGTCTATAAGCTGGGTTAATTAAAGATGGTAGTTTTGTGAGACTACTCCTCAATCGGTCATCTAAGTTGGCTTATTCTGGTCGTCATCACTGCTTAACATAAGCTTTTTCCAAACAGCACCATCTGCTGTCAACTTTCTTCAAATCGTCGATGCATTGTGCTGCATCATTATTGATCATGATCTTAACACAAATATTATTTTTCCGACTAAAATTTTGTACACATCTTTTTTATTACCACTATGTTCATCAATCTTACTCTTCTTCTAAAGTAGACAAAGGTTACCTGATTCCAAAATTCGACCATAGCTAAAAATCTTTACGAAATAAGCTGTACTATTCACTGAATTTTTAAACGTAAGTTACCTATTTACACAACTCTGTTTTGTGCTCGAATAAATCACTCGAAATAGTGTTTATTTCTAGTGCCATCGATAACTGTTTGATGGTAACTACTGAATATTTTGACCGTGTCAACAGACGGTTGATCGCGGTCTGTTGAATGTAAATATTTAACGGTTTCAGCGTTTTACTGTGTTTTTAGATTCTATTTTTGGCTATTTGACTGATTTATAGCGTAATGGTGAGTTTTAAATTCATATAAAAGTTGGCAAACAGAACATTCATATACAAACAGTATATCATTTTATATTTTTTATTTAACATGCATCAATAACACAACGCAAAAGAGCTTTCCAGTAACGCACATAAAAATAGCATGATCCACGGATCACGGCATAAGCCTAACAGAGGCATAGTTTGATCTTTATGGATAAACTCTGCGTCTGTTAAAATTATCAACTTAAAAAACATGTTCGAATCAAACTTTGAAGGCCCATACTATGCGATCACGAAAAGGGTGAACACGATATCTCCAAATCTCATCTGTCAACTGCCACTTGAAAATTATGTTTAAAGAAATATTCTGTACAAATTAATTTTCATTAATATTTACTACTAGCTGTGCCCGCGACTTCGTTCGCGTGGATGTCGGAACTTAACAATCTATATTTTTAGTGCGAAGCGGTGTTGGAGGATACCGATACAATCTTTTATATAAGCTATAGTCCCCGCCAAATAAGTCTGGAATAAAGGTCATTGATCCTAATAATGCATCGTTCGAATTTCATACCACCATCGTTCAAACAAAATAAAATATAAGGTCAAGATCGCGTCTTACCACGATGCGTTGCTTTTGGTCGTTCTAAATTTTTTCGAATGGTTTTGAAATATTGCAAAATACGGGGGTCAACGTATCTTATTTTATTTTATTCCATACTTATCTGGCGGAACTATAGTGCTTATTTAATATTAACAATATTGTGAACAAATTAACACAGCTGTGAACCATCATTCTGGAGCGTACATAAATATCCTGTCCCACCCTGTCCCGTCCTGTTCCGTCCTATCCCGTCATATTCCGTCCTGTCCCGTCCTGAACCGTCTTGTCCCGTCCTGTCCCGTCCTGTCCTGTCCTGTCCCGTCCCGTCCCGTCCCGTCCCGTCCCGTCCCGTCCCGTCCCGTCCCGTCCCGTCCCGTCCCGTCCCGTCCCGTCCCGTCCCGTCCCGTCCCGTCCCGTCCCGTCCCGTCCCGTCCTGTCCCGTCCTGTCTCGTCCTGTCCCTTCCTGTCCCGTCCCGTCCCGTCCCGTCCCGTCCCGTCATGTCCCGTTCTGTTCCGTCCTGTCCCGTACTGTCCCGTCCTGTCCCGTCTTGTCCCGTCCTGTCCCGTCCTGACTATCCTATGATTCCATAAAATCGCTTTAATTAAATTACGTTTTTTATTAGATGTAAACTGATTACGATGAAAAAAAAAACAATGTTACTTCAATTTAAACACCTCTATTTCAGGTTTTATTTTAACGCCATCTACCGTTTTATCGTTGAAGTACATATGTTTAGATAAATTATTTGAATATGTAGTTTTGCTATTCTAAGCTAGATCGCGCTACTGAACTGCACGTCTTGGTGTGAACTGACCGTAATTTTACTTCTGAAACACTTTAAATTCAAATAACTTTTGATAGACTGAACCGATTTCGATGAAACAAAAACTAAGTTAAACCTCAAGTTGCGTATAATTTTTGTATATAAACATTGTCAGCATTGAATTCGTAGATTTTACGTGATGTGCGCACAAACAAACAGACAAACAGACAAACAGACAAACAGACAAACAGACAAAAATTTCAAAAATGATGGAAATGGGTTCTGTTACAATTTCTTGTTATAATTTCTTCAATGTACAAAAATGAATTTTCTACAGATTTATTAGATGTATAGATAGATAAAGCGTGCATGACGTCAAAATATTATGGCGAAATCACAACGTCACACTTGTCGTGGTCGGATAGTACAGATGCCAGCGCATTAACCTACTCTAATATGTAAAATTTTCCGAATTAAATAAGAACCTGCTTCTATTATGATGAAATTGATGAAGTTGAAAATTTTGTAGAGAAATTCAACGGTTAGGGGTAGCTTGACGTGCTGACGTCTGTACAAATGTGCTTATGTTTGCGGATGTTACTGCACTTTCAGATAAGCATATTTCAAAGCACAGTTACAACAACTACTTACATAGTTTCATCCACAACATCACTAGCTATTTTCCTCCCATTTTCAGTACTGTTTGAAGTTAAGCCCGGCGACTCAGGTCCATCCCATTCGCCCCGGGCTACACAACTTATATCAGGGTAGTCCTTACTTCTGTGTAGATGTTCTGTGTTACACTATTTTGTAACTTGTATGAATATATTTACATATTCCATCATTTGGGAGTGTTGTAGTTAGGATTAATAATTGGTGGAGGTGGACTAGTTTTCGGTATAAATCTACTTGTTACGGATAGTAGGACGCAACAGTATCATGATGTTGATATTATGTTGGTCGTTTTTCATAAGGCAACCTGAGGCCTTATGACTTTTCAGTTATTGTGACGTAAAATAAACTGGAACTGGAATCTGAGCCCTTATCACGAGTTTTCACTATTTTACTTTACAGCGTCTTTCCAGTATTTACAGCGTTTCTTTTCACAATAACTGAAAACTCATGATAAGGCCTCAGAGGCCTTATCCTTATTATGACATTTCAGTAACTGTGACGTAAAATAAACTGGAACTTTGACATTTTCAATTGACAAATTTCAAGGAAAAAAATTAGTTCCTTCTTCGTACACCGGAGGCGCTGTTCCATTTTTCCATACAAGAAACGCTGAAAAGAAGAAAATACTAGAAAGACGCTGTAAATTAAACTAGTGAAAACTCGTGATAAGGGCTCTGTTTGTCCATACATAACGGATAATTAGCTGTTATTTAACCTTAACACAAACAAAATGCTTATAATTAAAATAGAATTTCCATATTTAGAGTTTGCACAGTTAAAATACTGGTTTCTTTTGATCTAAAAACGACGGACGTTTAATAAACGTTTTATAAACTTTCAAAACGATTACGATATTCTTTGGAAATTAGTAAACAGGGAAGTGGGTATTTTTATTAATAGTGGATAGGTCACGTTGCTCCTTTATTTCCGTGGCCACGTGAAATAAGGCACTTATACCCCTCCACTCGATACCCCCAACTACGTAAATATCACTTCATGTAACGACTTAGCTTTACTAATTATAACCCTGACTTATAAAGGGTGAGGTTGTATTGAGGTTTTAATCTGAATTGAAAATAATCATGCAATAGATGATAAATACCTAATTGTGATTGGATTTAGGTATGACTGCCTCGTTGGTGTGAAGTGGTCGCAAATGCAATTTCAGAAAATGAATTCTGGTTTCGATACCCGGGTCGGACAAAGTGTTTCTCAGGTTACATACATTGTTACATCATTTCATCATTAGTTAATAATAATAATTAGGTTTATTTATTTTTAAATTTCTAGTTTTAAGGAATAAATTATAATAACATTCATCAATTCATTTCATAAAGGTTTTATATTGTCTCACCGAAAATAAAAATAATCCTGAACAATGGACATGCCAGGTACGTATGACGGTAATAAGCATTGTTAAAAGTTTTCAAAGCGCTGCGGTTATTTTTGTAGGTTGAGGTTTCTAAAGTCAAAACTTAGGTACGGTTTAGTGATAAGATACTTATGCATGTTTTATGACTTTATTTAATTTTCGCAGGCAGAACTTTAGTTTTTGTTCTACATTTTAAGCAAATTCATGATCTACAAAATTCTAGTGCACATGTAAGAAAATAATGTGTTTAACAAGAATTTGGGTTGAATATAAACTAAAAAGAGTAAAATAGAAAAGTTTTTTCTAAAAAAAAATGTTTTTGAAGGCTGTTAAATAAAAAAAACTATTTTCTAAAAAAAAATTTTTTTAGAAAATAGTTTTTTTAATGTAATTTATATTTATGAAAAAGATTAATGCCGAATAAACAAATTTTATTTTCTACTACAACCCAAATAAAATACCCCCTATAGATTCCGTCTCTTACTTCGGTGTTAGCCCGACCCACATTCATAGCTCCCGATGAGTCCAAGATGCGACGATAACCGATCCCTTCCAACTATCGCCCTTTATTACCCACAGAGGATCGGCAGATATGTACGAACGGTTGGATTGTATATTTTTTTGGGACAATCGCCGCACCAAACCAGTTAGTTTGGTTGACGTTTTCTGGTATTGTCTTTTATAATATTAGGAGTAAACTGATCAGGCCTAGTAGGATAGATCAAGGCAATTAATATTATTTATAATGAGAGTTGAATTTTTAGAATATTTTATGAGAAGATGTTATATCACATCTCTAGAAAATTCAAGGTAGAATATTTATAAAAAATGCAACCGCCTTCAAAAACAACCACAAAAAAGAGTAAAATAACCTAAAAAATAACTTTCTTTCAGAAGTCGGTGTCTTTATTTTATTTTCATTTCATTGTCTTTTTTGCCACCGACTTCTGAAAGAAAAGTTATTTTTTAGGTTATTTTACCCTTTTTTGTGGTTGTTTTTGAAGGCGGTTGCAATTTTTTTGAAAAAGTTTTTTATTTTACTTTTTTTAGTTTAAATACCCTGTCAAATAAATCATTCTCTTACAAATGTGCACTAAAATTTTGTAATCCGTAGCACCGGTAACAACATCGCTCAAGTGTACAATAAGCTAATAAAATTCCCTATCTCAAAAACTCCTGAACCGATTTTGATAAAACTTGCATTATAGTACTCTGTGGCATTATTCCGTAAGTTAAACAATACCTAGTACAAAAAAAAAACTTAGATTGGACTTGCAGTTCCGGAGATATGCGAACACAAACTAAATCAGTCGATGCCTACTCCTTACTGTTAAGGAGTTGTACCTTCCATAATTAGCTCAGCTACATGAGATGATGATTATCATACGCAAGTCTTTAAATTACTTCATAAAATTTGCGAAAAACGATATGCGGGCCTATAAAATTTGAGGGTTGCCCTCGATTTCCCTGGGATCCCATCATCAGATCCTGACCTGATGATCATGGGACTACTTGGGAAGTATATACCCTTTCAAACAAAAGAAAAATTTTCCAAATCGGTCCAGGCGTCTTCGAGAAATCGGGGAACATACATAAAAAAAAAGATTCCGACGAATTGAGAACCTCCTCCTTTTTTTGAAGGCGGGTAAAAATAAACAGATGGGAATAAAATTAAGATTTGTTAGATAATATTAATTACAACTATCATGCAGTAGTAGCAATCCACTTCTGGACATAGATAGGTCTCTTCTAAGCTGTGCCACAAAACCTTATTTTCCGCTTTCTTAACACAATTTCTCCTTACCACCACTTTAACATTTTGATCAATCTAGAGACCACCCATAAATGCGTAAGTTTGTGAAGATGTACGAATGGATGGATGTTTGTTAATTTTTCACGCCAAAATACTAAAAGGCAGGTAAAACCGATTTATCACATAATATCTTATCACATAATTATATCATGTCACATGATCTTTTGCTCCTGAGAGAACATACCTAAAAATTCACGCAGGCGAACCAATGGGTATAATCGAGATGAGTTTAAGTTAAAAAGCTATCACATAAAAAAAACGTTTCCACAACGTCTCCTGTGTTTCACGATAATATCTTCACTGATGAATACATTGAAGTACTTGCTTCATTCAACGACACAACGCGACGTCATTTGAATTACTTTTCTTACATAAGTTTTTCCCTTCAATATTTTATTCCAGTTTTCAATCTTATCTATCTCATTCCATTGTTCTGTTCAAGAAAAAACGAATCATTCACCTCCGCAGAAATTCATTCGATTCGTTCATCAGATACCATCGAGCGTCGCCTTCGTTCATTTATATTTCATTCAATTTCATCGGTCTTTTTGTCACCTCATAAATATAGCTGTGTTATAAACCAATATTGAAATGTCACTGGAATGATTTGAATTTATTTATTGTTGAAGAAAAATGTTTTCAATATTTATTTGTAGCACCACACCTGCCTTATTTTATCATTACTGTTAACGCCGGCAGCAACGCCCTAGGAAGACTTTACACTGACCTTATCGGTGACTTCACCGATAAGGTGAATACCTTCCTCAAGCACTTGCTTGAGGAAGGTCAAATGAGTAGTACGTACTTGCAGTCAAGTGCTTGTAATACCAAAAGTATGACTTTGGATAAGGCGAAAAGTATATTAGGACCGTAGAACGACGAGTAATGGGTGACTCGCCGTCTGATCATTGACCATGCCTACCCAGGCATGGTCAATGATCAGACGGCGACGCGTCGTATTCCACGTGTGCCTCGAAGAGCTGTCAGCAATCTGACGGGGCTCCCTTAGAGGGCCAAAGCCTGCCGATGTCGCGGGACTGTCTAATAATGTTACCGTGATCCTGAAACGTAAAAAGCTATTGAAGAAACACCGTGGTTTTTATTCAGTTCTACTCTGACAGTCCCTTTCGCCCCACACAGGGTGGAACGACTCATTGGTCGATAAGACCACGTAAAAAATAATATTGTAGCAGGTTGTGCTCTGTGGTTTCTGCCTACCCCCGTGGAAAAAAATATATATTTATGTTATTTGCTGTAGTTAGATGATTGACAGTCTTCACTGTTAGACAGTGCTTCCCGAATCGGACAATCAGTCTTACCAAGAGGTGTTCCAAAGCACTAACTGGGTTGTGGAGATCAGAAAGACAGGTGCATCCGGTTAGAAAAAAGCCGACTAGAATATAGTTGAGCAAAAGTAAGGCAGGCTATGATAGGTGCTTGTCACATGTGGTCAAATATTTGGTTCTAAGGTTTCTTCACGAAGTTTCCTATAGGAATCGTAAGCAATTATCTCTGTAGATAAATAAAATATCATCACAAACTTTCTTTCTATTTAATATTTTATGACCATTACAATCCTCCTGTCTTCCTTATTTATTTGCTGGCACCGCAGTATTTCCTCATCTTACATAATATATCATTATAATGGTAGAGATGGCGACACACAAGGAGAAAGTGTGACACTGTATAAAAGTGGATGCTACTCGTATAATGCTGTATCTGGAGCTAAACAATTGTCTCTATGAGATTGAGTTCTAAATAGTAAGCTCTTTTTACATATTTTTATTTAGTACTTGTGAAGTTTATTTGAGGCTGGCACAAGACCGTGGAGCTTGGCACAAACGAAGAAAGGCCTATACCCAGCAGTGGGTGAAGACGGGCTGTGGATGATGGTGATGATGATGAAGTTTAATAATTATAAATGTCTTTTTTGCTGCTGTGAGAAGTCGTCAAAATGTTTCTTCCGGTTCTGGATGGAGAAGAGATTAGTACTGACTAAAACCACTCTGTTTCTTCAATTGCCTTTTGCGTTCCAAGGCAGCAGACCATTTCCCTGAACCTACCAGGGAAATGTACCCAATACATCAGACACCCAGGTTATTGTACTGGTTGGCACATCTAGTGTGGTTAAGACTAGTGGAGTACTAGAGTGTAAATTCAATCAAACATTTTCTAACACATGATTTAGTTTTCCGATTTACAATCATCATTCAGCCAGGTTGTCGTCCACTGCTAAATGCAAGACTCCTCCAAAGAGTGGCAACCATTCCATCCATTTGCTGCCACCTTCTTCAAATCATCGATCCTACTGCTACGTTTGCCAATAATAGGCGGTGTCTACTCTAGCACAATGTGCTACAGATATGTCATGTCTGTCCATCTACAGACATGGCCGACTCACTTCCACTTCAGCATGTTGATTCTACGTGCAATGTCGGTGTCTTTAGTTCTCTGTTCTCTTAGTTACCGACTGAACTTTGCCAAATACGATCACATATTATGACTCGCCGCCGCTAAAAGTGTGACGATATATATAAAGTGTGTGAAATGCGACACGTCTTTAAGATGACGAGCGGCGTTGCGGGTATAATGGAAATCAATAACGTTCCCAAGTCCGAGCCCTTCTCTTAGTACTCAGTTTTGGGGGACACAGGAATGTGTGGAGTTGTGCGTCACGTTATCTGTTTTTTGAATGAAATATTATTACCTCGATATTTTCAATAAAATTTATTTTTTACTATTGAAAAACTATTTTTATCGTTTTAATTATGTATTGTACAACAGGTACTTAATTGTCTCAAAATTGATTAGCGTTTGAAAATACGGCCACAACATGTTTGAAATCACTTAAAAATCGCAAGCACACTTATTTATGAAGAACAATTTTAAATATTCTTTGTAGAAAGGAAAGTTCGACCGTGAGCAGGATACTGCGACCTCCGATTCAATATATTACCATTCTTTCTCTCCACAGAAAATCTTTGAAAGCGACGCATGCGTTGGTTGCGGGACTTACCGAATTACCGTGACCCTGGAACGTAAAGGGCTATTGAAGGACACCGTGGATTTTAGTCAGTACGAGTCTGACAGTCCCTCCCGCTCTGCCCTGGGTGGGAGGACTTATTTGATGATTTTACCAAATATATGTTTAATATTAAAAAAATAACAAGTAGTTTTGGTTGAAAATAAGAATAGATCACATTTTTTTCTATGTCGTCTAAAGATAGGTATATAATTACAATCAACATTTTTTGTAAGCGATTCACAGTTCTACGTATAAAAAGGCAATAATTTCAATAGCCACTCCACGCCACTTCGAATCGCACATCACATATCCGTCTCCTTCGCCTTTAAATACGAACGAGGACGATTCGATAGCACAACCCCCACGTGTTCGAACCCTTAGTGCACACTCACACGACCGTGTACGAAAAATGCCGAATATTTACGAAAACTATTCGGTCATTGATAGCTATCTTAGTTCTGTGGGGTATACAAGTGGAGTTTGTATTGCCTGATGCTCTTAGATCAATTTTGGGGAAAAGGGAGATTGGTGTTTATAAAAGTTTTTGGAGTTGTGCAGGGGTTTTGGGTAAATAGAGAAATTGAGGTGGTAGTAATAGTAGAGGCTAAGGAAGATTAAGGTGAAGTATATCCTAATTCTAAGTAATGTTATAAATGCGAAAGAAAGATTGTTTCTTAACTTTACGTATAAGCCACTGCACCGATCATCCTAAAATTTCTCATTTTGAAATTATACGTTGTCAGGTGTGCAGAAACGGACATAGGGTACTTGTCATTCTGAAAAATAGTGCTGCTCCCGAGAGTAATAACAATAACCTTCATAGGACAATAAATAGAGTCATGTGTTGTTCGTCAAATTCTAAGATGAGCAAGAGCTAGTCATGATATTAAAAGATGAAGATTTTCAAAACAAACAGTTTGATGTTCGCACGTCTGTAGTAGTGCATACTCCGACTTCGAACAAACCGGGTTATGAAAATTTGTGTTATACTTAACTACTGACGTGTGGTCAAATGAACCTAATAAGCATAATATTTAATTATTTTTTTTTATTTATTCAAAAGTAGCTACCTATTTTATTTCAGTTGAGTAGTTGTGTATCGGAGAAAACCCTGTTTTATTTCAAACAAAAAATCGACTTTTGATTGTAAGAAATACCCCAGTTTTGTTGCAACGGAAATGCCCGAAATAAGTCACACTATTTGATATTATGATTCTTATCGGAGTTTGTCAGGAAAATGTTTGGTTGTAAAAAATAGTTTCACGCTTGTACACTAGGGGACAAATAGTAAAGTGGTCCCTTTTCTAAAAAATGTGTTTTATTAAGTTGTGTCATGGCATGACAGGTGGCATGATTTAAAACCATGTCATACATTTGTACTTTTTATTTGACTTTAATAATTTTGTTTTATGCCATACGGTTCATTCGAATTTGAAAAAAGTTGACTTAGCTTAACCTATTAAGCTAAGTAAACTTTTGAACAACATGAAGATTATATTATTATAACAACAGTTAAGAAATAAGCAGTTACGGCACGAAAAAACTTCGCCCTAGTTTAAAATATCAGATTCCAAAAAAAACGTGTCATTGTTGATCACCCAAACCCCAGGGACACACCTATGCCAAAAAACTAAATTATCGATTATTTCTTTAGTCACCCCTAGTTTTTGGGCCCCATGGTTCAATGACCTTCAAACCCGATTCAGGGGTGAGTTGTCCACGCGCCAAGATTCTGCTCAAACTGGTCCCGAACCGGTTAGAACCGGATTAAAAAGAGGGTTCTGAACACGGTGACATAAAAGATAGCGGATTGAATGGCGTGCTACGGTTTTATTGTAATGGTCCGGTGATGGTAAATTGCTTTATTATAACAGATATGTAAATTAAATGAGATGTTCAAAACAATATTAAAATGAGATAGGTATATTTAGGGTCTTGTGTGTGCACATCCTTATGTCGTGAAATAAATATTAAGACTTTGTCAAGAAATGTATTAAACTATCACTTCTCTTGCGACTTCGTTCGTGATTATTGCGTGATTTTTAGTTACCTTTGTGGTTGGAAATTATAGAAATATTGAAACCTTGTGTTTTAACAGGTGGTGATAAAAAAGCAGTTTAATCTTTCATCCCATTTTGAACTTAGGGATGAAATTCCTAAAATCCGTTTTTTCCATACCTCGTAATTTAAGAAAGGTTGTAAAAATGTTGCATGTTACTATAGACTCGGCAGTTCCAACAGTGCGTTGATCGACCAGTCATTTTTTTTTCTTCTATAAATACACAAAGATTGACTGACCATTGGTAACTTAACCAAATAAATTCAATACTACCGACATCAATAAATCATTAATAGAAAAATACCCATTATGATACACTAAACCAATTTCATACCGTTCAACGTTATAAGGCGAATGACTAGTCACCGGACAGTTCGACGCAAAATAGAAGTGACGCAGCAAAAATCCATTGAACCGAGCATCTGGTCGCACAATGAGGATGAAAGTGAGGGGCGAATAACGCTTTGTTGGAAGACGTAACTATTATATTGTGTCGAACTGGTGAAGGTGAATTCGTTGAGTTTTTAAGTAGGGTAGTTATTTTGTAAGTTAAAGTCAATAGAAATGTAGATATCCGTCGGTATGACAGGTTGGTCTATATTTAACACGATATGGGCCGTCGACGCCTGAAAATAAACGATTCTTATTTCATTATTTTTTAATATTCTGTGTGGCGGCTTTCATTTGAAAAGATATTGCCCCATACTTGAAATTTATCCTGTCTGTTTCGTGGGTGCATTTACAAACATTTAAACTCATATAGATAAACAACCAGGCCCAGAACAACTATTTGTAGGCCATACAAATATTCGTTTCTTGCGTTAATTGATCGCTCAGCCACTCTACCAACTGTGCTATTAATTATTTTATGTACTCTCATATCGTTAAATTCAAAATACAAAACTCAAAACGAGTTTATAATGACGTACTTTACACACAGTATATCGAAATGAAATTAAAAAATTAAATTATGACACTATTTCTCTAACAAAATAATGTTATAATATTTTTTTTTCATTACGATACAGATTACAGATCATAGATACATCTATTTGATTTTTTATCTGTGGCTGCGCGCGCTGTGGCCCATGCGCGGTGATAACGGGAATTTTGGCGCCATAATACTGTGTCAATCTTTATCTTTTATTTGATAAATTCGTGTTCAATGAAAGTTAATAAAGGAGTGTATGAAACTGTACATAACTAGGAATTATACTCGTGTATAATACCCCTCATTATATACCAGTTTCATAAACTTCTATTATTAGACTTTTTGAATTATGCCTATACTTTGTTTTAATAACCATTTTATGATAGATCTTTGTAGCTTAAATATTTTTGGATTTCACTACTCCAATGTGCTGAAATGCTTGTATGTGGTGTGCGTGGGATTACGGAGGTTATGTCAGTCACATGCTCGTGACCGCTGGGTAAAAGTCTCTACACAATGGGTGCTCAAAGATTTAGGTGGCGTGAGACAAGAGCTCTTGAAAGGGTTTGGGGAGATCTTTGCCCAGCAGTGGCTTAATAATAAATAAAAATATAAATAAATAATTTCTCTACAATGCGGCTGTAAATTAAAATAGAAGCGACACAACGATGCTCAAAATTTAAATTTAATTAGTTTTATTATTTTTTAACTGCTTTGCAGGAATAAAAGTTTTATTACATTTAATTAGCTTTAATTTTTTTTTCTTTTAACTAGTTACTTTGCAGGAATAAAAGTTTTTTTTTTATATAGTGGAATAATAATATTATTTCACTACACAATAAAAGTACATAATTATGGACTTTTAAAATAAAACATGCTAACTTACAATTAACAATAATAGAAAAAAACCACCAAAATTCACCTTCAATTGAAACCGTTATTTATTTACGAAAAAAAAATGCCTATATACCTAATGCTTAATTTATGTAAATAATAAGAACAAAAACCTAGAGCTCCCAACTACGTCTTAAAACCGTACTTAAACCTTTAGCATTCATAATCTAACTTCCCATACCAACAACTATTTAAGCTAAACCCAAGTTAGTATATCTTCGGTAAACTATCCAGCAACATTGCGTGCTCCCAAAGCGCTCTGTCGTTATAATTCTAGTGTGGATGGCCAACTTATTGGCCCCAAGACATTGGTCTGACCAGTCTTAGAATGTGTAACTTGCTACAATGTAAGGATAAGCCTCGGGCATGTAACATAAGATAGTAAATAATGTTTTGGGGAATTCTCAGAGATATATAGAATGTATAGGTACTTAATACATTGAGTTTACACAAAAGTATTTTTTTTTGTTTCGGGTGCAAATTTCACCGATATAATAATATATTCAGGCACAAAATGGGAGTATAGTAAAAAATAGATAAAATACTTAATTCCACATATTTTATAATAATTACTCGGTAGCTTAAAGGATGACATTTATAAATGATTCGTACTAGATAGGCATAGCACTCTCAACTCTATTTTGTATGGAATAAGACCCTGCAACTTTATCATAACAAAACCTTTAAACATCTTTCAGAATCGTTATCTAAACAAGAACATCACAATCCACAAAATAAATACGATCATTATTCGTAAACGCATGACCTCCTCTTTTCATTTCCAACTAAAAAAAAGGAAAAATTTCTTTCAACGACCCCCAAAAATGAGGCACAGATTTAACAAGGTCTATTCGCAACCCTAAGTTTAAGGGGTCCGTAGGTCCCCATTGTTCGGAATAGTAAGCACTTAAAGGGGCCATTCGCACAGTTTGTGGCAAATGGGACGATATCTCCATTCATTCATTGCATTCGTTCTCTAACTTCTTCATTCGTTCTCCTAAGCTTTGTCAGTCGCCTGCTCGTTCAAGTCCTTTGTGCAAAAAAAAACACTGAAATCCATGTAATAAATGATCTATTCTTATTCTTTATATTTTGGTCGAAATAAAATCACACAATACAGCCATCCGTTGTTTTACGTAAAATTCCAATGAAAAGAAATGACGTCGCTTCTATTTTAATTTAATAATAGAAGTGACGTCACGACCAGTCGCCATGACAAAAACAAGTGTTTTGGCGCCAATTTGTAAATTAACCAAAATATGTCATAAAATATTATGTACCTAGTAACTTTGGGATACTAAAAACAGTATCACAAAATTAATCATCATGCCTGTACTCCTAACCTCTGCCGGTTGCCTGTCCGTGCACAGCATTTGTACTAAATTATTCGTCAAGCTGCTAGTTGGACAATTTAATTATTTTTGTTGAAGTTAGGATTATGTTGACATTACGGGTGAAAGAAAAGTTTTGATTGGTTTTTCGTGTTGGCATGAAAATTTTGAGGCTTAAAATGTTCCTTAGTTTTTTAATGTTTTGTTCAGTTTTCACGATACAAAACTCACACTTTTTTCCATATGGAGGTTGGCAGAAATCACAGAGCGCTGCTACCTGCTATGATCCTTACATACTTATATTTTTTATCTGTGCCTTGCTAAAGAACCTCACCAAAAAAAGTCTTTTACTAGGTCAGTTTTTTCGATTTTAACCTAGTAGTATTCCGCGTATTCCATCCTTCTTTACATAGTAAGCTTCTTCATGTAAACTCACGACGACGTCATCCGAGGCGACCCGTCTTTTCCTTGGTTCGTTGTTACCTCGCCTGGCTCTCAAGGGTTCAGTCTTGTGAACCCACAGTGCCTGCAACCAAGAAAACATAAATATTATTAAATTATATGCTAGTGTTGCCAAAAAGTTATCTTGTAAATCCCTACGACGGTCAGTTCAGACCATATCATAAAATATCTCGCATCTGAATTTTCCATCAAAATTTTAACAAAGACACTGTGTTTGATTGCCCACCAGAATCCTATAATAAACAGCATGTTGTATTTTTTCACAAACCATTTCGAGCCCTTCAAACAAACACCTATGAAATCCTGCAGTTGACAGTGTGTATTTTATAAAGGGTGCGTGAAAATGTTCCCTCTGCGTATGTATGTGGGTATGTATAGTCACTTGCAAGACTATCTATACACTCAGTCACTTCTAAAGGTGATGTTCTTATAATTATTATGGTACTGACTGTAATTTCGTGAATTTAAAAACAGAATATTTTGGTGTAAAGATTTTTGCGAAATCAGTCTTACCTCGAAGTTATAAGTAACATGCTGTTAACATTAACATTATATTTTAGAACCTATATTTTTTTTGTTATACCCATAGCGTAATTAGCATATTAAAGTCTCACTGCTGGGACAATGATCTTCTCCCTATAAGTTTAATAAGATTTTTGTTTAATAAAAAGTTGCTAAACGCTTTATCTGTCTTAAGCCTCCTGCAGACACACGCGATTTATCGCGCGAGGCGACATGTCGCGGTCCATTCGCAGTATTTTTAGAGTGGAAATTAGCTTGGCTCGTTCTCGCAGCGCGATTAATCGCGTGTGTCTGCAGGAGGCTTTACTCCAAAAAGTTAAACATCTGTTGAACACTTTTTTGAACAACCGTTCAACCGATGTTTAACTTTTTTTTTTTGTAGTATTTTTGTTTATTAAGGGTTTCGTTAAAAAATCGCTTTTATGTTAATATTCTTTATTTGCATAAAATGTGGTAAGTATACAAAAGGTGTTATATAATATTTAAGCACAGGACACATTCTGCCATAACAATAGCATGCAATAATATGCAATTTTAAATTTTAAACAAGGATTACTACCTAAGTAGTTTTAATTAATACAATCATAGCCCTTATCATGAGTTTTCACTAAGTTTACTTTACAGCGTCTTCTCAGTATTTACAGCGTTTCTTTTATGGAAAAATGGAACAGCGCCTCTGGTGTGCGAAGAAGGAACTATTTTTTTCCTTGAAATTTGTCAATTGACAATGTCAAAGTTCCAGTTTACTTTACAGCAGAATAACTGAAAACTCATGATAAGGCCACATATTGGTGCTCGTGACTGTATAAAGGCGCCCTCTGCGTGCGTGCGGTTTTGACTGGCGCTCACACATCTCTGTTGTTGACACCTTCCGTTGATGTTGTTTTGACTTCAACCTGTATGTTTTTTGTGGGTGCGAATGTTTGTTTTGTGTTTGTAAGTAATTATACTGTGTTGGCTCTGTTGTGTGACGAGCGTAGACTGTTTGCTTGTTGAGATAGCAAATAGAGTTTTGGTAGGAAAATAGGAATGCTTTAGGTCGGAAACGCACAGGCCGGTGGCTTGCTTAGCGCCTAGAGCATAGCGAGTCACCTTAGTATAACGAACGTTCGAAAATGTTCGTGAACGGCCGAATTGCGCGCTTGACACCTAGTTAGTCGTCAAGCGCCGTTCACGAACATTTTCGATTGTACATGACTCGCTAGGCTCTAGGCGCTAAGCAAGCCACCGGCCTGTGCGTTTCCGGCCTTTGCAAAGCAACTACTGAACATTACCTTTAAAAGTCAAGGTTGATCTGGCACTTTAAATGACTTCTAGGCTTTCAAATCTAAGTTTTGTATACGTGTCTAAATTCAAGTACTGGACCAATATCACTGACCAATAAGTTTAAACGTAAAGGAATGCAAGCAGATGGTTCTTTTTTAGTGTGGTAAAATCATCAAATGAGTCCTAACGCCCTGGGTGGAGCCGAAGGGACTGTTAAGGTGCCGGTTCCCGCGCGAGACCGCGACAGGAGACCGCAAACGGCCCGCGACCGGAGATTGTTTACCGTCTGTCTCCTGTCGCCGTCTCGCTCGCGAACTGCCGCTAATACATTGCCTAATGTTAAGTACTGTCGCCGTCTCCTGTCGCGGTCGCCTGTCGATGTCTCCTGTCACGGTCTCGTACGCGAACCGGCACCTTTAGATTCAATAGCCCTTTACGTTCCATTGTCACGGTTACTTGTAAAGACAGTCTTGCGACTAAATCACAATCATGGTCCTTGAGCATGTTATTTTGGCTAATTGACTACAATGGCTCATGTTAAGAGCAAAAAAAAAAATCAATAACGTTGCCCGTCGCGTTACAAAACATAAAAACATAGAAACTGCTGGCAGATCATACAAATATTTCATCCGTGTGGGGAATGAACCCACGACACGCTCAGCAGTCTTTCAGTACAAGGTTGTTCATGGAACCCTACTCATAATTTGATCAACTTATCAACGATCAGCGGCTTTATCTTTGACAAAAAACTATACCTGTACTCCAACAATTTTCCTCTACGGTACAATAAAAACTTCTAAGAAATTCAAACTAACAATAGTGCACAATGAAGTGCATAAAGTTGTTGTTATCAAAGCCTTTGTTTGTGCACTAAGAACTCCGCCAGGCTCGATTATGTGTTGCGGAATTACTTGAAGTTTTTCTGAATTGCTTGCTCTGAACTTCGGTACTGAAGATAGGTGTTGTCAAAGACAGCTTTTTTTGAAAGGAAATAAGTTTTCATCACTTTTTTGGTCTAGTGGTCACAAACTAGTAGACGCCCAAGGCGTCGGACGTCGGCAGACGATCTCCGGCCACCATAGGCGCGGGCATGCGGGCAGCGAGTAAAGGGCAACTCGCTGTCCGACCATGGACCATGCCCGGGTCGACGGCGCGTTATGTTACACGCGCGCTTCAAAGAGCGTCAGCATAATGACGGGGCCCCCCTCTAGAGGGCTAAAGCCTGCCGGGGTCGCGGGACTTATGTCATTACCGTGACCCCGGAACATAAAGGGCTATTGAAGGACTCCGTGGATTTTAGTCAGTACAAGTCTGACAGTGGGATCCTGCCCTGCTCGGGGTGGGAGGACTCATTTGATGATTTTAGCACGCTAAAAAAAAAAGTCGTCACAAACTATGAGGAATTTTTAATTTAATTTCAATTAACAATTTACTTAGACTTTATCTTTAACATCTCTGACATATAAAAGAGTGAAGAGCAAATACATTAAAAAAACTCATTTGTTTACTGTTATTTCTACAAAATGTAATGTTGATCAAATGATCATATCTTCTTGGTTATAACTGAAAACAGAAACGAAGATCTTATCAGAAACATTTCAAGCGCTCAATTTATCCAAAATTGTGGAAACAACATTCCAAAACACTTCCTCCACCATAAAACCCATTACTATAATAAAAACACGTGTATTCTCCTACAAATTCCGTGTAATTGTGGTATTTTTACGACTGTGTGCCGTACTCTGTCACCCGAACACCCCTTTCACCCCCTTTCGTGTTGCGTAACTATAAAGTGGATGCCGATAATTGTCCCCTCCGTTGATTACTTGGATGTACTCGTGAGTTGTGAAATCGTGATAAAACTTATTAAGACGTATGTGGCTATGTTTATTAGGTAAGCTTGCTGTTTACCAGATTAATTTTAATGTTTTTTTTTAATGTAATATGGGTTTGCTCTTGACCTCAGTCTAGGTCAGAAATGACTAAGACAAGGTCGACGATGGAGCGAGCTTACCCAGGAGAAGCCTGTTCACTCTAACTTTGAAGAGATTAGGGTTGTATGCGTTCGGAAACACAGACGCAGGCAGAGAGTTCCACTCCTTCCCTGTTCGCATTATAAAAGAGGTTTGGCAACGCTTAGGGCGAATTGGTGGTATAGCACTAAGGTAAGGATGGTAATTTGCCGTGCGTCTAAATGTACGATGATAGAAGGGGGCTGTTAAAATAAATGTTTGGTAATTGTTTGCTGTTCGCATAAATGTTACTTGAATTTTACTTACGATCCTAACTTCATTATCTTATCAGTCGGTTCCAGTCAACTGCTGGAAATAACTGCCTCCCAGGAGCGCCACAGCGCATGATCACCTGCCTTTTTCAACCAGCCACTACCACCTACCTTCGTTATCGGTCCATCTTGCGTTCACAGACTATGCTCAGCAACTCTTGGTTTGCTTTGGAGAAACGATCCTAACTTGGTAATAAATAACAACTAATTTAGGAAATCATGGGAGGAGCCTTTGCCTAGCAGTGAGATAAGATAATCACAGTAATAAACATTTTTGGTAATCTACCGAACTAATTAGAATAAAACTTCATCACAAACACACAACCTTCTCTTCCCCCTAGCAACCGTATCTTTCAACTCCAAACTAAAACTGCACAATCCTACACAATTCACATCAGCGTTAATTGGATCTGTTCCATTCGCCGCCACTCACACATCTTAAACAAAGGCTACACGTCAAAGTTCAACGAAGAACCGAAGACAGTTCCAACCGCAGTTAGCACATGCCCGCTCAAATATTCAATACAGAATGTTTAATAACTAGGTCGAAACCCACCAAGCCCCTTTGTATAGTTAACGAAGTTCTAGGAATCTAAAATTTTGAATTCGCGGGAATTTTTGTTGAGATTGTCTTTTGACAGAGTTGGAGTTTTCGGATTCGTGATTGTGTGGTAACTATTGGAGAAAAGACGTGTGAATAAAGTTAAAAGTTCTAGACTGCAAATTTTGTTGACGAGACTAATGATTTCGTTAAATAATAAGTTGTATTTTTAAGCTATTGCATAGCTTTCATCGCGGGCTCTGAGCGCGTCGCGACGCGGCGACCGAATCAAGAAATTCCCAAAAACCTAAAATACCTGACACCACGCATCGTCTAACGTCGTTTCAGTTCGGGAAACTTCGGCAATCATTAAAATATCTGCCATAAAAACAATTTACTTTTTCTTACTGATTCTAAACGGCTATAGCTACAAAAGGAGTTTTCACAATGAAACCTACTTATAAAATTGTCCTACAACAAAGAAGTTCTTTATTACAGTAGTGCACCACAAACATTTTAAATAAATTATATTCTCGTTAAATATACGCGGTAGGCGATTTTTTTCTTTTAAAACAAAAAAAAATGTTATGCAATAGCTTCACCGCGGCAGTCTCCGAGTGCCACATGTATTTTATTGTTTACCAATCTATTACTTCTTTTCGTAGAGATGTAATTCATTAATTATTACTATAGAGTAATTGTTTGGGTCTAGTAAGTAAGCTTATTGCAATGTTAGACTTTTTGACTTGAAATGATCTCGCGAGAACTTACTGTTGGTATGAAATTCTTGTATCCTATGTCCCAAAGTACTCTGTGTCTGGCTGCTATCTATTAAGCAACTATCTTTTATTCACCAACATAACATAACAGTGGACTAAACTGAAGAGTTTTACATTTTTACTACAAGATGCTTAAGGTTTATTATGGCCTTTATAGCTATTGTTATTCGACTGTCCCTAAACTGATCTCCGTTGAAAGTATGACTGTGCAATTTCTGAACGTTTTGTATCATTGCCCTGTTTTTGTATCACTCTTTAAGTGAGAATTACGTCACGACCTACCGACTTAACGAAGGGCGATGAAGTATATTTTAATAGGCGTAAACTCCCTCCAAAATACCTTAGAAGATTAATGCTGAAGGTAGTCCTTACCAATAGTCAGTTGACCGCAATGTCCCGCATCAATGATGATGGTGGATCTGGCTATATTAAGACCTGTTTATGACACAGCTTTATCTTGACCAGTTTTCGGTCATTAGCTTTTTCTTCACATAAAAGTACAAGGGGGTGATTTTCGGGAAAGATGTGCCTACAACATGCCTTGGGTATCTTTCTGGATCGCATCTCCCTTTTATCCTTGTTCTTTTGATACTATATTTATCGTAAATAGGTATATTACATAGATAATACATTTCTGTCAGTTTGGTAAAAAACATTTATTTTTATTGGTTCAATTAATGCAGTCAAGTTACTCTAAATATCAGTTGAAAACAACAGCAAATAGAAAAATGAAATCTATGTTTATATATTTAGATATATTATTGACTTACATTAGAAACCCTGTACTAATATTTATCTAACTTACATAAAATAAAAAATCCAAGATTAAAAACAAACAGTTCCAGAAATAAATACATTAAACTAAATTTCAAACATGTTGGTCATACCTATCCAATCCCAATTCCAAATACAAAGTTACGCACGTTAGGTATCAAAAACGGTAACATTAGTAAAATCAAAATATCTAGCGTTTGACCAAATGTTTGCGGTTTGCAGTATTTGGTCGGCGGCGCTCGCATGCGACTGACGGTTCGGGGGCACGAGACCGCACCAAACGGACCCTAATTGATGCACGGGAGATGCAAACAACACTGACATGTATCTGTGGTTCTGTACATAAAATGTTTAGAGTATTTTTACCTATCTAGGTTAATTAGCCTTTAAGGTACTCTTCCCTGCTTTGAGGTCGTAAAATCAAGAAAGAAGTTCTCTCACCCTGCTTGGAACGGAAGAGACTGGCTGACTCTTGCTGACTTCAATGCACAGTGGTCCTTCAATTTTCTAGAGTTTTCTAGAGTCTAGAGCACATAAGTAATTGTCTAGATTCTAGACAATGGTCCTTTTTTTAGTGTGGTAAAATCATCAAATGCGTCCTCCCACCCCGGGCAGGGCGGGACGGACTGTCAGACTCGTACGTACTAAAATCCACGGTGTCCTTCGATAGCCCTTTATGTTCGAGGGTCACGGTAATGAGATAAGTCCCGCGACCCCAGCAGGCTTTGGCCCTCTAGAGGGGGGCCCCGTCATCTTGCTGACGCGCGTGGAACACAACGCGCCGTCGACCCGGGCATGGTCCATGGCCGGGCGGCGAGTTGCCCATTGGCGCATGCCCGCGCCTACGATGGCCGGAGATCGTCTTGCGATGTCCGACGCCGTGGGCGTCTACCAGTGCGAGTGGGGCGGAGTGAGGACGCTGTCCTCTCTCTCTCACGGCCCGCCTCCTCCTTCACGAGCATAACTGCTTCGCAGAAGGAGGCGACCGCCTCCCACTCCGTCTCGCCCACAGCATGGTCTCGACCAATGCCGGGCGCGAGAGGTCTCCGCCTATCGCTGCCGTGAGGACACGGCGGAGCTCTGCCCAAACGGGGCAGTCCTGTGCCGTATGCTCCACTGTGTCCTCCGGGCGATCTTTGCAGTGGTGACACCCAGGCGGAGGTCAAAGAGGGGTCTTACCGCCGCGATTGCGGCGTGCCCGTCACAATGGTCCTAAAACAAAAACACTTATTTAATCTTATTTTAGAACATACCTAATTAGTTTGGTGGCACATATTAACAAAACGAATGGCTTACATTTGAATATGACCATTTCTACATTTCTTGTATTAATTTTTAATGGTGCAAACGAAACCAGTTTCGTCTGCTCCATTGATGGTGCTGGTCAATGGTGCAAACGGTACAACGAGGAATTTCTGCGAGTAATAGAAATTTCGAAGCTTCTACATAAAGAGCTTCGTTCAAAGAGTAAAACAATTTCAACCATTGTAATGCCTGTTTAAACAAAAATTATTTAGTACACAAAAGGGCTATTTATCCGCTATTTACGACTTAAACAATTTAATCCTGTTAACATTTGAATGACAACATTTTGTTGATTCAATTAATCTGTTGAAGTATAAAACCGATTAGAATAAATTATTAATATGTTTAAATTAAAATTGAGGTGTCAATTTACAAAGCAATTATTTTGTTAACCAACATTATTTTGATGAGTCTGTACTGATTTTATAGAATGAGGAATATATTTTTTAAATTATGCTTTTATAGAAAGAGAAATATCTTTAATAAATTAAATGTATTTTGTAAAATTTTTGGGTTTCCTGTTTTTTTTTTTAATTGTGTTTTTAATTATTTAGGATGACAAGCAGTTCACGTTTTCAAGTTCCAAAGTAAAATAATTAGTAAATACATTATAATGCTCTCAATACTTTTCACGAAGCGAATCCTTAATCATTTTATCGTTTTTACCGTTTACTAGAATAAACACGTACCACTGAACAATTTGTAAATTAAAAAAATATATAAAATATAGTAATTACGCCCCTCATTGTAATAAATATTAAACTTTGCTCTGAATGGAGTATAAAAATGACAAAACAATGCATCAGCTGTTGAATATCCCACGCTAAGGGTTCTTTACCTCTATAAAATATTACTCGTAAAGTTCTGGGGGTCTACAATTTTGAATAACCCTTTTCTATTTTTGGGATGTAAAAATCAAATGACTCTTCCCGCACTAGGTGTTGTTAAAGTTCCTTCATATTGTTAGTTTTGGAATATTTATTATTATTTCTTAATTCATCTACTTTACTATTATTGATTACATTTTTAAACATTTTTACAAAAAAAGAAAAAAAAACATTAAAAAATATATAAAAAAAATATTATATGCCCTTTGCGTTCCAGGGCCGCGGTGCACTGCTAAGACAGTCTTGTAACTCAATTCTGAAAAACGGTTGACATCAGAACTCATAAAATAAATTCTACATTGCCAACTAATATTCTATAATATAAATACAGTTAGTGTGAAAAATAAAAAAATAAATTTGACAGTTTAGCCAACGGAACATAAATCAGTGATATCTGTTTTAATCATGTTTTTTTTTTTTGTATATGTAACCTAAAAAATTTCTAATGTTATAAAGCTAATTAGCCGACGACTCCAATTCTAAAATAGCTTACATAAGCAGAAAATCTACAAGATAGTCAATAACCCCGTTTCTGAGAGTTCATCTTACAGATAATTACGAGTGGGGGTACATCGTCAAACCCACACACACCCCGAAGCGATATAGACACAAAACAAAATAAAAATAGCACAGCAAAAACCCCTTGATTAAGCCCCTCGACTACCATATTTTAAATACTTCATAAATTAAAAAAAAAGTAACGAAATCCTCAAGAAAACTGAAGGAGGGTTTCCTTTTTTATGTATTTTTCTAAACAGCCATTACGAGTTGCGTGCAAAGATCATCGGAGGCTGAGGTCCGCGGGGTGTGGTGCGGGGGTGAGAGGGGCGCTTCATCCCCTTCGCTATTTTTGGGGCTTGAATTATAGCTCGACCAAACATTGAAGACCTTTTACCGAATTTGCCATTGCGTTTTACGACCGACTACTAAGCGCCGGTTTCCTAAATTATTCAGAACCATAGGTTTTTTTTGCTAACACTTGATGTGGGTTTAAGCTGTGTTTATTAATAATGATACATCGGTCTTTTTTCGTTGGCACTTTTGAAAAGATTATTTTTGGGTTTATTTTTTGATGGAAGCGAAAATAAATCTCGGTTAAAAAAAATTGCGTCGAAACAGAAAAGGCAATATTTTTAACGGGATTAAAACTAAGCTTCATTTTTTTTCATTTCAATGAATTATTTATATAAATTAATAAAATATGATATAGGTACCTAAGGAAAAAAAATGTTAGCCACTTATGCATAATCTAACCATATTATAAGTCGTTTAAAAAGAAACCCATAATATAGAAAAAAATATGCGAAAATGAATATGCGTTCAGTCATTAAAAGCTTAAATTCACTCCTAAAAATTTAAAACGTAAATAAACAACAAATGCAGAATAACAACAGAATTCATCCCGCCTAAAATCATTAAAAACACGCAATATCACATTTTACAATCAACAGAAACACGCAAAATTTTCCACATAATTCAACAACAAACTAACACGCATCTCAACACCGTCAACGGAATAGCGAAACAAGAAATTTCAAATAATCAACCTATTCACACAAAGCGAATTTACTCGCGTATCTAAGGGTGAGTGAAAGGGAGGATTGTATCAAGACTGGAGGCTCCCCCATGGCGTGCTATGAGGGGACCTCGGAGGGAATTTTAGGTTAGTGGACATGTAGGCATATAGACGGGAACACGGCAAATTTGTTGTCTCATTTAGTTCGTGTTTTGTGCTTTTCGTTTGTGCGTCAAGTCATGGTTAATCGTCGTCAAGTGCTAAAATAAGTTAGATAAGTAAAATAGTGATAAGTGTGTCGATTTAAAAAATATTCACATTTTTCTCGTTAACATTTTTTCGTGTGTACTGTGACAAATTACGTGTGAACAATCAGAGTAAACGGTGGAATTTTTCGCAAAATAAAATAAAAAATATATAGAAAAAATAACGTGTGTCGGACCGCGGTTTGTTTGTAAACAGAACCCCGTGCGACGCCGCTCTCGCTACGTAAACACAGACTAACATTAAACACTTTTTTCACGTGTGAAAAACTCTGTAACAACATTCCAAATTAGTCGGAAAATTTTAAGACTTTTCGGAAAACTGTGTTAGAAAATTTTCGCTCAAAATTAAATGTGTAGAATTAGCTTCGTGCCAAATTTTTCTCAGTGTTAATTATAATTACAAATAAAATAGTTTAAGTAATTGTTCTAAATATTAAGTGTTAATTAGAGTAGTGCTAATTTAAATCGATGTGCAATATTTGTTAAATAACTGTTAAATAATAATACTATAAAAATAAATTTTAGAAGAAAAAATATCACTCATAAAAATAAAACAGAAATAAATAAATCCGCGTCAAGTGAGAAAAACGGGGGGACCACTGTACTGCTACTACCGTTACTATAGCGATCGATAATATTACGCATTACGGGGTGACTGTGAGAAGAGACGAGCGCACACAGACGCGCGTCTCACGCACACCCACACAAGCCAGCCCCTCCTCCTAAACACTCGCCCTCCGCGAAAAACGAAAGTAAACACGAGTGAGCTTTAAAAAAACTAGCAAACCGAATTTATAGAATAAGGCAAACGAAGTACAAAGCACTGTGATTAATAATTTGTGTTCATTAAAGTCTGTTAACTGTGATAAACATGATTGTGGGAGCGAACATGCGTAGCGTCAACCCGATGTTGTTGGGTTACAATATGCAGAATGTCAACATGATCAGCGTTCCTCAAAGTTGTGACTCAAGTGTTGGTACGGCGCCGTCGACACCGGTGCACAGCCTGGGCTCGGACCCGAAGCGCGCGTCGCCGCTGACTCCGGCGGAGCGAACCGGCGCGCCGCCGGGCGCCGGCAAGGACGCCGTCAAACTGTTCATAGGACAGATACCTCGACATCTAGAGGAGGACGACCTCCGGCCCATGTTCGAGGAGTTCGGGAAGATTTACGAGCTCACGGTGCTTAAGGATAAGCACACGGGCATGCACAAAGGTCGGTAATGATTTATTGTCGATTAGAAATATGTTGCGCGGTAAGTGTTCGTAAATTTTACGTTCCAGAGATATGAGAGAATATTCTGGGGATGATAACGGTTGGAGCGTCAATTTCGAAGCACATAAAAGACGTTTTGATGTGTCTTTTGGAGAATAAACTTTGACAACGACTGTAATTGGCTCGTGCCTAGCCAACAAGGTCGCATCTATATTTTTTGCTAAGCAAGTAACACAGACAGAGACAGATTTTTATTGTTCAATGTCACAATGAAATGTCAAGTTGATGTGGGAACGAGGTTTCGTTTCGTAAGCATGATGCGTTGAAAGTAGTGCTGATGTAACAGGGTGTTTTTTTTTTTAATTTAAGGCAATACATTAGCAGTAACAAAATACCACCAACATTTTTTTTCGAATTTATTTAAATTGTAGCTCGAAGCAGGTATGTAAATAATTATAAGGGTTCTCTATTTGCATTATTCACTAATTAACGTAAAAAATAATAAACAGTTCGTTGTAATAAGTATTAGTCTTGACTTTATAAGAGACTTGAGTTTGATACCTAAAAATAGTGATTAGAAAAAACGAGATAAATAAAACCAAGACCCAATAACGTATCGATCGGAAAGTAAAAGTAAGCCAGAGCACCATCCATGTGTCTTCTCAAGTTGTAAAAGTCAGTCGAGAGGAAAACTAACTTATCACTGTTCCTGTTCAGAGTGTGTGGCGTGAACAACACTATCGATTAGTGGGCACAACACTATTGTTTCTCACATGATGTATTGGTATTACTATGGTCTTTAGATGCGAGTGTTAAATGGCGTTTCAAAAGTGATTTTTATTTTGTTTGATTCGTTTTTCCTTGTGATTTTTTTTTATCTGTTTTTGCCATTAAGCTATGATGCTGTCTAAGACATAGAAATCGGGGTCGCAATACTATTTGAGGTCATTAGACTGTCTTAAAAGAACACCGCGGCCGTGAAACATAAAGGGCATGCAAAGGATCAGGGTTGTTTTCAGTTCACCTTGCATCACCCAAAAAAAAACATGAACTTGTTCAGATGGCATATACATTAACGATGGTAACAAAATTGTCTTCTAAAATATTTAGGACTCTTCCACTTCTACAATGATTTTCCACACAATTGACATAATAAACTTACAATCTTTTCTGCAGTTTCCAAAAATGCGTTTAGGCTGATTTTCGATTTCGTCATAGCGCTCTGGAAATTAATGTGCATATTGAGTGCTGGTAAGGACTTATACGTAGCCATTATAATAAAAAAATGTGTTTTATGAGAAAATACGCACATCGAAAAGACGAAAACAGGAAGGGTGATCAAGATAAAACATTTTCATTTCAAAGAAGACATGAACGTAATTAAAAACATAAATTAAATCATACCATTTAGAGAATAAGGGAAGCGTAACAGCGTAACCTTATTAGTGTACGCAAGTAATGCATCCCTACCCACCTTTTACAATTCTCTTGCTACCCCGAGATATAGTGGGGTAACTTGTAACCCCGGGGTAAAATGGGGTGATTCTCTCATCTCCGCCTTGGGGCACATGGCTAATATAAAAACGTTGTAGGATTTCATCTAGGGGTTGAAGATAAAAGCGAAACTCGGAAGTCGCAAAGAATATTATTAACCGAATTCAAAGATGAAGGATGCTGTTCATTTGATTGTTTTTTAAATGAAGTGATTTAAGTCCCCCGTTTTCGCTTATTAGTCCATCAAAAAATGTCGTCTCAATGTTCGGAATTGCGTTATGGAAAATATTTCATTTTTATATTGAACATTTTTATCTTTATTACTTAAGTGTAATATTGGAAGAAAAAGATATGCCTCTGGTCCGACCTACAATAAATTGTATTATGGACAACTCAGGAAAGGGGTATCGGTTTATCTTCAACTTTCAGGAATATATTTTGCAATACTTTAATCTATATATTCTTTATGTAGTACTGTTAAAATATTAAAAAGTAAAACCTTAAGGAAGAGTATGAAAAGTGTTATACGAGTTACCGCACAGTTTAAGTTTATACGGAAAAGGACTGCAGAAATAATTATGAATAATTCAAAACTATTATTTATTTTTTCAAGTAAAATGGTGATACATACAGTACATTATCTAGCAGTCAATCTTTCATCTGTCAAATGACAGTTAGATGAATTTCACATTTGATTGAGTGTACTTGAATCATCATATCATCTTATCAGCTTTAGGACGTCCGCTGCTGAACATAGGCTTCCATTAGGGTATTTATAAAATAAAAAAAATACATAGCAAATACTCTCTCCGATCTTATAACCTTACTTCTTCAAATACGTGTACGTGCCAAAACCAATGCTGTCTTTGTCTCAATAAATAGTTTCTTTCTTTCTTTCTTTCTAACCAAGGTAACAAATCAGTTGTCACGCCTGGTGTACGTCAGGTGTGACGTCACAACACAGCGTGATTCGTGTTTTTTTTTATTACTCTACGTCGACGTCCCGCCATAATCTTCAGGTGACGTGACTCGAGTGCCTTATTTTTATTGTTTACTTTGATTTTCCTGTGTTTTTTGTGTGTACGGGTTGCTAATGTGTAGTTATGATGTCTTTATGTAGTGGAAATGTGGAGTGGATATTGTGAATCTGAAATACCTACTAAAGCTGATTTAAAAAATTGTTCATGGTTTAACCTATTCTACATAGATTAGTCGTTCTTTCGAGATGTACATTTCTGAACGGGATTAGTATTTCTTCTTTATCCCAACACAAGTATCTCCGGATTAGAAGCCCCGGCAACTTAATTGTACAAATTAAGGTTAATAAACACATTTTTTTTTTCTTTCTTATAATTAGTAAGTTATACTTTTTTTAACCTAGGTATATTGTCCCACTGCTGGGTAAATGTCACCCCATAACCTTCCACTTTGCTCTTTGTGCGGCCAATCTCTTATAAACGCGTCTAAATCGACACATAACAAAAAAAAAAAAATTTAGTTGTTCATCCTGTTCTGCGCCTGTATTGTTAAACTAATTTATGGAGTACAAGTAAAGATATTATTATGTTGTATTTCTTAAATAAATATTTTAAATTATCTGTAAATCATAAGAATATTGATTGATTGATCGAAAACTGGTCTTTCAGTACATAATATTCGTATTAGATACTAATCAGAATTAAATGATGACTCAAATACTAACGCGGGAAACTACTAAAAAGAGCGAGAGAGCGGAGTCAACGTCCGTTAACAAGAAGCTGATAAACCCTCTCTATCTCCCTCACTCCTATGCGAAAACAAAAATTATTGCGGTGGAAAAAGCTCGTAAAAATAACAAAACACACGTACACAACACACATACATCAATGTAACACAATCCAGAAAAATAGCTTCATCGTTTTTTCCTCGCGTGCCCGTTGCAACGCTTTTCAAGTTTTGGCCTCATACGTTTTTATTTGTACAGTCACACGCAAACGGTGTTATGACGCCAAGTGAAAAATTTGTCGCGGACACACTTTTGTGTTCGTTTTTGGTGGAGTTTCGTGTTTCCCTGTTGTTTGTGAGTGTACGTGTAGGTTTTGGTTCTGACTGCACTCATAATTGTTGGTATTCGTGTAATTTTTAGTGTGTTGTGGATTGTAAGGATAAAGCAGAAAGCTTGATAGTTTTTCTTTGAAAACATATTTTTTTTATTTGATTTATTTTTTACCCAAACAGTTATGATTCACGGTATAAAATAGTCATCTATTTTTGATTTAAATAAGATGAACTATAGGTATTAGTGGTTTTCCGTTCATTATTCCGGCTCAAAAGTCGAAAATCATATCAAGTGTCCTCTGACCTTTAGCGAATCCAATTAAAGGTATTCAAATAATTAACAAAACGAAATTTATAATTACAGTGGAAACATTTCAGGGCTACTAACATTAATAATTCGAACATCGCAATTACAATAAGTGGGTATATTGTCAAGGGCCGCCACATAAAATTTAATAATGTTTCTGAACGAAAAAGATACTTGAATTTTATCAAACGTGACAGGAAAAAGACGTCTTTCTTGGGTATAAAATTTTGAACTATAAATTTTCACCCCTTTTGTTATGGTTTATATTAAATTGGCGCGGACTGAACCCCGTGGGGTTTTGATTTAATGTGTTTTTAAATAGGCTCTGTTTTACGTATTACGGGTTTATTAAGGTTCGTTATTGAAGGGTTGGCGAAGTTTGCTTAGGATTTATTGGTTCATTGGTGTGTTCCTTGTTTAATGGTATATTTATTGAATAATTTGGCAAATATTGGTATGAAATTTGGTGCTATACGTATCTATGAGAACCAAACTAAGATTGTTCAGTTGTTCGTGTAAATATCTCTTTAAGACCAAAGTACACTCCACTTCCAAATCACATAAAGAATGATTTACTTGATTATAATATATAAGTAGTTATGATGCGAAATATTATCATATATGACGCTAGTTATATTTTAGTTCCATGTAATAGTAGGTGAGCCCAATACAAGAAAAGAAAAACTCTTTTTTATAAATAGAAGATCGATGTTTCGATATCATGTTACATTTGCGATACGATATAGGTACTACTACAAGCACGATATTTTTTCTTACGGCTGAAACACAGGCTCTTTTTTCTAAAATAAATAAATAGTTATATGGCTGGATCCACCACACGGGCACAGTGCAACTAGAGATGCCACCTTTCTTCGAATTTTTGCTTTTCAGACATTTTTCATCACGTGATACAGTAATTCATTTATGTTTATGTTTCAAGCTGAAGTCGGGGCCATCACCACTGTGCCCCGACCTCATTAGGTACTAATTCACATCAAATCATCAGTTGCTTCTTTACCACTAAGAGTGCTACCACGCCTATCGATCGACAGTCGGTCGATGCCATCGATCAACATCTGTCGACGTTGATCGATTGGTGTGGTAGCTCTAATTGATCGACGGATACCGGTCTACTAACCAATCGATCGATTGCCGGTCGATGGCATGTGTCGACTATCGATCGATTGGTGTGGTAGAAACTATCGATTGACGTCGACTAATCCATTCTACCATAGATCAACTGTCAATCGATTGGTGTGGTAGAAACTATCGATCCACGTCGACTAATCCATTCTACTATCGATCGATGGTATCGATCGACTGTCGATCGATTGGTGTGGTAACACCCTAAGAAATACAACTCAGTCTTTAGACAAAACCTTCCATACAACATACTCCCATTAAACCAGGCCTTACTCTCCTCATACATTCGAAGAGCATTAGATAGTTCCAACGCACAAGTTATAACAGCCAGTTCAAAGTTCTAAACCATAAATGACATAGGAGTCAAAACTTGGGCCATAGTTAACGGATACGCGATATAGTTTAACGTCGCAGGTGCTTAGAAGATGTTCGGGGGTGGGAATAGGCTAGCCTATTTTACAGGGGGTTTAAATAGGCCAGCTTTATTTTGTATACTTAATTTTTTTTTATTATTTTATAGAAGGCTTACAGACTAATTACATCGATGATTAGAAAAACTTAACAATACTACAAATTGCTAATAATAAGCCTCCACATATATATGTTATTATAATATCTAACGTAACTTATCATAACCTAACATTAATTTAATTTATAAAAATGAAGAGCAGTGCAGTTATAAAAATTAAGTGCAGCATTATAATTCTATTGCAGTTTATTCTACTGCATTTAATCATTATGTCACCACAGTCTGAGCGCAACTAAGTATTAGTTTTATCGAAAAACTCTTTGGCTAATATTCGTCTCGTTGTGCTGGCGGTAGTACAAAAAAGATCAATGTTATGACAAAATAATTGTTTTTGTTCCATAAAAACAACACGCCAATAGGTAGTCCATTTTCTGACTTGAGTCCTACCAAAGTTTATGCTCAATAAAGGAAGATAAAATTTAAAAAAATAGCTAACAAAGCTAAGCAACATTTTTAATATGATATTTATACTAAAAGTAATATGAGCTAACTTTTTTTTTCGTGGAAAATCATCAAATGAGTTCTCCCACCCAGGGCAGGGCGGGAGGGACTGTCAGACTCGTACTGACTAAAATCCACGGTGTCCTTCAATAGCCCTTTATGTTCCGGGGTCACGGGAATGAGATAAGTCCCGCGACCCCGGCAGGTTTTGGCTCTCTTAGAGGTCCTTCATCATGCTGACGCTCTTTGAGGCGCGCGTGGAACACAACGCGCCGTCGACCCGGGCATGGTCCATGGTCGGACAGCGAGTTGCTCTTTACTCGCGAAAATGATGACTGTAATAACGATTTTTCTACGATAGCGACTTTGTTTCTGAAACTTTGATGTAAACAAGTCAGGTCGTTAAGACTGAATATTGCCTAACTAGCAGTCTCTTTGAACCATAGTGACACTTGTACCGATTGACCTCTCGCTGAGAACGAAAGTCAACTTTAATGGTAGCCATAATAATATGAGAATGAGGGACGAGTAATTGTACATGGTGATCATAATATAAATTATGAATATGTAGGTTAAAAGTAATTTCACATACACTTCACAAATCTGGGGCCACGATAGTGGCCCCGCCAAGACGAGCCAAGCGAAACGCAAGGGCACTACCTACCTTTTCTTGAATGTTTCGTCGTTTTTATGAACCCTCATAGAGTTGGTTTCCGATGTACCAGATAGTTCATATTCTCAGGATATGATGTCATTAATAGACTTATTAAACGTACAAAGTTTTAATTGAATAACTCTAATACTTTAGATTTTATTGATATCTAAAATACACCGATTTCGTCACTGACACACTGATGATCATCAAAATGTTTGGCTACTTCCTGAAGTGCTAGTAAGCTGAAAGGAGTTGGCTAAATGACTGCCCCAGTCATCTATATGACTTTCACATTAACTCGTAGTATTTAAAAATTCATTAATGAATTGTTTAGTGTTTAATAATTTCCTAATACTTATATAAACTGTTAAACATAAAAAAGTATCTGAATTGCTTTCTGTGCATTTTTTATTGACATGACAAGGCCACGATGAAATAATGTAGACTAGGGAAGGGTCATAAGGCTTTTCCAGATTGTCAAAATGAAACTGTACTTAATCGATTTTCACTAACGGGATTCAAAACGATTTCTTTTCTGAAATAATTAAGGAATGGCGTTGAAAATGCAAGTTTTTGGCGGGAATCGATAGAGTTAAATTCAGTGTCCTATTTAGTTTTTTGTTTTTACGTTACACGTTTTGATTCGGAAAACGAATTACCGTGACCCCGGAACATAAAGGGCTGTTGAAGAACACCGTAGATTTAGACTCATTTGACGATTTTACAACGTAAAGAAAAAGTGATTCGTCCACGAAACTCAACTTTTTTTTTTTTTTTAAACTTCTGAATGTGCTTCTTCGTTTAATCTTAGTTCATATTTTTTGTCGACTAATATTAACTGAAGTGTTATCAAACTACTTTCTAACCAATCGATTCTTTTATCGATTCTGTGAACTTTGAGTTCGGTCCCATCTTTAAGAAAAAAAACAAACGTCAGATGTCATTTGAACGCTCTGCCGTTTAATTGTTCGTTGTAATTCTTTATTTTGGCTTTTTCTTCACCCCCGCTTGTTTATTGGACTTTCTGTTTGCTTATACCTACCGACCTATCGCCACTCAACACGGACTTGCATTCAATTCATCATGCAATAAATAAACTGTGGTATACCCACGCAAAGATTGCGGCGGCATAGCAAGCAAGCAATGAAGACGTCATTGCTTGCTGTTCTACTCACCATCGTATCACGATGGTTAACAATAGAGGTAAGACATTTACAGATGGTCCTGGCGATGCTCGGCCCAAACCCAATCCCCACACTGTGTCCTCGCAGTGGCGACACGCTTTTATTTTCCGCCCAATCCAACACAAGAACCTCCTAAAACATCCGTGTCCCGTGAGGACCTACGTCAGGCGGAAGATGAGGACGCCGCGGCCCCGATTGCGTTCCCAACAGATTGGTTGCCTTAGATGTCATAATATTTAGATGTATAGGTAAACAGTAAAGTTAATTCATATAGGTACTAAAGTAATTACGTTTTTTCTAGGTTCCAAGGAATGCCAACATTTGTCTTGTCATCCTTGTCATGAACTGCTGAATTCAGGAGCAACTTGTGAAGTTCGTATGGCAAAATTCGGTCACGCAACGGTGTGCATAACTTGTGTGTACATACTCTGTGAGAAGTTTAGATCGCCATGCAGTAGACAGAAACAATTCAAAGTTGAAGAATTTTACAACATCACACCCAGATTTAAATCACGTGAATAAAATGACATTTAAACATTCAACAGTCTTTCGCGTCGTACGCTTTAAGACTGTGATTTATATCAATCACAGATTATCGAATACCTAAATATAGTACTATTTTTCTTGTTAAATTTCGAAATAATTAAATGTATTTTGAGCTAATTAAAGTGTTCAATAACTACTCGTAGTTCAGAAAAGATTTATCAATCACGACATGCTTTGCAATATGAAGTCCCCTGGCACGTTTATTTGTCAGCCTGTCTTCACCGATATAACTAACAGATTTTGATGGGGTTAACACTAGTAGATAGATTAGTTCTTCTTGTGTGGATGCAATGTTAGCATTATTTGCAGTTTTTATAGTACTTTTAATGATAGGTGTTCACGTTTTTTTTTTCAAGATTGCGAAGAAATGACAACTTGTAGAACCTTTTTTTATGTGAAATATTAATATTGAGCTATTCATCGTTATACAGTGCTAGGTCCAATGTCTATAAGTGGCTGGATTCTTGTACATACTTCAATTTAGCCAACTCCTTTGGTATGTAATCTCAGCTTAGTATACAACCAACAAAAAATTCATAAACTTATAACTTTCGCCCCCATCCCATAAAATGGTGGGGTGGACGTTATAAAAAAAAGTTATAAAAAACACTATCATGCCCTGAGATAAGCTTATAACTTTCGCCCCCATCCCCTAAAATTAGGCTTGGCTTGGCTGTTTCGTTGCTTCAGAAACTAAATATTCGCATCACCTTCACAACGGTAGCGAAACGGCGAAGCCATACATTTTTACTGATATGTAGCATTTGTGAAGTTAGGGTCGGTAGAGTTAGGCCGTGTAGATTCAGAAGTTTGGCTTAACATGAGATCTGATATCTTTTTCACAGGCCAAACATTATGTGGTCGTCTTGGCAACATTTTACATGAAATGTTTTTGGTGGGATATATTTTTTATATGCGAGACTGTGTTAAAAGGACATCGCGAAACTGGAATGCAAAGGGCACGTGAAGAACAAGGGTGGTTTTTAGTCAGTATAAGTCTGACAGTCCGTTCCTTTCAGGACTCCGTTTTGATGACTTTTCTACACCCTATTTTTTTTTTGTTTTTATCACAGTACCTATCTTAAGCTTCACAGTATCTACGTTACATCATATCCGCAAAAAACTAAATCTTACAGGAAAAAAGTGTCAAATTACGCAAACATCTCTTACCGTCCAATTATTTCACCATAGCCCCTATTCCATTGTCATAAAGTCGTTATTACCGGTTCACTATCTTCACGGTCGATGGACAGGAGGTTGCAAAATTGACGGGTACGTTAACGAACGAATAAGCCGGTTCAAAGAATAACCGGAGTGGGTTTAAAGAGAAGTAAAGGTAAAAAAAAAATGGCGCGTTTTCTGCTCAATTGGACGAAAACTGGTGTTCAGAGGGTGTGTGTAACTGCTTTTGTGAAATAGGTTAAGTCATTATTTTGTACTTTCATTTTTCTGGAGGGTCGTGTTTTGTTCTTGAACGTTTTTGGTTCAAAAAATTATATTATAGAAAAGCATTACATTTGGTTTGGCGTAAATTGAGAGGAAACATTCTTCCATACTTCCAAATTTTATCATGTATATTAAGTAAGTTTAGCTTGCTAGCTGGCTGCTTCGTTAGTCTCGTGATCGCAAGCACCGACTGCTCGACTGCCGAGCCGGTCCTGGGTTCGATTCCCGGGGTCAGGCCAAAATCCTGTATGTTTTACTATTGGTATTTCTCAGTAGCAGCCCGAAAAGAGCACGTTAAGCCGTTGGTCCTGCGCCTGACTTCTTTCCGGTCGTGTCGGATTGCTTCTATCGGGTTATGAGAGTAAAGGAGAGAGAGCACCTGTAGCTGGCCACACATTTGTGCATTATTATACCTTCCGCGCTGTTGGCTAATCTTCGCTGAGGAAGTGGTTGCCGTGTTCGAAATCAGTCAGGAAATTCATTCGGTGTTATAACAAAAACTGAAAAAAAAGTTGGTTCAGCAGAAAAACTTGGAGTTGATAGTCCACGGTTAGGACTATCAACTCCAAGTTTTTCTGCTGAACCATGGTTTAAATTTCTCCGTATTATAAAACTCAAATAAAACGTGATCGTTAGTAGGTACCTATAATATCATCATTTGAACCACAGACTAATCTATTGAATCCACCAGGTGTAATAACAATAAAATCTACCATGTTAAAATCCATTTTGAGTCAGAATAACACAAGTTGTTACGATCGCTGACCTTGAATGCGTAGTGTGGCCATTTTCTGAGTATGAACGTGCTTAAACAACAACGCAAACATCTTTCTACTTTCTACCGATCTTAATTCGGAGAAACTTTAGGTTAGACCATGGTTTATCGCAAAACCACAATTTGTAATAACGTATGTGTAAACCGTAGTTTTACGAGATTTAAACCTTGGGAATAAGGCGGATTAAGTTCATTTACTGACTAAAAAAAAACGCTTATTGTTTTTAACCCCTTTGTAAAAAACACAAAATTAATAAACAAATCCCTAAGTAAACAGCACACAATACCGATATTAAACCACAAGTTATGATTGAGCGCTATGTTGTTATTATCAGACGTAATTATGCAGCCTACACTGAAAGTAGGTTACCCTATCTAGATCTAAGCTAGCATAGCTGGAAGCCACGCATGGCAATAAACGGCTGAAATATTGCAACGCATAATTGGTGACGGGCTGACTTGCAATCATTATGGGAAGTGATATGTGGCCTGGGGGGGTTGCTATCGTTTTATAAAAGCTGATGGGGGAATAGTGGCAACTATTTTAGTTCTTGCAGATAGGATTTTTTTGTTTTCCTTTTGACTTTATTTCTGTGTGTCGTAGAACTGACAACCGATGGGGAAGAAAAGTTCTCGAGCAGAGAGACGCAGCGTAGGCAGGCCTCCCACTAGGTGGACTGACGACATCGTGAGGGTCGCGAGCAACCAATGGATGTAAGTGGCGAATTGTCGTTCGGCGTGGCGGTCTAAGGGGGAGGCCTATGTTCAGCAGTGGACGTCTTCCGGCTGATGATGATTATGATGTTGCCAGCGACTTCGCACGCATGTATTTAGAAAATTATCCCACGGGAAAATAAAGTCGGGATGAAAACTATCCTATGTATTAAGTTATAAACTATCTGTGTACAATATTTCATCCTAGTTCGTTCAGTACTTTTTGCGTGAAAGAGTAACAAAATTCCATCCATTCAAACACTTTTTCGCGTTTATAATATTAGTAGGATTTATTTTGTTTGTTTAAATGTTAATTTGTTCATAATAATACATAATAGTACATTTAGTTGCAATTTTTGTGTGTCTCAACAAGGTTTAAGAAAATTTTTGATGCAAAAAATTCAAACACGTAAAAGCCCGTCTTATTATAAGGTGTTATTGACGATAATGTGATTTTAAAATTTGTTATTCATTTTTCATACTATTAAGAGCGTAACTTCGACGTACAATAGTCCAAAAACTTAATCTATTTATTCCACTGTCTATAAATTTTCATGATTGTCTTACAACCACAAAATTCTCCTATTATACAATGGTCCAAGACAACAACACTAAACGACGGTGACCAATCAATCCAACGCAAGGACAAGACCAGGTTTTTATCAAAAGGATATTGTCCAAAAGCACGCAACAATGATCCTCTCCGGGACAAAATTAAATGCCTTTCTTACAAAGGAAAGCCCTTACCTACCCGCGATATAAAAAATGAAATAAGTACGAAAAAAACCGATCAAGTGCGTCAGACTACGCTAAATGAATGGTTCTCTAGTTGGCAATAATTTATGCCAAAAAAAATGATGTTGTAGTTGAAAAACAAGAATTCCTAAAAAATTTAGATGAAATAACGAATTAGCAATTTTCAGAATTATTTTTGTTTACTTGTACTGTGGGACTTCATGGCAAAAATGAATCTAGGCCAGTATAAAGAAAAGGTTTTGATTTAGTTGAAAGTATCAAAGTATTTCACTCGAATGGCCGATTTTTTAGCTTAATTTATTAAGAACTTCAAACGATTATAGACCTAAATGGTTGATATAAATGTTAACCTCATTATAACTTGATACCTTCATGTGTTCTTGAAAAAAAGGTCTCTCTGGAAAACAGACGCAAATTGAAGTGATCCTATAAGTGTTCCGTTTTTTTCCTTTCAAGCTACGGGACCCTAAAAAGGCCTTTCTTAATTTCCTAAATCCTTGAACCATGTTTCTTAATATCCTTCTCAAGTCCCTCGTAAATATCTTAATAGTTACTTTTTTTGCCAAAAAATGTAAGACAACGAGGCCGATCAGGTCGGACGCATAAAAATTAACGTCACAGCCAACTCTGGCTAATATCCAAAATACTATAACGTCTTTGAATATATTTTTGAAACTTTTTAAATAAAAAATTTGGATTCATTTTTTGGAAAAACTTTTTTTTTAATGCAACTGAAATACACGTAACTTGTGATGATAATAGATATTTAACATACCACAAAATAAAATTGAGGAATTACTGCTGCTACTAATAAAATCTTTGCTTGCTTAATCTACTATGAATTTTATCGAATGTAGTACCCGAATCTGTCAAATTTTATCAATCAAACATTAACCTGTGCCCCAGCCAAGTCTCGAACAAACGGGCACGGCCGTACCATCTTTTCTCGAAGCGATTCGCGGCTGTTTCGCCCCCCCTATATCTTCGACGTGGACAAAGCTAGGAGTTTAGGTTTTCGGTGACTAATAGTAGGCATTAAAAAAAGCTTAAGATCGAAATTACATGCCAATTGAATTAATAGTTTAGGAGTTACGGTCGATCAAAGTTACACCATTTTGTCACTCACTGACTCACTGACCGATCATCAAAACTCTAAGGTACTTCTAGCAGACTTAGAAACTTCAAATTTTGCACCAAGATAGGTCATTAGCCACATATAAAGGAAAAATTATAAAAACATTAAAAAATAATATACCATATAAAACAATTTTATATTTGCGGTTTGGCAAGAACATTGTGTATGGATTTTGACTGCATTGTTAACTTTGTTCGTTGTTTAAGTACCTATTCAATTGGATGAATAAATACATAGAATAGAAAAGAATAATATAAATGTAATACATAGACTATAATTAATACAAATAAATATATAAAGTTCATAATTCATTAAATTAATAAAGCTAAAACTCCATTGTATTGCGATAAATATTGTATGCGCGCTCGATAGATGGCGTTGTACCTGTCTGAATCGCGCTATGGTTTCGTTACAGAGCGCAGTCTAAGTAGTACTTTAAAATAATTCAATAATTTTCATTTGATAGCGCCATCTATCTATGAAAAACCATTTCGAAACTAAAAAAATATTGTAGCGATATTCGGAGAACTTAAATTAGCCGGATTAGATAGTAGATTTATTATTGTTACTGAAAGATAGAGATAGAGAATGGGTTCTAATTCTAAGCAAAGCAGTAGCTGAAGTCCAAGAAATTATGAGGTCACCTAAAAAAAAAAAAGAAATACACTTAAAATAAATGAGATCCCACCAAAAACATTAAATGTAAAAAATGCCAAAAAAAAAAAAAAAGTCTCTCGATGCAATCTTTCCATCGTAAAAAGTTTTGAGATCTCATAGAAGCCAAGTCCTATTCAAATTATTTTGTAGTTATAAATCAACATTTAGTAATTGTATCAATAGTTTTCTTTATATTATAATTATAGTGACTTGGCAATGAGCACAAGAAGAAACAAATAAAACGGCATATTTGGAGGAGTTGAAAGTCACACACCGCATGCGTAAACATTAATATCATAAAATTAATTTTATTTTGGTTTATCCGTGTCGTCCCAACCAAATTTCGGCAACGGAAGTCAGTCTCATCCAAGACTAGTAAACTGCGCAGGATATAAATTATAGTGCACAAGTGTGTACGCAAACACTAGTGTTAGTGTACTCTCGGTTCATTTACTTTCATAAAGCGATGGCCCGTAAGGTATTCTTAATTATTGTATTGGAGCATGTAGTCGGTAGTGACCATCATGATTCACACATAACAAATAATGTGATCACAGGTCTCGTCAGTAACATTTGCACATAATTCCAGGCAGCAAGCAGCTTTTAATTTGTGCTCATTGCCAAGTCACTATAATTAGGTATAATATAAAGAAAACTATTGATACAATTACTAAATGTTGATTTATAACTACAAAATAATTTGAATAGGACTTGGCTTCTATGAGATCTGAAAACTTTTTACGATGGAAAGATTGCATCGAGAGACTTGGCATTTTTTTACATTTAATGTTTTTGGTGGGATTCAAATATACACCTTCTATGGGTAATGCTACGAGTCGTAGCCACCTACGGTTCGTAGCAGTGGTACGACGCTACGGTGCTACGGTTTCAAGGTATGAAATGGGTCAATTGCTTACATATTTCAGTTCTAAGATCATATTATTTTATGTAGTGTACAAAGTTCTTTAGGAAATTTGAGTGCTCAGAGCCGTTTATTCGAGTTTTAGTCGTAGGAATATGTGTGGAATAACATAATATGTTACAAAATATCAGCAGCCAATTTCTTAAAGTGCCTACGGATGTCTCAGTTTTTATAACTTATTTGCTGAGATGATGTTAAGTGCCTGTGTCAATAACTCTTTACTGTCGATATTAATATCTACATATTGGGGTTAATTTATAAAAATGTATCGATAGTTATTAAGAAAAAGGGTTCGATTGCCAGTTCACGTTTGGATCTTGAATGGTAAGCAGAAGGGTACAGTAAGGATTAAAGGGTAAAGTAGGTATATGTATATCCCCCGAGAAAATAGAACATATAATTATAATAAGATTTCCATCATAAATCAGTTTGATATCTCGAGCAAAGACTTAAGCTTGCACTGCTTTTTTCCAGCGAGTTAAATATGATACCGTATATGCAAAATTTCAGGATGATCGGTTTAGTTTGTTATTTGTAATCTTTTCACACCTTTGTTAGTGTGAAAAGATTACAAATAAACAAACATACTTAGGTATGCATTCATAATTATTACTGTTAGAATCTATACATATAATAAAATCGTAGAGCTGTCATTACTATACATTTAACTTTTTTTTTGTATTTTTTTCGAGATAAGGGATCGATTTAAATTTGTAGGTTAGTTAGTAAGTTGGAAATTTTTTAAACTGTAATTTATCGTTTGAGGTGTAGGAATGTTAATTGTTCTGTTATTTTGTGTTTATCTATGTTTTGAATTTGTGCAGATGGCACCACTTACACGATACGTATTGTTTCTCAAATTCGAAATTAACGCAAGCGAAGTCGCGGGCAAACACTAGTTAATAAAATCATTCAGCTTTGAACTCGTTTCAAGATAACAACGCGTCAGAGTTTCCTTAGCATTTCCACCATTAATATGACGGTATATTATTCTTATGTCAAACATCATCACCAAAACAAAGCCGTCCCATATAATTATCACACAACCTTCACCTAATCGTCAAATATTTGAACAGAACTGTGAATTTCTTCGTTAATCCGCCCTTATTAAATAAACAACCAAACGTTACCTCTACAAATACGATCGACCCTCCGCACAGTTATGATCTCATTGTCATCGTACCCTCAAATAACGTAATCAGAATCAGGAGCCAACGTGTGGTTACTGCTGATTTTGTCAATGTTTCTTGTGTTAAAAATATCCGCCAAGGAATCATCGGCGGCCTTTTTTTTAAACTGTAATATCAACCTTTAAAATACCTGATTTTTGTTTCTTATTTATGTCATTTTTACTGGAAAAAAATACATGTGGCACTCGGAGACTGCCGCCGTGAAACTATTGCATAACTTTTATTATTATTTTTAAAGAATAAAACGCCTACCGAGTATATTTAACGAGAATTTAATTTATTTAAAATGTTTGTGATGCACTACTGTAATAAAGAACTTCTTTGTTGTAGGAGAATTTTATAAGTAGACTAGCTGACCGGGCAAACTTCGTGCCGCCTCACCTTTTAAACCTTCCTTGGACTTCCAGAAGTAATTCAAGACCAAAATTAGCCAAATCGGTCCAGCCGTTCTCGAGTTTTAGCGAGACTAACGAACAGCAATTGATTTTTATATATAAAGAGATTTAATTGTGAAAACTCCTTTTGTAGCTGGCCGTTTAGAATGTAAGAAAAAGTAAATTGTTTTTATGACGGATATTTTTATGATTGACGAAGTCTCCCGAACTAAAACGATGTTAGCCGATGCGTGGTACGAGTATCAGGTTTTTTCCTTAGGTTTTTGTAAATTTTTTGATTCAGAGCCTGCGATAAAAGCTATGCAATAGCTTAATAAATATCAGTTTTGTGCTGGTGTGAATTAAGACAATTTTGGAAAATAACACGATTGAAAAAGACACAATAATGTTTGAAGTTACCTTTATTTCAATAAATCTTGCTCCGCACTACTAATTTTTCCTATGTCGTGGGTGCATTTACAAACATAGAAACACATATACACAAACACTCAGACACCACAACTGAAGGTCATACATTCATTCGTATTTGTTCCGTGCGGGGATTGAACCCCCGATGCTCTGCGCAGCAGTCGATAGCTCAGACACTGCGCCAACGGTGCCTATCAAAGCAAAGGATAACAGAATGTTTTATATTTTACTAGCTTTGAAAGTGTTTTGACTGTTACAGTCACATTAATGAACGATCGACCTCAATACCAAAATAATTTGATTGATTAAAACCAATCTCACACATCACAAAATAAATCAAACACCCAGTCAACATACTCATACATAAACAAATTGACAATCACAGCCTCCCTGACTTTCTGTATCTGTAACTCACGCACACAAGGACACACACATAATTGACACACACAAGGCTAAAGACTGTTGGAGTAAACACGCACACATTGGCATAGAAGGAAAACGTTAAACCCTCACAGAGGGTCCTACCAAGTTTGGTTGTTAATGTGAGTAGGGTTTACACACACAGACGCAGTCTATGGGTACTGTCATGTCCAAAATAAGTTTGTCACTTTACGGGGTACTTTTGTCTGTTCTGAAACTGCTACTCTCTGTTCAATATTGCGTCGTATTGTCAATTGCACAAAATTCCATTCAACTGTTTTATTGATATGGTACTTGGAAATGATTAGGAATGTATCTTCACAATTATTAGATGAGAAGAAAATGTTTTATGTGGACAATAGAGAAGATCTAGGGTGACCCTGGAACGTAAAGGGCTAATGAAGGACACCGTGGATTTTAGTCAGTACAAGTCTGACAGTCCCTCCCACCCTGGCCTGGATGGGAGGACTCATTTGATAATTTTACCACGCTAAAAAAAAAAGGCTATACTAAGGTCAATGCTACAAATAACACGATATTGGCCAAAGTTGTACCTATGCCATGTTACTTACAAAAAGCAAATGATTTATTATTTTCCATGCAATAGTCTATTCAGAGCCTCAGTTTTAAAGTTATTGCGTGTCCTGCCTTGATCGTTTCAAGAAATAATTATACACAATACAAGTTCTTATTTTATCTTTTAATAATTTCATGTGTAGCTAGTCAGCCCAGCTCTTATAGCCAATGTCACTAGAGACCAACGCAGTTTTCTATTGATGAAATAATAGGTTAAAAATAGATACCGTAGGTTTTGAGCTAACTAATTCCAAACAAATCCAATGGAGAGCAGTGGTGGTCCAGTGGTATCGGCCCTGACTTACGAGTTGTAGGTCGTGGGTTAGAATCCAGCCAGCCGCATTACTTTATGTAATTTATTTCATCACCACTGCTCTCAAAACGGTGAAGGAAAACATCGTGAGGAAACCGGCATGTCCTAGAACCAAAAATTCGAAGACATGTGACATCCACCAACCCGCACTGGGCCCGCGTGGTGGATTATGGCCCACTCCCTCTCTCAGAGAGGAGGCCTGTGTCCCAGCAGTGGGATTATTTATAGGCTGATGATGATGATGATGAATTCCAAATATGCAAAAAAAAAAACAAATCTTATCGACTTATAATTTTCATCATAAGCCCATAACGTGCCCACTGCTGGGACACAGACTACCTTCTGTGAGAAGGAGTGAACTGTACTACACAACGCGTGTCCAATGCGGGTCACATGTACTCGAATTTTTAGTTTTAGGACATGCTGGTTTACCACTGCTTAAAATTACTATTTCGAAAGGATAAAAGTCTCGACTGTACATCAGACATCGTGTACACACACACATACACAATCGTGTAAATACAACTGCCCACACGTGAGGAGGTAATTAAGTAAGCCTGGTAGCTGATTGACGGCCGCTTGATTGCGCCCGACCCGATCTGCGACCCACTATGATCTTTGCTCACCCCTCCTAGTGGTACGTTTGAGGTGTACGTCGATGTATTTGGGGCATAGTAATCTTTAAATTAAGGTTGCTTTTCCACCAGAGATTTGCTATGATACGTTGCTGTGGATGCGTTTGTTATCCATCAGTCATATTCATTGGTTTACATAGCACAGCACTGGTGGAAATGGATTCAACTAAGATGTGTTTTTTAAACTAAGGTTGCTTTTCCACCAGAGATGTGCTATGCTACGTTGCTGTGGATGCGTTTGTTATCCATCAGTCATATTCATTGGTTTACATAGCACAGCACTGGTGGAAATGGATTCAACTAAGATGTGTTTTTTATGCGTGCTATGGCTGCGTGCTATGGATGCGTGCTATAGGTCGCCTTCCCTAGTATCGATACATCGCATAGCTCGAGCTGCGCACCTTTCTAGCGCAGCTACTTTGCGGCGGCGCATCTTCATAGCACATCTTGTTCGCTCCGCTACATAGCGTAGCATCAGTGGAAACGGTCACACAATTTCGTAGCTCACCTTTTACATTCTCGCAGCAAAACTACATAGCACACCTTTGGTGGAAAGGCACCCTAAAGCTACAATAAAAATACGAAATAGGGTCCAGGGTCAAAATAATTACATTCTATTTAGTCCGTATTTTAGATTATAAAAAAAATATTGGATGCGTATTTTTTCTTTTTTCGATTAAACAAAAAATAACAAAGATATAGCCCATTAAAGTTACGTGTGACGTCACCCCGCGCGAAAAAATGCCACGCGGCGTGACGTCACACGTAACTTAAATAGCTTATATCTTTGCCATTTTTAGTCTAATTTACAAATAAAAAAATACGTGTCCCTTTTTTTTGAATAATCTAAAAGACGGACTAATTACATTTTTAAGGGCAACTAGCCTATTATAAATTACTAGCTGACCCGGCAAACGTTGTTTTGCCATATAAATAATTTAAAAAAAATTTAGGGGTGGACTACCCATAATATTTAGGGGGATGAAAAATAGATGTTGGCTGATTCTGATAGATACCGGATAAGCACAAAAAAATTCATCAAAATCGGTCAAGCCGTTTCGGAGGAGTATGGCATCGAAAACTGTGACACGAGAATTTTATATATTAGATATACCTACATAGTAGCTATGTAGGTATATAATTTATAATTTTACGTTTGAGTGTTCATGTCTAGAGTGAATAGGTTATTTCTAAGCAAGCGTGCTTCATCGTCGACCACATCTTCACTTACTATTAGGCGAGATAGTGATCAAACGCGAGCCTATCATCTCTAAATAAACGGTTAACGGTTAGCGCAATGGCTAAGCGATTGGATTGCTGCTCTGTGTGTCGCGGGTTCGATTCCAGCACGGAGCAAATGTTTGTATGATCTGCAAATAGTTGTTTCGGATCTGGGCGTTTGTGTATGTGAGTTTATATGTTTGTAAACGCACCCACGACACAGGAGAAATTCTTAGGGTGGGGCAACGTTTAAAAAAAATTGCCCCTCACTAGCAATTTGACCTGTATGACTGTAGTGCGTTTAAAAATATAATTATTTGCAAACTCACATTCAGAAACACCTTAACCCGGAACAACAATTAGTAGATCATACAAATAGTTGTACCGTGCGGGAATCGAACCCGCGACACTAACCGCCGCAGTCGACTGCGACATCAATTTCACAGGGAAACTACAAGCAAAGCTCTCCATGTTATGGGAAGTAAAAGCTTATGAAATATGATCTGTAGGCAAATCAGGGATCATGTTACCTACATGATTAGTCGTTGTTGTGATGGTGAATCAATCACATCGGCTAACATGAGATTCGACAGTTGACTGATTGAATGCGAGGATTACTGATTGAAGATTGTTATTGTATTATATACTACACAAGCTGTTGACAGAGGCTTTGACTGGAAGATTATACTGTGGAAACGTCATTCCTTTTTTTTTTAACCGACTTCCAAAAGGAGCAGGTTCTCAATTCGGATGTTTATATATTATTATTTTTTTTATGTTTGTTCGGGCACAGCTCCATCGTTTACCAACCGATTTGAAAAATTCTTTTTTTGTTGGAAAGGGTATATTTCCCGAATGGTCCCATTAAATTTTTATCGAAATCGGACTAGCACTTTTTGAAAAATCAACAAATATCAACAAAAATCTAAAAGTTTTCAACATTGTCTACACCGATTACTCCGAGGTTTCTGGTCCGATTTCGATGATTCTTTTTTTGTTCCATACAGTATATCTTCCATTTGGTCCCATAAAATTTGCATTTAGTTTGGTGCAGTAGTTTTCATTTTGAGCTCATTGTGTAAGAGTACATACATTGGCGATGTTATTACCGGTGCTACGGATTACAATATTTAGTGTACATGTAAGAAAATTATATAATTGACAATAATTTGGGTTGAATATTGAAACTAAAAAGGATAAAATAAAAAACTTTAAAAAAATGTTACCGACTTCCCACAAAAAAGTTCAAAATAACCTACAATAAAACTTTTCTTTCGAAAGTCGGTGACAAAAAGTCAATGAAATAAAAAAGAAAGTCACCGACATTCGAAAGAAAAGTTTTTTTGTAGGTTATTTTGAACTTTATACGTGATAAATTCATCAAATGAGTCCCATAATATTACGGAAGGGACTGTCAGAATTGTACTGACTAAAATCCACGGTTTACTTCAATAGCTATTTACGTTCCGGGGCCACGGTAACCCGATAGTCCCGCGACCCCGACAGGCTTTGGTTGGCCCTCTAAGAGGGGTCCTGTCATATTGCCGACAGCTCATTGAGGCACTCGTGGAACATGACGCGCCGTTATACTGGGATGAAATATATACTTTGTGATAATCCAGACTGTAATTTATCTTTGAGCCCAATTTCATCAAGACTTCTTCTGCGGTTCAGTTCAAGAAGCTTTTGCCGTTGCCTGTACCTGAATGATTTACTGCAACACGTGTCACGAGTTCGATTCCCGCACGCAACAGTTATCTGTTCCACACTATAGTATATCACACATATGTGTATGATCTACAAGTACTTTTCCAGGCCTGAGTTTATGTGTGTGTGAGTTTAAATTTTTGTTAACTCATTCAAGACACAAGGGTAAGCCAAAGGCTTCAAAAAATATAATTATATATACATACTAGCAGTTCGCCCGCGACTTCGTCTGCGCGTATTTCGAACTTTTTATCTGTGAATTTCTGCTCCCGGCCACCCTCCTTATGGGATACTTTTGGAAAATCTAAATCAGTATCCAACAAAAATTCTATCAACCCAAAAACAACCCCTCAGGGGTTCAAATTTCGCAAAATCCCGCCTGAGGTGGCACCTACGTCCTAAAACAAACCCATAAGCAAAATTTGAGACTCCTAACTATTTGTATCAAGAACAAAGTCGCGTCTTAGTGAGCATTTTTTTTAGCCTGTTAAATTCATCAAATGAGTCCTCTCACCCAGGGCAGGGTAGAAGGGACTGTCAGACTTGTACTGAAAAGCCACGGTGTCCTTCAATAACCCTTTAGGTTCCAGGATCACGGTATTCGTTAGTCCCGCGACCATGGCAGGCTTTGGCCCCCTAAGGGGAGGCCCCGTCATTGTGCTGACACTCTGTGAGGCGCGCGTGGAACATAACGCGCCGTCGACCCGGGCATGGTCCATGATCAGACAGTGAGTCGCCAATTACTCGCCGTTCACATGCCCGCGCCTACAGTGGCAGGAGATCGTCTTGCGACGTCCGTCGCAGTGTGCGTCTACTACTGCGGCTGGGCTGTAAGGTGGACGCTGTCCTCTCCGTCACGCGTCCCGCCTCCTCCTTCGCTAGCATGCCCGCCGTGATTGCGGCATGCCCGAAAGTGTGCGATGGCCGCGTCCTAAAAATCTCTATGCATATTTTGAGACTTCCAGCATTTGTAATAACGAAGTTTCATGCAAACTATCAACCCCAAAAACATCCTCTTAGGGATATAATTTCAGAAAATCCCGTCATAGGCAGCATCTACGTCCTAAAAAGAATCCCTATGCAAAATTTGAAACTCCACTACATCTCAACTCCAAAACAACCCTTTGGGGTTGGATTTCGTAAAATCCCATCTTAGTAAGCATTAAAGTCCTAAACATAACACCCATGCAAAATATGAAACTCCTAGTGCTTGTAGTAACAGTTTCATACAAACTCCAAGCCCAAACACAACCCCTTAGGGGTCGAATTTCGCAAATCCCGCCTTAGTGAGTAGGTAATTACTTCCTAAAAAGAAACCATTATGCAAAATTTGAGACTCCTAACTATCAACCCTAAAAACAACCCCTTAGGTGTTGAATTTCCAAACATCCCGTCTTAAGTATCACCTACGTCCTAAAAAGAACCCTCATGTAACATTTGAAACTCTTAGTACTTGTAGTAACAAAGTTTCATACAAATTATCCATGCCGAAAAACAATCCCTCAGGGGTCGAATTTCACAACATCCCGTCTTAGTGAGCATCGTTGTCCTTAAAAGAATCCCCATGCATAATTTGAGACCTCTATCTATCAACACCAAAAACAACCCCTTAGGGGTCGAATTTCGCAACATCCCGTCAAAGTGAGCATCTAACTCCTAAAAATATTCCCCATGCAAAATTTGAGACTTCTAGCACTTGTCTTATAATAACGGAGTTTCAAACAAACTATCAACACCAAAAACAACCCCTTAGGGGTCGAATTTCAGGAAACCCCTTTCGTAAGAAGTACCTACTTCCTAAAAAGAACCCGCATGCAAAATTTGAAATTCCTAGTACTTGTAGTAAAAAAGTTTCATACAAACTATCAACCCCAAAAACAACCCCTTAGGGGTGGAATTTCGCAAAATCCCGTCTTAGCGAGTGCCTACGTCCTAAAAAGAACCCCTATGCAAAATTTTAAACCCCTAGCCCTGGTAGTTTCTGAGATTTCGTGTCCTATGAGTGAGTGACCTTTCGCTTTTATATATAGATAATAGTAAGTAACCGATGGGGAAAAAAATATTTTTGCCGCAGACATAGTAAAAAAATTGTACAGAATTAAGAACAAAAATCATGCCGATCCAAAAATCCATACCATGAAAAAGAGTCAATTTCAGATCTTACATACAAGAATTTACTATCCACTAACCTAAAATTCTTAAAGCAACTAAATTCAAATAGGTAGCGTTAGCTTCCGGTCCAGGCGCGAACTTCAGGGTCGTCTACCGTGAGTGTGCGTAATACAAATGGCTTGATTTAATTGTTATGGGGTTAATGTAATTATCTTGGTACTGATCTTCATTAAATTGTGAGGGCAGTAAAAGAGTAATAAAATTTAATGGACCCCATGACGAGTGACCTCTGGCCAGTCAGTTTTGTTACCTCCTGTTGATTAGCTAATGTACGATGGCACGGTTGACGCAGAGGTTGAGCGATCGACCGCTGGGCAGCGTGTCGCGGGTTCGATCCCCGCACGGAACAAATATTTGTATGATCTACCAGTAGTTGTTTCGGGTCTGAATGTTTGTAAATGTGAGTATCTATGTTTTTAAACACACCTACAATGCAGCAAGAAGTTTCTAGCGTGAAGAAACTTTTTATTAATGAAAAAAAAAATGTGATTACCAAAAAAATGTATTTTTCAAAAAAAATCTACTCACATATACAGCGAGACCGTCGAAACACGGAAAAACTACTTGTTGATCATAAAAATATTTGTTTCCTGCAGGAATCGAACCGGCGACCGTTGTCCTAACCATGCCGCTAAACATTAGTCAATGTTACCAATCAAAGTAAATTTTTTTTTAAACCTATTAGTATGGATATAAAGTAAATAATGGATAGGAGCAGTGGTGGCCCAGTGGTATCGGTCCCGACTTACGAGTTGTAAGTCGTGGGTTCGAACCCCGCCAGGCGCATTACTTTGTGTAATTTATTTCAACACCACTGCTCTCAAAACGGTGAAGGAAAACATCGTGAGGAAACCGGCATGTCCTAGAACCAAAAATTCGAAGACATGTGACATTTACCAATCCGCACTGGGCACGCGTGGTGGATTACGGCCCACGCCCTCTCACAGAGAGGAGGCCTGTGTCCCAGCAGTGGGAACATTAAAGGCTGATGATGTGATGTGAAAGTAAATAAACAAGTAAACCATTGTTATAAACTTAAATGACATTATAAGAAAAATAAAATTCCAAGGAAGATAATTATTTTACAGCAATTTGTAAGACAGTTGTCAAAATATTTTAAAACTTTATTCAGATTAGATTCTATAGTTTTACACAAAACAATTTGCTTACGAAGTACCAATAAAACAATTTAATAGCTAAACATATCACTAACAACTAAAGACAAAAACCAATTGAAAGGCTCTAACCCATCAAAAAATAATTTACAGAAGAGTTCATTCAACTGTATCGTAGCTACGTGCTACGCGATCTCGTAGCGATGTGCTACGGCGTAGCAGCTGTAGACATTTTATTAACCATTTTGTTAGACAGACAACTACGTGTTTGATATTTATATTATTTATTATATTTGTCTTTTAAAATGAGAAGTGTTATTGGTTAGTATCGTTTATTGAATGAAAAATAATTAATAAACAATTTGAGAATTGAATTCAGACGGACGTGGTGCTTATACCATATTACAAGCTGAGCTAGCAGCTTCGTCCATGTTGATGTTGGAATTTTTTCCACGGGTAATACTGGAATAAAGAAGTGTTATTCCAGTCTGTAATATAGCAATTGCTTTCGTGTGAAAGAGTATCAAACATCCATCCATCCTCACAAACTTTCGCATTAATGACATTAGTTTTTTTTAGCGTGGTAAAATCATCAAATGTGTCCTCGACTGTCAGACTTGTACTGACTAAAATCCACGGTGTCCTTCATAAGCCCTTTACGTTCCAGGGTCACGGTAATGGTATAAGCCCCGCGACCATTAATAATATTAGTTAGCAATTATATTAGAGGACAGTATTTATGAGTGAATTATGTAAATTTTGTACTTAAAAATTACGGTAGGCCTCAATGTAAGACGCGGGACAATAAGTCTCCCCGGCCCTGGAGCTCAAACGACATTTTAGGGAAGAAGGTGGGTTTTAGAAATTAAGATTCTGACAGTCCCATTTACTCCACTCAGAGCGGAAGGACTTTTAACGGTATTAAAAAGGGCAATGTAATACAGAATATTGTACTGACCGATTTGTGTATTTTTTTTTTATTATTTTGTATTCCGGTCTCTGTTTATCACTATACATAATATCTACTAGTCTAGTAACCAAAACACAATATTGCAACATCATCATCATCAGCCTATAAATGTTCCCACTGCTGGGACACAGGCCTCCCCTCTGTGAGAGGGAGTGGGCCATAATCCACCACGCGGGCCCAGTGCGGGTTGGTGAATGTCACATATTTTAAAATTTTTGGTTCTAGGATATACCGGTTTCCTCACGATGTTTTCCTTCACCGTTTTGAGAGCAGTGGTGTTGAAATAAATTACACAAAGTAATGCGCCTGACTGGGTTCGAACCCACGACCTACAACTCGTAAGTCGGGGCCGATACCACTGGGCCACCACTGCTCAATATTTCAACATTATCAACAAAACAACATAAAATAGTCCTCAACACAACTCTATCGAACCCTACATAGAGTCGTCTCTATCTACAATGTAGAGCGTGTCTCTATCGGAGTGTTGTGTGCTTGGCTAGTTAATAATGCCCTTTGTAACGACTCTACGTGCGAGGCTCTATTCGGAGGGTCAAGGTCTACACAGGATGTGTAGAGGCTCTCAACGAATACTTTTTTGTGGAATAAAAAAGGCTTTTAAGAAATTGGGCTAAAGAGTTTGTGACTAAAATGTTCTCGGTAGTTTTAAATTCTGTGTAATAGTTTGTTGTAAGGAGCTCGTGGCTAAATAATAACAACCGCATAGGCTGATTTTTCTGGTTAAGCCGCGCTTGTCGAGGTTGGTCTGTGGATGGGTGACCATCTGTCATAGCGAGTTTCCTCCGTGCCTCGTAAAGCACGTAAAGCCGTTGGTCCCGGCTGTCATTTGTAGATCTTTGACAGTTGTTACTGTAAGTCAGAAGCTCTAAAGTCTGACAACCAGTCTTACCATGGGGTATCGTATTACCCAGTTACTGGGTTGTGGAGGTCCGATAGGCAGTCGCTCCATGTAAAATACTGATATTCAACTGCATATGGTTCGAATGGAAGCCGACCACAATATAGTTGGGAAAAGCCTAGGCAGGTGATGAGTTTGTTGTGAATTTGTAAAATAATTAAAAAAAAAGTTCTAAATTTAACTTACCTATTGACTAAACATTTAACAAGCTTCATCAGTCAATAATGTGCTCACTGCTAAGACTTGGGACACAGGATCATTTTTATGAGTAGGAGAGGTTTGTGCTAAGCCGAATAGTATGTTAGAAAATGTCTGCTATTTTTATTTTAGGGTGTAAACTGATTTTCTCGCGAGTTTTTTTCTTGAGTAATGGATACTGTTAGTATCGGAAACTTGTTTTCTGATTGTGACTCTTCTTGAAAAAAAAGGGCTTCAAGAATATACCAAAAAACTTTAATGAACCGTAACCAAAATGTATATTTTGCGAATTTCTTCTAAATTAACAACAATAACAAGCCATCGCCTTTTGACAGCCGTCACCAAACTATTCCAACACAACAATAACTCGCATCTCATTCAACCCAAACTTAATTAAACTAATAAACATAACTTTCAGCTTCGTTTGCTCTGCACACCGTACTTCCAAAACTTGCATATAACTAAGTTTGCGTAAGACGCACACTGTCTGTCACGTGCGTGGACGACGTGGCGTGTGGCTGTGTGTGTGAGCACGCATGCGCGGTGAGCCGCGAAGCTGAGTGTCATGTGACGTCACCGTCGGCTCCGACACCAGTCCAGAGCCACCAACGGCCGCGAAACACGCCCGCCGCTCCGGCCCAACGCGATACCACGCGCGTAAACAACAATAATAAACAAGCCAATATGAACGCACATTTATGATACTACCCCCGACGCGCTAAACCTTTCCGTGCATTTATTTCACAATTTTGATGTATTCATTTCAACGTTGTATATTTAAAAATTAATAAAATATTATTATTATTAAAAATATAAATATATAGTTGTGTGTGTTGACGATCAGCGGCGGTTATTGCTGTGTAACAAAATCGATTATAAATCGTGTCTTTTTAGTGCCATTTTTAATTCTAAAAAGTGATATAATAGTAGTAGCGCTAACGATACTTATCGCCAGTACAAAGTTTAATATTTCATTGCCTTCACGCCTCTAAATATAGAATTTAAAAATCTCTTTAAATAAATAAAATAGCCAAGCTTTCGACTTAGACGCGCTAGTTAGATAAAAGACATAGTCAAAGTTAAATTAGTCGATTTTATAAATAAAATATCAATCATTATTACCTCGATGTCTCTTATCTGTGGAGGTAAGTCTCTAACCCCAGTCAGAAAAAAATAAAACAAGTATTTGTTACACGTTAGCCAAAAAATCAGGTTTTGTGTATCAGCAATCATACAAGCGGCGACATTGTCTGGCTCGTGAGTCATAACATGAAAAACAAACAAATTATCACTCACACTGTGGTTCATTAACCGGCAGTGTGGGCAAAAATAATGACGATACAAAAAATAATAAAACGTGTGGTTTAAGTAACTAAAAAGATAACAAAATAAAGTTAAAGTGACGAAATGGAAATGCGTTAAAAGGCTTAAAAGCTTTCTTGAGTTAGCGGGGACGTTAGGGAAATGTAAAAGGAAAATATTAAAAATTAAGAGTAGCGTGTGAAGATTTTGGGCTTTGGCGGTTTTCTATTTTGTATACAGATAAAATAAAGAACTTACGGGTCTGCAAAATACTATTAAAGATATTTTTGTTAAGTGGAATTTAATAAAAATAAAAATGGCCAAAAAATTTTAATTTTAATTTTATTAACTTAATTGAATTTCCAAACGTGAACTTGAAAATTAATGACTTACAAAAAAGTCTCAGGAGATCTTTAAAAGATTCTGTTCATCACTCAAGTCAACTTGAAGGAAAATAAATTTCTCGCTGTACTTCCCGCTATCTTAGTTTGGCCTACCGACCAAACTTGGCCTGAGATTTATGGCTGTACTAACTATATTTGACCTGAAAATTAATTAGGGAAACTCCACTGAATTTCTCAGGGAAACAGTTTGTAATGAAGTTTTTGTAAGGTAACTTGTGTTTTGTATAACAGTAGAAATTATGTTGGTTGGTGTAGAAAAGGGGAACGAAAATAAAAAGTTTTAATTTTAATAGAATTTTGGAATATTTAATGTTATTCCAAAATTCTATTTAAATCTAATTTAGGAAAGTCGGTTAGCTGTGACACAATTTTTGGTGTTGTGATCGTGTGTGTAATTTTCTTATAAGTGTGCTTGTGAAAGTGAGTGTTTACTTTGCTTGTGTCAAAACTAGTTAGAAGTGTGTATTAAAACCATTATCACAGTAACGAAAAAAAAAACTCGAAAAGAATGAATCGTAAAGTTAGTAAATTATAGCAAATACAAATAAACCCATAAAATAAAAACATTAATTTTTAAGACGAGAAAACTTTTCGTAAACACATTACTCAATAAAACCACTGTGCAATAATGAAAACTTTCTAACAAAACAAATAATATCGCTAAACTGAATGTTTTCCTATTACACCTCCATAATAAGATTTCAATTAAGATAAAGTTATTTAAATGTAACGGATGCATCATATAATAATTTCTGCAGAGTTTCTTGGCAGATGCTATTGGACCAAGTCAGAAGCTGGAATAAGTGTCATTATAGCAGCCAAACGATGGAAAAATATTTTAGAAAACTTTTATTTTGTTATCGCACAGTGGTCCGGAGAGGATGAAAAAGTGTGTTTTATTGACTGTCTGTGAATCATTGGGTTGTGGGTTAAATTGAGATTGATTTTAGACAAAAATGTTTTTAGTGTTTTGTGACTTTTGTCAGTGTTGTGTTAGCTTTGATCGTGAAATGAATTCTAAGTTTTGATTCAAAATTCCTAATTTCTATTGTTCAGTAAAAAAATCCAATTTACAAAATTAGTTTACTTATCAATATAGCCTTCTTGTCAATAAATAAGTCAGCTATAATTTATTATGCCGTATACGAAGAATTTTCTCTAAAAAAGGCCTCAGGGGACCTTGATAAAATTGAAGAAATCCACCGTATTTGGATCGACAAAGCAATTTAGCTGGGACCCGTCTTTACGAAAACTTGTTTAAAGGGTCAAATGGATTACCGAATAAAGTTCGATCTCTCAGGTAGCCTTTTTAATAAGAATAATAAATGAGAACTTATTGAAAATGTTGAAGTAGATATTATTGTTGTGAGGGATTAAAGTGGTTTTATTATGAATAATAAAGGCGTCTGTGAATTTGGATATAAAAATGTTGTGTGAACTATTAATACGTTATCTGAGTCGTGAATAACGATAAGTATGCTTAAAAAAGTGAAATTACAAGTTACTGTGTTTCTCTTTTGAGCTGTTATAAAAAGTACTGACCTGATAATCCAAAGACTAAAAAAAAACTAAAGCATTTTGCAGAACATAAGATAATAAATACAACAACGAGACTTCTTTTTTAAAACTATTAATAATAGAACCCAAAAAAAAACTAAACCAGACAATGTCGCAGATTAAATATAAAATAGTTGGGTAAAACATATTATCGTGCACAAAACAACATTTTTGTAGGTACGAGGTAATAAATACTGATATGATAATATCATGTTCATATTCAAACCTCTCGTGAGATAAGGATCGAACATTTTGTCCAGCGATAACACAATAACTGGCTAACGTGTAAAAAATTCACAACAAAAATACTGATATTCCGTGTTTTTAACCGACTACGGTGAAAGAATGCCTGTAATTTCAGGATTGTGTTCGGTAAATATTGTGAATATTTTTTCTATGAAAATTGTGAAAGTGGCCTTCTGTGTCGCGTTTTGTAATTTAAATTTCTTAATTGAAAAATAACACACTCCGTGTTATTTTTTGTAATATTTTAACCCAAAAAAACATACCATGAATAGAAAAGCAAAGTAAAACAAAAATGTATTTTCAAGATACTTTTTCAGAATCTTCCATTAACCTAGACTGGGATCCATCACGTAAATACTTTTCCGAATAAATATCTTAAATTCAGCTCCGAAAATCATGTAGCACGTAGCAGCGTAGGCCTTGCTACGCCGTAGCAACGTAGGCCTTGCTACGCCGTAGCGGCGTAGACCGCGCCTACGTTCATTTAATCCGCTTCATCTGTAGGGATGTCTTTAAGTTTACTTCAAGGACAAAAGCTAGACTTTTCAGTTTTCGTGAGATGGTCTTTTGTTGGTGTTTGGTCTGAAAGGGTAGAAATCTGATAACAAGATAATGTTATCTTAAACTTTTATTGTAATTCTAAAACACTTATTTTAAGTCCGGAACAAAATTAAAATCGAACTTATATAGGTATTTTAAATTTCTTGAAATTCTTTTTGTTGTAATCTAAATTGAATCGACACAGAGTGTTACAATTTAAGAAAGTGATATTAAGATTTTAAAAATAAAAATTTCATCATTATTTCTTAATAACATTCATCAAAAAACGAGATAATGACAAAAAAATTAAATCAAACGAACACAAAAAAACACAAATCCTTTCAAATCGTAGTCGGTTATCAACCAACAACAATATTTTCAGTATTTTCAGTGTTAAATACAACAAACCAACAATTGCTTTTCAGAGCCGACCGGTCTGATGACAGAGCCGATATTGAGCCTATACAAATCCCCTTTATCAGGTATGATAGCTTATCATCATATTATCACTATATCACTATGTAGTATAACTACTAAAATATATTAAGGTTTAGATAAAATAAGTGCGCGTGTTTGTAATCGTGTATTCATTGTGTTTTGTTTTAGTAATGGTGGTTGACCGTCGTACTACAAATTTTTTTTTACGTCTGTTGAACACTTGTCTAAAAAAATGACAGATTATGACGTTCAAATAAGGTTCGTTTTGCAGTCACACTTTTTTTAGACAAGTGTTCAACAGATGTTTATGTTTTTGTAGTAAGGCTGTTAATGTTTACATTGTTAAATGAAACTCCTTGAGTCTTCTATTTACGAATTGTTGAATCTATTCTGCATCAGTATTTTTACATATATAATTTCAAGATAAATAATGTTATTTTTTTTAATATTTTGGTTTAAAAGAAACTCAATGGACTCTCCATTGAGTTTCTTGCATATTCCTCTTCACAAAGATCTACACTTTGGAATGGTAACTAAAGTACTTTTATAAGTTATTATGTTTTGTGGCAGGATTGTAGCTCCATTTTGTGTAGTTTTGTGACTGTTAGAAAGTATCTTTCAGGTCAAATTGAAACAAATGCTTTGAATTTTAAGAAAATGCATTTTGATGTATTAAAAGATTATAATATATTATATATGTTAATTTTGTAATACAAAAAATGAAAACAGTATTAGTTAGAGCTAGTCGTCAAAATGAAGTGCCTATAAAACTAGTTGAAAGTGTTATCTTATTAAAACTTTTGGTGTGTTGTATATTTATGATTCAAGCAAATTCCTTTTACAAATTATTATCTTTTTTATGAAATTTAGAGACTTAGGACGCGGACTGACTACGATTTTAATCGCTTATGACCGCGTAAACTATTGTCACCACTATGGAGCGTCAATAAGATTGAAAATTGAAAAAATGACATTTGTGTTGAAATGTGACGTAAGCTGCGAATGGGCATTTATTTTACTGCTTTTCTTTAGATTATTTAAAATATAGACATAAAATTAAATAATGGTTTGGTTAAAGTTTTAAAAAAATGGAAAACCTACTAAATTCTTAAAAAAAACTGTTGTTATCGCTGGAAATACAGAGATCTTCGACGTCAAAGTTTATTTTTGTGCTACAACTGCCCAATTTTTATTGGGAATATCAAACTCTTATTTATTATTCTGTTCGGTTTAAATTCTTCTTTATACCCTTCTCTGTTCACTGTATTTTTCGCGTTGCTTATTTTTATTACATTACGTCATACTCGACGTTGTAAGAAACCAATTTTTGGGAATATGAGATAAGACCGCGCCTTAAATAAAAAATAAAAAAGTTAACCTCTTTTTCGATTCTTGCCGCAGTGTGGTAAGAAAAACATACAGAAACACAAATACTGCCTACATTTCGCCATAATAGTGTATTCCTTATTTATTGCTGCAAAAAATACCTGCTTCCTTATTCTACCCACAAGGCAACAGATGCCAATAAATCACCGCTATCTTCGCTAAAAATTACCGTAAAAATATCCTAGAATATTTTTCTCCAGCAAATATGTACTTGTCAATCTCACAATGTGCAATGTATATCATTTTATTGCCTTTATTTTGTATACAGTAAACACGCCGGCCGCTGGCCCGTGTCATCAATCACAAGCCTTTCAATTTATTACAAAAATGCCTAAACTGGATCGACGTGAATTTTTTAAATTTCGACGTCGCCATCTTTTTATTTTCCTTTTTTTAGATTCGAATATGTTTTATTTTACGGTTTTTTGTCTTTTGTGTTGTTTTTAAGCCCCGAAACTAAAAAGAGGGTTAATAATTATTATGTTGGACACAGTCTGTGTAGCACTCTTGCTATTAAAGGGGCGTACAGATTAAAAGATTATTATTTAGATGATTATGATTTATCGAAGTCATCAGCTTTTTTTATCACGAGCGTTAGGTGTTAGATTAATTGATTAACTTGTAAACTACATTTTATAAGCATATACTTTGAGCTCATATAAAAAATGGAACAGAATTTGATGAAGCTTAAAAATAGATTACATCGCCAAAAGTTTTTTTTTTTAAACTTCATTCGAGACGAAAATAATGACCGCACTTTGCTTAAAATTTGGTCCCTTTTAGCGACTCACCCCAGCTTTTTCTTTAGTATATTGAAGTCTGCTTTCAGTCTAGCCAGATGCGGCACAAAGTTGGAACTTGCTCACTAAGTAGTTTTTCGCTTAACCTGGCAAGTAATTACAGCTGAACTGGATTAAAAAATCTATATTTTTAACCGACTTCAAAAAGGAGGAGGTTATCAATTCGACGGTATGTTTTTTTTTTTTTTTTTGTATATTTGTTACGCGATTACTCCGCCAATTGTGGACCGATTTTTAAAATTCTTTTTTTGTTCGAAAGGAGGTACTTCTGAGGTGGTCCCATAGTCACCAAGTTGGGATCTGATGATTGGATCCTGGAGAAATCGAGGGCAACCCTCGAATTTTATAGGCCGACACACCGTTTTTCGCAAATTTTATGAAGTAATTTATGTACTTGCGTATGGTAATCATAATTTCATGTAGCTGAGCTGATGATGGAAGGTAGAACTCCTTAATAGTAAGGAGTAGGCATCAACTGATTTAGTTTGAGTTCGCATATCTCTGGAACTACAAGTCCGATTTAAGTAATTCTTTTTTTTGTTGTACTAGGTATCATTTAAGTTAGAGAAAATTGCAAGTTTCATCAAAATCGGTTTAGTAGTTTTTGAGATAGGGAATTTTATTAGCTTATTGTGTACATGAGCGATGTTATTACCGCTGTTATGGATTACAAAATTCTAGTGCACATGTTGTATTTGACAAGAATTCGGGTTGAATATTTAAACTAAAAATAGTAAAATAAAAACTTTTTCAAAAAAAATGTAACCGCCTTCAAAAACAACCATAAAAAACGTTAAAAAAACCTACAAAATAACTTTTCTTTCGGAAGTCGGTGGCAAAAAAAAAGACAATGAAATAAAAGAAAACAAAGACACCGACTTCCGAAAGAAAAGTTATTTTGTAGGTTTTTTTAACGTTTTTTATGGTTGTTTTTGAAGGCGGTTACATTTTTTTTTGAAAAAGTTTTACAGTATTATGATGTCAGATAGGCAGTCGCTTTATGTAAAATAGTGATATTAGCTAGACGCCGACCCTAACATAGTTGGAAAAAGAATGGGCAGAAGATGATTATTATAAGGTATTATGAAGGTATTAGACGAGGTGAAAGCAATATACTCGTACAAGGATCGTAATAAGTGAACGACTGAACGTGGGACGCGAAGGAACGCAAAGAACAGGGAAGGAGAAGGTTTGGTTTTCCAGCCAAATCTGACCAACCCTTTCTTATTCCAGGACGGAAGAAATCATTTGATGGTATGGACGACCCTTTTTATTTTGCGATGGGCCAAAATAGCTTTTAGTCCGAATGAAAATGGCGTGAGTTTTATGTTGTAGAAATCACGATAGAAGGAACCTCTGAAGATGAATATCGAAAGACACTACAGCAACTTACAAATGGAAAGATAATTTTATTGTATGAAAAATAACGGCGCGGGTACTTAAGAAAACCTTAGCTTAGACCAACGTATAAAAAATATCAAAGAAAATAGTTTTGTGTCCCAGAAGTAGAAAAGATAAAAACTGATTATGCTTTATACCAAAACCATCAATTTTAAAAGTGATGACGGTACCAGGGGAGTCTGGTAATGATTGTGGTTGATGCTCAACCACTACAAATTGACTCCATTCATGGAGTGCTGCAAATTTGATGACAGCTCCACAGTATATATTTATTGCTCTGTGGTGGCGTCGAAAAATGTTTGATGCGTCGCGTCGGCTTTATGATTGTGCAGTCATTATTTCTGTGCAGTTTTGGTTGCGGAGTGTGGTTCGCGATGATGTTTAATTATGTTCGTCATCAATTTTTGTGATGGTGTTTTATGGGTAATAATAGATACGAGAACGTACGTCGCTCAAAATGTTCAAAGAATAGTGAATACTGAAACTAACTTATTGATATTGTCATACATTCTAAGACCTACAACTATTGGCCGTTCTTATAGCTGAATTTATTAGAATTATTAGTAGAACACTGCAATAATATATAAAAAATGCAACTGAATTAGTAGAAAGCTAAGTTGGTAACCATTTTGGTGTGGACATGCTCAGCAAAATTCTTATAGTATTTCTAATTTAATTTTTTTAATATTTCTGTGTGTGTGTCCTATATCAAATAAATATTTTTCTATTTCTTCCAATTTTTATTTATGACCACTTTATGATGACAGTATATGGCCCTCAATTAATTGGGCCCTTATATTTTTTTTTAAACATCGATTAATCCATGTGGAAGCCATATTTCTATATAATCGGTAAGACTGTAGATAGCTTAGAATATTGCAAAATAATTCTGTCAACATTTTTGTTCCCTATAAATACATCCTGATAACTATCTTAATAGCTTACAAAGTATCACAATACGAACAACACACGCATTCCACATACACGGATATTTATTACATAACCTATCAAAGAGGAAAATATCGTCGGTAAATCCCTACGTTAACAATCAGTTCCATGAATTGCCATAATCAACGCCACCTGTCACCTTTACATAAATTGTAGGTTATACATCCGTGCCAAGTCACCTTATGAGTTCGGAGGTATTTGCGGATCGCGACAATGTATGGGGCTTAATGTATGTTTCATTGTGGAGTTAATTATTTTGGTTGTTTAACTTTACATAGTGTAATTGATTGTGGGTGGTCCTTCAAGCCGGATTTCATGATGTTTAGGTTGTAAGGTTGAAGTTTTCTTATTGGACTTTTATGTTCGTCACATATGGACAGGGCAGACTCATAGCCGTAATTCTATTTTTCTAAAATGTTCTCGATTTTTTTTTAGACTTATGCATGTGTGGGACGTTTTATTAAAATCAGTTTAGACATTTCAGAAAATAAGAACTTCATAGTTTGTCTGAAATGCCGTTCGGCGTACACGCTTTTAATTAGAGAAAATGTTTTTTTTCATAGTTTTTCTTTTGCTTTTGCTAAAACTAAACTATACAATCCACAACTAAACAAAATAAGACATTGTTATTCCTACAGTATAAACGTTACCCAAAAAAATAACCATGACTAAACTTTGAAGAGAGGCTAACAATCCTGCGGAACCCTGCGGCATACATAAATTACCTACCCTCCGATCGCATACCTAGATTAGATGTCAAAGAGTTTTCCAGAAAAAGTTTTCTTCAATATCCATAGTATTGATGTAAATGTGAAAGTCTGTCTGTCTGTTTGGTGCCTTTTCACGTTTTGTAAGGGCTGAACAGATTACATTTTTTATAAGGATTCTTATAGATTATCTTTAGTAGTATAGTATTTTTCTATCTTGAATTTTTCAGCAGTTGTCCAGACTTCGGATTAGTGAAACTAAAAATAATAAGATAAAATTACCTTTAGCGGAAAAACAGGCGTCATGTATTTTTTTATTCTGTATCAGCCTGTTCTATGTCGCAGGGAGAGATAGTTATCTTGAAATAATCTCCTCCAAACTGAAGTCGAAAGCGAAGGCTAGTATTTGTATATTATTCTCAGTCAATTGCGAGTCCACCGATGACATGAGATGAGGACTTCATTACATAGAACCCACGCCCCCGGGTCACCCCATTGCTGACACTCGATTACCAACATAATTTGATAAAAAAATAGGTTAGCATCGGAGATTACGGACAAATATCTCAGAGAAGATGAAAAAAATAATTTGTTTTAGGTAGTGAAGTGTTGTTTTTTTATAAGGAGTGTTATTAAATGTTGTTTTTGATAAGTAGGGATGCTGATGGGATGATAAAAAGAGATTGGGGAATTATGGAGGTGAACACACTGGTCTGCCCGCTCTTAAGATTTAAGCCAATTTTGATACGTGTGCGAAGAATGGTGATGAAGTTTTCAAAGTATTAATAATTTGGAGGCCCATGTTGTGTGATAGATATACGTAAACTAAAATGCTGATGCTGAAAATCATGTTTTTATTGGGAAAGTAAATTTTCCGAACGTGTGATGTTAGTGTAAAAAAATAATACTACGAATTTTCCGCAGGAGTCTAGGTTCGAATGAACATAGTCGTAAAACAATTAAAAAATGTACTAGTGTCCCTTTAGACCACCTTAAAAGCTGTTATTATTGCTGTTCTATAAACTCTAATATGGTTTATTTTATGATAACCCATATTGAGGTCTTATAACAAAAGTAAAGATATATTCGATTATATTAAGATGTCGTAATGACTGATGTGTCACAGCACTATTCCAAGAAATGTCAATCATGTGTCTATGGTGTCAATTGTCAACAGCGTTGCCAGACCCTCGCCAGACCGTACCAAAAAGTACGGTTTTCCGTACTATTCATCACACAATCGTACCACAACCGTACCTGTGTGTAGACCGTACCTTTTCAATACTAGTGATATATTTTTCACAACATAGGGCAAAAAAAGCAAAAAAAAGTATTTTGGAATGAAGCAAAGAATATCTACAGACAGAATGACACATATCCAAACTATTGGAGCTTCAAGCATGTATTAGCAAGTTATTTATTTATAAACTCGTGGTAAGTTAAATTATTATTATATTACAGTCTGTCGAGAAACTAATAGAAAATAATGAGACTCATACTTTCTTCAACTTTCTGTCACATTTGGCACGGAATTTCCTTAGTTCCTAAAACATTATTTTCATAATTATTTGACAAACAACTTGTTTTCGCTGTAGAATATGAGTAAACTATAGCTTTTTTTCAAAATTCTAGCAAAATTATAGAAAAAGAAAAAAACTGATCTAGTTCTTGCAGAAGTAATCTCGGCCCGACCGTACCTTGAAGGTAAAAACCGTACCTTTTCAGAAAGCCAACCGTCCTTTTTTGGGAAATCATACCGGCAACACTGATTGTCAAAGTAAAACTCATGATTTTCGTGTTTGTTTCGTTTTGATTTCTTTATTACCGGCGAACTACTATTTCTTGCCTTTCTCTGCTAGTAAACTTATATTCGTGTCGAGTAGAGTTTTAGGATACCTCCACGTTGATATACATCGAGCAATTGGACTCTTTTTGTAGTGCGCTGTTATAGTGAATTTATACGTCTACGTTGATTTCTACTGGATACTAAACAATGTGTCGTGCTGTGTAAACTGTGTTTTGTTATTATCGCATCCACTGCCTAATCGCCAAATAAGAGAAACAACACATGCTATGGTTAATCTTTTTAAATAGTTGTAATATATTGTTTTGACGCCTAATATAACCTCAAATAAAACCCTGAGTAAGTATTGTTTTTTGGAAAAAACCCACATAATATCAATCTGTATTTAACTTTGCTTTCATGTATGTCAATAACCCTTACTTGTGTCCAATTTTCACTACTATAAGTGTCAAAAAGGAGCGCAACCAAGTGCCTTATTCGGTTGCTCATTCTCCTTTCCATTCCAATTTCAACGTTTTATAACTCCTAAAAAAACCTATATAATCTGCGACAAGGGATTCATGCGTTTAAAATATTATAAACATCAATCAGAGACCAAATATCTGTTATAAATATGACCATTAGAATCTGCTGTATCAATTTTGATAATAAATCAAGCTTCTGATTCATACGATAAATGAAAACTTCTTAAAATATGCTATCCATAATAATGCTTTAAGTGAAAAACCATTTCCCTGGATTCTTTTCATTCCCAGTATAAAATCCGTAGCCATTCAAAAACTTTTAAACGGAAAACGAATACTGCTTCCAAGACACATTAAATATTAGCACTCACAAGATCAAGCTATAAATAATAGCGGTTATCCGGAGCGAAAATCGGCAAATTTGAACATCGTAGATACACAAAAGTTCGACCATTAACTACAGCTTACTATGAACCCCAGTCTGCTATGACAAACGTTCTGCAGTTCAGCTAATAGATCACTACTGTCGAATGATTTTAAATGTATTTATGTAGGTGGAGAAAGTTTTGATATATTATGTGCTGTTTTGGATTTTTTTGGTCGTTTCTGGTGGACGCCAAGGGCGACTAAGGTGTATCGTATTACACAGTTACTGGGTTAGATTTCAATTTTCGTAAATAGATTTTCAATTGCAGATGAATAGAAGAAGATGCTTCTACTAGAAGCCGACCCAAACGTAGTTGGAAAAAGGGCTAGACAGATAGATTGATTTTTTGTGATAGGAAATGATGGAAAAAGTCAGTTGCCTGGGAGGAGGTTTGGTGGAGGAAACCGGGCAATATTGGCGGCAAATAGCAACATGAACCTATATACTTAATTAAATGAAATAAATAATTAAGCAGTCTCTGCCATAACTGCTCCACTATAGGGAAAGGCCTATAACCATGCTTGCTTAAGCTCACAGCTCAATGCACTTCAGTGTTGTATTAATTAACATTTTAGTTTTATCCTTGATATTTTCCATCATCAGTGTCAGTGATGTTATTTATTTAAATAGAATGAAGTTATTAACTTGAATGTAAATAATAATATCATAAAGCAATAAGACACAAAAGAATCGTCTGCAAAAGAATTATGAGACATAAAACAGTAACAACCCAAATCATAAAGTATAAACAAAGAAAGGTCCTAAAATTACAAAGGTTCATCAGGAGACGAGTCCCGAAATATTTACACAGACGGTAATAACGACTTTTTTAAAATAAAAAGAGGTTCTATTTACACTGGCAACAGAAGGCTTGATCGAACTGAGATAGCCCCTTGCAGCGCTCCAAATGAAGATTTTAAGCAAAGAGTTAAAATGGCCGAAACATAAATTTTGGGAATAATTCTTGAAGAAACTTTTTCTAGACAGATTTAAAGTGGAAATGTAAGAGATTGTTTTGATGCGAATCTGTTAGTTGAAGAAACTAACTTAGTTTTTACAATAAAGATAATGTGACATTTTTTGGTGTGGAGTGTGGACAGAAAAAATCGAAGCACTTTACAACCGAGCCACCGCAGCTATGCTCACAATTTTGATTTGTTGGAAAGTGCTTCTAATGGACTGAATAAGATGGTCGTAGTTTCAAATTGTGCTCGCAATCGATTTTTTTCGTTACAAAGCAAAAAAAAACTTTAGAATTCGCAACGTAAACGTGCGAATACAATTTTTAAAAACAATGTATCTTTCTAAATTAAAGTGATGAACTGTTATTCATTGTCAGCCTTGATAATATACAGTTTGCTATTGACAGGGCTATCTAAAACTAAAAACTAACTGATCGACATTGCCTATTAAACTGTCATGCTAAGTAATTGTCTCGATAATCGAAGCAAAAACATTCTACGTTTAATCTTCAGTAAACGTATGACAATAAACTACAGAAATTCTCATCTAATTCCACGTCAAACTCAGACATAAGTCACAGAAGCAATAAAAACGAAAAGGACTATCTGCAAATCGGAGAAAATTATAAAATGGGATTCCATTTGTGCTTTAGTTCAGATGGGAATAAAATCCTGTGTGACTTTCCGACCTGGGGTGGGCTGTGCGATAATTGAAAATTTTCTTCAGGCCCGCAAAAAGTTACAATGGATGGAGATAAATGTTATTCTGCGGTTGTTATTGCAAATTAGTAGGATTTTTGGGAAGCGAACGGAATGTTCGCGATTGTGAGTGGTAAGGATTTATGTGGAGTACTTCCAGCTATTTTGATTTGAAGATTCTTGGCATGCGTACCTGGCTCTTTAAATGGAGGTAAAGTCTCAGATCGAGAGAATTATTGGTTTCAATTTAAACTATTCCTTGACCAATGGTTTTTTAATGAAATTGCTTCGGAATGCTTTTACATTGTATGACTATACTTTACATTTTAAAAGGTTGGCACCGAATATAGGAGTTCAAGTAGTCACTGCCAATTATCAGATGTTATCAACTTTTGGATTCTGTTCCAAATTTTCTTCCACGAGTAATTTGAATTACATTGTGTTTTTGCTCGAAATGTAAGTTACCTTGGTTAGTCTGATAACCAGTGTTACAAAAGGATACTGTTTCACATTTTTTTTTTATTATTTACAGCTGCATTCGGTTCGACTGGAAGTCAACCTCAATATATGAAAAGGCAAAGCAGATGATTATAAAAGTATAAGAAGAACCTAGCAGTTTCTCATATAGGTTCGTTCAGCTTCCAGTCTTACTAGAAGGAGCTGGATACCTATATTTTACATGTCGTGACTGCATATCTGAGTCAGTAACTGGGTAAGACTGGTCCCCATGGTAAGACTGATTGACAGACTGGCGAGTTTTTAACTAACAGTGACGACTGTCAGAACTACAAATGTCAACAGAGATGAAACGGCTGAACGTACTTCTTGAGACACGAAAGAACATCTTTATTATGGATGGTCACAGATCAACCTCGTCAAGTGCGACTTATAGATTTGAAGATGTTGTGTAGCAGTATTTAACCACGAGCTCCTTAATTTATCCGAAACTGGGTTTCCTTTCATTCCTTAGCGGGCAGTCATTAAAATAACTCTACATCCGATCGGTTACCGCAGCCGAGGCTCGTCTTATTTATTTTACAACTGAGGGCAATTCGCGTGCTGTATTTATTGGCTGTCGTCGAACGTTCGTATCAAGATTTATTGGAATACACGTTATAGGATCTGTGTTTGTTGGGGAATCTGTCTTCGGATACAAGGTTGATGATCTGACCATCATTTTTAGGTGTATAAGTTTTGAAATTTTGTGGATATTCTTGAGTTTGGAATAAAGGAAGTAGTTGATAAATAAGCTTTTTTTATTTTTAGAGTTTCCGTAATATTTTTAAACTATTGCATAGCTTTTATCGCAGGCTCTGAGCGCGGCGCGGCGTGAAAATCTTAACGAAAAAACCTAAGGAAAAAGCCTAAGGAAAATACCTAAGGAAAATACCTGACACCGTCGTCTAACGTCGTTTCAGTTCGGCAGACTTCGGCAATTATAAAGGTACAGACAGACGTGCTGCTCATAAGGGTATGGACAGACGTGCTCATAAGGGTATGGACAGACGTGCTCATTACTAGCACGAAAGCATGCTTTTATTGAGGGAGAGGGAGAGGGAGAGGGAGGAGAACGTTTCTTGACGTTTCACTTGATTGACGTGGCTGACCATAGCCTAATTAGTACAGTAATAAATATAATAAATAAATAATTATAATTGCATAAGTTGAAAAAACGTGGTAATAAAAAATGCTATGCAATAGCTTTACCGCGGCAGTCCCCGAGTGCCACACGTATTTTTTTTTTCATCGATGGGTATGTATTTAGTAATCCTTCAATCGCATACTGTAAAAGCAGATCTCCTTTTATACTTTTATAAATTAATTACTTCTGTCAAGGACAATTTGAGTTTGTTTTTGAGCTTGCCACCTGCTTTCAAACCTCTTATAACATCGTTATAAATAAAATGTCATTGTAGATCGAATGGAAAATGCGCGTAGGCAAACGTAGTGTGGGTTGTCCTCCGGTAAGATGGACCAATGACTTGAAGAAGGTAGCTGGCAATGACGGTATTAAAAAAACTGGAGATCGTATGCTGTGGTTCTCTTTAGAGAACGTCTTTATGCAGCTGTTAGTTACAATAGGCTGAAATGATAAAGATGATTATACTCCGTTAATATGAACCAGAATCAATGTTGATTTAGCCAAAACATTGTCAAATCAACAGTGTTTCTACATTATAATTATTCTATTACCAATTCCATAGTGTCATCACCAAATTAATATTGATGGCTCCTGAATTTTCAATCTAAACACACGGTCGTGATGACGGATCGGTGCTTCATTAGCAAGTCATAACTAAACAACGGCTATGCAACGAAGCTTATCATAATACAGTCATTTATGTATTATCATTCGTATAGTCATTTATGCATATACACATCTGACACAGACTTTTTATAAACGTTTGCCCTATATTTAAAAATGTTCCCTTTGAAGTCAGTTAAAAATAGTTATCTGAATAATTTACTGCCGTTTTACATGTCCATTAACAATTATCCTGTGAATCATCATCATCGAATGATGACTATAGAGACAGATGACATTGCAATACCAATGAATTGAATATGTCAGGATAAAATTCTGAGCAGCATGTCCTCTTCCATATTCATCCATTCCTCGTCATCCCAGCAGTTACCTTCTTTCAAGCCATATCATATTTATGTGAAGTTCTATAGGTTTAGCACTTTGCTGCTCTGCTCATGTTTGAGGTTGCGACCCCACGATGCGTGGGTTTCGTGGGGTCGCAACCTCAAACATGAGCAGAGCATCATTGTGTCTTTTTTAATGATTTGTACTTTCTAAGTTTATCTAAGACATCACTGACATCGCAGAAGGAAAATATCGTAAGGAAACCTGGGCTTATAAAGTAAATATAAGTCCAAAGCCATGTCACAGGCTTGTGGTGTTCCCAGAGGCGCCTTAATTAACTCTGATACCAAAGGGCACCCACATCACACACGAAAAAGAAAGATAGACTCTACTAACATTAATAAATATTTATAAACTAACCTAAGTACATATTTACGTGAGTTACTCTCATTTGACTGTAACAACACACGGGTATCGTCCGACGCATTGTTTTCCTTTCAATTCAATCAGCCTGAAGTCAATACAATCAATTTGATACCATTGTGGCTGATAGGTGAATGGGCAGATTTGGAGTTGTTTTATTTGGATTGTGATTAAACTTTTGTGTGTGGTGTTATTTTGGAATTGTTTCGGATAAGGTGGCTTTTATTTTGTTTTGATGAGGTATTTGTACTCGTAACCGGCGTTACTTGTATAAGGCCTCGGCGGGGCGGTGGCGGCGGTGGCGGCTGCACAGGCAACGCAGACCCATTCTCGACCGCCCCGCTGCGCTGCCATGCCGCTGTTTACAAGGGAAGGCTGTTTGACTTTATACACAAAATCTTGCCGCTCCCGCGTCACCACCATCGCCGCTCCAGTCACCGCGAAATTCGAGGCACAGGCCTTAGGTAGGTATAGCTGTTTGACCATGGACGAGGAGAGAGTACGTGAGGATTCTAGCATGTGATGTTCTGTAGTTCTTTTTTTTTCTGCAACTCGGCAAGGCGCAGGCAATACTTATGTTGTTGCAGTCGTCTTTAGGCTGCGGTGACCGCTACCCATCAGGTAGGCCGTATACGTTTTTTTAATAAAAAAAAAGGTTCTCTTAAGCTTAGGCATTTATGACGTCTAACTAGCAGTATAACATTTTCCACTCTAATTTTGAAGTGAAAAGTATATAAAGACTAGGTAGAAACCACAGAACAGACTCTTTTCACCTCGTCCTTAAGATATATTATTACTATCTCTTTATTCATCAGCTTTACTTTGTTGATTACATTTTTAAATATTTTTACAAAAAAAAAAAAACATTTATAAATATAAAAATAGCAGTCCACCACCATCGGGAATAGGGTCCGGGCCGCCGGTGGTCAGGGCTCCTGAGAGCGGAACCTCCTAACAATACGCGCCGTGTCTAGAAGTACTGCCTTCTGAATCAAGCGCTTGATCCAGCTGCCAAGCAAGAGCCTCTTCAGGTGTAGGTCGAGGCTCTTGGCAATTAAGCCATTGTCATCAAGACTATCGGCACAATGACTGCTGTATTCACGTCCCACATGTCAACAACCTCGCAAGCCAGATCAAGATACTTGAATTATTACTATTATTATTTTTTCCATACCATACTTTACCTTTCGCGACACTATGCGTCCTTCCAGTTCGGATGAAAGATGAAACCTGTCCAGTTCATCCGGCCATCACCTACGTGGGCCACCAGGACTTCGTCTCACTGGGCACTAGTTCTTTCGGCATGCAGCAGACATGTATATTATTATTAGCAAATAAATTATTTAGTATGTTTAATATCATACAATAACATACCAAATAATTGAATGAGTAAGTTTGATAATCCACCTTTTAACATAGCCATAAAAAGTTTTACAAAATTACCACAAGTAATTTGAGAGGCTTGTCCAACTAAAAGCGGCCACTCAACAGCGTCGTTCAATAATTAAAGTTCACTGTTTGCTGCTACAAAAGACGTAATTGCTTCAGTAATTACAAACACAAGAGTGCAAACAAATGGCCTAGCACGTAGTTTGAAGGAAAACACTGAATTTGGAGTGGGGATGCCGAGGTGACCTTGTGCGACCGTCTGACTTTTAGTTTATAAAATACTAGCGACCCGACCCAGCTTTGCACGGGTAGTAGAGCATTAATATCATGCCTACATACTTTGTAACATCTCAAAGATGACGACATGGTTAGCAATTTACTGCTAAGCTGCGTGCCGCAAGTCTTGATTTTCAACTTAACAAATATTTGTATCAAATCATTTATTTCAAGTAGGCCAGATACAGGCACTTTTGAATTGTCAAAAGACAAAAATAAAATGTAACTATGATCTACAAGTACTTCTTACGGGTATGAGTTTTTTTTTTCAAATGTTTGTTGTTTTACACTGTTTTCTGTGAAATGTAGTTGGCCATAATCGACCATACTGTGTTGATATTAAATTTAAGCCTCACGATTTTAGCGGAACGTAGTAAACGCACGCTATTTAAGTATTTCCACACGTAAAAGATATTTTTAGTCGCTTATTTACAACTGTAAGTGACTGATTTAAAACAAAATTCAAAACTATATTTAGTAGGTCTAACCTTGAATGTCTGAGACAGTTCTATACAATATCTAAGCTAGGTGTGCTAGGAGTAGGTTTGAAACGAAGCACGCTTGAGCGAAGCGATTGTGTAATAGACAATCGCTTTAAGGCAAAGTGGGTTCATACCTACCTACATTTTGTGAATAAGTTTATGCTTATGCTGCGTATACACGGGGCCAACGAACGTCAACGAACGTCTTCGCTGACCGTCCGTCTTTTATTTTACCGCTAAACTTCAGATAGCCGGCAAACGCTAACAAACGCTAGTTGGCGTTTGGTAAGCTAACGAAGGCCAGCAAGACCCATTCGTTGGCCTTCGTTGGCCCGGTGAGTACGTGGTATTAGGTACAGCCAACACATGCACCTACCCCAAACTGTAAAATTTTCCAGATTGAACATAAACCTTGTCGCGTTCTGACGAAGTTGAAAATCTGTTAAGGAAAATTTTCAGGTATAGATTGATGTGCTGGCGTCTGTATATTTAGTGTGGGAAGCAATCTTCGTCCAAATAATAAGGATAATTATTTTGATAAGCTCACCAAGGTAATTTTAATGACAGCTGCTTGAAATACTGAATTTCAAAGTTAACATAAATTTCTTAGAAATAAACTTCTTTTTCTTCAAAACGAATTCAATTCTAATAAGGTAATTATAACGTGTTTTATTATATTTTTTACGAAGTACCTAGGGGAACAGTGTATAAGACGGGGACGCGAAGTATAATGGGGACATACACTCTTTAGGCATACCTAACACAACACTAACGTAGCGCAAGCGCTATCGGGACGTTATTTGCAAGCGACCAGTAACAAATGGCGTCCTGTTGGCGCTTGCGCTACGTTAGTATTGTGTTAAGTTTGCCTTAAGTGTGTGATTTCCCATCATACCTCGCGTCCCCTTCTTATACACTGTTCCCCTACTGTCCCAATGGATAACTATTAACGAAATAAGATCCTTAAACATAAAGGGCGGTTAAAGGAACACGGATTTTACTCTGTACTAGTCTGATAGCCCCTTAGTCTCTCAGTGTGGAGAAAAAATGTGTAAATTGGTAATAAATAATAATTTCAATATTTTAGCTACAATTCTAAGATTTTCCATGGAAATGTTTTTCTTTTCCAGTTAGTTATTCTGTATTTCTGAGCACCAACTTTCAGCGTGTTTCTAAATGATATCATGTCACGTTGTGTATTACTGGGCAACTTCTCGTGCGAGATGGTTGGATTTGCGGTCACTGCGGGTAGGCGTGGGAAAATACGAGAATTTCGTATATTTTAGTGTAGATTTTAGAATTTTGAGCTCAAAAATTTTGGACCACTTTCACTAATAATATTGATAAAGCAATAGGTACTAAAATAAATAAAAATACAGAGCATCACCTGTAACTTAGGACCAGAGATCCCAGCATTAATTCTATGTATTTAACGGTACAGCGTACTTGAAATTTGTATGGGACATGAAAAAACGCCTGTAATGAACGAGGGACAAATTTATTAAATAAAATTAACGTGAAAGTTTTCGTTTACTTTATGTCACTAAAACGTGAAAAGTCGTGTTAAAACTAGGATCTCAGGTATTGATATTAATTTAAAATTGTAGTAGGTTACCTTGAAAAACAGTTACATATTATTATGTTCAGTCTGTTCAGTGAAGGCTATTATCGCTTATTTTTAGGAAATTATTACATGAGAAAAACAAATACAAAAAAATACATAAATTAGACCTTTTTTTTTTGCGTGGAAAAATCATCAAACGAGTCCTCCCGCCCAGGGTGGGGCGGGAGGCACTGTCAGACTTGTACTGACTAAAATTCCTTCAATAGCCCTTTACGTACCAGGGTCACGGTTACCAAGTGAGACAGTCCCGCGACCCCGGCAGGCTCTGGCCCTCTTAGGGCCCGTCAGAACATAAATTAGACCTTAAATGAGAAAAAATACAAAAAAAAACTCCGGAAAACTCTGAAATTCAGCTACAAAAGGCTGAGTTATTAATAAAGAATCTCCATTATTACAGTATAAAGAAATATCTTAACAGTAAAGATATTTTTCAAGGAGTCAAGGCATGCTCGTAAATGAATATCTTTTTATGTGTCAAACAGATGTGACTCTTTCTTGATTGAATGAGAACACGACACATTTTATTCGAAGAATTATTTCGTTCCCATATTAAATTTCCGTTTTTATTAGCTACTGAAGAGTTCAAATGTCTCAGAATATTAGATGTCTAGTTAAAGTTATTTTTTAATATTCTTTAAAGGTATTAAAATTATTTCACAACTTAGTTTACTTTACACAAAATACGTCTTATATTAAGAACGGTAACTTACAGTAACCACTCTTTGTAGCTGAAATATCTGCGAAATAAAATTCGTGGAAATGACAAAAAGGTGACTTGTATCAGCTGTTCTTTGTGGTAAAGAAGGTAGATCTAGATCGAAGTCTTCCTACTGATAGTGATGTAATTGCGGGTAGATGTTGATGAACAGACGACTGCTCATAAATATAACTAACCGCCTTTACCATCTGATCCGTTATCATGGCGCTTACAACAGTGCCGAAATATCGGCAACCTAAATAAATAATAATAAACATGCAAAATATCTCGCTACAAATTCTAATAATAGTATCAGTGTCCACGTCAGTTTAAAAACTTGTCTACAAAGTTAATTTTGTTTTGAAATATTTTAAAATAGATTTTGTGTGATGTGGCGTAATAATTAAATGAGTTTCTGGTTCAATTCGAATCACGATTGCCGTATGTGGTAATTGATTTAAACTTTACGATATACCTTGAGAGACGGTAAACTCAACTTTTAATACCAATAAAATGAAACCGAGTAATTCACCAAAGCAAAAAAAAACTCAAGAACGAGACAAAATTCAAAAGGCCTAACAAATACAATGTAAAGTTTGTCGCGTAAAAACTCCAAACTTGGAAGTACTTTTAGTTTTTTACAACACTTTAAGACGCAAGGTTCTTGTAGAAAGAAAACAAAAAAGTCTATAAGAATCGTAAACGTTGCTCCAATGTAAGTTTTGCCGTTTAAACTTCTGTATCGATACATCTATATGATGATGGATTTGCGAGAATAGTTGGGGAAAATAACATGTATGTAGGGGGAGAGGTTTTGATGGATTCTTCCTTTGTACAAATGCTGGAAAGTTTGAGTGATAAATCAATAATTCTTTGAGAATTATTCGTTTGTAGTTTTTCGTGTGGAATTTTATTGTTTATGATTCAATTTTATTTATTTATTTATTTATTTATTTAAACTTTTACGTACAATTGTGGTACATAAGGCGGACTTAATGCCACAAGGCATTATCTACCAGCCAACCTTTGGGTCTAATTTTGATGATGATGATTGGATCTATCAATAAAAAGGTTATACAACACACTGCTGAAGACTCTTTTATTACTAAAAATATTATTTAAAAAAAGATTTCCTCTTTTGTTGCTTATGTCTAAGATTTTTGTGATAGAATAATTCAGTTTAAACTCTCATGCAGTAATTAATTAGAAATGTAAAACAAGTGTGGCAAAAGTATGATGTACAATAATATTATCATCATTCAATCACCCCCTAACATCACATAAAACCAATAATTACACTTCAACCAAAAATAATTGGCATAAAATAAATCAACCAGTAATCACCACTCGACTCAAGCCTTGTTAAATCATAATTAAAGATGCAATCACACACTAATTGTTCGTGAATAATTACCACGTAAAGTGACGGACGTCCGTACGTAACACCTACGTAACACATGCGTATGTACGTAGTGAGTACGTAAGTATAGCCGGTCACTTATCAAGGGTCAAGTGGCAAAGGTATACGGTGGAGGGCAGCAATTATTAACGTCCATGTCTCTCGTTTTACATTGTCATTTTAATAATGAAAATGATGGAGAGTTTATCATTTTGCAGTTTCCTGAACAACTATTCAACACCCGTGGCTTCGCTCGTGTTAATTTAGAATTAAACTAGGTATTCAATTCGTTGACACGTGGCGCCATCTATTTTCATATCAACGTCAATTTTGTTTTCCCCAGGAAGGGTAGATGTTCAGTGGTTTAAACTTACTTGATCATTTATAAATTAGGATTTATATACTTACGTAGGAACATAAATAAACTTAAGCCTTATTTTTAATGTAGGATACAGTAGCTAACAATCTGGTAGTAGGCTACTACAGAACAGTGCCTGTAGACTTAACATTCTTCCTTTTATTTTGGAATTAACTTATTAAAAGCTTTTATAACTTTAGTCATCGTCATAGTCAAACAATGAAACTTAGGTAGTGGCTGTCAAATTGCTGTCTCTTACTGTGAATTGTAGTGACAGAGACATATTTATGGACAAGAAGTTAATGACAATTGAGAAGTCGGGGCTTATAGTCATTCCTGAAAAATAACATTCCGTTTTCCATTTTTACACGAAATGAACACGTTTATTTTCCTATATTTTTTGCAGACCTGCAAAAAATATTCAAACAGCCAATATTTTCCTAGGGAACTATAAAAACTAATTGCCCCACCTAAACGCCTCCTAATTGTCGGCTATTAATGACGTCACGTCGGCATACCCCGTCACTTATCGGCGTCAAGTGGCTCGTGACTCGTGGCTCGGGTGGCCCGGGTGGCTCAGGTAGCTCGTCTGACGGCCACAATTAGGGACGTCGATGGCTCTTAGACGTCGCTGAAGAGCGGTTCAACTGTTAGGGTCTTGAGTATGGGAACACGTAACAATAAGGTGTGGGGATGTGTGGATGGATTTTTTTGGGTATTTTTTGCTGTTGGCAATATTGTTAGAGGAAATAATACCTATATTGGAATCATATTTACATATCCTATGTAAAAAAAGTTAGTACTTACTGCACGTCTCTGACACACGTTTCGCGTTGTTAATTTTATATAATTATTTTCTGTCTCTTTCTAAAATACAGCGCTCCAAGCCCTATGCTCAGACTGGTGTCGTCGGTACAGAAAAACGTTAGCTCATAGTAACTTGAAATCAATATCCTATTATAACGCGCGCCGTTTACATCGCTTTGTAATAAAGATAGTAGAAAAATTATAAAAATAAAAGTATAAAGTTATGCGTATATTGGAAGTAAAACTTTCATACTTTGAAAGTTGTAAGAAATGGGTACAACACAGCGATTTGACGTAGGCAAATTGATTTCCCTGACGGTTAATAACATCACCCAAAAAGTTCGGCTTTGTGGAGCATTATTTCTGTCTACCATGAATAGAGACGGATAGAGAAGCCTTATAAAAACCGCAATCAAAATATCAAACGATCCAACCACGACCATGCCGTCAGGAGTGAATGATGACAAGCCTGTTGGTCTAGTGGTTAGTGACCCTGACTGCTATGCTGGAGGTCGTGGGTTCGATTCCCACCCAGGACAAATGTTTGTGTGATGAGCACGATCATTTGTTCTGTGTCTGGGTGTAATTTATCTATAATATTTATGTATTTAGAAATATATAAGTATGTTTATCAGTTGTCTAGTACCCATAACACAAGCTCTGCTTAGCTTGGGACTAGATGGCGTAGTGTAATAGTTGTGTAATAATCTTATATTATCTATATATATAAAAGCAAAAGGTCACTCACTCATAGGACACGAAATCTCGGAAACTACCAGTGCTAGGGGTTTAAAATTTTGCATATGGGTTCTTTTTAGGACTTAGGTACTCGCTAAGAAGGGATTTTGCGATATTACGCCCCTAAGGGGTTGTTTTTGGGGTTGACAGTTTGTATGAAACTTTTTTGCTACAAGTACTAGAAGTTTTAAATTCTGCATGCGGGTTCTTTTTAGGAAATAGGTGTTACTTACGAAAGGGGTTTTTAGAAATTCGACCCCTAAGGGGTTGTTTTTGGTGTTGATAGTTTGTTTGAAACTTCGTTATTATAAGTGCTAGGAGTTTAAAATTTTGCATGGGGAATATTTTTAGGAGGTAGATGCTCACTTTGACGGGATGTTGCGAAATTCGACCCCTAAGGGGTTGTTTTGGTGTTGATAGATAGAGGTCTCAAATTATGCATGGGGATTCTTTTAAGGACAAAGATGCTCACTAAGACGGGATGTTGTGAAATTCGACCCCTAAGGGGTTGTTTTTCGGCATGGATAATTTGTATGAAACTTTGTTACTACAAGTACTAAGAGTTTCACATGTTAGGTACATGAGGGTTCGTTTTAGGACGTAGGTGATACTTAAGACGGGATGTTTGGAAATTCAACACCTAAGGGGTTGTTTTTAGGTTTGATAGTTAGGAGTCTCAAATTTTGCATAATGGTTTCTTTTTAGGAAGTAATTACCTACTCACTAAGGCGGGATTTGCGAAATTCGACCCCTAAGGGGTTGCGTTTGGGCTTGGAGTTTGTATGAAACTTTGTTACCTACTACAAGCACTAGGAGTTTCAAATTTTGCATGGGGGTTATGTTTAGGACTTTAATGCTCACTAAGATGGGATTTTACGAAATCCAACCCCAAAGGGTTGTTTTGGGGTTGAGAGGTAGAAGTTTCAAATTTTGCATAGGGATTCTTTTTAGGACGTAGATGCTGCCTATGACGGGACTTTCTGAAATTCTATCCCTAAGAGGATGTTTTTGGGGTTGATAGTTTGCATGAAACTTCGTTATTACAAATGCTGGGAGTCTCAAAATATGCATAGAAATTTTTAAGACGCGGGCATCGCACACTTTCGGGCATGCCGCAATCACGGCGGGCATGCTAGCGAAGGAGGAGGCGGGACGCGTGAGGGAGAGGACAGCGTCCACCTTACAGCCCAGCCGCAATGGTAGACGCACACTGCGACGGACGTCGCAAGACGATCTCCGGCCACCGTAGGCGCGGGCATGCGGGCGGCGAGTAAAGGGCAACTCGCTGCCCGACCATGGACCATGCCCGGGTCGTCGGCGCGTTGTGTTCCACGCGCGCCTCAAAGAGCGTCAGCATAATGACGGGGCCCCCTCACTAGAGGGCCAAAGCCCGCCGGGTTCGCGGGACTTATCTCATTACCGTGACCCCGGAACATAAAGGGCTATTGAAGGACACCGTGGATTTTAGTCAGTAGGTACAAGTCTGACAGTCCCTCCTACCCTGCCCTGGGTGAGAGGGCTCATTTGATGAATTTAACACGCTAAAAAAAAGATGCTCACTAAGACGCGAGTTTGTTCTTGATAGTTAAGAGTCTGCAATTTTGCTTATGGGTTTGTTTTAGGACGTAGGTGCTACCTCAGGCGGGATTTTGCGAAATTTGAACCTCTGAAGGGTTGTTTTTGGGTTGATAGAATTTTTGTTGGATATAGATTTAGATTTTCCAAAAGTATCCCATAAGGAGGGCCGGGAGTAGAAATTCACAGATAAAAAGTTCGAAATACGCGCAGACGAAGTCGCGGGCGAACTGCTAGTTTATTATATTATGAAGTAGAAGTTTCTGTTACTAACATTAATTTCTGGGTCTACTCTTTATGTACCAGAACTGCAAACTGTCATAATAATTTCACAGAGGTGGCTTTGTTAAATTGTACAACAGAATTAATGTTTATGTAGGGTACCATGGCCGTGAAATGTAATAGGCAACGGAAAGAAAATCCAATGGTATATTTTTTCACAATGTATTGTGTATACATATTTTCAAAGCAAAACTTTTAAATGACAAAATAATCGTATCCCGTATGCACTTACAAAATGTACTCCGTTCAGTGAATACTAATGTTCTCAAACACGCTTTGTTTGTGTTATATTATTAAGTTTGACTACACTATTAAAAGTTTTCCTCTAAAGCTTTGAAGAGTTAATTCGTATCTTCCATGTGAACGCATCGGGGTGTCTTATTTGTGAGATTAGAAGTGAAATGAGGAGGAATTTCAAGTACAAGGAGTTTTCAGGTTACGTTTACCTTGTATATTATACTGTTAATATTCAATTTTGCATATAAACTTGTTTAAAATACACACATCAAAAGTGTCTAGGGATCAACATATATTTTTGCAATAACTTTTCTCCTGATTACTTCCACTAACACAAAAGTTCGAAAAAAAGACTGAAATAACAGTTTTCTTTAAAATTTTATTGGGTAACTTAAACAATTAATAATCCGTGTTTCTACCGCGAACACTAACAACACAAGAAAATCGGTTTGGCATACTCAAAATGAGTTCATCCAAATCACGCTGTGGAATGGCCGCCCATGTTCGTTGCAACAACAAAAAAAGGTCTTCTTGCGACTGGATACCCTCCATATTCGGCAGAGCTCTTCTCTGTAGCATATCCCATGCATGCTCAATCGGATTCAAGTCTGGCGACTGAGCAGGCCAGGGCAGGACATTGATGTTAGCTGCGGCGAGAGTCTGTCTTACAACTCTTGCGGTGTGCGGTCGTGCATTATCATGCATTAACTGAAATAAGGGACCGATTTGCACTTGTAGAGGAACGATGACGTCTGATACAATCGTCTCAGCATAAATTTGAGCGTTGAGGTTGCCTCTGATCCAAATCAACTCAGTTCTTCCGCCGATCCAAATACCCGCCCATACCATGATGGTTCCACCACTATAAGGATGGACTTCCTGGCAGGATTTTAATCGCTGTTGGCGTCCAGGGGTTCTCCAGTGTCGTATACGTCTTGTATCCGGTCTCATACCGAAACGAGACTCATCAGAAAAGCACACGAAACGCCATTGTTCTTCTGCCCAATTTCTGTGTTCAAGAGCCCATTGATATCGAATCCTACGATTGTGCATTGCTATAGGTGGTACCCGTAGCGGTCTTCGGGAATGAAGGTTCACTTCATGCAAGCGGTTTCTGACTGTTTGGTCGCTAATTAAGTTCCCTGAAGAGTGATGAAGCCTCACGGCTAACATCATGGCGGTTATTGTTGGAGCTCTTCTAGTTAAGATTTGAATGTATCGGTCTTGTCTCCGTGTGGTGCAGCGATACCGTCCTCCATGGCGCTCAGCCACGGTACCAGTGCTTCGGTAACGTGTCCAAAGTCGACTGATAACACTCTGACTTGTATTCAGAGCTAAAGCCACAGTACGTTGCCGGGAACCAGCTTCTATCATTCCCACGGCTCTGAGCATTTCTTCCCTGCTTAAATGACGTCGCCGCTCCATAATAACGTTGGTTTTAATCAGTAGTAGGGAAACAGTAGCACTAATAATGTCTTCAATGCGTTGTATGTTTTTATAGGGAAAATATTGACAGCTGATTTTCATCTTTTACTCGAATTTGATTCACAGTTCCTGATTCAAATTATGAAATGCACCAAAAAGGATCCATATAAATTTATAAAATCATAAATTTATTACAAAGCCACATCTCAATCTCAAGAAATCCGCATAAAAATGCTTGATCCCTAGACACTTTTGATGTGTGTAGAATGCTTCTAATCATTCTTCGAGATATTTTATTATTTTTCGACAAAAGGAGTATGTTCGGATCGTACTCGTAGAAGGTGCACTGTAAATTTTGCCTAACAAATGTGAAACCAGGGCGTGAGTTTATGTATCATTATCATAAGACACCAAATAAGAAAGAAAAAAAAAGTTTAATGGCACACGCCACAAGTGCACACAGTAATAAAAAGAACCAAAGAACAAGATCTTAAAACTAAACATATTTTAAAAGTAATATTATAGGTATCTAAGCCAAACAAGAATGAAGGCACCACAAGTTGAATCTCAAAAGTCTGACAACCATTCTTATAATTATAGGGTATCGTATTACCATACATTTTGCCAGATATTTTTGAGTTTTATTAAATAGGGAACATGCTTATTGCTCCGACTAATGGCTGAACATACTTTCCATGGCTTGGAAGAAGATCAGCTGTCTAATAAATGGTCACACATCCACAGACCAGCCTTGGCAAGTGGGGCTTAGTCTTCAAGATTAAACCGTGCAGCTGTTATCATTTAACCACGAGCTCTAAATGTAATACAGATCAAAGAGTAACCGTATTCCATTTCAAAATTCACATCGCATCGGCAATCGGGGAAGTCTGTACGAAATTGTAAGTAGCAACATAGAAATATCAGTGGATTAAAGTAAATATAAGATGGCTGTTCGTATTCCAGTCACACTGTTTAAATTTGAAACTGTGGTACAATATGAGAGGGGTCCAATCCACTTATCATCGTCTCGGATAGTATTTGTTCTGCCAAGTGGATTACAGATAGTGTATGTACTGGAAGAGTCTCGCTAGTTGTGTTGAAAGTAAGTTGTAGATTGGATTTACTCTGTGTTATCTTGTCCGCGGAAGTGAGGGAGGGAACATAGGCTTTAGTTTTCTTTGCAGGGGTTTAGGCGGCATTATTGTCGAAGTTTATGTAATTGATAGTTGCAATGCATTTCTTTTAATTTTTTTTAATGATCAACAAGTAGTTATTCTGGGTCTTGTTGTTTTTGTATTATGTAGATGTTAATAATTAAAAAAGTGTAAGTTACTTTTGTCGTTATTAATTTTATTCGATCTTCATTGTCTTTTATCTCGTTGTTCCAGATATGAAATTCGTATTACAGCTATAGAAATGCAGTCTAGATTTCGTCAAAAAATACACTCTATTCACCTTTTTATAGACTGCTTCTTAAGTTTCTATAGGACTTAAAAGACAGAGAAAGGCACCAAAAACAAAAAAAAGCCCACAAAAGTTACCCATATTTATGTGTACCATCAGCAGACACATTCAAAGTAGGGTTCAACATCCAAAAACCACATGCTAATTTTCATAAATAATTTAATAGCCCACTTGCTCTTCCATTTCTTCCCACATCGGTGACATTTGCTCGTGAAATTCCAAGATGCCTTAAATTCTGGCGACCTACTTGAACCAAGTTCATTGTTGGATGACACCTGAACTCAGCCAAAATCGCCATTTTGGATTCCACTGTATATTGGCTATGATAATGGGATAAGAAACGTGTTGCGCTGACCGTAAATAGAATGGGATAAGGGCATGAAGATGATGATGGTGATTTGTTATAATTACTGCAGTCTTGAAGCTCGTACAACCACAAGGGGCCAATCTTTCAGATTAATCCAGATACAGCGACGGGGCCGCACTGGCCTAGGTCGATTAGTGGATGGGTGAGCATTACATACAGAGTTTCTTCGGTTCTTTACAGTCTAGGCAGCCATTTGTATATCTTTGACAGTTTTGTTACTGGTTTCGGGGTCCAAAAGTCTGACACCCAGTCCCCAGTCTTACCAAGGGTTTCGGAGATACTAACTGAGTTGGGGAGGTCATATAGGCATTCGCTCCATGTAAAATACTGGTATTCAGCTGCTTTCAGTCAGATTGGAAGCCGACCTCAACATATTTGGGGAAAAGGCTAGTCACATGATGAACTACAACAGTCCCCTAGTCCGTTTAAAGCAAAGGATTTATTAAAATTTGTTGTGACACTGAGATATTTTAATTATTTCGGAGTGCTCAAGTTGGATGTGTGTGTAAAAAATTTAATATAATCTAGATTTGTAAATGTAAAGTGTTTTGTAGTGTGTTTGCGGATGGTTTACAGTGTGTAGTATTTCCTTTGAGCTGGATAAAACTGTCTGTCAGACTGTTTTATGAGATTTCATTCACAATAGGCTTGTGTACGGTCTGTCAGTCAGATTGTTAATAATACTTGACCCACATTTTTTCTTTCGTTACGTTAACTAAAATTGACGAAGATACGACACGTTTAAAATTAACAATACATCACGTCCATGTACATTTTTTTGTGCTTTTTGACAGCATGAGCTCCCACTTTCGAGTTTTGATGCGTTTTATCTTTGTTAATACCCAACTACGTGTATACAAAGATAAAACTGCTATATAAGTGAGTGATGATGAATAAGTGCTACATGAGCGGCTTAAGAGAATGTTAAGAACCAAAGGTTATGTAAAGGCGCTAAAATTAGTTGGTATAGCGTGCTATATCGCTCTTGTAACCCTGATTTGGGCGCATGGTATTAGAGCTTGAAGTGAATAATGGTTGTAGAGTAGTCATAAATGAGTGATTAAGAAGAGTTATAGAACAGTGCTATTGCAGCAGTGATTATCACTTCAAATGTTTAATAAGCTATACAGAGGTTATAACTGCAAGCCAAAGTACTTAACAAGTGTTGGAAACCACTTTAATGGCTCTTTTGGTTACACATGGTTACTTCTTGTAATCAATATGACGGAGGCTCGAGCGGCTGAGACACCACGTGTCGCTGTTTATCCGTCATCTGTTGGTCCTCCATTATGGGCGTGTAGGTGCAGGTGGTTGAAAAATAGTATTCACAAAATATTTCACTTAATTTGACTTTTAATATTTTAACAAAACTTCACCAAAATAACTAATGATTACAATAATAATTACTGATTAAATAACGGAGGGAAAATAATTAAACTTTACTCTAGAGCCAATGGGTTTGGCCATGTCTCTCGGCTGGCTGTCGTATCGAAAGTGCCCGTCGCCGCAGCCATGACACTCACAACTCCATTCGGTGTTACCCGCTCTAAATTAAAAGTACCAATAAAGAAATAATTCTTACAACACAGAGTAAAAAATAATCGATTACAACTTATAAAAAATGTTAAAATAAATCAACTAAATTATCGCGCGCCGTCAAAATATATAACTTAAGACTTTATTGGACTTATTTAGTAGCAATAAATATCACCAAAAGCGTCAAATGTTTAAACTGTTTTCATATTAAAAAAAATACGATACTCTTAAAAAGTGACGGACTAACATTAAAAGATTTTCAAATTACTGACTTTGGAAACTATATTACTTACTAAGTTGATTTCAATGTTATACTCACGATACAGGAGAAATTCCATAAACATACGGAGTACAAGAGAAGTCACACGGATTACATTCTCTATAGACTTTATAATACGTATCATTTTATAGAAAGCCTTGCATCTCCGTCGACACACATAGCGGCGTCCTCCCACTTACGTCTCCCATCGACACGCAATCTACTTGGGAGCCATTTACGTAGTTCTAGCCGTCAAATTGACGCCGCGCTCAAGGCAAGTGGGTACGAACTACTTTGAGAATGGAAGAATAACGTGGTTCAATTGGTAGGTATGTTGTTTCATTTGTGCATTGACGTGGGTGATTGGTTTGTGCTTTGATTACTGGCATTGGTTATTTTGATTAACTAGTGGAGGTTTCATTCTAAGGAAACTTTTGGACGAGAGGATCAAGATAAAGCGAAATTTATTAAGTGTCTAACTGTAATGGATAAGTCCACAACATACTAACATAAACACCCGAAAAAATATGTGGGTCTTAAGAGTCGTTAGTACGAAATTCTTTGAATGCGATTGCCTCTTGTCTAGCTAGGATTTTTCGTTGTTAGTTTAACAACAATTCCTCTTCTAACTTTTTTAATTGGATGATAAAGATTACTAACAGATAATTTTATCAGGAGTCACATTTGTAATTAGGTGGTTCGGTCCGGCGGTGACCTAAAAAATATTTTTAAATAGCTAGAACACAGTATAAGCCACACTTTATATGCTATACTGGCGACATACCTCAAATACGTCACGTTTTTCAAGCTATTTATAGAACACTGCATAATTACATTGTCAATGAATAACCTTCAACTTGGTTATATTTTTGCACACCATGAAAGTTAAACGTAACAGAATAACTAACCTAACCTAACAAATAATGTATAACCTCACGCCATTTTCATCAGAACTGGCAAAAAGCTATAAAACGCGACCGACTAAGATCCTTCAATAACCTTGCTGCTTCGTTCACGTTCACACGTCTAGTCATATACTCACGCCAGTTGCGAATATCACGCAACTGACCTAATCAGGGTCAGCATTTGTCCTTTAAGACGCCCTCTCCCAGCTGTTCTAGTCACATCCACCTTATTAGTGCCCTGAATTCAAACTCTCAATATATTCAAACTTAGGTACTATCCGTTTTTGACACAATTTCATTAGCTGACAGGATGAGACAAAGACGCTGTTCAAGACGAATGACAAGTGGTCCACTTTGGCCCTGGATCGATATGGGGAGTTACTTCTGCTTAGCGGCGGCAAACTGTCACTACAGAGGCAATAAACGTAACAATAATTAAATAAAACTCTATGTTGTCAATAATTTCGTGGCGATGTCATTAATTTTCTCTTATGCCTTCGTCTTCGACCACGCGCCCTCATTCTGAGTTGTAAATGTATTTTGCGACTCTCTCTGCAGCGCGGCGTTGCATACTCATATTCAGATTAGTAGCGGTACGGAAAAACGTCAGCTCAAAACTCGAACTCAATATTCCAGTGACCATCGTATAGCTGTTCTCTAACAAGAAAAGAAAAAAGTTTTCACAAAACCTTTTCATTCTTTCACTCAATTTTCTTTCTTTCATTCTGTCCTTATCAAATGCAACAATCGTTTACGTGAACAACAATAATATGTTTATAAAAAGACATGGGCATTAGTTGGCAGTGCGCGTAATAGTGTCATGCATTAGGGCCCGCGCCGGGGAGTAATAAAGGGGTAATCGCCCCGCCACGGGAGGGGGGAATTACTTAGGGCGGGTTTAGTGGAACAAGGTATGAGTTGTAGCGATTTTGTGATACTGTTTTCTCTTATGACAATAAAAGGCTAAGAATCTAGAATACGGTATGTTTGATCTATAGTCCCCGCCAAATAAGTCTGGAATAAAATTCGTTGACCCTCGTGTTCCAATGTATTCCAATATTTAAAAACGATAAGAAAAAATGTAAAGAAAGTGTCTTAACACGATCAAAACAAACGTATCTTAGTAAGAGGCAACCTTGACCTTATATCTTATTTTGAAATTCGAACGCTGGTATTGTGAAATTCGAACGATGCATTATTAGGATCAATGACCTTTATTCCAGACTTATCTGACGGGGACTATAGTCATTAAATTCTGGCAACAACAAATAAAGTCTTTCAGCGATGCAAAGCAAAAACTCAAAACGAACTCGCTCGTGGTCTGTCACAGATTTAGATGTTTGGCTACCATTTCAAACTTTTTTATTTAAACATCTAATGTGCATTTTTTCTTCCTGCAGCTGTTCTGTTGGGCTTGTTTCTTTCTTTTTAGTTTTTATTTAAGTTAACTTTTTCACGTATTTTTCAAAATTAGTTTTTAAGCAGTCGGGTTTTTTGTTTTTCTTTAAATTATTTTTTTTATTTTTCACTTTTTAGTTACGATTCATTGTTCACTGTTTTTTTTTTGTTTATATATCGTTTATACTTGAAATAAAAACTTAAATCAATAAGTAAGAAAATTAGCGAGAATGATTGTTTTGTTAAACAACTTTAAAGCGTTATATATCCTAAACTATTACTTAAAATGAAAAATGATAAAAGAAACCTGAAGATGATTTTAAAATACCTATTCAACGACACCCCACTTGACATAGTTCATCGACTTTTATTTTTTTCATTTTGACAATATGGCGTCTGGTTGTCGCTGTGGTGAATTTTGATTACTTTCATATCTTTAGTGACACTCGCAAGGTTAAGACGAATCGATTGACGTAAGAATTATCAAAATCGGCCTACGCGTTTGGTCTCTAGAACGTACGTAACAAACATACATACATACATACATACATAGACTGATAAACACATTACCCTCCTTTGCGTCGCGCAGTCGGGTAAAAATACAAAATAAACAGTTTTTCTTTAAATTTTCTGTGCAAAGAAATCTTCTTCGACCTGTGTAATATTTTCTCTTCATAGTCCTATTACATATTATAACTAGCGCAGATGTCTATACATCTGTCATTAGATAATCATGATAATTGCAATTTGTCATAATTATTCTCAGACTTATCAACAAAATACTGTAAACAAAGCTTTTCATCTCGCTTCTCTTATGTCTAGCGCCATACTCGCGTCAGGCTAACGTTTAACTCCGACCGGCACTGGCCGCTATTTATTGTATCAGATGAAACGTATAATTTCTGATTCTTGTCGCCAACAATACTGTTTTATTGTTGAGTCACTGTATTTCTACTATTGTATATCTTTTTGCAGAAGGTCAGAGATAAAGGTTGTATTTTTCTCCATCGTATCTGTACTACGAAGGAAAATTAATACCGTGTGTTATTGAGTACATACTGCTAGGTACAGGTGAAGCTAAAGATTCTTTTGTGGAGACAAAGTGACTATTAGAATAATAAGAGATTTCTCTTATTATTCCCCACATAAAAACGGGTACTTTTATCTTTCTAAGTAACGATCTTCTTGACAATTCCATTACAATTTGATGTCAAGTATATACTTACAGTGTATGATCTGAAATTGATTGAATTAAATTAATTTGATTTCAAAAGTATCTGTATAAAACATAATTATAGCCTTATCAGCGTATTATGCTTCCACTTCTATGATACAGTTAGGAATGGGCTGTATACACCACGAGGGGCCAGTGCGGGTTGGTAGATGTCACAATGTGTCTTCGAATTTTTGATTCTGCCGGTTATCTCACGATGTTTTCCTGTGATTCTGAATGATCTGATTAAAATAAATGCTTGATTTTTTTTATTTATCACAACCACATAAAAAGGGAGTTTATTTTCCACATTTTCCATGGCCGGTTATGATTTCCATCCACACATTTATTGCACTGCTAACGTGACCCTACACTCATTACAAGTATAATTATTCACGTGGAATGGTAAACAGGAATACTATTCATACAAAACTATAAGTAATGCCATTAGACTTTTTATTCCGCTTTTCTCGTGTTTCTAGTCACAAAGCGTGACCATAGTGCCGCCGTATTTGTTGTAGTTGTGGAAGAAACGTATAAGCATTATTGTTTTAATAGCTGTTGCTTCCACCACATATAGTTTATACCTTTATTGTTCGTCCCATCTGTCTCTCTAACAAAATTATACAAATTCAGTGTCGGCTACACTGTTTTTGGTTATCGTTGTTTTGATCAACTTGGATGATCGATCGATCGATTTTGATGTGAAATTAGGCCACACATACAAACATATACACATTCTCATTTGAATTACTGCGTAGATAATAAGTCTATCTTTTCTGTTCAGAATATTATGTCATTTTAGAGTTGAGACTTCTTTAAAAATCAAACTGCCATTGACTCATTCTTTAGGAAGTTAAAATTGTAATTGCAACGTTACGTTAACGTTACATATGATTATATAACCAGATTAAAATAATGTTTAACTGAACTCATGTCTATACTTTGCATTTTTAGCTGCGATAATGTTAGCTGAATATTATAGAAATTATTGAAAAAAATATCGGTAAAGTTACTAAATTAAAACAACGAGTTCATTCATTCACCCCAAGGCATGCTATAGAATGTCCTTTTTGCTGTCCAACTTTTTTATATAAAAAAACACAGAAACCAATAAATAGATTAACAAAGCACTACGATATGACGTCATAGTTCACGTCAAAATCTAACAATGACATGAGCAAACCACAAACAAAATATTTCTTTTTTAAATTCTATCACAAACAAGATTCTAAAATTCCAATCGACCACGAACAAATACTCACGATTGAATGGTTCAATATTTTTCGGTTTATTTTGCAAAACCGACAAAGTAGAGTTATTTCATGAAACCATACGTGGTGGCCCAGTGATATTGGTCCCGACTTACGAGTTGTAGGTCGTGGGTTCGAACCCCGCCAAGCGAATTACTTTGTGTAATTTATTTTCATCACCACTGCTCTCAATCATCGTGAGGAAACCGGCTTGTCCTAGAACCAAAAATTCGAAGAAATGGGTGCGTCTCATTTCATATAAAGTTATTTGATATATTTTCATTTCAATAACGTTCACTTGATATAATCAACGTGAGAAATACCAACGATTGATATAATTTCTTTACACATAATGTTTGTGTTACTCTAAAACTCATTCCATATAATATTATTTGATATAACGTTTATTTAAGCGAAAATCATTATGATAACGTTTGAAACATATAATTTAACGTTTAGTATCCAAAAGCAAGCGAAGCGAGCTCGGGACTTGGGGCACCCCGACACGGTCAGGTTAGATTCGATCGGTCGTGTTAGGTTACTTTAATCCTTGCACGCAGAAATAGGAGCCCCGCGAAGCGGGGCTCCGTCGAGCCAGCATGACAGGCAGTAATCAGTTATTTGACCTAGGATGCAAGAGCGAGCGAAGCGAGCTCGGGGCTTGGGGCACCCCGACACGGACAGGTTAGGTTCGAAGGGGATGGCGGGGTCTTTCAGACCCCGCCATCCCCTTCGTGTTAGGTTACTTTAAACCTTGCACGCAGAAAAAGGAGCCCCGCGAAGCGGGGCTCCGTCGAGCATTCATGGTAGGTGGTACTATCACTAGGTAAATCAGAGTTAGATTACATACCAGGAAGAAAAAAAAATTAGACCAAATAAGTCTTATGTCTTTTGAGTGGAATACAAAACGATTTTATATTCATTGGTTGTTATGATTATTGAAATTAGTCATTATAAAATTATGTCAATCGTTTATTATATTATGAGATCGTTATATCAAATAAAATTATACATTTAGTTGTTATCTTTTGTAAATATTAGAGATTTTGTAGTTATATCATATATTACTTACCCAAAACGTGACATCTGACACCAGCCCGCACTGGGCCCGCGTGGTGCATTATGGCCCACTCCCTCTCACAGAGAGGAGGCCTGTGTCCCAGCAGTGGGAACATTATAGGCTGATGATGATGATGATGATACATAGGTATTAGGGAGAAAAGGTTACAATATCACCTTAACTTTTCTTTTAAAATTTCATTGTCCTTAAATGAGTACTCCCACTCTGTATTGAGCGGAACGGACTGTTAAGGCGCTCCCTCACCGGGAGCATTCGCGTGTAATGTAACATTATAGATTCGACTTTGAGCATTACATTACAATACTACCTCCCAGACTGACGAGCATTCGCGTTCATCTTCTTCTCTTATGTATAAAATAATTAATAGATTTAAAAAATCTAAAAACCCACGTTTTTAAATGTCCTAAAAAGAAGAAAATAACCCTACGGGGCTGAGAGAGGGGCCACTCAAAACGTGGGGGCGTATATTATATAAGGGATTATTTATGGGATATATTTACATGACGTGAGATCGTAGGTGTAATTTGCAAAGATACGCCCCCACGTTTTGAGTGGCCCCTCTCTCAGCCCCGTAGGGTTATTTTCTTCTTTTTAGGACATTTAAAAACGTGGGTTTTTAGATTTTTTAAATCTATTAATTATTTTTTTATTTTTATCATTGTTCATCGGGTTTGAAGCTACCCTGAAAATTTCAGCCTGCTAGCTTATCGGGAAGTGCCTCAAAGCCTGTCCGCCATGTTGGACGTCCGCCATATTGGATTAATAGCCTAGCGTAGCATAAGCCACATGACTATTTTTTTCGTATTCCTGACAGCAAACCCTTTCATTTGATACCCATATCACGGGGGTGGATTTCAAACAGCCAGTCCACCATCTTGGACGTCCGCCATATTGGATTTAAGTCACGTGACTATTTTTTTCGTACTCCTGATAGCAAACCCTTTCATTTGATATCCATATCACAGGGGTGCATTTCAAATAGCCTGTCTGCCATCTTGGACGTCCGCCATATTGGATTTAAGTCCCGTGACTATTTTTTTCGTATTTCTGACAGCAAACCCTTTCATTTGATACCCATATCATGGGGGTGGGTTTCAAACAGCCAGTCCGCCATCTTGGGGAGGCCGCCATATTGGATTTGTTATGACGTTTCTTAGCTAGTCATGTATTGTCATCAGAACTCAAAGCGTGTACAAAATTTCAGCCTGCTAGCTTATCGGGAAGTGCCTCTAAATGGAGTTGCAAAAGTCCAACCGGAACGACAAACAAACAAACAAATAAACAAACAAACAAGAAAAGTGAGTGTATAAAAACGTGGGAAAAATCAATGCCACTTTTCGTTGTAATGTTATAACTCAAGAACGGGCTCACCTATCCAAACCAAATGTTTAGGCTTTATTTGGTCTATTTAGTAGATGCTTTATGTGAAGTTTACACAAAAACGGACGACCCGTGCGAAGCTGGGACGGGCCACTAGTTCAGTATAGATTTGATACAAGGTGCGCATTGGGATGCTCGATTGCCTTCACTCACTGATGAAATGTTCGAATCTGTAACGTTACATTACAGGTTAATGCTCGCGGTGAGGGAGCGCCTTTAGACATTGTTCAGACCACGGACTTCGTAAATCCACGTCGGACCTGTGTGCATTTTCAAAAACCGTCGAGTTATTTTTTGCCTCCAGAGCGGGCCCTCCGGGTCAATTTTTATTCTATTCTGATCTCGCTACCATTATTGTACCCGCACCTAATTCCGACAGTATAATTATTAAATTAAATCTGAATATCAACCAGAAATAGTCTCGGCCACATTATTTCACACATCGTCATCACCAACCTGAAGAGCACACGCAGACCAGAGCTGACGCCCTAACAGACATGATGGGCCAAAAACTATCGTGTTCCTTCAGTTCACTCTTTGACGCAGTGCAAATCCCGCGCTCTCGGCAAGCATTCGGCCCCATCAGTTTGCCGCCAACTCTAACCTGGAGCCGTATTATGACCTCTTAAAACCAGGCTGGTTCCAGCGAGTGAACGAGATGGCGCTAGACGACTTGTATAGATCTGTCTCTTTTCCACACTGAAATTAGTCTCGCTGTCCTTGATCAGATGGCGAGCTATCCATTACTCGCCGTCCGATAGCCCCATCGTTTCATAACAACAAAACAATTGAACATCAAAAATAATCGTCATGTCACTCGTGATCTAACATCAACAAACATAATGTATTCGCAATGAACGCTGTCACAATACGTATATAGCCATATATCGTGGCCGGTTGGCATCGCGGGATGCGAATTTAATATCTGTCAGGCCCAGAGTGTCCCGCGAAGGGTCGCCTACCCGGTACAGTTGGCAGATTCGAACCGAGTGAGCCAAGCGTGGAGATATAATTAGAATTGTGTGTGCGTGTGTGTGTGTTTGTTTTGTATGTGTGCAGGGATGTGGAAGTGTAGGGCATGGGGAGAAAGTATGTGGGTTGTTTTTTAATCGGGACGTGATTTTCTTAGTAATTGGGTGCTGTGCTTTTAGATTGTTGTAAGGGAAAGATAATAATGTTGAATTAGCATTCAACATTATTATCTTTGTTACGTTTGGTGTTTAACCCTCATAAAATAATTAAAAAAAATATTTTTAATCAGTTTTAAGCCATACAAAGTCTTGTCTTTCGTTAGTGTGAGAATTCTAGCGAATGTTACTTCTTCTTCTTCTTCCTGCCCTTATCCCATTCTACTTGGGGTCGGCGCAACACGTTTTCTTCTTCCATTCTCCCCTAATGTTTATTTTTCTGTAATGTAACATTCTAGCGAATGTTACATTACAGAAAAATAAACGAGAACGTTTTAGCGAGCATTCTGAGAGCTTTTTACCGAGCCGAATGTCAAGTCTGAATCTTGATGAAGAAAAATTATTGGACGACCATCGTTATACTATTCGCGAGAAAGGTCGTGAAAATGTTCGTAGCGATCGATGTTTGGCTCTATGCTTGGCGTTCGTTGTTCAGTTCAATAAAATAAAAATGGCGAATGCTCGATCTTCTGTTAAAAGTGAATGCTCAAGTTTATCAGCATCTTTCATTTAAGAAAGTCAAATTTTACGTACATTTTAAATAATTTATAATCTAGTTATAATAAAACTTTACAAAGGCCAAGCAAGTCGTGACAATAGCGTCAAATATGGCAGACGTCACAGGGCACGACGTCGCACCGACTTGAATCCCTGTATAATGATGCAACTCATTTCACGTGTTCCTTGGCCTTGCTATTGTCTATTCATACTGTAATTATTTTTTAACTGTAAGCTAGTAAAGCTAAAAGAAAAGCGAAGCAAGTCATGACAGTAGCATCTAATATGCCGACGTCACAGGGCACGGCGTCGCACCGACTCGTATCCCTGTGTTATGAGACATCTCATTTCACTTGTACCTACGTTGCTTTTGTCCATACATACTGCAAATACTTTTTACCTAGATAATCTACAGCTAGTAATACTTAAAGAAAAGCGAAGCAAGTCATGACAGAAGCATCTAGTATGCCGACGTCACAGGGCACGACGTCGCACCGACTCGTATCCCTGTGTTATGAGACATCTCATTTCACGTGTTCCCTGCTATTGTGCCCGATGGGAGAACTCTTGTTTACTAAACGATATTGTAAGCTCATACTATTTTTATGGTACTGCTTTGAAGGTGAGGCAGAATTGCTCAGGGATCGGTGTCTTTCGAATTATTTTAGGTATATTGGTATACTATCGTCGACGTGTAATGTTTTTATATTGCCCGTGTTTAGGTTACGCTGGTATTATGGTTTCTTTGACGACTTTGCTAAATTTTTACCGGGGTGTGAAAGACTAAGTTAACTGATACTAAATTTGACGGTACGGTTGGCGCAATGGTTGAGCCTTTGACAGTTGCGCAGTCGCAGCGTGCCGCAGGTTCGGTCCCCGCATGGAACAATAATTTGTGTCATCATTATCAGCCTTTTAAATGTGGACACAGGCCTCCTCTCTGTGAGAGGGAGCAGGCCGTAATCTACCACGCGGCCGCGGGCCCAGTGCGGGTTGATAGATGTAACATGTCTTCGAATTTTTGCACATTGACAATTTTTGACATGCCGGTTTCCTCACGATGTTTTCCTTCCCCGTTTTGAGAGCAGCGGTGTTGAAATAAATTACACAAAGTAATGCGCCTGACTGGGTTCGAACCCACGACCTACAACTCGTAAGTCGAGGCCGATACCACTGGGCCACCACTGCTCTTAATTACATTTATCACTGCTCCTAATTTGTATGCCCCACAAGAAATTGTTCCGGGTCTGGACATTTGTGTTTGTGAGCAAAAGCAGCAACATTAACCCATAACCATAATGTGGTCAAAGCTAAAGTGGCCCGGTATGTTTCTCTGTTGCCTTTAAGTTATAACGGATGATCTTATTTCATCATTTCATCATGACTCATCTTAGGCTATAGAATGCTTTATCCTAGTAAATGTCCTATGGGATAAGTTCAAAATCTTTAACACCCACACAGGAAAAATTAACTGGAAAAGTCCTATAAAAATATGAAACAAAATCTAGATAAATTCAGTGACAAACAAAAATATATCTTCCAATTCTAGGAAAATAATAGATTCACAAAGAGTTTTCTGGAACATCGTAACTAAATCCAAACGTGGGTCAAAGCAACTGGATTACATTTTTGTATTGAAAAATAGTGCTTTAGTTCAAAATATTCGAAGGCTAGATAGGTATTGTCGTTGAATTGACAGCTGCATTTTATTTTAGCTGCATATGTTTTTGTTTTAGTCTGTACCTTTCGGCGATAGCGTCAGTTGACATGTCCGATATGAACGGGTTTTGCTTTGGCTGTTAGAGCCATTTATTGAGCAATTATAAAGTTATGCTGTCATCATTTTGTCTGTACATGGGTCGCGGGACTGCATCATCAGGTAACCGTGACAATGTAAGAGTATCGTTGTGCGTATATACAATTTTTGAGTCCATTTTGCACTCAATTTTTATTTCGTCCATGAACTCCTAAATTACATCAATACCTCAGATATTACACTAGATAAGTACGTAATTTTTCATAAACTATTTTCTCTTCACGTTTTGTGGTGTGGGTTGAGGTCTGATATACGTCTCTTCATGTAACATATTGGTATTCAGCTGTAAGCGGTTAGACTTGAAACTAGTTCTGAAAAGCCAGGCGGAAGATGATGATAACTCATTATGACTTGGGCATTAATGTTTATGTATTCTTTTTCTTCCGTTCACTATATTTCCAATACATAAATGTGGGTATATCCACTACGTTAAAAACACTAGCACTAGTTTTCACTATTTTACTTTACAGCGTCTTCCCAGTATTTACAGCGTTTCTTGTATGGAAAAATGGAACAGCGCCTCTGGTGTGCGAAGAAGGAACTAATTTTTTCCTTGAAAATTGTCAATTTGAAATTGTCAAAGTTCCAGTTTACGTCTCAAACACTGAAAACTCGTGCTAAGGGTACAGTATAGTAAATCAATATCTTGTTGTTATTATGATTATACTCAGACACAAACTTACACCACTTTGTCAACCAGTAAACATCTGAAAATTCTTTTACATTTTTCAATCCTTATAAACACAAGAAAAACATTGAAAGCTTTTGTAGCTTACAAAGCACTAGATGTGTAACCCACATTTTTCACACAGCTCATAATTTCACTGGAGTTGTAAAAGTTAAGGGAGATAAACACGTCACCGTTATGTGTGGTGGTTGGCTAACATCGCTTTGTGTGGCTGTTCGAGATCTACACGCAATCATTCTGACATCTCTCGTTTATTGCTATTGGAAGAAGGATTTGTTTTGAGTTGAGTGTAGTATTTTGAATGACTTTTTTACACCATCATAGGTGTAAAATAGTCATTCAATTGAGGCTTGTTCAATTGAATGACTATATTATACCCCATCTCTTTTGACTGTTAATACTGAGTTTTATAGGTACAGGACAATGGTAATGACGTTTTTGTAATGTAAAGTTACTATCATTGTGTCTTTCCCACAGGATCGAATGCCGACATTTCAGAAGATGATTCGGTACTGGCTAGGTGACCTAAACAGTATATCTATATTATGTTTGTGTCAAATGATTTTTCATCATGAATTTGAAAGAGAATAAATTATCCTCATCACGACTATGCAAATGAAAATGCGTCTATACATAGTAACATACTTATTACATACGATATAGACTGATTTTATTCCAACCGCAATCATATCCTTGTTGATATTTCCGACACGAAAAAGATGAGACAACCGCATACATAACCCATGGGGAATTTACAACATCAGACACAACTCAAGTCGAACAACAAAGAGCCATAAACTCCCTCAACAATAACCCTTTGAAATATTCCCGAAAACCTCAGAAATTCAAAACATCTAACCTCATTAAAGAGGTACAATATTTTAATTCGTCTCAGTAACTTGTGTCGTAGATTTTCATACAAAGCGTTGGCGGTGCGTCTCGTGGAACTTTTCGATCCTGAGAACAACTTGGCGGATAAAGGAAACATTATGTAAATAGGCTCCGAGGTTCATGATTAACTTCGGAGTACGTAGGGGATCTTATCTGGGGAACGCCTGGTACCGTTTTAATACACGCTTTTTAGTTCCACGCTAGTACTTTTTTGGGGTGGCGATTTTTTTTACTATATTTTTTTGTTTTGTATTGTGATTTTATGGATTGTCTTGCTTTTTAATTCGTTGTTAAACGTTGAATGAAAAAAATATATAATAAATATGGTTTAAATATTTTTTTTGGTTCACAGCCATTATACAACATTTCAAGATTGTCATTAAACTCATTGGTAGTTAAGGTGGACACTTTCTTGGTAAGTTTTTCGAAAAAAAAAGTATGACTAGTGACTATGAGTTGTTAAGATTAAAACCTAAGAAACGATGAAATGGACAGACTAAAAGCTAGAATTGATACAAAAGTTGTGACTTAAGATAAATTAATATCTTCTTGGAACCATTCTGTGCCAATCCCAAATAAATTGGAATGAGGACAAAATAATTTTGAATTTATTACGATGAGTACAAAGATATTTCGCAAAACAGAAAGTAGGTATTGCTTTTTATGTAAATGAAGATTCTCTCGTGCCAACAAAACCTAAAATGGGCATGTATTCAAGCACATTACATTAATATGTAGCAGGAAGATGGTGACGCGAATTAATTCACTTCACGTGGGAAAAAACAAAATTATGATAAATGAAAGCGAGTTAACAATGCAATGTTTGTGTGAATTTTAATTTAAACAGTAACTAAATAAACATGTCTGTGTTGTAAAAGAATAAAGCTGGACATTTGTTATTTTGTATGCCTGGAGGGGTTTGTCGGTATTATGTGTTTAAAGTCATTGTTGTCTGTGATATTTTTTGCTTAGAAAACACACTGTACTAAATTCGATTCAAAAACACATGCTCTTTGCGTTCCAGGGTCATGGAATTCTGCTTAAATAGTCCCGCAATCTATTCTGTGTAAAGCTCTGAAGTTGTTATTTCGTATCTTACATTCTCTCTTAAAACTTCACTGATTTAAGAGAGAAGAATTGTTAATAATTTGTTTTGTATACTGTCTCAAATTCAATCACAAATCAAATACGTAGTACAGGTCGCGTCTAATACCAACCAACAAACGCTCAAGTTTCTTGTACCAAGCAATGTATAGCATCCTCTTCAATTTATGTATATGTCGTCCGAATTAGTAGCCGACGGATTTGCTACGCTTAAGTATCTAATTTGCATTCCATTAAGAGCTTTATTATTTTCTTAGTACTTACGAACAAAATTTGGTGTTTTTTCAGTATAACGTAAAATGTTTCTCTTTTAACTGCTAATGGATTTTAATGAAAAAAAATTCAATTATGTTCATAATTTGTCTGTAAATTATTATGTTAATGAATTTCGTACTGTATTGTTCTGGATGTTATAAGTGGGTAACTGTGTAGTATTAATTCTATAAGTCAACTATTTTGCCAATTTATTGTAGGTAGTTTCTAAAACCGTAATTATTATTGTGTACACAAAAAAATATTTCGCGTTCCTTTTTGAATGTCATAAGTAGTTTAAAGTAAATCAAAACGATTTCCGAATTCTCTACTTTTCATCCCAATATCCATTGAAAACCCGGATCGTTGTAATTAAAACTACATAGTTCCCGACAGAATCCGATCCACCGTTTACAAAAAAAAAAGCAACATCAAAAACATCCCTTACCGGTGTAAACCGAAACCACTAGAGGCCGAAAATACCACAGGCCAAAAACAAGACCGAGAAACAGTAACAAATTCAATTGGTTTCCAAAGGCACGCATCAAACGGGAGGCCGCGTAAAGAATTTCCAATCTAACCCGTATATAGGCTTCACTTGTACTTACCACAGAAAAATGTACACGATAGACGTGGCAATATTGGGAAGAAGAGTCCTTACTACAGTTTTGTTTTCAGAACTAATTAATCTTGGGGTGCTAAGACAGGAAACCTCCACGTGCGCCCGTGGACTGGAGTTCCCTCTCGGATACGTCCGTGGGGAAGACCAGTTTTTCGGGCCGGTGCACCCTGGGATGCGGGCAAAAACTCTTCCTTAGGCAGAGTGTGCCTAAGGTGTCTCTTTGCCCGTATGCGAATAGCCTGTCGTGTGGACGCTCCAACGCGTGTCCGTCTGATTAGCAGAGGGCACAGCGGCGGAGCGGGCTTGCGGACGATGAGTAATGGGTAGCTCGCCGTCCGACCAAGGACCAAGCCCGGGTCGGTGGCGCGTCGTGTCGTGTTTCACGTGTGCCTTCGGGGAGTTGTCAGCAAACTGACGGGGGTATGTACGTATGTATGTAAATAATTAATCATTATCCTCATCTGCTAAGCCTTTTTCCCAACTATTATATTATTATATAGGTATAACGAGGATTCTGTCAACGTCACTACCTGTCAACGTCCAATAGCTGATTAAACTTCCGAATCGATTCGATCGAATTCAACTCAACTATTCGCTCGGTGTCGCCATTACTCCACGCTAACCATCCTCAAGCCACCACTTGACGTTCCTAAACGTTATCTGTCAAATCCAACTACGTAGTTCTTCCAATGATAGATAGATGGCGCTGATCCAGATTGTTTGAAATGCGTCTACGCTTCGACATACATTTTAAACTGATTAAAAGTGCTTCACTTAGAGTGACTGTAATGATCTCCATAAAGCAGTAGTAGTACCAGGTAATACGATTTTTCTTGGTTAGACTGGTTATCTGACTTTCGAGACACCTTTGTAACTACTGTCAAAGATGTAAAAATTGTATGAAGATGATAGTGAAGTAGAGAATGATATATTTATATGTGATGATGCCGTTTTCATCTATGTTTGTGTTAATTGCATATATTATTATAATGACAAATTGTCAGTACCTATTAATAGCCTGATTATCATAGTAATTAACAGCACAGCGACATAATTTAGATTCAAATATGATGAGTTCATGACTGGAAATTTAATTGAAATGATAAATTAATTGCCATTGCAACCTCATATAGCGCTCTGTTTTAGATAGTGAGTGGTATATTAGAGTAGTGTTTTATGAATCGATTAACTAAGATCTGAGCACGGCAAGACCCAAATTATGACCAACAGCACGAAACGTAGGTTCGCGGTAGACGGGTATGCGTTTCAAATGTCGAGGACACATACTTGGGTCAGATAGTGTCTTTCAGAAACCGACAAGGAAGTCCTTCTTTCCTTGACTTTACGGTTTCAAAGACGAGTCCAAAATACGTCGAAGACTTTCTGGTCCCTCAAGGAGAATTTGAAGGGAAGTCTCCCCATAAATATCCTTAAAAAGAAAACTAATCGATATGTACATCTTACCCGTCCTAATCGACGGTGCACAAAGTTGTTCACTTACCGATCAACGAAAGTCGATACTCAAGATTTGCCACTGGGCAATGGAGCGCAGCATAAGAATAAGAATTCCTCTTTCTCTCTCTTGTGCGTAGCAAAAATGAAAACATCGTCCATGTAAAATTTTATTTCTAAAAACTCGTCTATATACTTTTATTAGTCTGTATTCAGCCTCCAAGTGAAAAGGACTACTCGTCGCTCATCGAGGTGGTTAGGTCATCGAAAACGTGTGTAACAAACGTAGAGAGGCCTATAAGGGTACCCGCAGATGAGCCGATACCGATTTGGACATATCCGCGCCCTTGATCCAAGATAGACGCGATGGCTTTAATGTGTTAGTGGATGTTTTTAGATTGTTGAGCTATGCATTGTTATTGAAAACTGTTGTGATGGGTTACTACTCGTATTCTATTATTGATTCAAGTATCTATTCAGTAAGTTTGCAATGTTGATAATTTTGTTAAATGCCAAATATTTTTATATTTTGAGAAAAAAAAACCAAGAATGCAATTTTTTCTACACGTAAATTCAAAATGTATTATCAGCCTATTGCCGTCCACTGCTGAACGTAAGCCTCCCCCAAAGAGCGCCAAACCTCCCGGTCCTGGGCAGCCCGCATCCATCCGCTGCCAGCCACATTCTTCAAATCATCGACCCATCTTGCCGCAGGGCGTCCTACACTACGTTTGCCTATTCGCGGTCTCCGCTCTAGCACCTGTCTGCTCCATCTACCATCGGTCCGTCTACAGACGTGGCCGGCCCACTTCCACTTCAATGTGCTTATTCTACGCGCAATGTCGATCACTTTGGTTCTCTGGTGAATGACTTCGTTCCGAATTCAAAATGGTGGTAATTTAAATAATATAAAAATGACAGTGTTGAAATTCGTACAGAAAAGGAAAATTGTAACATAAAAATTATCACCAGTTACAGTTAAAATACACACTACGCTTTACACTTTTCCTCCAAAGCGTTGAAACTCAATTAAAAGATACGTCAATTCGTTATAACGCACTAGTTCCCACAAAAGTAATAAAAATCGTCCACCAAGCTCCCACTCAGTTATTGGAATTGACTGTTCATTACAGCATAAAATACTCAATACACAATTCTGAATACATTTCAGTAAATCCATTTTGAAATATAAAACCCATTTCCATGCATGGCACGATTCAAACGCTTTTCTAAACCGATACAAAAGTGCAACACGCGGCCGTCGTACACTTCCGTCTGAAGCGCCCTTAACAATACTATTTCATTCCAACATACGTACCATGGTCTGGTCTTCATTTCCCGTCCATTGTTTCATTTTTAAAACTGCCAGCCGCCACCGGCTGACCCGAATAGGTGAGCGTACATCGATGATTTTGCATAATTAAAACCGTCTAGTGTTCTTTTAATAGAGAACTTTAGCTGCCGTGTATAGGAAACGTTGCCAGCTACTCAGATTGTTTTGAAATATGAAGTGGTTATTTGAGGACTTTAGTGATTTATATGAGACATAGAGCATAACTGCGGTGCCTTAAAAGTCGTTTATTTTGCAAAGAGATCTTGTAGAAAGTGCATTAATTTTATAATTCATTTCCTATGCCCATCGCCCATAATGAAAACAAATTGTTGGTTTTTGAACAGTTTAATTGATTCAAGGCCCCAATTTACCTGTTTGCTTAACATAAAGTGATAAAAGCAGTTTCTAACAGATTCATGTGCCATGAAAACACAGGGGACTAGAGCATTTTTGCAAATGCTCCTAAGGCTTGAACTACTTAAACATAAGCGTTGGGCTTAAGTGGGCCAGTAAGCAGGCTACTTAGTAGTCCATCGCCTGAGTGCACCATTAAATAAACCATTTCCCCTACTTGAGTTTTTAAGAATATTTGAGTATGTTTCTTGATCGTGGATTTTTATTAGGACGTAGGTGTACATTTAGAACAGTCGCCTTTGCAGCTTAGTAACTAATAGCTCGTATTAAAATTTAAAAAAACTTGAGAGGTGTCACAGGACACTCGGATGGAACGAAGTTACTGTATACACTCAACAAAAATAATCGTTTTTTATTTTTGTTGAGTGTATGTATATGTATTTATATGAGTATATGTATTTCTGTTCAATGCGAAATAGAAAGACGTAACGAAAATATCTGGCTTGCTTTTTATAAGAGAGAGAGAGAGAGAGACAGACAGAGAAACATGCGCACGCCGCACGGCTTACAATAGCTTACTATAGCCAAAAGTGTCGTTACAACTTTTCCTCTTAATTTATTCCATCTAGCCCCCTTTTGTAACGCGCGATAAGGAACTTCGTTCCAATAACACCTGAGTATGTCAATTTTCAAGGTAGAGCCGCTCTTGTCTACGTTGGCCTGTGGATTGGTCACGTGACCATCTAGCATATTGATTGTTGATTGTCCTCCGTGACTTGAGAAAGAATTGAAACTTGTTGGTCCCGTTCCGCTGTCAATTTTACACCTTTGACAGTCGTAATTGTAAGTCAGAAGCTCGAAATTCTGACAACCATTCTTACCAAGGTGTATCGTATTGCCCAGTTACTGAGTTGCGGAGGTCAGACAAGCAGTCGTTCCATGTAAATACTAATATTGAGATGAATTCGGTTTGACTGGAAGTTGACCGCAACTTAGTTGGGAAACGGCTAAACAGATGAATATAACTTAGTTTGTTGGTAAGAAAAATATCACTAGCAATAATTAAGTAGTTAGTAAAAATAAATCTTATGCTAGGGAAAACTACCGGTGTGGGGTTCATTGTTTTAAAATACTTTGCCGTCAGAGATTTTTTATTCCAATTCTGACTTATTATTTTTTGTTTTACTCTTTACAAACTATTCGTTGAGTTCGTGCCCGTACAACCCGCGAGCGAAGCGTTAACTTCTGAAGATATTACTAGAAATTCCGCTTTGCGCACTGAATTCTGTTTCGTCGTTCAAATAAAAAGGTTCCACTGGCAAGTTTCTGTCAAGGAGAATAAAACTTACGCCAGATTTTGTCTCGCGTCTCCCCCGCATGGGAAATCTGCTGACTTCCATTCAAAAACTATATCTTTCGTACTTGTTTCAATGAAGCTTTACAAAGATACTTGTGTATTTTTATGTTGTAAAGCGGTGATTTGTTTGTTTCCAGTTTGCGGGTCTATACTTGCCGATTCATCATCAAGCGCGTTTGCTATTATGAGCAGGAAATGAAATGTTGATTGAAAATGCCGCGAAACGTCGTCGCCTTCTTTGCTGTAATTATTTGGTCATTTTCAACATTTTCCATTGGTACGTTAACGTTTTACCAATTCCTCCTCTTAATTCACATTTCGCTATACTCTTTCATTCCATAAAGCTGAATGGAAGTATTTAATCAGTCGGCATTGATAATATAAATTGCACCAATACGCTATTTCCTTTTTAAATCAACGCCAACATGGAAATAAATCGACACTCACTATCCATGCAATAAGTATATAGTGTTCCATTAAATTTTTGTATAAAACAAAAAATCTGCAACTCTGTAACGGATACGGCCATTCATAAAACAGAAACTGACGAACCTTTTAATAATATTGTTATTTCATTTCATAGCCGCTTTTCCTTTTAAAATTATTAATGAGAGTACCACCGTTGCTCATTTTTGCTCACAAGCAAAGAGAGGACTTAAGTGCTTTATAATTTACTTGTTCGAGACTTACGTTTTATTCCTATGATCTGTGTTTCTGTGAAAAATGGTGTTAGTTTTGGGGTAATGGACAATTTAAAGCTCATTATGAATTTCCGAAGCACCAAGTGGAAATGTGAAATGAGTAAAAGGAATTTAATGAAATGGTTTTAGGTAGGCTCACACAAAATATCGCACTGTTTTATATGTATTGACGTAAAAATTATGTGGTATTTTTAACATAATACATTCACAATGAAAATTTTCACAAAATCATGCAACTACTAAAACTTTACGGTTCTAAAAAATTCTGGCAATAGCCAGCACCCAAAACTTTTGTTTAGAAAATACGATCCGTGTCCTCAACATGGGCATCGACGTTGAAATATGAGAAGCGGCTTCCTTTCTTCGTCCCGTGCCAGAGGGGGACGGCAGGCTTTGAAGGCCTGCCGTCCCGTTTGTTATACGTTGTCGGCGCCGGCCCCGGCTTTGTCGGCTTTCGGCCTCAAGATGATTAATGAAAGGAGGGAAATTTTAAATTTACACGGTCCTAGCTATTTTTCTGTTTTAATTACTCTCAATGGGTTGGTCCTTCTTCAATCTGGGAGAGTTGATCATGTTGAAACAGCTGTTGTGGTTTACATGATTTATATTTTGAGATGAAATTGTTTGGTTGTTGTTTCTGATAAAATTGTAATCATAAAAGATAATTTAAAGAAAACAACGCATGAAGAGAAATACTACTTTGTGAAAAGGTTGCTAATAAAAAGCTATCTTTCTAAGAATTTTAGGTAAACCGAATTTGCGGTTTAAAATCACCGCGTTCACGAATCGGAAGTCCACAATCGCGCAACGTTTATATTAATACAATAATAAATTCTACAAAATTGGCACACAAAGTAACCATTAAACTAGAAATGGCAAAAATAAATTGCGTAATTATTGCAGATTTAATGTATAGATATCACGTGATCAGTTACTATAAGTTATTGTAATATCTCCCCGATAAACATTACTTTTTGGCAATAAGGAAATTGAACTGAAACTGAAAATATCTGAAAGAAGTTTAACGAGTAATACTGAACTAGAATAGAAAGAAATTGAACGATTCAGACTAGGTAATGTTATTCTTGACTTATTTCACTTTTCTTTTTCTACATAATTATCTTCTAATAGCCCATAAAGAACAATATTATAATGAAAATGACGGTTTAGATCATTCTTTGAGATATTATTAAGTGATATATAATTATATACGTTTCAGCTAAGTGTAGGATGACCTTGGCTTGGCTTTAAAAAAAATACATAGCGTACCTTTAAAAAAAGAAATGGTTTAAAAGTTTGTATTAAAACACAGTAGCCAAGTTACAAAGTTAAGTAACATCTATTTCTGCTTAATCTAAAAGAGATTTGGCGTGAAGATTGATTTAGTTGTTCTCTGTGTAAAGTGACTCTTAAACAGTGCCAAGAAATTACACGTGCAAGTGCTATGCATTACTGGTTTTAATTTAGTACATAAACTCTGCGAAATATGACAAAACATCCCAAATATCCATGGTAATTATTCCACCAATTTTCACTAAGCATTTAAACGTAAAACGATAAAAAAATTACCAAAACTGTATTCAAATTCAATTTAGCAATCAGTACCTTATCACGTTTTCACAGAGCCAAAATATAGATAATTTTTAGTGCTATAATCATAATATTTTCCTAAACAAAACACCCTTTAAACTTACGACAGTGATAAGCACAGTTCACGTCCCTTCTCCCATCCCGAGTCACAACTTAAATCATTTGTTACTTCTTAATGTCCCTCCCAAAGGCGACCTCTAAGTATCACTGCGATATCATCACGGAAACTTCCATTTCTCCTTTATTTTATTAGTAATAGTCAATAAAAACGTTCACTGTATTCTTTCGCGCGGACATAGCTGTTTGACACTTTTATTAGAGCTATCGATATTAAAAGCCTTAGTGCGGAGAGGGGTACAGTCTAAATGAAACCTTGTAAGAGAAAGAATAAGGTTGGATGTGGACTGTTTTGTGTTGATTGAAAGCAGGGTCAGTAATGAGCCGGTCAGCAGTTATTGATTCACGTGGCACCATTAGGCTGGTTGTACACAGTGCGAACTCAGCGCGACTGGGAACTTAGTAGATAGTGATCATATATGTTACCCACCGGGGGGTGGTTTTATTATCTACCCACTTTTTGTTTTAACTGCCCCTTTTGTGCTGATGTTGCTACCTATGCTTTTTGTCGTTACGTTTCCTAGTGTAATGGTAGTTTACATGGGTGTTCGAATTAGTTTTTTTGCTGATAGCAATTGGAAGGAGTTTAGGGGTTTTTTGGGTTATTTCGGTGTACCCTAAAGCAAACAAATTTGTTTCAGTGACAGTCATAATACAATTAAAATACAAAATTGCATAGTTATGTTTAGATGGTAAGCACTGTAATGAGTCTAAAATATAGGTTAGATCTAGGTCTAGCATGTGGGCTTATAAACTTGTTTTAATTCGTTGATAATACCCCTGACGAAACATGTAACATGTACCTATTGAAATACATTGTACTACCAACATTTCAACCTTCTCGCTGCCAACGAATGTTTGCAACGTTGTTGATAGTCAAAACAAATTATGTAATTTTCTGCTAGCGTTGATGTAAAGGCTTCTTAGGTCTCAAAGCATTTTAACAAAAATGTGGAGCAAATACAACATTATTTCTTGTTTATGTGAAACCCGATACACCTGTGTAGTATCTATGTACTAAATTTTAAAACCGTCTCATAAAAAATTACAAAATTATAAGCTTGTATATTACCTGGTTGTCCGTTCAAAAACATTCTAATTTTGCGGTACACCCGCGTAAACCGCGTCTCCTGTGTTATACACTCGTGATAATAGTTTGGCAATAGGTACCTAACCATACGGTGATTGTATTGTAATTCATTGGTAGTAAAATTTAATTAAAATATTTTTGAAAAAAAATATAACAAGGTGTAAAAATAATTGGAATCGAATCAGTTACTGATTCTGAACAAACTGTATTCAGGTTTCGCATATACTAAAAATAATGTTGTATAGGCAGACAAAGTTTATTATACTTACAACCTTTATTTAGCTTTTCCTTTCTATCTTTTTGAATACAGGTGTTTGAAAAATGAGCCTTTTAAACTTGCGTTGGATTTATAAACATAAGCTAGTAACTCTTTGCCTGGCTTGAAAATACTATAGTAAAAGAATCAGACAAGAGCGGAATTGTTATCAACTTTCAAGCTTTTTGAGATTTTTTTGGCATTTCTTACATATACTTGACATTCCAAAATTAGTGTTGCAAACTCATAATAATTAAATAGAGACATTTTATGAATCCAATTATCAAACGTCTTCCTTAAACCCAAAATAAAATTAGCGACACCAAACACCATATTAAGACATAATCTCACCCATAAACTTGTACTTAAAAGTACAATTAAGGATAATATGATCCGCCATACTTAATCCGGGCAGTGCACATTATACCTATTTAACGGGATACCCCGGGATATCCCGGGACTGTTATGAGTCCCGGACGTAATCCCTGTATAATTGTTGTCCGAGGAATGCCTCCGAAGTTGGTGGTCGTAATTGAGGGCATAAATATGCGGGATTCGCACTTTTGAACCCGGGATTTCGGGTTTCGATAATTTGAATTAAATTATAGATTAGATTGTGCGAGCATTAATCAGCAGGCTAGCGGCAATTACGAGGGGATTCAGTAATGCTTCATGAATTGTTTGAAATGGACGACAAATAGAGCATTCGATATTTAATTTTCTTAGTTGGGAAAGTGAATTTAGGAAAGATAAGGTAGGAGTTATTTGATTTAAATTTATAATTCGGTGTTAACCAATAGTCAGTTTGTCATACCAAAGATATTAAGTGCTAATTGTATCAGTAAAGCCTCGTTTGTCTCGTAGTTGCAAGGGCTTTTGCAGAGCATAGGGGTTTGGTTCCCTGGTTCGGCAAATGTTATTTTGTTTCTCCCTGAAGAATTTCTCAGCAGCAACCTGGAAGGGCCGATGGATAGGCTCATACCATTTTATGTTTGTTCTGCCTAATCGGTACATCCCATTTTACATTAGCTCTAAACATGACTGGTGAAATGTAGGTACAACTCTGCCTGCTTTGTCATATGTTACAGGCGTGAAGTTATAGAAAACAGATTAAAGTCAAACAACAAGCCTCCAGAAATAATGGATCTCCGGTTTATGATAGGAATAAGAGAAAATGACCGCAAAACTGCGGATAAAGAAAATATTGTTTCTTTTTATCCGTTTTTTTTTTGTATAATGATGATCCAGATATAAGTTTCTTTCGTATTCTAGGCTAATAGCGGCTTTTATATTAAGCAAAGGGTACATTTAGTGTTCATCAACGAATCATTACACTGTATGGACACTAATGGATTGTTTACTATAGCCAACATTCGTTTTAATAGTTTACTGATAAATTACTAGAACCATACTGGCAACTAACTATTACCTTTTTTTCCATAAATGCTATAGAATATTACCTATATTTATCGAGTAAACATGGACATTAATATGGAAAAGCTTTTGGCTCAATAATAAAAGCCACACCGGTTGATCTTCAAGGTGAAGCTGCGCTTGCTAAGGTTGGTCTCTGAATGGGTGGTCTATCATAGCGAGTTTCCTCCGTGCCTCGGAAAGCACGTAAAGTCTTTGGTCCTGGCTGTCATTTGTAGATCTTGGTAGAAGCAACAAAAAAAAAATGTTACCATAGAGAATTTAATCAACTAACTCAGTCCACTGTGGTACTCTGGCTTTAACAGTCTTATAAGTAAGGCCAAAAATTATACTATTACATGTACTCTGCAGTGACCTTACATTGTACGTACTACTAAATCCACAAAAACATAGGCCAAACTAATTAACAACACTCACATCACAATGTTGCCATACAACACAGTCCTCAATAATAATGTTGCCATATTAAATATAAATCAGCTATAAATAGCGGTCTTTCCTCACTTCCCTGCGACAGGCACGCCATGATAATTGGAGTGAGCTTTTTATAAGACGTTGAGCTTTCTCGTTGACACATTTCATATTACATTAAGAAAAATATGTTTAAAGTATTTTATGACTGTGTTTTTAGACTTTAGCTATGACTGAGATAAGAAAGTAGCTAAGTTAATGGCTAGATGAATTATTGAGACTTGCGTAGACCAGATTACCAATATTGAAGAAAGGAAAGAGTGATGAGTTCTAGAATCAAGCATTTGATGGTCTAGTTTTGAGTATATATTATACTGAACACATTTCTCGGTAACACTATAATTTTTTAACTTATTTTTTCGCACCGTTGGGCAAAGGTCTCCTTCATAACCTTCCACTCTTTCCTATATTATGCAGTTTTCTCCGACCTATCTTGCATAAACCCAAGTCGTCACGCCAACGTTTTCTAGGCCTCCCTTGGCAACGACGCCCGACAGACAACTACTGTGTGACGACTTTGGCCCGACAATCCTGATGGTTTCTACACACATAGCCCGCCAAATCTCACTTCAACCTGGCAGTTTTTTTTTTATCCACCTTAGTGATTCCAATTTCACTCAAACACTATTTTGTACATGTCTTGAATTTCGTTGAAAGTTGAAAATCTTGCTGATCACCTACATATTTTCGGTCACAGAAGGTTGTGTACTTTATCAAAATAGCTTTTATTAATGGTTGACATTTTCAGTCTACACGACATCAGGTTCTCTACTGTTAAATTCATGGTCTGGGTCTTGCTTCGTCAACATAGACTAAGAATAGACGTCGTAGCTATCAATATTCTATTGTAATTAGAGGCGATTAAGGTTAAAATTTATTTACTGCTTGTGTTATTTTTAAACTGAAATCTTGACAACTTGACATTGTGGTGGTTCTAGTCCCGGTAAATGGTACTTTTGGTATTAAGCACTTTTATTTAAATGGATTTTTTGTGAAGGTGACTACCTACTATCTAAATAGATGTTCTACGATAGATGTAAAGTGCGGAATTCAAGATTTGATCTTGTCGAATATGACTGCGATTTCGAAGATGGTAAGGACTCTGGTGTATTAAATCAGTTGTTTGCAGTTTCAAAGTCTTGCTCGCAATTATATTTCTCTTCCCATAAAAAAGCTTTACATCTCGCAAGTGTTAAATACTTAAAATTAAGAACCTAATGTTAGTAAATTTTATTTTTGCTTTCCTTAAAAGTCAGAATTTCTCTGAAGTCGAGAATACAGAACCAAATGAGAATTGATTTTCATCAGTGAGTTTGTAATTGAAAAGGGTCTATGCATGGAACAGTTCCTTGTATCTTGATGATGTTGAAACCTATATTAACCGAATTATAAAAATGTTTCGAAAAACAAAACACAACCGAACATTCGATAATAACCAAAAACAATCTTCCTAAAGGCTTCTCTCAGTAACAGTCCAAATAATTTTAGATTACCCTCCTTTAGTTTGAAAACGGTCCCGTTTCCAATTTAATATTAGAAAATGCATAGCACATAAACAGTAAGAAGTTGGGCCGATAACCGGGACGATTAGCGATTAGAGTTGGCAAAATTTTGACAATGCGCTTGGTGCTACTGATAGCGTTTTATTGCAAGCGGCAGTGGAATCTGATTGGTGTTGCCGGGTGTCCTGTTTTGAGCCCGACATCTCGATTCGGATTAGAACGCCGAATGTCTCGATTTTCACTAACGTCTCTAATCTATAGTTAATTTTGATTAAAACGAATAATCGTAAAGGATCTGGAAACTGTTTCTGCATAAAATATTATTGGTTCCAAAAATAAATTTTCAAAATTTAAACGCTGCGTGTTGTCTTTAATCGACTTCAAAACAGAAGGAAGTACTCATCATCATCATCATCATCATCAGCCGGAAGACGTCCACTGCTGATCATAAGCCTCCCCCTTAGATCGCCACGCCGAACGACAATTCGCCACTTGTATCCATCGGTTGCCCGCGACCCTCACGATGTCGTCGGTCCACCTAGTGGGAAGCCTACCTACGCTGCGTCTTCCGGTCCGTGGTCGCCACTCGAGAACTTTTCTTCCCCATCGGTTGTCAGTTCTACGAGCGATGTGGCCTGCCCATTGCCACTTCAACTTGCAAATTTTATGAGCTATGTCGGTGACTCTGGTTCTTCGCCGAATATCCATGTTCCGGATTTTATCACGCAAAGAAACTCCGAGCATAGCTCTTTCCATAAGGAAGGAAGTACTCAATTAAGTCTAATTGTTTTTTGTTGTAATTTTTTTTTTGTTGTAATGGAACCAAAATTCCGAAAAGTTTAATCTTTTGTACCGACTCACTGGACTTGCCTGCACTAGTTCTGACAGTTTTATATGTATTATTTATTACACAGGCCTGTTGGTCTAGTGGTTAGTGACCCTGACTTCTATGCCGGAAGTCGTGGGTTCGATTCGCACCCAGGACAAATGTTTGTGTGATGAGCACGATCATTTGTTCTGTGTCTGGGTGTAATTTATCTGTAATAATTATGTATGTATTTAAAAATATATAAGTATGTTTATCAGTTGTCTAGTACCCATAACACAAGCTCTGCTTATCTTGGGACTAGATGGCGTTGTGTGACAGTTGTGGAATATTATTATTATTATTATTTTTCTTACCACAAAATTTCATTTCATATAAAATTCTCATCAACAATATAAATCATTCAATCTCTACTCAGTAGAATAAAGCTTGGTAATTTATAGTGGTAATTCTTTACACATCCGTATCCATTGCTTGCTACAACGCCATCAATCGCACCAAGCCCTTTGTTGCCCAAACGCTGATTGTATCACAGGTCGGCTGAACGCCGAATATTATCAGAACAAATTGGTACAGTCACGACATAACATTTGTTATTTTTATTTATATTACCAATAATGTTTTGGAGCGCAAATGCTGTACCGTTCACGATAAATCTATGGGTTCAAGGTTGAGTATTATTCTGAAGGTAAATGGAACTTGTTTTTTGGTTTGAAGGGTGTCAGCTGTTTAGCATAGCGTAGCGTTTAGATTATGGATTGTAACGTGGCATTTTATATTGTGTTTGGTTTATCTTGTGTCTTTCAAAGGAATGAAGCTCTTTGTCTACCACTCTATGTTAAAGAACCCAGTAACTGAAGTTAAACTGGAATTATTTTGAAAAGCTTGAACCAATGAATGTTGAAAATCATTAAAAAAAACATTAACCAGAAAGCGATCTATGACATTCTGTCTACTCATTGGTAGTTTGATTCTGTAACATGTGTACTTTTGAATTAACGCATGATCACAATAATCACTACTTTTTTTTTAGCGTGGTAAAATCATCAAATGAGTCCTCTGAGTCTGACAGTCCCTCCCTGAATCCACGGTGTCCTTCAATAGGTCTTTAATTTCGGGGTCACGGTAATTCGTTAGTCCCGCGACCCCGGCAGGCTTTGGCCATCTATAGAGAGACATAATCACAACATAGTATAAAACAAAGTCGTTTCCCGCTGCCTGTCTTCATAATGCTTAGATCTTTAATACTTCCCATCGGATTTTGATGCGGTGCTTTACTTTTTTTTTGTATCTTTTATCATATTGTCTACAGTGTTAACGTTTTCACTTACTCTATACTGTATTTCATTCCATTATACATTACCATAGGTGACATTTTACCCTTGTCTACAAGAAAAAAAAACAGGGTTCAAGTTCCTGCATAAACTTTTGTGAGGGGAAAAAAATCAACTGTTTATACTAATTGTAAGTAGCAGTAACTGCGCGACTATACAAAAGTGCCACGCACGCGATAACACTCACGCACTCGCATTTCTTTTCTTTTTTCTTTCTTTCTGGCAATGCAAGTTGCCAGTGATCATATCGCACCCTTATTGATTGCCACTGCAAAAAAATTGTGCGTGTGTTACCAGCATAAGAAATGTGTTTTTTAATTATTGTTTTAGTCAGAAGGAGAATTATGATACCCTTGGAAATTACGTGAATTTGAATTAGGAGTTATTGTAGTAATTGACTTTGGTAATCGTATTCCTTTATTTATTACCAAGCTTTCTTATAGTCAAAAGGTGCGTCCACACAGAGCCAGCCTCACGAGGCATTTGTCGTGCAAAGCAAATGCCTCGCGAAGTTGCTTGCTCTGTTTGGACGGGCAATTGTTTCTCGACCGAGGCACGAAACAATACACGCAAGCAAAACAAAAGCCGAGACTGGATGGCTCGGGCACTCGTTCGATCGCCCGCGGCAGCGCGCGCACTTTCCTCGGCCGAGACACGTCCACACTAACCGAGCTGCTTCGCGCAGCAATTGCCTCGCAAGGCAGCTCGTTCTGTGTGTACGCACCTAACGAGTTACGTTGTGTCTCTCAACGATAGAGGCCAGGCTATCTCTATCAAAGGCTGAGACGAGTAAAAGAGAGAGATTTTAAGACCAGGATGGTCTCTATTGGTCACGGGACTATCTAAGTACGATACCGTTGTCTTTGAACGAAAAGGGTAACTGAAGAAACAGGGTGGACATTTATTCAGCAAGAATTTGACAGTCCCTTTCAATTCAACCACGAACTCAATTCATGATTAATCATTTCATTTCAATAATAGTTTAAAAAAATAAAAAACACGCTTTTAGCACGCATTAAAAATTGCAAATGAAGCGTTTTGTCCAAACCCTTTCATTTAATAGGTACCCATATCATGGGGTGAATTTCAAAAAGTTAATCCGCCATCTTGGATGTCCGCCATGTTGGAATTAAGTCACGTGACTATTTTTTTCGTATTTCTGATAGCAAACCCTTTCATTTGATACCCACATCATGGGGTAGCATTTCAAATATCCTGTCCGCCATCTTGGACGTCCGCCATATTAGATTTAAGTCATGTGACTATTTTTTTCGTATTCCTGACAACAAACCCTTTCATTTTATACCCATATCATGGGGGTGGGTTTCAAACAGCCAGTCCGCCATCTTGGGGAAGCCGCCATATTGGATTTGTAATAACGTTTCTTAGCTAGACATGTATTGTCATCAGAACTCAGAGCGTGTACAAAATTTCATTCTAATCGAAAACCGGGAACTGGGACAAATTAAGATTCCAAGATTTTAAGACATAGTTACAAGTGAAGCTAATATAAAAGGTCTCTATCGAACTTTTTTTTCAAGAACATACAATATTCTTCATAAATTTTTTCGTTCAGTGTTACGTGGTTACGAAATAAGCCTTACAAAGTAACGCGTCTGTATTTCATATTTTACGGGATGATATTAAGACTTCTTATTCAATCTAGGTTTTGGCTGGCCTGCCGCCAGAATGCAACGTTTATAAGCAAGAATACGATCAGTTCCGCCAACCGTGATATGGCATTTTATGCTTCCGTCACGGCGTTGAGAGAAATGCTTAGTGTTTACAATGTGCTGAGAGGCTTTGGCGTCGGTTTTAAAATGACACATGAAAATGCTGTTTCTTATTTTATTTAGAACATAAGTACCAGTATGTATATCTATTAAGCATTTTTTCTGTTTTGCATCAGTCTTACTTTGTGATAGCTCTGTAAAATTCTACAATTACACCTATAGAGATCTTTTAGATAATTATCTATTAGACATCTATAGAGATCTTATAGAAGTTTTGTTTTAGGTAGCATAAGGGCTTATTATTACAGTATTTGTCTACTTTTATGTATATCGGCTTTTCTATAAAACATGTGTCAAGAAGTTGTCATTAGCTACTTTCTCAAGGGGACCAACATCAGTTGCAATTAAAACAATCATACAATATAAAAAACATAAAAAAATTATCTATACTCTTTATGTATTTAGAAATATATAAGTATGTTTATCAATTGTCTAGTACCCATAACACAAGCTCTGCTTAGCTTGGGACTAGATGGCGTTGTGTGACAGTTGTGGAATATTATTATTATTTCCTTTATTCATTTTCTGTCATATTTGATACATTTTTAAATACTATTAAAAAAAAAACATTTAAAAATATAAAAAAAATATTATAAATTATTATTATATTATTATTATTCTAAAAACAATCAACTGTGCCGGGAATTCTTGTCGTGTAGGTACAGAAAGTGGCACAGTTTAATGGTTATTATGACATATAATAATACATGATTAACAGCTTATATAGTAATTAAGCATGAATTTGCAAATAATGTGTATTACATTTTTATTGCGTTAAAAATGTCGGCTTAAATTCTCATTATTATCAACCAGCAAAGTATAAAAGGAAAATTAGTTAGAATATAGAGAATATATAGAATATAGGGGACCGGGTAGACCCGGTCCCCTATATTCGGCTAGGCCTGTATCTTAGGGATCACTCACTATCCAGATACGTACGTTTATAAAATTACTCTAGCAAGTTATACCAATTACACTAAGTCTATTTCACAAGGGGTGCTAAGACAGGAAACCTCCACGTGCACCCGTGGACTGGAGTTCCCTCTCGGATACGTCCGTGGGGAAGACCAGTTTTTCGGGCCGGTGCACCCTGGGATGCGGGCAAAAACTCTTCCTTAGGCACTGTGTGCCAAAGGGGTCTCTTTGCCCGTATGCGAATAGCCTGTCGGGTGGACGCTCCAACGCGTGTCCCTCTGATTAGCAGAGGGCACAGCGGCGGAGCGGGCTTGCGGTGAGTAATGGGTAGCTCGCCGTCCGACCAAGGACCAAGCCCGGGTCGGTGGCGCGTCGTGTCGTGTTTCGCGCGTGCCTTCGGGGAGTAGTCAGCAAACTGACGGGGCCCCTTATGGGGCCAATTAATGCCTGCTGGGGTCGCGGGTTTTTCTTAACCCAGGATACCGTGGCCCCGGAACGTAAAGGGCATCCGAAGGAACACGGGTGGATTTTAGTCAGTAAGAGTCTGACAGTCCCTTCCGCCCCACCCAGGGCGGGAGGCCTCATTTGATGATTTTACCACCTAAAAAAAAAAAAGTCTATTTCACAAGACATAACACTATCTCAATTATATCATAAAATACCAACTGTTACCTACATTGTATCATAAATATAAAAGGCGTGTCCATTTCAGCGAACAATGGTACCTACTGGAAAGTTGTTTCGTATCATGAAACGAATGTAAATTGTTGAGTGAACAAACTCTAGCCATTTGGCTAAGTAAGTTCAGAACTGCGATGAAGGCGTAAACTTGTGGGATTTCCACTTTATTAAATAATAAACAATGTAACTACATGGTATTTTTTTTTTTTTTTTTAGCTTGGTAAAATCATCAAATGAGTCCTCCCACCCCGGGCAGGGCGGGAGGGACTGTCAGACTTGTACTGACTAAAATCCACGGTGTCCTTCAATAGCCCTTTGTGTTCCGGGGTCACGGTAATGAGATAAGTCCCGCGACCCCGGCAGGCTTTGGCCCTCTTGGGCGGGGCCCCGTCATCGTGCTGACGCTCTTTGAGGCGCGCGTGGAACACAACGCGCCGTCGACCCGGGCATGGTCCATGTCCGGGCGGCGAGGCTTTACTCGCCGCCCGCATGCCCGCGCCTACGGTGGCCGGAGATCGTCTTGCGACGTCCGACGCCGTGGGCGTCTACCATTGCGGGTGGGGCGGAGGGAGGACGCTGTCCTCTCTCTCTCACGGCCCGCCTCCTCCTTAACGAGCATTACTGCTTCGCAGAAGGAGGCGACCGCTTAACTACATGGTATATGGAATTATATTCAGCTGAATTATTAACTATTTTGGTACTTTGTTCATGAGAGGATTATACGTTGTGGATAAATTGAACGTTCAATTTCTGTTAAAGTTAATTTAGCTAATGAAGCTTTTTTTCACTTATGAATAATTAATTATTTCCATTGATTTTCCTACGTTTGTCAAAGCTTCTTTATTCGTCATTGTTCTTCTTGGTTAGAAATTGATTCATTACTTTAATCTGGAATCAATCTCATTATTATTTATGGTGTTTTTATAAATGTAACCCACACTTCTTGTCTCTTGTATAGTAAAAAATACAAACATTCGAAGTAACTTACGCAAACGCATTGTAATGTTTGGCATAAGGTTTCGGTTTACAGAATCTTGAAATGATTCCTTTGTCTATCTATACACCGTGTTCTTCACGTTATCCATAAACTTTAGCAAATACTTCTATGGCTTTTACAAATCAAATCCAACAAAGGAAGTAGTACTTAAAAAGGCTTCGTTACAAAGATATTTGTAATTTAATTTAATGAAATTTAATTGAGCTATGCAGTGAGAAAGTATCTTAATTTGAAATCTATCAAATACTATTTGCATTTCATTTGTTTCAGCCCGCCAAATGTTATGAATGAAAATACGACGTTGCCAATTCGGATAAAGAGGCATGCATATCGGGTTATTTACGTCTAGGTATTTAGTTTGTATGAAAATTAACAAAAAATAAAAAATAAGAATTTATTAATGTGCCCATAATGAAAAATGCTTACTTCCGTGGTTTGAACATCTGGTCGAAGTTTATGTATATCTTCCGGAACACGGTGTATATATCACGCTAAATTCAAATTCCATCCAGTAACTCAACATCAGAAATTCAACCCCAGTAATTCCAGCCCCACATTTTATTTACATTAAAATATTCCACATCCGCGATATCTCTATCCAGTCAGCATTCAGTTTTACCTTCAGGAAAATATGCAACTTCAAATTTTTAAGTCCAACTTTTTCAGCGTGGCTTCGCTAGAAGAATAGTAATTCCCGAGGCGGCCACCGACGGATTAACCCCCACCGAAACGGTAGCTTCTATAGTGTGAACGAGACCTAGTGTTTTTCGCTGTACGGATATACCCGCTTTTTGTTTCGCATTTTCTTTATTTTTGGGGTATTTTTGGCGTTTCAGTTTTAGGTATGTGTTGTGTTGTGTAGTAGGAAATTATAAAATAAGGTATGCTGAGAGAAAATGTTTTTTCTTTTAAAATGGCTGTTGAATGAATCTCCTATTTATTTGTTTATGAGCAATACAACAAATACTGTGAATAAAAGACTCGGTTTTTTTTTGCAGATCAACCTAATAAGAAACATTCATGATCTCAAGATTCTAATTAAAATCAAGTATTGAAAAAAATATCCTCGCTATCTTGCTTCCAACAAGATCATAGTAAGAAAATAAGCAGGCACAACGACTTACACAAAAACCATTGACGGACCAAACTTCAATCTGGAAAAACGCGAAAAAAACTAAAAAAAAAGTCCCACAAAAAGTACGAGCTCTGGAATCCACTGTATTATTACGTAATTAAACAAGAAAAACGTTGGCTTCTGTTGTAAAAAAGCCAACAAATCTGCCACCGAAAGGAAACGCAAACAACAAGGTAGCTATGTGCAAATTGCCAAGAAAGAATTTAGTTGGAAAGACCAGCAAAAAGTTTAGGCCGTTGGGCGATGCAGGGTAATAAACAAATGAACATACGACCCACGGCCGATCAGCAAGATTGTGGATTATATTTTACTGGCCACGAATTTTGTTTTTACATTAAAAATGAGACTACTGGCTTACAACGTCGTGTCACGAACGTGTGTAGTTTCGGGGATATAAATTCTTCTGGTTTATTGAAGCGGTTCTGTGTAGGTCGGGGCTTTGGAAGACTGCATTTGATTGTATTGTTGGTGAATTTATGGTTGTCGATAAGTCAAAATACCTGGGATTTTTGGTTTAATTTATGGGTTTTTTTGAGCTGAATAAATTTATGAGAAAATGTCACTAAACTATGGTGCATTTTAAGGATTTCATATCGTACCCTTATTGCAAAAACCGATTATCTGCATCAAAATTCGAGCGACACTGGGTTTTACCTGTAGCTTCGTCGTGTCTCGAGGATTCGATTTCTATAATTTACAAAAATCGCTTTAAAAATGCGGATAATCGGTTTTTGCAACAATATTCGGGTAACCTCATGTCTATAAAATTTGGCGATGGGAATTCCCACATCGGGGTATGTCCTAGGGTTGAGCCATACAATAGCTATGTTCCGCCCTAGTAACAGATTTTTGTAGGGTAATATCCGAATCCGCGAACAGAAGCTATTGAGAATATTATAAAACATCTACAAGCAAACCATTTATTTTACTTTTTCTAACTAAAAGATAAACTACCTACACTCTATTACTAAAGCGTACAAACTTGTTTAACACTATAAACTTCAACAAGATTATCCCAAACAGTTTTTGCAGCTCCTCATTTGTCTTTAGACCGGGCTCTGAAATAAATTCAACGACGTATTCTCTATTAATTAACGTGCTAATGGCAAAGTGTCTTAATTCCGTGTCTTTGGAATTATTACTTGCAACTTTTGTTTTAATCTCTTCTAAATGCTTTAGTGCAATTGCTTTTATTAGATTTTGTACTTATGTGCTGCGAATGATAATTATAATGTAGATATTGATTTGTTGAATATTACTTTAATATTATGCAGCGTTGTCAGATTTTTAACTGACTTAAAAAGGAGGAGGTTCTCAATACAGTCGTTTTTTTTATTTTACATGCATAAAAATAACTGTTTTTTTGTGTTATCGTTAACTATAATACGGCTCCTGAGATCTTGATACTTGTGTAATGTTGTGCAGAGTTTTATTTGGTCATCTATCAACAATTTCTCTGAGTCTAAAACTATGTCCAGTTTATGGCAATAGAATTGCCCTCTATTACTTAATACTTAAAACACAAGTGGTAAAATATGGGTGTGTTATTTAGGGACAGGCAGAGGTGTGCCTTGCTTAACCCTTCGGGGATTACATGGTGGATATGTTATATTTATAGTTTAATTATAGGTATTTCTATATATTTGTCGGGGAGGTTTTCCACGGCCTCAGAACGCTAAGGGCAGTTAAAAGAAAAGGGTTGTTTTTACTTTTTCCCTTCACTTCTTTTTTTTCCGTTGACTTTAAGAGAATTATACCACGCGGACTTTACGAGAATCAAAATATATACTGTTGTGACCACGATATAAACGAAAATGTGCAAAAAAAAAAAGAAAAACAATAATATTTTTTTAATAGAGTTATTAAAATTTCGTTAATATTATCTTCATAATTATGATTCTTGTTTATTTAAAGGTGTGCAAGAGTTACAATCGTCTGAATGCCGTGATGACGTCACAATATGGCGTCAACTCAATTTCATTCTAATCTTAGTCGCATAGTACCTACATCTTCATTTATACATATTTACGAAGTCCCTGCAGACACCAGCATTTTATATTCGGAATGAGGATCTATGGAGTATAAAGTGACAAACGAGGTTAAGGCTAAAATAAGGATTTATGGAGTGTGAGAGAACGTTGCGAAATGAATTCTTAGATAATCTAGTTCCTTTTGTACGGTGGTCAGTGTGCCTTTTTACTTACTGCTTTAAGTAAGCTTGATAAAGTACGTTTTTTAACGCGATTCAGTATAATTACTGTGCTCTGGTTGTAATTACTGTGGTGTATATTTTTTTCTTTAAACTTAATGGTTTAGGCGGAGACCTCTCGCACCCGGCATTGGTCGAGGCCATGCTGCGGGGCGAGACGGAGTGGGAAGCGGTCGCCTCCTTCTGCGAAGCAGTAATGCTCGTTAAGGAGGAGGCGGGCCGTGAGAGAGAGAGGACAGCGTCCTCCCTCCGCCCCACCCGCAATGGTAGACGCCCACGGCGTCGGACGTCGCAAGACGATCTCCGGCCACCGTAGGCGCGGGCATGCGGGCGGCGAGTAAAGGGCAACTCGCCGCCCGACCATGGACCATGCCCGGGTCGACGGCGCGTTGTGTTCCACGCGCGCCTCAAAGAGCGTCAGCACGATGACGGGGCCCCGCCCAAGAGGGCCAAAGCCTGCCGGGGTCGCGGGACTTATCTCATTACCGTGACCCCGGAACATAAAAGGCTATTGAAGGACACCGTGGATTTTAGTCAGTACAAGTCTGACAGTCCCTCCCGCCCTGCCCGGGGTGGGAGGACTCATTTGATGATTTTACCACGCTAAAAAAAAAAAAAAACTTAATGGTTTCTTTTTGCGTGTTTAGTCAATCGTTTTGTTGACTGGATGCAGTAGTATTTATTTATTTAATCATTTATGTAGGTACACACAATATAAAATATAAGGACATACTTAAACTTAATAGTACAAGGGCACTGCTTATTTCATAAGATATTTCTACTAGCAGATTTGCGTCAGGAAGAGTGAATAAAGAAATGTAGACAGTAGTGTGTGAGAACAAGAAAATAATAATGAGATAAAAATAAAAAGAAATGGATTTAAGTCACATGACTATTTTTCCGTATTCCTGTCAGCAAACCCTTTCATTTGATACCCATATCATGGGGGTGGATTTCAAATAACCAGTCTGCCATCTTGGACGTCCGCCATATTGGGTTTAAGTCACGTGACTATTTTTTTCGTACTTTTGACAGCAAACCCTTTCATTTGATATCCATAAATGGGTGCATTTCAAATAGTCTGTCTGCCATCTTGGACGTCCGCCATATTGGATTTAAGTCACGTGATTTTTTTTCGTATTCCTGACAGCAAACCCTTTCAATTGATACCAATATCATGGGGGTGGATTTCAAACAGCCAGTCCGCCATCTTGGGGAGGCCGCCATATTAGATTTGTAATAAAGTTTCTTAGCTAGTCATGTATTGTCATCAGAATTCAGAGCGTGTGCAAAATTTCAGCCTGCTAGCTTATCGGGAAGTGCCTCAAAATTGTTTTGCAAAAGTCCAACCGGAACGACAAACAAACAAACAAGAAAAGTGAGTGTATAAAAAAACGTGGGAAAAAGGACAATTAAATGAAAAAAAAGGGTAGATTTTTAGTCAGTATAAGAGTCTGAGGCGCGGGCCACATAGAAAAGACGTACTCGTAAGACGAGGACGCGTCGCGGACGTGCGAAAATGTATGAGAGACGCGCCCGCGCCCCGTATCTTCTGTGTGTTTTACGTCGCGACGCTTCTATACATTTTGTATGAAAGAGACGCCGAAGACACATATGTCTCCGCCCCGTCTGCATCTTACGTCTTTCTATGTGGCCCGCGCCTGAGAGTTCCTGGAGTGGACTCCACCAAGGACGGAAGGACTTATTTGATGAATCAAACCCGAAAAAAAGCCTTTAAACACTAGAAAATCTAAAAAAAAAGAAATGCTTTCACCTAAATTAAACAGAACGCCACAAAACCATATTTTTATGAAAATATACCGCCTAACTTATACATATTTCTTCACGAGAAGGCTAATTAAAACACGGTGATAATGCAATTCCGCTGGAGGCACCCATCGGGCCTTTTACTAAGGCGCGCCTCAAGACGGCCTCGCCTTGAAATAGATCGAATTATTATCAAAAGAAAACTGTATTATGAACTTTTAATTTTGCAGCTTTTTGCAGACATCGCCTTCAATGGGAAACGTAAAGCCGTTTATGATTGTGCTTTTATTTTTTAGTGAAATTAAATTATCTTTTTTTCTGTACTACTCTTTCTGGAAAGTAAGTCGTTGAAATGATATTTGAATTGGAATCTAGAAGAGTAAAGTTGGTAAGACTGAAAGTCGACACTTCATTCATCACATACGGTTCAAGAGTTTAGGCGATACGTTAGACCATAAAAATATTAAAAATACTACCGAATCAAATCCTTTCTCTCGTCTTTGCTGTAGTTCGGAAACTAAATGAATAAAACAGAATCTATAGCTATTGTTTTGCTATTGGTAAACAAACATCTAGTATTACTCTGCATGACACATAGCTACCCACTTATCCACCAGCTACTCTAACAAATAAATAGGTACTTTACTTTCTTTCATATTGACAAACCAACCCACCCTTGAAAGCGTGAGCAGACCCTATAAAAAAGCCAATATTACCAAAGTACACAACTGATGACGTGCTATAGACAATCTTATCGGCTTCCTGACCGATCATTTCGATGCAAATAAACCGTCCGGCAGCCGACCGGGCACGCAACCGGCCAACTAGATAGAATACACTTTATATCTCTTCTGACATTCAACTAGAACTAATTTCACCCAACAATGTAAACTTGAAAGCGAACTTTTGCACTCCCCACAAAAAAAGACCTTACTCCAACCACTTCACGATCCGGAATAACTCTTAAAATCGAATTCTTAAGCCAGCTTTTTCAATGTCAGCGAAAGAGAGTTAGAACGAATTTTTTATTGAATATTTTTGTAGAGAACCTGCAGCGTTGCATCTTTTCAGTCGTTTCTGAAGGAAGGAAACTTTTCTTGAGACTTCGGGTTGCACTTTTTTTTCTCATTAATGATTTGAAATTCATAAGTTAGGGATATTCTCATTAAAATAAACTTTGTAGGCGTTCTTTTGTTTAACAGTCATAATTACGTTAGTAATTGTGTTTAAATGTTTAAGTGTATTTTATGGGGTAAGTAATATATGATATAACTACAAAATCTCTAATATTTACAAGAGATAACAACTGAATATATAATTTTATTTGATATAACGATCTGTTAATATAATAAACGATTGACATAATTTTATAATGACTATTTTTTATAAGCATAACAATCAATGAGTATAAAATCGTTTTGTATACCACTCAAAAGACATAAAACTTAGTTGGTCTAATTTTTTTTTCTTCCTGGTAAGTAACCTAGCTCTAATGTACCTAGTAATAGTGCCACCTGCCACAAGCGGGGTTCCTTTTTCTGCGTACAGGGTTTAAAGAAACCTAAACTGTCCGTGTCGGGGTGTCCCAAGTCCCGAGCTCGCTTTGCTCGCTCTTGCATCCTAGGTCAAATAACTGATTACTGTCATGCTGGCTCGACGCAGCCCCGCTTCGCGGGGCTCCTTTTTCTGCATGCAAGGTTTAAAGTAACCTAACACGAAGGGGATGGCGGGGTCTTTCAGACCCCGCCATCCCCTTCGAACCTAACCTGTCCGTGTCGGGGTGTCCCAAGTCCCGAGCTCGCTTCGCTCGCTCTTGGATACTAATTTTTTCTAATAACAATAACAATCGTGAAGGCAAACAATCAAAGTCCAAAGGATAAGCCAAAGTCATCAAAGAAAATAGTTTAAACGTTAAATTATGTGTTTAAAACGTTATCATAATGATTTTCGCTTAAATAAACGTTATATCAAATAAAATTATATGAAATGAGATTTAGAATAACACAAACATTATGTGTAAAGAAATAATATCAATGGTTGGTATATCTCACGTTGATTATATCATGTGGACGTTATTGAAATGAAAATATATCAAGTAACTTTATATGAAATGAGACGCACCCTATTTTATGAGGTAAGGAAGTATTTCACTCATCGTGGTTGTAAGTTTGAATTTAAGATCCTTCTGTTGGCTGTAGTTCTAAATATTGTGGAGATGGAGTGCACAAAGAAAACTAATTACAACAGTAGTTTACCTGTTTCACAAGGTTTATTTGAAAGAGAAAACTTTATATTTTAATACTATGAAACTGTTGTTCGGCGTCTCCTGTTTTCGGGATCAACTTTGGAAAGTGGGTTGACTCGCTTTATTTTGGAGAAAGACAATAACATGCTTGTTTGTAGTTTTCTGTACTCCATAAATATATTTTGCTTTTTACCAATATTAAACCCACATAACTTCGTAAAAACAAACAAATCAAATCAGCACTTTCAACAACGAAATTTCATAAAGCGCCGTAAAAGCCCGCGCTTCAACACTTTCTAATATTTTAGCTTGTAAAAAGAATAACCGCAAAAAGTCCCCATCAATATAAATTTTATCGTCATAACTTTGTTGAACTACGAAACGCATTGAAAGCCTCCCTTGTATAGACTGGTATATCGTCAACGTTTAACCCACCATGCAGCTACCATATTTGACCTTCACAGAAACACCAACAACCAAGTGAGCCATAAATTACATTTAGAACCAGCTAAAAATAAAATTTGGAAAGTGCCTAATATGATGTATAAATGACAATGCCTATTACTAAGTGAAAACTTTAATTATAAATTCCGTACATCAAAAATTCTACTCCAGAGCTGACCAAACCACTGACCAAGCCTTCACGAAAAAAAGACCACTGCAACAATTTTTTTAAACACCGAAAAACCGTATGTTAGCCGCATAGGCATGGCTGGGCGTAACAGTAGCAGATTACAGTAGCTTAGATAACGCTAGCTCGGAAATAAAAGCGGCTAACTACTAATTAGCAGGCTGTGGTTCGTTGCGGCCGGCGTCGATGCAAATTCGACCGGCCAGCGTGAATTAGCGCGGTGCTAATCGCGTGCTTCTGCGCTTATTTGATACGCTACAATCGGTTTATATACAAAATCGTGGTGTTATCGTAGATGTGCAGGTTGTTCGCGAATTTGTGCAATTTATTTTGGGGGAGAATTATTTAGGTTGTTAAGGGAATTTGCAAAGTGTAGAAGTCTAGTCGGCTGATGCAGGTAACTGAAAATAATGTACATAGAAAAATTGGTTCTGTTTTTTTTTCTGTGGTGTGTCTACCTACACTTGACTCTTGTCAGAAGTGAAATAAACAAAGTCTACAATGTAGTAAGCTTACCCAAAAGAAGATTTTGTGCAATGAACTATAACTACGTATTGTATTTTTTATCATAGCAATAACCACGATGTTATCGAGTCTAATCTTCAGATAACACTCTTATTGAATGCAATTTTAGTAATTCTCATGTCCCCCCGACCTTACGTCACATCAAATAGATATCGGACTTAGTCTGCTTAAATAAATGTGCAAGACAGAGTAAAACTCAATAAAAAGTAAAAGTGAAAGTCGAAAATTGTTCAAGATCCCCGGAAACTTTGACAAGAAACTAGATTAACGCAAATATACCTATCAACCACTAGGCCGAATTTTTTGTCTTAGTACTGTTTTCTACGCTGCATTCAAAACATGTGTTAAACCATGAGACCTGGATCTGCGAAATTGACATTTTGTAAAAGGAACATTTTGCGAAAAGGGACATTCTGCGAAAGGGACATTATGCTATCTGTGGACATTTTGCGACTGAGCCGGTCTAAATAAAAGCACGTGTAAAGCCTCCTGCAGACACACGCGATTAATCGGGGCGACATGTCGCGGTCCATTCGCAGTATTTTTAGAGTGGAAATTAGCTTGGCTCGTTGTCGCAGCGCGATTAATCGCGTGTGTCTGCAGGAGGCTTAAGAACAATAAAGTAATATCACATTATGAACGTAATCCCTAAAAGATTAGGTACTTACTTACAAAGATTCCCAAAACCACAACAATTTAGCAAATTAAATGAGGACTTAAATATTCAACCACAGACTCCGAAGTCCTTTGATAATCATCTTTACCTAATAAAATTGAAACACGTGCAAGTCCAACATTAAAACAAGACTATTATAGTAGCAAAGCTTTGTGCTTGATCAAACAAAACAGACTCATTTGTTCCGAGCCGCTCCACTAATGAAATGATATTCAAAATCGTGTCAGGATTCTGTTGCTGCAAGAATTGTGTTACTGTTTTTGGGATTTGTATAATATTTGGAGCTAATTTTGGTAGAGGAGAGTTTGTTTACCCATGGCACTGGAACACTGGGTGTCACCACTGCAAGGATCGCCCGAGAGCACCGCCGTCTCCTCACGAGGGCGATAGGCGGAGACCTCTCGCGCCCGGAATTAGTCGAGGCCATGCTGCGGGGCGAGACGGAGTGGGAAACGGTCTCGCCTCCTTCTGCGAAGCAGTCATGCTAGCAAAGGAGGAGGCGCGCCGAGTGAGGGAGAGGACAGCGTCCTCCCTCGAGCCCAGGCGCAGTGGTAGACGCCCATGGCGTTGGACGTCGCAAGACGATCTCCGGCCACCGTAGGCGCGTGCATCCGGGCGGCGAGTAATGGGCGACTCGCTGTCCGACCATGGACCATGCCCGGGTCGACGGCACGTTGTGTTGTGTGTAAAGGGCTATTGAAGGACACCGTGGATTTTAGTCAGTACGAGTCTGACAGTCCCTCCCGCCCTGGCCTGGGTGGGAGGACTCATTTGATGATTTTACCACGCTAAAAAAAAAGCACCGGAACGCAAAGGCTAACCAAAAGAATAGGGTAGACCGTGGTTTTCGCGCCTTAGTTAAAGATTAACGTCATACCGCATAAATAAGTGTCTCGAATAAATACTCTATATCGGAAATCAAAAGATAAAATAATTATCTAAAAATATTATTCCTAGGAACTAATCACAGAGCTTTAAGAATTATCCGAAAATTGCCATGGAAATTGTTCGCTACATTTTTAATTTGAACAATGTTTTGAAAATCCTAGAACACTAGCTACCGAGTGATTGACTGCTTCTATCGCATGTGTCACCAACTGCTGTCAATCGCATTTCGTCACTAACAAGCTGCGAAAACACTGTTTGCATTGTGTTACATTTCTGGTTATATACGGTGATGGACAGGCTGTGTTAGCTGAACAAGATGAGGACAGTGAAAGGCATGACTATAAATCAAATACCAGCAAAATAGTCGTACTATAAAATCAAGAACAATGACAACAAAGGGTACTAAAGCACCCATAGTCTCCTTTTAATCCAAAACCATCGTAAATCTATATCGACACATTATAAATCAGAGCTAACCCTTTTAAAGCATTGCAACACATTACCATACGTCATAATGGAGCATTTCATCTGCTATGGTCCAGCAACACGAATAAATCGGCTGCCCAGCTTCCGCACAGCCATCTTGGATTGCGCTAACGGGTTCATTTCCTGCGCCTATACATTTCCGGTCCATTCGATGTTGCCAAGTCATAATTTTTAAAGCTCCAAGTTAGCCTTTCGTTTATTTTCGGGAAGAAATGTCCCGTTTTCGGGACAGGACGTTAATTATCTTGGGTATTAATTGCAGGGTTGAATTGTGTTTATTTGTTAATGTTTGGGTACAGGGTGGTTTGGGTAAAGAAACCGTGAAGTCGAGATTATTTGTGTAATGGAGCCATTCGGGGTTCCTTATTAGGTGTTAATTTTGGGGCCTGCACCCGTTCAATTAAAGGGATACTTATTGGATTAAAATGTTGGGGTTTATTATGCTATTTTGTAAAAGGACTTAAACATAATTGAGGGCTTTTACTTGCATACCAGAGCGAAACCTTCTTGTGCCGTATTACCAATGAAATAAAACGGAAATTACTGATGAGATGGATTGTTTTTATTAAGGATGTTTTTATCTGAAACTAATAGATCCAATTAATTGATTTAAGAAAAAGAAAAAAGAGTAAATGATAGCGTGGTGGCTAATGAAAGACATCCATCTTTGGACATTAAACCCAAGCGTCACCACATTAGCTCGATGTGGACTTTGAAAACTCATACAATTATAACAACTCAAACACTTCTCAACAAACCTATGTACTTCAACAGACAGAAAACTCCATTACAACACAACTGTACATAGTACACAAACACTGCAGTCTGCCCTTTTAAAATGTGACGTAGACAAATGGCCGAGACGCGTTACATGACAGTACGATCTTCTGTGTCCCGGAGGAGACGCGCAAAATTTATTATTAAGTGATGCTTGTGTTAGCACTGAGCTTCTTTTGTTAGTTCTTTTTAGGAAGGAAATTTGGGATGAGGGCTTAAAAGAAATTAGGGAGATGTTGAGGAAATGGTTGTTTGCGTGGCCGTTAAATAATAATGAGAGTTTAGATAAGACGCGTTCGTTTTAATGCATTATTTTCAAAGTAGACTGTTTTATTTGTTGCCTACTTATGTGCAGAAATCACCATTGAACCTGACTTGATTTCCTTGTGTCTTTTTTGGGTGACCACGGAAAATTAGCGCATTGTTGTGGCCCCACATTTGGTAGCTTTCTTGTCACATATAAACTGATGTTGCTTTTAGTCACTCTTCTTTTTTTATTTTTACATCATTATTACCGCTGGCTGAATGACTCTCCATCTGGTCTAGGGATGTTTTGTAGTAAGAATTATTCATTGTCGCTTGAGGCCTCTTGTACTGCTCAGAGATGTCAATATGCTCTGTATCATTATTTTGCTTCGTACGAAATAGAAATTTTCTTTTTTATAAAAAAAATCTTCCCCTTCATCAATAAATCATAATCTCTTTCTTTTGATTCTAAAATAAAAAAAACCACTAGTTTTACTCTCCCACAACACTTAAACGGTGAAATACATTAAGCAAAAACCTATTAATTAATTTTCACTCTTGGTGCTATCATCTGAAGAATCAAAACCGTGTTACTGTTTATTTCCGTCACTACCCACCTCTCGACTTAGTACGTCCATCAGCACGTTGCACTTACGTCTAACGGGCCGTCAATAATACGATCGGTTCATTCCTATTCGACCGACATCGTCGCCTACAAATAAAGCTGCGCTTCGACTGTAATCCGAACACATATCAGCTGCCATTTTCGACGCGACAAACTGCAACGGAATTTTAATTTTTTATTGTATTTTGTTTGTTGACGGGAGATTACGTTAAGCTGGGGTATCGGGTGTATAGTAATGTGGCTGTCGCCTTAGAGATAAGTCTTATGTAAGATACTAAACCTTATTCGGGCGCTTTGGGGGACTGTCTGATTGATTTTGCAGGTTTAAATGTGCTAAGATATTTCATCGATTTTCTCTGCTAGATAAATCCCAAATTCTGGATTTCTTAGAATTACTTATTAGAAAAGAGTAAAATAAAAAACTTTAAAAAAAAAAAAATTAACCGCCTTCAAAAACAACCACAAAAAAGGGTAAAATAACCTACAAAATAACTTTTCTTTCGGAAGTAGGTGGCTTTGTTTTTTTTATTTCGTTGTCTTTTATGTCACCGACTTCCGAAAGAAAAGTTATTTTGTAGGTTATTTTACCCTTTTTTGTGGTTGTTTTTGAAGGCGATTAATTTTTTTTTTAAAGTTTTTTATTTTACTCTTTTTAGTTTAAATATTCAACCCAAATTCTTGTCAAATACATCATTTCTTAAATGTGCACTAGAATTTGGTAATCCTTAGCACTGGTATTAACATCGCTCATGTACACAATTAGCTAATATTAAAATTCCCTATCAAAAACTGCTGAACCGATTTTGATGAAACTTGCAGTGTTCCCTAAAGTGAACTATTCCTCGTACAACAAAAAAAGAATTTTGAAAATCGGTCCACAATTGGCGGAGTAATCGCGTAACAAACACTCAAAAAAGTAAAATTCATCACATCATCCATCAATAAAAATGCTCAAAAAATAAAAAGTACTGAACCAAATTGGATGAAATTTTTATGGGACCAAACTGCAAGTATACTGCATCGAACGAAAAAAGAATTACACTAATCGGACCAGAAACCTCGGAGTAATCGGTGTACATACATAAAAAAAAAAAAATACATACCGACCGAATTGAGAACCTCCTCCTTTTTTTGAAGTCGGTTAAAAACAGAATGTTGGTCTAGGATATTATTTTTCTCTAGTTTCTTTTAAACCTGTAATTCAGCCTTCAGTGTATTCATACCTCGTAACGCAATTCCTGCACGATCGCCCTTCGCATCTACTTAGGTTGTTCTACTGAATACACTTACTCTGTAGCATACCATAGCTCCCCAGACTACAGTATGTCAACACTGAGTAACTGAAGCAATTATAATGGACTGTCTAGGTACTGAATTATTGCTAATTCAATGATGATGTAGGCTTGATTACAGGGATGTGAGTTACGTTTACGTAGACTAGTACTACACTAAAATTATATTACGAATGTCTTCTTCACATACCGACTTTTTTTTTTCAAAAAGATTCGTTACTACAATCTGTATCTGCAATTACTGAAATCCTAGATTTTAATTTATCACTAGCTTGAACCCGCGGCTTTGCTCGCGTTAAGTTCTCTCCATTATTATTGTATTAACCAAAGAAACAATACCAAATAAAATCTATTTACTTAATTACATATATTCAAAACAAAACTTAACAAAACTTATTGCCAACAGCCACTATAAAGGTTACAAATACAAACACAAAAAACTATTAAAGTATGTATTTATTTATATGTATTATTATATGTTAAGGGTTTGTTCTTCTCATGAAACTGAACAACCTTCTCAAAGGAACGAAAGGCGAAATACGAAAAAAAAAATTTTGATTTCCCATACAAAATGAAATATCAGCTGGTGCATAATTTTATGTATGGGAGATAAAAAAACCGTACTTCTATGTTCCTTATGGAAAGTTGTTCAGTTTCATGAGTAGAACACACACTTTAAATGTTTCGGACGAATATTTTTACAGGATAATAAGATCATTATCAAGTGCAAATAGGGGTTAGTGTAATGTGTACATAGTCATTATTTATAACCGACTTCTAAAAAATGGGAGGTTCTCAATTCAACCGCACATATGATTTTTTTATGTATGTCCTAACAAAATGGGTAACTTTTTTCTGATAGTAAGAAGGTACATAATGCCTTCATCTGGCTATAATTATGGAAATAAGAATTTGATAATGGAATGGAAGACCAGATAAATCGAGGTTGAAAGTTGGAGTCGGTTAGTTTTAAAAATTGTTACTTGTGAAATATTTAGTACTTATACGGGGTGTTACAAAAAGAAATATCTATCCGCAAGGAGGTGAATGTGCTCATGAAACTGAACAACTTTCCCCAAAGAATATAAGTCGCAATATGAAAAAAAAATAGGTCCAAATTTTTTTTTTCATAATTCGACCTTTGTTCCTTTTTTTTTTTACTTAGCTGGTAAAATCATCAAATGAGGCCTCCCGCCCTGGGTGAGGCGGAAGGGACTGTCAGACTCTTACTGACTAAAATCCACCGTGTTCTTTCGGATGCCCTTTACGTTCCGGGTCCACGGTATCCTGGGTTAAGAAAAACCCGCGACCCCAGCAGGCATTTGGCCCCATAAGGGGCCCCGTCAGTTTGCTGACTACTCCCCGAAGGCACGCGCGAAACACGACACGACGCGCCGCCGACCCGGGCTTGGTCCTTGGTCGGACGGCGAGCTACCCATTACTCACCGTCCGCAAGCCCGCTCCGCCGCTGTGCCCTCTGCTAATCAGAGGGACACGCGTTGGAGTGTCCACCCGACAGGCTTTTCGCATACGGGCAAAGAGACCCCTTAGGCACATAGCGCCTAAGGAAGAGTTTTTGCCCGCATCCCAGGGTGCACCGGCCCGAAAAACTGGTCTTCCCCCCGGACGTATCCGAGAGGGAACTCCAATCCACGGGCGCACGTGGAGGTTTCCTGTCTTAGCACCCTGACCTTTGTTCCTTGAGGAAAGTTGTTCAGTTTCATGAGCACATTCACGTCCTTTCGGATAGATACCCTTTTTTTGTAACACCCTGTCACCCTGTATAAGTTTGATTCGATTGAATCGACAGTCAACAGTATTGACAACAGTCCGAAAGAACCCAGCTCACCCACTCCTGTCAGCATCAACATCAATAGTGTTGACACTGACAGTCGTGGTATCTGTTGCTGGAGTTCTTTCCGACGACTGATTAATGCTGCTGAGTGTTGATTCAATGGAATCTAACTCCTCAATCTGCTTTGCAGAACGGGCAAGTAGCTAAAAACATTAAAAAAAGTTAATAGTGCTATTGTCAATAAAAAAGGTACTAATTGCAATAAATTATAATCTTCAGTTAACTTCAGTTCACTCTTATGAGTTACTTGCCACAATAAGGACAATATTTGCCTTTTTTATGAATGAGAAAAGTATTATCAGCCTGCAAAAGAAATAACGATGAATGAAGTATTATAATAATTTTAATTTAAGCCAAGTTATAAAGGAAGAGGCCAGGTAGCGAGTGAAGCCTCACCTGCGCCTTTATGATTGTAGAAATACTTACGATTTACTGCATTTTAAGTCAACTTCTATTCTGATGAAACTCGATCGAATATTCTTTAAGTAGTACACCTCCGTGCAGCACCTTCAAAGAACTAATCTACGGATGCAATCCAGAAAGTTTTCCGATGTCTACCTATTCCCCCCGCCCCGCCGCCGACCGCACGGCTCCCGTCTTCGCCGATTGATGATATAACAATATGGCAGCAAATACGATTTTAAAAACCTAGAAATTACCCCACCTAAATAAACCTAAAATTTTAAAACGATTTTACCCCACTCCTTAACTACCACCCCTTGCCACCTCCACGGCCCCCGTTACCACCCTTTAACAAATAGTGCTTAATTTGCAACCTAATTGCCATCCAAATACTAAAATTAACTGATCTTGCTCCGCCCCCCCCCCACTTTTACCCCTCACCCGCACGCCCCGCACGCTCCTTTTACCCCCTTCCTATAACAAATCGTGCTTAATTTGCAACCGAATACCCAACAAAATACTAAAATGAACGGAATTCTTACAAACTTCCCCCCCTTTTTTTACCCCTTAAAGGGCGAATTTCCAAAAATCCTAAAACACGTCAGTCTTCATTTGTAGTCAAATAACTAAATGCCAATTTTCATAGATATAGCTCTAAAGAAATACTAAAATTAACTGATTCCCCCCCCCCGTTACTCTCTTCCACTTTACCTCCCCCCCTAAGCCCTCCCATTACCCACCTTTAACAAATCATGCTTAGTGTGCAACCGAATAGCCAACCAAATAATAAAATTAACTGATTTCACCCCCCCCCCCGATACCCTCCACTTTACCCACCCCCCACGTCCTCCCCTTACCCCCTTTAACAAATCGTGCCTAATTTTCAACCGAATAACCAACCAGAATACTAAAATTTACGGAATTTTATACAACCTTTCCCCCCCTTTTTTACCCCCTTAAAGGGCGAATTTCCAAAAATCCTGAAACACGACATCCTTTATTTGTTATCAAATAGCTATATTCCAATTTTCATCGATATAGCATCAGAAATGGCCGAGTTTCATACAAACTTCCCCCCCCTTTTTTACCCCCTCAACGGCCGAATTTCCAAAAATCCTTTCTTAGTGCTCCCCTACGCTTCATAAGGAACCTATGTTCCAAATTTGGAGTCTCCAGGCCAAGCGGTCTGGGCTGTGGGTTGATTAGTAATCATTCAGTTTGCCTTTTATATATACAGATTTACGACTAAGTGTAGTTTTTACCACGTTTTTATACACTCACTTTTCTTGTTTGTTTGTTTGTTTGTTTGTATGTTTGTTTGTTTGTCGTTCCGGTTGGACTTTTGCAACTCAATTTTGAGGCACTTCCCGATAAGCTAGCAGGCTGAAATTTTGTACACGCTTTGAGTTCTGATGACAATACATGACTAGCTAAGAAACGTCATAACAAATCCAATATGGCGGCCTCCCCAAGATGGCGGACTGGCTGTTTGAAACTCACCCCCATGATATGGGTATCAAATGAAAGGGTTTGCTGTTAGGAATACGAAAAAATTAGTCACGGGACTTAAATCCAATATGGCGAACGTCCAAGATGGCAGACAGGCTATTTGAAATGCACCCCTGTGATATGGATATCAAATGAAAGGGTTTGCTATCAGGAGTACGAAAAAAATAGTCACGTGACTTAAATCCAATATGGCGGACGTCCAAGATGGTAGACTGGCAGTTTGAAATCCACCCCCGTGATATGGGTATCAAATGAAAGGGTTTGCTGTCAGGAATACGAAAAAAATTGTCATGTGGCTTATGCTAGGCTAGGCTATTAATCCAATATGGCGGACGTCCAAGATGGCGGACAGGCTTTGAGGCACTTCCCGATAAGCTAGCAGGCTGAAATTTTCAGGGTAGCTTCAAACCCGATGAACAATGATAAAAATAATTAATAGATTTAAAAAATCTAAAAACCCACGTTTTTAAATGTCCTAAAAAGAAGAAAATAACCCTACGGGGCTGAGAGAGGGGCCACTCAAAACATGGGGGCGTATCTTTGCAAGTTACACCTACGATCTCACGTCATGTAAATATATCCCATAAATAATCCCTTATATAATATACGCCCCCACGTTTTGAGTGGCCCCTCTCTCAGCCCCGTAGGGTTATTTTCTTCTTTTTAGGACATTTAAAAACGTGGGTTTTTAGATTTTTTAAATCTATTTTATCCCATAGGAAGGGTTATATAATATTTGTATACATAATAATATATTAATGTATGAAACTTAATAGAATTTTCTTAAACTTAATAGATACTTCAAGATTTGCCAGCGGGCGATGGAGCGCAGCATAATAGGTGCGAAGCGAACGGATCGTATCAGAAACACCACCCTCCATTACCAAAGTAGCTGATGTAGGAGTTAAAACAGCCAAGCTGAAGTGGGAGTGGGCGGGCCACGTTGAGCGTATGCGTCCGGAGAGGTGGGCAAAGATCGTCACTCACTGGACCCCTGAAGGAGGACATCGCCGTCGAGGTCGACTGCGGCGGAGGTGGTGTGACGACCTGATCATGTTCGCGGGGTAGACATGGCCAGAAATTGCCCAAAATAGAGAGGTTTGGAAGAAGAAAGGGGAGGCCTTTGCCCAGCAGTGGGACACAGACTAGGCTGAAAAAAAATAGATATTTCCAGAACAATCTATTTGACAAGGAGCTCTACTATACTATATTTATATTATTTTGAACTAACTATATTACTTTTAAATACTTAATACATACACACATCAAAAAAAGTTTGCAATCACTTTGAAAAGACGAAATGTTTTTTGTTACCGTAGATTATATTATGATTTCTTATTTTATTTTTTAAGTTTCAAACATGGTACTTCTCTCTGAAGAAAACACAGAACAAAGATTTTTTCTTGATGAAGTTCAATTTTTTTTATCAGCTTATGCTAGTGTCCACAAACTTTTTTTGATGTGTGTAATATTTTCGTGTTTTTTCCTCTTTCGTATTTTTCCACAAAAATAACAATGGCTCTGTTTTTGTTACAGGGTGTGCATTTTTAACATACTTTAATCCGGAGAGCGCATCCAGCGCTCAAACGGCTCTACATGAGAAACGCACACTACCAGGGGTAAGTTGTAGTATAATTTAATTAAAGATAAAATATGTCAGGTTTAATGTTTTTTGTTAGTATAATTTTTCTGCCCTATTATCGAAATTACCTTTGTAATGTGTTTTTTTTTAGGAACTTCATTTATTGTTCAGATGTTATATTAGGTACTTATAGGCTCCACTGATTTTTCGCCGGCAAAAACCCTACAATTTTTTTTAAATCATGCTTTTAAAATCTCCCTGTACTACTTACAAACTGTTACAATAATTATCAATCGCGGTTTAACTTTCAAACCATATTTATAGCCATTCAAACTTTCAACCGAAGGGCTTTTCCATTTAACTAAAAAAACAAAGGTATTTTTAATATTATTCAAATTGAAGCAAAAGCAATGGTTCCGTACTATATTTAAAGCCGAGATTTTATATAAACCGCTATTCAGTATTCAAGCTTCGTGTTAATTTTATTTAAAGGAATAAATTGTATTATGTATAATGAGTTTAGTATAAACGTGAGTTAGGTCAAATTACTTAAGTTTTTTAATTAAAACGGATAGGTACCTAAAAAAAAACAGCTCGGGTATTTAGTAGTTATTAACGGTAAAATTTAGGACGCGTTAGTTATTTTGTATATTATTATTAAGAGCATTATTTATAACGTTAGTAACTTATTGAAGTTTCTTTTGATGTTGGTCATTTACTCTTTACTAAAAATTTCATCATCTGCCAACTAACTAAACTCTCTAACTACTACTAACAACTAACTAAAAATTTACAAACAAGATATTTTATATAAAATCTGAGATCTAAACATTTCAGCTTTGAATTTTAGAATTAAATCTTTGAGATAATATTTTTAGACTTGTTACTCTACAAATGACTAAATACCTACATTTAAAACTAAACGAATTCAAAACTTCGTTTTATTAATCGTTTTAAGTTATATCCAGAATAATGTTTATTGCAAAATTTAAAGCGAATTTGGTTCTCTTTACACCAGAACTCATCTTTTGGCATAATAAGTACACACAATGCTGGAATTGTATAAAAGCATTACCATACCAAACCGTCACTATATTTTCGGAATAACCTGCAAATACCTCGTAATATTCTATCCACAACCGATAGATCCCCTATTTTCGTTAACCCTAAAATATGCGCGTTATAAAAAGGTGGCGGGGTACACATGCGGCCTACCCGACCCGGCCGCAGCGAGATGTGAATATCACACCTACCCTCACTATTATGACGTAAAACTTTCATAACATTATGCATGCACAATTTTGACAGGTCGCGTCATGTTAATGGATTAAAAAAATGAATGAAAAATAGATGTTGAAACGAATTACTTTGGGGTGTAATCTTTTGTAAGTTGAGGTAGAACGGATAAAATAAAAAGGTTTTATTGAAAAACCCGGTAATTATATTAATTCGTAAGTATTATTGACCGCGTTGGAGATGGTTGGTGATGGCCAGATAATGACCAACATAAAGAGGTTTATAAAGAGAAAGCGGAGATCTTAAAAACAGGATAAAAAATAGTTTAAAAAATGCGGAAAAATGTATGCGACAATGATTTCTTCAGAGAATCATATTAAAAGGCCAATTATCTAGTTAAGTACCTCACAACATAGCCTATTATTAAAGTCCATTATGACGTCTCAACCATTGGTGAAGTGATCACAAACGATACCTACTACTAAGAATATCTCGCACCCCATTCTTAAAAACCGGCCAAGTGCGAGTTGGACTCGCCCATGAAGGGTTCCGTAGTAGCATACACAAACAATAAAAATAACTTTGTTTTTCATAGTGTTTGTATGAATAGCAAAGTTATATTTGCGGTTTTTGAAAATGTACTATATCTCAAAAACTGCTAACTATATCTATTCCAAACCAATTTTCGTTGGAAGTTTTTGTTGAGGTCTACATTATATATTTCTTTTAGTTTTATCATTCTCTTATTTTAGAAGTTACGGGGGGGGGGACACACTTTTTACCACTTTGGAAGTGTCTCTCGCGCAAACTGTTCAGTTTAGAAAAAAATGATGTTAGTAACCTCAATATCATTTTTAAAGACCTATTCATAGATACCCCACACGTATGGGTATGGTGAAAAAATTTTTTTTGAGTTTCAATTCTAAGTATGGGGGGCACCCCCAAAATTTGTTTTGTTTTGATTTTTGTGTGAAAATCCTAATGCGGTTCACATAATACATCTTTCTACCAAGTTTCAACAGGATAGCTCTTATACTTTCGGCAAAAAGTGGCTGTGACATACACGGACAGACAGACAGACAGACAGACAGACAGACAGACAGACATGACGAATCTATAAGGGTTCCGTTTTTGCCATTTGGCTACGGAACCCTAAAAATGCAAAGTGTTATAGGGCTTCCGGGGAGAATACCCGCTGCCCCGACAAGTCGAGGCGCGGCGGGAAGAGGTCCGGCGCGATCTCAGGGCGGTATGGAGACAACGACTGTCGCAACCGAGGTTCGGGCATGCCGCGATCGCGGCGGTAAGACCCCTCTTTGAGGAGTGGCTTGAGAGACGTCACGGCGTCCTGACCTATCGGATGACGCAGGTCCTCACCGAACACGGAAGTTTCGGGAGGTACCTGTGTCGGATAGGGAGGGAAGAAACGCCCGGGTGTCACCACTGCGAAGATCACCCGGAGGACACAGTAGAGCATACGGTGCAGGACTGTCCCAGTTGGGCAGAGTACCGCCGTGTCCTCACGGAGGCGATAGGCGGAGACCTCTCGCGCCCGGCATTGGTCGAGGCCATGCTGCGGGGCGAGACGGAGTGGGAAGCGGTCGCCTCCTTCTGCGAAGCAGTTATGCTCGCGAAGGAGGAGGTGGGCCGCGAGAGAGAGAGGACAGCGTCCTCCCTCCGCCCCAGCCGCAGTGGTAGACGCCCACGGCGTCGGACGTCGCGGGACGATCTCCGGCCACCGTAGCCACCGCCTCAAAGAGCTGTCAGCAATCTGACGGGGCCCACCCTCTAGAGGGCCAAAGCGTGCCGGTGTCGCGGGACTCATTCCATTACCGTGACCCTGGAACGTAAAGGGCTAATGAAGGACACCGTGGATTTTAGTCAGTACAAGTCTGACAGTCCCTTCCGCCCTGCCGTGGGCGGGAGGAAAAAAATAAAAAAAGTGAAGGGATTTTCCTTCAAGAATGTCCAGCAATTCAGAATCTTAGATTTAAGCCCGGTTGATGGCCATAGACTCGCTACCCTATTACTTGGGACTTCAACACAACTGACGAAATGTGGATATAGTTACCTAATCTCGCGCGATGTTGTGTTCTTTATGTTCCATTAGGATGGGCAAAAAAAGGTAAAGAAAAGTAAGATAAGTATGAAATGTACCTTTTTTTTGTGTGGCAAAATCATCAAATGAGTCTTCCCGCCCTGGGTGGGGCGGAAGGGACTGTCAGACTCTTACTGACTAAAATCCACGCGTGTTCCTTCGGATGCCCTTTACGTTCCGGGGCCACGGTATCCTGGATTAAGAAAAATCCGCGACCCCGGCAGGCATTTGGCCCCATAAGGGGGCCCCTTATGTCGTTGACGCGTGAAACACGACGCGCCACCGACCCAGCCTTGGTCCTTGGTCGGACGGCGAGCATACCCATTACTCACCGTCCGCAAGCCCGCTCCGCCGCTGTGCCCTCTGCTGTTCAGAGGGACACGCGTTGGAGCGTCCACCCGACAGGCTATTCGCATACGGGCAAAGAAACCCGGAAGAGTTTTTGCCCGCATCCCAGGGTGCACCGGCCCGAAAAACTGGTCTTCCCCCCGGACGTATCCGAGAGGGAACTCCAGTCCACGGGCGCACGTGGAGGTTTCCTGTATTAGCACCCCATGAAATGTACCCTTTGTGTCGATAAAGGGTTTGATAAAACAATCTTTACAGTGGCCTTAGCACGACTTTTCACGTTTTTGAGACGTAAGGTAAACGGGCATTTAAGTTTGTTGAGATAGTTAAGTTGCTAGAGGCACTTTTTAGGGTTCCGTAGCCAAATGGCAAAAAACGGAAACCTTATAGATTCGTCATGTCTGTCTGTCTATCCGTCCGTATGTCACAGCCATTTTTTTTCGAAACTATAATCCTGTTGAAACTTGGTAAGTAGATGTATTATGTGAACCGCATTAAGATTTTCACACAAAAAAAAAAAAAACAAATTGTGGGGGTTCCCTATACTCAGAATTGAAACTCAAAAAAAAATTTCACCAAACCCATACGTGTGGATAGTAGGTATCTATGGATAGGTTTCATTATGTAAAATGCGGAAATGTTGTGCTATGGCCTCTTAACTATGAAAATCTTTGCTCTTTTGTCGAAAATGTAGGTATGGTAATTAACACAGTAAATTCTATTGTAGGTTATAACGTAGTACCTATTATGCTTTTGCCTAACAAAGCGCTGCTGACGCTTTGTGCTGCGTTCTGACGTGCAGCTCAGCTGTTTTGATATGAACTGTGAACGCGTTAAATGGTACAGTTACTGGGTTATACAGCGCAGTTCAGAATAGACAGTTTTGGTCTTGTATTAGGATTTTTTGTAAAGGTTGTGAAGGAGTAACAACTGATTTTTAACTCTTATTTTTATGTTATTTGTTACTGAGACGAAAGATACTAGCACTTTATATACAAAATACAATCTTCTATTTAAGTAGGAAACCAAATTCCGACACTTCTTCTACATTTTGTTTGTCGCATGCCTCGTGTTAAAAAAAAAGTACAGGCTGACCTTTGTATTTGTACTGTATTAAAACTCTTAACTACTTCACACCAAGCGTACCCGCTGATGTGTGGTCTACTGTATACTATTTATATAATAAAGATTAGGTCTAAGTTTCAATTATCCCTTCTCTTCCAGAAAACCTTCAAATTCTTTAACAGAAAACGTATAATGTAAATACAGACGAAAACTCGTAATCGACTAGAAGATCAAGATTCAACATTATTTTATGACGAGCACACGTCATGCCATTCACACGCTCGCGAACGATCGTCATAAACCGAGACGAAACGCAAACGATACGCGAACGTAACGTATTTTAATTTTTGATCTCATCCCTAATCTTTCCATAAAGCCATACTCCTGAGTTCTGAGCGTCCTCTCTGAATATAAATTGTGTCATTTTAGCGAAACCGTAATGGAAAAGCAGATTAAATAATTCAAGCGTAAGAAATTTTGAGCCCATAACAGCATTCATAAATAATGAGGTTAACACATCGGGCGCGTGCGGCCGTTTTCGTATTATGCCGCGTAAGCTGAGTATGTTGAAGTTCCCGGGCACGCTCGCGAATTTCTGTGAAGAAGAAATTGGCTGCGTATTTGACAGTATAAGGAAGTTATGGTAATTGTAACAAGGCATAAATGGAGTTGTCATTCTGAATTCTTTGGAAGAAAATACAATTGAACCATTCAGCCAGATCCCTATGGTGTTTCTCTTCCGACTTGATTTTTTTTTATCTTACTCGTATTATTATAAATGCGACAGTTTGTGACGATGGACGGATGGCTTAGTTATTTTTCCATGCAAAAATATGGATTTGGATGTTATTTTGTGCACGAACAGTTTATTAACCTTGATTAATACAAGATACCTTTTATCTTGGTTCTCCTATGATAATTCTCGCGGGAGAAACCGTTCTGCATCAGCTAGTAATGAAGAAATCTTATCGAACTAATTAAATTTTGATCACTCCAAGTGCCCACAATGATGCGCATCTTTTTTCTTATATAAGAGCACAACAACAGTTATAAACTAATGTATGATTCATCTTCGTCCAGTGTGGGAAGTTTTTCTTTTCAAAGGTCCCTTTGGTCCTTTTTTCCGGTCATCAAAGTCCAACCGCAAAGTTGGACAGTTGGATAGTTTTCTTATATACTCTAAGGAGTCTTTGGAGAAACACACGACTTATTCGTCAACTCGCGCGCAATTAACTCGCTCGCTCGAGCGAGTTGGCACATTCCGATTTTAATTATTTTTGTTGTCGTCAACTCGCGACTAGAGCGAAAAATGGTACAGTCATCTATAAAAGTGTTATAATAAATTCAATATAGAAACCTACTTTATAAGTATAAGGCGTTGTACGATTTGAATTTGAAATAAAAGAAATGTAGTTTTTTAACCGACTTCCAAAAGGAGGAGGTTCTCAATTCGGATGTTTATTTACTTATATTTTTTTTAATGTTTTATCATCATCATCATCATCTCAGCCATAGGACGTCCACTGCTGAACATAGGCCTCCCCTTTAGATCTTCACATATACCGGTTGGAAGCGACCTGCATCCAGCGTCTTCCGTCTTCTTTAATGTTTGTTCGGGCATAACTCCGTCGTTTACTAACCGATTTGAAAAATTCTTTGTTTTTTTTTTTGTTGGAAAGGGGTATACTTCCCGAAAAGTCCCATTAAAATTTTACCGAAATCGGACTAGCACTTTTTGAAAAATCAACAATATCCTAAAAAGTTTTCAACATTGTCTACACCGATTACTCCGAGGTTTCTGATCCGATTTCGATGATTTTTTTTTGTTCGATACAGTATATCTGCCATTTGGTCCCATAAAATTTTTATTTAGTTTGGTGCAGTCATAGACTTATACAGTATGGACAGGCCCTGCCAAACAACGAAAATGGCACCAGTATCAAAAAAGTTCAAAATGACCTACAAAAAAACTTTTCTTTCGAAAGTAAGTGAAAAAAAGTCAATGAAATAAAAAAGAAAGCCACCGACTTTCGAAAGAAAAGTTTTTTTTTCTAGGTTATTTTGAACTTTTTTGTGGGAAGTAGGTAACATTTTTTTTGATAAAGTTTTTTTAATAGATATATTCTGTATTTATAATTTACAACATAAAAAACTGCTCATATTATGTTACCTACATTTTGAAGATTATCAACAATATCACATTTTTTAAAGATTTTGGTTAATAACCTAGTATGTAACATGACTTAAACTAAATAAATATAACAAAGTAAAATTAACAATATCAAAAAAATACGAGTATACCATTTGGCTAATTATTAGGGTACATACTCGTATTTGAATATCGAAGATTAAAATATCTACGCTTAAAATATCGATGTTCAAAACATCGAAAATTAAAATATCGAACGACCATAAAATCGAAAATTAAAAGACCCTGCCATCCTCTTCGTGTTAGGTTACTTTAAACCTTGCAAACAGAATAGGAGCCCCGCGAAGCGGGGTTCCGTCGACTAACCTTGATAGATGGTAATCAGCAATTTGACTAAGGATGCAAAAGCAAGTCCGACTTTTCATCCGGTTTCTGTCCGATATTTCAACTAGTAGGTAGGTATTTTTAACGTAGGTATTATGAACTTCGATGTATTAAACGTTGATATTTTGAACTTTTTTTTTTTTTTTTTTTTTTATCGTGGTAAAATCATCAAATGAGTCCTCCCACCCCGGGCAGGGCGGGAGGGACTGTCAGACTTGTACTGACTAAAATCCACGGTGTCCTTCGATAGCCCTTTATGTTCCGGGGTCACGGTAATGAGATAAGTCCCGCGACCCCGGCAGGCTTTGGCCCTCTAGAGAGGGGGCCCCGTCATCTTGCTGACGCTCTTTGAGGCGCGCGTGGAACACAACGCGCCGTCGACCCGGGCATGGTCCATGGTCGGGCAGCGAGTTGCCCTTTACTCGCCGCCCGCATGCCCTGATATTTTGAACTTAGGCATAATGTCATTCGATATTTTGAATCATTCGACATTTTAATCAATCGACATTTCAATCTTCGACGTTCTAAGCGTAGATGTAACATTTTTCGATATTTTGTTACAATCGATATTTAAATTTTCGATGTTTTGAACATCGATATTTTAAGCGTAGATATTTTAATCTTCGATGTTAAAATATGTACCATATTATACATAAAATCATTGAGTAATTTCGCCGAATGGTAACTTAACAAAAGCTTTTCTTTGGAAAGAAAGATTCGAACCGCGAGCAGAATTTCAGCTCTAAGACGACTTCCTGACAATCAGTTAACCTACTCTTTACGTTTCATGTCTTAAACATGTGAAGTAGGTTCAATTAAATTAAATGTTAAATTTATAAAAACACTTTTGTAGACGACTGTAAATTTTCGCTCAGTCGCGAGTTGACGACAACAAAAACAATTAAAATCGGAATGTGCCAACTCGCTCGATCGAGCGAGTTAATTGCGCGCGAGTTGACGAATGAGTCAAACACACGATATACGAGTTTATTTGTCTTTGTAAAAGAATTATTAATAAAACAAAAAAAAAGGAACAGCAAACAGCTATACTGTCGGATATCACAAAACGATAAAATAAAAAACTTAAAAAATATATCGCTTTCAATACCTAAATAATGACTCCATTTTTTTGTCTAAATATTTTTTTTTTAATATGCATCTAAAGCTTCCTCTTTTAAAAATAGAATTAATCTCTTCTTTCATAATTTGAGTAGAACCTAAAAACGATTAAAAAATATAATTATTTTCTGTTTCAAAATGATTCTGCAAACAGACATATTTACAAACAATAAAGACATAGTTTTTTATTTCGTATATTATTATGCGCATCCAAAAGGGACAGACACCCACCAGTTCCCGTATTACTTGTATATCTTTTGTCGTAAAATATTCCCTATACCCCAAAGTAGGTAGGAATAAATCGTTGAGATAAAATTTTACCGCACACAATGATTTATGGAGAAAATTTCGGGATGAACATTTTTTGTTTAACTTTTCCCGTCTGTTTATAATATGAACACGAACACAAACACGACGTGGTGTTTGTTGCGTAGATATATTTTTGTTTTTTAAATAGTTTTTTTCTTGTATGTACTAACATGGTTAGGTAAGGTTTAAATATTGTAGACTAGCTGATCCCCGCGGTTTCAACCCCGTTGCTCGCTTACTTTTGGTTATAGCGTGATGTTATATAGCCTTCCTTGATAAATGGACTATCCCACACATTTTTTTTATTCGATTCTAATCAGCAGTTCCTGAGATTAGCTCGTTCAACCAAAACAACTCTTCAGCTTTACAATATTATAGTTATAGATTTGGTAGGTACAGTCAGTTTCGTGATGTGGGTACCCTTGAAAGGTTACAATTATGGGATGGTATGGGGTACCAAACTGATAAAGCCCACTGAAGTCCATTTTGCGATAAAATGAATATCAACTTTACGTTACGAATGTTTATTGAATTGATTTTAGATTAAAATTTCAACAAAAAACACAAAGTTTGTTCAATAGTCAGATCTAATGATGACATTTTAAAGAGTTTTTAAAATTAAGCAAGTTAATCGACTTATCAGGAAACATCTTTATAAATTCAAAGGAAATTGTTTATACCTCCATTAAAATGCGGCACTACTTAGTTGCCAACCAGAAAATCATTTGAAGTAGAGTAATAAATTACTACCTAGCTGAAGCGCGACTTTTAACACATAAAATTAATTCATACTTCTGATGAACTCCAAATCTTCAGTATTTCTTAACTACGATTCAATAAAAGAAATACTTCGTTTGACGAGTGGTCGTAGAGTTATGTGGATTTATTTACCAATATTTACATTAAATACACCATATTTTTTAACCAGTCCGCACTGCCCCACAAACAATGGCAAAGCTATACAAAGAACTTTTACAAGTTTTTCAGAGTTCCTGTCCTGCGCCATCATAATTATTGTGTTTATTTGATTTGGCTCTTATAAAAACTATAATTTAATTAAAAAATCTTCAGAAAAATTAAATGTAGGTAAACACATAGGTCAAGCAACTGTGACCCTATTGTTATAAGTAAGTATCCCGAAACGGGAATCGACCCGCGACCTACAAACTGGACACTCCTCGTCCATTCGCGTCGACATTTATTTATACTTTCTTCGATTTTCCCCAAAAATAGTCCACAATTTATAGTTATTAGTTCTCATTAGCTAAATTGGGACTGCGGGGCTAAATATATCAACCACAGTTATGTTTATCTTTAGAAAGTAAGAGAACGACACTTTTAATGTGTTGTTTGAGTATAAAAAAGGATTATAATGTTAAAAGATATTATAAATAGGGTTTAAAAACAAACGTTAAAACTGTCAAGTGAGATCAGAAACATTAGGTGTTTTTTTATTTTTTATTTTTATTCAAAAGGAACAACTAACAGCTACAATATCTTCTTCTTCTTCCTGCCCTTATCCCATTCTATTTGGGGTCGGCGCAACACGTTTTCTTCTTCCATTCTCCCCTATCAGACGTCACAGTATCATTTACTCCTTTTTCTTTCATATCATTCCTTAGACAATCCATCCATCTTTTCTTTGGCCTTCCTCGTCCTCTCCATCCATCAACATTCATACTCATCACTTTCTTAGTCACATGGGTGTCATCCCTCCTCATCACATGTCCATACCAAGATAGACGATTCCCTTTCATTTTTTCTGTAACAGGCGCCACTTTCAAACTTCCCCTTATAAACTCATTCCTTACTTTATCCATTCTTGTCACTCCACACATCCATCTCAACATCCTCATCTCCGCTACATGCAATCGTTTCTCATCCATCTTTTTCACAGCCCAGCATTCCGATCCATACAATACGACAGGTCTAATCACGGATTTGTATATTTTCCCCTTTAACTTGAGGGGCATCCGTGGGTCGCAAGTTGTTCCGGTGACCTGTCGCCATTTCATCCATCCCGAGTTGATCCGGTGTGTTATGTCTCGGTCTACATCGCCGTCTCCTTGGACAAGCGACCCGAGGTACCGAAAGTCGGAACAGACTGGTATGGGCGTTCCTGCAAGAGTAATGGGCACAGGACTGGAGAGACCGCCAAAATCGCAAAACAAATACTCTGTTTTGGTTCTGCTCAATTTCAGGCCAACGTTCTCCAGTCTTTGCCACCACACCTCCAATCTGTTCTGGACCTCTAGGCCGCTCTCGGCAATCAGCACAATGTCATCGGCAAACAGCATGCACCAGGGGGCCTCTTCCTGGATGTCCGACGTCAGAGCATCCATTATCATCAGGAAGAGGTACGGGCTGAGAGCCGACCCTTGGTGCAAGCCAACCGCTACATTGAAGCTGCCGGTAGTGCCCGCTGTAGACCGGACTTGGGTACTGCATCGACTATACATTGCACGGATCAACTGTACATACTTTCCAGGTACACTTTTCTCCTTAAGGGCCCACCACAGAACCTCACGGGGCACCCGGTCGTATGCCTTTTCCAGGTCGACGAACACCATGTGCAAGTTTTTATGCGCACCTCTGTATTTCTCGCACAGTAACAGCTACAATATACAATATAAAAAAAAAAAAAACTAAAATCTAGATACATGTGAAATAAGCAATATTGTAGCCCACAACGCTGTTCACAGATTAACTGTGGGATATAATATTTAAATAAAAATTAAGTTAAACGCTAGACATGCATAATAATATTAAAAACTAAACTTACTTAACTATCATGCTCACCTTAAACTATACACAAAAATATCAAGTGAGCTCCTTAAGAATAAGACCCTTGAACCTACTGGGAGAACATGCAAAAATATCTATATGTTCAAAGGTCCTATTGTAGGCATCTATCATTTTGCGAACAGGTGAGCGCAGTCCGTTCTGGAGCAGTGTTGTTCTGGATTAGATCACTTATGAACTGTCTTCGCATTTCGAAGTCTTTTGTGAAACGTCTGGGTCAATCGTGAACATTTTCTATCTTTAAAAAAACAAAAAACAAATTTTTATAAGCATTTTTTTATCATATTAATGATTGATTGCTATTTGAGTTCATTCACCCGTGTGTAGCGTTCACAGCTGACTCCAACTTTCCCATCACATTTTGCAGATGAATTGCCAGTCCAAAACTGACAATTCATCGAAATACTTACAAAGAACTTATTTTATTGGCGATATTAATAGGCCAAAAGAAAAAAGGCTTGAAAACTAAAAAAAAAAAAAAATTGAAAAAAATGCTCGAAAAAAAATGTTTTTTTCGGAATTTACTTGCTTATTGATACCGAATACGCACACGAAATTCCCGCAGTTAATTTTTTACACCCTATATAGCTGGAAAAAAGGCTAGGCAGATGAACATTAATTAATTGATTTATAGACATAATCTCATTCATATATTTCTACCATCTTCTCGTACCTACCAAACTGCGATCACTGATAACCACACAATCTATTTCCCTAGCATACCTACAGAAAATGCCGTAAGTATAATATTTTCATAGGTAAATTTAAGTCGGTGGCTCGAAGCCATCTCTGAGGGATTCACTCGAGAACATAGACAAGCACACATATGCTATTTGCGTACAAAAATCTTACAAATATTATGTAGATACGTGGTTGGTTTGATAATGTTTATTTGTGTTTAGATTACTATGGAAGAATTCGAAGGAACACAAGGTCTTTTTACCTTACCTTTTAGATTTATTTTACCTTCGAAATTGAAGCAATTGTCGACGATCAGTCTTATTCCACAGACAATTTAGACCACTGTCTTTTGAAAAATACGAAATTCTGGGGTCAAAAGGACTGATTGTAATCAATTGATCATATATTTGAGAGCAGTGGTGGCCCAGTGGTATCGGCCTCAACTTACGAGTTGTAGGTCGTGAGTTCGAACCCTGTCAGGCGCATTACTTTGTGTAATTTATTTCAACACCACTGCTCTCAAAACGTTGAAGGAAAACATCGTGAGGAAACCGGCATGTCCTAGAACCAAAAATTCGAAGACATGTGACATCTACCAATCCGTACTGGCCCGCGTGGTAGATTACGGCCCACTCCCTCTCACAGAGAGAGGAGGCCTGTGTCCCAGCAGTGGGAACATTTATAGGCTGATGATGATGATGATGATCATCATATTTATGTGACTGAGTTGAAGAAAAGATCTAGTGACACAGTCTTAATCGAAAATAACACTTCATTTCATTTTATAAACATAAAATATCTTTTCAATCAACGTTATTCAAGCGCCATAAGACAATTTTACATATTTATCATAGAATTAGACTTTTATATTTGTTCAAATAAACCACCTGAAAAGAATAATATCGGCCCCTCACGAACCACAAAGAAACAACCCATTCTTCACTTTCACTATATCAAACAATCTGTAGCTCATAAATAACAGTTTCTATTTCAGGACTATGAAACATTTTCCAAATTTAATATTCATTCGCCACCATAATTCATCAGAATTTAAGTAAAAAAAACACAGAGAAAGTTCTGTTTCTATGAAAAAAACCAAAGTTATAACCTTAGGTGGTGATGTGTCCTCCAAAATGAAAAAAAAAATACATGTGGCACTCGGAGACTGCCGCGGTGAAGCTATATTGCATAACATTTTATTTTATTTTAAAAGAATAAAATCGCCTACCGCGTATTTTTAACGAGAATATATTAAAATGTTTGTGGTGTACTACTGTAATGAACAACTTCTTTGTTGTAGGAGAATTTTATAATTAGGTTTCATTGTGAAAACTCCTTTTGTGGCCGTTTAGAATCAGTAAGAAAAAGTTTGTTTTTATGACGGATATTTTTATGATTGCTGGAACTGAAACGATATTGGACGATGCGTGGTGTCAGGTATTTTCGTTAGGTTTTTGGAAATTTTTTGTTTCAGTCGCCGCGCCGCGCCGCGCTCACAGCCCGCGATAAAAGCTATGCAATAGCTTAAAAATTATCTATACATTTATTGACGAGTGACAGTCGCTGTCAAAATCATGTCATTTTTTTCAACTAACGTTCGTTTAATCCATTGTACTTAATGATATCACTATGTTAAGCTCTTTGAATGTTTATACTATCGACTTATAGGTAATCAAATACCTATCTCCTATGAAAAACTTCTTCAAGAAAAATTGACAGAGTACCTAATACTTATTCTTCTTCATAGTTTTCGTTCCCCATCGTTCACAAAGCCACAAACGGCCATCACTGAATTCCACAAAATAACGACACGGCCTAACAATAAAATATTCACTTACAAAGCTTAATATTCGTGCTTACATCACTCGTAAACTGTGAAATAAAAAAGCAACAATTTTCACACCAGAGAGCCACATGAATTACTGCTGTTTAAAAATGTTGTTGAATTCAATCCTTGTAATAACGTGAGAAGTTTTTGAGTGATATTTCTCACGCAATGTTCAGTTTATGGGCTTGATTGCTTAGTATGAAAGTGCTAGCGTCCCGTGGATGCGGACAGTTTAACGTAAACTTTGAGGGGATACATGGGCAATTCAGAGATTCTTGAGAGTTTCAGACGTGGGTGCCTAGACTAATTTGAGATAATCATGAAGGTCGTTCTCCTACCTTCTTTGAGGTGTAAAGATTTAACATGGCAACACAACTACTACCAAAGGAGTACTATGTAGGCCATCTCTAATTTTTCTCCTCTAGGCTTCTCCACGTTCATAAGTACATATAGCCAAACATGTACGCCGCAGTTTGCAAGTACTTACGCACTTGACCTTTCTGAAAAACGTCACCAATAAGGCATGAAAGTCCTACCGCCGAAAGATCAAGGTTCTTCTACTAAACAAGGTGAATCCCATTTTTAAGTAGGTATAGTAACAAGTGTAACAAAAATTCCCAATTACCTTCTACAACTTAGAAAACAAAACTCCAATCCGCCATAGCTATTTCTCACCACAATAACACAGAAACACGTAATATCCTTGTTTAAAAACAGCTTTAAGAATTCAATTCAGTTCCTACGCACACTTGGCACCGAATGGTTGCGAATTGAAAAATATAAATGATAACTACAGCGGTTTTATTTGACTATATTTCACTTAAACACTGGAATGGGTCCAGTTGTAACTGCAACAGGTCACGCGTGTTACAGGATTTAGGAAACAATGAAGCTGGTATTTTGGATTGGTTTGGTTAAACTGAGGCACGGATTTGCAGTTTGACGTATTACACGGAAATCTACGTCGGGTCGTCTCTCATTGTCGTCTAGTACCTACTAACTTTATGCTCTTGAGCATACAGTTGAAAATGTATTACAAGCTCGTCGATGAGCTAGTGGGTCGTATAGAGAATAGAATATTTAGAGACTTCCGAACCCTGCCATAGTAAAGTTTAAAGTGAATACTCGTATTACCACTATTTCAGCCATAAATCGCAAAATTATTTTCACTTATGATCAAATGTCATTTGTACACATTCGTGCTAGAATCAGCACCATTTGAACGTCAGAAGTACAAAAGACACACTCCTAAAGACCAGCCCATCGTCACTTTCTAATGATTTAACCGGAAAGAAAGTGGCAGAACGAGCTTCCTAGCAACATAAATCTGTTTTTAAATCAATGAATTATTCAAATTATGATTAATTAACTGTTCCCCATGTTGTCGTCGTAAGAACATCAACAAAACATACCAATACCATCAATTTATTAACGCACTATTATGACACTATCTCTCATTCACCCACTAGACACAAACGGATGCAGCAAATTGTCCCATCGTAGCAAAATTAAATAATTAAGGCATAAGATATCGTCACGTAACATTTCCTTAATGAGTGTATAAATACTTGCAGCGGTATCCACGCGTTTGGAGCGGATGTCGCACGTTTAGACTCACGTGTGAACTTACAGATAGTATCTGTAAACCCAGGATAAAATTTTCACACTATCTTTTAAGAAAATCTTTTTAAGCTAAGTTTTTTAATGATAGTGTAAATGCCCCATTAACCAAGAAATAAGAAAATGTAATAACGTTTTGAAGTGTCATTTGTCAGTGGATTTAGGTAAAACTGGCGTTTATTTATGTTGAAAGACTGTTATGTTCAAAACGTTGTTTTCCTAAGTCCAAAGTTCAAGTCTAGCTATATATATTATCAGCCTATTGCCATCCACTGCTGAACGTAAGCCTCCCCCAAAGAGCGCCAACCCTCCCGGTCCTGGGCAGCCCGCATCCATCCGCTGCCAGCAACATTCTTCAAATCATCGACCCATCTTGCCGCAGGGCGTCCTACAATAAAGTCTAAGTAAGTCTTCCTATAATAAACATTAACTTTACTGGTCTAATCTTGCACTTGTTTGTCTCGGGTTGAAATGAGTGCTGAATATCAACCATTTACCGGAAACGTACCATACATTTACAAGCTTTAGTTACAACTCATTTCCAACAACCACAGAAAGAAAAAACAGAAAACATTTTCCAACATCTTGCTTCCTCTAACCGCCAAACCACATCCTGTAAAGTCTGCTCCACACTCCCGATTAAAGGCAGCGATTATAAAATCGCACATCCACAATTTCCTAAGCCGCCGCGTGGTCGGCCGATGCGTTGCCAGACCGCATACAACGATCACGGCGCAATAAATTGCCACAATGCGGTATGTAGCGTCGGCTTAGCGGGGCGTTTTATATTGCGAATGTCTTGCTTGTTGCATAGGCGTTATATTATGGAGGAAGGTTTTGCAGAAGGCCTATCTCTTTCGAGCTGAGGGAGTAAAAGTACAAGTAAATAAAATGGAGAAATGGTTATGAACTTATCTTCAAAATACTAAAATGAACGGTGATTTGATATGTGAGAGTAGTCATATTTTCAGTGTTGATATTTTTGCCCACATACATTTTTAGTTACAATATTAATACCAGATATACAGGGTGATTTGTAATTAAGAGCATTCTTTGAAATGGGTGATAGATGCTAGACCTTATTTGAAATAATTCTGTACCCTTAGTGAAAAGTTTGTATCACTTTTCACTAAGGGTACAGAATTATGACTGTTTTCTTTAAGCAAAAAAGGCACATCTGCGCAAAAAATGCAGCCTTACTACTACTACTTAAGGCTTGTGTTTCTTGCATTTTTTTTTTGCGCAGATGTGCTTTTTTATTTTAAAAAGGCAGTCGAGTTGTATCACTTTTCACTAAGGGTACAGAATTTTAGCCCCGACAACATAGGGTCCAAACTCGCTGGTTTTGGAGTTCTCGAATATTTCTCGAAATAAATTTAAAACACTTGGTTGGCAAATTACAGAAAAAACTTTCTTGTCTCAATCCCTTTTCAAAACTATGTAACTGGGCATCTTTCAAAATAATGTAACTTATCAAGTAAAACATCGCAGGCCAATCTATAATCCCTTTTGCTTCAATAACTCTTTCACCCGCAACCATCGTGGGTGGTTAGCTTCGAAGGTGTCATCTGCCGGTCGCAAGACTGTTGTTATACACCACGGGGTGCATAACTGGACATGACGTTGACATTAGCAGGACAACTGAATCTCATCCTAAACAGGGAAATGAATACAAATAACTCCAAGATCTATTTTCGATTTACATTGCATTGTTAAAGTTGAGATTTGCAAAACTCTGCCTTTCTTAAGACACATTTGTCCAAAGATGTAAATCATTAGAACATTCATTCTCCTTGTTTATTATTGTGAAGCTATCACTTATTTTTGTGAAGGCTGGTTAACCTATAATTGGCGACTGTGTAAGTTATAATTATACAACGTGTAACGTTATTAACGCAAAAATTCTCGTGGGGTAACTCAGCCCATGTTACTGAACAATGTTGTTCTAAGACTTTTGGAAATTCGCAAAAAAAAATTTTACTTTTTCATCAAAAATGAGAAATTGATCGGGCCCACCAGTATGAAAAATCATTTTTTTTTTTGCGAATTTCCAAAAGTATTAGAACTAACATTGTTCAGTAACATGGGTTGAGTTACCCCACGAGAGGTTTTGCGTTAGTAACGTTACACGTTGTATACCTTAACTTTACTGTACACAGAAGCTGTTGGAAAACCTTAATAATTTAGAATGGTCGTCGCATCCAAACAAAGTCACATTTTCTATTTCTTTGATAAAAACATTTAAATGGTATTTTGTTCCATCAACACATTTTTCTCAGTTTTCCCGCAACTTTTTTTTGTTGCTTCAAAATTAAAGCATTTTTGTTTCAAATCAATTAGCCTTCTTAACTTACATCTTTATTTTGTCATCGTTATAATACATTTATGTCGCAGCATCTGGATATATACACATATACCAGCGTTTTGGTTGAGATTTTTTCTAGTTTGCGGCTGTGAAAATGTGGGTGATAATTCTTTTAGTATTATTAAACTGGCCGGGAAATTGTGATATCTTTTTGCATGGTTTCGTGTAGAAGCGACGATGTTATTGTATTTCAGAATTCTGCTTGTATGTCTTATTGTTATATGAAACTTGCATATTGTGGCCATTAATTTATTCATGACTACCGACTTGCCCAGGCTGCGCACGAGTAGAAGAGCGTACGTTATGCCTATATGTTTTATTTAATCTCATAAGGATTAGGCAGCATTTTCAATGAAAACTCCCAGCCGACTTGATCTTTTTCGACATTTTCAACTTATGTGTTCATAAACACATTTGAACGTTCCTAATAATGACTATGGGTATTAGATTAATAAGGAGAATAAAAATCTGTCAGTAATTGTAGAGTTCATCGCAAACAGACAAACATTAAAAGGGAACCGAAGAAACCGTGAAGCATTACTTTGCTGCCAATAAATTATTATTGGCAGCAAAGTAATGCTTCACTGTAAAGTATTAACTTTACAGTCAAAAATAAACATAGACAAAGCAACTGCAACGTAGCTCCAAAATTTCTAGACTAGCTTTCATAATGAATCATTATTTATTAAACAATCTATCAATTCCAACACAAATCGGTAGCAAACTAGAAAACGCAAACATTATGTGCGTATCGGACTAAAAAGTGAAGGATTCCGTAGTCGGAATGAATATTTTTGTCACTTAGTATATTACCTAGAAGTACTTGAATTGTAATTCAAAGTATTTCTCAAAAAGTTATTTCTACGGTTTCAGCTTCCAAAAAGTGTACTCTGTAGGACGTAAAAAATAATAATAAAAAAAACAACTAGTGGGATTCAGCGCACTTCAAATCACGTCTCCTTTTTTAGGAGAAAATCATGGTATTGATCTATTTTATACAGGGTGTAAGAAGACACTTAACGAAGCCGAAAGCCACGTATTCTACCCATTATTTGGATCATTTTTTTCCTTTAGACCATACCTAGGATTCCACGGGTTCTCGAGCCTATTGAAGGTCAAAGTTGCATTTTTTTTAAACTTTTTTTTTACGAAATCGAATTCTAAGTAGTATTCCAAACCTTTTTCTAAACAAGCATTACCTGAATTTTCGATTTTTCTAAATAAATTACTCATTTGAAGTTACGAACAGTAATGTACGTAAGAACTAAATGCAGAAACGCACGGCTTATGGTAGTGTGCGTTTGATTTACTTTCGACGGTCGATGACCCTCTTCTCTAGACTGGGATTTTCAACAAATTATTTTTTTTTTTTTGATACTTAAAAATAAAAGTCGGTTCCCAGCGATAATTTTAGCGTAAAGCTACTTACGAGTAGTTAGATGTACAGTATGCGTAGTTAACGGCTTTGTGATGTGTCTTCTTACACCCTGTATATAAAGTCAACATTTATATAATAAAGTGCTGCAATTCAGACAGTGCATAATTAATTGGTCTTGATGATAATATTATTGCAAAGGCTCCATTTTTGAACTCCGAAACCCTAAAAAATTCTGGCCTTGCAAATTCAAAACTCAGCTGTTTAGATGGTATCTATTAGAATAGCATTCAACGCAAGCTGAAGCTATTTATTTTTATTGCGCACGCGGTTCCTGCGTTACAGACTTTTTCATAGTGGCTGGATAAACGTTTGTACAGCAACATGCAATAAATCTGGGCAGGTAATTATAGATAACGAGAAAAAGTACCGAATACCATCATAAATAAAGTCTGGAACCATATAGGTTGGTTTATTCAGGCAATTTTTTTTTTATAGAACACACATCGTATTGTGTTATGAACAAGGTTCTGAGTTTGATTCCAAATAAAGTGGTTTGATTCCCATTTAAATACACGGTATAGGAGCATGGGCCCATTTGGTGTGATTGCTGAAATTCCTATCTGTTGTAAACTGATAAGAATTTAATGTCGGTATAGATACCAATGTATCATTCCCATTACCCGTTATGACACATTCCCCAACAAAGTTTTCACCACAAAAAAAGAACCTGAAATCAAAACAAACAGTAGATAAAAAAGACATTTTCTATTTCCGCTGTATTTGCGAATAAATCGTACTGCAATTTTTTCATACGAACGTAAATTAAAAAATAAATAAAGCCACTAAGAGCGGGCAAAGCGGGTTGCGAGTCCTAACAATATGAATCGGAATAAAAATTTCCGTAGAAATTATAAAACAGACCAACATGTTTGAAGTAACTCACGAGTCGGGCACACGCTATAACTCGCTTCCTCCTCGAGTGGGATTTAATGGAGTTGTTCAAGTGTGACAAGGGAGGTTTAGGTGTGTCAATTTATTTGTTTTCACCAAGATGGAATTTCGGGATGAGATTTTTTAAGATATATTATGATAATAAGTTATACATGCTCATTGCTCATAGAAAGATAAATAGACTGTAAGTAATTTATTGTATATGAAAATTTTATTATGACTGCTTTAATTTTCTGTTATTACAATGACGGTATTATCGCTGAATCGCGTTTTATCTTGCAGACTGTAAATTAGCGCTGATTTCATGTATAATTTATTTATAGCTACTAAAATTATATTCTGGCACTGATGATGATGAGTGAACGAAAAAATGTTTAATGATGCCAAACATAAACATCACCAACTGTTCCAAACGTCACGACTCGTCGAAATACTTCATAAAAACATCGTATCCGTAAATCAAAGACACTAATTCGGGCAACTAGAATTTATTTTTACCTACTTCATCACCCAATCATATGGGAACAATACGCCCAAGTGATACGTGGTAACAACATCTCTATACATACGCTACAACATCAAAGATTTGTGTTTAAAATTTGGTCTTAATTTAGCTTTACAGGCGTTTGTACGTCAGTTGGGTCGGCCAATGCGTCTTATATCGACGGAACGCACGGGCAACATACGCTATTTCATCCATCCACCATTCACCTTTATTGGAAAAGTCTTAGCATAAAAATACAGTGATAACTTGTGGTGTGGTCGTTCATTGAAAGTTTTGTTTGTCGTGAGTGTGAAAGTGAGAGTGTGAAGGAGACAATGGATTACGATTCGCTGATATATTCGCACATTGCGAATTACTACGACGAGTTGGTAAGTCCTTGATATCTAAGTTATTGTTTTATAATCAACAAGTATTTCCAAAAAAAAAATCTGGACACATGATTATTTTCGGAAAACAATTCATATTCATGGAAAATACTTCACAAGTCAGATTTCCACAAGATATTTGCACACGTCATGATGTCGGGATATTTGAAAACGAAATGATTTAGACGATGATCAAAACTAAAAGCAAAAGCTCAATTTATATGATTAATGTTAACAAGATTTTACTGTTTTAATTCTCTGATAAGCGCTGACAGATGTGCGATGAAATAAAATAACACTGTCATTCGTATTTTATATCGAATCGGAAAGAAAACGTATTGGCCAGTCAGGCCTCAAGTAGAACTGGCAGAAAGATTATGATGGTGGCGAATAGAATGACATTTTGAGCGGGAAAAGGCGAGTTAAGCTTGTACAATGTATACTTCTTATTAGGATGTGTGTGTTCCGCTAAATTATATTCCACAACTATCACACAACGCCATCTAGTCCCAAGCTAAGCAGAGCTTGTGTTATGGGTACTAGACAACTGATAAACATGCTTAAATATTTCTAAATACATACCTACATATTATAGATAAATTACAACCAGACACGGAACAAATGATCATGCTCAAAAATTCTTAACATAGTTGTTGATCAATTTCGCCACTTAAAGGTTTAGGGAAACCACCAGAACTGGACTAATAGCGGACATCAGACTTTGAAGTCATAAAATGATCTGTGTCCGATCCGGTTTTTTTGACCGAAACCTGAATTCTTTCACGATTGTCGTTCGTCAATTTTCCAATGTGCATCAGCAATATTTTTAGTTTTATGAAACGTCATTCATTTGTTTTTCTTCAAGAATGAATCAGCGAAGTTATGCTTTTATTTCATACAGCACTGACATTTGACCTTCATTACAGTCAAGAATTTGCATATTTTCATTATTTTAATACTGTTTTTCAAGTAAATGCTTTTGTTAATTGTTCGGAAACCAGATGGTTGTCAAAACATTATTAGTTGGATGTAGTAATAACTATTTTTGTTATGAAATTAAGGCAGGCTGAGCGTTCGCTTTTATTGAAGCCACATTAAAAGTGAAACAAGGAATTAAGTAGTTGGCATTAAATAGGCATTTAATTCCAACAATATTTATAATTAATGATGAGTGTGGGGAGCCCCACAAGCTCATATTTTCGCCGACAAGAACCTAACAAAACTATTCTCAGAGATGGCATGCTCACTCAGATTTAACAATTCAACAACCGTGCTTCAAAAGTATAAAACTTAAACAGAATACTTAATAGTAAATTCTGTGCTTTAAGTAGTATAATTTTGTGCTTTTAGTCAAGCCAATGCAAAGAAACTTTCAAACGTAGGTACGTATGATCTAAGATTGCGAGACTGTCTCATCAGGTAACCGTGACCTTGGAACATAAAGGACTATTCTTCTTCTTATCGTGTCGATGACAATCTATATCGACTCGGCCCAAAATTGGGCCACGAGTTTAGCGCTCTCCGAGACGTCCATCAGCTCCTGTAACAAACAGTTGGAAGGGCACGCAGGGCACGATAAGTTTGACGATTAAGTGCCTCATCGTTTGTGGAGCAGCACCATATTTACACTTCAGGTCAGAGTCATCAATGAACTTCCACCTGAGCAGATTTTCCTTGATTCGGCCTACCTGGGTACGGAGTCTGTTTATGGATTTCCAGGTTAGCCAAGGCAGCTCATTTCCAGGAGGGAGATCTTCAGCAGGCGGCACAAATGTATTTGGTAGTGACACATTGTCTCGCCACAGTTTCAGTCGCTCCTATTAACCTCCCATCTACTGAAGACGACCATCTACGGACTATTGAAGGATCATCGTGTATTTTAGTCAGTACAAGTCTGACAGTCCCACCCTGAATCATCATGCTGAATATAGGCCTTCCCCCCTGACTGGGAGGACTGATTTGATGATTCTACCACTAGGTATAAAAAAACTTATGATCTGAACTGAAGTTTAAATTAAAACAATATATGAAATAGCCACAGCACATCCTTTCACGCGGAAAATACCAAGTATCGAGTTTTGCTTAGTAATTTTAGAAACGTTAATGTTATAATAGCCCAATTTCCAGAACTCTGTACTAAATACATTTAGGTTACCGGTTTCGAAGGAGAAAACTGTCTGTATGTTTATAATATCTTCAATCTTCTGTTTTCCTAGTACATGGTCTGAAGTTTGTTTACCTATTTATTATGTGCGATGTTGGTTTGGGTACAAGTAAACAGAACTTCGCGTTCTTGTGAAAAACAATTGATTCTGTCTTTTTGGTGTGTGTTGTTTTTCTTTATCTTTTCTGTCTATACATTTTTCTTTACTATTTATGGTCAAAATGTCTCTCATGTTAGACTACTATTTTTTATTATGCTGGTCGTTTTATTGATTTCAGTAAGAAATCATAAAAATTGGATCTTGATGTAATTTTCTGACTTCTTGTTCTATTGTCAGGTTACTTTACGTTTGAAGTGTCGAGTGAACCGCGAAGTGTATACGTCACGTCAATAACTATCTGCCAACGGTCATTTGAAAATCACGTTAAGCAAAAAGTAAAAACTGTGCAAATTAATTTTCATTAAAAATTTTCTCTTCTTCTTCCTGCCCTTATCCCATTCTATTTGGGGTCGGCGCAACACGTTTTCTTCTTCCATTCCCCCCTATCAGACGTCACAGTATCATTTATTAATTTTTCTTTCATATCATTCCTTAGACAATCCATCCATCTTTTCTTTGGCCTTCCTCGTCCTCTCCATCCATCATTAAAAATTTTCTATAGTTGATATTACTTATATTTATGTTATTTTCAATTAATGATTATTACGTGAAGGGGGCAAGTAAGAAAAGCGTGCATAACGTTACAATGTGACACCAGCACGCGTAGCACGGCGATTCTATCTCTATTCTACCATGAATAGACAAAGTTATTTCATCGTTATTTCTATACAAATCGACTGTTTTTTTGCACAAATATGACACCATTCGTACACTATTGAAGAAAAGAACGTTTATCTATCTAATGTATAAAAATCAATGCCACTTTTCGTTGTAATGTTATAACTCAAGAACGGGCTCACCTATCCAAACCAAATGTTTAGGCTTTATTTGAACTATTTAGTAAATGCCTTATGTAGAGTTTGCACTAAATCGGACGAGTAGTTCTTATTATACCCGTGCGAAGCTGGGACGGGCCACTAGTTTTCTATATTTTTTACATTATCATGCATAAAACGCTAAAAATATTAATGGTTAAACGAACTTACCTTAAGTGATGTTCGACCATAATTATACGAGACGTTACATCCGAAGAGATTTAATTATTACTATGTAGTTTCACTTCTCAATGTACTAGGCGTCGCACATAATTTTTAGAGCTGTGGAAATAAAAATCAATTATAAAATTCAAATTTGTTCTGCATCCGCCGACCGCAGCGCCATCTCTACGTAACTTCATTCCTTTTTAGAGACGCTACTCTCGTTTGATGAATTGTTTGATGGGCTTTAGTTTATGGGTTTGGGAGGGACTTTAAATCTCTTCGGATGTAACGTCTCGTATAATTATGGTCGAACATCACTTAAGGTAAGTTCGTTTAACCATTAATTATACTTACGACGTTACATCCTCAAGATTTAATTATTACTATGTAGATGTTTAGCGCTTTCATCAAACGAGATTGGTAAGGATTTTAATGAAGAATGAACACGACGGTTATACAAAATCATTGAATAAAAATAACATTTATTGAGTACATACTTAGACAGTATATAAAAAAAATATAACCGTAACAAACAAAAATTTTATCCTCTGAATAATGTGGCCATTATCTAATGTTAGCTAGGTATTAAACAATCATTATTTTACCTTAAATTAACAATTGTAAATTGCCTCCGCAAAGGTGTTGTCCTCGTCCACTACAATCGGACGGTTATAGAATTTTGCGAAGGTTAAAGAGTTCCCTGACCAACCTGCGGTTCTTTTGATTATGTCTATTGAAACCCCCTTACGTCTTGCCGCCGAGGTTGACGCGTGGCGGGTGCTATGAGCTGTAAACACCCCTGTATCAATACCACTTTCAGTCAATACGTTTCTAATCCATCTACTTATAGTTGCGGCACTAGCGTTATGGATTGGTTTCTTCTATGTTGTGAGTTCTCGTAATGTAAATCAAGGAAAATCTTGCTGACTTCTGACAGTTTTTTCAAGACTTCCACCTTTGGGTGGTCGTCTTTAATCAGAGACGAAGCCAAATTGCTAAGACCAGCAATACCCAATCCAAGTTGGTTCTGAGCTCTTTCGAGGAATTTATCCCGATGCTTGATATTTTCACTCACAATTGCAGAAATTTCTAAGTTAAGCTTTGGCGCTTTCACTAAAGTGAAGTTCTCGGGCGTTAAAGTTTTCTTTATAATGGCTTCCTTCACCTCTTTAGTCAACCCTTCTACTAGGATCCTACCCCAACGTTTAGAAATCTCCTCGTTTACATTCGGGCCCAAGACCTCTTCTTTGCCCGTTGAGTCTCCCAGCGCCTCTAATATTTCAGGCGGTAAAACCTCGGAATCAGCTATAGGGACCTCATTTGAGCTAGGACCAGGGTCCTGAGGGAGTAAATTAGATGCATCTACATTATCTGTAGCATCGCCGGTATGCGGTGGACTAGCGGGGACTACAACGCCAGATCGGATTGGAATATTATCTTAAGATTCATCTGAATACACCGACGACTTCCGTGAGTCTGGTGTTGGCGACCTTGAGTGATAACGGTCATATTCTGTAAGTTAAAAGAAAAAGAACAACTGTTGTACTTGACACATTGTTGTTTTTCAGTCGTTGTACGTACTCACGTTACGCCTTTCGACTGTTTATTTGACAAGCTGCTATAAGCAGTATGTGCAATACATTTTAAAGTCATTGTACGTATTCCCGATACGCCACTAGACTAATTTGTTATCAGCCGTGCTCACGTCACGGAGTATAACTCAAGTAGATGCAAGAATTACTAGCAGTTTGCGACCGAAGTTACGACCTACATTATATTTCCATGTCGAGTGTAACAACAAGTAACACCAAACGTACGAATCTAATCCTTAATATGAACATATTAAAAAACAAAGTACAATTTTCAACAACATTAAAAAGTTACCATAAATGAAGGTAGACAGCAAAAAATATCGCAAAACGACCGGACGAAAGAAAAACAAAAAGTATCTTTAGATAAATTTCCTTCATAGTTATTATGATTCGTATCGATACACCAATATTGGGCTATGTTTTCAAATTAGGAACATTAAAGATGTGTAGGTACTAACCTTCCTCATCATTACTTGTTGACGTTGATGCACGTAGTTTTCGCTCCAAACGCTTTATCTTTCGTCGAATTTTCGAATTACTACGTTCCCTTTTTCGTTTTCCCATATTAACACGTTTTCTTTTCAGGTAAAACACACTATTTTTTAACTAAAACTATATTTTTTCAAGACACGCGATGTTGCGACGCCCGCACATAAAAAAGGAATGAAGTTACGTAGAGATGGCGCTGCGGTCGGCGGATGCAGAACAAATTTGAATTTTATAATTGATTTTTATTTCCACAGCTCTAAAAATTATGTGCGACGCCTAGTACATTGAGAAGTGAAACTACATAGTAATAATTAAATCTTGAGGATGTAACGTCGTAAGTATAATTTCTACGGTCTGTCATTTTGTCTTTTCTTCCGTCGACAAAACCCCTTTTCTACGGCGCCATGCTACGCCTGCTGCACAGCATTTGTGTATACCCTAGAAGCATAGTACTTCTTGTAGCTTAACTTTATATCACTAGGTACTTCTCCATACTTACTAGGATCCACAGAATAGAACTTTTAGTCTAAATCCTTGAACTAAACCCATTAGCAATACACGTGTCTTTGACTGCTGCCAAATACACTAAGTGTTATCGTTTAGAGCTCTCAGCTCGTAACGTTTTTATAACAAGCGTGAAGGTTTGAACATTCCAGACTTCTGGAATTTGACGGTGATGACGCATGTCGATGTAACTTGGGTTGTAAAGATTCGCGGTCTAGGATTTTTGTATCTGGGTATTTATTTTTCTGTTATTGATGCTCGTAGTTTGTTTACGTTAGGTGAGGGTTTTCGAACTTTGGGTTTTTCTTCTTAGTGTCTAAACACACTATGCCGAAGTTAAGCGACCGAAATTCGGCTGCTGATTTCACGTTCCGACGTATTTGGCTGATATGACACACCATAAGTGCCGAACTTACGCGGCAGAAATTCGGCGCGGGCGGCTCCCTCCTGCTCCCCGCCCCCGGATCTTCGTCGGTAATCGAACCGAACTTCGGTCGCGTATAATGTGTGGTCACAGAATAAGTTGCCGCTGAACTTATGCCCGACCGAAGTTAGTGTCGTCAGTAATTCAAATAGCATTGCATTCGTAATTGTGCTGAACTTCGGTCGCGTAACTTCGGCATAGTGTGTCATACACTTAAAGCTGCATTTTGTTCGAAAGATTGGAAGTTGAAATTGGGGATAGGCGAATTGTAAACCAGACTACCTAATATACGTCTGTGGGAGCTGTTATCATTTGTAAACATAGTAGGACTAAAGTTTATATTTATTTAGTGTTAAATGTTCTTTCTTATGACTGCTGATGGCAGCCTATGTTGGAGTATCGCTGGTCATACTTATCATTAGTTTATCATTAGTAATAGTGAACAAACTGGAAGTAATATGGATCAAATTAAATAGGGGCAGAGAAAGATCATTTTCAAAGCTTTCACCTCTGATGTTGATACAAATTTTTATGGTTTTAAAGTTATGAATATTTTGGTATTCACCCAGTATCTAAAGATTGAAATTAAATTATAAGTAATCAGAATATCCGAGTGATTAATATTTGTAAGGTATTTCCATGCTTTGGGAAAGTTTCTCGAATACGGGGTCAACTTTTACTTGTGTTACTTTTTCCCATGAAATAAAAATTGCTTATAACCTAGCCCTCTCCAATGCCTCTATTCGATTAGATCTATAGGTATTTTTAGAGATAACCTGGCAAGGAGACATAATTCAAACTAACACAATCAAACACGTCTTGGAAACAAGAATTTAATGTTTATTTACGCATAGTGTACTAGATCCAAAAACTTTTAAACAAAATAATAAATGAAACTATTATTTCCATATACGTACAACTTTTATCACCCCTCTTTTACTGAAAACCAACAAAGAAAACCCAATCTAATTTCAAATTCCAACCTAAAATATCTAAAATAATATCTATGCGCATTTTCTAAGCAACAGAGTTCTATTGTTTATCGCGGTGAGTCATTGTTTCGACGCCTCCGCCTCGGGCCAACCTCTAATTGTTATTGAAGCCGATCACCAGCTCACGGGAGGCTGATTGTGCACTAATTATACCATTGTGAAAGGTTCTGTAGGACTGGTTAACACTGTGGTGTAGTGTTTTGTTAGTTAGTTGTTGTTTTTGGAAAGTGTTTGAGGTTTTCATTTGAATTTACAAAAAGTCGTTTCGTTTTTTTGTTGATCTAACTAGTAAACGAAACATAACTATGTTTTTTATTGGAAAATCATTTACTTTTCAAGCATGCAAACTCTTTCATATATTTACATTCTGTTAAGATAGTAAAACAATTCTTTGTTTTAATTTATTGAATGGCTACCTCCCCTGTAAATTACAATGAATGTCAAGAGCTTGTCAAAAATGTAGATAATTTATGTTTTTGACAGATTATAAGTGAGATAAGATTGAGTAAATTGAAAAATACTGGCTGTCTTATATTTTATTTTCTAGTTTATACTTTACGCCATAGATTTTGACGAATTAAAACAATTTGTATTGCAACAATCACTTCTGTTTCATGTCTCAGTTCTGCATAACGTTACAATCTAGTGCATAACAGACTTAACTCTATTTATTAGATCAATGAAACCTTGCGCCGTTGTTTGGAGATGTGCTGTGAAAATTTGTGCACATGTTTAATGTTAATGAACGAGTTACTAGCTGAAATGTTTGTGAGATTGTATGAGTTTCAGAGTTTCGAAAGATAACTTTGTAATAGTTCGATGTGCGTGAGCTATTCTAAATAAGATTAAATTATGTAAAAGAAGTCAGTAATACATGACTTTGCAGTATTGGTAAAGATTTTCCCACGTTTTTATACACTCACAATTCTTGTTTGTTTGTTTGTTTGTATGTTTGTTTGTTTGTTTGTCGTTCCGGTTGGACTTTTGCAACTCAATTTTGAGGCACTTCCCGATAAGCTAGCAAGCTGAAATTTTGCACACGCTCTGAGTTCTGATGACAATATATGACTAGCTAAGAAACGTCATAACAAATCCAATATGGCGGCCTCCCTAAGATGGCGGACTGGCTGTTTGAAACCCACCCCCATGATATGGGTATCAAATGAAAGGGTTTGCTGTCAGAAATACGAAAAAAATAGTCACGGGACTTAAATCCAATATGGCGGACGTCCAAGATGGTAGACTGGCTGTTTGAAATCCACTCCCGTGATATGGGTATCAAATGAAAGGGTTTGCTGTCAGGAATACGAAAAAAATAGTCATGTGGCTTATGCTAGGCTAGGCTATTAATCCAATATGGCGGACGTCCAAGATGGCGGACAGGCTTTGAGGCACTTCCCGATAAGCTAGCAGGCTGAAATTTTCAGGGTAGCTTCAAACCCGATGAACAATGATAAAAATAATAAAATAATAAATAGATTTAAAAAATCTAAAAACCCACCTTTTTAAATGTCCTAAAAAGAAGAAAATAACCCTACGGGGCTGAGAGAGGGGCCACTCAAAACGTGGGGGCGTATCTTTGCAAGTTACACCTACGATCTCACGTCATGTAAATGTATTCCTTATATAATATACGCCCCCACGTTTTGAGTGGCCCCTCTCTCAGCCCCGTAGGGTTATTTTCTTCTTTTTAGGACATTTAAAAACGTGGGTTTTTAGATTTTTTAAATCTATTTTTACTAATCGATCTGCCAAGACGTAAAGAAGACTAGTAACAGGACTATGATGTGCTGGGTCATTAAAATCCTGTTTATATTTTTCCTAAATCTCAACGTCGACAAACTCACAAATACACTGTTTATTAAATAATCATTCAAGACTCACCACCAGCCTTTTTTAGCGTGGTAAAATCATCAAATGAGTCCTCCCACCCCGGGCAGGGCGGGAGGGACTGTCAGACTTGTACTGACTAAAATCCACGGTGTCCTTCAATAGCCCGTTATGTCCCGGGGTCACGGTAATGACATAAGTCCCGCGAGCCTGGTGAAAATGATAGCTTAAGAGGTACAAAACATTCCAAACATGGTTCATAACAGCTTGACATTTTTGCGTGTTCTTTCAGTTGTAATTACCTCGACCCTTAGGTCGAAATCTTACCTGAAGTCTTACTTCTGCCAATGGCTTACTATAACATAATTATGCTTACTATAGCATTCCGGTATCATATCTGTGAGACACATTGTAACTAAAACTCTTAATATTCTAATAAATTAACCTCTAAACTTCCGTGACAGTGACATACACAACACTTCCATGCCTATTTGTAAACCAAAGTCTGAAGTGAGCCATCATCGTAACACTAGTTTGTAATAGTCAACGCGTCAACTGCGGGGAATGATATAATTAATGGTTCCAACGTAGAATGCGCGAGAAATGTTGTGATCTCTGTATGTGTTTGAACTATTTGTAGTTATTTAGTTTATGTCACAATTTGTCAGCAAGATGATACCAATGAGGGCTACTGGCACTTGAGCAAGACGGTATGAAAGCTACTAGCCCAATGTAAACCGACCACACGAAACTCGTAGATGTCCTGAAGAGCTTTCGATTCCAAATATCCAGAGGCACACCTATACTCCATCAAATCCTGAAAACTCGTACTAGACCCTAGTCAGTTTCGGAACATAAAGGGCTATTGAAGGACAGCGTGAATTTTAGTCAGTACGAGTCTGACAGTCCCTCTCTCACTCATTTGATGATTTTAACAAGCTAAAAAAAAAAGTGCTGAAATTATGTCAGACACCTTCACTTACTGTGCTGACATAGCCATTGGTCGCGGACCTATGACCAATGTACGCAGATGTGATTGGTGGTGTGACTACCTAACCGAACAGCGTAAAATCTATCGTCGAGCGCGTAAACATCTAAATAAGCTTAAAAAACGTCAAGTCACCGGAGACTCACTAACCTCTGCTTTAAATACATTTAGAGTTGCCAGGTCCCGTTACAGAGCTTCGGTTGAAAAATCTAAGGCTAATTTGTTGCGTAAAGTAGTGGATAAATTAGAAAAAGAAGGTCCGTGGTCTCCTTTATATCATGAATTTAAAGCTAATCGATCGGTCGACCTCGCGTATGTTCAGAATATTAAAGTAAATAATAAACACACCACCGGTATTGAAGAAACAACGGAAGTTTTATTAAATAGTCTTATCCCTGATGATTCACCTGTTAATGATAATGACTACCACCAACAGATTAGAGCATGGGCTACAGTTCCGCCTAAATCACCAGCGTCAGACCTTCCATCCACTGACGAATTCATTAATGTTGTTAGGAGACTGCCCCTTAACAAATCATCAGGTGAAGATAAAATATCTAATCGTATGATAAAGGAAGCGTGTAAAACAGCGGGTGACGCGATATTAACTGTTTACAATCGGTGTATTGCTGAAGGTGTTTTTCCTCGTATATGGAGACATGGCTTTATAAGAATAATACCTAAAAGCGGCGACAAGCCACCAGATGACCCTAAGTCTTACCGGCCCATAACATTATTATCATCTTTGGGAAAGCTCCTGGAGCGTCTTATCGTCCCACGATTGTTACCGGACGGGCCCAAATTCCATAAAAACCAATTCGGTTTTACTATCGGCAAATCAACCGTTGACGCGGCACTTTCTGTTAGAAAAATAGTTAATACCTCCGAGCACAAGTACGTAGTTGGAATCTTTCTAGATATTTCCGGGGCTTTTGATAACGCATGGTGGCCTATGCTACTACTTAAGATAAAAGCTCGTGGTTGCTATAATAATATATTTAATCTTCTTTGTTCGTACTTTTCTAATGGTTCCGCGAAACTTAAACTCGGACATCATTCCGTATCGAAAACTCTTACCATGGGCTGTCCTCAAGGTTCGGCTATCGGTCCTCATTTATGGAATATAGGCTTCGATGATTTCCTCGCGATTCCACTTCCAAGCGGTTGTTCTTTAACTGGTTATGCGGACGATGGCCTTCTGCTCATTCAGTCAAGCACTCGTGCTGGCCTCGAGAATCTGGCTGACACTTGCCTACGATTAATATCTCAGTGGGGCGATCGAAACCGTCTGACGTTTGCACCACAAAAAACATATCAGCTTATTTTAAAAGGTGAACTTAAATCGTGGCCTAGTATTAAATTCAATAATGTTCCCGTGAAGAGAAAGCAATCCGTGTGCTATCTTGGTTTAGTCTTAGAGAGGAATTTCACTTTCATAGAACAGTCATATAAAAACAGTTGGTGAAAAAGCTAAAAATAACTTTTATGCCCTAACGAGAATATCTAATAGCGGCCATACACCATACTGCCTATCGTACAATCGGCATGACGCTGCCGATTTGATCAGTTAGATTTGACCGTGTGTGGGCGTGGAATCCATCAAATTGGCATAACAATAGGCTTGATCATGCCGATTTGATCAAATCGATTTGATCATGCCAATTTGATCAAATCGATTTGATCAAATCGGAATGATCAAACTTCAAATCGGCAGCAGTGATACCAACTTAGCAACTTTATAGCTAGATCTAGCTAATATTCGGTAGCTACTTTTTAACCGACGTAAAAAAAGGAGGAGGTTCTCAATTCGAAACGTATATTTTTTTGGAACGAAGTTCCTTATGGCGCGTTGCGAAAGGGGGCTAGGCGGAAAAAATTGTAACGACACTTTTTACAGACTGCGATGGAGTGGAGTGGAGTGGAGTGGAGTGGAGTGGAATGGAATGGAGGGTCGAAAATCGCCTGAACCTTTTTTTAACTTGCTATCGTTAAGCAAGTTAAAAAACAGGTTCAAGCGATTTTCGACCTTATTGACATTCAAAATTTAGTTTGTTTTTTCTCACATTCTCGTTAGCTAACATTGCTCCTTCATTAAAATCCGGTGTTTGCATAAATGTCAATAAAGTCGAAAATCGATTGAACTCACTTTCACTTGTATTACCAACTGATTCCCACTAGTGGGATAAAACAAGTCGGTAAAAAAGTAGCTAAAAAGTTAAGCCACAAGTTTTATAAAATTGTAGCTGTCTGTCACCGAATAATAGCTAGATCTAGCTATAAAGTTGCTAAGTTGGCATCACTGCTGCCGAATTGAAGTTTGATCAAATCGATCGTCATGCCGATTGTACGATAGGCAGTATGGTGTATGGTGTATATGGACGAACTGCCAATTTGATCAAATCGATCGTCATGCCGATTGTACGATAGGCAGTATGGTGTATGGCCGCTATAAGTCTACTTGGGGTTTGTCATTTTTAACCTTAAAAACTATTTATGGGGCTACTTACTTGGGTTGTTTGTGCTACGGAGCACCTGTTTGGGCCGATAGGGCCACCATAGGGGCGGCACGGCGTAAATTGCTTCAAAGCCAGCGCTTGGCTTTGTTATTCTTAAGTAAAGCGTATAGGACCGTCAGTACTGAAGCTTTACCGGTACTTGCTGGTGTTCTTCCAGTAGATCTTGAAGTGCAGCGACGTGCTGCAATGTATTTTTCCGCACGGGAGACCACTGACGCTGATTTCCTGCCGCAACGTGACCGTGATAAGATATCTAGATTATTTAAACCCCAGAGCGACGTCTGGGAGGAACTTTTATCCGAATGGCAAAATAGGTGGGATAATTCTCCCAAGGGGCGGCACCTCCACCAGTTCTTCCCATACGTTCGTGAGCGGCTGGCTAGGACGTGGTTGGAGGTGGATCACTGTGTTGCCCAATTTCTCACGGGACATGGTAACTTTAAAAGTAAATTGTTTTCCTTTAAGCTTGTTCCCTCGCCTTTTTGTCAATGTTCGTCACCTGACTGTGAATATGAACAATCAGCACATCATATTCTTTGGGAGTGTATTCTTTGGCAGAACGAACGCAATATTATGTTGGATACTGTTCAGACTACATCTGGAGTCATTTATTATACGGACCTTGTGGAAACTCGAACAAACTTCCGTGCGTTCAAGCGTTTTTGCCATACCTATTATTGGAATCAAATATAGCAGCTCACAATTTAGGACCCATTAATATTAGTAGTCATTTTTACCCGTGGTGCAAGGCAAGTTTTTTATCGTGGTAAAATCATTAAATGAGTCCTCCCGCCCAGTGCTGGACGGGGATGTTTAGACTTGTACTGACTAAAATCAACGGTGTTCCTTCAATAGCCCTTTAAGTTTTAGGGACGCTTACCTGATAAGACAGTCGCACGACCGGCCACCGTTCCGTTAAATGCAGAAATTATTGAGGTTAGTAAGCAATAGTAGCAAGTGCTTCTTCTGATTTATGCTTAAAGGTTCCGATTACCAGGTCGGGCAAAGTGTCGGTTTTTCATAAAAAACTAAAGTACAAATTGAGTTATCATTGTAATGAACTCATGAGTTTGTAATAGTCAACGCGACAGCTGTAGAAAATGTTATAATTAATGGTGCTAATGTACGCGACGCGTCTGTGAAATGTCAATGTAAGAGAAATGTTGGGGATCTTTGTTAGTTCAGTGTTGAAGCTATTTACTATATTATTTTATATGTTTGATAAATCATTTAAATTATCTCTTTAAATAGGTACAACAGGTAAACAACATTTTTAACAACGACTTCAAAAAAAAAAAGAAAGTTCTCAGTTCGTCCTGCATGTATGTACCTATGTATGTTTGTCCGCGATTATCTCGCGTTTGGCTGAACCGATTTTGATGCGGCTTTCAGGAAAGTGTTCATTACATTCTGGAGAAGGTTTATGTACATAAAAATAATGCATATGTCATGAAGATGCCCGCATATATCCGTTTTTGTTGCTTACTAGGATTGTAGATTTTCAAAGACGCCGATCATATGAAGATTTTTGTTGAATACATATCTAAACTAAAAAGGCGAAAACAAAAAAATTTTTGAAACCAAACACAAACAAAGTGTAAAATAACTTTTCTTTCGGAAGTCGGTGGCAATAGTCAATGAAATATAAAACAAAGCCACCGGCTTCCGAAAGAAAAGTTAATTTACACTTTTTTGTGTTTGGTTTTGAAGTCGGTTCCCTTTTTTTTCTAAAAGTTTTTGTTTACAGGTTTTTACTATTATTGCTGAGTGATTCCATCCCCTATTGTGCATTGGTAGACTGGGGTAGGATTATTACCAGCTGTTATTCTTTAACAATTTATTTGTACTTTCTCGTAATGACTACTACATTTTTGTTGGCAAATGGAGCATTCTAAAACAAGAAACGGTACTATAATGGTTTTCAAACTTTGACTTCTTTAATTTCTGTCTAATGTCTTCATATACATAGGTATCTAGTCTTTTCCCAACTGTATTGGGGACTGCTTCCACTCAAACCAGACCAACGGATTTACGTGCTTTCCTAGGCACGGAGGAAACTCGCTATGACAGATGGTCATATAATAATAATAATAATATTAAACAACTATCACACAACGCCATCTAGTCCCAAGCTAAGCAGAGCTTGTGTTATGGGTACTAGACAACACTGATAAACATACTTATATATTTCTAAATACATAAATATTATAGATAATTACACCCAGACACAGAACAAATGATCGTGCTCATCACACAAACATTTGTCCTGGGTGGGAATCGAACCCACGACCTCCGGCGTAGCAGTCAGGGTCCCTAACCACTAGACCAACAGGCCTGTCTGTGTATATTCATAGGCCATCTTCGGCACGCATGGCTTAACCAGGGCGATCGGTCTGTACGGCTATCTAATGTTTACGTATATTGCTGTTTGGTACTTTCGGAAAGACATTAAACTAATGTAGCCACTATAACTTTTCCTAGAAATACAATTACACATAATTATCCGGTACACCCTACATTGAAACTGTATATCAAACCCAAAATACATAATGCAATATATCTTAAAAGCTCTTATGTTTGTGTGCTAGATTCGTGCCTGTACTCTTTCGTCAGTCGGCAACCGTAATGCTAAATTTAAACTGTACTTATCAATGTTAAGATGATTACACAACGAGGTTAAATGATGCTGCGTTTTGAAACTGAGTTATAAGAAATAAAATGCAGAGCAAAATGTGTTTCTATTAACACGGCCGATTTCTTTTGCTTCAGCTATCATATCCTACACACGATGTAGGCATTATTATTTCGTAACTTTTATGTTAAAACACTAGCTGTTGTGTGGATATTAAATACATATATTAAATAGAGATAAAAAAAAACAGCTATCCAGTGTGCAAACCCTCCGTCTCTTTATAAACTATCTGTGTACCAAATTTCATCAAATCTATTCAAATTTTACATGAAAAAGTAACAGACACACGCAAAACTTACATACTCACAAAATTTCGTATTCATAATATTTTAAGATAGCATTTTTGTCGTCACTCGGGCAAAAATTAGCGGAAAAGCAAAAAGGTGCCTAAATCAGTATAACTTAAAAAAATCTGTACATTTATCAAAATTCAAACGCTTTCTTGATTTATTTTGTTTCTAAAGATTTTCGTAAGATCAATATTTTTTCTCAGTCATAACTTAACAGAACACACACAAAACTGTTCCTCACTTTAACAGAAAGTTAACCCAAAAAGTCTGACGCAACATTATTTACCCACCGAGTTGAACCTTCGTTATTCTTTAATTAGCAGCCGGTACCGGCGCGTTACTTTGTGTAATTTATTTCATCACCACTGCTCATATTACGGCAAAGGAGAACATGTAAAGAAACTGGCATGTCCTATAGCAAAAGTGACAGCCTGTAAGAAAAATAATAGACAAGTTATACTCATGTCATGGGGAGAAGCTCGTGGCTAAATAATTACAGCCGCACAGGCCAATCTTCCGGGTTAAGCCGCGCTTACCGAGGTTGGTCTGTGGATGGGTGACCATCTGTCATAGTAAGTTTCCTCCGTGCCTCGGAAAGCACGTAAAGCCGTTGTTCCTGGCTGTCATTTGTAGATCTTTGACTGTCGTCACTTTTAGTCAGAAGCTCTAACGTCTGACAACCAATCTTATCATGGGGTATCGTAATTACTCAGTTACTGGGTTATGGAGGACCGATAGGCAGTCGCTACATGTAAGATACTGATATTTAGCTGCATATGGTTTGAGTTTCCAGCCAACCCCAGTATAGTTGGGAAAAGACTATAGGCAGATGATGATTTCACAAGCGTTTCTAATGAGGTCGGAAATTCAATTCCTAGGTAAAGTATATTTAATTGGTTATTTTTTCATACGAGATTAGTAGCACCCTCAAAATTGAGAATATCTTTTGTTGATGGCAATAGGCTCTAATTCGTGTGATGTGAATGTGTACTATTAGACACTTCTACTTTACCTTCCGTGGATTACAAACTTCTTAATTCTTTTACCAGTACGTTCTGGTGCAGTCTGAAAGGGCCTTAACACTAGTACAGTCAGAGTCATAAAAAAAGTGAAGCAATGTGCCACGTGGCTTCGTTATTATTAATCTTTTTATAGATTTATAGTTTTGATTCCGTGTTGTGTATTTATAGCGTACTGATTGTGTGGTGTCGGTTGAATGATGAAAGATTTTGTTAGTGAATGCTTACTCTGTTAAAATATCCGGTTGTATGAATTGTTTGTTTAAAACTGTTAAAGTTTTTCTTAAAATTAATCTAGGCAAGCGTGCTTCATCGTCAACCACATCAGGAGAGATAGTGGCCAAACCAGTCTTGCCTGTTGCAGAAAAAAGAACATAATTGTAGATCATCATTATCTGAGTAGATTTTTCACAACTGTGTTGGTATTGACATTCGATCTAACTAGGCGCAGCTAGATCCAGTATTTAAAATGAAGCAATTGCCCTGACTTTCACAAACACACAAAGAGTAACGATGCTTTTTGTCTCATTCATTTCATACCGTAGAATTATGTGCTCTTTTACACATAATCCTCCAATATTGAGCGCCACTTAAATCATAGGACTAACATAACCCTAAAAATGATTTTAGAGGAAAGAAAAATTCAGTTGCAAATGGGATTCGAACCCGCGTCTTTCCTCAAAAATTATCTTTACGATGCGCGTCGCATGCGTTTAAAAATAATTAATAACCCTAAAAGGTTAAAATATTTAATTTTAAATTTTTGTGTAACTACTCAACTACTCAAACACAGACAGACAACACCCTCGCTTCACTCAACAAACTAACAACACCACCAACTTTTAATAATAATTTAAATTAAAAACAAACCGTTTTGTTTGCCCAATTACCGTGCGATATCGTATTATCTTCACACAAATCTGATTATCGACGTATAATCACATCACATCATCAGCCTTTAAATGTTCCCACTGCTGGGACACAGGCCTCCTCTCTGTGAGAGGGAGTGGGCCGTAATCTACCACGCGGGCCCAGTGCGGATTGGTAGATGTCACATGTCTTCGAATTTTTGGTTCTAGGACATGCCGGTTTCCTCACGATGTTTTCCTTCACCGTTTTGAGAGCAGTGGTGTTGAAATAAATTACACAAAGTAATGCGCCTGACTGGGTTCGAACCCACGACCTACAACTCGTAAGTCGAGGCCAATACCACTGGGCCACCACTGCTCGACGTATAATGCTGCCTGGAAATTAAAATGAGTTTATTATTGAAAGGAGGTTCGCAATCAGCCAGATAATTTCGATGTTAAAACATGGCGGGTCAAATGTGACGACAGGACAAACTCGTGAAATACGCAATGCCAAATTATTGCAATAATCAGTATCATTCATGAAAAGGGAAGAATTAATTATTTTGTGCCTTTTTTGCTGTAATTGCTTTTCAATTTTGGGATATTTTTGCATGTGACTGTACTGACAAAAAGCTCAGTTTTTAATTGATTTAATTATTTCGTGAGGGTCGCGGGCAACCGATGGATGCAAGTGGCGAATTGTCGTTCGGCGTGGCGGTCTAAGGGGGAGGCCTATGTTCAGCAGTGGACGTTTTCCGGCTGATGATGATGACGATGATGATGAATTATTTTGGATTTATCGTTACAGTAGCTAGGCAAACAATAAGTAATTTATTTCGAACCCATCATTTGCAAAAGTTTTTGTTATATAATTTCATCGTAGTCAGCTTGTGTTTCTTGCAGTTTTGAGTCTAACCAGAGACCTTATCACGAGTTTTCACTATTTTACTTTACAGCGTCTTTCCAGTATTTACAGCGTTTTTTGTATGAAAAAATGGAACATGAATGACAATCTGGCGTCTTCAACTCATTTAGTATAGAGAAATACGATACTCCTTGGTAAAACAGGCGTTGGACTTTCGAACCATTGATATTCTGTAAAAAAGGACTGTCAAAGATCTACAAATCACTTATTAGGCTAATGATGAAGTAAAAGATTATATTGCTTTCCAGTCTCATAATACTGTAACAAAACATTGCAACAAAATTCAAGCATAATTTTAGTCCATCTCGTTAAAATAGCCTTACCTTGGACCAAATCACTAATATGAATTTACTTACAGTAGGTACATTTTGACCTCGTTACAGCCGATAAGTGTGAAATCGTTGCTACTTCAAGACTAATGAGTCTTGATACGTGTTTACTTACACATTTGAGTTTCTGCTTCTGGAAAGTGTTGATCTGAAAGAGATAGAGAACTCGTGTAAACGAGTTTATTTTGTAAACGTGCTGCATGCTTGGACCGGCTGACTACTTGAACTAAATTCTATGACCATGTTTAAAGGTTTTTGGTCCCGCACGGAAGAAATATTTATAACCTAGGTACGAGTAAGTTGTTGTTCCGGGTCTGGCTATTTGTGTTCGTTTTAATGTTTGTAGGAACACCCACGATACAGGGGAAATTCCTAGTACAGCGAAAGGATTTTTTTCCATTTTTTCTTTGCTCGAAATGAAGAACTAAGAAAATACTTTAAGGAAACATTCCAATCTAGATATGACGCAAAAATAAACGCTCTAATATTCCCCAGCAACCTGTATAATTTCACGAAACAGACAAATCATAAATCAATAGCTATAACCCAATATATATTAATGTTCTAAGTAGTGATAGGTTGCAGGCTCGTAAACCATTTATAAATATACCCAGAAATGGGTTACTGACGAGCGACGACCTAAGAAGTCCATTAGACGCCATTTCCTTCAGTAGACTTTTATTACCAGGCTTGGAGGATAAGCAGATTGTACGCTGTATGATTTTATTGCTTTAGATTTGTGGATGGGGAATGTTATCAATTTTGTTGCTAAGTAAGACTTGAAATCCCGCACGCAGCAAATATTTGTATGATCTACAAGTAGTTGTTCTGTCTCGGCATTTGTGTATGTGAGTTAATATGTTTGTAAACGCACACTAGGAATTTCTCCTGAGTCGTGGAACTCAGGAGAAATTCCTAGTGGGGCAAAAGTTAAAAAAAAACGCTTAGGCACCACGTAGTTTTTTGCTGAACTGAACCTTGGCACAGCCGTGAGGGACACAGTACCCATTGTGTTCTTCCTTGATATTTGTGTTGAATTAACGTATTTGTCTTCTTTCTAAGATGAAGAGGGATACGTTGGAATGCGAGGTTATGAGGAGGGATGGCACTCATGTGACTTAAAGAGTGATGGTTATGAGTGTTATTGGATAGAGAACAAGAGGAAGGTCAAACACACTGCTTTCGGTGAAGTAACTTTTCAAGAAGTCTAAATAAAGACAACATAGGTCATTGATAACATTGTAAAAGCTGCAAAGCTTGCAGAACCACAAAGATTAAGTTTCAAAGCCTGCAAATTAAACTTAGAATGATTAAAGTAATCGCAAGTTAGGACTGGTGTCGTTTCACTGCAGTATTTACACATTAGTAGTAAGTACAATGTCACTCATGTTGATAATACCATCAGATCGTCGATAATTCATCTAAAGTATTTTTTTTAATCGTATAAGAACAAGCCTTCAAATAGGCTATTTATTCGGTGGCTTTGTTTTTATATTTCATAAATAATCCCTTAAATAATATACGCCCCTACGTTTTGAGTGGCCCCTCTCTCAGCCCCGTAGGGTTATTTTATTTCATTGACTATGCCCACCGACTTCCGTTCCGTTTGGTTTTGAAGTCGGTTACCTTTTTTCAAAAAGTTTTTTATTTTTCCCTTTTTAGTTATCTAAACTAAATTCAACAAAAATCTTCATACTATCGGCGTCTTTTTTGAAAATCTACAATCCTAGTAATCAACAAAAACGGATATATGCGGGCAACTTCACAAGTTATCTATTATTGTTATATACTAAAACCTTCTCCAGAATGTAACGAACACTTTTTCTGAAAACCAAATCAAAATCGGTTTAGCCAAACGCAAGATAATCGCGGACAAACATAATCTTTTATCCAGATCTTTCACCCGTTCTGACGTGAACAACAAACATCCAAACTTTCGAATTTACAAAAGGATAAACGCAGTCCACAAGTTAGAACTGATGACGTCACAGCACATGCATGGGCAGCTCATGTTGGTACAGTAGGTAATACCATCAGATCGTTGGTAATACGCGCAAAGCCGGGCGGCAATGGCCACTATTTCTATTTTAATCACGGCTCATAGAGTAAGTCGTAAATAATCCGTCGGCAGAATCGAACGTGCACTGTTGTTAGTGTAAAGGCTAAAAATAAGTTAATGGTCGTACTGTGTTAGGTGCAAGAATGCTGGTGGCTTGTGCTGCGAAATGTGCGGAGTTGTGTTAGAATTTTATAGTGAGAAACATTGTTAAGTTTTTGTTGCGTTGTAGTTTTTTTTTGTTTATAAATTGGAATGGACAAGAGCTCAAGAAAATTTGATTTTGTGTAGGAATTAAACATCTACCTATTTCATTTCTTTGTCTTTGATATTCAAAAGTGTCTTTTAGAGGCTTAATTGAAATAAATTGTTCGATTCATATTTCAATGTTGACTTTGATTTACTTGTTTGGTAGTTCTTTCGTAGCTTTGTTTTTCTGCAGAGAGTTAATACCTATTTCTACAATTTCGCTAAGCTTTGTAAGAGAAAAGGAAACCGGTGTAATATAGAACAAAAAAATGTACAACAAAAGTGCTAGTGTCTATTTTTTCTTAAAAGATATTAAGAAACTTACAGATAAAATGTTATCTAGATAACATTTTATCTGTAGTTAGTTAGGACCTCTAAACTATGTTTCAGGCAAAATTAAACAAGTACCTACTCTCGACAAAAATTTGGCCATCGACATCATGAAAATACCGCTCAATAGAAACCATTATCCTGATTCTAAAATAGCCCGTATTCCAATTAACATAAATCCCTTGATGGTAAACACGATAATATCCGCCTGTGTAGAAAAAATACATTTTTTTCCATTACGTTGGCAAACAAACATTTTAATCCGGGAGCAGTGTAAGATGAAACTAAATAATGTAGTTTGAAAAACACATGAAGATCAGATAAAATAGAGCTTAAGTTATGAGCGGAGAGCAAGTTGAAAAGAGATGTCTAATTAAAACTATGTAACGGAGGCCAATTTTGCTTTATGTCACAAACAATATTTGTGAATCAGATTTTTTAAACTTGTTTTTGCACCAATCTTTAAAAAATTAAAGTGTTAAGTTTAATTCATAAACTGTGTATGAATAAGTATATTCCGACTTATAACATAAAGTAGCAGTGGTGGCCCAGTGGTATCGGCCCCGACTTACGAGTTGTAGGTCGTGGGTTCGAATCCAGCCAGGCGCATTACTTTGTGTTATTTATTTCATCACCACTGCTTTCAAAACGGTGAAGGAAAACATCGTGAGGAAACCGGCATGTCCTAGAACCAAAAATTCGAAGACATGTGACATCCACCAACCCGCAATGGGCCCGCGTGGTGGATTATGGCCTACTCCCTCTCTCAGAGAGGAGACCTGAGTCCCAGCAGTGGGAAGATTTATAGGCTGATGATGATGATGATGAACATAAAGTACAGTTGTAGGTAACAAGCGAGTCTTATTTTTATCAGGATTCAGTTCAACTAACAACAGCCAAAACGTGTTACCATTTATCAGTGGTTGTCAAAAAAAAAATACACGAAAGTACACCCAATTCACTCACTAAAATTCTATTCGAGCCCACCACTTGACAATCTCAACCATTTTTCGCCGACCACTTAATAAAACCCAATATTTTTCGGATACAAAAAATCGCTAACTCCTACCAATTAAATACCCCGTATCCACATTACATTCGCTATCTCCGTAGCTAGACCACGTACGTTTGTTTTCTTTTAATTAAGTCCAATTGAAAAACTCCCGTAGAAAATAAAGTCGTAGTCAATGATCGCGACGCGACTTTTAAAAACCTTTAGTTGTAAGTTGGTATTGGTTTTAATTGAACTTCTTTTTAAGGGGTAATTATGTATTGCTTGGGACCATAATCGAACAGGAAATTTGTGATTGTAAAAGTTTTAAATGATTTTTATTCTTAGTTATTATGATTCTCTTGTATTTATACCGATTTCTCTGAAGTCCCTTTTCATAGCGTCCATATATTGCTATTCTGCAGTGTACAGTACTCTTGTCCAGGATTGGTACTCTATTTTTTTTTACGTGTAATCGAAATAAAATACTCCTTTTTGTGTCTGTCTATTTGCCACGTTTTTTAACGAAAATAACAACGGATTTTGATGTCATCTTTATTTATTATTAGATACTGAATTTCAAAACTTTCATGTGTATTTTTCTACTTGTAATGGAAAAATATAAATATCATCATCATCATCAGTAATTAAAATAATTTCAGTCATTCTTTTGTCTAGTAGTTAAATCCACGCGAAGCAGGGCTGTTGCTACTGTGTCATGTTTTCGGACGTAAAGACCAAAATCAAAATTGGCCGGCTGAAACCAAGTGTTTTACACAGCTTCGGCCAGCGGTCATGCACTTAGTGGGTGCATTAGCACTGATAAATGAATTACTGGGACTTGTTACAGCGGTATTACCACGCTTTTGAAATTGCCGTATGGTGTAACTATGTGAGTCAAAATTATTGATTGTTACATTTGCAAAATAGTGTCCTGTTAGTCAGACCTTAGTAGTGTAAGTAATAAGTACCTACTAGAATTAAAATTTACATTAAATTATCAAAGAGAAAGAAAAATGTCAATACTTAATTTTGTTACTTAAACTAGCATGTCATAAAAAAACTGTAATTGTCTAACATAAGTTGTTTGTATATTTAATTATAAATTAACCTTGAACATTTTTCTACTAGAGTATTATTGCAGGAGGCGGGCCGTGAGAGAGAGAGGACAGCGTCCTCCCTCCGCCCCACCCGCAATGGTAGACGCCCACGGCGTCGGACGTCGCAAGACGATCTCCAGCCACCGTAGGCGCGGGCATACGGGCGGCGAGTAAAGGGCAACTCGCCGCCCGACCATGGACCATGCCCGGGTCGACGGCGCGTTGTGTTCCACGCGCGCCTAAAAGAGCGTCAGCACGATGACGGGGCCCCGCCCAAGAGGGCCAAAGCCTGCCGGGGTCGCGGGACTTATCTCATTACCGTGACCCCGGAACACAAAGGGCTATTGAAGGACACCGTGGATTTTAGTCAGTACAAGTCTCATTTGATGATTTTACCACGCTAAAAAAAAAAAGAGTATTATTGCGCATAATGTGTGTTTCTTTGCGTTACCGTAAGGTAGGCTGGAAGAAGATGTCTAAGGCGCGGGCAACATAGAAAAGACGTAAGACGAGGACGCGTCGCGGACGGGTGAAAATGTATGAGAGTCGCGCCGTCGACGCGTCTGTTCTGTGTGTTCACGTTCGCGACGTTCTATGTATACCGCATATGTATACTGTTTTGTTACATGTGCATAAAGTTATATAAAAAATAACCTTCAAATAAATATTGTTACTAATAAAAATGTATAACTACACCTTAGTAAAACAAAAAAATAAGAATTTAACGTAAACAAGCCCACTATCCATTAGTAGCCACGAAGTAGAGTGGCATAAAGAAACTAAATTCCCCCAGTGGCCAATCTACGTAGGCGTTACTAGGGTAGCGTTGAGAGGGGAACTGGCGTATGTGGACTATCTGCAGTCGTAGTCGTTTCTATTTATTTGGGGCAGAACCCTTAAGTTTTTGACTGGAAACTTTGGGGTACGAAAGTGAGTTTTGAAAATAGGGGAGATGGGAAAATATGGCAAGAAAATTTAGTTTGACAGATTTATAGATGCAAATGCTTGCAGATATATAGATCATGAACTAAACCCATCATTTTTCGGAGTGTAAAAATCATCAAGATGAGTCCTCCCACCCTGGGCAGTGCAAAAGGAACTGTCAGACTCTTACTGACCTAGGCGCGGGCCACATAGAAAAGACGTAAGACGAAGACGGGGTGGAGACATATGTCTCTTCGGCGTCTCTTTCATACAAAATGTATAGAAGCGTCGCGAACGTGAACACACAGAAGAGACACATTTTCGCCCGTCCGCGACGCGTCCTCGTCTTACGTCTTTTCTATGTGGCCCGCGCCTAAAAACTACCCTCTTCCTATTACATGCCATTATTTTGCTTTTAAAATACCCAAACTGTATGACTAAGAAGATAAAGCTATGTAGGTTTCTTTTTTACAAAACAAAGTAGTAATTTTGCACGTGTTGGCGAGAAAACATGTTTAGATCTTAAATTTTCTATCAAAAGCGTACTTAGCACCTTGTTCTTGTTCTAAATTCCTTTTATTTTCTACTCAGGTTCTCATTTCCGTAACATCAGCTTTACTAACTCTATTTTCTTTTTCGCTCATCTCAACTCGTTCATTTCTCGCTTAGCTTTACAAGAGCGAAGATGTTTGGTTCGCAATACCCTTGCGATGTATACTGTATGAGGTATTTAGGTATTATTATAACCTTGCTATTTTGGTGTGCGGTTTAAGTATTAGGCGATAGCGGTAATAGTGAATAATGCCCTTACAATTAAGGCTCTTTGCTCACAAGGATTTTTTGTCGCGATTACGTCCCGCGTTTTCGTGAACGTGATTCTCTCGATAAAATCGCGTATTAGTCGTATTTTCATCGAATTTATGCACCGATGCACGGTCTTGTCAATTTTTTATTTTACATCTTGACTCCAGACATTGTATCGATATAGAACAGCGTGTGTATCGAGACTGACGTGCGATAGCATCGTTATAGTAGCAATACAGAAACTTGCTTGTAGTTCATAATTGGTCTTAGCTTAAAGCCTTCAATAACAACTTATAAATTAAAGGAGAATATAAAAGTACCACAGTCAGCCACTTTATAGCGGCCATTTTGAATTTGCATTGCAATTACACCGTTGGAAAAAGTCACAACGGGCAATTAAATAGTCCTAATAATTAAATATAATTATGGTTAATCTATTCCGCTTCAGTAAATTAAATGGGGTTTTATAAAGTTTTCAACGTTTTAACAGTCGTTTTAAAGTTAGTGCCCGCAAAATAAACGCCCGGTTTTGTTGGTGGAAACAAAAATGGTTTTCCACTTAATTTGATACAGTCATCAGTTCCTGTGTTATTGTTTTTAGTTTGAATGTAACACGGAATGGACGTTTATGAGCAAAGTGTTTTAATTGTTAGGTATTTTGCTAAACCTGGCTGTTTCTGCTTTGATATTGCTTCTAGTTTACATGTGCATTATTAAAGAATACTGCTAAAAAGGTTTAATAGACCTAACGAATTCATTGATGGTTTCCAATTGAGTTATAACCCAATCCGAATGATATGTAAAAATGTTTGAATAATTCCTGTGCTTGACAACGTTAAATAGTTAATATTGCTAAAATCAGAAAGAAAAACTTAAGTCCTTTTCCATGTAACTGCTAAGTTAAAAACTTAAGCAGTTACATGGAAAAGAACCATACGTATACCGCGACTCCGGAACGCAAAAGGGCTACCGAAGGACACCGTGGATTTTAGTCAGTACAAGTCTGACAGTCCCTCCCGCCCTGCCCGGGGCTGGGAGGACTCATTTGATGATTTAACCACGAAAAAAAAAAAAGTTAAAAACTTAACGTAGATAATGGTGATACCAATAATGAAATTACTGCTTTAATTTAATTACTTACTGGTAATTAACCGCCACAGATGAGTACCTACTAATAGTACGTATAAGTATCGGATAAGTACGCACTAGTGGGTATTTAATCAATACTAGTGAGTATTTTAATTAATGCGAAGTATATGATGGACTGATCTCTATCTATCTGTTAGTCATTATCATTTTTCACTTTACTTTCTTCGCTAGAAAGCAGCCTTTGGCCAGCAGTACGGTTTGATATCAACAAAATAACGATTCAAACATTATTCTATTCGCTACAGCTTATCACAAACGACATGATAATACGTTTACATGCCCCAGATCACGCTACATTGCCTCTCTAAGACTCTCCCCTTTGAGTTTAATTGCAATTTTGGTAGGCTGTGTACGGTTTCTTTCAGTAGGCTGTTTCGTTACGGTTTTCAAAAATAAAATGTTCGCCCGAAACACGCGGTTGCACACGTAATTAAATCAACGTTTTTGTGTATAAAAAGGACGTAAATAAAAAGATTAGACAGAGCCATAAATTTAAATGTTGTAATGGAGTTTTTGTTGTTCTTGTATTTTAAATTGAAAACAAATTGTGGTTTTAAATATAAAAATTTAAACGTAGTTATAAAGCCTCCTGCAGACACACGCGATTAATCGCGCTGCGACAACGAGCCAAGCTAATTTCCACTCTAAAAATACTGCGAATGGACCGCGACATGTATATTGAGAACAGAAAAAAACAGGGAGGACTTTTAATTATTAAAAGTTTGACAGTCCATCAAATGAGTCCTTCTCTATGGGTGGAGTTGGAGGACAAATATTTGTAAGCCAACCGTCGTCCATTATTTAGGACTGAACTTCTATTATTTCAGTAATTTAGGAACTCTCTCCAGGATTCCAAAAAACCTAATTGTACAACAATCTTATAAAACACGATTTATTACGTCGTTCTCAATACATGAACAAATATTTTATCACATTTCCACATAATTGCGTTAATATCATAATTTCTAGAGCATTGAGGGAAATTATTAATATGACAGTCTCGCGTAATGGCGTCACTTCGGTATGCGCTCCCATTCTTTACATTGGCATGCCGACGCAAGCAATACTAGGCTTTATTAATATTGCTATATATAGCGGTTTGGTATGGATGTGTAGGAAAATAATAAGGCAGTCTTTGGTGTGTGGTGAGATGAAGAAATTCATAGAAGCTTGAGATTATTTTTGTTGTTAGGTTTTGTAGATAACTGTGGTTGTTGATTTGATAATTACTTGGAGGTTTTGAGGGAGTCATCATAATCATGATAATAAAACGACCTTTGCTGAAAATTGGCCTGTCCAAAAGTGGCTAAGCGTTATTTAACCGTTCCATGAAAAGTATCTCAACTCATAAAATTTGTGATCGAAGCAGTAGGTATTATTCGAAGATTCGTCTCTTAAAACATGAATGACATTGAACTATGAGATCATCTCTGCCTGACTTTTCGGAGATAAAAAGTGTGTGTGTTCACGATAAATGGGATCTCGGAACTGTCTCAACTACCGCGACCCTGGAACGTAAACTACTGAAGAAGCATCATGGATTTTAGTCAGTACGGGTCTGATAGTCCTAATGGATCCATCATTGGCGGCAAGAATCATTTGACGATTTTATCATTAAAAAAAAGTCCACATTAAGTACAGACATGAAAAAAAGTATGTGAAACCTGATAAAAAAATCTTTGTTGAGTGTTTTCTTTAGAGCCCCCCCACATTTATCGACGCGGAATCGGATCGCCTCGTCCGAGCCGAGCCGATGCGAATGGCATTAGTAACACCCTTATTACGTTGACATAAAGGTTTTCTTGACCGGCTTAAGCCGATTCCGCGTCGATAAATGTGGTCCCCCCTTAGATAGCAATACCCAGTTTGAAATTAAAAATAGACTACTTTTTATTTATGAATTAAAAATATGAATTAAAACTAGATATTTTTTATTTTATAATGTACCGTGAACGTCAAAAAAGTATTCGATTTTTCAAAGAGATCGTTTACTTTTTATTTGTGCTACAAAACAGTTGAAGTAAGAGCCTGATGAAGGGAGAAGATAGATCGTTTCTCTCTAGTAAAGCTTAGGTAGGGATAGCCAATGAGTCACACGACATTCCCTTAACGTGATTCCACACAGCTCAGAAGATGAGTAACCTAATCCTTTGCGATTTCTCAGAAAAAATACCGATTTCTTCAAATAGCCGAAAATTTCTCGTCTATTTACCCAATGCTTATTATTGTTAAGCTTAAATTCCAATACTGCTTGGCAAACGGATCGTAAATAACATTTTATTGCCCAAAATATAAAACTGTAGTCTTGTTTTCGGTTTTCCAGTTTTAAAACGTGCTGATTTCTGTATTGATAGTTATAAGAAAGTTTGATATGGAAGTGTGGTAATTATGCTCGGCTAAAACAGCAGACCATTGAAATCTAGGTAAAATTTGATAAAAATCCTTTTAAAATAATAATTATTTCTTTAATTTTTTTGATCATTGTAACGTGCCTATAGCCAGCAGTTAAAATACCTACTATTCATTTGGTAACTATTCTGAAAAAAAGATTTTGACTGTCATGTTGCAAGAATATCATGGACCAGTGATTAATCATTCATTAATTAGCAGGCGTATCAGTAAATTTAAGTGTAAATTACATTTACTTGTATTCACCGATAGATTTTACACCTAGTTACTTCAAGATTTCACTGAGACTTCCCACATTTGACACCCATTTTATTTATGAAAGTTAATATTATTACATAGTAATTTATGAATAAATCCACATTCACATTTATTGGGATATCTAATTTAGATAAAGATTCACGCAGTCATACAGACGGAGGCGAAAATCGACTATGCTTCAAAATAAATATAGTCCTTATTAGTTATTTCAAGTTTAACATTGGTCTTTTGTCTCTCCTTTTCTATTCCCATAAAATAATATCTCGAACCGATAACTTCCACTGACGACAGAACAAAACATAATATTCGATCATCTGACGTCTTAGCGTTGTTTGTCCGCGAATCCGTCACAATTTTCTCTATATGTCGTAACAGCCAATCGTCTTCGACTACAGTTTGTTCGGCGTTTATTTAATAAAAACGTCATGTTGGTAAATAACGCGTGGATATTGATTAGGGTTGTGAGCAATAGATCTTATTGTAGTACAAGGGAGGGGTGGAAGCGGGAGTTTATAGTTTTGTTGATAGTTTTTGGACAAAATCTTTAGGTTTTTTTTTTTTTTTTAGGGTGGCAAAATCATCAAATGAGTCCTCCCGCCCTGGGCGGGGCGGGAGGGACTGTCAGACTCTTACTGACTAAAATCCACCCGTGTTCCGTCGGATGCCCTTTACGTTCCGGGGCCACGGTGTCCTGGATTAAGAAAAATCCGCGACCCCGGCAGGCATTTGGCCCCATAAGGGGCCCCGTCGGTGACGCGTGAAACACGACGCGCCACCGACCCGGGCTTGGTCCTTGGTCGGACGGCGAGCATACCCATTACTCACCGTCCGCAAGCCTGCTCCGCCGCTGTGCCCTCTGCTGTTCAGAGGGACACGCGTTGGAGCGTCCACCCGACAGGCTATTTGCATACGGGCAAAGAAACCCCTTAGGCACACAGTGCCTAAGGAGAGTTTTTGCCCGCATCCCAGGGTGCACCGGCCCGAAAAACTGGTCTTCCCCCCGGACGTATCCGAGAGGGAACTCCAGTCCACGGGCGCACGTGGAGGTTTCCTGTCTTAGCACCCCAAAATCTTTAGGTTAAGATAAATGTACGTACCTGCAAAAGTTTGAAATATCTTCAGATGTGTGTTGGTTTGGTGTGCCCTATTATACTGTACGGTACAGTAACGGTCTAGTTTTTTGTAGATTATGTGGCTAGCTTTAACATTACATCAGCTTATAAAGTTCTCACGGCTGAGACACAGGCGTCCTCTCTGTGAGAGGGGGCCATAACCCACCACGCCGGCTCAGTGCGGGTTGGTAGATGTCACATGTCTTCAAATTTTTGGTTTTAGGACATGCCGGTTTCTTCAAAATGTTTGTCCTTCACCGTTTTGAGAGCAGTGATGATGAAATGTAGCGCACCGAATTGAACCCATTTCATATAGCTATAATTATAAATCGCTTAACTCCAATACGGTATATTACACAAAGTAATGCGCCTGGCTGGGTTCACACCCATGGCCTACAACTTGTAAGTCGAGGCCAATACCGCTGGGTCAGCACTGGGCCACTGTGGCTAGTTTACTTCTTATAAATACCGTCATAATTTTAAAAATTCACTCGCTATTTGAACTAATTTGCACCGCAGCAGCACAGTTGGTGCGGGTGCGGCTCGCCTATCTACACCGTATATCCGAGGCGTCGGCCTTTGTAATTGATTGATACGTCCAACGGGTTGGCCCCGATGTTTTGTTTAGACCCACACTTGCCCAACTCTAGCTCTGGAAATTGAATTTTTTGTATAAAAGCACTCGACTTTCAGCTGTTTTAATTGATGGAATGGTTTTTTGGTTGGAATTTTTCTTGGGAGTCAGTGATAACTATTTCAGATTTCTTTTATGTAGGATTAAGCGAGCACAACCTACCCTGGTCTGTCTTCCTTCATTAAATTTTCAATTTTATGACATTAACTGAAGTTTCTGCCTCCCAATTTTTTTTTTACTTTTGTGTTTTATAAGATAATATTGAAAGCTGTTTCATCGTAATGTATGTTAAGTGAGTACAATATAGATATCTCTATATTTTGTCACTTTGATACTACACTCCTGCAAAGCCAATTATTTGAGAACCAAAATAGCAAGATTTAGCCGTGTAGCAATACAGTTACAGTTATGAAGTCGCTATATTTTTCAGTTTTCCGTCCCTTCTTACAGAAACCACCTCCTTTGAATTAAAAGGCGTTGTACCAGAATTTCAAAGTGTTCGAATTCGATTCTTATGCAACCAAATGTTAGAGAGAAGTTCAGGAAATTTTGACTGTATTATATTTTGCTATTTCAAGTCTAAAGGCGACACGATAGCGTTGAAATTTTGTTCAGCACGATGCTGTGAAGTCAAGGGGAAGGCTTACCTAGGGCTTGAAGATATAGCTTGTGAATGTGGGAAAAAGTTGCCAGACATCTTTGCTAGGTTCTGCCAAGAAAATACCAGAAATATTGACTCTGATTTCTTACTTATGTATCTAGTAGTTGACGTATTTTAACTGGAATTAACAGTTTACGAAACCAGGTTGGTCGTTGCAAGTATAACATGGTCCGGTGTACTGTGATGAGGAAAGGTGCGACTGCGGAGCCTCAGCACAAACGATGTCCCACCTCCTCACTTGTGCTCTGAGTAATTCCACCTGCACTTTAAGGGACCTCTCCGAGGCCACCACCAACGCCGTAAAATTGGCAGAGTTTTGGTCGAAGCTCATTTAAACCTAAGGAATCATCGACACGACGAATAAGAAGAACTGGAATTGATGAGTTGATATGAATTTGCCGATACTTTCATTGTACGCAAAGCTGAGGAGCTTACAAGTGAAAAGGTAACTTCCAAGCAAGCGTGCTTCATCGTCCATATGAGAGCTTACAATCAGGCGAGGTGTAGTAGTCAAATACGAGCTGAGCGGAAAAACCCTAAAATATGATATGATTTATTGTGCTCATAAAAGTTATTTCATGCCCTCAGTCATTTGAAAGTCAGTATGTCTTTTTGTGGAGTTGGGCAGAGCATCTGGCTAGACGCAGAGATGGCAGATGGAGCAAGGTTTTGACCGAATGGTGGCCAAAGTTCGGCCAAAGAAACCAAGGCCGCCCATAAGCCCGTTAAGTTGACGATATCGTCAAGATCGCGGGGAATAAATGGATGAGAGACGCACAGAACCGAGAGATATGGCAACAAAAGGGGGAGGCCTATACCCAGCAGTGGGTGATCCCGGGCTGATATGATGATGATGATGATGTCTTTTTTTCTATGAAAAAATAATTATGTTTTCAAGTTTCTCAAAATCATTACAAAGTTCTTCTAAGTTTCCAAGCAGCATAATATCCCCAACTTAAGCTCCTTTAACTTTCACCACCCATCACCTACAAAGCCCATACATTTGAGCTAACAAAATAAACACATTATCCCTTCGTTGAACTTCGTGTCCAGTTCATTCATTACGTCATCCACATAAAAGACGAACGTTGGGACGTACGAGTCCCATGGGCCTATGTGTTTATTTCTTGTTCTTCTTCATGTTACGTAACTTTTTTGGCTGGCCTATTATTGTGGGTAGTTGTTTTGCGTCACCAATGGACTGAATTTCTAACGCAAAGCATCATTTTAAATATTTTATACGCATTAGCATCTTCCTTCATCGCGAATTTAAAAATAAAAAGGAACCAATAATTTGATTGCGAGTAGGATTTGTACTTTCTGATTCCTGTTATGATTTTAAGAATTTTAGTATAGCATGCCTATATTGTGATGTGGTACGAGAGTTTCTTTTGCATGTACGAGTATCTATAATTTTGATTTGCAACCTTGTAACATCCATAAAAATTGATATACCTACTTCATACGCGTAAACGTCATCGCGCACAAATTCTAAACAAAGACTATAAAATGGACTTAAGAATTCGTCTGAACATTACTATATCACGTAATAACTTTCACGCTAAACGTATAACACAAAAACTTCAACTTTCATCAATCCTTCGAAGACGATAAATGCAAAGTGATAATTTAACAACATTTATCAGTTAATCCATTTCATCATTTGCCTTGCAATTCAACCTAACTATAGACACACTACAGCCTGTATACCTATTCACATAGATCACATTCCAACTTGACTGTTAACTCAACGTGCAGGTACTAAAGTCACATATTTGGGTCATTACGTAGCACGTTTCCGAATATCTGTGGAACGACGCTAATGATTCCCCGTACCACGTTAATTAGTACTACCCAAGTTTCGGTAAATAACTGGTCACGAGGTATACTTTCAATTTCGCTTGTTTTGATCATTCTTATGAAGCTAGGTAAAACGAATTGTAAGTTTTGATGATTTTTCGTTTGAATAGGTATTCATATACGCGTGTCGCGGCTTCGATCCCCGCTCGGAAAAAATATTATGATCTGCAAGTAGTTTTTATGGGAGTTTGTGTATGTGAGTTTCTATGTTTGTAAACGCACCCACGACTCAGGAAGAATATTCTTAACGAGGGCAAAGTTTAAAAAAAAAACTGGTGTCGTGTGCTAGAGCAAACAATGTGATTATTGCTTATTTCGTATCTGTTTAAGAACATCAGGCACTAACATCAAGCGATGTACACTAAACATTTTAATTTAAAAGACATTAAGTTCCTCTACTTCAAAAGAAAAGTGATACAAAATTCTCTCTTTTCCAACTAAACAAAAATCTCTAAATTTCTACATCATTTGAGTTTCGTCCTTTACATCCTCGTGATCACATACGATGTTCGTGACATTTGCTACGGGTTCCTCATACAATATGAGTTGGAAGCTCATTGCCTAAGGCTCGTGCACGATGCATCTCGTCAATATTTAAATGCAATGTATAATTTAAACCACACAATGCGCTATCTGTATCTTCTTAGTATTTATATGTAAGAATTCCTTACTTTAGTTCTGTTTTAAGCTTGAGTTTTTAGCCTAAAGCGATATGCACATAACTTATGCATGCAAACCTCTTTTCTTTCATGATACCCTGGTAAGTTTTTACGCCGAGATTCTTTACGTGTAAAAGTCTAGTCAATTTTTTCAGTGTTTTTGTGAGGTTTGTTACTATTTTTGTCGTGTTAGGGTTTTTTTTTAGCGTGGTAAAATCATCAAATGAGTCCTCCCACCCCGGGCAGGGCGGGAGGGACTGTTAGACTTGTACTGACTAAAATCCACGGTGTTCTTCAACAGCCCTTTATGTTCCGGGGTCACGGTAATGAGATAAGTCCCGCGACCCCGGCAGGCGTCGTGTTAGGCTTAACTTATTTAAACGAAAACAATTAAATTACCAAAGTATGCATGATGCAGATGACATCAATATATATTTTGAGCACTTAATTGACAATTTCAATGGCTTATATTAGTAGGTACACTACTTATTATAGTGCAGTAGGTGTGATATTATGACGTTGTATGGAATGATCCACCAATGACTCAAAAGACACATTTACTGAAAAGGAAAATTAAAGCATTAAATCATAATTCATTATATTCACCAGTTATAATCAGACCATAAGACCCTATATCTCCAGAGTAAAGTTGAAAAGCATCACAATTATCGACCATTTCAAACAAACAAAGACCTCGCTCGAAACTTCGGAATAAAGAACCACTTCAGACGATCCAATCGATCGCATCTCATGAGCGTTAATACAGGCGGTACATTCAAAAATCTGTAGCGGAATAAAAAGGTTGGCCCCCATTATGCGGACAACAATGGCCCCGACTGAAAAGTACCCCGGATGCCCGCTGCAACATTATAATAAAAGGTAACTGCGAATAGGTTTCCGGGATAAAATTTTATTGTGAGGCATCGACAAAGGACTTCGTAGCGAACAAAAGTCCGGGGAGATCCGGGAACAAGGCGGGAGTCGGTGACGAAGATATCGCGCAGTAATATTGTAATTATATGTATCCTGGTGGAGTATTGAGTCCGTAAAGTGAACGGACTTTACGGACTCAATACTCCACCAGGATCAGCGATCAACTGGGGAGTTGCGTTTGAGATACGATCGTGTGGTGGGGTGTTTTGTTTTTAGAACTGTTTACTTTTCTCGTTGTATTGAAAATTTCTAATGACTCATTTTGGTTTAGAAGAAAATTTAAATTAGTATTTTATTATGTCTAGGCTTATTTGTAAGTTGTTTGATTTATTTGTAAGTTTATTAGTATGTGTATTTTTATTTTATTATCTACGTCACAGTGATATATTTTTTCTTTATAAAGAGGCATTTCTTAATAAATTGTTGTATTTAATTTAGTGCATGAATTATACAAGCTTTTGAATTAATTTTGCCTGAAGCTTGAACTTTTATCACAACATTGTATATTGTAAAAACGTATTTCCTTATAAACTCCTCCAATATACATAATTATATTATTTAAGTCACAAAATTATTACTCGTTTCCCGCCTAGAATGACCCTAGTTTGTACTGAAACCGTACGGGGCATTCACATTCCAACCCCCAAATTATGCACTTAGAAAAATTACTTCATACCATTTGCTGACTAATAATATTTAATTGTTAGTCGCATATGCTTTCGTGAATATTTAAACACGTTATTTGGTATATTGTATTTAATAATTTATATTTTCAAAACAGTCACTGCGAAAGTCACGGGTTGAAGACATTGGCATTGTTTCAATGTCACGTTTAACAAATATATCAAATTATAAATACTTTTTTAACGTAAACAAAGTTTATATATCTAGCTTTTGCTATTACTTAATTTTATAACTAATATCTTAAGACAATGAAGGTACTCGTCCAGACGACTCAAATGAGCTCAAATTCGATAGGGTTGCGTTGCGTCAAAGATCAACAAATGACATCCAGGACCAACGGCTTTACGTGCTTTCCGAGACACGAAGGAAACTAATTAATGATAGATGATCACCCATCCACCGACCAAGTAGTAGCAAGCTTGGATGCTAAAATAAATGTCACAGATTTTTCTCCTCTTGTTTCATTCTACAAAACTCAATTTGCGCCATTATTCACCATAGTTATAACATTAGAAAATCCCGCTGAAACTGGCTCTAATAATATAGCTTTCGTGACTGATTAGCGTCGATTATGTCGGGTGTGTCGGGACAATCAACACCTGTCGCGTTAACTTTACTGTGAAGGCCGACGGAAGTGGCTGTAATGTTGTTTAAAATGTTTCGAGAACAATTATACATATTACTAACTACTATAATAGAGGTAGAAAATAAAAGTATATATATAATAATATTCTGTGTGGAAAACGGATTCCACCAGGTCTTTACCTGATATCAGGTGGCCTACAATGAACTCTTAACCCGATCCAGTTTAGGCTGTGGGAAAGAGATGGCTCTAGACGACTTGTATAGCTCTGTCTCTTTCCCACAGCCTAAACTGGATCCCGTTAAGAGCTCGTGGTAAGGCCTCAGTATATTTAAATTAACTTTTTACCCCTTTTGCCTTACTTTTACTCAAAGCTTAACAAGTTAATGTGTGAGATTGACTTATGCAATCGAATTATAATAATAATATTCCACAACTATCACACAACGCCATCTAGTCCCAAGCTAAGCAGAGCTTGTGTTATGGGTACTAGACAGCTGATAATATATTTCTAAATACATAAATATTATAGATAAATTACACCCAATTATGTCAATACCTTTTCAAAGAGCTGTAGAAATACCAAACGTTTTGAAACGATTGTCATTATTTTGTTTTCAGGTTTTCCCAAGTTTTTTAACACTTGTTTTAAATTGTCTTTTGGATACGGCTTCGTTTCTATTTTCAAATTGTATCCTCGAATACTTCGTTCTAGAAATTACAACTGTCATTTTAAAACTAACATTGGCCTAATTAGTCTAACCGCGGTGCAGATCTACAAATCTTTCGTTAGTTACTAACACAGGTTAGCCAAAAACTATGATTGGATTTTCTTTTCACAAAATTTTCAGGTAGGTACGGAACGAAATTGGAATTGTGCCCGATTACAAGTCCCGCGTGGGGTACTGTACCGTCATTGGCAAATCGGCAGCTAATGCTTGTGTTTTGGCGTTTAATTTTCGTTTTGTGACTGCTGTTGATATATTATTTTCATATAAATAGATACCTATTTATATGATATTTTGGGGGGTAGGAGGAACAGAGTGGAAAGTTCTTCGATACCCGGTGAAAAGGAATGTACCTTCCGACCATACAGGTGTTGTGTCTGGTGGGTTTTCTGCCCGACATTCATAGTCGGAATATTCTGTCTTCTAAGTTCGCTGTTAACTTTGATTGCGCGATGTAGACATCTTACATCTTAATTTCTCCGTCGCTTCATAGGTGGCGCTAGTGTACTTTTTGTAGATGATTATGTACGCTACAACATGACATGTACAAATGTACACTACATTTTAAAATTAAATTAAATATTACGTTATTGTTTTATTGATATAAATAAAAGCCAAATGGTGTCAGCAAGACAACCCATATTAAGCTACGAGTATGATCTAGGGTTTCAGTTTTTTTCATTCACCATTAGACTCGCATTTAAATACTATTTTGCCTAGTGGTGACCGATGTTTTGGTCGACGGTGAAGCACGATTGCTTAGAAGTGACCTTTTCACCCTTGACTTAAAGGCTTCGAAACTGTAGCTAACGAGGAACAAATATGAAGCTACTGGTGAGCATCGCTCCAAAAAGAATAACCTTCTAACAGTACCCTTTTCTGACAGGCCCGTTGGTCTAGTGGTTAGTGACCCTGACTGCTATGCCGGAGGTCTTGGGTTCGATTCCCACCCAGGACAATGTTTGTGTGATGAGCACGATCATTTCTTCTGTGCCTGGGTGTAATTTATCTATGATATGACAGATATGTATTTAGAAATATATAAGTATGCTTATCAGTTGTCTAGTACCCATAACACAAGCTCTGCTTAGCTTGGGACTAGATGGCGTTGTGTGATAGTTGTGGAATATTATTATATTATTATTATTATAGTACACGCTTTTTCAAGAAGTATCGCTTTTTGGATCAAGCCCCTGATCCAACTGCCTATCGAACAATGTATTGTTATTATATCAGCTTTATATATTTCATTCCGTTCCTATTTATGTGATCAGAAGTTTTCTCCACGAATATTTTCCCATTTTCTTTTCCATTTTTATTACCATTTGCCTTCACCAAGATAGGCCGAAATAAAACTGGAATTTATATTAATATTAGAGAAAGTTGCTTCGGGAATTAACGATAACTGTTTATCAACCTTTGTGGTTGTGTGTCACGATACCTATTTCGATTCTTAATAGGCCTATTCCCCGAAGAGCGGGCACGCACGTATCCATTTTGATATTAGTGATCACACACCTAAATTATTAAGTCATAGCCTGAGGGAATATTGTGGTTAAAATATCGTTATTTTCGTCAAACTTTGTTAACGATGTTTTTAATTTGATAATGGTTAGTGATGTCATTGTTTATCATTTTGTTAAAGAGGGTTAACCGATAAAAAAGACAATTGCATAAAAAAAGCAAACTGCCGGCAGCAATTAATGAAACCAAGATATTTTTGCTTTAATTTAAAAATAAATCGGGACTTCCAAAGCTCGTTTCATCTTTTAAATCCTCAGAAATCAACGCAGTTGTATCTTCAAACAAAGAAACTTTTTATATTATACCTACTTATATTTTGTTTTATCTTGAAAACGTAACATAATACAGTATGATAAATTACATCTTGACTCTGATTTTGTCTATCCTATTGTGAAATTCAGAAGACAACAGCAGATAGAAAGACTAGGCATAAATTTCAGTTTATCGAAGCAAAATTTGTTGTATCAAGCTTTCATTTGTCTGATTACTGATAACATCAACTTTGTAGACAAGTCATTTCTTCAAACCCATCACGAATTTACGAACCAGTCTTACGTTTATAAACAGTACATTAAACCGTTGTATCTCCATTATGAACACAAGAAAGGGTACCAAAAGTTCCAATTTGCATGGCGAAGTTATGACGAACAAATTCTCTGAGTCATGGTGACTAATATAACGGGGTCATGAACTGTCCATTATTTTACATGAAATTGACTAAACTTTGTCGTTTGAAGCGCAAGAATGTCTGGTATTATGTCGACATTTGATTGATAGTGAATTTGTGGGACAAATTGTATTGACATGGTGTTACGTTGTTCAAATATTTGGTTGACAGTTCGTGGTTTTCTGGAGCTTTGGTATTGTCAGCTGTGTTACTATGAAAGTTATTAATAGCTGCGTTATGTATGGGCAAATTGATAATTTTAATAGTGTCATCTTTTCTTTGTGTCGGTTGGAATAATTCATCAATTGTAAAAATCTTTTCTTTATAAATATTTCTGTTATTATGATTATCATCAATTTAACTCTTCTGATTTATCTTGAAAATTACCATTTTGCCATGATCATCTGCCTAACCTACTATGTTAGTATCGACTTCTAGTCCGTACTTCTAGCATTTTACATGGGGACATTGCCTGTCTGACATCTACAAACAAGTTATTAGGTAACACCAATACGTTTTGCTGTAACTAACTGTCAAACTTTCACGTTATAACCTCACTAATGCCAATATCTTCATCATCAGTTTCATCCTAATCATTTAAATAATCTGATTTCTATATAAAAGTTAATTCCGTACCATAAAATCTCGAACTAACTTCCAACATATTACCATCTCCAAGACTCACAAACCTTGACATGTAACAGAAACAAACGGAACTAATACAATACAAAACTGACCGAATCCGAAAGACTTCGTCTCAACATCCGCTATCGTTACAATTTATATCCAAACAATTCGAAACAAACATAAAATATAAAATCAGAATACAGGCCAGATGCAAGACTCACAAAAGGATGCAAGAATCTCAATACATTTGCGTATGCATCGCTTATATCGACGCCATAATAGACTTGAACTGATGCCAAGAATGCACCAATTGATTATTGATATTGCTGTGGTATTGGTTTTCGAGAAAATGAGCCTCAATCTTAACGAAGGGTGTGCTTGAGTTATTTCATATTATTTTTAAAGCTTTGTGGATTTTGTGGGCTTGGTTGTGGAGTAAACAAGATGTTTGTGCTGTTTTGTTCGGAAGACTACTTTTGTTGGTTGTGTTTTGTTTTTCTGTTAGGATAGTTACAATTTGTTTTGGAGAATGAATGTTGTAGACAGTAGTAGATCTGTGATCGTATTTAGTATTTTATCTCATTCCAATTTAGATCCGCGTTCTATGACAGCTGTTTGTGATTGGACGTCATAACAACTAGGATTGGCGACTTTGGCTGTCAAAGATCGAAATCAAAATTAAGATTGAGATACATTATTAGCTTCCAAAATTAATTGACAAAATATATGATATAGGTGACTGAAAAGAGTTAGATTTTCAGTTTTGTGAATAGTAAAATTGGCCTATCCATATCCAAAACCCGACATTAACCTCCACAGTTTACCAACCAAGCCAAAAATTACCATCTACTTCAATATTCAATTGTGCCCTCCTTATTTTGTTAGTACCATACAATTTGGGTAACCAAATTACATTGTAGACGTTATCAATTAGGAGATAGGTAATAGCCTAGGATAAACGTTGATCGTGTGCGCAGCGTATGTGTAGTTGGGTTTATGTAAATATCGAAGCAACGTCCGAACACTGCCAAGAGCTAGAGTCTAGAATCAATTTGCAAATTACCTACTGGGTTATCTACATAGAGTATGTAGTTATAAGTGGAAATATAGATTGCTTGGCCGGACATGTAGGTTTAGATGTTACACCAAAATTCTATGTTGGCGATTAACTTGTTTGTGGAAAACTGAGCGGAATTTCAAGCAGCTTTCAACTGATTGAAAGGTGAGGCTTTTCGTTTATTAAATATGTAAGTTTTTGAAGTTTAGTGGTTCGTGAGTACTGACTACTGAGGTCGGAGTGGGTAAATAACAGATGATGGTGTCGTGATGGCTCAGATATTATACACCTCGCTTCTTATGTGAGTTCAAATGCGAGCAACCACCAATAGTCTCCACCAATTTAAATGTGCTTTTAGCCTATCTTGAACATCACTGAGAAGTTTTCTAAAGCTTCTATCTTCAAATTAAAAAAATAGATAAGATACATTTGTATTTATGCACATGTGGTGTAAAGTCACTTTTCGTGTATGGTTGTATGACTGCGTTGTTTTTTACTATGTATAAGATTACAATGTCCTCCCGATATTTTAGTAAGTCGTTTAACAAGACGCACTGCTGGGACGGGTCTCTTGTAAAGTATAATCCTTGAAGTAAGACAGTTATTGATACCCAACACTTTCAAGTCTTGTAAAGTTGTAGAATGTTTTTCTTGCTTTAGAAAATTAAGCGACAAAGATTAAACTATTCTCCTGAACATTTTTGTTTTTGGCGCCGTATTACCTTTTAACTGTCAACATCTATCCCACCACGACCAGCCTTTATCTCTGCCAATTCCCCTACATTTTCAATACCAGAAACAGGCCGCACCTTTCGGCTGATAGATATTGGCTAGCTTATTTCGGTCTAATGTTTACGGGCGGATCAAGGTCTGAACCGATCGCGTGAAGTGGGCCACAGCGTTTTATGGGTACTCGTGTTAAAAGTTGCAGTGTATCGTGTCGGTCGTGTGTTGAGGGCTTTATGTTGGTTGGTTTGAGTTGCTGTGGGTTAATGTTTTTGATGCTTTTAGGTGACTAGTGAAGATATAGAGCTATAATTATATGTGAAAAGGTTTCAAAGAAAACAAATCTCGTAATAGAAAACAGATCTGAATAAGCTGCTACAACTCGAAATTTTTTCCCACGGGAACATTAAATCAAAATACTCGTAATTTCTTATCCTAAGTGTTAATCTAGGTTATAGAAAACCTCTATACTGAAATTCCCGTTAGTAAAACGTTACGTTTAGAAAAACTGTGGAAAACACCGTATTCTTTTTCTAGCCACAACATAATATTGAATGCCATAAGATAATATTTTAGGTCCTAAACTTTTCACTACACAAGTCGTTATTTCCTCAAGTTCATATGTATAACACTGGTGTTTAGAGACGAAAAATATAAAAACACGTTCCTTCTACGACTTGGACGATACCATAAAATGAAATGTAAATATTATAACCGCCAGGACCCAGTATTACGATAAGCAGTAAAACAACTTAGCCCTTTTTGTGAAATCGAACGTAAATGCTACGGTTGATAATTTTCGGGCTCCCGGGACTGTCTTATAAAGGCACCTTAGCCTTGAAACGCAAAGAGCAATTGAGGGAACTGAGCCCTTATCACGAGTTTTCACTATTTTACTTTACAGCGTCTTTCCAGTATTTACAGCGTTTTTTGTATAGAAAATGGAACAGCGCCTCTGGTGTACGAAGAAGGAACTAATTTTTTCCTTGAAATTAAATGTTCCAGTTTACTATACGTCACAATAAGTGAAAACTCATATGTTGAGTCAGTAAGAGTCTTTTCCACTTCCTTTTACTGATTTGATGACTCCGCCAAAACAAAAAATTAAACTAATTATAAATATAATTTTCGGTTATAATACATGCGACAACTCTGACTTACCTATTGTCCGAGTTATCTGTTACCTAAAGAATTCTTAGAACACTTGTTTTAATAAGAGATGCATTTTTCATTTTATATCTAGTTGTAATACTGTAAAAACACCAATATGTCTGTGGCAGGGATGAATGTAAAAATGTCATAAAAAAATGTGGTGCTATCTTTATGGCTTTAATAGAGGAATTATTGGCTTATTCCTATTTATATGTTAGTGTTATCATTTATTTGGGCAATTTTGCCTTGGTGGTTTTATTATTTGCGTGTGTAGAACGTGTTTGGTTAATATTGATGGGTGTTAAATGAGTTAGTAAATGAGAAAATTATTACACTCACTACTGCTAATTGGAGTTGATATGTTTTGTTATTGCACGAAAATAGGGGTAGAGTAGGTAAATGGAATACATATTGTTTATCATAAGCTTAATTATACAACAGTAAAAACTTAAAATTGATGATACTTATCATGTTCAAAAAGGTTAAATATATATGTATATTATTATAATAAAAGTTTTGAAGATTGCAATAATGCACAATAGTAACATCACTCCTCTAAAACATGAACAGTTAACAAAAGAAACTTCGATCATTTTGTATTTCTACAAAATGAAGCAAAAGGCGAGAAATCTTAGCGATTGAAGAATTCATTGGAATTGTATTTGTTGAAAGATTAAATACTAATTACCTAATACTGGCATAATAGCAGTTAGCCATGATATAACTCAAAGCTGGAGTGGTCTAAAAGAAAATTGTTTCTAATGACTTCAAATATTTGAATCAGCTTAAGTACGGTTTAAGTATGACAATCGAAACACCACTCATCTTTGACAATGCAAAATGCGTTAATATTCAAGCTGTTGATTGATTTAGTGAAATGCAGTTTGATAAATTCAAACCGAAGCAACAGCCACACTAGCTTATTATATAGTTAACAATGATATTGTGAATAAGAAATCTATAGGAAGCTACAAAGTTTAAATGCATTTAAAATTGCTAGTCTGCGAAAATATCTCAGTAAGCTTAAACAATATTTTAGTATAAAAGTCGAAACAAAAATATAAATAATAACGACAAATACGTAAGCATTTTAAGACCAACAAAGCAGGATTCTAAAGAAAAATGCGCCAACTTTTATACTACCCGATACATTTATATCACAATACATATACCTTGAAAGCCGGGTAAAAAGCCATTTCCTATTTATCTCAGTGGGTAAGCAACGAATGTAGTATAACTGAATCGACACATCCCTAGGGTGCAATTTACCGCTACGGTCACAGATGTTAGGAAACTATAGCTGGCAGGACCGTCTTACAAGAGGCATAATTTTTTTGCTCGAACTTATCTATCGCGGATTGTGTATCCTTGAATATTCTTTAGTTTTTGTTTTGTTTGTTGAAGACGGAAATTCTTTTCTTGGAAGTTGGGAAAAATTTCTAGAAGGAATGTTTTTGACTTAGACTGTGTATCTTTCAATGCGAAATAATCTTTCGCAAGCGGCTTTTCCTCTAAGTTGATAAAAATTATACCACAGAAGGTGGCAGTGAAACAAACGATATCATTGGTATTAACCCATACTAAAATCTATCTCTGTGCCTTCCGTTTTGACGTGATTGAGTAATAAAAATACATCAATCTAATCATCCTACGAAACTTATCCATTTTTTATTATTCAGATGAGAAAGAAGAGATGGATGATTATTTGTATATGTAGCTAAGATAAATACGTATTCAGTCTATCAAAATGAATTAAAACAAACAAGAGTAACAGTACATGTGAAATGTCATCATGACAGGTTATTCCGATTTGCATATTTGCCTACCCAGCGAGCAATGCCAATTTGATTGTAACAGCATGATATGCCTACGCGGCACCAACACTGGTTTTGTACTGACTAAATAAAAATATTTGTGATTATTTAAAATATTCGTGGATGTTTGTGAAAAACCTGAATATTGAACATAAATAAAAACTTATGCTTATCTATAGTAAAAACTGCAATAAGTCCTAATATATTTTAGGATGAAGCAGAGCGTGGTAAAAATTAGTAAATGACAGTTGGGATGAAATCTAACTTCTATATAATATTGTAAATGATTAATAAATAATAACAATTAAAAAAATGTTTTCAAGTCACACGCGCGCCAGCCCGGTTAGCATTTCATAAATTCAAGACGATTAAACACAACACCAATAATAAAATTCATTTAAAGAATAGAACAAAATCATTCAAAGCAAATTTCAATAAAAGATATTGCAAGCAAATAGAAATGCGATTCTCAAAGAGGAAGGCACGAAGATCGAGAATCGGACAGTATAGGATAGTAAAACAGGAAAAGTGTATTGTAGAGGTGCCGTCGAAACATTTGTATCTGCAAGTCGTTTCGAAGTATAGAGTTACAGTGTCGAACCCCCAGAGTGTGTCCGTAGAGCGCATGTTTCTGAGAATTGTATCGAAAACTTGTCGAACAGTTCCGTTTTCAATTATGAAAGAGAAATTTTCTAGTAGAGTTGGTATTTTGAAAGAAATGTTAGAGAAAAGCTTCTTGAGTTGATACTTATTGAAATGGCTTTTAAAACTAATGACGTTTCAGAGAGTCCGGTTCAATGGGTTTCCAATTTGAAGCTTAATATAATAAACTAGCTTTATTTCCCCACTTCCTTCTCATTTTTTAAGTTTTATGCAAAAAAAACGACGGGTTGCACTCCGGGAGTGTTGGTAGGAGTGAAAACTTTTTTATTACTGTGTTATATTTTAAAACTGGAGTGGTACAGATAATATGAAATTAACGAATTTTGTTACATCTTGTTAGTGTCGTACATGTGTCAAATCACAAATGTTTTCATGTATGCTCGATAGATGGCGTTGTACGATTTAAATGCAAGCTATCGTTTGCCTCTTCGTCTTACGAATTTTCGATCAGGATCACGTGGTCTTTTTTTTTTTGCGTCGTAAAATCATCAAATGATTCCTCAACGCCGCTAAAGAAGTTTTCACTTGAAAAATACTCATTCGTGTACCAAAATTATTCAAAATCGGTTCAGCGACTAAGGCGTAATGGGGGACAAACAAAAATAAATTAACAAATACTCGCATTTATAATAACCATTAATATGTTTTTTGGGTGTGACTAACACCGTAAGTTCATTTCTGCAAACAACTGCCCTCTCATGTTTTTCTACTTGCGAGTGACTGTGACTGCTTCCAAGATACTCACTTTATGATACTTGATTCATCCTAGTAAAACAGAAAAACGTGACATTCAAATGTAATGAAGTTATATTCCGTAATGTAATGGCAGTATAACGCAGCATTCAGCAATAAAACTAACATCCTCTCACAATGACGTAAACAGCAATAACGTTGAGAATTTTCAATTACACACGCAGAATTTCAATTTAGAAACATCCAATACTTGCAGGAACGCTGCCATAACAAATACCCTTATTTCCATAAACACATCCAAAGTAATCGCCGAAACAAACATTCACGATCATACTATAGCATACAATGTTTTGGTAAATTGCCTTATTCTATGCTCAGACTGAGTTGAAACCCGGGTAAGTGCCAATGTGTCTTTTTCAATGCATAGTCTCATAATATATCTAAGTTTATTTTGGACATCAGTCTCATCGGTAAAGAAAACCTGGACATAATAGATGCAAGTCTAAAGGCACGTCAGTGGTCTGTGGACCACACAGGCGGCTTTGCGGATTCCCAATGGCGTGTTCTGTCCTTCTAACGCCGCAAAGTGCAGTCTGAATGTAAAGGCCTGGTGCGATATGGAGCGACAAATTGTTGCGGCTTTTGTGCGGTGTCGATCAAACGGGGAGTGCGGGCAAGTGATGAATATTGTCACAGTTTGTGTGTATGTGCTCTTCTGTTATTTACACAAGGATTTGGGAGGTTTCGGTGAAGTGACTTGTATTATTGAATCATTTTCTTGAGCGACAAAAAACATTGTTTTGAGAGCAATGATGATAAAATAAATTACAAATAGTAATAGCTTTGGCTGTATTCGAACTACTAATTTAGACTATATTACTACTGGGCCAATACTTCTCTGAAAAACATAGATACGGACAAAGTAGTATTTTGTAGTTGTGTAGAATTTAAAAACCTTAAAGTTTAAAAAAAGTTGTCTCTCTTAAGACATTTTTTATCGTTTTAGCATTAAATAACGCAGGTAAAAACAATTTCAATTCCAACAGAATCTACGCCCATAAAACCGGATTGCTTTTATTTAATTACATCAGTTTTGACACCCTTTTCAGCTGTACGCATTTACTCACATCACTTTTACTTTTCCTCGTTAGGCGCGTCAACCATTACTTACTCCTCAATAAGTAATGGTTGACGCGCTCTCTGACCGCTCACTATATAACCGATTCCCGACAGTCGAATCGGCCACACCTCGTCTTTTTTCTGTCCATTTAAACGGATAGGCGCGGTGTCGCATCGACCGCGACGGGGATTTGAATCACGAATTACAGATTAACTACTAAGTAAAATTGGCCGGTCTCTGTTTGTGTTTTGCTGGCATCGTCTGTGTTTACACGTTCGGAAAAGTTCGGGTGCTGTCGGCTTTTTTGTTGGCAGTTTTAACGTGTTAATAACTTGAATGAAATGGATGTATTGTCATGCTAATGTTTCATGGGTGAATAATGGGCATTAATTAAGAGTCATTATAGTGAATGCGACGAACTTCGCTTTTACATTCTCCCGATTGGTCATAATTTTTGTATGACGTTTATTGATTGTTATTTTTAATTGAATTTCAACTGTGAAAATGTAAGGTTAGTCACAAGCATAAAATAATTAATTACATTTGCGAAACACATTTCATCATAGCCTTTAAATTCCTAACATAAGAGATCGATAACGTAATCTAACGTAGCTTTTCTTAGAAAGTAAAAAGAATAAAAATACACAAGGGCGTCAAGAAGAAATACACGTTCTCTTAGTTAGACATTTGATACTTACTCGTTAATGGCGTGAGGTAGGGAGCTACAGACGAACCTAAGTAAAACTACGATTGTACGAATTCAGGAAAGATATAGGTACAAAACCTTCCTAGTAGAATTTTGTTTTCAACATAACAAGAGACTTCTTATTGACAAAAGTTAACTTCTCAAGTGATATCATCACTGGAAATTCATAAACGGTCGTTAAAGGCACAGTAAGGCTTAAAATATGGAGGCAAAAGGTCTATATTCGTGCATAAATTGTCATAGTTTACTAGCACTTCGCAACCCGATTCCCCAAGAAATAGGCACATGCAACCCAAAAATTCCATATTTCTTCAAGTCGGGTATGGGTCTTGGATTCTATCAAATACTTTTATCTCACAGAAACAGCCTGGGGTTCGAGAGGTCCCCTCAATTTATGCCAAGTGTCATTATAAATTCCACCCGAACGAGCTTGAGATGTACCGATTATAAAACGCTGAAACCTCTATTTTTAATTTTATCTCAAGCATCGCATGGTTCAATGTTCTACATTGACGACGTCATAATAAATGCGAGTGCATGAAAGTGAATGAACTTTGAATCGAAAGGTGACTTAGGTCGTAAAGATATCGGGTGACAAAGCACCATTGTTATAGCTAGATCTCGGAACGATGCTTTTGAAGAGATTTTATATTTTCTCAACAAAAATCATACGTAAAATATCGCAAAACTTACTTTTAATACCGTATTTGCTTAAGTCTGTACGTACAGTATCTTTACAAACAAAAGAAATTTATGTATTCATGGTTGTAGTAGGTATAGTTAGTTAGTTATAACAGAAATAACAAACTTAGTTATTACTATACTTTTACTAACACTTTATTTAGGTCGAATAAACATAATGTGTTTTGACTGCGAGCAATGACATTATAAACTTTAACACTTATTCCGTTTTAATTCATGTCCCTCTTAACTTAGATCTCGGTTTTGAATGGCAGTTGCCTTTTACAATTTTACTTTTACACGTGCCTACATTATGAAAACCTTGAAACTTTAAGCTCCTTTTTCACCTTTTGGGCATCCAATTAAGTTAAATCCCTTCAGATCTTTATTCAGGATTAGCCTTAATTCAATAACATCTTATATTCATTAAATTAAGACGATTAGATTATTAAAAATACATGGCAAAATGGTAAGATCTTACTGTGCATTGAACAACGTGTTTTATGGATACTGTTCTTAATCATTTTTTTTTTCTTAATCTATGTACGAAGATTTGTTGTAGATGTATTCACTATTGTGGGGAGCAAAATTAATTTCACAGTTTTCAATTTCATTCATTAGGCGTAAAACAGTTATTATCAAAATAATTCTCAGCCTTAATAAGCGCGTTCTAAGCAGTAGAATATTCTTATCAGTGGTGACTATTGTCCCAAGAATTCTCGATTCTCCGTTCAAGGCTAAAGCCGGAGACTGGAGCACTACTATCTACTAAGCATGAAACCCGTAGTTTTGGCCGTAGTTTCGGGCTTTATAATTATATCATTTAACACTTATGAACCTAAGATAAGTGGCAGTGACAGCTGTCCCGATCCCCGATAAAACTGAGTAAGAACCCTTCATTATTTCTGTACAGCGATTTCTCATATGAAGGCATTTTCCTTGATTCTGACTTTAGTTCTGATTGTGACAAATAAATACCTATATTGAAAAATTCAAGTATCAATAGTCTTCAGCGTGCTATAGCAGTGTTGACACCTAAAAGATTTTTGAATTTGTCGCCTTTTTCATGGGACTAGACTCGCTTGACAGACTCTAAGATAACTTGAAGACTTAGGACAATTAGATGGGTTGCTAGTATTAGTATTAATACCGATACCTATAACATCTATGGTTTCAAAATGAATCGTCCTGTCGGCGAAACGTCCAATGATGAACCGGTCGTCGGTGAATGGTTGCAGAATCTTCATTATCTTATATTCATGTGACCTCGTATAAATTCGGTTTGTTTAAAGCTGATTAGAATCTCCGAAGGTATTTATTACTCCAATTGTATTCCTTGTGATGTTCAATAGGTTTACACAGCAGACAGTCTACCAGTATGTTGGCTCAAAAGATCACTTTGATCTTCTTCGCTTTTGTAGCCTTTGGCCGGGTTTCACTGTGGTCTGTTTGCTTAAAGAAACTGTTTGTATGCTCATTAGCAAATGCATGGCGTCTCTCTATGAAATTATGGAACGGGTTTATGGCGCATCTCGGGACTTACCAGGATACCGCGGCATTGGAATGCAAAAGGCAACCGAGAGAATGGGGTGGAATTTTAGTCAATAAGAGTCTGATAAACCTTTCAACTCCTCTCAGGACGGGAGAACTCATTTGATGTTTTGACAAACCAAAAAAAGGTTTATTGTTTATCTTACAATAAGTTAAATGAACCTAACAAAAATAACATAAATAATTAACGTCAGAAGAAAGAAATAATAATGAAAGAAAGAAAAAAAAATTAAGATTGTTGAGGCGTACGCCCCATTTTTACCACTGACTAACCTCGGCAAGAATTCCTACCATCCCACAGTACTACCACCGTGCGCGCTACTTGATTTGACCAATAATGTTCTACTTTGGTACATTTCACAGAATCACTCCAAAAAAACCTGGTCTAAAAAAGCTGCAAAATTTTCTTACCGTCAAACTCATTAACAAAATCAAAGTAAAGAAACATTCTAGAATAAATTTACGGCAGGAGATCGATACTACCACGCTGAATTTGTTTATACATCTTTTTATTTTAGAGCAAGGCGAGCTGGGTAATTAATCAGCTGGGCTGTTTGGTTTCAGTCCACAAGAAGCTTGTATATTCTAATGTAATTTATTATAGGAATACCTATCACTTTGTACTGGATTCTGTAGTTTGCTAGCATAAACTGCTCGAGTTAGTATTTTGGAATGGATACAGTATGCTTGTGTTAGCGTATTTATGAATGTATCGTCTCGTGTTTTCTGTTATTGGATGTAGAATTGAAGTTAGCACGAAATGTATTGCAGTGGCGTTTGGATTTAAATTTTATACGAGATATGTACCTATATTTTAGGCTTTTTCTAGGTAGACTTACCGTTAGAATGCGTCATCCTACTCCTTGGTAACAGTCTTTCTCCATGACTTCCAGATTTTCGAAGTCAGAGCCAATGTTACTGGACCACTGATTACTGATTTTGTCTAAGTTGTCTCGCCCTTCTATAAGGACTAACACACTATGGCTGTACCGTGTGACTTTGTGGTTTTTTTTTTGTCCCCACTTTTTAAAAGACTTGTGGTCGCAAAAACTAAACGAATAAGGCCCTTACGGAAAAGCTTACGCTTTGGGAAATAAGTCTTCCATAACATATCGATTATAATGTATATTATGTAAACTTGTCACATTCATCTTCATGAAAAGTTTCTTAAAATGCCCGAGGGCTCCAAAAATAGGTAAGAACCTCACCTCTTGCCAAACTTTTACCGATAACCGCATCTATCAAATTCCCAAAAGTATCACCTTTGGCACAAACTTTGGCAACCGCTTCAAAGTTGCCAACTATAAAAAAGTCACATGCAATTACTCTTTACAACATGGAGTCGGACTACACTTGTCAAACTTGGAAGCACCAGGCTTAGTTTCTAATCGAAGTTTGCCTATCTAAAGAGACAGGAAAGTTCTCGAAATATTCCTGCGCCTACTGAATTACTTGCAAACACGTGACTTCGGAATTCTTCGGGATTGTTCGAAGGTTTAAAATTCGGGTTTATTTTTAAAGTGTACGCTGTTGAGAAATTGAGTTGTTCATACTTTTTGGCAATTGTGAATGATATTGTATTTTTGCATACGGTGGTGCTTGAATTTGAAATGGAGTTACTTGGTTTATTTGTTCTTCTTTTCAGTTACCGAAATAAATAACGAATGAATTAGAGTGGCTTTGATTGACCATCATTGTTCTTGGACTCACTCGTTAATATCAACGTATTGATAATTATAATAACAATTCAGCACGTACTATTTTCAGAAGAAAGGACAGAGCACACTTTTGGTAGCACCCTATCATAAAGTCTTTATTAGCTTAAGTGACTTTGATCATTACCCCATTTTATAATCCTCTTAAAGCAAAAAAAAGTCTAGACAAAATTAGCATTTACAACATATCACTTAAGGCGACAACCTACACCCTGACTAATGCAGTCTATAAGTACATCATGTTGCCAAGTAATGGTTTCGCTACTTTTTTCAGTCTAATGCTGTTTTTGCTTCAAGTTTAACGTACGTACCGTTTGCTAGTGAACATTTTGTAAAGCAACATTAGCTCAAGTAGGGGTGGTGGGCAAAATCAGTTTTTTCTCGACTACCGCAAAAATTCAAAAGGAATGTTTATTCAAAGTTGTCTTTTCATTAACTTGCCTTTTTTTAATAGGGCTCGTTTCTGTTTTTGAAATGCCATTAATCTGGCTAATCGCTATGAATCGCTCTTCTTCTTCCTGCCCTTATCCCATTCTACTTGGGGTCGGCGCAACACGTTTTCTTCTTCCATTCTCCCCTATCAGACGTCACAGTATCATTTACTCCTTTTTCTTTCATATCATTCCTTAGACAGTCCATCCATCTTTTCTTTGGCCTTCTTCTTCCTCTCCATCCATCAACATTCATATTCATCACTCTCTTAGTCACATGGGTGTCATCTCTCCTCATCACATGTCCATACCAAGATAGACGATTCCATTTCATTTTTTCTGTAACAGGCGCCACTTTCAAACTTCAACTTATAAACTCATTTATGAATCGCTCGTAATTGGTTAATAATTTTAATAAGTTTAATAATTATAAATTAATCAAGTTATTTTTGCCAAAACAATTTTTGCACGATTTATTTATGAAAATTTTTCTTTTGTGTTTTAGGAGCCTATTACATTTTTTTAAAGAAACAATATGCTACAGTATATTTTCCTTTTTTAGTACCTATGACTTTTTTATAAAGTTGATTGATATCTAGCAGCCCTAACTCTAAGTAAAGATCGTTAAAACTTTGAAGTAGCGGAGTGCATTAGCCACTGCTGTGGCTTGTCGGCGGCCGAGACGTTACATGGTCAACTTATGGTCATTCTTTGTGGCCATTTTGATGGTTCACTAGTAATGGCAGGTTAGTTCTCAAGTGCTAGAAATGTACTTTAAGTAAGTCAAATACCGACAACACATCTGCACTTCATAGGCCTTACAAAGCAGATGACAAAGAACGATTTCGCTTTACTCGTGATCGCCTAATCGGCTGCAGTGTAGTGTGAAAACGTGCTACACTAGTCATTACAAACTATTACTGTTACTTACACTTTTATACAACTGTTATGATAGAAATCGCTGATTGCATCTCTTTTTCTATTCTTTTCTTTTAAAATTTTGGTCAGTTTATTATTATAATTAATAACTCTTCGAATATTCATATCATGGTCTTTATTTAATTAGTTTTGTCTAGACGTCTTTGTAAACATTTTCATTAACCACAGTTTAGTGTGTTGAAGTACCATTTTCTGAAAATTATGTTACACGTCTTAAGAAACAGGCCCTGGCACTGGCAATAAGAATTTCCAATGTCCTATTCAAAGCTTTCATGGCAATTATTGGAATTTGACTGTACAATGTACTGTAATCAATTCGAGTCACAGACGCCGCGTGCATAGCTGCATACTAATCGTCATGTTATGAGTTTCTGAGTGGACACTGCCTATATGAGACTCAGGAGAATTGATAAGGGGTGGTCCAACTATTAGAGGGATAGCTGAAGAAAAGCAAAATTAATATGTGTGGACAAACATGCATTTGTTTTATGAACATAATAAATTTCAGATGGCATAGCATTGATTATGCACTACCTACGGACCTATATGTATAATTATAATATTCCATCATTTCATATAAATTGTGTAACCTTCCGTCAACACTCAATGCATTCGGTATACAGTCCCTCCCGTCCTGACCTGTGTGGGAGGGCTCATTTAATGATTGTACCACGTACAAAATAAACAAAATAACGTTTTCAGAGCAATGGTGATGAAATAAATTACACAAAGTAATGCCACGACCTACAAATACCACCAAAGCTCTATAATTTTAAAACCATTTATAATCATTTTCCTTTTAAATAAAAAACAATTTCAACCTTCAACCATTATTTTCTCTCCCCAAACCACTTTCGACATTTCATTCAAAAGTTTTCGCTACAGCAAAAAAACCTATAAACAAGCGCGTATAGGTTCGGGACTCAGAGAACCAACTTCTTTATTCAATTAAGGTCCTGCAAAAATTACTGCGGGACACATAAATCAGGCGTAACTGCTTCCAATGTTATTTATTTATGTTAAATAGGCTTAAGTACATACGTATTCTGTATCTGGCACCCTTTATGAGCGAAGTACCCATTTGAGTACAGAAACAACATATTGGTACGTTTAAATTATTCAGAGGAATGTTTTAAAGTTTTTGTATTTATTGTTTTATGTGTTCTTTTTTAGGTTTGGTTTTCATCTTGAATTTAAAATGAAATTATATATCCTATCCTACCTTATATTAATTATATTTTCTTCCCAATTTTGTCGATTAGTGACAAGATTGGGAATATAATATGACATATAAAACTGAGTGGACTTCAGCTTCGTTTTAAGTGTTTTTTTTTATTTTTAGTATTTACTAATACTTCTCAAATATTCATTAAGTGTCGACTATTTTTAAGATGAAACAAGAAGCGTTTCAATATTGTTAGTCTTTTACAAGAAACCATTGGCCTTTCCACAAGTTATATCTAAGAAACACCGATATCCTAAGGTTAGACCGCTCGTTAGTCGTCCGTGGACCTAGCCGAATAATTAATTCTACGGAATATCGAGAGCTATTCCTTAGGTTTAATTGGCAACAAGTGTTACCATGTCTGTAAATCTTGGCGGAATTTTCTGCTCGATTTTGAACATTGTAATATTGAGGAAGTATTTGCTGACACTTAAAATGACTAAATAAAATGAGAAAAAAAAAGAAACAAGATGCCACCTTAATGAAAACTTATAAAAAAAACTTGCTGTTGGATTTATAACACTCGGTGCAGCAATGAAGGTTGAAATTATTTTAGCCAAGAAAAATTTAGTCAAGATTCAAGGTGAAGCAGGACAAGAACTCTAAGATGCAGTTGGATAGTGTGGGCAAGAAAAAAATATGTATAGTAGTCATAAGATATGAGAAAACCTAAAAAATATTTTCTGTACTAATTTAAAACAACGATAATGAGCAGCATAATGAACACATAGGAAACATCCTCTTCATTAACCCGAGCAAACATCAATTAAGTTCACAAAAGCCTTAATAAAGAAACTTCAGTAGGTACCCCAACATTATATAACATAATCATAAATCTAATAAAACAAGTGTATGGAGCTGAAAATTGAATTATTCCCTCATTATTTATTCAGTGGAATCTTTATTCTACAAAGAGTACAAAAGGTTCACTCCATACAACGTTCAGAAACGCACACATACATAATTAAATGTACTCGTAATAGACAGTCTATACCTACAGTGAGTGTTGAGGACGGAGTGGAGTACAGTGAGTGCACAAGCATTCGCGACGAACATTCGTTTGAAGTTGTGGTACAAAAAGTTGACTGACGCAACCTTTACCTATAGAGCGGTGATGCCACTGTGACATTGATATTGACATTTTTATTAAAAAAATGGTGGTATTGAAAACATACGTAAATTCACGCCTTTTTTTAGATTTATTGGTAGGCAGAAACCAAATGCTACGATCCTTATACAACATTATTTTTAGTATAATATGCGAAATCTGAATATGGTTTGTTCAGAATCAGTAACTGATTCGACTCCAATAATTTTTACACCATGTTAAGATTTTTTTTTTCAAAAATATTTAAATTAAATTTTATTTACAATTAATTACAATACAATCACCGTACGGTTAGGCACCTATTGCCGAACTATTATCACGAATGTATAACACAGGAGACGCGGTTTACGCGGGTGTACCGCGAAATGAGCATGTTTTAAACGGACAACCAGGTAATATACCAGCTTATAACTTTGTGATTTTTTATGATACGGTTTTAAAATTTTGTACATAGATTCTTTACATAAAAATACTAGACAGGTGTATCGGGTTTCGCATAAACAAAAAATTAATGTTGCATACTACTTTCGCTTCTATCACACCCTGGGTGAAAACAAATCGAAAGCCTGTTGTCGTGGCCATTCCTTGCTGTGAAAAGCCTCTTTGATATTGACATAACAAGAATAAATTACATCTGACGTTAATCATATTACAAGTGAATTTAATCTGACAATTTTAGCGTTCCATAATTGAGTTTATGGCCTTCTGTATTATTCCGTATAGTGACTATGTATCGGGGATTCTGATTACCATTGTCTACTGTTTGGTCTACATAAAGGTCAGTTTGCCTTAAAGGTCGAATTTCTTCGAATGTTTGTTTATTCTCATGTGGGATTGAAAAATAGGAAAAACTGTTTAATATTTTATCAGCCCCCGCTCTGTTTGTGATATTCTAGTTCTTATTCGATATTCTAGTTCAAACCGGCTGGTATTTTTTTACATCAAATGTGTTGCTATAAAAAGGTTGACGTACAGATGCCAGTGCGAAGTACCCTAACATATATCATAAAAAAATGCGACAAGACAATATGGTTCAAATCACTGTCAAGGAATAATGATTGCTTCAAACAAAACTAATCGTTCTGAAATAGCGTGAGACACAACTCACAAACAGTTAAATATTTTATTGTATAGTCTTTCAAAATACACAAATGTAGGTAAATTAATTGTGTAAATGTCTTTGGTGCATCTGGAAATTCTCGGTACCAGCCTAAATATAAATGGCTAAACGAAAGCGTCGTTGTAGTAGGTAGCTAATTAAATCATCATCCTAGTACTGCCTATTTACACTGCCACACTGCTTTGCGCCACACCACGCGCGCTCCTCGAGCGCAATCCGACGTACGTAAATTAGACAACTTTGATTGCTTCTTTTGTTATTACAATATTATATGTTGTTTTTCACCTCGTCTACATTTAAATGTATGTAAATAAACTAGTTTTTACTTGTGATACTCTAGAGTATCACAAGGTAGACCTTAGTATCATAACCAAACAAGTTACAGCGATCACTGTCCTCCTAATCCACCCTGGATTTACGGCATTATCCTCAAACGTTTGTTACGAAACTAATATGGATACAACACCAAGCGTACTGTCCCAACAAAACTTAGAACAACATACAACAAGAACGTGTTTATTGCAATGTTTGCCGGCTTATCACCAGCACAATGTTTGTTGTTGGAATGTTTGCAAGCGTCACCAACAACAAACCTCAAAATGCCTTGGCCTCTGTTGTTGAATTTGACCGCATGCGGTTTTGTATCCGATATGTTAGGTTCTTGACTGCTGTGTAGACTGTAGATAGAGAGGGACATCAATTATAACTATATCCTTAGTCTTGAGATCTTAAAACTGAGTTTCAAAATTAAATAGGTATTTTCAATTAAAGCTACAGGGACTTAAACATTTCTGGCGAAATGTGTGTGATGTTATTTTCAAGAGCGTATCCGCCGAACAAAATTTCTTACAGACTTTCAAATCTTTATTTTGCTAAAATAATAATAAATAATAAATAATAAAATCGTTTATTTCATAATGGGATTGCAAGGTTTACAAAGGTTGATTATTATTATAAGTAGGTTTAATATTATACAATAAATACGGGTGGAGTACTGTTCTCCTAGATAGGCTAAAATTTAGCCTGTGTTAAGGAGATACAGTGCCGGTCCCCTGAGTGGCGAATAAAAAATTAATAAAACTGTGTTCTTAATATAAGATTTTGGACATCTGGTTATAATACAAATGTAGTTACTTATGCAATAGGTTTTTATTACTATTTTTACACAATAAATCTAGAGTACGTGGGTATGTTAGTGTGGGTGTGTGTGTGTGTGTACGTGTGTGTGTATGTGTGTGTGTGTGTGTGTATGAGTGTGGGTGCATTTAGATGTTTACGAGATTAGTTTGTGAGGAATAATTCAGTGTCATCATAATTAAGGTCCAAAAGGAATGTCCGAACAGTTTTTTTAGCATTATAGAATGAGAGTTTAAAGATGGAGCATTTTGCGTTAATTTTATTATAGACAGATGGTGCAAGATATGAAGAGAATCGTTTTGCGAAAGCGGTACGTGGAGGTGGAGTTACGCAGATTATATCTTTCCGTCGTTTAGAGATATGCCTATAAGGTGTTCTGGAATGTTGGAGTAGAACTATGTGTAAAATGTACAGTTGTCGTACATTTAAAACGTTCCAGGACTTATAAAGTTCGGTCGTTGGAAATAAGATAGGGCGAAAGGAGGCGACTTTAAGTATGGCCCTGTGCGCGATCTCTATAGTTTTCATCACTGTCTTCGCAGCTCCTCCCCAACAGGAAATACAGTAGGTGACTAATGATTGGCAAAGAGCAAAGTACACATTTCTGATTACTGTGGCGTGTGCTACATGTCGCAAAGTTTTAAAAATGTAGATAAGTTTCCGTACGCGGCCGGATAGGGTATTTATGTGTGATTTGAAATTTAAGTGTTGGTCAATGATAATTCCAAGATATTTTATTTGATCAACTGGTGTAAGTGATGGGCATTGGCAATCTTGCTGTGGCATTAAAAAACACGAGTGAGCTTTTAGGGATATAGCGGAATTTGGTTGGGAGGTTGAGTTTATTGAGAAGGTAATGAAATTAGTTTTATTAGTGTTCAGGGTCAAGGAGTGAGTGTAGAGCCATCTTAGTGTGGAGTTAAAACCTTTTTGTGCACTCGTCTGCAGTTCCATCCATGAGTTAGCGGTAAAAGTTAATGCAGTGTCATCGGCATAAGAAACTATTTCTGCATTTGGTATGCCTAGGTTGCAGAGGTCATTGATAAATACGAGGAAGAGGGTGGGTCCTAGAATACTTCCTTGCGGCACACCGTATTCGATAGCAACTGTATCGCTATTGTAATTATCCATAGTCACGTATTGTGAACGGTTAGTAAGGTAACTTTTGAATAAATTAAGTGGTGGGCCCCTTACACCTATAGATTCTAGTTTGAGTAAAAGGGTAGGAATGGGCACTGTGTCAAACGCTTTAGCGAGATCTAAGAAAATGGTCAATACCTTTTTCTTATTGTCTAAATTCCTCACTACGTGATCAATTAACTTGTGTATTGCGTCATTTGTTGATTTGTTTTTACGAAAACCAAATTGTTGTGGTGATAAAATATTGTAATGCTCTAAATAGTAAATGAGTCTTTTATTCATTAAGCGTTCGAGTATTTTTGATAAAGTACTGAGTACCGCTATGGGACGGTAGTTATTGACGAGGCACCCATCGCCGCCCTTGAAAATGGGATGAATGGCAGCCTTTTTGAATGAAGTAGGAAAGATGGCTAAGTCAAAGCAAAGATTGAAAATGTGGCATAATATAGGTGCAAGGGTTGTGGCGTAACGTTTTAAGAACATTGTGGAGATACCATCCCAGCCAGTAGCCGCGTTTGTTCGTAGCGTATTGATGGTTAATATAATTTCGTCAACATCCGTATTTTCTAACACAAATGATTTATTGAAGTTAGAAGTACGGGGTAGTGAAATGTGGGTAAGTGCTTGGTTGTTTATACCGTCTGCAAGATTCCTTCCTATACTTGCAAAAAATCGGTTTACGTCATTGCAAGACTGAATCGGAGATGATGAAGCTGATAACAACTGTGTGTAGGAGTGTTTGGTTTTGGTAGTGTTTGTGATATTTTTAATGGTTTCCCAGAGTTTTTTAGGGTTCTTCATTGCCTTATTTAATTCTGTAGAGTCGAATTGTCTTTTTGCTTTTTTTAATAATGCTGTACAAAAATTTCTGTATCGTTTATAGGTGGTATTGATTATGATATTGTCAGGTGATTGTTTTACCTTTTTATGCAGAGAGTCACGGTTACGTATACACCTCAGCAAACCTGGAGTTATCCACGGTTTTAGAGTTTGTTTCTTTGCAGAAACCTTTACAGTTGTTGTGCAGTCTTCTATGGCTGTTTTAGTTAGCTTTATAAAGGCATCTGCAGCTTCCTGTGGATCTGTCATAGACAGAACGGGAGTGAAATCTATACCTGCCATAGCCGTATCAAGAGCAACGTAGTTTATTTTATTGATATATTTTGTAGAATTAGATTTTATATTTATTTTTTTGAGACAAAACAGAGAAGAATAATGATCCGTTACGGTTGAATCATAGACAAGTGTCAAAGGTTTATACTTAGAGCGAATCATAAGGTGGTCTAAACAGTTACTTCCTCTGGTAGGCTTCGTATGTGCAGGTAAGAAACCATGATAAGCTAAGGTGTTAAGATACTCATGAGTACGTGCATCTGATGAGTTGTGTTTAATGTCTATGTTAATGTCTCCTGTAATAATAACGGTTTTGAAGGTAGTCAGCGATTGAAGTATTATATTGAGTGAAAAGAGGAATGATTGTATATTATCATTTGCGGGTGATCGGTATATACAAAGAATTGCTACATCTGAGTCTAATTTTATTATTAAACCAGAGGCAGATCCGTAGAAGTCTGGTTCCTCGTATGAAGATACAAGAGTGGATTTTACATAAACGACCACTCCGTCGTTCTTATTTAAGTGATTAGTTGTGTGGTAGGTTGTATAATTTTGTAAAATGGGAATGTGGATGTTACTCGAGCATTTTAACCAGCATTCAGTTAGAACTAAGAGTTCACAATGAATATCAATACGGTGCAATAAAGTTTGTAGGTCAGCAAAGTTTACATTAATGGATCTTATATTTTGTGAAAGGATTTTCAATTGATATGTAGATTGTTCAATATAATTTCGAGTCTGTTCTGGGGTGCATGTATGGGTGTCCGACACAGAAAAGTCATCGACATTATCTATTAAATGGTAAGTATGGTTAGACATTGTTAGTAAAGTTTTTTGAATGAGGGTTAAGAATAAGGCAGTAATTAGGTGGTATTATGAAGATTATGAAACTAGACCGAAACCAATGTAGTATGGCGGTGTGTGGGAATATTTGTAGTGTATGTTTAGGTAGTGTTTGTAGGTTATGTTTGTGAGCGTTGTATTTGTATGTCGTGTATGGTGTAGAGTAAGTCATGTTTACATTTAGGAGATTTACAATCAATTCAATAAGCATAGTACAAAAACATAGAACATATTTAGCGTAAAAAATAATATTTAGGCTGTAATTAGGGCAAGACGGGAATACTAGTCATGCATTGTTATCATTTGAGTGCAACTGCTTGAGCTGAAGTTCGCTTTTTATGACGATAGACTGACTTTCTGGATCCTTCTTAAGCATAATACGTCCGTTAGATGTCCAACAATATTGGATATTATTCGCCTTAGCGTAGTTTCGTGCTTGGTAAAAAAGTCGTTTGGACGTGACGGTCAGCTGTTCTGCTATATAAACGGGCGTATTTGGTACCATGCCTAGACAAGCAGAGCTCAGTTTGTTGCTAGGGTGGTTTTTGTTATAAGCTTTGGCAGCTGCCAAAAAAATACTTTTGACGAGGGTATTTGTAAATTCAATTGTAATAGCAGAATTTGAGTTTTGTTTTTTTGAGGGTTGTCGTAGAACATCGCGTATGTCGGACAGTTGTATGTTCAGCTCTAGTTGTTTTAATAACTCCAATACAGAACTATAGAGCATTTCTTTAGTTTCATTGGGCCTTTTAGGGACGTTACGTAATTCAACACTAGTCTTCACAATGGAACGGTCGAAAGACTCCAGCTTCTCCTCCAGCTCAGCCAACTTTGAGTGCACCAGGCTTCGTTCTTTTTCGAGATCCGTTATTTTTAATTCGAGTGAAGTTAATTGATCAGAAATAGATGACATTGATTTTTCTATCCCGGTATTTGTTCCCTGTATATTATTGTTTATTTGTTTGACTTCAAGGATAAGGTTCTCCAATTGATCCATGCGAGTGTTCTGTGAGCCTATCATACTCTGAAGCATATTCTTGATTTCGTTTTTAAAATCGTCCAAAACATCATTCATATCCATCGTCGGTGGACAACGCCGTTTAGAGCATCTGTTGGTAATGTTTATAACCGGTTTGTTCGAGCGTCCTTCGTCGTCGAGTAATTTTTGTAGGTCCGATTCGGAACGTGAGGGAGACAGTTGCTTGTTCGGCGATGTTCTAGTTAATTCAGACATGATTAAGTTGAATATTCACAGAAATATTAGAAAACTTCTGAGAATGTACAAAAAGTCAAATCTTCCTGTCGGATTCGAACTCACAACACCTCGTTCGTACGTGTAGCGTCTGTGACCGCTAGGCTAAGTGCGCTGTTACAAGTGTGGCGAAATTAAAGTTCTTTTGGTTCTTATAACATAAACACATTGAGGGCTTTGACCGTGAGTTTGGGTTCAGAGGTCATGCACGTATGTCACTGCCCGATAATCACAACACTTCTAACGAACTTTTTCGAGTTTATATTGTTGATAATGTTTTGTTTTACACACCGTAATGTATTTTCACTGTTAATTTGCGTTTCTTGTGAGAGGTTAATACTTTTTAGCACAAAATAGACATTTGCAACTAAATTATTTACTATAAAAAGATTTTTGTAGCACAGAGCGTACATGAACACGACCGTTCGCGAGCGCGTCGAGACGGGGGGGGAAGAAAAAAGACTGAACCGTTTGAATTATACTACACTCATAAGCAAGATACATAGGATTGAAAAGCATTTTATCTTTATTTAAATTAAACTGAACTAACTATGTTAAACTAGATCGATTTTAAATTTTCCATACAAACTCTTTTTTTAAATATGACATTTTGTTTTTAAATAAAGGTCTTAAACATCATTTTGTCTTTAATTGTTGCGAAAAGATATTCGTTTCGTTCCCTTCAGATGAACAACCTGGAACGTAGGTACTTTCCCATCTTATGAAATCCCACCGATTTCACAAGATTTTATATCTTACCGGTTCGGATGAAATGATGATGAAAAAATTTACAGGGACTGTTTCTTACGTATTTTCCTGTTTTGCTGGAAATTTTATGTAAAAAACATATTTTGTTGTCTTGTATAATGAAATTAGCCGTGGATCGAAAGAACTGGAAGCTTGTATCAGTTTAATAATAAGATTAACTGAACATTAGACGTTGAAAAGAAAATAACCATAATTTTTGCTATAGATACTTTTTCTTGTTACGAGTATATAAAAATCTTTAACAACGGTTTCACATGAAAAATGCCTCTAAAACTTTCCGATATCAACTATCAAAGGGCCAATTTTCACACTATTTTAATGACAGCAATAAGAATACAACTTCCTATAACAAGGTGAGAGTCAACCCTCCGACCGCCGACGGGATGGTTCGTACTTAGCGAAGCCTTCGAGGCTATGAATAATTTAGTGTTAGAAATAGGGCGGTTGGCTAACCACCGTGATAGACGGGTGCGAAATATGGACAACTAAATGAGGGTTTCAGTTTCCTATTTGTTCCTATAATTTAGAGTGAAGAATGGCTTTAAAGGAGGCTTTTGGCTGGGAGCAATCAGGTATTCTATAGCCGAATCACTTTCTTTACCACATACAGATATTTTTCGTTGAAAGCACTTTTCAGGTTTTTTGTTTTCCTACTAAGAGTTACTAGGTATTTCAAATTCTGGGTTTACCTTTGCATGTAATATGATAATTAAGGAACAACAATAAAATTGTATTGCATGCTGTCATTCAAATATAATACGAACCATGTTTTCATGAACGTTTCATTTTTAATTGTTTAATAATGTTTTTAATTGTTTTATTGCGGTCATGAGCTTGCATAATTTACATACCACTCGGCCATTAAACAAATAAAATTAATGTTGAATTAAAATATTGTTACAATGAGTGGTTTACGTGGACACGTCACAATTCAATGAATGTATCAATGAATCAAAACATTTAAATCAATTTATGAGATTTAAGTCGGGGTAATCCATTTTGAATTTTAATTTACATTTCATAGTTAAGTGGCTTATTATTGTAATTTTATTTTATTGGTTTACTCTATTAATATTTATGATAGTGATTGACCAGATCGCAATTATCATTTTGATGAATACCTATATGAAAAAATATAATTACCTACTCATTTATGCGTAAATACTACGTTCTCTGACATTTTATGAAGTCCTAGTACCTACAGATTTATTTTGTTTAACAATCACAAATATACGTAGGTATGTCACAATTAAAAACTTTGTCACCATTCAAGACTACATTTGCGAAATATCAAATTTTCATTAGTTTGAAAAAAAAAAAACTGATTTAACAGACGTTCATTTATTCAGTAATCTCGAACGGCCATTTAAAGGCACCATTTTGATTTGCTTACGAAATATTAATTTGGGGAAAAAACTTTCTGGGAATTTTAGTCTTGCAAGTTCTTAGCGTGATGCGGTAGTCGAAGGGTTAGTTGACAAGGATAAAATACTTCGCTGTGGAAGTTTAGACTGCATTTTACATTATTAATGTGTCTAAATTTTTTGTCAAACTGTAACATTTTTGTAACTTGGTATCTTTTTTTTGCAAGTTATACCCGCAAAACTAAATTTCAAACTAATTTATACCCGCAACTACCAAATCATTTCAGACACTTTTTATGACACTCGGAATGAAAATGATCTGCATATAAATAATTTGTTTCCTGTTTAAGGGGTATTTATAATTCATATTATCCGCCTTTTTGAATAGTCCACCCCTCCAATTTTGATAGACCTCTAGATAATAACTACAATAAACCCGCTTAGGCTGTAGTGAGTTATTTTATTTTATTTATTGCACAATGTACACATTGTTACAAGCTTAGCTTAAAACTAGTGGATACATTACCCTGTTAGGTCGCTTAAAATTAAAACTAGAATGTATCTGTAGAACATGATCTTTATATTTTTACCTTATAATCATATTACTTAAATCTAGCTTTGTAGCAAAAAATAATAGAAACAATCAACCCCGTGTAACACGTTTTAATGAACTTATACTTCTGTGGACATATTTTGGGAACAGGCTTCAAGCTATTCCGAAGATTATCCTCTAATCTGAACATACAATACAAACACTAAAAAATTACTTATTTAAGTGTTATGCAAGTTAGTAAATAAGATGCCTGCTAGGTCTACAAAAAAATATATAAAAAACGAATTACCTTCAAGATTCAATTAGTTCTGTCGTATATTTTCAAAGCAGTGTTTACAAGGCAAGATAAAAAAAAACTGTTTAAAATAAATTTATAAAAACCCGCATCTGTAATTTATCCTCAAGTAAGTAATCTTCTGAAAAGAAAGCGCCTAAAGGCATACAGATATCAGAATCAAAGAGAAACGAAATACAAGAACAGCAACATTTTTCCTTTAATTTTTCGGTTTATAAACATCTAAAGGCATTAAGGCGGTACAGAAAAAGTACAACACTTCTAAAATTTACATCAAAAGCAAATAATAGGAATACTTTGAGAAAATACGTTATTATTTTTAAATTGCTTGGGGCGATTTTTTTTTCCTTGAAATGTAAAAGAATTACGTACATTTTTTTCTGAGACTCTTTGTCTAATATCATTTAATAATTTATGACGTTTTTCTTTTACGGATTTGCTTGACTTTAAGGTGGAAAGAGATCGGGTATTATTGGATTTATGATTCGTGTTTCGTATCTTAGCGTAGTAAAATAAATATCAAAAGCTTTCATAAATGTGACGGTAAAATATCGAGACAACAACTTAAACGAATACATTCGTCCTATTTGTATTTATTTTATTAGATAGTAATAAATTATTAATTTATGATGTGTATGAATAAACAAGTAGGATAAGTACCCCGAATTCTTTTGTCTTTACAGCGCAGTCAAACCTTAAATTGTTTTCTTGTATCCAACCACACAATATACTATCACACAATTGAGTATTGTCCTTAAAATACCAGTTTTGTCCATAATACACGAACTGCCCCCAACTTATAGCAGCAAATCTTGGAACCCAAAACCTTCCTGTTCAGAAACATTTGGGGGATTGACAAAGTACAGCTCAGTCCCAAAAGTAAGAGCTATTGAGTGAATATAAATTCATAATGAAGTTGGGTGCGATCCCTTGGAACTTTCCTGAGGGTTGGATCAGTACATAAGTACCCGTTTAACCATGTACGAGTCAGTATACGTTTACGTAATTGTTACTAAGTGTGGGGTAAAATGGTGTTTTGAAGATTGTATTTTAATGGTTTTGTTGAGAAAATAAGGGCTTAGAAAATTAGGGAGTTAGCGACCGTTGTCTTCTACCAATGAACTTCTTGTTTAAGAAAAGTCACAAATGAATAGGGTTGGTTCAAAGCTAATTGAAAATGATTTAGGATTATAGAAGTTTGAAAACCACTGAAATTCTATCTCTTAACATTTGTTGTGTATGAGTATCTGAACACGAAAAGTTGTCATAATAAAGCCTTTGTCAAACTGACAGACGAACCGAATCCGTGGCGTAGCGTTTTTGTTTGTAATGTATGGAATTGTTTGAAGCCTGTCACTGTATACACTATCGGATCGTTTTCGCTTTTTTATATGACAGGATTCGGTTCGGTTCGCTATCGCCTGTCTGTTTGACAAAGACCTTAAACCTTCACAAATAGCACAAAAATATCTCAGAGGTAAAAAGTTTGGAAATAACCTCTCCCATGTTTAATTTGATCAACACTTTCCAGGACACCCTTTATAGTTTCTTTATTAATCCAAAACAACAAACAATACAAATCACCCACTAAACGAGTATTTTAGATGCAAATATCCACTTTAAATCCAGACACAAAAAGAAAGGCATGCAAGTCACACCGCGGTTTAAATCCAATGAGTTATTGGAGAACCAGCTGCTCCCCATAATTGTTTCCGTAAGCAAAATATAATGAATATGGCGTTTTTCGATTGCATTTATCATTGGGTCATGTTTTATGAGGATGCAGTTGAATCGTTTATGGTTAAAAGTGGGTAGGAAGAAGCTACATAGTCATGGATTTCACTTCCATTATTTGGCTGAACTTTTTTTTCGTTTTCTAATCTACTTCTGCTCTGAGCGTCTTAAGAGCCTTTATGTAAGATCCAATAATACTATTTTTGAGTAATTACAATTTTCGGTTTGATCAGTTTTTTTTCTTTCTGATAGTGACTTTTCGAAGATTTAAGTATTGGATAATTATGAAACCAACCTTCTGACCTCACGCGCAGAAGCAGACCAACCGTTTGTTTCACATAATTTATCTCGTAATGACTGATATTTTGCTGCATCCGATAGACTGGGACTGACCGACTCCAACCTCAAAACATATTTGAGAAAAGGCCAGAACCCTTGCCACGAGTTTTTAGTTTACAGCGTCTTTCCAGTATTAACAGCGTCTCTCGTATGGAAAATGGAACAGCGCCTCTGGTGTGCGAAGAAGGAACTATTTTTTTCCTTGGTCAATTGACTATGTCAAAGTTCTAGTTTACTTTACAGCAGAATAACTGAAAACTCATATTAGATAAGGCCTCAGGCAGATGATGACTCGTGACTAAAAGAGATTTGAAACTTATTAGTGTCAAACTTCTTTTGTGCTTTACATTTAGCCACCTGAATGTAGCCTCTTTCGACAAAGCGCGCCAAAACAGCCAGGAATACATTTATAAATGCGAATTCGAAATTGGAATAGTGAATGGACCCACGCCAGTAATCGAGTGAACTGTTTGACGATGCAATTTTCATTTAAATGCAAAGCGATGGGTTAACTAAGTTCCTCTGTACTGGACTGTTCAGGCGTTCATTTAAGGGTTGGCGGTAAAAAGATTGATGATGTATACATAGAATGATATCACTAGTTGTTGGTATCATCTAAAATAATGCTACAGAAAATTCGCCATTTACTGCTTCCAGTATATCGAAATAGAATTAGATCGATATGTTTATGTAGAACATAATTAGGAGTTATTTTAGCAGGTGGCTATGTTATCTGAAAGTTAATTGAAAAGGTAAATGGGATTGACTTAACATTAAAAGTTAGAGCTGGCCACACATTATTTCTTGGTAAAAGTCTCTACACAATGGGTGCCAGAAGATGGTTCGCGCCTCCGTAGAAATCTGCTCAGAAAAAGGTAGCAAGACGACCTGGGCGCACACCGCGAAGGTTGATTCAAGGAGGTACAGGAAAAGAGCTTCTGAAAGGTTGCGATGCTTTTGCCTAGGGGTGGGAAAGCATAAGATTAAAAAGAAAACTCTATTCACACAAGATCGCATTGTTAATGATTTAATGACATGTTCAGAAGGTATAAAAGAGTCATTCTTACTTGAGTAATAGGCAGCAACATTAATTTGCAAAACTATTTAGTTCTTTATTTATGGTATTGAAAAAAATCGTGTCGTATCTTCGTAAATTTTGCCTTACGTAACTAAACAAAAATACGAGCGGAATGTAAATTGAAATATGGGTGTATTTGACGGACTAATTATTTCAGTCATCTTGTCTGCTGTAACAAATAATTTCCAAACTGTATATCTTCAAAAAAACTGCCTCTACTAGACATCAAAACGATATCAAAAGTTATGCTATCGGCACATTCTCTCACATTTTTCGTTGGAAATAAAAATTATTGGTACATTCATAACATTCATCTGGCGTCCGTGCGAATGCCGTAAATACGAGATCGTTCACAGATTTAAAATGAAATACATTGTTTGAAATATAGACGCATTATTTTTGTAAAATGTATTCTTTATTCACTCGATAAAAATGCAATTCGGGATACGGATGTTGGGGCAAATTGGAACTTAAAATTAATTGTAGGTGTTATTTTCGTGCCGCATAATTTCAATTAAAAGTTTATTTTGGTAGTTAAAGTACACTACAAACAACCCTTAATTTATGTTAAGAAAAATAATCTTTTATGTACCTAAAGGAAAAGGATGCTTGGATAAACCGATCTCGATGAATTTTGCTTCAGTAATAGATGAGTTCCTGGAGACAGTTAGCTACTTTTAACAATAAACTTGAAGAGGAGGGGAACAAGCGAAGTCATTATCAAAAGTTAGTTTATTTGACTTCTAGCCAGGAATCAAGAATGTTATTCTCAGAACCAAAAACTAACTAGGTACAATCAATAATATTAGCTAAAGTTTAATGGAACCTTATATTTTGTCATACACCGTATACAATGCAAGTGAGGACTAGTACATTTCTGCCTTTTCTTCACTCCTCCGGGAATCGCCAGCATTACGGCTCTACTTCTAAACCGACAGTTATTGTTGTGAGTTTTAAGAGCTCGGAACTTAGAGAAATGGGTTTTAAAAGTCGAAATAAATGTACAGTTTCAAGCTTTTAGTAGTTATCTTACTTATCCATTTAACGGATTGAAGCTATATTGGTAAATGGTATATTTAGTAACTAAAATTAATTAATTAAAACGATTCGCCAAAAACATTCACAACATGCTACTCCCACCACTACTTGCACCCCCGTCGCCTTTAACACGTTATTTCTATTCGTAGCTCAAGAGGATCCAACTTCATCTTAGCCGGCGTCGTTCGGCTTTCAAAGAAGAGCTTCCTATCTCATTTATGTTGCAAATGTCTCAAGTTAGGACTTGTATACGGTAATCCTTCGTTAGTGTGGGTCAACAACGTGAAGTAATTACGTAGCATGTCGTGTTGAACGTAGGCTTGCTACGGCAATGTGTTTTGAGATTTCACGTTAGTTTGTCGTAGGCTGTTTTGCTAGGCTTTTAATTAGATGATGTTGTGTTATAGGACAGGTAGTTTGTGAACGTATAGTTCTTTCATTAGGAAGAAGAAATGTATTCGGTAATTCGAAAGTGTGTGATCAATATAATTAAGTTACCAATTATGGTTTAACCAGCTTGGTGGATAAAACGTCTAGAATTAGTTTCTGAGAGAACCAAACTCCTTCTCATAGACAAGAGGCCTGTGTCCTAGCAGTGAGAATAGAAAATACTGCTCTAAGGACTTCTAAATGGTCGCGGGACCGTCTTATTAGGTAACCGTGACCCTATAACGTAAAGTTAAGTTAGTACAAGTCTGACTGAGTCCTTCCCGTCCCGCCCTGGGTGAGAGACGAGAGACTCATTTGATGATTTTACCACGATACGAAAGAGACTTCTATCATATTATGCTGAATTATTCTCACATTCGGCAGACGTATTTGTGACCACATCTTATTATTACTTGAAAACAAGGAGGCTGAACCTACTTAGTCATTTTCTGACAACGTTAATTGTTGGTCTGGGACATAATTAATATTTGCCCAGTGTTTGCACTAAATAGAGTACTAACCTAACCTAACAGTGCTGCTGCTTTACAATTGTGTAATAAATATTACAACTGCCACTGTTCTGAATGAATTATATTTATAATGAATTAAAAAAAACTGGCATGTCCTAGTATCTAAATATCAAAGACATTTGACATCTATCAGTATGGGTGGCGGATTACAGTTCTCGTGAATGATAGAGTTGATCACCTAAATCCTGGCAGCGAGAACGAAGAGAGAAGGGGTTATATCCCCCCTTACAAAATACTCAAGAATATTAAAACCATAATCACCCCGCCGCGACATCCAGTCTCTAAAATTCCAAAAAATAAAACACAACTAAATATTCTGGTCCAATAAAAATTGCTATAACGATGATGCTTTTAATGTCCACCGCATTGCCGTCCGTCCATATTACATCAAGCAATTACTTGCAAAACAGTCCTCTGTCTACGTCGTAACCCGTTTGAGATGACCTCTGGTGAATATTTTACATTTTACTGCAATATAACGCGAGGAGACGGCGTGCTAGTGTCCATCGTTGGACGTCGTTACGTATTAATATGAGTTTACTATGATGCACGGCTGTTTAAGGGTTATTTTTCTAGTAATAGTGGCGATCCGGCTGGAATATTATATGGGGCGTGGAATAATGATGGGACACACATATAGAGCATTGAAAATGGTAGAGATAAAATTATAATAATATTTCGCTCTTTGCATTTCCATAGTCTTATTACCATTTCTTTCTTCTTTGAAGACCTTTTAATTGTTTTTACTTTTGAAAATCTACTTCTTTTTCACCGACTTGTTGGTCTAGAGATTGCAAACGCGAATCCTGAACATACATTCCGGCTTCGACTCCAGGTCGGTCGAATTGTTATTGGGTTTTCATCAGGTATTTCGCAAGAGGAGTCACTGGGTCTTGATTAGTAGCTGGTTGATCAATCGGCTCGCCTTCTATGATAATTATGGGATTTTAAATTATCTCAGGACTCATTTGATGATTTTACAAATAAAACAAAAGGGATCACAGGTGCGAGAATATAACATGACAGTGTTATACTCTGATACAAAAGCTATTTCATTCATTTAATATTTAACACCATAATTTCGTATATTCGGAGCTGTGAAGTCGTCAATTGCAATTTTGAAGTCAAAATATCTGAATAGAGTGGCCAATCCTTTTGAGATTTTCAGTTCTCTCCAGATCTACAATACGCTTCAGATCGCCTAGCAACAGTTAACAATGGAGACGTGTTACATAAGAAATCATAAATGTTTGACTGACCGTTGAAATGCGGTCGTGATCTCATTTTTCTTTACTAACATTACGTTCGGTTGTATTAATAGAATTTATTTGCGTTTCATTGAACTGTGTATCGGTTAGTAACATTCAATATCGCTTGAACATTTTTTCTTCGATAAATAAAATAGGTTATCACCACCGCCCACGAAGTTTTTAGGGATCTACGTTTTGGATTTGACAGCTGGTTTTATTTCTTTTTAAAAAGACTTCTTCATCATCATCATCATCAGCCGAAAGACGTCCACTGCTGAACATAGGCCTCCCCCTTAGACCGCCACGCCGAACGACAATTCGCCACTTGCATCCATCGGTTCCCCGCGACTCTTACGATGTCGTCGGTCCACCTAGTGGGAGGCCTACCTACGCTGCGTCTTCCGGTCCGTGGTCGCCATGAGAGAACTTTTCTTCCCCATCGGTTGTCAGTTCTACGAGGGACGTGGCCTGCCCATTGCCACTTTAACTTTCAAATTTTATGAGCTATGTCGGTGACTCTGGTTCTTCGCCGAATATCCATGTTCCGGATTTTATCCCGCAAACAAACTCCGGGCATAGCTGTTTCCATTGCTCGTTGGGTGACTCTTAGTATTTCTAAAAGGCCAGATGATGATTCAAAATTACCTATAGATATAAATTAATTTAAGTATGTAGTTGCAATGATTTTAGCATGTTTATTACAAAGTACGATGTAAGATAGAAAAAATATTAAATTATTTTCATTGAGCGTTTTTTCCCAATAGATTAATTATTATCATCTAAATAATTTATCAATACCTACAGTAAACGCGAATAATAATTTCAGTTGGCAGAAATGCAGACACAGTAATTGGCAATATTTCGAAATAAACTTGCACATTCATGCAGTTCATGCGAGATTTTCCGCGTATTTCAGATCAACAGTCTTTATTATTTTAATTCTCCACATAATTGTCATTAAATATACATTTCTGAGGCCAGTACAATACATACAGAGGCCATTTTAACTCTGAATGTAATTACAGAACGTTTAACGTTAAATATTATATTTATCAGCAATGTTTCAATGTTTCTGTCGGGTTTAATAATATTAAAGGAATATTATGTTTCGATTCTGGTTTCAAAGTAAAGAATAATATTGTTTTACTTTGCGGCAAAAGCACATGAAAATTGTAATTCCTGGCACCGTTTCATTTCGTGAAATGTTAAATTGGTAAAAGTTTTATATTTAAAGCTCACCAAGTACGAGTAGGTACATTAATTATTATGATGAATAATAATTAATTAACACTGCTTCTTTTTCTTTCTTTAACATTGATCAGTAATACCCCCTATTAAAAATACAACATATTTGCAATCTAAACGGGATTGGGCGACTCACGTCAGCCTGCGCGATGACCGCTGAGCATAAGTTTCCACACAGCAATAAGTGCTTGGGGTACAGTCTATACGGTGTTGTCGAGGCGGATCCAAGCAGAGATGGCCAGACCATCTTGATACAGTCATACCATGAGGGTTGGTTCGAAATGGCACGAGAAAGAATCTTGGAAGAGCCAACTTTCCCCAATTGTGAGACAGCACAGTATGAATAAAAATTCGTCATCGGACCCACTTTAAAATACTCGTCGAAATAATTATCCGCTAATTTATCCGCGTACTCAAAATTAGTCCAAAGAGTAATGGAGCCCGTTTTCATAATAATGTGTAAAAATTTTAATGTAATTACTTTCCACGGCCAAATGATAAGCGTTAGTTAATATGGTGTTCAGTCGACGCCTGACGTATTAAATATGATTTATTGTATGTTTGAGTCCGTAATGAGATATGAGCTCACGCGAAGTTTGTATTACAAAAACCTTTCAATGTTAAACTGAACCTTGGAAAAAGATTGAGACACGAATGATTATAATTAACACCTTTTTTGGGGTGTGCGTTCTTTGAGTCTTTGAGTTGCGCGTGGAACAGATGGCCTACCATGAACTGTTAACGCGATCCAGTTTAAGCTGTGGGAAGCGCGTACTCAGTTACCATCTGCACGCCTGTGCCTATGATGGCAGAAAATTGCCTCTTGATATCCGACGTTCTGGGCATCTCCCACGCGACTGGGGCGTAAGGTCCAGGATTTCCTATTTTTCATTCCGCTTCCTCCTTCGCTGGCAATACTGCTTCGCAGAAGAAGGTGACTGTTTCCCGTTTCCCCCCTCCTTTTACGGATAAAATGGTCTGATCCAGTGCCAGACGTGTGGGGTTGCCACTGATGACCTCCGTGACGACACGGTGGTGCTACGCTCAAACGGGGCAGACTTCTATCAGTATACAACACCCTGGCGTACCTTCTACACCTGTACTGGATCTGTCACCTTTAGTAAATGGATACTGTTGAGGCCTAAATATAATATTTTGCTGTAGAATCTAAAAGTAAGTAAATCCAGGAAGAAATAGCCAGTCTCATATTTTTTTGGCTAGTTATTTGCTTTATATTTTTACTGTGAGACCGCATGACTTCTAATAGTGATATAGAACGTAGATCTGTGCTATTGTTGATAATTTGGAAAGCCAGATAGATATTACAGTGACTCAAATGACGCATTCTCCGCGAAACCGTCTGTAAAAGACACCACAACCCTGGAACGCAAAGGGTAAGGTTTAGGAACAGGGTAGATTTGCAGACCGTAAGATTGTTCCGCTCCACACAGGGTGGGAGGACTACGCGTTCTCTTACTTCCATTATTATTTAGGTACCTTTTATTTCTGACAGGAATGAATATACTCAGTAAAACTCCAAGAACGACACAGTATGACACGATGTTCCAGTAATGGATATTGTGGTACGAGGCAATACTTTATGTAGCGGAGATATTTAATTGACTGTTGCGGCGGGTACTTGGCACTGTGCTCGAACATGGTTTTCCGGTAGAATAATGTATGTATTTGCGTTATCTGGATAATTCTTGATGAATTTCTTTCAACTTTGTGAAAATTCATTGTCAGTAACGGATAATAATGATTTTCGTATTAAATTTAATAATTTGGAACTGCATTATGTTTTTTTTTAAATATTGATGTCTAGCTGCATCTGGATCAACTGGAAGCCGACCCCAATATAGTTGGGAAAAGCCTAGGCAGATGATAAGTTTGTTTTTTGGGTAATCTATCTAAAAACTTAACTTTCGAAACTAAGCTAGGTAAAGTAAGACTTTATAAAAAATTAATTGTATACGAACATCTAGGTACCTACAACTTCTTAGATACTATAGGATAAACAACAACAATTTGTTTTTGTTTCTCTAGTCAACTGGAACCAATAATAGCCTGTAATCGCGCTTGAATTCTTTACACAATAAATCTGTTATTCACGTACGATTAGGCAACATTTCAACTGCAAAAACAATTGAACAACGAAATTACTCGATTACTAAAACACATTTTAAGCGCACCTCTAAAGCTAGTATTTTGGGCGATAAGTTTATCGCGTATCAAACTCTAATGCCGCACTAAATCACAATTACACGAAATCTGAAAATTTTCGACCGAACTGAACATAATTCAGCGCACGGCTAATGCGCTGCATAAAGAAATAGATGTGCACTGGAAGAGATAGCGGTTTTAACTTTGGTGTGTGACGTTTGTATATCTACAGAATGAATTTTTCAACTGGGCGTGGATGGCTATATCCGAAAGTATGAGGAATATCGAAAAACGTTGAAAGAAACTTCATCATTTGATTGTAGAAAAATTAAAGATCCGGGCCAAGAATCGAACCCGCTGATTTTGGGAAAAAAAATCACACCCTGTACACCATTCGATAGTGTTGCTAATAAGGATCAAATTCTGAGAAGTAATCATATACGGTAAACTTTAGCTTACGTAACAAAAGAACAATAAGGGTCAAAAATGTTTTTTGTTAATGTATATATATCATATCATAACTGTCAAAAGTTCTTAAACGGCATACTGGGGACTTTAGCACCCATTATATTAAAAACGTCAACAGTTAACGCTATAAAATTTTACATGACAGTTCTGTCAGATTTATTTTCCACAACTATCACACAACGCCGTCTAGTCCCAAGCTAAGCAGAGCTTGTGTTATGGGTACTAGACAACTGATAAACATACTTATATATGTATTTCTAAATACATACATATTATAGATAAATTACGAGTACACCCAGACACAGAACAAATGATCGTGTTCATTTGTCCTGGGTGGGAATCGAACCCACGACCTCCGGCATAGCAGTCAGGGTCACTAACCACTAGACCAACAGGCCTGTCAAGCTGGCGAGCTCAATTTGACAGGTGACAGTGACACTTGAGTTTAAAACATGAAAATGATAACTGCTACGACCACATCCAGTGTTTACATCCTCGTCCCGTTTTTCCTACCTCACCGTGCATTAACTAATGCAATAGCATTCCTCAAAACATAATTCGGCTCAATCAGCCGCGTGCACGCAATTCTTTGCTCGTTGTCGGCTTTCAGTGCGAATTTGTAGTGTTGCCATTGTTTAGGTGATATACTGAAGTTATTAGTGGAGTGAGGTGGTGGCGTTTGGAGTTATGAGTTCACCATTTTTAGTGTGGAGTTACGGGGTTTTGTGTGAATGTAATTGGTAGTTTTGGAATTTGGTTGCTTTATGATTTTAGAACATAATACATAACAGGTTTATTTGTTCAAGTTGGCATAGAACTTAAACTATTTTTTTTAATAAGATAAAAAAAACATAATGAGGCCCATCTCATGGCACATTTTTTTAAACTGAATACCTCGTCTGTTAATTGGATTACCTACTAAAACGGCTTTTAAGGGGCCTTTGCCTCCAACGTCAAATATCTGTCAAAAAAGTTCTTAAACGCCACCGGGAACTTTTGCCCCCGATTTGACGTAATAGCTGTTCTGTCAGAATTGACAGCTGCGGTGACATTTTTGGTGACGTTTGAATGGACACTTGGGTCCTTATTGGTCCATTACAAGTAGTTCTGGTCTTTTGTTACAAGTGTATTTCTCTTACACGCGATCAGCACAATTTTAAACCGCGTTCCAAATTTTACTACTGGCACTATTTTTACGGAATATTGACAGCAACAGCTCTTTAGCACAGTTTTACATCCTGATTACGTTCACTTCGTCTGCTAAAATTCACTCTCCTGTAATTAAAAGCATTCATTTATATTTGTGCTTATTTATCTCTGGCTACTCTACAAAACACAAACAGAGCCACACTTGAATAGTGTCACTTCCATAAATTACACAGATGCAACAAAAAAAGGATCAGCACACAACTCACAGTTGCACACAGAAGGACACAGAGGCCACAGAGCTGCATTTCTCTTTCCGACACAAGTAGATTAAGGGAGAAATTGTGACACAGTGTTTGTAGTTGGAAACCAGTAGACCGAAATACCGAAATGAAGCCATTACTGGGCTCATATAAATCATCATAATACAGCCAGTGTAATGCCGGCACACCATTAACTGATTGATGATTGAGCGAGTTTTTAATTCACGTTTCTTTTTTTTTTCAGGTAAGTGCTTTCGTCTGTACTATTGGAGTTTCGGCTACTGTTTCGTTTATCATCGTGATGTATTCGTAAGTAGGTTTTGTTATATGCTTATTGGTAGTAAATGCTACTACTGGACGTGAAAACATAAAGCCTGTCGTTCGAATTCCAGTGATGAAATGCAGTGATATTTATTGTAATTTTGAAATGCTTTGTTTAAATGTGTTGTATTCTTAATGCATTTATCGTATCTAAACTGTATTAACTTGTCTGTGTTGTAAAATGTTCTTATTAAATAAGTTAATATTCGGATATTTTTGAGCCGTTTGGGGTTGGAACTATAGGGCCATGGGGTCCGAGTGCTCACAGCCTCTTCAGAGACATTTTGAAAAGACTTGTTGACGATTCTCGTGACCCAAGAGCTGGCTTTTACCTTGGTCAGAGGCTAAGTATAGCCATACAAAGAGGCAACGCCGCCAGCCTCTTGGGCACATTACTAGCTGACAGCGTTGAGGATGAGTTTTTCGATGCTCTATAATAGTGTAATTTACTTAATTGGTTTTATGTCATAGTTTTTTATTTGGTAAATATTTAGGTTTAATTAAAGTATTATTGTATTGTTTTTAGTAGTGTTTATTTGTATATTCGGATTGGATTAAAGCAAAATATTGTTTGATTGGAATTAATTGTTTTAGTTATTCGGTTTGAAAACATTTTATATTTTATAATACGTAAAAAATGTTAATGTACTTTAAACACCAAGCCAATAGTGTAGCCACATCCTTTGAAATTCAGTCTAATTAGAACAATGTCATTTTACACTCAAACTGGGTATTATTTTAATTAAATACAAAGCCAACATAATACTAATTTAATAATCACATTCTAACCAGTGCTCAATTATTTACAAACAACCGTTCTAAACTATACCATGAATTAATTACTATTGCAAATAAACATACAAAATGATCTCTAATAAGGCTTTGTTTATATTGTTTGAGCTAAATGGAAGATAATTTTTGAAACGAAATCTCACATTTATAACTTTGTGTTTATTGTGGAACATTCAAAATACACAAGAGATTCCTCAGAACGCACGAGAATTCTTTGGAAGAATAAGGTATTTAGTTAGTACGTTAAAATAATGATATACAATATTCTGGATTGAAAAAAAAAACAGTTACAGTTAGCACCATGTGTGCTAACTTGATGTACAAGCTATGTAACTGTTTTTGCTTTTGTTTAATTAAATAAAAAACTTTAAAAAAAAAATGTAACCGCCTTCAAAAACAACCACAAAAAAGGGTAAAATAACCTACAAAATAACTTTTCTTTCAGAAGTCGGTGCCTTTGTTTTTTTTTCATTTCATTGTTTTTTGCCACCGACTTCTGAAAGAAAAGTTATTTTGTAGGTTATTTTACCCTTTTTTGTGGTTGTTTTTGAAGGCGGTTACATATTTTTTTAAAAAGTTTTTTATTTTACTCTTTTTAGTTTAAATATTCAACTCAAATTCTTGTCAAATAAATCATTATCTCTCAAGTGCACAATAAGCTAATAAAATTCCCTATCTCAAAAACTACTGAACCGATTTTGATGAAACTTGCAGTATTCCGTAAGTTGAACAATACTTAGTACAACAAAAAAAGAATTACTTAAATCGGACTTGTAGTTCCAGAGATATGCGAACACAAACTAAATCAGTCGATGCCTTCTCCAAGCCGTTGAGGAGTTGTACCTTCCATCATCAGCTCATCCACCTGAGATGATGATTATCAGATGCAAATACTTGAACAGCTTTAGAAAATATATGAAAATGGTACTATGTGCCTATAAAATTTGAAGGTTGCCCTCGATTTCCCTGGGATTCCATCATCAGATCCTGACCTGATGATCATGGGACCAATTGGAAAGTATACCCTTTCAAACAAAAGAAAAATTTTCCAAATCGGTCCAGGCGTCTTCGAGAAATCGGGGAACATACATAAAAAAAAAAAAAAAAAGATTCCGACGAATTGAGAACCTCCTCCTTTTTTGAAGTCGGTTAATGAAATACTCAGCTAAAACCGACGACCAGAGCAGCTAGTTTTGTGACAAAAATTTGCTTCCATCCTGTGACAATGTAAATTGAGCCTAAACATACTAAAAGTTACGTATATTTGAGCTGCTAAACGCATTATCAGGCTAAACGCATTGAATATCAATGACTGGAGTTACTGTTACCCATAAATTATATTTGAAACATCGATAATTTTAAACGATAATGTGTGCCAATACTAACGTTAGTCGGTATTGGACTAGCATTAGGCAGTTAGGCTAATAATGCGCAGGTATTATTTTAGGGTAATAATGCGCGGCTATATTGACCGTTAGAACTAGTTTTAATGGGATGTTGTGTAAATGTGAAACCTATTGGATATGTGTAACGACTAGCCTATAGCCGCAGTATCACCCGTGTAGAGTTTGGATTTAAAAAAGTAAACGGAGTGTTGGTACAGGTTATAAAGTATCAGCGTGCCTTCTTCTTTTTCTTCAACACTGAAAAAAAAAACAGTAATACCAACCGATTTTTCGGTAATATTCACCGTTTTGGACAGAAAAAATAGAGCCTATTGTCCAAAGCAGTAAAAGTAACTGAAAAAAAAAAACAGTTGAGTTATAACAGTATATTTTACTGTCGGTTACTACTACTTACAAGGAACTGTTTGTTTCAGTAGACTTTAATGTTCATACAGTTGAAATAACTGTTTAGCTCTTTACGTTTCAGTACCTAGACTTTAATGTTCATACAGTTGAAATAACTGTTTGGCTCTTTACTGTTTTTGCCCATTTCAGTGCACTGTCCGTAATCAATTATTTTAACGTATAAATAAGTTCCCGGAACCGTTTTTTTTTACTGTTCAAGAACAGTAGAAAGTCTCGTTTTATTTTTTTCAGTGAACATTTACCGCCTTACCACAAAAAGATAAACATCTGTTGAACGCTTGTCATGAAAAAGTGTAACTGCAAAACGACCCTTATATCAACGTGAAATGTCGTTTTGACGTTTACAGTTTTTTAACCGACTTAAAAAAGGAGGAGGTTATCAATTCGACGGTATGTTTTTTTTTTATATTTGTTACGCGATTACTCCGCCAATTGTGGACCGATTTTTAAAATTATTTTTTTGTACGAAAGGAGGTACTTCTGAGGTGGTCCCATAGTCACCAAGTCGGGATCTGATGATTGGATCCTGGAGAAATCGAGGGCAACCCTCGAATTTTATAGGCCGACACACCGTTTTTCGCAAATTTTATGAAGTAATTTAAGTACTTGCGTATGGTAATCATAATTTTATGTAGCTGAGCTGATGATGGAAGGTAGAACTCCTTAATAGTAAGAAGTAGGCATCGACTGATTTAGTTTGAGTTCGCATATCTCTGGAACTACAAGTCCGATTTAAGTAATTCTTTTTTTGTTGTACTAGGTATCATTTAACTTAGGGAATATTGCAAGTTTCATCAAAATCGGTTCAGTAGTTTTTGAGATAGGGAATTGTATTAGCTTATTGTGTACATGAGCGATGTTATTACCAGTGTTATGGATTACAAAATTCTAGTGCACATGTTGTATTTGACAAGAATTCGGGTTGAATATTTAAACTAAAAAGAGTAAAATAAAAACTTTTTCAAAAAAAAATGTAACCGCCTTCAAAAACAACCATAAAAAACGGTAAAAAAACCTACAAAATAACTTTTCTTTCGGAAGTCGGTGGCAAAAAAAAGACAATGAAATAAAGAAAACAAAGACACCGACTTCCGAAAGAAAAGTTATTTTGTAGGTTTTTTTACCGTTTTTTATGGTTGTTTTTGAAGGCGGTTACATTTTTTTTTTTAGACAAATGTTCAACAGGTTTATAATTATGTTTGTTGTGGTAAGACAGTTAGTCACTTAATGCTGAGTTTAGTGACTAACGGTTTTATAAGTGTGCCTAATTTCATCTAAAAATCCGCAGACCGGAGCGCACTCACTCGAACAACCCACTCGATCAATTTAAAACACTGTACGCGTCGCGCACCGTCTAAATCTATTGTTAATATTTTACCTATATTGTAATAAACCAGTATTTTCAAAATTAGCGTCCTCATTGATACAGCCCACATAAATCTCCTCTACACCGTTTAGACTTTTATGCGTGAAAGAGTAATTAATAGACATCCATTCATACAGGGTGGGTAAAAAATGTGAATCAAACGTGTGAACGTGTGTCATACTTTGGATTATTTGCAATAAAACAATTTTGAGCACATCCTCACAAACTTTCATATATCATCAATCATCAATAGTAAATATGAAACTTTTTACTTTTTGTCCATTAGCAAAACTAAAAATTGAAGTAAAGTAATATATTGACACCGAAATTAATTAAATTCTGTGAGCGTACTCTTCAACTTATTATCCTGGGAATAATTATGAAAGCTAGGGACTCTCGCTTAATTTTTTAAATTCTGCTAAAAATGCTACAACGTTGCTACTTTACGTGGCACTTCCACGGTCAAGCCGTTCCATTTTACGAGCTGTAGCTTACTAGGTAAGAGTTTTAGACCAGGCTCGGTAGAAAAAGATACATTTGGGCACATTAAATAAACCAGCGCAGGACAAAATTTAAAATGAAAAAGATATACTCTTCTGGTAGCGCAAACATTACTGTCCGTATGATATTTGGCATATATATTTTTTGTAATAACTGCTCTTTCTTGGTCTCTTAACATCTTTCTGCTATACAATATTTATAAAATGTTTTATTTAATAGTTCTGTCATAAGTTTACTAAGTTTATGATAATACTACTGGAATCAATTTACTTTCTCCAATTTGTCGTCCTTAACTAAGAAAATATCGCAATTTTGACAGTACCGTACTTACGAGTACTAGAATGACCGTCCAAACTATGACTTTTCAATTCGAATATTGTTATTAAATATTAATGTTCTGAGCTCCCCATGAAGCGCCTAAAAGAACCAAAAACAACATGATAAATTCGCGTTAGTGAGTTAACACCCTTAAATACGTATGCACAATGTACATATTATAGAAACAGTGCGAAAACAGTGGCGTCGGGCAGTTTTCCTCATAAATAGATTATACAGTTGTCAGCGCAGTTGTGAGCCGAAGCGAATCTATTAAGCGCGTTATTTCCGTTCGCACAGTCCGGGCGCGGATGTAAGTGACTGGATGTGACGGCGAATTGGATCGTGTGTGAATATGTAGGTTTTGCTTTTGTTTCTGATGTGAAGGGAAATGGGAAATTGTGAATGGAATTGTCTGTTGTTTACGATTGGATAATTAATTTCAAGTCTACTTCTGCTAGATGTAAATAAGCCTTCCAAACTCATAAAAAAGTCAGCTTTTTGTATCTCTAGTTCAACTCAGTCAACTAAAAGTAAAATAATTAAATACATTGGCATATTTCTGTTACTGTTGGCCTGTGCCACTGCTTTGCAAAGGCCTCTCTTATCTCCATGACTGCTAACATTTCCAATTCAGGGCCATTAATATGAACCATTTTCTACAAGGTCTACTGCGATACTTTCTGTTTGTGTATAAGGGCATCACAACGTAGCAATTTTGACCCAAAATATGGAAAACCGCTTCCGTCCCGCTTCAATTAGGTGCGTCCCCATAGAGCGCGCAGCAGCTCGGTTGATGTGGACGTGTCTCGGGCGAGGCAAGTGACAGCGCTGCGGCGGCGGCGGTCGATCGACCGAGCGCCCGAGCCATCCAGTGTCGGCTTTTGTTTTGCTCGCGTATATTGTTTCGTGCCTCGGTCGAAAAACAATAGACGCGTCCACACAGAGTGAGCAGTCTTGTCAGTTTCCTCGCGCAGCAAATGCTTCGCGAGGCTGCGCGCTCTGTGTAGACGCACCTATTGAGCAGTCCTGCGAGCAATGTCATTAATCTGTTTTGGAACGTAATGTGGTGTTGCGAATGTGGTCACTCAGATTGACACCTATACTGCATCACCGTTGCAAGTTGGCAAATTCCGAGTGGAGCAAATCATTCGTAAAGAAAATTGCGTAAATGTTTTAGATGAAAGCTAAAACATTTACGCAAAATTCAAGACGAACCTCATCTAGCGACCCCATATCCTCGCAATTTTCGCCTACAATTCGAACGTAAAGCTTCCAAAGCAATCGATTTCCGGCCTATTCGACTTTAAACGGGAATCAAACCCGATATCCGAACGGATTTAGTTGCGGACTCCATAGACGTAATGAATAGAGTCGAGTGGCCCACTTCGATTCAGTTAACGTTATCCTTTATATATTAATCACTGTGATGGAATTTGAGACACGAGGCTTGAATTGAAGAACGAAGATGGGTTTTGAAATGGATTTTAGGATCAGTTGTATAATTTTTCGTGTAGATTTCGTAAGATTTTTGTCGTTAATATCGGCATTTGAATCGTGTGGCATTTTATCTATGTTAGAAGAATGCCTTTTTCAGCTGAAAAGTACGTTTGATTGCCGGCACGGTTAGTGCAGTGGCTGAGCGATTGAACTGCTGCGCAGCGGGTCGCAGGTTCGATTCCCACACGCAACTAATATTTGTATGACCTACAAATAGTTGTTCCGGGTCTGGGTGTTTGTGTATGTGAGTTTATATGTTTGTAAATTCACCCACGACACAGGAGAAATTCCTAGTGTGGGGCAATGTTTAAAAAAAAAAGTCTCGTTGGTCCCGTGCATAAGCGCACCTGCTGAGCGTGGGGTCTGGCTGACGTGGCCGTAATCGGTCAGGAGGACTATAGTACATCATCATTTCAGTAGTTTCGCCTTTCTGATCAAAATCATCTTCAACCATAAAAAGTCTAGCGAAAGAAGAGGCGCGACGCGTGAGGGCGAGGACAGCGTCTACCTCACGACACGACCCAGCCGCCGCGGGAAACGCCCACGGCATCAGACGTCGCGATGCGATATCCGGCCACCATAAGCGCAGGCATGCGGACGGCGAGTAATGGGCGACTTGTTGTCTGATCATGGACCATGCCTGGGTCGACGGTGCGTCGCGTTCCACGCGCGCCTCAAAGAGCTGTCAGCAAAATGACAGGGCCCCCCTTAGAGGGCCAAAGCCTGTCCGGGTCTATCGTGTAACCGTGGCCCCGGAACGTAAAGGGCTATTGAAAGACACCGTGGATTTTATTCAGTAAAAATCTGACAGTCTCATTTGATGATTTTTCTGCGTAAACAAAAAAAAAACACAAAAGTCTATGTCTATAAAAGTATCCAAAAGTTTTATACGAAAACGTCTCAATATCTATGCGTTTATACCGTCTGATTAAACATCGTGGTCTCGTGGATGTATAAACTTTTACGAGTCCGATTGGCCAGTTTTATTGGCGAGGCCGGCCGGTCCTTATCTCCGCCCGCCATGCATTGGCAAATGCCAGTTATTATTAAACCTCAGATAAGTTTGTACGACTGTATCTGTCGTAAAACTATGATTGATGAATTGAGGGTAGTCAATATTTGTTTGTTGGCTTTGTGGTGTTTGGTGTTTAGGAAAAGTTCGGGGGTAAATGTTGAGATTAAGATTTTGATATTATGTTGTAGGCTCTTTTTTCTTTCCTCATCTTTTTTTAATATCATAATAAACTCAGGAGGGTGAGAGTAATAACAACAAACACCGTAATATTCAAGAAAACTTAGTTTGGGGACCACCGATCAAACAAATCAATCGTCACTTATATGGTTACAGATTACAAAATGTTTAGCTTTAATAATGTTTTTGTAACATTGTAAATAAAATTATGTTTATTTCTAGCATCCCAAAGTTTTAATAACGAACAAAATTTTTTCATATCATTTTGCAAAATAATCATTCTACTAAGCTGAAAAGAAAATCTAAAGATTGTTATGGGTAATGTCCGTCAAGGATATTCTTCAGATAAATTCAACATACTCGTAACTAACCAAAATCAAATCATGCCTGAAAATTAATCTGCCGAAACCGAATCTTAAACCTAACCCTTATCATATCCAGGACGGTCAGAAAGCCTTCAAAAGTCAATACGATGAAGATAAGGTTTCAATCCATGTCCTACAGTGCTCGGATCAAAATAGAGTCGGCTCTAGCCGTCGACGGATCGATTGACTTTTATGGGTCCAAATGGACCTCCTTTCACCATGCCGATCTTGGTTTTGGGATTTAAATTGGAAGGTTTTATGGTGTGGTGTGATAAGGGTTGAATAAAATGTGGGGGAACATTTTTGATTTGTATTATTGATGAAAGGAAATTACAGAATATTTTTTTGGTCACCTACACTTTTATTTGAAAATTCTGTATGCGGGTTATATATCTTACAATCTAAGTTTTAGTCGAAGTTTGCTTCGTTGTTCACTTATCCTGCCCATGTTATTCCATATCTAGGAAAGTGTCTCTCTAAATCTTTCCAAAAACGATATCAAAACTTAAAATAATAGATGCCGCATTTCTTGCTGATACGAGGCTCTTAGTTTTAAACTTGTCCAAAACAAAACATCCAAATATAGGTCCTAAAAGTATTAAAAATAGTATAACAATAAAATATTTATTTGCGCTAAACAAAACGCAAAAATAAATGCGACTCATCCACGCAATACGGCCATCGATCAGTAGAATGATTACAATACGCTTTCTCGTACATCATTTCAACAGGACCAAAATTTAAACTGATAATGCAACCACTAATAGTACTCAAAGCATAATTCGCGTCACAAATTAATACCTCAAAACATAACTGGAACATAGCTCTAATCGCTTCATACACACCTATAACATGAGAACATTCCAACGTGAACGTCCAATATTAATGCCAGTTTGCGAACTTTACGCGTCATTAAGTCCAAGTACTAAAGTTGTATGAAATTCATCGATTTTGCACTTGTGGAGAATTTATGTGCAATACAATGTAGATAGGTATCGTTATGAGTTATATTTTTCCTTTGTTTGTGAAGATCGGTTGTGTGGGATCGGAATGGATGAAAAATTGGTCCTTCGAGGCGCGATTTTTATTGGATGTCGCTGCTTATTTTATTTTTAATGCGGTGAAGAATGATTGCTTTATTTATGTGGACATTGCATACTGTTACGTCGATCGTATTGCGAGACCAATCTACTGGCTTCTCGAAAGTTCCACAAGGTTCTCGAAAATTTTACCCAAGATTGATCTGGAAGTTTCTAGAAAATTCTACCCTGTTCTAGATGTTTCGAGATGATTCTGGAATGTTCCAGAAGGTATGGGACTATGTCGAAGTCTATGGATGTTTCCAGAACATTCGACCACCTTCTAGAAACATCTAGTGGGTCCGGCCGGGTATAAAAAGGGGTGCCGATCGGCGACTTGAGTCAGTCTGGTTTTGACTACGAAGTGAACTGGATGCGATCTCGAAGTGACTTTTACGTGTGATTAAGTGAGTTTATAAGTGTTTAATTGTTGAGTAGTGTTAAGTATTTGTTTTAATTAGTGATTCGTGTGTCAATAAAGTTTATTTGGTTTTAATTGGTGTTAATTAATTTATCCCAATACCCAGCTCGTAACAATACAATTTTACAAATACCTCTCGATATGATATACCTAAAAAAAAGTCACGGACAGCCTAGAGTCTGTACGCATATCGGATTATGGTAGACTGGCCTTAGAATCTTAGAATGATGGCCTTTGTTCCATCGATAGGAAAGTTAGTTAGGCTTATTATCTTCATTTGAGGCAAATATAAAACCTTGATATTTCAAACGATGAGTAGGTATGACATAGAAAGTTTTGCCTCTAGAGCAGTAGTTCCCAAACTTATTTTTCTCGTGGACCACTTTCAAAAATTTACTGGTTTCGGTGGACCCCTGCTGCTACATTTCTACCACATTCTTAAAGTCGCCAAAAAATAAAAATTGTGTCGCTTCTGAGTTCTGTCCTTATATTCCGATAGGTAAAATAAAAACGAAAATTGGTACATTTTATAACACTTTATTTATTAAAAGAATAGAATTAGAAAGAAAAAAATAATAAGGTAATATAGGTTCAGTTCATAATTTTAATTAATGGGAAGGATGTAAGTACCTATTTGATGGAGTGTCAGCAAACGATTAATGTTTGGCTTTATTTTTGTGAGCAATAACCGCAAATCCCCCGCTCTGTGATTTTTAATTTGCTCCTTTTTTGTTAAGAAGTTTGTAACGGCTCTAAAACTCCTTTCGACAAGGTATTTCGAGGGAAAAGCTATTAAAAATTTGATTGTGTATCTAGTTGATTTTAATGATCGAATGTAATATCGAATACGCAAGTTTGGACAAGTAACAGTCGCTTGCCTTATTAAAATATTATCTGCTTAGTTAGGTACTTAAAACAATGTAGTAGGCCCTTATAAAAACTATGCTTACATTTTTGCTCTTTACTATCAAAAGCAGATAAATTTTCGTAGACCCCCATTAACATCTTATGGACCCCCATTTTTTGTTCACGCCTACGTAGACCCCCAGCAAGTCTCCCGTGGACCCCTGGGGGTCCACCTGGACCACTTTGGGAATCACTGCTCTAGAGGCTTCCTAAAATTTTATCTCAAAAAGATAAAATTAAGACCAACTTTTTCAATCAAATTTTATTTTTCTCAATTTAGAACTAACTTTTATTCTACAATATCTTTTATCGTTGCCACTTTCAGAACCACTTTATTTTTCTTTCATCAAATAATCTAGATTTGCATAAAAAGACGGAAGTTTCCTTTAAAAAACCGGCCAAGTGCGAGTTGGACTCGCCCATGAAGGGTTCCGTAGCAGCAAGCATAGATTAGAGATATAATTATATTGAGATTAGTAAGTAATATACACAAACAATAAAAATAACTTTGTTTTTCATAGTATTTGTATGAATGGCAAAGTTATATTTGCGGTTTTTGAAAATGTACTATATCTCAAAAACTGCTAACTGTATCTCATCCAAACCAATTTTCGTTGGTAGTTTTGGTTGAGGTCTATATTATATATATTTTTTAGTTTTATCATTCTCTTATTTTAGAAGTTACGGGGGGGGGACACACACTTTTTACCACTTTGGAAGTGTCTCTCGCGCAAACTGTTCAGTTTAGAAAAAAATGATGTTAGTAACCTCAATATCATTTTTAAAGACCTATTCATAGATACCCCACACGTATGGGTTTGGTGAAAAAAAATTTTTTGAGTTTCAATTCTAAGTATGGGGGGCACCCTCAAAATTTGTTTTGTTTTGATTTTTGTGTGAAAATCCTAATGCGGTTCACATAATACATCTTTCTACCAAGTTTCAACAGGATAGCTCTTATACTTTCGACAAAAAGTGGCTGTGACATACACGGACAGACAGACAGACAGACAGACAGACAGACATGACGAATCTATAAGGGTTCCGTTTTTGCCATTTGGCTACGGAACCCTAAAAAGCTGTTATAAGTAGACAAATTCTCGCTTTAAACGTTCAACTTCTACTTAAAGTAAATGAAATTAAGACAAAACTAATTAGTGAGTAATTAAATGCTCTCGTGCTAACCGACAAAAGTATTCTACTCTTGGTAGATTTTAAGCGCGTTATTCTAACGGTTATGGTACGTGGTAGATTCTGATGACATCTGTAGTTTGTGGTGGTAACGCGAAATGGTGTTAATTTTAAACCTAATATCGTCCCCGTAGAACGAAAAGTCACTAAGTCCAAAAATCGTCAAAATGGTTTTAAATGCCATCAAAATCACCGTATTTTTATCCATATTTCTATCTAACTAAGATTCCAATAAGTTTAATAGTTTTCGTTTTAGCTTGTGCGAAAACACATCATGTTGACATGTTGAACCTTAAACTTTGGGGAACAAATACCTAAGTTACTTAATTATTTTATGACTACCTAAAATCAGCAATACACAATATCTAAGTAAACTTAGTTATTTTTTCCTTTAAATAGAAAACTTATGTTTTCAGTCTTATTTGTTTCCAAATTCACCAAAACAATTTAGGTAATTTTAGAATAAACGGTTGGTTAAAAACTATGAAAGCGAAAACTAACTAAGTATACTTAATGATTTCTCGATCGTCGCATCAATAATGTTTAGCATTATTCTACATAGGCAAAAATTAATTAAATCATGTTAAGGAGTTTTTCTCTACCTTGAAGACAACAAAATCATAATTTTCGTAATATCACTAAAAGGTTTTAATGATTTTTTAAACAACTTTTACGTGCATGTATTTAGTTAGGTATATTTCGCGCGCGATTTAGTGAGTTTGCCGCCTTCGTTGGCTCCGAGTAGGGAGTTAGTTATCTTTCTCGCGAATTAATTTTACCGTGTTTAACCCATACGTACTCAAAATGTTTATCCTTGGCAATGATTTTGAATTTCGTTAATAGTTTTTTGTAGTCGACGCTTAAGTGGTCATTGACGTAGACACGCTGGGATGAGCCTTGAAACCCGATGTCACTAGTGGATAATTCCTTATAGTCACGAGCAGCTGATATGAAGTCTTCCTTCACATACCGGTTTAGAAAACTCTCTATTATCAGCTTTTCATTAGAACCAAAGATGGGAACCCTTGAGATATAGTTCACTTGGGCTTTGGGACAGCTGTAGTTGACTTTACGGCCTATAGCGTCGATAACTGAGTTAGGATTCTCATCCTTCTTTAGAAGAACTCCTTAAATTTCTACGTTATTTTTAGCCTGGACGTCTGTTCATATGTTGACAGTAAATAGTGCTTGCCAAGTCAGACTGTGCAAAATTCACAGATTCTTGAAGCTTCTCAAATTCAAACACCTTTGCCTCAACTTCGACGAGTCTATTATTGAAGTCGTCGAGTCTCCTAACAGTTCCCTCACATTTCGATTTGAGATCAGCCAACTCATCATTGATTACGCGGATGTTATCCACCAAGATCGGCAAGTTAAGTAGCTGCCTTTTCATATCAAGGATCTCGCTAAGAATAGTATCCAGAGACGCAGGTTCCGGGGTTGACACGACTGGCGACGAGGTTCTGCAAGTAGGGCATTTCCATTGAACCATCCGGTTGGCACCCAGCTTTCTCCACCCGGTTTCGGAGATGTTTACACATCCAAAAACTAGGTGTTTTTTGCAACTGCCACACTGGACAAAACTCAATAGACGAATCTCTAAATCAATGCGACGTGACCTGCGTGCCTATAGTGCGGCACGGATCAAAGAGGCAATCGAGCGGCACCAGGGCTCAAAAGTCTTCGCGAAGAATTCGTCTATTGGGCAAAGCCAAATGACAAAGCTGAAGATTAACGACAGCAGTATCATTTCGACGAAACCGGAGATCCTGAGAGAGCTTGAGAGGTTTTACGGACAGTTATACACATCAACACGACAACCCAGTGTCGGTACAGCTGGAGACGCAAGAGCTAAACTGACTCGACACTACACTGAGGATATCCCGGACAACAGCCTGTACGAGATTAGAATGGCTCTTAAACAGCTAAAGAATAACAAGGCGCCGGGTGAGGACGGAATCACAACAGAACTTCTGAGAGCGGGTGGAGGAAAACCGGTATTTCTAGTACTCCAGAAGTTATTTAATTCCGTCATACTCGAAGGTACTACGTCAAAAGCATGGCACAGGAGTGTGGTTGTTCTTTTCTTCAAAAAGGGTGACAACACCTTGTTGAAGAACTACAGGCCAATCTCACTTCTAAGCCATGTATACAAGCTGTTCTCAAGAGTCATTACGAACCGTCTCGAACGCAGGTTTGATGACATCCAGCCTCCCGAACAAGCCAGTTTCCGAAAAGGTTTTAGTACTATAGACCACATACACACGCTCCGCCAAATTATACAGAAGACAGAGGAGTTTAATCGGCCATTATGTTTAGCGTTTGTGGACTATGAAAAAGCCTTCGATTCAATCGAAACCTGGGCAGTATTGCAGTCCCGGGATCCAACGATGTCATATCGACTATAGGTACCTATATCGAAGTGTTGAAGTGTTTGTTTAGAAACGCCACCATGTCCATCCGACTTCAGGAAGAGAGCACGAAACCAATCCAATTGCAGAAAGGCGTGAGACAGGGAGACGTTATTTCTCCGAAACTTTTCACGAACGCTTTGGAGGACGTCTTCAAGCTCTTGGAATACATACATACATCACTCACCTTCGTTTTGCCGATGATATAGTCATCATGGCAGAATCGTTGGAGCACCTCAATGCTATGCTCAGCGACCTCAGTATCTTTTCCCAATGGATCGGCCTTAAAATGAACATGGACAAGACGAAAGTCATGTCGAATGTCCATTTAGCACCCGTACCGGTTGTTGTTAGGAATGATACTCTCGAAGTTGTAGACCATTACTACCAGTTAGGTAGGTTCAACTCCGAGAAAGAGGTCGCCCGAAGAATCCAACTCGGATGGGCAGCGTTAGGGAAGCTACGTGATATCTTCTCATCGAGAATCCCACAGTGTCTCAAGACAAGGGTGTTTAACCAGTGTGTGTCGCCAGTGATGACATAATATGGCTCTGAAACGTGGTCTTTGACTGCTGGCTTTTTAGAGTCACTCAACGAGCAATGGAAAGAGCTGTGCTCGGAGTTTCTTTGCGGGATAAAATCCGGAACATGGATATTCGGCGAAGAACCAGAGTCACCGACATAGCTCATAAAATTTGCAAGTTGAAGTGGCAATGGGCAGGCCACATCGCTCGTAGAACTGACAACCGATGGGGAAGAAAAGTTCTCGAGTGGCGACCACGGACCGGAAGACGCAGCCTAGGCAGGCCTCCCACTAGGTGGACCGACGATATCGTGAGGGTCGCGGGCAACCGATGGATGCAAGTGGCGAAATGTCGTTCGGCGTGGCGGTCTAAGGGGGAGGCCTATGTACAGCAGTGGACGTCTTCCGGCTGATGATGATCTTGATTCGTGTGTTTTGCATTAATTGATCGTTTTTGTGGTTTCATGTAACTGTTTTTGCTCTATATTTTTGATAAAGTAAATTAATGATTGTATATCAATTATGTTTTAATGATTTTGTTATCCTCAATTATAACTAGTAGGGGATGATAAATACTTAGTTATTATTTTCAGAATATTATTTTTCTCTCAGAAAGAAGTTACAATATAACTAAATCAAGTTAATTTCTATTAAATTCGTTTATATATGGGCGAAAAATCACTAACTCAGATCGAAAAATCACTAACTTACTTCGAAGTTAAATGATGTAAGGGAAAAAAATTATTACTTTGTTATTTCCTAAATATCTCAAAAACAAATGATTTTCTTTTAATATTTCATATTCGAATATAAGCCCGAATCAGATACCAATGAGATAAGACCATAAATTCAGAAATATCTATTGTCAAATGAAAGTTATGTTTTTTTTACTTTTTTTTTTCTTTGAAGCCTCATATCTCATTTTGGTCATTTTCGACTTAATGACTTTTCGCTCTACGGGGACGATATATTTATATGTGAAAGAAAGATTTTACGTCTATAACAAAATAATAGTAAAGCATGCTATCAGGTTTTCAAAAAAGCAGAAAAGGGTTGACGGCTGGTGGCGCAATCACCGTCGGGTTTGTTTAACAAAATTGACCAGACAATCGCTTTGTATATAAAGCAAAGCCAAACGAAAAATTATTATAATGGTGAATAATTATAACCTTCATATCAATAAATTGTTGTGTAAATTCAACGAATACTATGCCAATGTTTTTATACAGAAAACTTGCTGCTGCTAAGTATAAATAGATCTTAAAGTCCCATAGCAAAGCACGCAATAACATAGAAACTATTTCAAAACTTCATAAAACTAAAGCCTTTTAACCTAAAAAACTAAACGGCTATTGTTTTACCATTACCAACTGCAGTGTAGTGCCATGTTAGTTCTGAACTTCATACTCTTGCTTACCGGTACTTGCTACCGGTACGGCCATAACGGTAACGGTATTACCGTTAAAAGAAACTAGTACCACTAAACGAGTAACACAGACTCATTACGTATTATAGCCGACTTGCTTTTCTTAACGGGAATTTTAAATGGAGATCTTTATTATTTTTTGTGGAGCAAGGATAATGGAGATTTGATTCTGAGGAAGATTTTATCCGTTTAGATCGTTTTATTCTTATCATTTTTTATCTAAATTGTAATGAATGCTGCTGGTTACTGAGGCCTGAAGAAAACCATAATTATTTTTTTAATTTTTCCCCAGTCTGCCCTAGGATGTAGGAATCTGTGAAAGAGGTACACATATATATATAAGACCTGTAATACCTATATGTTACATTATTGGAAGTCTGACAATGATTTGAAGCAAAAATATAGTTTTGATCACTTAGTTGATTATGGCAGTCGATGATCTGAAATCTTTAATATCTGAAAAGGTGAAATTTTTTGTACTAAACTATGAATAATATATCTCTTTGTTTTCAAGCTACTTTGGCCATTGAAAACATGCATAATAAAACGATTGTTTTCGCAAACAAAACCGATATTTACAGATACAGTTTAGTACTCAAAATACATACAGCTACAAGTCAAAATCGAATTAATCTATTAAATTACTAAGTTCTCAAGTGACAACCCAACAGTTACAGTTTAATTTTCAGTTTATAACCTAATCTGGGATTATCAAAGACACTAGCTGATAAGCTGTCTTCATTAGATAATTACCAGCTAACTGCTTAAGTATTAATCAAAGAGATCAAGGTATTAATTATGATATTAATCGGATTACTTGAGAGATCTTTGTGCGTAATGCTCGAGGAGATAATTGTTGGATCTTTGTAAGATGGCGGATTAGATATTATATATATAACTCAATTAGATATATAACTCAAACTCAAATCATATTGTCAAAGTTATAGTTTTGAAGTTGCGACAAAGAAATCAGGCAGTGTGACTTCAAGCCTCAACTTCAAACCAAATATTGATTTGCAAATTGTAAACCAACATTTCGAATTGGAATAAAAGCCTACAATTAGAATAATTTAGAATGCTTTGAAAGTCGACTGAAAAATAAATAGATTTTACAATTTAGTGGAGTTTTTGGAAAGAAAACAATTTCTTACTTTTAGTCACAATCATCTGCTTAGCCTTTTCCCAACTATGTTAGGGTCGGCTTCCAGTCGAATCGGATGCAGCTAAACATTAGTATTTAACTTAGCTATAATTATATTTAACACGAATGCCTTTATTTTTCTTATTAACATCACACCATCGTCGTCACAAAATTATAGCTAATAGGTTGGTATTCTTATTTAACTGAAACTTAAAATAAGCAAAAAGACTGGAAACACCTTTCCAGTCTCACAATGTAGTATTTCGTGAAGAGAAACGAAAAGCTGTTGACTCGTCTTGTAACATTGACATTAACATTTTGCCAATCGGTAATTCAATTCACAATACTACTCATGCTAGTTAGTACCTCCATAATGAAAATAATTACTAGCATTTCCCTTGCAATAAATCTGATGAGTAACAGCGAACGAAACAGAAGAACATCTTATCTCATTTTTACTTTTCACAAAAGCTCCTCATTTGTAGGGGAACAGTGTATAAGACCGACACGAGGTATGATGGGAAATCACACACCTAAGGCAAACTTAACACAAAACTAACGTAGCACAAGCGCCAACAGGACGCCATTTGCGTCTGGCCGCTTGCAAATGACGTACTGATGGCGCTTGCTCTACGTTAGTGTTGTGTTAAGTATGCCTAAAGAGTGTATGTCCCCATTATACCTCGCGATTATTAACGTCCCCATCTTATACACTGTTCCCCTACAACTGTCTCACATACCTACCCATATACGAGTATTTACCACAAACCGCACAAGTTCCACGCATTATGATACACCTAACTACAACATCTCATTACGGAGTCAAAAACAAAACTGCACATTAAAATAAACTCCGCTACACACGCCACCAACTCTTAACTCCAACAAAATATTTCCAGGATTTTTTTCCAACAACATTATGATAAAAGAGACGTCCTGCATACTGTCAGAGAATAAATAGGTACAGAAGCTTCATACTACTCAGCTTCAGACACACGCACACATTTTCACGTTTCTCGTACTCACAGCAAGTTCATGCGCATTCGCGACTGTCGTGCGTAGTCAAAGACAATGTTGAGCTCAAGTTATGATGAAGTTGGTTGAACCTTGCCTAGTTCAAATGATTTTAGTTTGAGATCTTCACAAATATACAGGGTGGTCCAAGCCAAATGGATATAAATTTTTTTTTTAGGTAGTCGACCAAGGTACCTATTTGTACCCGCAAGGAAAAAAATCGCTTGTCACCCGTTTACAAGATATGTTTTTTTTTTGTAATTTTAGAAATATCACCACTTTTAACGTTTTCATGATTTTTATTTACTTTTCAAATGAGTTAAGTTAAGTAAAGTTATATTATATTTTTGTTTTCGGTGCTTGCTTAGACATTGACTCTCTCAGAAAGAAAAAAAATGTGTGAGAGTGTCAGAAAGATAAAAAAGTGCATTTAATTTCATATCAATGCAAGAATAGTTACTGTCCTTGAAATCAACTAATGTTTCGTAAACTCCAATAATCTAAAAAAAAAATTATATCTATGTGGCCTGGACCACCCTATATATGTTTCTTAGAAAGCGAGTGCAAATGCACTTGTAACTGTCATTTGTTTAATACCCACGCATACATAGACAGACACACTTTACGTACAAGAAGTTCAATCGCTCTCGCGCTTGTTTTAGTTCGAAGCACATACGTGAGGAGTGAATCTTCTGTTCCTTTTATAATTTGTGATACTTTGCAAAAACATCGCCCACCGTTCACAGGAACACTTCTGCATAATATACGACCGAAAAACAATACAATATGACAGTTCAAAAAGTGTACTTATAAACACGGAACCGTGTTTTGAATGTGGTTTCGCGAAATTTAGTAATAAGGACATGCAATAAAGTGGGAGTATTATGGTAATGATTCCCACCATTACTTTTAAACACTGTGTGACAGGATGTTGTAATATTATAATCGCATGCTTACTTGTTCATAAACTTTTACATGGAAAAATATACCTTGGAATGCTTTAATAAGACATAGTTTTCCTTATTGAATCAGTCAAAAGTCAGTAACACACGACTTATCTTGTCAAATATTATTTTGTGATACTTATTATAAGAAGTAAAACAATAGTTTTACTACTGAAAATGAGTCTCACAAAACTGCTCAAATTATTTATGTGAGCAGCTGAATAAAGATTGGGTCAAACACCTGACTCTCGTAGAAAGTACACTATCAATTACGAGCCCATTGTCAAACGTTGATCCGTAGTTTGACGTATTAGTTATATCTTTCGAAAATTGTATCTCCGTTCTAAAATCTCTAAGAACTGTTCTCGGACCTAAAACCCTCACACGTGGTTGAAAGTCGAGATTTTTCAGATATTTTCCGAGGCGTTCATCACAGCAAGTTTTTCCGAATCCAAATCCGTATCGATTTTAGATTCAACACAGATTTGAGTTGTGTAACTAAACAACAAATCGTTCTGATGTTACATAAAGACCGTCACAGACGGACGATTTTAATTCTCAGCTTCAGTAAGGTCGGCTAAGTATTTTGAGCTACCTGAGTATGTTGGTGTGTGCCCGTTGTCCCCGTAGGCCATGTCCCCGTTAACGGGGACAAAGCGAATTTAATAAAATTATATTAAATTACTTCCCGTTGTCCCCGTGCGCTGTCCCCGTTAATTTCTTGTAATTTTGACCTGAACAAGGTAGCTGGCAGTGGCTAGATGAAAAAACTGGGAGTTCGTGCGCTGTGCTACCTTTGGGGGAGGCCTGTGTTCACCTGTGGACTGTAATAGGCTGAAATTTCTCGCTGTTAAGGAGCAATCAAAGCGAGATGACAAGACAGTGTAACTGTTTTGGACATCGAATTTGGCAAATATTTTAGTTCATTATCTGCCACAGTCGACTATTTGGAGTCTGGTTTGCTTTTTGGGGCACTTTATTTGACCACACCTTCAGGGACTGCTACAAACTTATTTTAAGTTGATTTGTCAGTATTTTTTAACAAGCCAACTGACCTCTTAGCCAAGTCACAACAAGCCGCAAACGATAATCGTAAATGCTCGGTACTCTGCAATAGATTTTCAACTTTATAGCCTAGAACCTAAAGTTAACGAAAAGAGCGTTAACGATTATCGTTTGCGATTTGTTGTGACTTGGCTAGGGGGGCTGAAGCTATTTCATTCGGCTCGTGGCGTTCAGCAAACTCCGTTTGTCGTATCAGTAACATTACGCATCATTTTCGGGAAAGCTCAGCTTGGCACAAAATTCATACAATTCCCAGTGACTTTTGTCCCGTATATTATATTCAATTAAGTATCTATAAATGTCGACCCGAATATGTATCAACCCTTTACACTATTTAACGTACTTTGTGTGATCCAGTTATCTAAAGCATTTTCATTGATCCGTTCAACTAAACTTCAGATTCAATACGAAGCTCAAATAATGTTTGTATAAAACATATTAGGTTAGCTAGTTAACCTATCTGTTCCACAGCTCAGATTAAATAGGGCAACTGACCAAATTCCGCTGGTTTAGCACGGACTTTGGTATAAGCGCTGTTGACAATGGACTATTGAGAGTGGCGGTATATTGAGCCAAGTATCGAGTTGATAGATTATCCTTTAAACAGAACTTATATAGTGGATTATTTTAGATGTGCTAATTAGTTTTGTATTATTCATAAATGAGGAAGAGGATAGGGGCGCAGGTTAGTTCTTGTTAGTGTCAATTTACTACTAAGTGAATCACATTTGTCGCGGGACTTACCGAATTACCGTGACCCTGGAACGTACAGGGCTATTGAAGGATACTGTGGATTTTAGTCAGCATGAGTCTGACAGTCCCTCCCGCTCTGCCCTGGGTGTGAGGACTCATTTGATGAACTAACACGATAAAAAAAAATGAATCACATTTAGAAGCCCCGCTAGGACCGTTTTGCAACTTAAAAGGACTCCGTAGCTCTATAACGCAAGGGAAACTAAATGAACAGGGTGGATTTTTAGTTAGTAAGAGTCTGACGCGCTCCACCCAGTGCAATAGGTACTCATTTGATAGATTTCATCACTCGAAAAATAGGAGCCCCGCTAACGGAGCTTCGCTTACTTACTATAATAAAAACTAAAATATTTTGACAATGCACCAAAAATGTTACCATCGTAGTCATAACTAATACCAGGGTCGGGAAGCATATCAAAAAGTTTGAGTTATAACAATCTCCTATACAAGGCTTGTGGAGACGATTCAGAAGGCCGCTTGCTCGCCCACTGGAAACCAAACGTGTGGGCCCTGAAAACAACGTTGTGTTTTGGTCTGTGACATTTTTGGACATTACTTTGATATTTTGTACCATTTATGTACTAATAACATTGTTTCTTCTTAATTTGCTGGAGGCATCGTTTTTACTTTGAAAAGATAAATGAGCAGTTCATATAAGTATAAATATCTTTTTCATGTCTTATGTCTTTTAAAAGCGTTTCATATTAAATGTAAAAGTACAAATAATTTGACTTACATCGTGCCCGTTTATGAAATAAAAATGACGTTTTTGGTACTATTAAAATACACACTGAAACGTAATAATATTACATTAAGTATCCAATTCACCGAGACGGAGTGGGAAGCGGTCGCCTCGGTGACGGACGTCGGCAGAAGTTTTCCGGCCACCGTAGGCGTGGGCATGCGAACGGCGAGTAATGGGCGACTCGCTGTCCGACCATGGACCATGCCCGGGTCGACGGCACATTGGGTTCCACGCGCGCCTCAAAGAGTGTCAGCATGATGACGGGCCTAAAGGGCCAAAGCCTGCCGGGGTCGCGGGACTTGTCTCATTACCGTGACCCTGGAACGTAAAGGGCTATTGAAGGGCACCGTGGATTTTAGTCAGTACGAGTCTGACAGCCTCTCACTCCATGCCCTGGGTGGGAGGACTCATTTGATGATTTTACCACGATAAAAAAAAGTATCCCATGCACCGAAGTCTCATTACAGAAGTGCATTTGAAAATGGTTTCAAAATAAAATTAAGTAGGTATCGTGCTGGATTATTCTAACACTTTCATTTGTAGATGGGCATTATTTGATGAATTAACCTCATTTCTAAAGGCCCAACATGTCACAGAAATGACGTCGCCGCCACAAAGTTGACTAACAAGACAATAAAGCATAACCCCGCTCCCGCTGCAGGAAGCGTTTGTGTCTCTTTCACGCTAGAACACGGGACTTGCGAATAGTCGCCGCCTCAACTTTATTACTTACTGCATGTTTTGTGTACTCCATACGTGTGTTCAAGTTTGAATCTCGATTGGTTATTGTTATAGTAGTAGTATTGGTTACAATAGAATTAAAATAGCTAGTAAAATTTTGAAATGATTTATGTGTGAGCGAGCATTCACCGACGACATCGTGGGGGTCGCGGGCAACCGATGGATGCAAATGGCGAATTGTCGTTCGGCGTGGCGGTCTAAGGGGGAGGCCTATGTTCAGCAGTGGACGTCTTCCGGCTGATGATGATGATGATGAGCATTCACCTCTAATTCAACTTTACAAATTCGAGTATCACAATGCACACCTTATAATGATACAAAACGGAGAACCGAGCATTACAATGTATCAAATCTATACTAAATGTACGCGAATGCTCGTCAGTCAGTCAGTAGTGTAATGCTCCAAAGTCGAATCTATAATGTCACATTACACGCGAATGCTCCCGGTGAGGGAGCGCCTTTAAGTATCTCTTATTATCTCTTTTCAAGTATTGCAATTAATGTACGGGATAGGTCGTGCGTTTACACAGATAAAAACTGACGTACACAAACACCCAGACCCGGAACAATTACTTTTAGGTCATACAAATATTTGATCCGTGCGGGAATCGAACCCACGACACGCTGCGCAGCAATCCAATCGCTCAGCCACTGCGCTAACCGTGCCGTCAGACGAGCATCTTTTGACAACCAGCATCATCATCATCATCATCCGCCTATATAAATGTTCCCACTGCTGGGACACAGGCCTCCTCTCTGTCAGAGGGAGTGGGCCATAATCCACCACGCGGGCCCAGTGCGGGTTGGTTTAACCAGGATCGCCGAAAGCAAATTCAAATATAGCAAAAATATCTATCTAATCTTCAGATATAAGTACATATTTTTCGTTTCGGACTACAAAACAAGTGTTATTGCATTACCCACTCAGAAACAGTACATAAGTCCAGTATTCCGCAACAACATCGCAACCTACCTACAAATCCATTGCTGCGTAATCTCGTGTCGTATCCGTCACGCGGGCGTCACGCCGGCGTCCCACGCGCGTCACGTCACAAATGGCGGCCGCGTCATTTGTCACGCGCCTATTGATTTGCAGTTACACGCTGACAGCTGGGGATTGTTGGGCTCATGGTTCGTAGGGTTCAGTAGGTTCGGTAAGAATGAAACGGTTGTTTTTGGATGCTTGTGGCATAACGGTCCAATTTTCATACTCTCGTTACCTAAGTAACAACTTAGGTATGATTTATTTCAGTCTATAAGAGTACAACTAAGAAAAGGATGGACTACGCTAAAAATCTTAGAAAAACCCGGCCAAGTGCGAGTTGGACTCGCCCATTAAGGGTTCCGTAGTAGCAAGCATAGATTAGGGATATAATTATATTGAGATTAGTAAGTAATATACACAAACAATAAAAATAACTTTGTTTTTCATAGTGTTTGTATAAATGGCAAATTTACATTTGCGGTTTTTGAAAATGTACTATATCTCAAAAACTGCTTATGGTATCACATCTAAACTAATTTTTGTTAGAAGTTTTTTATCATTCTCTTACTTTAGAAGTTACACACATTTTACCACTTTGAAACTGTTAAGTTTAGAAAAAAATGATATTAGTAACCTCAATATAATTTTTAAAGACCTATCCCATAGATACCCCACACGTAGGGGTTTGGTGAAAAAAAATTTTTGAGTTTCAATTCTAAGTATGGGGCACCTCAAAAATTTGTTTTGTTTTTATTTTTGTGTGAAAATCCTAATGCGGTTCACTTATTACATCAACCCACCAAGTTTCAACAGGATAGCTCTTATACTTTCGACAAAAAGTGGCTGTGACATACGAACGGACAGACAGACAGACATGACGAATCTATAAGGGTTCCGTTTTTGCTATTTGGCTACGGAATCCTAAAAAGTGTAACTGCAAAACGACCCTTATATCAAGGAGAAATGTCGTTTTGAAGTTGTCAATTTTTTTAGACAAGTGTTCAACGGTGTTTAATTTTTTTGTGGTAAGACGGTAAATGTTAATAAATGCACCCATAATTCAGGAGAAATTCTAATTGTGGGGCAAAGTTTTAAACAAATAGAGAAAAGTATAGAACTATAGAAAAAGAAGACAGGCCACAACAGCTACCACAGCGTGGTAGCTTCAAATGAAATTAAATATGGACAGAAGAGTGGTGATAATTAGTCTCATATAACGTCCTCGTGTTATAAAAAAGGTGACACAGTGACCACACGTTGTTTTAAAACACACAGCTGCTTCAAAGCTTTCAGCCTTTATGTTTGTTAAGTTGCACAACATGGAATTGCAAACTTACATTACACTGATTCCACGCTTTTGACCCTCGGAAATTTTCCTGATTAGTAGGTATCTGCGTGTGAAACAGCACAGAAAACACAAGGATTACTAATGTGGTGCTATTAGCCTAAGTATGCGCTTTTTCGTTTAGGCGACGAGCAAGCTAAGCATCCACTTTATTTCCTGGATTGTAGAATTAAGGCACATAAACGTAGCGTTCTGCACTGGTTCAGAATGTTACGCTTGCAAATCAACAGCTCAAAATTAGAATGAAAGCATTAAGTTACATGTTCACATAATTATAATGAATCTGATAGCAATATTAAACGGCTTTTTGTTACAAAAAAATACATGTGGCACTCGGAGACTGCCGCGATGAAACTATTGCATTCATACATTTTTTATATTTAACGAGAATATAATTTATTTAAAATGTTTGTGGTGCACTATTGTAATAAAGAACTTCTTTGTTGTAGGAGAATTTTATAAGTAGGTTTCATTGTGAAAACTCCCTTTGTAGGTGGCCGTTTAGAATCAGTAAGAAAAAGTAAATTGTTTTTATGACGGATATTTTTATGATTGTCGAAGTCTCCTGAACTAAAACGATGTTTTAGTCAGGTATTTACGTTAGGTTTTTTGTTAGGTTTTTGGATTTTTTTTAATTCGGTCGCCGCGCCGCGCCGCGCTCAGAGCCCGCGATAAAAGCAAAGCAACAGCTTAAAACTTTGCTCCTTAGGTACTATGAATTTTTCCTGTATCGTGGGTGTGTTTGTACCCAAAAAATCTTACTAGAATCGAAAAGTTAATGAATTATCTTTTTGCATATAAACATGTTGTAATTCAGACCCAGTCAAAATTTAATCGACATAATACCACGACCATTCGCGTTCGTTATTACACTGTAGCTATTTTACAGTGAAACTTATTGCAACCAATTCCATTTCCACATCGCACCAAATCTTTTACCACCCCATCAATTCCACATATTAATTCGCATCCGCTACTCGCAATAGCAATTGATAACAGCGATATTTACGGGCACTAGCGCATTCATCAAGTAGCTGTCAAGTATACTCGTCACGTTCCCGTCGCGGGCTCGTCACGGACTCGTCACGAGCCCGTCAGACCCCGGGCACTCGTCCCCATTTGGGTTTCCATCGATTTCGCATTAGCCACCTTTTGCTTTATCAGCGTGTCGTTTTTGTTTTCCAATGACGGCTTCAAGGGTTCGAAATCTTTTCAGTAATGTGTCTTTATACGTTTTTTGGGTGGATTTGTCTTAGTCAATTGTCTAGGTAAAAGTTGGCAGTTAGCAATGTAGCGGAAAATATTTGTAGTATCACTTCTGTATAATAGAGATTAACAGTTTATTTGAGCTAAGTTTCGTAATGAAGACGTTTCCACAAACTGCCTATCGACTGCTTTAGTTAAAGTTAAACATTGGAAATCCATTCCACTGATTCGCACTAAATGCTTCCATTCATCCTTTTTAATGCGCACAGAGAGAAGAGCGGAACTCATTACCTGCGTTATGTGTTCCTGAACGCATGCAACCCAAATATCATCAAAATTCGAATGAACAGATTCCTTCTGGGTAAGCTCACATTATCGTAGAATTTGTCTCTGTCACCTCTGACCAAGCCTTAAGTCGAGGGCAAACCCATTGCTTAAACAAAGCCAGAAAAATATTTACAACAATATAAATCACATATTGTGAAGCCGATGATGGATGACAGTAGCCGATGATCGAGTGAAAAGGCGAGCAATTAGATAGCATTAAGAGCGATTGTCCAGCACAGCTATAGGCTGATGATAATAATCATTTAAAGGCCACAAAAACATAAACGAGATGGTAGAAACTCTGAAACAGAGAGCACAAACAAACCACAATGTGATACAGAACGCGTTACAAACACTTAATCAATTCACAACGCAATCGGTCTTAAGACGAACCAATATCTCAAGATGGTCCAAGCCGCAATCAAATCAATTTCAATTATCCAATACACACATACCTATGTGACATCATATTAGTAGTAACCACTACCAGGCAATTGATACCTCATCGGCTTATCAATGAGGCATTCTATAATTTCAATCAGACGGTCAGTCTGAGAGGTAATTGGCCACACCCTGTCGCTTAAGCATTACGTGTGAGCTATGATTGTGTGTATCTAGTAAGGCTGAATGAAATCTACAGATGCATTAACAGATAATATATTATCTTGGTAAGTAATCGTATAGATTTTTAAGCCTAAAATGACACTTAAGCTTGATCTTAGTCTTCAATGCAATGGATGAGAGTAGCACGCTTTTAAGACCATAGAATTACTTGCATTCTGATTACGAATACTTTTTCATCTTTCCACAGAAGCTTGATAGATGATGGTGTTTTAGTTCAAAAAATTTACTTACAAAAGATGCGTAAGAAAAATGGCGTGTGAAATACTGTTTATCGTTTAACATAATTATTTTCTCTTTAGAGTAGTGGAGACCTACTACGGTTAATTTGGAAAAACGTCTTGAAAATGATAATCGTTCAGTCAGGCACATGCCACTGATATACCTATTCATACTCATGCACTCACAGGTATAAACCATCACATACACAAACGCACATGCTTATATAATGCTAATGAAACACTACATAACCCTGAATATAGATTGCTGTTACTAAGACAGGAGGCTAGTTAAGTGCCCACTAACATTTATAGGCTTTTCTTCAGAGGGATTCCAGAGTTAACGGCCACGAAATAAATTGGGAACGGCGTAGGAAATGGATATAGACAGACCGTGATTAAGACTGGGATTCATTTTCATGTTAATTTGGAAATAAAAACGGGAAATGAATCTCCTGTGTAGAATAGGGTAAACCTCATTTGGTTTGGGTGATTGGTTACATGGTAATTTGGTGGACATTAATTGTATAATGACTAAGTAAAAGTAAAGCAAAAAAGCAATACATGGACGAAAGGAACTAAAAAGAGAAGTCTTCTTCGTCTTCTCAAATGACTTCATAAATTGGGTCTTCTGTTTAAAAAAATAAAACAGAGAAGTTATCATGACTTTTCACGTTTTTGTGACGTTAAGTAAATTTGAACTTTGACGTTAATTGAAGGAAAAAAAAATTAGTTAAACGCGGTAAATACTTCATCTTCAGGCTGCTTCATCTTCCTGTTAAACAGGGCTAAGGTCCTGAAAATGATAATAACAATTCTCTGTATCAAATCACAAATCATTACAAAATCGGCCAAACCACCATTAAATCCAAAATTAATCATCCAATTCATGCCTCTGTTAACATACACGACAGTAACACAAATCCTAGCTGCAGCTGTCACAAGCAGAATCAGCAGCTAGCAATATTTCACGGCGAGAGGCTACTTGAGTCCATGCACGCATCGAGTCGTTTGTCATGTCACAATAGACGCCTTTAGCGGACACCACCATCTACAGACAGGCTTTGTGTTACACCGATGTGTATCGATGGGGCTGATCTGTTTATGATAAATATTGTGAACGAATTAACGAATTTTCCCACGTTTTTCGTTCTCACGTCACTTTTCTTGTTTGTTTGTTTGTTTGTTTGTTTATTTGTTTGTTTGTTTGTTTGTTTGTTTGTCGTTCCGGTTGGACTTTTGCAACTCAATTTTGAGGCACTTCCCGATAAGCTAGCAGGCTGAAATTTTGTACACGCTTTGAGTTCTGATGACAATACATGACTAGCTAAGAAACGTCATAACAAATCCAATATGGCGGCCTCCCCAAGATGGCGGACTGGCTGTTTGAAACCCACCCCCATGATATGGGTATCAAATGAAAGGGTTTGCTGTCAGGAATACGAAAAAAATAGTCACGGGACTTAAATCCAATATGGCGGACGTCCAAGATGGCAGACAGGCTATTTGAAATGCACCCCTGTGATATGGATATCAAATGAAAGGGTTTGCTATCAGGAGTTCGAAAAAAATAGTCACGTGACTTAAATCCAATATGGCGGACGTCCAAGATGGTGGACTGGCTGTTTGAAATCCACCCCCGTGATATGGGTATCAAATGAAAGGGTTTGCTGTCAGGAATACGAAAAAAATAGTCATGTGGCTTATGCTACGCTAGGCTATTAATCCAATATGGCGGACGTCCAAGATGGCGGACAGGCTTTGAGGCACTTCCCGATAAGCTAGCAGGCTGAAATTTTCAGGGTAGCTTCAAACCCGATGAACAATGATAAAAATAATAAAATAATTAATAGATTTAAAAAATCTAAAAACCCACGTTTTTAAATGTCCTAAAAAGAAGAAAATAACCCTACGGGGCTGAGAGAGGGGCCACTCAAAACGTGGGGGCGTATCTTTGCAAGTTACACCTACGATCTCACGTCATGTAAATATATCCCATAAATAATCCCTTATATAATATACGCCCCCACGTTTTGAGTGGCCCCTCTCTCAGCCCCGTAGGGTTATTTTCTTCTTTTTAAGACATTTAAAAACGTGGGTTTTTAGATTTTTAAGAGAATTCTTCGAGCACCCGAATAGTATTAAGTCTTAAAGGCTTCTGCCCGAAAATGTCCTGGCTTTTTCTTTCTATAATTATGTTCATAAACCGTGGAGATATTATTATCATTGTAATTCATAAACTCACGCCTTCTTCTTATGGGATTAGGTGGAAACCAGCAGAACGCCTCCTCCTAGCTAGGATCCTTAAAAACATTTTTCCTCAAGTAAAACCGGAGTATTTCAAGATGGACTCGAAAGTGGCCACAGGAACTCCGAAACTAAATAAGACATGCATCCCCATCGAATTAGGTTCCTTTTTCTTAATAACCACTACACTAACATTAATCTAATTACGTATACACTCACTAACACTAAAGGTATAACCTAATCTAGGTTACACCGTTACTACTTCCTAAAACATTTCACTATCAGCCTATAAATGTTCCCACTGCTGGGACACAGGCCTCCTCTCTGTTCTCACAGAGTGGAGTGGAGTGGAGTGGAGTGGAGTGGGAGTGGGCCGTAATTTACCACGCGGGCCCAGTGCGGATTGGTAGATGTCACATGTCTTCGAATTTTTGGTTCTAGGACAGGGTCATTCCCAATTTGCTCCAAAAAAAGTTCCCAATGTAATCCATGACAAATTTAATAGTTTTATTCATAATATTTTTAAGTTTCATTCTGCTCCATGATAATTTTTTAAGTGTTCCCATGCCGGTTTCGTCACGATGTTTTCCTTCACCGTTTTGAGAGCAGTGGTGTTGAAATAAATTACACAAAGTAATGCGTCTGACGGGGTTCGAACCCACAACCTACAACTCGTAAGTGGAGGCCGATACCACTGGGCCACTACTGCTCTCTTAAAACATTTACACAAAACTATTGCAGAAACTTACAAGAACAATAGTGCATTGATCTTGGGAAGCCTACAAAAGTCCAAAGTTCATTACATTGAATGTTGGATTGGTTAAACAAATTGATGACGACGACGACGAAATTTATTAGGCTTCTCATGATAAAATTTCCAGTCTATCGTAATCATTTGCGACTTTCCATACCTACAGATGTACTAGCGTGTGTACTAGCGTCTTAGCTCTCCTCATCTCAAATTAAATTCATCTCAACCACGATGCACCCTAAATAATATCATGTTCCTTCTCACGTGACGGTTCTCGGTGCACGTGGCCCGCAAGATTTATAGCGTCTGCTGCGGCCATGTCTCACCCCGTGCTGGAGAAAGTTGCTAATACACCAGCTGATTCTGTATTGCTTTATATTTTGTTTGGGATTTGAGCGTGTTCGTGTATTAATCGTTGAATAAAACGGGACTTTGGTCATTAGTATTTGATGGTCTGTTTTTAGATATTCAGTTGTATTTTTCAGAACCTCAGCTAGTTGAGTAGGAGCAGCGCAGCGTTAGAGATTACCTTGATTTCTTTAACCCTTGAAATGTTGAACGGACCAATTGGTCCGCATGACAATTAAAGAACAATTACAAAATGGACGTCCACAGCATATGATTTATCGCCAAGCATTGTGTTACAACTGTTTTGCAGATAATGGGTTACTGATATAATTAAATAAAGATAACCCTAAACATAACCCCCAACACCCTTTAAAATTTTGAAATGGAATTTTTAAAGCAAATATCCATAGGCGACTAACCTGTTTTTGGGTATTTTTAATGCTTATTTTTTCTCTGCAAGCCGAAGAGATACTTCTTTTTATCTAGGTCGTCGTACAAATAATAGAGAGAATCTATAGACCCTCAGGGTCTCATCATTATATTATATCGAGCACAGCTCGCCACTCGATTACCCCGCTCAAGGGCATATATGGCTAGATCTACTCATACAGTGTTACATGTTGGTGTGACAGATCCCATACGTGAATGCACCAGATGGCATAACAACATTTGTGAGAGATTTCGATAATCCGTAAACAGTTCATATATACGAACCGTATATCACTTTTTTGTATGGAATACCTTAAATGCATCTGAATCTTTTGTAGGGCATGATTGTGTATCTAGAGTTAGATATATTCCTCTTTTATATTTTTTAAGGGCAAGTACGGGCTTTTTCTCTGATAATCATCTCAATAATTTTTTCATCATTGTTTGCCTTTTTTTTTAGCAGTGGACGTCTTCTCAAAAAAAGGCAAACAATGATGATGATGAGATGTCTGCCTTTTATTTTATTTAATAAGCGTTTTTATATTATTATAATGATCCTTGAAAAATATCCCACGGGAACCTAATACGTACCGATATGGATGTCCTTTGTGTTATTCCAGATTATAACCTGTCTGTCTGTCTATTCTGTCGTATTTGAGTAACAACCATCCATCCAGCCAATCCCACAAACTTTAACTTTTATAATATTGGTTAGATGATGATGTTGAATCATCAAACACAGCCTTTTCAAATTGTGCGTAACTGACTTTTTAAATCTCCCATTTCGTCGGTGTTACGATTCCAACACAAACTTTAGCCTTTATAATATATGATGAATTGATAATGAATAAAATTGATAATAAAATCTTATGAAATTAGCAGTGCCTTTGTACTATTAAGATTAAGTATGTCCTTATATTTTATAATGTGTACACATAAATGTTAAATAAATCAATAAAATAAAACATAGGCCTTTAAATTGTGTGTTACTAACTTTTTTATTCTCCCATTTTGTCGGCGTTACGATTCAAAAATATCCTCGTCTCACACCGAAAATCACTCCTCCCACGATCACAACAAACAGACACAGTTACACAACGGTGTGACAAGCACCAGTCACTTATGCGGCGTACGGAGCGCCAGATTTATCGTCGTCTGCCGTATACGCGGTGGACACGTCTCAGCCTGAGACGACCGGATTTATGATGACATTTATTGGACGAATTAAAACTGTGTGGGCAATTTGTCTGAGCTGAGATTGGCTGTAATTTGGGTTGAATTACTTGAGGTGGTAATGTGTAGTGTGGTTATTTGAATTTTTTAAAGAAAAATCCATTTAAGAACTATATTCATTAGTCACTTTATGAATCTCTTAGACTTGTATACCATCAGTTTCATTTTGTAGCTCTTCTTTATCGTTACCATGATTATTCGGAGATCATCGGAGATTTTGTGGACCACCGCTTGTGGATAGTATTTGTATTATATAACGGGCTGGTGTTCGCAACCACACGTTCAGAGCACCGATTTTTTCTCAAAAGGTGTATTCATGGTTTCGTTTTATAAAATCTCAAAAAACTTAACTTATCACGCCTTAATAGTGTCAGAAATATCATAATTTTTGACTTATATTGTGATGGCATAGTTATTCCTGCAATAAAATATTAACGCAGTCAAGATATCCCAGGTAAACAAACAACTCGAGCAGCACCAAAACTCAAAATATAAACGCCCAAATCCCAAAGTAAATATACGAATCTTACATAAACTGTACACCTTCAGACGCTCAGGACATAGTCATATAGACGGCTATACAGGGTGTCACGAATACTCGTCTGCAGCTCGCAAGAAAATATCGTGGGAACCTAACCACATCCCTACAGGTGTCTGCAACGCGATTTTCTTTTTTTTTTTCTCCACCGACCAACCGCACTTCTCAGAGCCCTGTTTTTAGATGAATATTTTTTTTTCGAAGCGTATTCAGGTTTTGGATGCGCGGAGTTTTTGTAATGATCTCGTTATAACAAGTATTATTCGGAATTTGATTTGATTTTTTTTATTGGTGAGGATTTTTTTGAGGGAGTCTGCTGTATTGAATAGGTTGTAGTTGTTAGTGATTGAAAGGCAAATCAATCGTAAAACGGATTCTAGATCGATCCTTTAAAATCGATTAACCATTCTATGTAGGTTATGAGTGCCATAGAAAGTAATCGAAAGGTTATTTTATTTTAGTGGAATAAGCCTGAGTATCTATACAAAATCACCCATGAATGCTTTGTGCCATATATATAACACATAGTGAAGATTATAGTGATTGTCACTCATATTTTTGCGTGTTTGGTTAGGGCACTGAGGTTATCGCATGACTGTTTTAAAAGGACAATGGAATGCAAATCATAATGCGAAGAAATAGGGTGGTTTTTAGTTCATAAGCGTCGGACAGTCTGCTCCACACAGGCCAGGGTGGGACGACTCATTTAATTTTGATGATTTTCACAACCTAAAAAGAAAACACTGAGGATGATTTAAAAGTGTCGAGTTAACTCACCTACCACATCTAACGTTGCTATAAGCTCACATTGAAATACACCACATCTTTATTTGCTTTCGAAAATCACCAATAAACCAGCTGTCTATATATGAAACAGGAGCTCATTCAAATCTCATTTCTATTCACTTCATTGAAACACACGGGAGTCGGCAAAGCGCTCCAACAATATAATCATCAGAACTCAGTGGGAATACATTATCAGTGAATAAACAGTACTAGACCATCATGGAAAATGTTTGCCGGCGAATTATTGAAGCGGCTAGTGTTGCCACTTGGGTACTTGAAATGGAATTCAATTCTGGAATATCGTTATTTTAAATTTCTCAGAAAATCTTTTATTCAGGTTTAAAGATTTTTTTTATCTTCCCTATCTTGAAGCCGTTGTAAATAGTATAAATGAATTTGAATAACCTTCATCAAGTTATGAAGAAGGAAGGAAGAACTTACGTTTATTTGGGACGCGCTAAAACTAAACAAAGTATAAAACAGTAGTAACAATCAAATTAAAAAAGAAGGTAATACGATACGATAAACCAGCCCGGGTGGGCGGGAGACGGTACCCCTGGCTACCTGTAAACTGTGTTTGTGACGGCTGAGCGATTCTAAATGACGGTGGTACGTAGACTTCACCAGGGTCGTCTGGCTCGCGCCAACCATCCTGTCGGAGTCCGGCGCCAAACAGTTTTTACATTGTTCCGTATATTCGCAGGAATTCCAATTCTTTCTGGGCTAGATCGAGGCCTACAGCAAACGAATTTTAAATAAAAAAGCTGACGTCATGTATCCATCTTTATAAGTGAAACTCCAAGTAGTATCCGGTTGCATTATCCGGTTCAAGTGGCAGGTTAGGCTGATGATGATTTTACTAAGAATAACAATAAAATAAAATAAAAAAACGACGGGTTGCATTCCGGGAGTGCCGGTGTTATATTTTAAAACTGGAGTGGTACAGATATGAAATTAACGAATTTTGTTACACATTGTTAGTGTCGTACAGGTGCCAAATCACAAATGTTTTCATATATGCTCGATAGATTAAAATGCGTTGCACGATTAAAATGCAAGCTATCATTTGCGTTTTCGTCTTACGAATTTTCATTCTACGTGGTTCACGCTAAGAGCGATAGATAACGCTTATTTAAATTACGTCTTACGCTTTTTCGATCAGGGTCACGTGACCCTGACGCGAGTTTTACATGTTTTACCCATTACAACAAAAGTGTACAACACCGCTAAAGAAGTTTTCACTTCAAAAATTGGACAACAGAAACCTACTAAATACGGCTGCTGCGCCAGAATCATTTATGAAAGGCAAATCTAATAAACACGATGATTACTCAGTCAGTAACTTAATCACAAACTATAAGCAAGATCTGGGAAGCATAGCCCGAAGCTTCTATAACAAGTATGTTGGTATTGAAGATATTGAGCAGTAATTGGCAATAAAGTGAATAGGGATCTTAAAGCAAGCGCTGTAGACTAGGCTTCACTTGGACGTTGTCCTCCTTTGACGGATTACTAAGTTTGAAGGAGCTCTTGTGAGGAAGCTGAGATGTTCAAGTGCGTTGTGTGTGGCACGGTTTACTTAGGAGTTATTAGATTTATTAATTTCATGTCTTGTCATTACTTTTTCTTAGCCTGTATTGTCCTACTTCTGGACAAAATCCTCCACAATTTCTTCCTCGAACTATTTTCCCACAAAACCTCAAACCAGTGCTCGTGTGAGCCTAGTTCTACGCCACCCCAATTCATGTTTTTGTATTCGTTCAGGTCATTTCGCCGTATTTTTCGGGGTTATAGTTTTTTTTTTTATTTGACTGAATGACGATAATTGTGAATGGTGATTGCTGGTTACTTATAGTTAATATTGAGGTTTACTTTGACGTTTTTTTAGGATAACGGGTTTTTTTCATAAAATTTTCTCAAAAAGACAGTGATGATAACACACAAAATATGAAGGCATTTTCAGTTTCATACTTATCTTGAAATATAGTTAACATAACCCATTAAATGTTTGTTATTCGTGAACAAGTCCTCCCAGCTCTTCAGTGTTCAACTAAACCTTCAGTTTACCCACAATATTTCCCCTTCAATTTAGTAGCTCCCAATGTAGCAACACTACGCATGAAACCCGTGCGAACCGACCTGCAGCTGACAGCCAACTGAATTATGTAGCGAGACGCGTCACTACCAACTGTAATGATCGTTTTAAATACGTTTTGTTTTATTCCGAGCTGTATGTTGTGGAAACTGATATGACAGCCAATAACCGGGACTAGCTGGATGAAAAATGATTGACGGTTTTAATCGGAAAGAGGAAAAAAGTAAAAGTGATGACGAAGGGAGATGAATAGATGATGTTTGTTGATATGAATAAATGGAGAAAGTTGGAAATAAAAAGATTAGAGATTTGACGAAAAGATTTGGCAATTTTGTAGTAATAATAATATAACAAAGAGATAATAATTTAAGTTCAGATAAGAAAGTAGTCTCATAAAGTACTCAACCAATCTAAAGAAATCTTTAGTTGAGGGAAATCAAAAGTAATACTGAGTGATATAGATTGTCATTTTTCATACGGTCAATGTCATAAACGGAAGCTTATCAAACATTATTTAAATGTCGATTAAAGAGATATTAAATGATATTGGCAGGGACAGCTAATTTTTTATGATTAATATTTGGCAAATACTCATAGTTAATAAAGAAAATACAACAAGAAACAACAACAAACACACTGATTATAAGACTGAAGCTCAAACAGAACCAGACGTTGATAATCCCAAGCAATCTAAAGTTAAACAAAAGAAAAAGGGTTATTGTGCCGTTCATAGTCAGCGCAGTCTACAAACACCACAATTAACTTTTTTCCTTGGTTTTCTCTAACAAATTACCTGTCACTGCAGGCACTATTGCAATCTTTAGACTCAATATGTGGTAGCAAAAAGTATTCTTTTTCAACGGTGTTTTTTTTTGTTCCAGCTACTTCGGTTTTCAGTTCTGTCTGACTAAAAAGCCTTGATAGTGGGGAGTATGTGAATAGTTCAGTACCGTTTTTCTTGTCATTAACTAGTTTCTATTCAAAAGCATCGGAATGTAAATGATGATCTTGTTATTGAGGCTTAATGGAGAGGTACATGAGATGAAACATAATTTTACCTTTATCTTGAGTGACACAAATTGGAGTATTTAAAATCAGCGATACGGAGAAGAAAAAAAAATATAGCGTGTAAAACTGGTGACCTAGAAATAGTTTTGAAAAAAATCTAGAGTTTTCATCCACTTCATCCACGTTAGGAATTTTACCTCGCTGATAATATAGGTGTGTTTACAAACATAAAAACTCACAAACAGCCAGACCCAGAACAAATACTTGTAGGTCATACAAATATGTAGATCCATTAAAATCCAAACACCATAATATTTATATCTTCAGTGAAATATGGTCTAATTTGACATTGTTCCACAAAAAGCAATATCTTACTGACAAGACTAATCGATTAGTATTTGAATAAGTGCATTCCCATTCATTAGAATCATCTCTCATAAACCATTCACTAACTCGTCAACTTATAAAAACCTATTCCATTTAATTCCGATGCACGAAGATTTTACACCCATTGAAATTCCTTCAGCGTCTCCCTACAAGATCGGTTGCAACGTCTGGCAAACACAAAGATACGTACGATCTTAATTCGACTTAATCCGGGTAAGAAAGCGGGCGTCGCAAGGTGGACACACTATGTGGACAGACGTGTGTTGAATTTTAGCTGGATGAGGGCAGAAAGTAAGCGCTGTGGAGCGCTGCAGCGGCTTTGTTGGCATCGGGGGTTCGTGTGGTAAACTGTCAGATGTAGTGAGTGGTCTGAATGATGTAGAGGATGCGTTGTTTGTGGTACGTTTTATCATTCCTGCTGTGTTAATCAGGCAAGCAAGACGAGATGGAGTAACGTCCTGTATAAGGAACGAGCTTGGACGAATACGGGCTATAATGATGAAGTAGCATTAAGAAAGCATGACAAAGAACAAAAGTTTTTCAGATGAATTAATGCATAAATTACAAAAACATATTGTCATTTATAATCGAAGCCCTGGCGAGTGAGCCTATCGCTTTAAAAATAAGAACGTAGTTAAATTTTAAATATTTTTTTACATATTAACGCCTGTGTTGCGAATTGTTCAAATCCTGCTCGCAATTGAATTGTTCTTTCCAAAAAAGAGCTTTATAACAATGTTGTAGACATTATAATCTATTACAATACGTAAATAAGAAAGCCTTACAGCCAAATTAATGTTTCTTTAAGCTTAATTTACTCCAACACCATTTTACAACTGGGTCCACTTCATGCAATTTAATTTGCTCAAATGCTTTTACTTTTTCTTACAGCCGTTTTAAATCAATCTTAATAAGTTCTCCTGCCTAGTTGCTGTAGTTGTTGCAACCGCGACTGCTGAGCAAGACGTGCTGGGTTCGATTTCTAATCCGGGTAAATTATTATTGAGTTTTGCTGGCAGGAATTCTTCACTAGCAACCACTGAGTGTAGGTTTGTTTTCGGACTTCAGATACTTACCTCTGCTGAGCCTTCGGGGATTACAGGTGTGATGTTATTTTAGTTCGTTTTACCTTATTATCCTTACTGTATTGTTTGATAACACGATTCTTGTTTCAACGGAAAATGATAATTAGATGTTTAACAAATAAAACATCAAACTTGCATCTTTTCTTCAAATCTCAACAGTTATCTTATACACATAAACTTATTTAGTTATAATGTTTATTTCCATTGTCAGAATACGACAAAAATTCGTATTCAAATTTTGTTGAAAACGTAATACAAAAACTTCATCCGATTTAAAAGTTTCTTTAAACTCTCTTTTCTTTCTTTGTTTTTCTCATTCCTTACCTTTATTATTCCGCAACAAACAAAAAGATATTAAAGAGAAACAACGTTTCCAAGAAAATTAAGAAACAAAAATATCCACTTAGGAATAAATTTGACTGTCAGTGTCACACGAAACTCCTAACTCCATTCAAATTAATCGTTTTAAGTACATTTTAAATCGACTTAGAAAAGTTGGATGGCACGACAAAAAACAATTTTAACTGGGAAAAAAGGAAAAGGGGAGGTATTTCGATACAAAAAGACAGGCTGAGAGAGCTGACGCTAAGTGAATAAGTGAATAGTTAAAGTCTCATAATATTTACATAAACCGAACATTAGCGGAGTGCCCTGAGATGGAGGCTGGAGCGGGTGGATTGATCCGAGACGTTCCATCAAATTATGATGATGGGGCAAGTTTTGTGCGTATGGATTTTAAACGTTATTAAACTGTGATTATAGTAGAAACCTTTCAAAATACAAAAGTCTGACTATAATAGGAGTGTCTCCAATTTCGTATGGTTTTGAAATAAAACAAGCGGCAGTACTTCGGTTCATAATACCTATTTGGGAAATGAAAAGTATTTTCTCTTAATTTTTTAAATGAACATGTATACAGAATAGATGTAAACAAAATCAGCTTAGAAAGCTTTAGCCTCCTCTTCGTGAAATTAAAACAATTGAATTTCCCAGATATTGTGAACTGAACCACTGTCTTTAGATAGTGTCATTAGTTCGGTGATTTTTATCTACCGACCTTGTATTACACCAATTTTATTGCAAATGATTCAAGAGCCAATTTTAAGTTATTCATGAATTAATGATATTAAATGCAGACAGATGTTTCTCATGAATGGAAACATACAACAATAGAAGACTGGCTTCTGAAAACACCTTTGAAAATATGTGTAAAACTAGAGATATTTTCGTTGCAAGAATTTACAATGCATTAGCATGTTACCAGCTCGTACAACCCGCTAATCCCCACACTTTGAGCCATCAAAATAACAAGGCGAAGCGAGCGTATGGATCGTGGTAAATGAACCAAAAAAAAAATACACAAGCCACGTTGATCGAATACTCTCTTTGATGTAATACCACCCCTACATTCCATGGTAGCATGACTGTGTGAATATGTAATGACGTAATAGAATTGCCAGCTAAATGCCGCGAAAATGGCTTTCATGTAATATCCCGCATTTTCTTTGTCGATTTGGTATGTTGCAGCCTTTGTTCGGGAATGAAAATGATATAGGTATTGCTTTTTTGTGGGAAGCCCGCAGCTTTTAATTTTGTTAAACGGGAATTAATATTTTCATTATTATTGAGGGTTGGATATACAATTGTGTTCTAATTTTCTACAGTAACTGTAACAAAGATAATATCGTTGATTTCTGTCAAAGATTCAGTTATTTACTGTCACATAACATTAATTTATTGTTCAATTTGACAGACCTCTTGGTCTAGTGGTTAGTGACCCTGACTGCTGCGCCGGAGGTCGTGGGTTCGATTCCCAACCAGGACAAATGTTTATGTGATGAGCACGATCATTTGTTCTGTGTCTGGGTGTAATTTATCTATAATATTTATGTATTTAGAAATATATAAGTATGTTTATTAGTTGTATAGTACCTATAACGCAAGCTCTGCTTAGCTTGGGACTAGATGGCGTTGTGTGATAGTTGTGGAATATTATTATTATTTAGTAGTTTTGTCTCACTCTTACATTCCTAAAATTGTTTCTATCGTTACATGGGGAATACTGTGAACTAATTTTTTTCAATATAAACCAGATTAAAACCTTTGATTGCCATGGTTAATCAAAACCAAATACATTTTAGTAACAGAGCAAGTCCTAATCCATCCTTTGTATTGAATATTTAATTTTTAAGCTACAACCAAGTTAATCCAACATCAACAACAGAGATATCCCGTCCATAATCATAACCATCTACTATTCAACAATTCAACCTACTTATCTAACAACTGCCAAAGCTATTAAGAAGTTATTATTTATTTATATGAGCTAATCTTCAAGACGGGCCCCTTTACGATATAATACAACAGATTACAGCCAAAATGTTTCAATTAATTTTAAAGATGGCTGATAGTCCCCACAGGAAATTTGCCAAGTTGCCAGTCATTATGAGGGGCACGAAATGCGTTGGAATTATTTATGTTGGAAACACTGCGATACTGTTTCGATGGCCCGTGCCATAGATGGTATAATAGTGCAAAGGGGAGAGAACTAAGGAGTTATGTACATTTCTGATTGCAGATTTTAGCTTTATGGTTAAGTTTCACTTTCTTCTTTCTTGTTGTTCTTAGTAACGGGGGTTTCAAAGGTGAAACTTGATTTGATGGGTTAGGGACAACCCGTCCCACTTCGAAACTGGGACCAATTCAAAATGTTCTGATTTGAAATTTGGCAACTAAGACCACGTTTTCTACGTTTCCCTTCTCAGCAACTCTCGTTTGAGAGGGGTTCTATTTGCTTTGGAAAGTTGATGACTCGATTTTTTTAATATCAAACTCGGTCTGTGAATAATTCAATTGTACGATGTAATGTTTTATCAATCCTTTAGCAAAGGAACTGCCTAGCGCAAACATATTTAACTTACTTTTTTTGTATATTTTGATAGCACCTGACTGGAGATTGCGTGTAAGTTTCGGGTACCTACTTTTTTTTACTCGCGAGTTTTTTTTTTTTAATTTCACCTGATTTATTTCATTCATCAAGGGTCAAAGTGGACTTAAATAGCTATATGCCATGCTTATTCTAATTAATGGCAGGTCACCTCCCATCGCCTACAAGAACTGCACTAAAACAAAGTGACTAATTCACCCCGGGTTGACTTTTACTATTGCGTGGGATCCAACGCGTTGATTAGTTGTAGTAATTAATATGTCTATTAATTAAACTTTCCCTTCGCTTTTATTTTTTCTACTAAAAAACAAAGTGAAATTTTCAATACTGTTTTTTTATTAAAGTGATAATTATGTGTTAGAAAAGTTAATAATTTTTAAATTTTTATTTTATTCTAGGCATTCTGGGGAGTTTTTTTTTTGCATTTCAAGAAGTCTTATGATTTTATGTCTTTATAATATTTAATTCTAATGAGAGGCATTCGAATTTAAAACAGTTTTATATTCAAAATCACTTGCAACAACACCGAAATATGGAAAATAAAATACGGAATTAAAAACAAATAAAAAAAACAGTCGGACAGAAAAATCCCATTTTAAATTGTAATGAAGGTATGAGTGACCATGCCGATTTTAAAACTTGTACTTAGTTTTTTTTTCTTGATTTTTTCGTCGTTATTTTTTCTACCGAAAACCATTACTTCTTATACGTAAGTTCTCCATCAAAAAACAAAAAGTGACATTGTAACCAAGGTCACCAGTAACTCGTAGTGCAGAGCACGGTGACGTCACTTGACAAATGGGTTCAACAAACTCACTGCATATCTTCGTACGATAAAAATGTTCAGAATTCCAAATGTAGAGAGGTGTATGAAGTTCTACCGAGGTTCACAGAACTTATGTAAGTCGTGGGTTCCAAGACACGTTTATTTTAAACTGACGGCTTAACCTTTGCTTCGAGGTTTCAGGAAATGAGTTAGTGAACGTGTTTAGAAATAAATCGGAACTAGAACGATTTATGTTTAGATGAGAAGTTTCAAGTTCTCTGTACTGAGAATTGATGTTTCAAGTTTTTACTTGGAATTGATATAACTTACACTGGTATATATCTTTTTCTCACACTAACTCTTGCACTCGGCTTTGATCACGTTTAGGTCAAAAAATATCCCATTGATTTTCCATTAGATACAGCCTGTTACTCAGGGATAAGGTAGCTGCTGATTATTAAAAGATTTTAAAATTGAAATAATTTACAATACTATTAAAATATGAATAAGTATGGATAGTAAGCATATACAGCTAACAATGATGTAACTCAGCGGCTCCTGTCTGTAAGAGGGTATAAGCCGTTATCCATTACGTAAGCTGACCGAAGTTTAAAATTACAAAAAAACTGATTTAAAAAACAATTACCTTTCATTATAAAAAAATTTGATGCAATATTTTTTAATTTTTAAATCACTCACCAAAACCTCAGTTATTGATAAACCAAAAAAGAAACCAAAAAAGAAAAAATAAACATCGTGTCAGTGTCTGTAGAACAACCATTTCTCGATTATGTTATCAATAAACATTGATGCATGTATCCCACATCACGTTAAAGCCCCATGTCAGTCGGTGCTAAACATTTTGCATTCAATAATTCTGTCACAATTCCACTGACGGAATCCATTTCCTTTCCACTCAATAAATCAACAGTATACAACGGCTCTAACGTTGCGTGTGAAGGTTGCAATAATGCATAAACGTTAAGTTTACCTATCGGCATAAACTTCATATTGACCTTACATCACGACTGTATTCCCGAAGGGTTCGGCAGTGCTGAAACTAAATAAAAAAAATAATTTACAAACATTACAGTATTTTACTTTTACATGCCTTGTTGTACAAGGCATGTAAAAGAACGTGGAGGTTTTAGATAGTAATAGTCTGACAGTACTTTTCTGCTTCATCCTGGGGACGCATTTAATAATTTTTGTACCCAAAAAAAGGTTGGCTATGTAAATGCATTAGTATGTTTATCGCCATTGGCCAGGCACAAGCCCAATCCACAAGCTACCACTAAGAAACAGACGATAAAGCTCAATAACACTTTGCCCGAACTGAGAATCAAACCGTTTACCTCATGGTTAGCAGTAGCACTGAAAAACAAGAAAGCTAAACACACATTGACCTATTTGCCTCAATTGACTTCAGCTTGTTCAAGAAAACCAGCTGTTCTTATATTTCCTACTCCATATTTTTCCTTTACCGGACCAACGTAAAATGCCAGTAAATACTCGCTAAAAGAGTGTTCGTTTAAATTTTCATTTTGTTTTCGAGTTTCAATCTTCACACTCGTTATTTTACCGTTTTTACTTTAAACATGTGGGTTTAGTGGGATTTGAGTGCTGGCTCTTCATAAAATATATCAGAGGTATTTAATGGAATGGCGGTATTGCCTACAAGTAACTCTTTAAAAGTAATTTATTTGACTAGCTCTCAATAAATGCCTGCCTGTGCAAAGCTCAATTCTGAGACTCTCATAGATTACCATTCCCATCTCAGCTAATTGTAAAGCCCGGCCTCCACCAAAGCGGAGACGAGAGGAGATGTGTTTGAATGACCAATCAGATTTCTGCCGAAGCTAAGCGGAGAGATGTAGATATCTGATTGGTTATTCAAACACACCTCCTCTTGTCTCCGCTTTGGTGGAGTCCGCGCCTAATGAGATTTGGGGAGCGCGAGTAATGCGTAACTCGCCGTCTGATTAGGGACCAGGCCGATGGTCGACGTTCGAAGGCGTGTTATTCCACTCATGCCTCAAACAGCTGTCAGAAAACTGCTAGGATGCCATGACATTGGAACGCAAAGGGCATTCAAAAGAACGGGACGGTCCAATCCCTTACGTTTTTTACGCAACCAAAAACTATTACTACTCTTTCGAAATATCTGAACGAGACTTCAAACTAAAGTATGGTTTGAACTTCAATATTATATATTTCAGTTGCTTACCATCAAACAAAGGAGTATTTTCTCATTTCAAAGCTAAAAAGCCAATAACTCATCTTATGAACCTCCAAAATCCTCACAAACCTGATGCACATACTCATAATAATATATTAAAGAGAACTGTCTGCGATGCCGAGGACACAGCAGTGAGACACTTTAATATACTGAGTATGAAAGTTTTTTTTTGTTTTTTTCAAGTTGAAAGTTTTACAAAAGGCATTATTCGGGTACGACGGTACACGGTAGCCGCGGGGTGACACGGACGTTTTCCAACTGATATACGATGACACTGTGTTTGAATGTGAAGGTACTGTTGTGGGTTTGACTTATTGCTTTGGAATAGGAAAGGTGTTTGTAGTTGGAAGGAAGGTCTATTATGACTGTTAAATATTACAGCTGCTTTTGAAACTTTTAAAAATAGTTTGTGATACATACATGTATTTGTATTTTAAATGCTCCACATAATGGAGCAATTAGATAAACATGATATCAATAGCGTTTTTTTTTTTGTTATTATTATTAGTTCAACCATTTGTAATCAACTGTTCTCGTCCTTTTAATTGAGTTTAAGTGAATGTTGTAAAATGAAGTTTCCTTACACATCATAAATGTTATAAATCTACCAAATCTTGTTAATGATAATGACTTTCAATTTTACCAGAAATTAATCAGAATAAGACACAAAACTCTTTTAATTTAAGAGACGCAATTGACAATGATTTATTTCTGCCAACAAAATATCAGATAAACAACAAAAAGATTTTCACCAAACCAGAAAAGAAAGATCGAAAAACTTTCATCAAAAATGTACTCGTCCCTAAAATATTCAATTCAGTTTATCTCTCATCGAATACAAAGTCGAAACAATTGGAATCAGTCGACACAGCCGATAGCCAACAGTTTCCAAACATGGCAACACATGACAATGTAGCCGAAACTAAAGTCTCTCGTACATATTCAAAGTTTAATCCGAATCAGCTTTCGTCTTCTTGCGAGGGTTTAGTTTGGATGGTGTCGCTAAGTCGGGTGATACAGTGTTGGGATGGATGGAGAGCGATTCCGTTGGATGAACTAGATCAGTTATAAAATCCGGTTGCTGAAGTTACATCTCTAGTCCTTTCAGATTTTTATATCCGCGAAACTAAAATTCTATTACAGTTGACAAAAGGCCCAGTAAATAATGATGATGATTTTGATGAATCAATATGATAAGAGACTAGTGTTAAGTTACAAGAGATAAACAAGAACCGAGAGTGAGACACTGTTAGCCTCTATATGCACACTTTCTGGATGAAAATTAAAAGGATAAAGTGTAATCAAACAAACACCATTAATTTTAGCGATACTGCAATGGTATTAATGATTACAATGATTAATTAATGACAATTGTTTATTTGACGGAGCCCTGCTGTACGGGGCTCCTATTTCCGCCTACGACATTTAAAGGAACCAAACCAAACAGAACCTCGGGGTGCCCAAAAGTTGGGTCAGCTATTTTATGAAACAACTGGCCATAATGTAATACGGCGATTAATAATATAATCTATTTCATCAATTATGTGTGTCTACATAGATAATGATGATGTATACTTGAAAGTTTTATAATAAGCATTTAAAAAACTCTCATCTCCTTTATACCTAAGTTCTTTCAAACAAGCCAACTCTCCAAATTCCAAGCCAGTATGCTCCTTCTAAGCCGTGACTCCATCATCAGCTCAGCTGGATAAACTTATACTAATTAACAGACTTGCTGCTACGTCACCACCTGCTCCAACTTGCACTGCATTCCACTTTAACGCTTCCCCTCATTGCACTTAGTGTCAGTTTTGTATCAAATTGTTACTTAAAATAATTAGTAGTGTAGTGTGCTTTCAGAAATTATGTCGCGTTAATGTATGTTTTCTCGCTTTTTGGAGTAATAGCTGTTATGGCATATTCGTGGGGAGCGTTTTAGTAAGGTTTTAAGTGCAGGGGAGTAGTTGGGAATGTAGTTTTGTCGCGTAGTGACACTTGTGTTGATGTCTATTATTGTCACTTTGGATATCATCACGTGCACCATAAAATTATTATGTATCTAGAATTACTTCTCTTGTAATTGTTTCACATGGTGTGACATTAATCTGTCATGGCTTATGACATATTTTTAAATAACGGTAGTTTATTTTAATTGTTTACTAGACATTAACATCCCACTGCTGGGCAAAGGCCTCCCTCTCATGTTTTTCTGCGGTGCAGTGGTTATCCAAAATTATTACCAAAATTGCCAAAATTTTGGCGTCAATGGTCAGGTATTTCGTCACGATTTTATTGTAAGACTTCGGCCCCAATTTTTTTAACTAAACGAACGTATTTCAGAGAAATAATCTAGAAGTGTGCCTAACAAAATGAATCCGAGAATGAAAGTCGCGGCAAAATAATCCAGACTGTATCAAGTTAACTCTGACGTTGTAATAATAAGGAGTTTCATCCTCCGACGGGGTTAATCCCACCTTTCTTTCATACCTAATACCATCCCATAATACGTTCGTAAACCCCATATTTAATAAGCGTGGCTCACTGATTTAATAATGCACCGTTGTTCTTTAGCTTATATATTTTTTAAATTAAACTTTTTATTAGAGAAGCGTGTGTTACGGCTTGATGAAATTTGCATTCATTAGTGAAGTGCCCCAGCGCCGACCGTGGACAAAATGTCAACTCGACATTTTTTTTCTTTAAAAAAACCGTCATAATATTAATGCGCAAGGTTTTTTCTCTTTGTAAAAGTTTTACATTATCTCATGTCGCAGAAATGCGGAGTTAGATAAAGTTGTATTTTGTTGTCGTATTAATGTCTTTGGTTGGTTTTTGTTATTTTTTCTTTCTGTTGGATGCTAATTAGCGTGGAAAGATCAAAGCTTAACTTATGCATTGTTCAAAGAAAATTATTTAAAGGCCTTGTCAAACAAAAGTAGGGCCAGGGTGAAATTGTTTTAAAATGTTATTTTTATCTTTTATAAAATAATTACCGTTAGCTTTACGCTTTTCATAAAAAAATAATGTACAATCATTTTGCCAGATTCCTTTAAATATTCTACCAATTTTCCTGTTCTTATTTTTCTTATTTTTATAACTTACACGTGGAGTTATAACAATAGTTATCCTTCATTATATTTTATACCTTACACGTGCCATACCTCGAGCGTATTCTCTATCCAAGCCAATCATTTTTAACCAATACCTGTCTTTCCCCCTAAGGAACTAAACACTAGCTCAAATATTACCAAAACAGAGCTGAAATCAAAACTTCTTTATGAAAACATCAACCCGAGTTATATACAAAACTTAATCCCGTATAATAAAACTCGATGCATTTCATCTAACACCCCTCTCGTTCACCCCCTTGAACCCCCCTTAATAATCAAGTTTGCGAGTTGTACGTCCAAGATGTCGCTATGGACCCAGAATATCCAGACAACATTGTCCCTTCTGAATATCTTACAGTCTTGGCTGAGTAAATTAACATACAATTTACGAAGACTTATAACTTCAAAAATACAGTTTTGAACATAATTTTGTTATTTCTGAAGAATACATTTTGTGGGTGATATGGAGAGGTAATAATGCTGCAATTTTCAAATAGTGAGTAACATTTAATTTTATTAAGTTTTTATTATTACGTTTGGGTAAAGAATGAGTGAGTGGGAGTGTGTATAAATAAGAGAGAAGTGAAGTGACTAGAATCTGACGATACTCAGATTTTTTTATTTATTAAAACTTTTACGTACAATTGTGGTACCTACATAAGGCGGACTTAATGACACAAGGCAATCTTTTAAATCAGTCATTTTTGAGAATGTGCATCAAATTAGTTCTCTCTATAAGTAGTTCTTTGTTCCATTGTCTGTCTAGTACCTACACCCTGGGCAAAAAATCGCACTAACAAAGCTTCCTGTCTTGAAACTAAAAAAAAACTCTAAATTTACTAAAGAGTAAATTTACTGCTCTATGTGATAAATTATATCTATTTTTATGAAGAAAAATTATGATCCATCGGTTCTACTACATGCACTGTCACTAGATGATCTTATGACTGTATCAATGAGCGGAATTCGCAAAGCTCGATTTTAGGCCAAACATTAATAAAATAATAGTAATTTTACCATCGACACGCTAAGACGAAGTCTTATAAGGTCTTACGCAAATATACGTGTACAAAAATTCATACAGTCGTCAAAGCATGCAAAATAATACCTATTAGTATTGTTTTTGAGCCTTAAACATAACATCTATGATGAACAACCATTGGATCAAACAAATAACCCATCAGTTGTGTATTTACCAGAACCATTTATAATATTTTCCTGAACACCAATACCTGTGAATAGCCGGCAATTGTAGCAACGCGCGAACTGAAGTCATTACTGGCAATTAATTTGTGAACGACATCAACATTATATTTTACCTTTTTTTCTGTTTAACTACTGGCAAATACGTATTTTTAACTATTAGTTGTAGTAGTTCAATGTTTACTTGTTAACTTTTATTCATATTCTTTCTAAACACGATAAAAAAACAAATTGCAATAAACAATACACTGTTTGTCTCATCAAATAGTTTTTAGTCTATAAATAAAAGATAGGTAGGTAGGTTTTAGGTAATAACAGAGAAAAAGAAATGTACTAAAATTACACCTTTGCTTCTTATGTTATATGAAGACACGAGTGCTTTAGTTTGAGCCAACAATCAATTAGGAAAATGAATAGCAATTTAATTTGCTTAAATTCATAAACTAACTGAAAACAAACTTGCTTAGGTATTATGAAAATATAAACTCGCCTATTTTTCATCCATTTTTAGGGTTCCGTACGTCCGAATACAAAAACGGAACCCTTATAGGATCACTCGTGTGTCCGTCTGTCTGTCGCTTACAGTCAATTATCTCCGAATCTACTAGACCGATTGGGTTGAAATTTGGTACACATATCAATTCCTGTGACCCAAGCACAGAGGTGTGACGTGAATAGATGAAATCTGTATGTGGGAGGTAATTTTTGGGGGGGAAGGGAAAAATGAAAAAAAAAAGTTTTGAAAACTGCATCGTGTGACATATCAAATGAAATGTTTTGTTGAGGCAATCTTAAATGTATTTTTTTTGTAATTTTAAAATAAATAGTTTCCAAGTTATTCAAGAAAATAGACGAAATTTGACCATTCCCCCTCCCCTCTTATCTCCGAAACTACTGAACCTAAAATTTTGAAAAAAATACAGTAATTAGTTTTCTACTTATAGATTATAGGAAAACCTATAAGAAGTCCATATCTGTATATGGGAGGTAATTTTTGGGGGGGGAAGGGGAAAATTAAAAAAAAAATATTGAAATCTGCATCGTGTGACATACCAAACGAAAGGTATTGTTGAGACAATCTTAAATATATTTTTATTGTATATTTAAAATAAATAGTTTCCAAGTTATTCAAGAAAATAGACGAAATTTGACCATTCCCCCCCCCTTATCTCCGAAACTACTGAACCTAAAATTTTGAAAAAAATACAGAAATTAGTTTTCTACTTATAGATTATAGGATAACCTATAACAAGTCCATATCTGTATATGGGAGGTAATTTTTTTGGGGGGAAAGGGGAAATTTAAAAAAAAATATTTGAAAACTGCATCGTGTGACATATCAAATGAAAGGTATTGTTGAGACAAACTTAAAAGTATTTTTTTTGTAATTTTAAAATAAATGGTTTCCAAGTTATTCAAAAAAAATAGACGAAGCGTGACCATTCCCCCCCCCCTTATCTCCGAAACTACTTCACCTAAAATTTTGAAAAAAATACAGGAATTAGTTTTCTACTTATAGATTATAGGATAACCTATGAGAAGTCCATATCTGTATATTGGAGGTAATTTTTGGGGGGGAAGGGGAAAATTTTAAAAAAAAATATTTGAAAAGTGCATCGTGTGACATATCAAATGACAGGTATTGCTGAGACAAACTTAAAAGTATTTTTTTTGTCATTTTAAAATAAATGGTTTCCAAGTTATTCAAAAAAAATAGACGAAGCTTGACCATTCCCCCCCCCTTATCTCCGAAACTACTGAGCCTAAAATTTTGAAAAAAATACAGGAATTAGTTTTCTACTTATAGATTATAGGATAACCTATAAGAAGTCCATATCTGTATATGGGAGGTAATTTTTGGGGGGGAAGGGGAAAATAAAAATAAAAATTTGAAAACTGCATCGTGTGACATATCAAATGAAAGGTCTTGTTGAGACAATCTTAAATATTTTTTTTTTGTAATTTTAAAATAAATAGTTTCCAAGTTATTCAAGAAAATAGACGAAATTTGACCATTCCCCCCCATATCTCCGAAACTACTGAACCTAATTTTTTTTTTAAATACAGAAATTAGTTTTCTACTTATAGATTATAGGAAAACCTATAAGAAGTCCATGATATTAAAATAACATGGTAAATCACTCAATATTTTGCGTACCAATTTGGGTCAGATTTAAAAAAAAACCTGATAGGTAACATCGTACGGAACCCTCTTCACGCGAGTCCAACTCGCACTTGGCCGGTTTTTTATCCTTCTGGTGAACATGCGAATACTTCAGCTAAACATAACTTTTTATGTAAATAAAAACCCAACATAATTTAAAATGACGTACATTTTGAATTCTAAGAAATGTTTGAATACTGCGTACCCTGCAAATGACAGACCTCGGCATTCACAGCTCCGCCTAGATTTGTCGTAACCTCCCAACCTAAATCAATTCGGTCGGAAAATATCCGCGACTCAATCCCATGTCTGTGAAATTTCATCCGTCTAGGATTCCATCTCTATGCTAATATGACACCGTTGCTAGTTTCCATATATTTTTTTGGTGTGAGATATTATTTCTTGTCGTGTTCAACTGTTCATATAAGAAAATATATGAGAACTAGAGCTTTCTGAAGCCCTGACATGATAGTCAAAAGACGCCGTGGCAGGTCTCATAGAAGATGGTGGGTGCAAGCTGGATAAAACCAACAACCAGTGGTCAAGTTTGGTCCTGGTTCGAAAAAAAAATTGGTCGCAGTTATGATGAAAAGCCTTTGCCTAGCTACAGTGGAATGACGTAAGGTGATGGTATCAGTAGTGTAATATGGTTAACCTTAAAATTTCTTAGTTCATAATGTTTCATTTAAAATTCAAATTCACAGGTAAAAAGACAGTTCTTACAATTTTTGTATAATTGTATCACTGCAATATACCCATAGGGTGACCAAAAGAGTGTATCAATAGATGATGTAATAATAGCTAAACATAAAGAATATACAAATTAATTTGACACTAATAATGCAGAAACCATTTACAAGATTCTAAATTCAATCAGTATAAAAGACGCATAAATCTGATAATAAACTTTTTAAAGAAAGTCAAGCTAGAAACACACTTTATATTTTAAAAGGAGTGAATAGGGACGAAAAAGTAAAAGACGTCTAAAAAACTAAGCTTATCTTAGAATTCTTCGCGTACAGTGTAAGTCCCTGTGTGAAACTTTAATGAAATTCTTCGTTGATAAGTAAAATGTGTCTGTTTTTGTTATAAACTTGCTCGGAAAATATACACTGAGTGGCTTTAGTTTTATCTCATGTAGTGTCTTTGTTCGTTTCGTCAATCTAATCATTTATTATTCTGATTTTAGCTGTAATATATCTACCTACAAATCATCATCACCTAGCCTTTTCTCAACTATTTTGCAAAATTCTTCCATTCCAGTCGATACAGCTAAATATCCGTATTTTACGTTGAGCGATTGCCTATCTCACGTCCTCAACTCTGTAACTGAGTAATACGGTACTCTGACAACACTGATCATTCGTGACAACGTGACTGTATAAAAAAGAATCTATCTACGAATATGAATATTTTTATTGAAAATCATTTTGTAAACGGTTTCTAATAGCGGCCATACACCATACTGCCTATCGTACAATCGGCATGACGATCGATTTGATCAAATTGGCAGTTCGTCCATATACACCATACACCATACTGCCTATCGTACAATCGGCATGACGATCGATTTGATCAAACTTCAATTCGGCAGCAGTGATGCCAACTTAGCAACTTTATAGCTAGATCTAGCTATTATTCGGTGACCGACAACTACAATTTTATAAAACTTGTGGCTTAACTTTTTAGCTACTTTTTTACCGACTTGTTTTTTTACCGATTTATCCCACTAGTGGGAATCAGTTGGTAATACAACAAGGTCGGAAAACATTTGCTTATCGTAAAGCAAATGTTTTCCGACCTTCAATCGATTTTCGACTTTATTGACATTTATGCAAACACCGGATTTTAATGAAGGAGCAATATTAGCTAACGAGAATGTGAGAAAAAACAAACTAAATTTTGAATGTCAATAAGGTCGAAAATCGCTTGAACCTGTTTTTTTAACTTGCTTAACGATAGCAAGTTAAAAAAGGTTCAGGCGATTTTCGACCCTCCATTCCATTCCACTCCACTCCACTCTACTCCACTCCATCGCAGTCTGTAAAAAGTGTCGTTACAATTTTTTCCGCCTAGCCCCCTTTCGCAACGCGCCATAAGGAACTTCGTTCTAAAAAATATACGTTTCGAATTGAGAACCTCCTTCTTTTTTTACGTCGGTTAAAAAGAAGATACCGAATATTAGCTAGATCTAGCTATAAAGTTGCTAAGTTGGTATCACTGCTGCCGATTTGAAGTTTGATCATTCCGATTTGATCAAATCGATTTGATCAAATTGGCATGATCAAATCGGCATGATCAAATCGGCATGATCAAGCCTATTGTTATGCCAATTTGATGGATTCCACGCCCACACACGGTCAAATCTAACTGATCAAATCGGCAGCGTCATGCCGATTGTACGATAGGCAGTATGGTGTATGGCCGCTATTATACAAATGCTGCAAAAAAAATATTTCTAAAACCAATAGCAAGCATGATTTCGATCCATTCCTATTCACTGATATTTTTAACCTATTCACTGATATTTTTAAGCGACGCAAAAAAAAATACTTCCCGTTTCCATTTTTAATTTCGATAACAGCGTGGAAACAGCGAACGCAGCGAGATGTGAAAAGTCGTGAATCTTTGTTTTCATTGTTTTTACAACAGACCACCATTTAAATAATGACATTACAAATGTACTTGCGCCTACGCTAATATTTAGTTACGAGAATAATTGAATTTTACTTTAAAGTCTTTGTGATACGATTCAATTTAGGAAGTATAAATCAATAACTCTTCTTGTAAGGCTCATTCCAACGCCCCTTTTAATCCTTCCAATTTTTTCTCAATACAATGCTCGTTGTTCAAGAGGGGCATTGTTGTTGGGGCATACAAAAATAGTAATGCACAGTCATATGTCTCGATCGAAAATTTCATTTGTTGGCACGGGCACACTGGAGTAGAACGCTTTGTGTGTCGTATGATAAAGATATAGATTTGACAGATGCGGTACTAGGGATGTGTTGTCTCTGAAAATATTGGTACGAGAAAATTTTCGTTCAGCAGTCGCTATGGGTAGCCAGACAACTAATCGAACCAAAGGTATCGTGTTACTTATACAGCCGCAGTCAATCAGATAGCCAGTCATTTCATGTAATCGCAAAATACTAAATAGATAATAAACGTAAACATAAAATTATCCAAAAAATAAACCTTTTTTAACTAGAATTTGTTTTTAAACAAAGAATAATGTGGGCTACAAAAATCCGACCTTGAAAAGTTAAATTGATAGGTCCTAATAAATTTAAATCTTGCACCCCAAAACATCCAGCACCCCAAATTCCTTGTACCCGATTCATCACGTGTATTTGTACAAAATAGTTTTTGTCCGTCTTTGTAGTTTTATTAGCAACAGCTAAATTGATGGCCGGCATCGTGTCCCCAGCACTGCCGGCTTCGTCTACGTTGATCGATGGTCCTCCACCAGACATTTCAATTTAATCACCACTTAAATCAGAAACCTCTGTTTCAGAATTTCATATTATATTTTTTGCTACAATTTTGTCTCTGTCAGTGTTATGTTTTATGATTAGGTTCGTTGTTTGCTTTTCATCTGAAGGGATTACTGGTCGATGAATTTTGTATGTAGAATTATTATTTGATATTTGTAAGTATAGATAGAGATTAATTGGTTAGCAAATCGACTTTACTTAACTTGACTTAACCTTTAATAGGTTATAGTTGAAAGTCGATTCGTTTGGTCATCATCATCATCGGCAGCCCTATTCCCTTCAATCCTGAGTAGAAGCCTCCTCCCTTTTGAGTCATGCTACCCTGGGCTACGTAACTCTAAACCAAGTTTTACCCACAGTCTTTTAAACATCGACCACCCTCTGGACTGTTGAACTGCCAACACTTCTTCTACGCCACTCTGTGTTGTTAGTCCAATTGTTGTATAAAATTACTACAACACAGTAAATGGAAGTAGCGTCTCTTTAAACCATATAAAGAAAAATACCTTCAACCAATACGGATGATAACACTGATTAAAACGACTAATTAATTGTCAAAGATTTAAAGATGCGTGTATTTATGAACCTAAATACAAATCATCCACTAAATGTAATTAAAGTAACTCCAAACACTTGCGACTTTCCCGATAAACAAAGCATCTTACATGAATTGAATGAACCATACATAGATAACATCTTTACTAAGTAAATTACTGTTGGAGCAGTTCATGTAACAACGGCGCTCTTACAAAACATGATTTATTGTTGAACTTTATTAATTATAATCTGTTCCGCTTGTTACTTCGTCTTCTGATATTATGTCTAATGGAATAGCTGGGTGTGGGTGTATTTACAAGTACTTCAGGTTTTGTAGTATCTATTCCTATGTTTAAGTTTTATTGAAAAAAGTTTGCACGTTTTAGTGTATTGTCTTTAAAGGGCAAATTAAATAACATTTACTTTATGGAAAATAACGATGAATGTATGTGATTGATAGGGCTATCCTTCTGCAAGTTATTCTAGAAAAATCTAAATAGCTTTAAAAGCGAATATCACTTTTAGGATCTCGGGATTCTTCTTGATCTACTTCTTCTTTATTCTCTTCGCCCAATTCTGAGTGAAGATTATAAGAGATATCAATCGCCAAAATCTTCCCCACTGTTGTTGAGTGTCATTTTACAACTGCTTATTAAAATAAATTGGTATTGGTTATTAACTGAATGGACACAGAAAAGCAATGAGCAAGTATTGCTGGCAGACTGTTCGCTTGAAAGGGTCCAGTGACTACGATCGTCAGTAATGAGAACCGATTGAATAAGAAGGAAAATTCTGATGATCCTAAAGCGATTATTAAAAATATCCAATTCCATCTCTGTTTACCTCTTTAAACCGTAGGGGACTATGAATATAACCCATAAAGAATCTAGACGTATTGCTGAATCTTTTCCTTGAGGGCTCTATGCGGTATTGATACAGAATCGAGTGGCGTTGAGAGCTATTTCAATATGGTTCTTCAAATACTACGCAGAGCTAAGATCTTGGAGTGGCATTAGTGATGTGTATTGTGAATGCTCGTTTTATAGGTAGATGTTAAATAAGCCACGCTACCTTCTAGTAATACATATTATAATGAAAAAGTTCAGGAACATTATCTTACATTTATCTTCTGAAATGGATAGAGTAATTGATTTCAATTTGCGAAATCCTTTTTTCGTAATTTTTTTAAATACTGTTATTATTTATTTATCTAGCTATCTGCTTAATCTCAGGTTATAGTATGTCGAAGGAATGTCTAACAGATTACTTTGGGATGGCTATTGAAGGAACACCGTGGACTTTAGTCAGTACAAGTCCTGATTAAAATCCACGAGAGTCGTTTCTGTTCCACGAAGACCCATTTGATGATTTTACCACGTAAAACCAGTGAGGGTAGCTACTTCAACCCTTGCAGTAATACGGGAAAATGGTTTTATGGGACGGTCTTTAACTTCTTGAGCAAATTCTTACTACATGAATTTAAACTTATGTATATGTAAGTAAGTATGTTTAGCTGCACGTTCAAAAGTCGTAAGATACATAAAATATTTACAGTTGCATTATTTTCTTATTACACTTTCAGAAACGTATGTGACGGTAAAACATAAATTGTGATCGTCTACAAACACTGTAGTTTCTACTGCTATTGCTTTAGTGCTATTGTCTCGATAAATATCGGATTTATACTGTTTACATTTACATCTATTCCTGAGCTCGGTTTAACCTGCAAGGAAATAAAGATCGAAATTCACGTCGTTTTCTGCAATATACTCCAACGTTTGCTCGTTTTTTAAAATATATTTATTTGTTTTTGCTTTGTATGTAACGCCCCAGCACTTGGCTAGGTATATTGGTTAATTCTTAAAATATTAATTTAAATATGAATTGTCGTAATTTTGTCATTTTCTGGAGAAGTGCAGTGGTGGCTCAGAATTGACGGCCCCAACTTACGAGTCGAGGTCATGGGTTCGATTCTCGCTAGAATGAAGTAATCAAAGACATGATGTTATATAATAAATTGTACTAAAGATGGATAGAGCCCAGCTCCATCTTATAAAAATGGAGCCTGTGTTCCAACAATGACAATGGATCATCACTTTAATTATGCTATTAATTATTATCGTACCTGCAAAATTGCAAATATTAATTAAAAACATAATAAGCGCGGTTCAAATATAGCTGAATATTCCAGTATTCCCAAAAGTAACTTCTAGGGGAGCAGCATTAATCTGCTAACAAAAAGGAGCTTAGCGGGCGTCAACGCTACCGCCATATTACAGTCCATTCACAGCTATTTTACTCTCATAGCTGTAACCCAAAAGAAGCTTTTGTAACGGAAATTAAAATCATTGTCTTCTCAACTACCCAAACCCAAAACAAACCCTATAGTAAATTCATTGTCAACTTAATATAGATCAGCCTTTTCACAACTATTTGAGATTGGCATAGTATTATCGGATGTAGATGAATACGTTCTACCTAGGTAGCCGCTCCATGTAAAATACTGGTTATTTTACATGGAGCGGTTACCTGGGTAATACGATATCTACATCTTGGGAAGGCATTCGAGTCACCAATTAGGACTGTCAATAATCTAAAAATAACAGCCGAGACCGGCAGCGTCTAAAGCACTGAAGAATCCAAAGACCGAACTAGCTGAAAATTGCTTATTTTTTGTAATGTACGATGTGTTTACCTTGCTCTTGATATAATTAAAATAGTATAAGAAGCCAGTTTACTCTTTCTTTGAAGAAATTAGGGCAGTATGCGTTCGAAAACACAGACGCAGGCAGAAAGTGCTTAATCTTGAAGATCAACACGCGTTGCTATTATTTACTCCACTAGCTCCAATAAAATCAGAAGTAATTTAACTGTGAAAAGACTGTAGGGTTCGTTGCCCGTTAAAAGTCACTTTCGCCAACACAATTTCAAGATACGTCGTCTTGTACAATTTATGACGCCGTCTCTAAGAGTCACTCACATTTTACAAGAATCTCGGCTTGGTTTTTTCAGGGTTCCGTACCTCAAAACAAAAAACCGAATCCTCATAAAATAGTGTCGTTGTCCGTCTGCCTGTCTGTCTGACACGAGGCCCTCATAGGATCGCTTCATTGTCCGTCTGTTAGTTTGCTATGACGTTTTTTCTCAGAAACGCGAGGAGGTATCAAATAAAAGGTACGAAGGTCTATGGTCCGTTGGAATTCTAGAAAATCAAGTTTCTAAGTTAATGTAGTAAAAAAAATACGGCATAATTATTTTGTTACTCGGAAGTAATTCAAAGGAGAAAGTGAGAAAATTGTACTTTTTTTTAAGTTTTTCAACTACTTAATACTAAAATCTTAAGTTTTGCTTTCGAATAAATTGTTTTTAACTAAGGAACCTTCATGTTGCGTTACCCAACACGCACTAAGCCAGTTTTTAATAATATATTCGATGGAGGACGCTAAAGTTAGTGGCAAAACTTTAACGAAAGATGAATGTTTTGTTTGTTTTTAGGATTTTTGGGAGGCCTACTTGTGTTATGAGGTATTTTTTATTTATGTCAATTGAGTGCTTAGGAGCTGAGCCAAGTTTTTTATGGGATGCCGTACGCAAAGACGGCAGTTTTTCATATATTTCAGAGTTGTATATTTATGAAAACTGTCTGCATGTTTCACATATACTTTTTTTTTTATCGTGGTAAAATCATCAAATGAGTCCTCCCACCCCGGGCAGGGCGGGAGGGACTGTCAGACTTGTACTGACTAAAATCCACGGTGTCCTTCAGTAGCCCTTTATGTCCCGGGGTCACGGTAATGATATAAGTCCCGCGACCCCGGCAGGCTTTGGCCCTCTAGAGAGGGGGCCCCGTCATTATGCTGACGCTCTTTGAGGCGCGCGTGAAACACAACGCGCCGTCGACCCGGGCATGGTCCATGGTCGGGCTGCGAGTTGCCCTTTACTCGCCGCCCGCATGCCCGCGCCTACGGTGGCCGGAGATTGTCTTGCGACGTCCGTCGCCGTGGGCGTCCACCACCGCGGGTGATGTTTCACATATACTTAAGAGGTAAGTTTTGCAAAAAAAGTGGATATCATTGGAAATAATGAACTATGGAAGTTGCGTATCACCACAATTGTGCCATATAAATATTATGTGATAATTTTGGACACCAGCAAAGCTTTATAACGTGTAAATATTTCTATATGGAAACAAAAAACTTATATTTAAACTTAATAAAAAAGAAGAGAGTCCCACGGCTGCGCCAAATAGGCCCAGTTCAGCAAAATGTCAAGAAGCCAGTCGACCCTGTTTTGCATATTAAATGGTCTTATTTTCTTGATGAACCCTCAAAGCTTTAAAAACTTAACAAGAATGTTATGCTAACAGCACCCCCAAAATCTACTAACACATCACCTGTTCAACTTAAGATGTTCTCAACAACGTAACAATTTGAAACTCTCAGCAAACTCATGCATAATTAATAATAATTTACCAACGTTTAGTGCACTTTACTAACAAAATATTCTGTTAATGGATTAAAGAACTTTTTAGGGCTTGCATGCTCGCGTGCGCCTCAGGGTTATTAAAATGCTCACTCTGTTAAAAGCGTGACGATATAAGAGTCGTATATCGAATGCAAGTAAGTTTAACTTTTACTAGGTAAGGTTCACTAATAGGTAATGATTAAGAAATGGCTTGTCACAATTTTGCTAGCATATTTGACCTTTGGGCATGCGGGCGGCGAGTAATGGGCGACTCGTTGTCCCACCATGGACCATGCCCGGGTCGAAGGCGCGTTGTGTTTCACGCGCGCCTCAAAGAGTGTCAGCATAATGACGAGGCCCCCCTCTAGAGGGCCAAAGCCTGCCGGGGTCGCGGGACTTATCTCATTACCGTGACGGCGGAACATAAAGGGCTATTGAAGGATACTGTGGATTTTAGTCAGTACGAGTCTGACAGTCCCTCCCGCTCTGCCCTGGGTGGGAGGACTCATTCGATGATTTTACCACGTAAAAAAAAAAAAACATATTTGACCTTTGAGATAATTTAATACCATTTTCACATTGAGGCGACTGTTGCTAATGCATGGCTGTCCTTATACAATTTGAAGGAATGTGCTTCTGCCTCGCTATATTGTCCTGCAAACATCCTAATGTAAAACTAGATTCATACTTTAATTGTGCGCAAAACTAAGGAGGAATTCCCGGTCGGAGTCTGTTTCTTCTTAGCTACAAAGTTGGAGTCTTTAAATCAAGAGTTAATACGTTACTTCTAGACAATCAAGCTCCACTGTCGAACACATCATTGCTTATAGGTAAGATGTTGGTCAAACATGAGCTTAATGAATATAAAAATGAAAATGCAGGTTTATGTCTAATGGCGTACGATTGGAAATCATGACAATTCCTAAACAACTGCAACTCTTGAAAGCCAGAATCAACAGTGGTGACCGCTAGAAAAGCGCCGAGAAAATGAAGCTCGACAAAGTCCTTGGATCCCGCAACGAAATTAATCAGATCTTTGAGGAGCGTAGACTGCTGATGATTATGAAAGACGATAGTTCTAACAAGACAGAACTAGGTGTGTTGTATTTTCTAGTCGAAGAAACCCGTAGTTTCAATCGGTTATGATGAAGGCATTTAAAAAGGTGCGGGTTCCTAACAGAGTGAATATCAAACTTAAGCCCATATAAAGTAGACAGTTTTTGACCCCTGGAAAGCATAAATAAATGCTCGTTTCTGTTCAGTATAAGATCTTAAAGATAAAGAAAACTGAAGCCCAGTGCTGTTATATTCCCGCTGTTTTATCCAAAATTCCATCGCCCCAATTCTACCGCCACTTTAGTTTACCTCCATCTACAAAACAATAGGAAAACACACCTTACATTTCAACCGAGCCACACCCAACATAATCCACTCACGATTCCCCAGAGTTCGTAGTTTTTAAGCAATTCCCGACCTGTACATTCAATTAAAAATTAGAGTACTTTAAACAAAGGGGCTTGGGGAAAGTGGAACGAGCTCACTCCACGTTTGAAACGCGTTTTAGTCGCGTTTTCTCAGCTTCTCGTGGTGCAGGAAAACAATTAAACCCTTCGCTTGTTCGAGGGAAAGTTTGTGGGGGAACTGCAGCATCCGTCTCCTTTGTATCTAAAATGGGCGATCTGAGGGATAGGAGGCAGCGGTATTGATGTATTGGAAAAATATTTATTGGAATTTTAGAGGATAGCGTGTAAATTTTTAATCGCTTTTTAAAAAAAAGGAGGTGGTTCTCAATTCGTCAGAATTTTTTTATTTTTATAAAGCAGGTTTTCTCAAATTAAATTAACCGATTATTAGGTTCTAAACCAAGAATGTACCAACAAGGGCCTATTATCAATTCCATGTAATCTGTTCTTACGGTTGTCGGTCTGTATGTCACTGGATTTTTTCTCAAGAACCATTACTTTTTTTTTTGTATTTTTACTACTCCTATTGTCATTTAATATTCCAAGCAGGTATCATTATATTTAAGTTATTCCTAGTACTTCCTAAAAATAAAAAGCGTCGAAGTGTCTATGCTTGTAAAAATTCTGAGCCGGTGCCAATTTGTGGCGAGTGCTTGGCACTTGATAAATCTACATTATGCCATGCCACGTCCTTCTGAAGTAGTAAGTTTAGCCGCTTTTTCTTATAAAATTCTGATGTATTTTATTTTCTTAATGAAAATGGTTTTGTGGAGAGTTGCGGAATTAATTGAATGATGTTATTGTTTTTAATTTTTACTTGAAAAAGGGATTGGTTAGAAAAACCAAGACCTAATCGTTGGTTGGCGCAGGGGTTGAGAGACTAACTAGTTCAATTCCCGCTCGGAACTAATATTTTTAAGTTTAAATGGCTGTGTTTGTGTGAGTTAAAATAGCTTTAAACGCACCCACGATACAGAAGGAAGTCCCAGTGTGGGCCAGTTTAAAAAAAATATATAATTATATTGAAATAGTAAGGCGCCACCTCCACGAGCGAGAGAATCGCGGCGATATTATCGTCGTGTCACGTATTTCCATACACTCTCTATGAACGCGTCTCCACACGGCGATATTATCGCAGCGATGCGACGAGTGGCAATGTGTGACATTAGTCGGGCGATCGCCGCGCTCTCGTGGCGCTCTCGTAGCGAGCGCGCGGCGGGCGCGCAACGACTCGCAACGGAATCGCCGCGCGCCCGCGACGAGCACGTTACCAGTAGCGAAACACAACAAAACTATAGCACAACGACTCGTCGCGGGCGCGCGGCGATTCCGTTGCGTGGCGCCTTATAGTTCATTCCTTGAACGGAGGATTTTCTATTGTCGTTTGTGGTGGTTACGTGACTATTTTAGTGTTGTCACTACAATTGTCCAAGTTAGTGTTGGGCGGCGAAATAAAAAACGATCAATTAGGTACCAAATATTTTTTTTATAATAAGAATATAAATAGTTAGTGTTGGGCGTTTATTAGTGGAGCGGCGAAATATGAATTTATCAATTAGGTACCAATTATTTTCTATGCTAAAATGTAATTTATTGTTCGCTTCTGAATCAGACCGTAACAGAGACTAGAGGCTCCGCGATGAACATTCGCTAAATACAGCTCCTCCCGCGCCACTCAAGTCAGTGTTGAGCGCTCATAAGTTGAGCGGCCGCCCACTCTTACATACGGATTTACGAATTGGATCCTTGATATTTTCTTGGTAATCTTGCTACTATTATAAGTTATTACGGATGAGTTACTGTTTCTAATAAAATCTTCTTAATTGACTTGGATGGCATTTCAAGTAATTTAGACCTGGATTGAATTATGAGATTCTTTTATCTCCTTAGATGAACCTGCATGCGAGATCGCAGGCATAAGGAAGTTCTACCGAGCTTGCGGGACTGTCGGAACAGGTAACCGTGACCCTGAAACGCAAAGGAACACGGTGGATTTTAGTCTGTACAAGCCTGACAGTCCTTTCAACCCCACTCAGGGCAAAACTCAAAATGACATTAGTAACCTCAATATAATTTTTAAAGACCTATCCATAGATACCCCACACGTTAGGGTTTGGTGAAAAAAAATTTTTTGAGTTTCAATTCTAAGTATGGAGGGCACCCCCAAAATTTGTTTTGTTTTTTTATTTTTGTGTGAAAATCCTAATGCGGTTCACATAATACATCTACTTACCAAGTTTCAACAGGATAGCTCTTATACTTTCGAAGAAAAGTGGCTGTGACATACGGACGGACAGACAGACAGACAGACATGACGAATCTATAAGGGTTCCGTTTTTGCTATTTGGCTACGGAACCCTAAAAACGGTATAAGCAAGTTATAATACATAGAAGCTTTTGAAATATTTCATGTTTTTCACAATGTTTATATTCAAAAGATCATACAGCCAATCAGAAGCCTCATATAATGCCCCATAAAGTGAAGGGTTAAGCATGTAGTGACAAGTTGATTACAGGCCGCTCCCGCCGAACGTAATGACCCCATTTTTTTAACCGACGAAAAAAAAAAGGAGGAGGTTCTCAATTCGACATGTATATATTTTTTTTTTTTTATTTTTTTTTTTATGTATGACCACGCATAACTTTTCCCAGCGTGGTCCGATTTCAAAAATTCTTTTTTTGTTGGAAAGAGTATATCTCAAAGTTGGTCCCATTTTAATTTCAAAACTAAAATCGGCCTCTAAGGGTAGAAAAAAAGGAATTGATTGTCAACTTTCCTACAGAATTTTCAGTTGTGAACCGATTCGTTTGAAATAAAGTTAACATATGTAGTTTTGAGGACATTACTATATAGCAGAGATGTGGAGAAGATAACATGATGGTGTCACCATCATCAGATCAACTCCAGATCCCTGTTATGTTGTGAAGTCAGTCCCAAGAGTTCCTCAACAGTTAACAACAGCTATATCGTGTTTGGACTCATTTCACTCAGCTTGATGAGAACTGTAGACCCAGCTGAGGTATCATTGTCATCGAGGATCTGAGGATGGTGACGGAAAGCAGGGGCAAGAGGTCCTCAACAGTTAACAGCACCTATATCGTGTTTGGGCTCATTTCATTAGTCTTGATGAAAATTTTAGACCTAGCTGGAGTATAATTGTCATCGAGGGTCTGATGATGAGGACAGAAGGCAGTAGCAAGAGATCCTCAACAGTTAACAGCAACTATATCGTATTTGGGCTCATTTCATTCATCATGATAAGAACTTTAAACATAGTTGGGATTTGACAGTCGTTGACAGTCTGAGAGTGGAGTTTTTAGTTGCAAGTTACAGGTCCTCAACAGTTAATACTAATTACTGTGACGGTTACGTTGACAATGACAAAAGGGAAGACGGGTTTTTCCATGTGCTAAACACTCTAATCATGGTATACAACTAAAAAGCTAAAAATAATAACTTTTTAACAAAAAAATCAAACCGACGAAAGATTGAACTGAAAAGCTAAAAATAAATTTTGAGGCGGCGCCAAAGAAACAATCAACGAAAAGCAACCTAGCTACAATAAAATTATGCTTCGCTTCAAATAATTAATTTAGGTACATGTTTGTATGTTTGTTTGGCGCCGCCTCAAAATTTATTTTTAGCTTTTCAGTTCAATCTTTCGTCGGTTTGATTTTTTTGTTAAAAAGTTATTATCTTTGTTGCATGTCATATTATTATATGAAAATAAGCTGGTGTTGTTCTGTGCTTGCTTTCTAAGTCTAGACTTCTTTAATACTGTTGTTTAGAGGGTAAACTGTAAAGTATAATTTTATTTTGCTAGCAGAAAGTTGATCCATTAATTCTGGATTAATAATAAATTAGATCCCAAAATACAAAGAAAATAATTTTGACACGTTTTTGATCAAACTATTACGTATACCTATTATTTTTAGACGTTGCTTAACTATTGAAAAGCTTCTATGTATTATAACTTGCACCCGCAATGGCACCTGAGTGAATAGTGCTTAAAAGTAAAGGTTATTTTAGTCAAACTCAAATCCTTTTTTCCAATTAGATCATTACAAGGCACTTTTATAAATCAAACGTAACAAATAAATAGAATTGGTTTTGGTTGCCCATTTATAAAGTTAGTTTCAGGAAAAATACTCCAAAAAAAAAAAAACAAAATGCAAATCAATTTTACTTAGCTACATATATCCACAGGCAATCTTCTTAAATAAGCTGAAGTGATACAGCAAAGATCATAATATAACTCCAAAAAATCCCAGTTTATTCCACACAGTTGCATAAAGCCGCCCGTCACACCGAACTGTAACGACCACTCGGTTTTCAATTACACCATAATTGTGGCTAAAGCTGTAATAACGTCGGTACCCGGCAATTTTGTACGTCGAATGTAAATTGCATTTGTTTTTCACTGTGTAATAGGCGGTTCGTCTGACGGTAGCATCAGTCTAACAATAGTGGCTTTTTGGGGTATTGTTAGGTATGTATTTTATTTATATATTTGTTTGCAAAATTGAATTTCTAGAGTCTTAAAACAGTTGTTTCTTCATGACTTTCCCCTATGTTAAATGTGTAGATTAAATCAACAAAACGTTTCTTATTTAGTAACAACTTTTGTATCACTTACTTTTCTATGATAAAACTTTTTCAAATTACGTTTTCATAAGAATTGGACCTGTACTTACCACCACCACTTAAAGTAGACAATACCTTAAAAATCACATGTACAGAAAGCAGCACGTCAACCAATGCTAAATCTTTTAGAAACTTTCTTTCGTGATAAAGTTGAAAACCTTTTAAAGAAATTATACATATTGGGGTAGGTTAATGTTCAGCTCAGTTTATAATTCAATAAGAGTAATTTATATAAAATATAAAAATAGTAACACTAACATTTTAAAAAACCACTTCCAGTATTCTTTCTTGTAACTCTTGAAAAAAATATGGCGTGACATACGGAAATAATATGTACTGAGCAATTTAGTGCGATTACAACCGACATTACAGACTTTTTTATGGTGGTGAAATGACACTCCATGACAGTTGCTGCCATTAACTCATTGTCCTGTAATAATGGTGGACAGTTTATTTCTTAATGCAGGTGCAGTTGTATACTGCTTTTATTTCATGATGGGTGAATATTTAAAATTCTTTGGTGGTGCAAGAAAATTAAACTAAAAGTATGTGAAAAACTACTACTTACTATTAAAACACAACTCGCATTTGGCCAATAAATCAACAGAACTGATTTATTTTTAGTACATATTCCTATTGAGTTTTTATTCATATTTTGTGTATATTAGTATGTAATTATTTTGGTCAGCAATAAAGTACAACGTTATTCGATTCAAAACTGATAAAGTAAATATTGAAGCTTGATTTTAAATAATTGATGACTTAGATCCATCTGAAACTTGTTTATTTAAAAAGGTCAAAAATTCTGTAAAATTTAATAATTTACCATATGATAGATGAAGACTACCAAAGTAACCCTTAGAAAAACAAAATTATCCTTGTCATAAGATACGTCTCATTAATTACTCAAACTAACGATATTTTTCTTTATTTTCAGGTAAGTTACTGCTGGCGCCATCTTAAGCTAAGCCCCACTTAATAAAACAGCACTATCATAAACATTCTCAGTAAGTATCAATAAAAAAGAAAAACTTTTCCCACATCTTTCTCCGCCCGTAAATTTACTCCAACTAATATAATAATATTTTGTCCCGTTTCTCTTAAACAAAAATATCGTCGGCCTCGTAATTTCCAAAGTTATAGGTAGGTTCTGTACCTCGGAGTGTATTTACTTAAAGTGGTCTACAAAATTATTTAAACTTAAAACCGAAGCAAACTTTTCAAGCGGTAATAACTCCGGCGAGTGTTTGTCAAGTACTATTGGAAAATCTCACTAACTTATCGCCTTAAGAGAATAGAGGTGAACTTATGGTGAAAACATCACGTAAAAATTCAAGGCTGTTTGTATATGTGAGTTTAGATGTTGGTGAACGCCCAGTTGGGAGAAATTTTGAGTAGGGTCAATGTTTTTATAATTAACCTTTACAGAAACTGATGCTGGTAAATTGTCCATGCAACTGTCAATGAATTATTGTATCATATTTTGATGTGATTCTTATTTATATTGTCATTCATTGTGCTGTACGTTTTATGGCTAAAAGATACTAACAATTCCATAAAATACGATTATGTTTAGTTTTACTATGTTAAATATAAAGTTGAAACAAAACAGTTTAATCTAGCAACTCACTAAATTCTCACTTAAATTATTATCACCTGAAATTGAGACTTGTAGTAATCCCCAAGTCAGAACTCACTTACTAATTCAAACCTAACGAAAAATCTTTTAATTTGGCAATGTAGCTACGAGCCACATCTAAGCTTCGCACAGTACAAAACTTTCCTTTATGACTAACTCAGTGTAGACTGAGAATATTTAAAATTCTGTGGTGATAATAAATTTGTAAATTTTAAGTGACACTTCTACTTTATGTCCCTTTTTGAAAGAGAGTGCTATTAAATAAATAAAAAAGGGTCACATAAATGAATAGGATTTAAATTTTCATACGCAAACGGTTGAAAAGTCTAGATTAAAAGAGGAATAAAACATTTTTTTTCTTTAAAGTACTGTACTCTGCATAATTATTTTCTTTGCTTTTACCAAGATGTGGAAACATGTACAAAGTTGTTTCAAAATGTACTTGAATGTTTCAGAGATTTAAATTTTCTTTTTCGGAGAGAAAATAATGTTCTATTTAAGTTTGTAATCTTTATTATATTAGTCTGTACATTTTTGATGTATTTTAGCGAAAGTACTAATCATAGTAATACCTATTAGGTTTAGTGAAACTGCTGAGCAAATAACATGAAATAACTCTTACCCAAAAGTTAATTTAGATTTAAATTAAAACAGTTTCGTTTACATTTTAAAATTGAAGGACCTGACATTTTTAAATTTCTTCCTACGAATATTGAATACTAAAGTTTCTAAAGATGGTTGAATTTAAAAGCTGCCTCTCACGACGTCTTTTTAAGAAAAGTTTTTTAAGATCCATCTTAAATTTAGGTCACCTCACGCCTTGGTATTTGCGAGACCATTTTTTGCCATTCCAAAGTAATTACATCAAGAATTCATTTGAACATGCCTCAGTTAGTGAAAGTAATGATCGCCTACGATAGTGCTTTTAGAACATAAAATATGCAGACCTTGTTTTCGTTAGACTGTTTTAAAATAAATTATATTGGATACTAGCTAGTAGTCCAGGGTTCCCTTGCGTTAATTTAGAATTCGGAAGACACATGGCGCTATCTATGTATTTATATTATTTATAACGTTATTGCTGTTTTTCTCGGGACCGCAGAGAACATTATTTAACTTATAATTAAAATGTACACCACTGAGATGCTTCAGAGTTATACATATACTTAAATTAGTCTTAAAATTTCACACTCCCATAGCATCTTCAAACACTCCACCCAATTTCAAAATAATTACACCAACACAAACGGATCGACGTACATCACCGTATTCAACCCTCTACCGCCCGCGTCGGATCCCCGCGACCACCAACGTATTACCGTCCAATTGATTTATAATTTTCATCATTTGCCCAGTCAGCTGTGTTCCACGGGAATTGATTTCCATTCAAATTTATGTTGCGCATCCGTAAATAACTCATAACCGAATAAAAAGTACGGTTCATTGGACACTTTGCGAGTTCATAAACAGAATTTACATTTTTATAATTATTATTGTTGGATGCTGGCAGCGCGGAAGGGTTTGTGATAATGTTTTGTCGACGATATTTATTTCGTTTTGATTATATTTTTACTATTTATTTTTGCAGTTAATAGATAAATAGGAAAGAAAAACCACCGCCGCCTCTGTATTTGCTTTGCTCGACTAGCTCGCTTTGCGCTGTGTGGCGCTGGCGTTAATGTTATAAAAAAAGTGGCTGTGACATACGAACGGACAGACAGACAGACATACATGACGAATCCACAAGACTTCCAATTTTAGCCATTTGGCTATGGAACCCTAAAAAGCATTGTCAGTTTCCCGTATAGCAAATGTGGTATCTACCCACTGCCTAATATAGATATTTTTTAATATTACATAATATTTAAACGACGTATCACTAAATTAAGTTCTAGTTTCTTATATAAACTTCACTAGCTGCACAGCAATCAAATTAAAGTTATGCTACTCAGTAAAAATCCTAATAAATCTTAAAACTTCAACCGCTATTTCAGAAAATCTTTGACTCTCTCTCATCATACTACCAAATAATCTTAAAACTTACTACATGAAGTCAGTAAAACAGTGACTTCATCCAGACACGGTTTCGCCTAGTAATGCGACATTAACAAGTTTATTACTCCACTCCGCTCGTATGACTGAATGCTACTTATTATTCACCTGAAATTTCATTTCAACTTACAGTCACGTGCACAAGTGATAACACGAACTAATCTCCACGAATTATGCACCCATGAAAATGTACTAATTGAACCGCGACGCGCGAGTTTTGAGTTCTGTCAGCTAAAATTGAAGTTGACTGAAAGCGTGTTCTATCTTTACACTTTTGTTAGTGACTGTACGCTCATAAAGTACAATAATACCCAGATTGAGCCGTTATTTCAACGCGTCGGTCATTATGTAAATTCAGGGTGGGAATTTTAAATTTTCCTTTTACACTTATTTGATTAGGGTGCACAAATTGTTTCATCCCCAGAGTTTACTTAGGCGAGTTTAGTACGCCGACGAAAATCCACTGCTAGTAGATTATTCGGGTTTTATAAGGGTCCCAAGTTACCTTCAGGATTTTCAACGGTCAAAACAAATTTGCTTTTTTATGGGACCATAAAATTGATGGCTCCAAATATGCTATATCTTATTTTCTAAAGTGTGTTTTTATTTGCGTTATTACGTTCTGAATATTGATTTATAGGGATATTTCCTGTTTTATGTAAGGACTGGACAGAAGTATTTTATTGGAAAAAGTATTTATTAGACTTTTGGGCAAAATAAGGGTATGTTCTGAATTAAATTCGGCCATATTCATCGTTGAAAATGGTCCAAACGGCCTGGAGGTATAGGTACCACAAAGGTTTTTTGAGGAGACACTGGAAAATGGCTCATAGAAGGTAGTGTACTTTTTGTAAGACACGAGAACCTTATTAAAAAAAACCTCATTCAAATAATGGCCTATATTTTTGGCCGTCATTTGTATATCACATAGACAGTCGTAACTATTAGCCAGAAGCTCTAAAAGTCTGACAACCAGTCTTACCATGAGGTCAGACAGGTAATCGCTCCATATAAAATACTTTAAATATTCAGCTGCATCTGGTTGCTAAGCAGATTATGATGTTAGCGAAATTTGGCTTTAATGTTTACAAAAATAATACAAACACAATACCAGTTTGTACTTGTTCAGTTTTATAAGACTTGTGTTAAGGTGGGTGGACCATGGAAGGCCATGCAACTTCGAAGGCCAATTATTAAAATTTCGTAGTTATTGCCATGTGATGACAAATTCCTATACACAAAGATCAGTCGAACTGGAAACCACAGACGCGGCGGCGAATCGCTCGCGCTACTATTTTGGCAGTACGGTCCCTCGCTTCTTTGATATCGGGAATCGGCGACGTAAAATTACGGTGGTGTACCATGGAAGGCCACTCTAACAAATAAACAGTTATAATTCGTTTATTCACTCATAAATGAAACTAGCAAATATTTAAGTAATACATACTTTGTTCTATTATGTAACATATAAACCACTTCTTTTTATTGTAGATTTAATGGCTATTCAGTAACATTTAGTGTTAAATAACTGATTTGTTAAATGGCCTTCTAAGAAGTCCTTTTTCCTAGCAAGGGCATTTGGAAGAGTTCAATCGAACTTAAGTTCAATCAATATTGATTATATCTGCAATTCAAAAAAGTGGTTTTTATGTTACGTAATAAAACAAAGTATTACTTAAATATTTGTAAAAATATATATTTAACTTGAAAAAGATGTGTGAAAATTATTACGTCTGACTTGATGAACTTAATTGAAGAACTGAAAAAAATTAAAAACAAAAACATAATACTCGTATGTCAGAGTTTCCCAAACACGCTACAAGCTTAGCAAATAGGATAAAATGTCCTTGATCTAATTTCAAGTTCAACTAACAAAGCTCAGAGCAGTCCTAAAACCAACTATCTACCAATTCTTCTGCCCCAAATGAGAACAATGTAAATTCAAATGAACCCAAATCAAAGTACCAATTAAATTAATTGCTCGACCGTTTAAATTGGAAATCAAAATGAAGAATGAAAATTACGTGGCGTCAAAACATTTGAATGGATGTTAAAGTTCTCGGAGATTTTATCGGGGAGAGTGAGGTCACCTTTACATAGGTTGAAAGGTTAGAAAAGTTGTAAATGTTGACCTTTTCTACTGAGCCTCTACTTGGTAGGTTTAGTTGTGATTATTAAGCAGTTTAAGAGCTTAAGGATAGGCCTTGTGCTCATAGTTATTGGTTTTATTATCAGTAGATAAACTGATTTGTAAAATTTGGTGTAGATTAAAAACAATCATATAAAGACTTGTCTTGTAAAATAAAAAAAAGTAATAAAAAAAATTGGTAATAAGACAAAATGTTTATGACGGACTAGCTATTGCTATAGAGCAGGGGTGGCCAACTTGTTTAGACATAAGATCTACTGTTAACTAGCGAAACCCTGCGATCTACCAACCATGATAGAACAGCGATTGAAAAATGATACAAGCTGGTGCTGCAGTAATAATTACGTTGCGCAGTCTGGGCCTCAAGTCTGCTAATTTTATTTAACTCACATGCTATTGATATTCAATTGAGATTCAATCACGACTCCATTACGATTAGAACAAATTTGTTATTCTGCAAAAACTTGTATGTAATCTCAATAGAGTCGTAATGGAGTCGTAGTGTAATTGTAATTGACTCTCAGTTGAACAGTAATTTTTTTTAATAATTTTTCGTAGAGTGACTTGTAACATCCCAAGATTATCTATTGGTGCTCAATCGTACAACAATAGCGAAATTGAGACAAAGACAATTGACTTAAATGTTAAACAAACGTCAAATAAGAGTAGAATACCGATAAAGTCCACAATCGATTTACAATTGTAACACGATTGAAGAGCAGACTAGCAAATATTCTGATAGCAGTTCAATGGAATGTCACTGGAAAACCATTGGTCTTAAATTAGTAGCAGAATACCAAATGTAGTTAAAACTGCTACCGAGATCCAATTGATATTCAATTGAGCCATTCTTAAATTAGCAGACTTGGGCCCCTGGTCTATTTATTTTTTTATTTTTTGTCTCACCACGATTGACTGGACTAACAGTCGCGATCGACCGGTCGATCGCGATCGACCGGTTGGCCACCCCTGCTATTGAGAGTGTCCATTTCATTTGTGAGTCAATGATAATCGGATTAATATAATATATTTTCCCACGTTTTTATACACTCACTTTTCTTGTTTGTTTATTTGTTTGTTTGTTTGTTTGTCGTTCCGGTTGGACTTTTGCAACTCAATTTTGAGGCACTTTCCGATAAGCTAGCAGGCTGAAATTTTGTACACGCTTTGAGTTCTGATGACAATACATGACTAGCTAAGAAACGTCATAATAAATCCAATATGGCGGCCTCCCCAAGATGGCGGACTGGCTGTTTGAAACCCACCCCCATGATATGTGTATCAAATGAAAGGGTTTGCTGTCAGGAATACGAAAAAAGTAGTCACGGGACTTAAATCCAATATGGCGGACGTCCAAGATGGCAGACAGGCTATTTGAAATGCAACCCTGTGATATGGATATCAAATGAAAGGGTTTGCTATCAGGAGTACGAAAAAAATAGTCACGTGACTTAAATCCAATATGGCGGACGTCCAAGATGGTAGACTGGCTGTTTGAAATCCACCCCCGTGATATGGGTATCAAATGAAAGGGTTTGCTGTCAGGAATACGAAAAAAATAGTCATGTGGCTTATGCTAGGCTAGGCTATTAATCCAATATGGCGGACGTCCAAGATGGCGGACAGGCTTTGAGGCACTTCCCGATAAGCTAGCAGGCTGAAATTTTCAGGGTAGCTTCAAACCCGATGAACAATGATAAAAATAGTAAAATAATTAATAGATTTAAAAAATCTAAAAACCCACGTTTTTAAATGTCCTAAAAAGAAGAAAATAACCCTACAGGGCTGAGAGAGGGGCCACTCAAAACGTGGGGGCGTATCTTTGCAAGTTACACCTACGATCTCACGTCATGTATATACACCGTGACTTTTTAGTCGTCTTACAAAAGTGGTCCACTTAATGTATCCGACATAAAATACCTCTAGGCGCGATTATTATTTTTATATCATTAATTAAGATAATAGGTACGAAAAAAATAAATAATACATTAGAAATATGAAACACCCTGTTAAAAATGTTTACGTATCAAACTGTACGTAGAGTATACCTACCCTGCACGATTCGAGCAGATCATTCCATCTCCATTTTCAATGAGACAAAATATCGCAAGCCAATCTAGCATAGTCCACGTGGACTGTCGTCCAATCAGATTGTCCAACGCTATCCCTACAAGTGCAGCGCGTGCGACGCCCCGCCCCTTTCACTTAAAAGTAGGTGAAGGTCAGTCTTGCTTACTTTAGTTGCGTCCGAAACCCCGGAAGTGGAAGTGTGCGCGCGCGCTACCGGGCGTCAAGCGTTGTTGTCCGCGATCGATACTTAGTGAAACGACGAGTAGGCAAACCTACCTAATAATAAGTGATAGTAACTATCATCGGTACTCGAATATCGAGTATCTACAAATGTTGCGCCTGTACGCAATAAGTGGTGACAATTTACTCGAAATGTTACGCAAGCGTGAGAGTGTAAAGAGTGACTTTAAATAAATAATTAAAAGACAACATCCAGAAACGTGCTCGTTTGTGCATCGAACAAGGTGGTAGACAATTTGTACAGTTGCTACAATACAGGTAAAGCCGCTTAGGTCTACTTATGACAAATAAAAAGTGATCATTAATTGTAAAAACGAAATTAGTAATTAGTGTAAAATATCAGTTGATTCCCATTCTCTCAATACACCGCAAACAATTTACATACTACTTATTTCAATAACCATCTTTTTGATTGCTTGCTAGGTATTTATCACGTTATTAATAGTAGGTAATTCTGGATTTATTTTAAATGTACTCGTAAGTAGGATGTGTAGAAACATAGTCGAATTTTATCTTTTCTTCTTTTGATCAAATTTTGATCAGTGTTGTTTGTTACTGATATCGAACATTTTTTGTTAACGCTAAGACGACCCCCTGACCTAATCTCCACTTATTAGGTAGGTACTTACGTACCGTACATCACTTTGTTTCAGTTTTACGAGTATTATGAAAAATGTGTTTGACGGTCCTAAGCCCGTAAAAGAATGAAGGAAGAATTGGAATTAAGTGGCTTTTAATGAACAAACTGCTACATACTTACTGAGAATATTAAGACTGCAATAGGCAATAGTAAGAAACCTATTTTGCGCTAGGCACATGGCTAGGGTGAATGAACTGTGATAATACGCCGCGCCGCCCGCGCCGCGCCGCTGCCTCTCCAGTGAGACAAGGCTCGGACCGCGCTCGCTATAGGGTGTTTCTAAAACTGCGCCTTGCGTCATAATAATGAATAATATTTTTAATTTTTATTTATTCAAATCTCATAAATACCAATTTTTTTATCATGAACGTTTACTAGTCATTGGATACATGAACTGGGCTGCTTTTGTAAGACGACTAAAAAGTCACGGTGTATATCCCTTATATAATATACGACCCCACGTTTTGAGTGGCCCCTCTCTCAGCCCCGTAGGGTTATTTTCTTCTTTTTAGGACATTTAAAAACGTGGGTTTTTAGATTTTTTAAATCTATTAATTTATTGTAGCATCCGTCCATCAATCCAAACATTAACTTTTTGTATAATAGTAGTTATTCTAATCTTAATTGCATTGATAATTTAATTTTAGTGTATAATTTTAACCTAAATTTAGGTACTATATGTATGAATTAGCCTAAAAAACTAAAGCTGTAATATACGTAGTAGGTACGATTTAGTCACAGGTGTGTTACAAAATTGCATCATGGACATTAAACTGGACAACTAGTTCAGAGTAGTTAAACTAGTTAACACTAAAAAGTTCTACGATCATTTACTAGGTTAAATTAGATAATTAAGTTGCATTACAAAAGTGTATGTCAACACATTTTTACGTGTACATACAATACCTACCTTTATTTATCTTAACTGTAAGCATGTAAATACTAAAAGCATTGCCTTTTTTTTAAATATTTTATACAGTCATATTTACTGTATTTCTTTTCACTCTTGTAAACTATTATTAATTTCTTACCTTATTCCAATATATATCGGCCAGTGGAGTAAGTTTTATTCTTTCATAATTAGGTATGTTAGTCGAGCTCCTTTTTCCAGAAATCTTTGATACAAGTCACCCATCATTTTCAGCCCTTTAAAATTGTTCACACTATCTACATCGTTAGGTGTTCGACGTCTAACAACAACCTCCATTTTGGGCGTATTTTCCTCTAAATCTCAGCTTACCTTTAAAAGATAAACCCCTTAATACACTGTATAAAACATGTCACCGCCTCCCACCTCCTATTTTAAAGGCTAACATTTTAAGCTAAGTTTAGACTTAGCCTTAACAAAAGCTTAACGTCCAATATTAGGTGCTTGAAATCCATTACCTGTCCACTGATTGGACAATTTGTCGTCGGCTAATCCCCTGGCGTTCGATATTAACTTAATTATCTCGTCAGGTGGTACTGATAAACTGGTTAATCGGTTTTGAGATATTGCTGGTTTGCATGGAATTAGTTTTTTTTTGTTTGGGTATAATAATAATGGATTTGTTCGGCTTGGGAAAAACTTAATAGCCTGTGTAAAGTAGATTTTATTTTAGATTTCGTTAGGCGAGATAATTATACTTCTTTTGGTTTTTAGCAAATATTTTTATCATAGCACTTCATTAGTAAAAGTTAGGATAGATTTGGAATATAAATATGTATTGATTGGGTCGGTATTTTCCAATATGAGGTCTTTATTCAACAACAATTTACTCTTTTAAGTTCTCAGATGATTTGAAAGAATGAATGACTCTGTCTCACCTTTTAGCCTTAGATTTCTTAATCAATAAGATTGCTATTGGATTTTGATGTCTATGAAATTATTGAGATGACTTCTAGTAATATCTAATAATACTAAAACGTACAGTTTTAAAGGTAAGTATTCAGCAAAAAAATTGCTTACCTCCACTTTTTTCATATCTACGACACTGATGACGGAGAACCCATTACTTCAGATAAGAGGATCGATTTTAAGTAAGTGCCTCATCAACTGCTTGATTAAGCGCTTAATCGCTTGCCAGTTTTGCAGACGAGCGCTGTTTTGCATACATTAGGTTTTATAACTAAAAGCGCTTTATGATAGAGATTGATTATGCCTAGGTTTCAAACGAGGTCTCGTAGTCACTTATTGCTGAAGTATCAGTTTATTATGTGCATTAAAATCATAGACTAATAACATTAGGTAATAATAATATATAGGTTTTTAATGCTAATATTGACATCCGTTTTTGGTTAGCGCATCCTTGTGGATCCGTCTGAAAATAGCGGAAGATCCATTCTCCAAATAAGGTCGGGCTCCGATTAGCTTAAACCTACATTGCAACCTACAACCATGTTCTCATGTGTGTCCGGGCTTGACTCCTACTTATTCGTATTCACTCCTGATATGATTGATATCAACCTTAATTAGGTTAGGCGTGACATCATTGAAAATTTCCTTTTTCTTTTTAAATGTTTTAGTAAAGGTAGAGAAATAAATAGAATGCTATTAATTATACACCCTATACAAATTACATCTTTAAAAGTACAACTTATAAACAGTAGGCTTCCTTATCGCTAAAAGCGATCTTTTAGAGATAACCTTTAAATAGATTTAAAAAAAAGTGAGTGTATAAAAACGTGGGAAAAAAGTGAGAAAATATACTGTACGTAGTCTGTGGTAAACAATTAACTCATATAGTACTCAATTGTCTATTCTCTGTTTTCCTTGTACCATACAAGGAAAACAGAGAATAGACAATTCATAATTATAATTTAGTATTTAAAATATTTTAGTTAGGTAATAAAATATTTAGTTAAGTAAATATTTAGTTGGAAGTAGTCCAGCTATCTAACCGTACCAAGGTCGACCTGTGACCTGCCTTCATTAGTGAGACACTAAAGTTACACAACTAACAACTATCATTTCTTGCAAACCACACACGGACACCACTGTAATCAAAGTTTCAGTAGGTAGGTCTGTAATTTGATTCCCTTGACTTGATTACTGCGTACGCTGTTGAACAATGCTTGTAAATCTAGTGGGCTGGCTAATCAACGTCTGTTTGTAGAAATCATAGAACTTTTCTTTACCACAGTATGTTAGGTTAGTTTTCTTTTGCTTGATTAAATTACAAAACCACAGAAAACAACTTATTTATTTTTCTGCAATGGAATTTAAAGCGAAAACAGCGACACGGGGCAGGGTCATGATAAACCACGAAGAAAGTTCTCGGTTTAACAAAAACAAAATTGTTCTTGCCTACATTCAAGAAAAAAGTATTTTTGACACCAACATCGCCTGAAAACAAATAGGTACATTTAGAACATTACGAACTGACCTCCAGACATCGTAAAATCGCATCGCTTATACACACATCAAAAGTGTCTAGGGATCAAGCATTTTTATGCGGATTTCTTGAGATTGAGATGTGGCTTTGTAATAAATTTATGATTTTATAAATTTATATGGATCCTTTTTGGTGCATTTCATAATTTGAATCAGGAACTGTGAATCAAATTCGAGTAAAAGATGAAAATCAGCTGTCAATATTTTCCCTATAAAAACATACAACGCATTGAAGACATTATTAGTGCTACTGTTTCCCTACTACTGATTAAAACCAACGTTATTATGGAGCGGCGACGTCATTTAAGCAGGGAAGAAATGCTCAGAGCCGTGGGAATGATAGAAGCTGGTTCCCGGCAACGTACTGTGGCTTTAGCTCTGAATACAAGTCAGAGTGTTATCAGTCGACTTTGGACACGTTACCGAAGCACTGGTACCGTGGCTGAGCGCCATGGAGGACGGTATCGCTGCACCACACGGAGACAAGACCGATACATTCAAATCTTAACTCGAAGAGCTCCAACAATAACCGCCATGATGTTAGCCGTGAGGCTTCATCACTCTTCAGGGAACTTAATTAGCGACCAAACAGTCAGAAACCGCTTGCATGAAGTGAACCTTCATTCCCGAAGACCGCTACGGGTACCACCTATAGCAATGCGCAATCGTAGGATTCGATATCAATGGGCTCTTGAACACAGAAATTGGGCAGAAGAACAATGGCGTTTCGTGTGCTTTTCTGATGAGTCTCGTTTCGGTATGAGACCGGATACAAGACGTATACGACACTGGAGAACCCCTGGACGCCAACAGCGATTAAAATCCTGCCAGGAAGTCCATCCTTATAGTGGTGGAACCATCATGGTATGGGCGGGTATTTGGATCGGCGGAAGAACTGAGTTGATTTGGATCAGAGGCAACCTCAACGCTCAAATTTATGCTGAGACGATTGTATCAGACGTCATCGTTCCTCTACAAGTGCAAATCGGTCCCTTATTTCAGTTAATGCATGATAATGCACGACCGCACACCGCAAGAGTTGTAAGACAGACTCTCGCCGCAGCTAACATCAATGTCCTGCCCTGGCCTGCTCAGTCGCCAGACTTGAATCCGATTGAGCATGCATGGGATATGCTACAGAGAAGAGCTCTGCCGAATATGGAGGGTATCCAGTCGCAAGAAGACCTTTTTTTGTTGTTGCAACGAACATGGGCGGCCATTCCACAGCGTGATTTGGATGAACTCATTTTGAGTATGCCAAACCGATGTTCTTGTGTTGTTAGTGTTCGCGGTAGAAACACGGATTATTAATTGTTTAAGTTACCCAATAAAATTTTAAAGAAAACTGTTATTTCAGTCTTTTTTTCGAACTTTTGTGTTAGTGGTTCAAATGTCAAAAATCCCTTTATTAGGAAAATGGCAAATTTCTTTATTAATGCAAAGGTGACTTGGTTTATCGTTACTGTGACAAACGAAAACACTTTATTTGATGAATCCTTAAAGAAAATTTTAATTAATATCAATCAGGAGAAAAGTTATTGCAAAAAAAAATATACATGTCGAATTGAGAACCTCCTCCTTTTTTTTTCGTCGGTTAAAAATATATGTTGATCCCTAGACACTTTTGATGTGTGTATAATAACCAATGCCAAAACATAAACAACAACTTCTATTTGACCTCCTACAAAAAATCATAGCACAAACAGGTCTCAAAATTACTAAACCTACATTCTTGAACCAATAACCCCACAAAGTTCAAAACATAGAACCTGCATTGCGTCTAAGGGCAAGCCCAAGGTCATGCTCCCGCCCTCGCGAAGAAAGGTAATCCTTTACTAAGTACTCGCACACAAGGCAGCTGTATTTTAACTGGAACTGTGCTTTTGGGAGCACTGATAGACATTGAAAGGGAATGCCAAGGAAAATAGCCGTGTAGATTCGGTCAATAGGTTTATGTAGAAATATTTTTCTTTTACTTTGAAATACATTTGATTTTTTTTAATCGATCTTATTTTCTGATTTTGTAAAATTTTGTAAAATTTCATTATCATGAAGGTAAGAATGACTAGCGATATAGTCGTAAGCCCATATGGGAATGTTTTTTTATACAGGGTGAAATTTTATTAATGAGCAATATTTTAAACTCGGTCATTACTAACGATACTAATCGTATTACGGAACTCAAAAACATTATTAATACAAGTATCGTCACTTAATATTATTTGATGTTTGTTTACTTTTTGTTCCGCGCGCGGTGTACTGCGCTTTAAAATTTTGATTCTTTAGGACTTTTGCGGTTTATGATTTTTTTTATTACTTTTAGTGTTTTTTTGCAATAATAAGTCTTTGCAATGTGACATACTACATTTTTAAATGTGTCCATAATTGCATTAATAACATTTTGATTTGCGATTTTTTAGCCGTAATGCAATCAGAATCGTGAGTAGAGCCTTAGATTAAAATATTGCCCATTTTTTCGATTTCACCCTGTATAAGATGGGTTTGCTCTTGACCTTAGTCTAGGTCAGGAGTGACTAAGACAAGGTCGACGATGGAGCGAGCTTACCCAGGAGAAGCCTGTTCACTCTAACTTCGAAGAGATTAGGGTTGTATGTATTCGGAAACACAGACGCAGGTAGAGAGTTCCACTCCTTCGCTGTTCGCATTTATGCCGTGCGTCTAGATGTGCGATAATAAAAGAAGGCTGGTGGTATGAAATCGTGGAGTTCTTGGGCACATTCACTGAAGTACAATCTGTGATGACTTGGAGTCCTTTGGTCCTCAGTAGCTATAGTGAGAATTGAAAAGAAGGAAGGAAAGTCTTTTCCGTGCAGTTGAACAAGTTGATAGTAGGTATTTATAGGTACCTAAAGTCACTGGCACACTCCTATTAGTGACGAATTAGTAAGTTAGAGTGAATAAGCTTCCTCTAGGTGAGTTCACACCATCGTAGGATTTGTCTCTCTCACCTTTGATCTGGACTAGAGTCAAAAGCAAAATAATCTTCAAACAAAAATCACCCAATAATTTACCAAACATGGTTATTATCGCATTAATTACTTCTGCAAACTTCATTTCTATTAAATCACTAATGGCCCGTCTCAGCTTCGCACGGGTACATTAAGAACCACTTGTCCGATTTTGTTTTTACTTCACATAAAGCATCTACTAAATAGTTCGAACAAAGCCTAAACATTTGGTTTGGATAGGTGAGCCCGTTCTTGAGTTATAACATTACAACGAAAAGTGGCATTAATTTTTATATATTAGATTACGAGGTGGTTTTTAATTCATAAGCTTGTTAATTCATAAGCTTGTTTCATAGATAGTCTATCCTAGGAAAAAGATAAACATAAAAATACAGCTACCACAACAGTGCTTATCGGTACTGCCTCCTAAAGATATTCCACCTCTAAAAAGAATATCATCATGCGAACAGCAATATAGATTTTATCGTCTCCATTTCTATGCATCTAGCCGTTAATGGTCTCCAATAAGAACGATTGTTGTTCACACACCACTGAGCTAAGTACGGATTAGTACGTCTCACAGTTCCGAACTTATATTATTGACTATGGCTAGGTAGAAGCAGGATTATTTGGGTTCGATTCTTGATAGGGATAGTGAGAAAGTATTTTGATACTTTTGTGTTGAAACTATGCTGAAACAAACATTTTAAGTAAATGCTAGTGTGGTTAGTGAGTTGCGGGACTGTCTGAGCAAGATAACATGGCCCTGGAACGCAATCGGCAATCGGAAGATCAAAGTGGTTAGTTAGTAACAGTACCCTCCGGCGGTCCCACTATGTCACAATTAATTACTGTTATCAGCACCTAAAAATTAGACACTTAATAATATTTGCTGATCTACGAGTAGATAAGATCAACAAATATAGTGTCTACCTAACAGAAATGGAAAAAAAATCTATTATTATGCGACTAATATTGCACTGAAACAAGTGTATAAAAAAATACAGCAATTTCGTACAAAAACATGTCATGTGCCTAGCCTTTTCCCAACCATATTGGGGTCGGCTTCCAGTCAACATGGATGCAGCTGAATATCAGTATTTACACGGAGCGACAGCCTATCGGACCTCCACAACCCAGTAACTGGCCACATGGTAAGATTGGTTGTCAGACTTTGGAGCTTCTGACTAACCGTAACGACAGCCAAAGATCTACAAATGACAGCCGGGACGGCAAGAAGGAAACTAGCTATGACAGATGGTCACCCATCCACAGACCAACCTCGGCAAGCGCAGCTTTACCCGGAAGATGCATGTGCGGCTGTAATTATTTAGTCACGTCAGCTCCTCTTACAAAAACATATTAAAAATGCTTTTTGGAGATAACAGATATGATTTTATAGTCAAAATAAGTAGCCCAACTATGTACCATTTATTTGGTCAGTAGTTGAAGTTACAATTTGTTAAATCTTTTTATATTAGACCGCTTTCGGCCACATCGATCAGATCAGACGCTGGATGCAGGTCGCTTCCAACCGGTATATTCTGGAGATCTAAAGGGGAGGCCTATGTTCAGCAGTGGACGTCCTATGGCTGAGATCATGACGATGACTTGTATCTGCCCATTGAAAACATCGCTGGCGTGCCCTCAGATGACTGATAAAGCCAATTTTTTTCGTGAAAGTACGTCCACATTCACTCCAAACCAGAAACTATCCTCTTTAAACCATTTGTTATAAAAAATGTATGGGATTTTAACAACAATCAGATTAACTATTGATTAAACAACTTTTTAATACAGTCTAATACAATAAGAAAAAAACCTCTTTTTAATCAGAGGCCTCGTAGTCTGAACGCGGATTGGTGAGGAAAGCTTAATGACACTCAAATGAAAATTGACTTTTTTATGGGTGCTCCTGTAAAGCCAGAAATGTCTACTTACTTTCATTACAATACCACGTTAAATACGTGCCTTTTGGAAGTATTTCACGAATCATTACTAGTACTTACCTACTGCATTTTATTAGCCACACCAGGGTATCGTATCACATATTTACTGTTTTGTGGAGGACAAATAGGCAGTCGCTCCATGTTCAATATTGATTAAGCTGCATCCAGTTAGGCTGGACGCCGATCCCGAGATAATTGGGAAAAGACTTGGTACCTAGATGATTATGATTAAAGCCACAGTAAAGAAATCATTATTCTGTAATATCAAAGCAAAAATAAGCAGCATAATAATTTATTCAGCCTATTATATATTATTACGATTGACACTGGGCTCATTTTTATGAGAGGCACTGTGCTGTAGTTTACCAGGCCGGCTCGGTTTATGTTGGTACTTGTCACATTTCTTCGATGTTTTGAGGCTAGGGCATCTCGGTTTGCTCACGATGTTTTCTTTAACTATTCTGAAACCAAATAAATTACCGTACATTGTCGTATGTATCAGGGTACCGTCCTATGAGTTTCAAGTATCGCCAGTTAGGTCTGTTATCACTTGGCCACCACTCCTCTCTACATAATCGTTACCTTATCGGATTATATTATCGTCCAACTACAAAATCAATACCCTATTCTCACCCAAACATACAAAAAAATGTCCTCAGAACACACATATTCATTACATACATACTATACGACACTTACAAAGGGCAATACCCAACAAAAGGTTTTAGAAAATTTGCCTCGCCGCGTTTTCCGATGTAAAAAAGCTATACGGTATAACAAAAGTCATGAAGTTCTCTTTGGCTCCTTTTTATTCGGTGGAAATAGGGAAAAAGTGTTCCGAAAACCGTTCGGTTCGGTGTTCGCAACCATCCGAGATATACTTGGAGTATATACTTTGTGCAAACGAGCGTTTGATAGGGGCCCGCGTGGATTTAAATGCTGTTTGCTAGATGTGTCTGTGCGAGGCTAGGGGACGTGCGAAGTGGCTGCTTTTTGGGACTGGAGCAGACATGTCTTTAGAGAGTTTGTTGAAGTTTTGAGAGAATAATCGTTTTATGGCTGAAGAGACCGAAAAATATTTTATTTTATTTTTATAAATTCGTTACGTTCCTACATAGGTATTGAACTACCTACGAGTAGCTTGTGATTATTATGTCTGATCCATTGTTATTCCTGCTTATTTTTTTGTCCATTGGTAACTTTTGACAACGATCATTGATAGATACTGTCCTGAAAAATCTATCAGAATGGCAATAACGGGTATTTAGAAGGTCTATGCTTTGTTCACATCAAATTGCCCGAAACCGAAGCCCTAAAAGCGATACATAAAGCCTGAAGTTTAAAAATAATGCAATTTTTATAGAGGTAATCTAAATTGTTTAGTTACGAGTCACTACCTTATGGCTGCGGTGAAATACAATAATTACTCATCCAATGGGAACGTCATAACGAGATAAAAGAACCTATCCTATCGCCTATCCTGTCACATTTTACGCAGATATTTTCACAACTAGCTTCGAGCCTAAAACTCTTCCATGCCCTCAATATCATTGTCAGCTTATACATATCGTATGGTATCGCTATCTGTGAAACGGCGAGAGGGATTACAGGCCAGGATTATATCTTTTATGATGAAATGTCGGCTAGGCGCGCCCTAATAACTTGGCTATAACGTTAATTAATCTTCCTTGCTATGGCTTCTTTTATCTAGGTGCGTTCATGTTGTTTACCCGTTTGTGGGGATTAGGGGCCCAGTTGAATGTGTATGTCTGGTGATTTGTGCAAAATGGTGATTGTTTTTTTTATAAGAGCCAATAATTATTAACTATTTTTATGTTTTGGCTATACTAGACTTTCTAATAAACCAAACTCACACACGTTTGAAAGTTTTTGGTTAAGTGAAAAAAATTATCTCTGTTATAGAGAAAAGACATGTTTCCGAACGAATTAAATTAATGTTTGTAAGAACAACAAGTAGTTGTTCTCGTTCTGGCTGTTTAAGCATGTGAGTTTATTTTTTTTTGAAAACGCACCCACGACGCAATAGAAACTCACAGTATAGGGAAACGTTTAAAAAAAAACTACAGGGAATAATGTGACACGCGAAACAATTAACAAACCTTATAATAACCTCGACACAAGTTCTTATAATGGCAGTTTTAGCAGTGGATCCAAAACTGGGCCAGTCTCCCAATTTTCCTAAAAAGAGAGCGGCATACTTTACCCTAATAATAATACGTAGATAAATTATCTCTCTTTCCTAGAGACAATGTAAAGTATGTAGATGCCACATGAATTGGAGAGGCACTCTATAAAGTGCCTATCTTCTCGACCAATCAGAGAGTCTCGGCAAGATGGATAGAGGTAATATTGGGTCAGTCGGCGACGCAGTGCCAAACCACCACGTTTCGTCGTCATTTTGATTATTTTCTAGTGAATATGAGATTTTTTTTTAGCTTTTTAAAATAGTCCTCCCACTCAGGTCAGGATGGGAGGGACTGCCAGACTTTTACTGACTAAAATCCACGATGTCCTTCATTAGCCCTTTACGTTCCAGGGTCACGGTAATGGAATAAGTCCCGCGACCCCGGCCGGCTTTGGCCCTCTAGAGGGCCCCGTCATCTTGCTGATGCTCTGTGAGGCACGCGTGGAACACAACGCGCCGTCGACCCGGGCATGGTCCATGGTTGGGCGGCGAGTTGCCCATTACTCGCTGCCCGCATGCCCGCGCCTACGGTGGCCGGAGATCGTTTTGCGACGTCCGTCTCCGTGGGCGCCTACCACTGCGGCAGGGAATATGAGCTTGGCTAAAAGAACAATGGAAAAAAGGCAATTTCTTGTGCAAATTTGCATAGTTAAACTCAACAATTGCAGACGAATATCCACCTAAAATGTATGATAAATTCTGACTCCAGTGAAGTTATTTATGATTCAGGGTCACGGGACTGTCTTTACACTAACGCGTGACCCTGGAACGTTAAGGCCTATTGGAGGAAAACCGGGGATTTTATTTAGAACGAGTCTGATCGTTCCTTAGCCTCCACACAGGGTAACTCATTGAATAAGTTTACCACGTTATGAAAAAAAAATTGAGTAGTAAACTGCCTGTTTTCTTAAAAAAACAATTATTATGAATGTGATATTTGGGACATAAATAAAAGAAGGGGTCATAAAAAACAATAACGTGAACCATGTAGTAAAATGCCAAATATTTCATGTTTTTGTCCAATTTATTAAAGTTATTGATACTATAATTTACAGCCAATAACAAGGAACTGCATTAAATCTAATAAAAGTAAAATGAACTATAAAATAAATTATTGACAAACTTGTCTTGTCCAGTTGCAAACCAAAGCTTTACTTATGCTGCCATGTTACCATTAAAATAATTTAAAAAACCCTCACAGGCCAGTCCGAGCCTCTGCCCAAAAATTTGCATACATCCACAACATAAAAATAAAAAGTACTTGATCCTTTTCTAAAATTCGCCAGACACTCTTACACAGCAATACGGTAGTCTGAAAAAAAAAAACATCCTACCTTATCCAGTGGTGGCAATTTACTCCAATTTTTCGCGCTAGATATAAAATCTTTTAGCATTTAAACGCCACGGATGAAGCGCTTTTACGAATATATTACGATAACTGTACGATAGAAATGTCTGTCCGTTGAATGAAGTATTTTTTAAATCTAGATCTTAGGGCATTTGAATGGGGATTGTTTCATAATATACAATTTGTACGAGAGTTGAATGTTAAATTGTTGGCAGGCATGTGCTGCAATCATTTATTTTTTCTGCATCCGTCGTTTAAGATTTAACTTCCACCAAACTAACCTTAAGTTTTTTACAAAATACCTCATTGCTGCATTCACTGAACTTTCACAATTCAGCGCAACTATCAATACAATCCAGCCCTCACAATAAAACCACCCAGACACAAGCAAACTCGAGTTGCAAGCATGTATCAAGCGCCACAGCGGCTGTATTATGCGAAATCTTCCGGAAAATTGACGTTTCAAGTCTCAAGACTCCTAGCTCCGTATAGCTTCGCCGCTTAATAGAAAATTTTTAAAAATCCATCCCTTGCTTTTATACAGGGTGGTGCCGTAGGCGTTTTTTAGTTTTTGAATTTCGTTAAAACTGTTAATGGGTTTTTCGTCGGTTTTGTATTTTTTTGGCTGTGATGAGAGCGGGATGGGATTTCGTTATTACAGGAACGAATTTACTTTACAAAAATTAATCTTAAACGGTTCTTGAAATAAATCATAGTGGAAAAAGGCTTGTGACAAAATGCTGTCTGCAGTTCAGTCTGGGTTTTCTTGCGACATTTCTCTGAATCAGTCCGTAGATTAACTTTGAAAGCGTTTTAGATATTGAAAACTTGACATTGGTACATGTGACAAGTGTATCAGAATCTGCGAAATATAGTCCACGTGCAATCATTTCCTTCCTTAAGATTCCGTCGCACTACTTTATTGTATGCCACGTTTTGTGAATAATACGCAATTGGTGGGATTGACGGTGCAAGAGGTGAGAGTTAAAGTCTTGAGCGTTTACTTCTACTAACATAATTATTAGATTTTAATTCTTAGTGACTAAAAATTCACCCTGTTTTTTATTTGTCCTTTGCGTTAGGTCACAGGGTCACGGTTACCTAGACATACGTTCCCGCGACGAAGCCGGAAAGCCTCGCATGATATTATTATCTTTGAAACGTCTGAAATGAACACATCCAAAATTAAGAGGAATGCTATGGGGGAGATTCAGAAGTGGAATTAATTAACTGTTTTAGTGGAAAAAAATTTTGAACATTTTCAAGTAACTACTTGCAAAATTGGTTACGTAATAAAGATGATTATTGAGGAAAGAAAAATTCTGTTGCAAGTGGGATTCGAACCCGCGTCTTCTGGATAAGTACTCCAGACGCCTTCACCAACTAGGCCATTGCAACCCACACCTGCAAGCTGAAATTCTCTATTCCTACGATTTACAATCAGACCGGGATCAACTGATCACGGTCTGATTGTTTGTGTATGATAGTTTCTGTTTGTAAAGGCACCCACGATACAAGAGAAATTCCTAGAGTAGGGTACAGTTTCTTTTTGAATAAAGCTACTACTAACCGCCATTCCCTTGCATCTTAGCCCATACCCAAGATGAATCGTCTCGCCGTGGCAGTCCGAACGTTAGCAAATTACGCCGATCAATTTCTGCGCTCTGCCCCAGGGGATTTGCAACCGTTGCAATCTTCGACTTGTCATTGTCACACTGAGGTCCGCGGGATTGACGTGGGGAACGGTATCAGGTCTGCGGTTCCTGTACCCTGTTATTTTCGGGTAGCACCTTTTTATTCATTTTGCAAGTGTCTGGTAGAAAATCGGGGTGTGCGATTATATTTGCTGTTGTGTTGGTAAATAAATAAAGGATTAAATCTTTTCTATGTTGGAGTTGAAGTGTTTGATTCATGCTTTAATGTCTTCCATCGAGAGATGGTAAAATTATAAGTGTTCAGAAATAAACCGTCATAGTACAAAAAGTTATATCTGTTGAACAATTGTCTTGTCTAAAAATGTGAAACTGCAAAACGACCCTTATATCAACGTCAAATGCCGTTTTGTAGTTGACAGTCTTTAAGACAAGTGTTCAACCGATGTTTAACTTCTTGTAGTAAGACGGAAATAGTTTAACCATGAAGGTAGTCTGCTTTTAAGTATCTAAGTCAGGCTAGATTTTATGATATAGCGCTTTACGATTATTAAAAACTCTTAATGCATGACTATTTTCATACCAATCGTTCTGCTCTAAACTGTGTTGATATCCGAAAAGATGTTTGATGCCTTGAAACTTAAGTGAGATCCATATATCATCATCATCATCAGCCCGACGTCCACTGCTGAACATAGGCCTCCCCCTTAGACCGCTACGCCTAACGACAATTCGCCACTTGCATCCATCGGTTGCCCGCGACCCTCACGATGTCGTTGGTCCACCTAGTGGGAGGCCTGCCTACGCTGCGTCTTCCAGTCCGTGGTCGCCACTCGAGAACTTTTCTTCCCCATCGGATCCATATATATCTACAAATAATTCAATATTATGAATGACTATGACCACTGAAACCTTTTAAGATAATATTATTGTTGAGTAAAATCTAACGTTTTAACAGCGTTTACCTTTACTTGATATCAAACAGTGCAATTTAAACCGACTCCCGAGCAATCAAACCCCTCTTTTACCAGCAATTCATATCCATCAACCCCCTACCAAGTTGCTCGAGCCACAATAGCTAAAATGCAGCCCATAATGCAACAATAACTCCTTGGTTGCACGTCGGCAACGCATTTCGCATGACAAAACCTCGTGGCATTCTAATAAATTTCTAAATCGACATAAGTCGTTTCGTATTCAGTGTGGCGACGTGGATTCGCGAACACAATAAGATCATGTTACAAAGGACTGTGTTTTGCATATCTGCGGAGATCGTTCTTCTGGAGACGCTGTTTGGCGTACCATGTTTTGCAAAGGACGCGTTTTTTTTTAAATTGTGGTTTCAGTTTTCGCGAGGATCGTTCTCTTGTTATTTTTAGCGTTCGTCTTTTAGTTGTCGTTGCATCGCTTTAATATATTGATAGAACTCGTACTGTGACCCATAGCTTTTTTTTTTTTTTATCGTGGTAAAATCATCAAATGAGTCCTCCCACCCCGGGCAGGGCGGGAGGGACTGTCAGACTTGTACTGACTAAAATCCACGGTGTCCTTCAGTAGCCCTTTATGTCCCGGGGTCACGGTAATGGTATAAGTCCCGCGACCTCTGTGACCCATAGCTTGAAAATAATCATTTAACTCGGTCGTAATTGAACTGCTACGCTGCGTGTCGCCGGTTCGACTCCCGCACGGAGCAAATATTTGTATAATCAACGAGTAGTTGTTCCGGGTCTGGGTGTTTGTGTATGTGAGTTTTGAGACTTGTATTGAAATAGAATATTAATTTCTGATACGAGGTAAAACAGGGAATAACATTAAACTCTTCATTAGTAATTGACACATGTTTTGTAAATTACCTTTACGGAGTTTCCAATAGGATAGTGTTTTCGGTGGTATTTTGTGATCAACACTAAACATCTTTTTAAAAAAACCCAAGGAATAAAAAAATACCTTGCTTTCATTAAGTATGACTAAATAAACCCTTCAGGAAGCTCTTAAGCTAATTCAGCTCATAAATGTCATTCACAACAATTACAGAATAAGAGACCCTAACTCGTTTTAAAAAGAGCTAGAAAATAGTTCCCTCTACCCCTATTTCCTTATGTATCCTATGTAACAAGAGATTCAAGGATGCTAATGTTGGCACATTTGAATGTCCCCTCACGAGGGTGGTTTCAGGGGAGAGGGGTTCATAACGAGGGGTTATATACGCATGTAGGTAGAGGCAGTCACGCATGAAATGACAATCATTTCGCATCACTAGATGATTTAATTATGATGTTGATGTGGTTATCAGAAGTCATTAAAGAGTCTGAACGCATACAACCCTATTCTCTTCAAAGTTAGAGTGAACAGGCTTCTTCTGGGTAAGCTCGCTCCATTGTCGACTTTGTTTTGGTCACCTCTGACCGAGACTACAGTCAAGAGCAAACCTTATTTCATTAAAAATAAAGAATGTACCTGTAAAAAATTAAACGGAATTATAAAAAAAATAATTGATTATTGACTACAGTATTTAGAAAATTCGGTTAATTTATCGTTATGAAATCATTTTCAATCAACTCAATGCGCCTCAGGTTACTGCTGAATTTCACCAAATCTTTCAGTTCTCAATTCCCTATCTAGATTTCGTATTTCTTTGAGCTAAAATTTCCGTTTTCAATTCCCAAAAACTTCCTTGCTTATGCCTGAAAATTCGTGTCCAAAGTCTAATTTAACCCTAAAAAGCCCATTCGACCCGTAATTCAACCCTGCAGTCGCTGCCACTGATTCCGTACCCCAAATATACCTAGTAAACGCTCTCTCCGCGACACAGTACGCCGAAGTTGCTCCATAAAAGCTCTTTTGCCTCTCCACCTTTCCTTTGGCATTTTGTGTCCGATATATTTTTTCTTTTTGAATTTTTTACAGCTAGTTATTTACGAAATATGGTCAGTTTATTTTAGAAATAATGTTGTAACGAGTAAATAAAATATGGCTACGTTTTTCTTTTGTTTTAAATGTTTATCTGTGGTAAGGCGGCATCTGTCTTACTTCAAAAATTTTAAATCTGTTGAACACTTGTCTAAAAAAACTGTCGACTGCGAAACCGCATTTGACGTTGACACAAGGATCATTTTGCAGTTACACTTTTTTTAGACAAGTGTACAACAGGTGTTTAATTTTTATGGTACGACGGTAAATGTTTTAGTAATAAGTTTGGTAATAATTATAATTATGATTACCAGTCAGTGTCTTATGTCCGCCCATTGTCAGATTCTATCATTCTGTGACAGAGGTTCAAAAATCTTTAGGCGATGGAATGGCGTTAGCCTAAGACAGACTATACATTTTTTTTCTGTTTCATACAAACCCACATCCGTAACAATCGCAGCATCCAATTGCTCAACCACTGAGCGAACGGTGCCGTCAAAATACTTGTTTAAAATATCATAAAAAGTATACAATGTTGATTCCACTTCTCATCACACGCCAAAATGATTCTTCTGTTCTCTAGTACCTACGGCTATTTATTCCATGTGCTCTCAATTTGAAATTAATTGAACTAATCAGAGAGATAGGGTCGTGAACATAAATCATATCGAAGTTATCATTCATCAGAAACGCCACTATCAATTATGGTATTGTCAATATCTATTGCATTCATGAATCAATTCAGTAATTAGGGGAACATGAATTTCATAGCATAGCCGTAAATCAGATTTATTTTTCACAAAAAAAAAAGACAGACATAATTGCAGTATGACCCGGCCAAATAATGTTTACCTACTAAATGTTTGTGGTCTTGTCACTTATCAACTAATGACAAAAATGATTGATTGATTAGGATAACCTATTAGATAGGTCATGTTCTTAATAAGATCAACACCGAATATTTCAGGGGGCTTCGGCAATTGTCAATCACTTTACATAAGATTGGCATCGTTTCCAAAACGTTTCCAAAAACTTATGCTTTTATAAATTTATTGTCATAGAATGTCGGTAGATTCAAGCTCTCGGGAATCGAATAGATGATAACAGCTCTACTATTAATGTGATTTAATGAGTTGGAAACTGTGTCCGAAGACACTATTAAGTAAACAAAACAATAAAATTAAATGTCTTTAAAAACACATTTTCTTTCAGATCAGCATTCTAATAAAACCCTCAAAACGCAATAGGCTCGAACCCTCTTAAAACAGTATTTTACGCATTCCGTTTTATAAACCATAAACTGTTCCGATTTGTAAGTAAATCGCATCGTAAAATGGATCGTAAAACTATATTTTGACCTTAAATAAGCTATTTAGTTACATGGGTTACATCCGATAGATTGGTCTGATAAGGTCTTGGCTGATGAAGCAGTTTCTAAGGGTTATGGTAGTTTAAATGAGTTCATCCACATCAGCGAAATATACAGTTTAAGTATTTATTTCAAGCCGAGGAGTAAAGGTCTCGTTCGGTATTGAATGGAACAATGAAAAAAGCTCCTTTTTATTACTATCTAGAAATATTTATATAAAAAAAAAACATAAAACAAATGTTCAGAGAACAAAGATTCATAAAGCCACTTTTTAAAACTCATGGATATTCTCTTTTAATCCTTCGAGCAGTTACAACCACGCCAAGAAGCCAAATTCCAATGGAAATAAAAATGCAGTCTAATCTTCGAACCCTCTCCTAACAACGTTATAATCAGCCACCTCCTAAACCTGCCAAACAGACGCAAACTTCACCTCAATTACTAAGAAAACACGAATTACGCAACGTAAACTATTCAAAAGCAGCCATTGTGTAAAGGAGGTATTCCCTGATTGAATAAAGAAAATTGCCGAGTCAGACTCGCCACCTTCGACAATGGGCAACAAAAGAGGTATGGGAACGAACAAATGTTTGCCCCTGTGTCTAGCGTTTGGCATTTTCTAACTGGCTTTTGGCATTTTCCTACGATTGGTGCACGTACGGTAGTTTGGTATTTTGTTACTAGGTTAGATTAGATTTATTTTCTTTCTTTCTTTCTTTTGCTTGATTAGTATATTTTCAATTGACTAGCTCTTTTACTATAGAATTTGGTATTCCTATTTTGCATCTTAATGTTATGTGTTTAAACATAATAAAGATTACAATTGAACATTATGATTATTGTTATTCCTCCATTTCACAATAAAATAAATTGCTACGTTGCCATACAAAACCTATACAAGTTCAATAGAACATCAACGTTACAATAACAGACAGTAAAGGGGAGAAAACTCGCACCGAACTCGCATTTACAATTCTAAAACAAAAAGTAATAATCACAAGGTCGACGATAGCGAATTGGTTCAGTGCCTCGAATAGCACCCTCAAGTGGGAGCCTTCAAATGCCCCGTTCGCACAGAATTCAGAATACAATGGCACCCCATATTGCGTAGATATTACCCCAAAGAATTTCTTATGGAAATTTTCAATGTAAAATATCTATTACGTGTGATATATAGGTTATGTAGGTTGAATTCTTTTTGAATATGAATATAAAAGGTCCTATTTTGGGACCAGGATTACTGAGTTTTGGGACGTAGAGATAATTGATGATTTAAATTGTCGAAGTTAAAGTTTTAATTAAAGCTGTTATTAGGGTTTTATTTTTAAATTCGGATTGCGTGGGATGTCACGCAGCTGTCCTGAGTTGGCTAACTTTTTTGGCCTTGAATCTTTGAGGCTTTTTCTTCGTTATGTGCCTATATTTTGTGGCAAATTATTTTAATATACTACTATATGTATGTTTATTATCATTGCTCATTGGCTAAATATACCAAGAGCTATATAAATATTCTATGTAAGGTATTGGTAAGTAGATACGAACTCTTGACTATTATTTATATTTTTCTCAGATTTCCATAAAACTGCCCGCTCCTAATATTCTTCCCTTACCTATAGCCCATGTTACTTAGTGACTATGTAGCTTACTAATGATAAAAGAATTTAGAATCAATTTAGTAAATTAGAATCTTTCCTCAGTATTAACAATATATTAAGCTTTGCATATAGAATTAAAAGTAAACATATAAATTTTTTCTTAGATATATGTTACGGGCAACGTGATTAACTGGGCATTATTAATAAGGACTGGCCATTATTAATAATGCCCAAGAGCGATGGGCATAGTGATTAATTTAACACCTTGACCGGCCATTATTAATAATACCCGACGGCCCGTGGTCCATCTAATAAGTCAGTGTTTGGGATAGCTTGAATTTATCAGTTGGGAAGTAGGGAATTATTCATACTTCCCGGGCAGTATGAATAATTCCCTACTTGTAGCCGGGCCATGTGATAAACTGGACCGCCGCCGTGCCTTGCAATTACCGCCTACCAAGGTAGGTAGACGGAGCCCCGCTTCGTGGGGCTCCTATTTCTATTTGCAAGGTTTAAAGTAACCTAACACGAACCCATCCCCTTCGAACCTAACCTGTCCTAGTCGGGGTGCCCCACAAGTTTTGAGCTCGCTTCGCTCGCTCTTGCACCCATAGTCAAATTGCTGATTACCGCCTACCAAGGTAGCTCGACGGAGCCCTGCATTTTTTGTTAACTTTTCATGAAAATTTTGTAAGTTTCATTTCAAAAAATCATTTAATAAACAAAAATACCACAGTTCACCTATTTTATTACTTTGCCCTAGATAGGGTGGGCATTATTCATATTGGCCGGGAAAAGTGATTAATCATGCTGTTTTAATCACATTGCCTAATTGAGTCGGGCATTATGAATACAGACTGGCTATTATTAATAGCGCCCGGACTTATCTCTATATCTTATATCTTATATTAGATTGTAACATACAATCTATCTCGTTCCGTAAAGAATGAACGTTACACATTACCGACATTCAATCTCAAAATGGCGTCGTGTCAGTATGAACTTTGTTTAAATAGGGCCGCGACAATGGCTGTAAATGCCAAGTGTTAATTACCAATGACTCGCCCTTTGTCTTGGATCGGTACACACTGAAGGTGTTGGAAGGTAACCGATGGGTTTGCTAATCTATACTTAAATATGTAGGTGTATTGTGTTCATTTGGGGTAGCAGGACTTTTGGGTTACAATCACCACTGCTTGTAACCCAAAAGCCATGTTACCATTAATACCACTATTAATGGCCTGAATATACGAATTGTAGGCAATAGTTTGAACCCAGCTAGGATAATATAATACCCTACACTGCAGCTTTCAAAATGGTGAAGAAATTGATTTTATCTTACTGATGCTGATAATGATAGCCTATTTTATCCTACAGCTGCGCAAAGGCCTCTCCCCATAACTTCCAGTTTTCACGATCCAGGACCAAAGTGGACCACTGATCATTGGTTTTGTCCAACTCATCCCACCATCTTCTACGAGGTCTGCCCCGACGCGTTCTAGTTGTGTCAGGGCTCCACAAAGTAGTTATTCTGGCCCACAGCTCTTAGAAACAAAAAATCGAAGACATGTGTGACATCTACTAACCAGCACTTCACGTGGTGGATTATTGCCCACTTTCTCTCAAAGAGAGAAAACCTGTGTCTCAGTAGTGGAAAAATTACAGGCTGATTATGGTGTTATTAAGGGTAAGATAAAACACCAAGACGGTTTCTCATAAGGGTAAGACAGGGGTATTTTCTCATAATAATAATTCACCCACATTTAACTAGTATGCATAAATAATTTTAAGTCAAATGTCACGGGCCTCTTTCTATGAACCGGAGACTATTTAGTAGGAATAGGCAGACTTGAAAATATTTGAGTGAACAATCATGATGTCGAAGTAATCTGGTGATTTATGAAAGTGACGGTTAGAATTTCATAAGTGAGAAACCGCTTCAAAATCATTTCTAAGAAGTTGGACCATCAAGGTCCCTGACAACACCACACAAATCACTGCAGCCTTAATTACTCAACAATCAAACGGGCAAACGGCTGCGAAAAATTAAGCCGTGGACACACGAAAAAACGAATCGCCGAAACAGCAGCACTAATGCCTCGGCAACCGCATACGGACACGGATTTATGTCGACGAGGCACGCTCGGAATTTGGGCGAAACGGACAGGGACGAAAAACGTCTAGCGATAAGTACGGAACCCAACACTATTTTGCATAAGGTTTTTTGGCACTGTTTATGGGTTACTGTCAGGAGGGATTGAATTTTATTATATACGATGTGTTTTTCGGAAGTGGTTCGTGTGATAATAAATTTTGAACGTGATTTCTTGGATGGTGTGAAATGGAATAGTCTACGTCTGCCTACAACCGCCATTCATTTTAAATTTTGTCCAGTTTATTATAACATTTTCTGCCACAAATCCTAAACATCGATTGCCCATTTCAAAAACCAGCAACCGGTACAAACATCAGAATATCACATAATGTCTTGTTCAGAACCAGCAAAACTGAGAACATCATCGAACCTCATAAAAGAAAAAATAATGTTCCATTTCAAATAACCATTGGGAGATAATGGTTATTTGAAATGGAACATTATTTTTTCTTTCCCGTCTCCAAAAGTTATAAGAAACGCACCGATAATCGAATATCCCCCGCAAAAATGCATCCCGGTTTTAAAAACGCTTCTGGAAAATCGGTTTTACATTAAGCGTCCTAAGTTTCGAAGTAATCTAGGGTAGACATCAATTCGGCGCCTTTATTCAAACTGCGTCTTAGAAATCCTGGAGACCTAGTACAAACGCACGACATGGATGGTAAATGAAACACGAACAAACGTTTTATAATAATATTATAGTGCAATGCTTTTCATCCATGAGAATAATTCAATTAGTATCACCCACAGTTATTAACGGTTCAATATCCAATTCTTTAGGATGACAGCTAACAGACCAGTACCTAAGGGTCAGTTCACCGACACATGACGTGACACGGAGATAGGTACTGGAAACGTGTTTATTTTCGTTTATTAAATAACGTTATATTTTGAGTACCTACTTAATTGTGCGCGCGGCGACGTGTCTCATCTTTTGATATTGAGATAGTACTTTCTTCTTAAAATGTTAAAAAAGAAAAAAGAATACGATTTTGTTAACAAGATAATTACGAAATATAAATTGGTATCAAAATATTCGGGTTTAATCTTGCGTTTTTACACACCTATTACGCTTTCGCCGCACGTTTGCGCTGTGTTCGTTTCCCAGAAACCGTTAGTAACCCTCCTTCATAGAATCAACTTTTACTTTTTTCCCGAGCGTTACATTGTTTGCTCGTGCAATCGAGGACGTAATCAGAAATCCGATATTTTCGAGCTTTGACCTATGTTATGGCAGAGGTGAAAAGTGTCGCGGCGTTGAGTCAGATGTCTGCAGTCGATTTTTTTTGGATTTATTGAGTTAATAAAAAGACGTAAACAAATAAAATAATTATTCAAAAGCTTTTTTGTAGGTCAATAAACACGTTCTGACAAACAAAAAAATTAGCAAAATGTATTAATTGTTTTTTTTATTTTTTTATTTGTCTCTCTCTTTTCATTAAAATTACAGTAACCGGCACGGTTCTTGAACGCTCGGCGTAAGAGTGGGGATGGCTTTGCGCATCGTACACTTATCGACAAATGAAACGCACAATAAAACAAATAAAACGCACAAAACAACGAATCCCGAGTGGCGGCTATGACGCGATGCGCTACGGCACGCTACGCGGGCCAATCACTACACTTTCCCCGCCCCCGTTCCTCTTTCATCTACCAAAGGGACCTAATAACTCACTTCTGCGCAGGTGAAGGTCAGCGTTCAAGATCCATGCCGGTATTTGTAACAACCGACTCATTTTTTTACAGTAATATTGTCACTGTCTTATAAAACCTTCTAGTAAGTTTGAGGTTTTTAGTTATTTTAGTTTATCAGCTATTATAGCGCATCAGGGTACATTTTTTATTGGATATTTATTTTGACAACCAACTCCAACTGCGAAGACCGATTTTGTCTCGTAGTGATGCCTCGAAAGCTGTAAAAGAGTGAAATCTTATCCTAAGTTGTAAAATACATAATCCGAGTGCTTCACAGTCCCCAAACAAACGCAAATCTGAATCAACGTCTGTATTTGATACTCCTAACGGCAGCGCCACGAACAACCTTTTAAAATTCAAGCCTTTTATTTTCACAAAGGTAGCCACAGTACGTGAAACTCGTACAAATTTACATTCAACACGACACGAAAACCCAATAACACAGAGTAAAATAAACAACACTAAAGTGTCGCAAAATAGTGTCGGACACCGTGAAATCGTAGCCAGTGGGACCGCTCTCGGCAACGGTGTCGCGACACTGATAGTGTCTGACACCACAGACGGAACACCTGCACAAATTGCAAGCAACCCCGCGGCACGTGCCTAGTGTAATTTATTCGTATGTTTTGTATGTGTTTGTTTTCGGTAATGTGTTTTGTGCGACATTAATTTTGTATTGCTGAAACTTATTTGGAGACACTGTTAGATATGTTAGTTTTTATCTGGGAAAGCACACAGCTTGCCAAGAAATTTTCAAGCTAGTTCTATGCCATTTAAATATTCAAAGCCCACCAGTTGTCTGTGCTTCGTATAACAACGCCATTATTTTGTTGTCTAACTTGGTTTAGAACAATGATTTACTGACCCTTGAGATGTACTAATTTTCAAAAGGTATGTATTCCACGATAGCCATTTTGTGTTTTTTTTTTGCTTCTAGCATACGTTCACTTTCGTGGTAGTAATCCCTATAAAAAGATAGTTTTAAATAATGAATCATCATCATCATCATCAGCCGGAAGACGTCCACTGCTGAACATAGGCCTCCCCCTTCGACTGCCACGCCAAACGACAATTCGCCACTTGCATTCATCGGTTGCCCGCGACCCTCACGATGTCGTCGGTCCACCTAGTGGGAGGCCTGCCTACGCTGCGTCTTCCGGTCCGTGGTCGCCACTCGAGAACTTTTCTTCCCCATCGGTTGTCAGTTCTACGAGCGATGTGACCTGCCCATTGCCACTTCAACTTGCAAATTAGATAATGAAAAACAAGTTTTTTTTTTACCGAAGACCATTGAAAATAGAACGATGTATTTCATAATTAAAATGACAAATAAATATCGTGCTCAAAAGAACATCCTACTAACGAGTATAATATATTCAGATTTTACTTTGTAATATTATCAACGTCTCAAAATAAGAAAACCTTAGAAAGGAAACTCGTTAAGGCCTTTATTTTTTCAAGAAAAAATAGCGTTCGGGAATGTATTTCAAAAGCGGGTAAAATAATGTCTTCTTTTGAAGCCTTGCGTACTTTGATAATGAGGTCTTACTCATTTTTTCTGTCAAAAAAAAAAGAAGAAAAAATGTAGTACATGTGCCTGTAAAATATGAAAACTAGAGATGGATTTTTGTGTGGTGAACATAAAAATAATGAAATTCTTCATTTCGTTTGAGAATATTGAAAAATGCTTTCTATTATGTTTTATATGGCAAAAACCTGTGAGCAATGTTAAAAAAACCCTGCATGTTTTAGAAAGAGTTCAGTATAACCCTCCGTATCCCCAAGGTGAATGGATATTTTCTCATGAGGATGGCTCGGAGATAAAAAGACAATGGAGTGTGAAGAAACTGAGCAAAGTATCTCCAGTAAACATGGTAAAAATCAAAGTCCTTCTTTTTAAATTATTGTTTTTTTTTTACTTTACAGGTTTTTATATTTTCGAAAAATAAAAAATAAAGATTGTTTTTACAGGAAGATAAGTTCTTTTTTTATTTTCGTAAAAAATACAGTTATGCTTGACAAATGATAAATCAAAAAATTCTAAGCTAAAATTACGTTACATTATAATATACTAAAGTCTAAATATCACCCACCTTTTCAACCCTCCTAATGGCGCCATCTCTTCGAAAACTGTGTCTACGGGGATGAATCAAGTTAGCTAGAAGTTTCCCGTCGACTGTGGTGACATCTACCAACGTTGTGAGAAGTACGCAGTCCGCCCGCCCAACGGCGCGCCGCCCTAGCTCAGCAGTGCGCTGTGTTGCGGATAGATGGCGCTGGGGAATTTTAGAACAAAATAAAGGTTTATTGTAATTTTTTTGTTTATGTTATTTTTGTTACTTTTCCCTATTTTTCATCATTATTATGTAAATTGTCATAAGAATCAGATAAAAGAAAAATAAAAAGTGTCAATTGAAATTAAATTCACAGCAATTAAAGATTGAATTTTTATTTGTATTGATAAACACTTAGCAAAATAATTTATAATAAAATTGGAACTTAACAAGTACTCCTTTTATTTCTTTATTTAACACTAAATAAATATTATAGCCGAGATTAAAATGATTTGAACTTCATCATAGGTATTTCTAGCCTTTCTACCTTTTCTATGATGAAAATATGGATTCAACAGATGGCATCACAAGCCTTGTTATTTGATTTTGTACATACATAAAAACAGTTTCCTGTGTGGATAGGGAGACAGTTCAGGATACCATCTGCTAAGTTCCTTATATACGTATTTCTTAAAGTACATTGAGATTTGAGGTTGAGATTTTGAAGAATTCGAATTTAGGTGTAGAATTTTTGATATGGAAATTTCAACTATTTATGCTTGAGAGGGAAATTTGGAACTTAAAACTCTTTGTTAAAATGAACATATTCTTTATTATACCTACAAAAACTTTTTTGCATCCCAAACTGTCATCCACATCCACTAGCTAATTAACAAAAATAAAGATTCAATAAATAACGTTTCCTTTGACTTGCGATTTGTCCATGAGTAACTCGGAATTTTTCCAACGGGAACATAATGTCAGGTACATGAACGGTATACTGTGTTACTCCAGACTATAACATACCTCTGATTCCATCAAGATTCTTTTAACTGTTATGACGTGATTGACTTACTAGTGTTATAAAGCTATTATTCTTCCTTATTCATTATTTACACCTACCAAGTAATTTTTTTTTATATAAACAAAAAAATAATAATAATAATAGTCAAGTAAGCCCATCGGTATCGGGAACAGGGTCCAAGCTACCCGGCGATCAGGACTCCAGAGAAAGGAACCTCCTAACAATGCGCGCCAAGTCCAAAAGAACTGCTTTCTGAATCAGGCCCTTGATCCAGCTCCCTAAAGAAAGCCTCCTTAGATGTTGGTCAAGGCTCTTGGCAATTAAGCCATGGGCTGACACGACTATCGGCGCAATGATTGCTGAATCCACGTCCCCCATGTCGATAACCTCGCGAGCTAAATCAAGATACTTAATTTGCTAAATTAAAAAAGATACTTAAATTGCTAATATTATATTATTACTAGCTGAACCGGCAAACGTTGTTTTGCCATATAAATAATTTAAAAAAAAATTAGGGGTGGACTACCCCTAACATTTAGGGGGATGAAAAATAGATGTTGGCCGATTCTCATAGATACCGGATAAGCACAAATTTCATCAAAATCGGTCAAGCCGTTTCGGAGGAGTATGGCAACGAAAACTGTGACACGAGAATTTTATATATTAGATTAACTAAAAGATAAAATAAAAAGCTGATATCCATCTGCCTTCAACAACACCGTTTAATTTCAAAGCAAAACGTTAAAGACTACATAATGTAGTATAGGTACAAGCGATCATTCAGTAGGACCGTTATAAAACGAAACAGGATCCTACGGCAAAGAGAGATCTCGATAAATAATGTCCAATAAACAGCGATAGCAATGTTTATTTGTTGTTCAACTCGTAATGAGGACTTTGAGATCGAAGGGCTTGGTACAAGGTAGAGGTTTGACAATGATCAAGATTTTTTTTTTAATTTATTCATCGGGGATTTTTAGCGACAGGTTCGCCTTTGCCACTATCTCGATGAAGATGGTAAGTGAAGATGTGATCGACGGTGAAGCACGTTTGCCGTAAGAAATAACCTTTTCACTTTTAGATTTCAAGATTGTAATTATCGAGAGAAAATAGATAGACTCTGTTGTACAATATACCTACTATAGCATAACATCACGCTTGTAATCCCCGAAAGGTAAGAAAGAATTATACCTAAGTGTGTACAAGTTTAGAAACTGAAAGAATCTTACCCAGCAAAAGTACTAGGCTGGCATAAGTTCGAGGTGGTATGTTTTTAATAATTCTGAATAAAAAGCTTACCAACAAAAGTATTAGGTTATTATAAGTTCAAAAGGGTATGTATCTAAACTACTTTATGGAACTAATGGGATTACGGTCAGTTCACACCGAGTCGCGACGCGAAGCGACGTGACGCAACGATACTTCGAATGTGTATCTTTTCTTGTCGTAAATAAGGTTGGATTTTGTGTTGCTAATAAAATGCTACTAATAAAATATACCAAATGCTAATAAAATAAAACGCTGCGCCGCGCCGGGTTGTGACAGGTGTATCTTTTCGTGTAGGAAATAGAGTTCGTGTTTGAATAGCTCTATTGAAATGTGCGCGCAGCGTCACGTTTCGGTCTGAGCCGACCCTTAGGTGAAAAGGTGTTCTAGATCCATGGAACTCGACCAACTAACAATTTAACGTCGTTCAAAAGTTTAGTAAACGTTATCTTAAATCCATTGATCGTAATTCCTAAGTCGCACTAACGTTATAATAATGTTTACTAAACGCGAAAATGGCCCCAGTTATACGACCAAAATGTCGTATAATGGACATACAAAAGTCACAAGCTGACTGCGTTAACGTCATACAAAAGTCGTATGAACGTTATGCAATTACCACTTTCGTCGCGCAGAAGTCACATCATAACTTTACAACGGCTCGTTTGTTATACTGTCGTCATACAGGTGTTTTTAAATGACTAAAACGTTTTATTTGAGTCAAGGAACAACACCTGTAAGACTTATTCATTTTTCTTGTTAGTGTCACGTGTTTGTGGTTTTGTTGCGAGATTTGAGATTTGAGTTCAAAATAAATATTACAAGGAAATAAAAAGTGACTGTTATTTAACTTATACATATTTATATATCTCGCTAATAACTGTATCTGTCTCTCATACCGTTTAGTTCGGCTGGGTATTAAAGTTTTATGATAATATACCTATGTGTATTTATTGTAGATTTTCATGCCCCCTCGCAATTTTGTGTTTTAATGATTATATTTTTATTAATAAAAATATGTTTATTTCTAAAAATGTAGGCCATGTTGCTTTTGTCACACACTTATCTCTTTACAACGTTGTAAAGACATAAAGTCGTATTAAGGTTATTTCAAGACCACCATGCAATACGCCATGACAGTTAGTTATTAGGGTTCCTCATAAATTTAAAGCCCTTTTCATATTGTTCACAGTAAAAGTGCAGTGCAGATTTCAAAACATTTTAACATTCAAGTAAATTATAAGTCTAGTATCACAAGTCTTCTCCACGAATTTTTTGCTTCCATTTTTCGTAGTAAATTTAATCAAACATTCCGAAAATATGGCGGCCTAGGCGTTTTAAAGTCAAAACCTGACTTAAATGCGACTACTAGTTTGATTAAAGTCAGGGCATGATATTAAACGGACATCATGTAATATATAGGTTATATTTGAGTATTTAATAAAAAACCAAGTAATTTAAGAGTCTCCAATTGACCGCTGTAAAACATGATAGTGATCGTTATATAAACGTCACTGTGAAAACGTCTTTACAACTGCTACATTACATAGATGTCATATAAAGGTTTTTCAAAGACCTAATTTGGTCAGTTCAAAACGTTTAATGGACTAAAACGTTAGTATGACTATTGAGTTGTCGTACAAACGTTTAGCTAAGACTGTAATATTACGTCGTTTAGTTAAGTCTTACCAACGTTGCTAAAACCAGCTTATTATGATATAATCGTCACACGACTAATAAGTTGAATTTAAGACGTCTAAAGGACCTAGTAGTCATCTCACTATCATTATAAGACTGCTATCCAACTTTATGTCGTATAAGTCAAGACTTATATGACGTTTTTGTTTGTTGGGGATCATCATCATCTTCCTGCCATTATCCCATTTTACTTGGGGTCGGCGCAACACGTTTTTTTTTTCTTTTCTCCCCTATCATTCTAGATCCATGGGACTACTGGGAGAAAAAAATCCCAGTAGTCCCATAATGGACCTAGACAATGGAACTACTGGGATACAGCGAATAGGACACCCACATTTTGCCAATTCTGTTTAAAGTCCTATATACAAGGGAGCAAGCCTATTGCTAGCAACTTCAAGAGAACAATCAATTTAAAGAGAGAAAAATCTCTATTAAAATTTGGCATAAGCCAGAAAGAGAACACACCATGTACATTTTTATCCCACAAGGAAATATTTTAACAACAAAACATTAACCAAAACATAAACATGAAAACATCAAAACATCAAAATAATTTCTCCCATATTTCCTAAGCCTCTTACATAAAATCCCTTCAAAAAAAAAAGAAAGAACAGCTTTTACCTTCACAACTTGGACCACAGCCTCGTACCTCGCCGGGAACCAAGGCAACTGGGATCACCAATGGCAACAGCCTCCCCTTCTTCAGTATCTATGGTTACCTCTCCCCCCTCACTTGAAGTCTTTATGAACCTCGGGGCCATATAACGAATAAATTTAATAACAGGCGGAAGGCAACTATGCTGTGAATTTGAGAGAACTATTGAGCCATGAAGCCTGTACTAGTTAGTTTTAATTGTAAAGTTGGAACCTTTCAATGAGTTAGAGTTTAGTAGGTTAGGCTATTGTTTTGTTTATGAAATAGGTGAGCCAGTGCAGTTTGTTTTTGTTAGAGGTAGTTGTGGATTTAGTATTTGGTTGGTTAGATTTTGAGAACTCAGCAAGGGTAAAAAAAACAACTCATTAAAATGGTTAGGATCCTTTTCATGGAAATACATCGTGTTTAGATCCTACAATGACAGTAGTCAAGTGAACGATAGTCTTATTAAAGAGGCTGAAAGGCTCTGATAGCAATGACACAAAACCATAGAAAAAAAAAAGATTTTTGAATAAAAGAACTCACGGATGATGAACGCCTACTAATTTTATCAATTGTAAAATTAATATTGGTATTTTAGTGTCCATGGCAGACCCTGGTCTTAATTAATATTATAATAAGTAATAGGTATTACAACAAGACTGGAGTTAAATAGTTAATTTTTGCAACGAAAGAAATCTTTTATTGCCAGAGTAACATCCGCTAAAAATAAATGAAATATAATCGAAATAGATACATTTTACAACAGTTCTCGTAACAAATCAAAAAACCCAGCAACAGTACAACACAACCAGTACTCTATCCAACAGATCCAGTACTTCAATAGACACACTCCATCGAAGAGCTTTGCTAAGGGGCTCTGGCATTTAGAAACATCCATTACGAATCCATTTGAGTAATCCCCATGTAGTTTAAAGGTGCCCTAATAAAATTGTAAATGTAACAAGGCACCCCTTTAGAGGCGAAACTTTTCATAATTGAGTTGTAAATATTATTTTGTCGTTATTCCGCCTTTAGGGTATTTTAGGGATGTTTTTGTAGCTTTAAATTAGTTTTTATTGGGTGAGTTGTGATTGTTATTTTATTGTAAGAGGTTGATATTTTAGCAAGGAAATTGTTTGACGGGTTAAAGTTTAAATCGGTGTGAGCATGGACGTGTCTCCGAACACTAAACTCGTTTAGGGGATCTAAAAATGCTACTTTAATAGACTCATAATACGCTTGCCATAAATTTAAATTTCATCGCAATTCATATTATTCTAAGGGCTGATTTTTCAATAGTCCGATAACTGTTATCTGAGGAATAAAAATGGCGCTTTGACAGCATATCTATAGAAAATCTGTCAAATCGCTATTTTAATTCCTCCGATAAAAGTTATCTGGCTATTGAAAAATCAGCCCTTATTCTGATAAAGTGGTTTTTTAGACCCCCAGTTAGTATACTTTAGTATCAGAGCTGTCATTTTTTTTTTTCAAAACAATTTTTGCTTTGTTTTGTTTTTCTGTAATGTTATAATCGCAAGTATGCTCATTACAAGTCAATGCTCAAATTTATCAGCACCTTTAGAATCCGGAATATACCTTGTATAATTAATGAAAATTACTAAAAGATTACGTAAACAAACATACCTAACTCTTTTCTAGTATATTTCCAATCATACATAAGTAATAACAAGACATTATCCAAGGGGAACTTCAAATAAACTTAATTATACCCCATAAGGGTAAAAATAAACCAAAAATTGGTCGCATAAAATTCAAATAAAGCCAGTTTTACATGAATTACGCTAGGGAAGCATTCGTGTATGAAGTAAAGAATGATATTGTATGCATTTTGCATGAGAGAGGTATTATCGGATATGGCAAAGTATTTGAATATTCCGAGCCGGATACTACGAAGGGTTTTCGATTGTAAGTCGATGTGAAACAATAGGGTTAACATTTTTGTGAACATTACGATTTAAAATTCGAAATAAGCTATTTTGTGATGATAGTGGCGGTCAAAATAGATTTGTGACGAAGGAACGAAAACGAAAGGACGAACTCCGTAAGTTTGATGTAAAATTTCAAAGCTATTTTCTAGTTTCTCTAATTCTCCAACAGTATTACAAATTAGTTGAAAAAGCATTTTCTATTAAACTAAAGGATACAAATCCTGAAATAAAACTATGAGGAACTTATAATGAAATGTCACTTCCAACCCTTCATTCTCGAACCGACTTTTGATCGACTCGATAACCCACGAAGAGACAATAGTATAACCCGACTACTCCATATAGAGTACACATGATCCAGCTATATGTTAACCAATATGTCATCGCGAGGCCCGAGCCATGGGGACAAAAGCATTCTTCACCATTATGGGACCGGTAATATTCGGCGAAACTATTTTGCTATATTTTTGAAAATGTAAAAATTATGGAGCGTTGTTATTGGTGTTGTAGATCTACACTAACTAACTATACATAATTACTTATCTTTTATACAAAAGTGGAGTAATTATGTCTGGTTATTATTGTACGGATAACTAAACTTGTAATTATAAAAGGCAAAGTAAGTTTCTTTGTTATGATTTTCCGCCTAAACTTGTGAACTTATAACCCTGAAATTTTGCATAATTATACGTTGTCAGGTGTACAAAAAAGGGCATAAGTTATCTTTCTTTCTTCTCGAATAAAAGTAGTTTCCGAGGAAAACAACAAAAAAAATTATCATAATAGATAGCGCCGTGTCTCGCTGAATTGATTGTCAAATCTATGCGCGGCTTAGCGGCTTCACTCGTGTTAAGGAATGAAGCCGTGGGTTAAGGCTAGCCTTCATATATATTTACTATTATATATTTATACTACCACGTATTTTAAAAGACTAAAGATTTGTATTTTTGTTTGTAATGAATTAATTGAAAAACTGGTGGAAAAAAATCTGCAAAAAACATAGGCTATATTTTACATTCTCACCTGTGCGAAGCCAAGGCGGGTCGCTAGTCTTACCTATTAGATAAACTATACAAATAATTTGACTACTCAGTTGTATTTAGAATTCTATTTAATCAAGCGTAGTATTTTGCAGATATCTGTGTTTTCTATTAGTTGTGCTGATATTTAACAATGTAGGGCTTACAATTTAGTTTGGTTGTTTAGTAGATTAGAACTGATGTACAATTTAATGATTCTCTTGTTATTTGCAAATATTTGCTTTACTAAGCTATTTTGTAATAACGGTCTGAATTTTAATCGACTTCAAAAAGGAGGAGGTTTTCAATTCAGTTGGCATTTTTTTTAAACTATATGTTAATAATTATAATATTTTATATTTATTTAAAACCTAATGCCTATTTAATCTAGAGCTAGTACCTATTGTGTTTAAAAATTCAACTTTCTTCCATTTGATAAGATACAACATAATATTGTGACGTCATACATGCTTCTCTAACAGTTGCACGTTTAAATTAAAAAGAATCATAGAGAATATATTGACGAATGAAAATATTGACATAAATGTTTTATATGTTATAGGCAATGTGTACAATGCAGGCATTCTATACAATACCTAGGAAATGTATAGAATGCCGGGGTCGTTTAGGCAATGTATGAAATGATGTTCAGTGTTTAAACTATTTTACACTTTACCTAGGAAATGTATAAAATACCTAGGCATTGTATAGAATGCCAGTTGAAGTACAGGCAATGTATGTAATCGATTTTTCTTCTCTATGATTTAGTTAGATAGGTACTGATCTTTTGAGAGCTAATCCTAATTTCAACTTTCATTAGCAGACTGCGATAAGACATGTGTTCTATTGGTTTGTATGCCTAAGTACATACGAGTTTTTGCGTAGAGAGCGTTTCTCACATAGCATTTGCCTTCGGATAAACATTTACATTTTATCTCTTCTCATCTGAGAATCGGTGGCTCCGTCGAGTCACCTTGATAAGTAGTAATCAGTTTTTCGACCTAGGATGCAAGAGCGAGCGAGGCGAGTTCGGGACTTTGGGGCATCCCGACACGGACAGGTTAGGTTAGAAGGGGATGGCGGGGTCTGAAAGACCCCGCCATCCCCTTCGTGGTTATTTTTTTTAAACCACCCAGAAGTAGGAGCTCCGCGAAGCGGGGCTCCGTCGAGCCACCTTGGTAGGTAGTAATCAGTGACTTAGTTGACCTAGGATGCAAGAGTGAGCTCGGGACTTGGAGCACCCCGACACGGACAGGTTAGATTCGAAGAGAAACATTCACATTTCATTTGATTACGTATTGCCCACTCGACTGTATCATGCGCAAGTTCGGACCCGCGACTATACTCAGGCGGTCACAAAGTTTGGCGCGGACTGTACGGGTTAGTCCCGCACATCGCACACACGTGTCTCCTTCTCGTGATCGTTCATTATACACATTGCCTGATGCGGTTTGGGCATTTTATACAATACCTAGGCAATGTATGAAATGAATCGTATTATATACATTGCCTGAACGTTTTAGGCAATGTATATAAAGCCTAGGCATTCTATACAATGCCGGATTATACACATTGCCTATAACATATACACTGTTCAACACTTGTCTAAAAAAATGTCAGATTATGTCGTTGAAATAAGGTCCGTTTTGCAGTCACACTTTTTTTAGACAAGTGTTCAACAGATGTTTAAGTTTTTGTAGTAAGGCTGTATATTTCTTGTTTCATTAAATATCATTTTCAAGTGACAGTTGACAAATGAAGGTCATTGACTTGGTCACCCTTATCGTGGTAGCATAGTATTTATGTTGGTTTGCCAACAAATAGCCGAAATACACTTCGTTAAAAAAAAACTACTCAGCCAAGAAATACCTCATCGAGATAGAACGATAAATTCTTAACAAGCAATCGGTTATCGACCGTCGAAGTAATACAAGATACACTAAACTGAAATCTTAATTTATCTGAGACACTTAAAAGTTGGCGACGATCACCGCTTCACTTCAGGAAAGTTTGTCAATATTATAAGCGACGATGACTTAGAACCATCATACTGGATGAGACTTAAATGATAAGGTGGATGCGAAGTTTTAATATGGTGGGTGTAAAAGTTAAGCATGGTTTGGAGATGTAATTTTTCTGTTTGTAGACGGTAAGCCTTAGCACATGATTTCCGTATTTTACCGTACAGCGTACGTGAGTTATTAATGTTAGTTGTATGGAAAATGTAAAAGCACCTCTAGTGTACACGAACGAGGAACTAATTTTCCATCAAATTTATGTGAAAGTCCCTGCTTTCTTTTTTCACAAAAACTCGTGATAAGGCTTCAGGTCTTGTACTTGGTTGTTTTCAGTAAGTTAAACGTTTAAATTCAGGTCGAATTTTCACTTTTAAACTGGCATTCAATATCAAATGACTACAATTTGAGAGTTTTTCACACATTGCTGTTTAAAGTACAACAATTGCCTTACCAATAACACCTTTGTAACTTATAACTGTCCTATGGTCGTTAAATTATGAAGAAGTTCACGTTTATGACACGATGAATATATTTCTAGGTTCTGTTATTTTGTCTTTTCTTCCGATGAAAAAAACTGTCTCTACGGTGTCATACTACGGGCGTTGGACCAGACACAATAAATAAAATTAATCGAATAGTAGGGATCAACAGGTCCAATACGTGTATATGATGGTTTCACTTCAATAGATTATAATCTACCGAATAATAATATGTTAAATCGTAAGCAGTACGTTGAGGTTCACAATCTTTCGACAGTTCACAATCTCGCGGGATACATTATAACCTAACGGTATTTACAATTTTACGGTGACATAATATGATTTATAGTTTCCTTTAAAATTATATTATTTTTCAATCCATACGAGGTCATTCGCAATACAATCAAAGTGACCACTTCTAGACAGCCATTCCACAATTCTTCTATTTCATGTTAAGTCTGTTTCTGAAAATATCTCATCAAGCCCCAAATTACCGTCCACACCAAAGTTATATTGGAGTACAGGTTTTATTGCCGAATCTTCGATAGGCAATATTATGCTCTATTGATATAGAATAAAGTTTATTGTAAAATGATTTTCTTTAGTGTTTCAATTTGTAAGAAATATAAAAGTAAATATAAAATATTGGAGACGAGTAGCGCCCTCTATTGACAAAAGCGCGAACTAATGGGAAGTAGTTGTAGTTTGTGCAATGGTGCATTAGATGGCGTTAGAGTGTAACATATTTATTTTCTCGATACTTTAAATTCTAAATAAAATATAATAAGTACATAGATAAAATTCAAATAATTAATTGTAATAGATTTCAGTTGAATTAACCCATATATGCCCATTGATTCGAAAACGAAACAAGAGGTAGTACTTTCTTATAAGCATAATAAATCGTTTATTAGTGCATTAAAATGTAAAAAAACGCCATTTATTGGAGGACTATGGAAGTAGGTTCTATTTGCAACAAAGATTTTTGAGCAGCGTTGACATTTGAATCAAATACTAAGCAATGCAATTTGTGTCGTGTTTACGTCGCGTTAAAAATCATGTCGTCAGCCAGAAAAAAGTAAGTAACTGTTTAATTTAGTAAAGTTTTGTACTTATCACGGGTTTATAGTAAATTTGGATAGATTATTAACTAATTCGTGTATTTAGAATGATAAAATATGAATTTATAGATACCTATATTGTCTTTATAAGTTTCGTGTTTCGAAAACGATACGTCGGGCAAATATACAGGTGAGGCTTGTACTATCTGTTTTTTTGGTTTTAGGCGAAACACACACTTAACTACAAATGAAATCGTTGATTTAATCAATGACTTAGCTTCGGATGATGACGTGACAGCAGCTGACATATACATCGACCCTCCAGGTCATGGAATTGTGTCAGATTCTGACTCTGGGGACGAAACAAATGTAACTTTTGAAAATTTATCACGTCGGCGTCGTCAACTTTTGGCATCTGCTGAACTGACGCTAAGTGTAATAAATATCAGTGATGGTAGCGAGTCTGAAGAAGTTTCACTCCCAAGCACGTCAAGCCAGTCACAATCTTTAGCAACCCGCAAGCTGGGCTGGCCATCGCAATCTACAGATAATCCAACGCTTCTACCTCCGCGGCCGCCTCCACTGCCAAAGACAGCCCGAAAATGGGTGCATAAAGACTTACCCCAACATAATGAGGAATGGATCGCACCATTCCCAAGGTCAGTCATTACTTTGTCCGATGCATAAAGTGGTATATTCCCTTGCTTTTCTGGGTAGTAGACGTTGCGGTAAAAAATGCCACCCTGCTAGCTCGTAATTTCGACGTAGCATTGCCCGAATCTTACTTCAAAATTATGGAACTGATAAGCAGCACAGCATCCGGGACCCAGCAAATGGGTATCTACGAGTGTACCTTCATCAGTACGAAAGCATAACGCTGAGCACATGATCGGCAGGGCGCCTAGTCGACTACGATGTCCCTACTGCAAAAGCCTAACAGTCACTTTCTGTCAAAAATGTGAAGTCAATTTACATTCTAAATGTTTTTCTGCACTTCATTCATAGTTTTTTTTTTTTACTGGAACTTCCTGTGGATATATAATAAATAAACTCATTCTAACATATTTGTTTTAATTCCGCATAGCGAATGTAGGATATTTGCCCGTTGTTTCGTTTTCGAACACCTCTAAAATACCTATTAAACACTAAAAATAAACTCTAAAACTAGTAAATACTAAAATAGGGGGTTATCAATATAAGCATATCCGAAAATAACCAAAATCGGAATGCAAAAGTAGTTCTGGGCATATATGGGTTAAGTTTAATTAAATACAGCATGGTCTGGGATCAAAAGGACTGGTGGCTGGTCTGAAAAAAAGTTAAGATAATGACGTGTAACTTTCGGGAGTTTTTTTCTTGGAGAGGGACACGCGATTAAGACGCTAATTTAGAACAAAGAATATTTTAATTAAATAAATTAATGACGCGGACAAGGCGTGGAACAGCGGCTAAAATGAAAGTGCATTAATATAAAGGAACCGCATATATGCGTATGTATCCATAATTATTTCCTATTTTGTTACAATTACATGGCATCATTTTTCACCATGATTTCGTATTGGAATGCTCACGAATTTCTTTCTGATGTTGTTCTCAGGGTTCCATCCAACCATATATTTAAAACTTAATTAATTAATAAAAAAACGTCTTCTCAACGCTTGGCACCTGAACGTGAAGTAAGCTAGGACAAGCTCTGGTTCCAAGCCACGTGTTATATTCTACAAATCACACAGACCGCGGATGCTGTCTGCCTTGTACATACCCATGGTTCGACCTGGAAAGATGGTAGTATGTTCTACCTGAAGTAAGTGTTATATTTATAACCTAACATTATCAGGAAACTTGACAAGTGCTGTGATTATGTACTTAGAAGTGTGCACCAACCTATTAAATAGCTGAGAAGCCGGAAGTATCTCTTTTATTTCAATCAATACCTCATGCGAACAGAACCCATTAGTCTCATGGCAATCTACGCTGGCAGCTGGTGGTAAGAGACGAAAGGACCTTACAAATTTGAGAAGATTCAGTTGCTATTGATATAGTAATGGTAAAAGAGATAATTTAATTTATTTGTTGGTTCATGAGGCTTAATTGAGAATACCTTAAGATTGGATAATGATATAAGAAGATTACTAGAATAGTGAGGTACCTGCGAACGCAGAAACGTTTACTAAAGAAAATGGAAGTATGCAGGTCGTATTATATGCTGTAGAGATGGAAGAAGACAGTGCTGGAGTGGACAGTGATGATGAAAAGAAAGCCAGTGACTATGAAGAAATTAGTAAATTGGTCATCTCGGTATATTTGACCACAGTCATCTGCATTAAAGAACCTGCAAATGTTTTTCATTTTAATTCATAAAACTATACAATCAGCATTGCGATAGAATTTCGTTCAAAAATCTCCCTAACCAAAAACAGATGCTAAAACAATTCTACTCCCAAAACTGACCGGTGTACGCTCACCACATTATAACTTTGTGGAAATATCTCATTAAGCAGAATATACCGTCCGCAGCGAACTTAGATTGGCGCAGGTTTGATTACTGCCAACTCTTGATAGGCAATTTCCTCCTCTTTGTGCAAGGCTTCCTCTATCCTTCTGTGCGCATATTTCGAACAGATTTTAACATTTTCGTTCTGTTTTTGATGTCTCCCTGCGTTTGTTTTGTAAGGGTTGAGTTATTTAGGGATACGATTAAATTTTGTGTTTTGACTCGCAAAGCTGGTATTGTTTTAGTATAAGATGATTGGTAGTTTAATTAATGTTGTATCATAAATTGAGTGTTTATTAGGATTTAGTCTTGTATAACTCAATTTGATCCGTAAGAACAAAGATGTTTTGTGTATTCATAGATTGGAGTACTTTTTTTTTTTTTTTTTTTTTTTTTTTTTTTAGGGTGGCAAAATCATCAAATGAGTCCTTCCGCCCTGGGTGGGGCGGGAGGGACTGTCAGACTCTTACTGACAAAAATCCACCCGTGTTCCGTCGGATGCCCTTTACGTTCCGGGGCCACGGTATCCTGGATTAAGAAAAAATCCGCGACCCCGGCAGGCATTTGGCCCCATAAGGGGCCCCGTCGGTGACGCGTGAAACACGACGCGCCACCGACCCGGGCTTGGTCCTTGGTCGGACGGCGAGCATACCCATTACTCACCGTCCGCAAGCCCGCTCCGCCGCTGTGCCCTCTGCTGTTCAGAGGGACACGCGTTGGAGCGTCCACCCGACAGGCTATTTGCATACGGGCAAAGAAACCCCTTAGGCACACAGTGCCTAAGGAGAGTTTTTGCCCGCATCCCAGGGTGCACCGGCCCGAAAAACTGGTCTTCCCCCCGGACGTATCCGAGAGGGAACTCCAGTCCACGGGCGCACGTGGAGGTTTCCTGTCTTAGCACCCCAGATTGGAGTACTAACAAAATTTCTTTATTTGATAATATCCTTCGTTAAAAATACATTTTTACTACACCCGTGCCATAATAATTGAAAATAGACATGTCATTATTCTTTTTCACCAACAACATCACAAACCTGACATTCACTCTGCAACGCAAGCTATTTTTATTTAAGCAAGTACTTATTTCACCTCTGCACACAGACGGCCTCGTAAAATCCGTACAAACAACAAAATAAATGGACCAAAATCAGGTTTAACCGTTCCATTCTTATTATGGTGGCCTGAAAAGGGGTAACCTAATCCGATGTGGTAAATGTAAAAACAGTGTAGATGGTTCTACCTGCAGTCAAGGGTTGGGTGTGATCATTTATAATGCCAAGATGACACTCTATTACCCCTCTTACTCCCCTCTTCTACCCCTATCTGAGTAGGTACCTTGCTACGTTTGTCATTGATGTTGTTTTTTGAAGATTGAAGATATGCCGAGTTTAAAATTGAGTTTGGCGAGTGATTTATTTTGCTCTGTCAGATTTTAGTTTACTTCTAAAGTGAACATTAGTTAGTAACGTTAGTTTATCAATTTGATGACAGCAAGTTCTCATATTAAAAACTTAATTTAAAATATATTTTAGAAGTCTACACGAGAACCTAACTAGTACTGCGAAACTAAGTTAACATTAATGCACTTACGAATTCCCAGAAGCTGAATTGACCGAAACATTTTAAAACCATTTCTAAATGCGATTGAACTTAAAGAAAATAGTAACGTAATTTATCACCAAAAAGGTTCTAGAGCGAGTCTGCGCTATATTTTCTCTGGGCGATTTGTGTAACTTTCAGACATTGCATTTTTGCTATAATATCATTTGTTAAAGTCAAATGCGTCGTTTCACCCCGTACTCAGTTCTATTTCATTGTGGAAAATGAAAATAATATCAGATTTTAAAGTTGCTTTGTTGGTTTTTGTTGGTAATGTTATGTTCTTATTGAATTGCTTCAGTTTGATGAAGATGTTTTACGTTTTTGTTGAGTTTCGAAATAACAATAGATGTAGATTGATTGTAGTGACTTTACATTTTGTATAACTTTGCACAAAAACTTATACTTTCAGTGTCTCAGTAAGTATTAGTTTTTGTGCAAAGTTTTATAAAATGGCAACTTCAAAAAGCTTTGTTATAATTATATGAGCTAGAATAAACATTATGTATAATTTAATCGGTCATTCTAAGAAAACATTATTAACTCATTTGATCATCGTTACTAAATTACCTAATAGCTACATCGTTTTTCATTACAATTATTATACGTCTCTAGTAACAGCAAGATCTAATTAGTCCATACATAATTTCACTTTCATTGCTAATATAAGTGCCTTTTGCAATGCGATATCTCGAAATTTCTCCGAACCCAAGCCTTTTTGTATAAGAAAATATTAGCAACAATGCCCTACCCTACGTAGCAGGGGCACATAAATAGGCGTGTATTGACATGTTTGTACAAGATATTCAAGGAGCAAGCACAAACAGTACATACAATATTAGAGCAGAAGGTTCGATACACATTGGTTTATAATTTGCACATACTGATGAAGTTGAAAACAATAAAAGACAAACACGTTGGATGGCTAGTGAGTGGTTCCGATAAACTATTTAGGTAAAGCAAAGACTTACTTTGTTTTAGACCATAACTTTACAAAAATATAGGAGTGCCTCAAGGGTCTGCTCTCGGCCCGTCACTGCTTTTATCAACGATGTTTGTGACAACTATTACAGCATGTTAAGTTCTTACAATATAATTTAACAGGGTGACTTCTAACCATACAATTAATAATAATAGTTATAATAGTAGTAGTTATTTAAAAATGCCTATACACCGTGACTTTTTAGTCGTCTTACAAAAGTGGTCCACATAATGTACCCGACCTAAAATACATCTAGGTGAGTTTGGTTTTTTTTTAATCGTTAAAAATATTTTTTATAATTAATAAATAGGTACATTAGAAATATGAAAATGTTTACGTATCAAGCTGTAGAGTATATCCACCCAGAGCAATAGTCAGGCAAATCATTCCATCTCCATTTTCTATGAGACAAGGGTGTTTTTAACTACTCCTTGCGTCATAATAATGAATTAAAATTTTATTTATAATTTTTTCAATTCTCTTAAATACCTATTTTTTTATTATAAACGTGTTCTATTCATTGGATACATGAACTGGGCTGCCGTTGTAAGACGACTAAAAAGTCACGGTGTATAGTTTGGGGCTACATGATTCGTATATCAATTCGCCTTCTGTTATCTACTCACGGTCGCGAACAGGTAGAAACAAGGTTAGGCGATTATATCAGGGGGTAGGTTGCCCCTTAACGAGTGAGTAGGCTTCAGTTGTATACTACACGAATTATTCCAGAAACATACTTAATTGAAAACAAAGTTAGGAAGTTTGACATAATATTTCATATGAATATGTTTATGAATAACATTGGATTATGCAATATTTGATTTGGATTCGAAAACGAATTGAGCTCAAGTTAAGTCTCTAATCAGGACTGTTTGCACTGCGAAAAAATGTAAAGACGATAATTAGTTTTATCTTCAGAGTTATTCGTTTAACCTATTTGAAAATCATGAAAATAAAATTAATTAAAAATGTTTTACTAACCTTCGTCGTAATGCAGTTAATAAATACAAGTGTAAATTGCCCACCTCTCCTATTATAGAAAACAGCATCTTGACATGGGTCATTGTGTAAACGCCATAACAAGCCATAGCAATAGCAACAAACTCCTCTTCCACACGTAATACGATAAGGGGGTATTGGAAGTGCTCATTAGCGGTATTCAATAGATACATGGGCGTTCTCACAATGTGATACCATGTTTTTATCCCCTCAATAATGGACCGTATCAATGGGGTATTTTTATCATTGACGTCAAAACAGGTTCGATACAAAGGTAATAAGTATCATTACTCATTAGAGACAAAGAAATGGCAGGAATTTTCCATAGATTTCATGCTAAGATGTTGAAATTGTAAATATGAAATCGTTAGCAATAATTGGGTCGGTTTAACCTGGCTTATTTTTTTGAATGCCTGGGATTTATCCTTTATTATGGTTTTAGTAAATAGTTCGATTTTTTTTTTTTTAATAAAAAATGCGTATAAATATTTAAAAATATCATTATGGTAAATTCAATATGCCATAATGATATCTGCCTAGAATATACTTTATTGTACACCAAAATTGTTACAAAACTGTTACGTCAAATTGCTAATTCTAAGGTTAGTGTGTTTTCTTACCAATATACTTCAATCTCGTTTAAGAAAATGACGTCATTCGTCTTGCCAAAACTGGTCAAATTTTAAGATTCACATAGCAATCACAATAATGATGATCATAATCTGCCAAGCCTTTTCCCAACTATATTGTGGTCGGCTTCCAGTCGAACCAGATGCAGCTGAATATCAGTATTTTATCACAATAACGATGATGTAGTTAATTTTTAAGAAAACTCACTTTCTATTTCATAAATTACTTATTTGTCTGCAATTCAAACAAGAGCAACAACAGCTTCAAGGAAAAGCTTATCAACTTATTACGTACAAACTTCACATAAATTATTACCCTGTTCATTTGTTTGATCCCTACTCCATGCTCTTGCAGCAGCTTAAAATCTGTTTTGCAGACGAGAAATAATATTATTATTTTCAACATTATCCTTTTGAAGAGATACAACGAAACATTCAGAAATCTTCTCAAGAACATCGTAGGTGGTGTATATTATGTTGTTATGAGAGAAATATAAGACGTTGCTAATTACAAGTCAAGTATTATTGCGGTTAGATACGTTGATACGAGTCTCGTTAATTAGGAGTCCTCGGGTTACCATCTCTTTGAGACTAACGTTACAAGTTCGTCTGTGTGTGTTAATAGGTGTGCAACACACGAGCGCACTTAATTACTTATTATGTGTCAATTCTCTTGTATATGTTTTGATTAGAACGTTGATTTTCTTTACTATGAGCTGCTTAAATGACAGCTGCAAATTAGAGGGAGTCATATCTTTGAAGGGTTATTGAATTGAAACTGTTAATATGATCTAGTTTATTGAAAAGAGAAAACATTGTATCTTTTACTTTTCTAATTATTATTTTTCTTTGTTACAGGTAAGTTAGCGGGACTTCGCAACTCCATTGCTGCCACACCATCGATTGAACGTCATTGGCATAAGTAATTTTGAAACAAAGTGTTTACTAGAACTCTTGTTTTTTTTTTCTTCTCTAGAACTATTACAGTACTAACAAGAACAGTTATTATTTACCAATTAAAAAAAAGCAGCACTGTCACACATGGTCCAGCCAAGATACCAGGAACAATAGGCTGCTAATACTCCTCGGTCCACATCCACAAACGCATAAATAACACCATCCTATTCATCAGCATTGAATCGGCATCGCACACCCCACGGGAATAATTAATGAGCCCTTGATATGATTAAGCCACCACAATGCCGTGTCATCAACGTCATCACACCCACACCTTCGCAGAACACACCCACACACACTACACACCCATACAGTTGCAGATGATGATGTACGCGACTGTCAGGTAATGCGATTAGTGTGACATAATATGACATGAATATGTCTTTGATTTATTCATGTCAAATATTTTGATAATTAGCTGTTGACGTGGTTTGGTTTGGTTATTGGGGTTTCTTAATGTTTTCATTGAAAATAAAGGTGCTCAATTTATTTGAATATGACTAAAGACATTCCATTTGACTAGATGTCACGTCATAGTATAGACATGTCTACCCGAGTATCATTAGGGATTCCGAAATCGTTGATAAAACTAAGTAGACAGAGATAGAGAGATCATATTCTCTCACTGCTATAGTTTACCGAAACGCCTATAGTTGGTGCCAGTTAAGATGTCAATAGCGGACCTTTACCTAATAAGTCCTCGTATAATGACATAAAATCAGAATTAGCATTTTTCTGTGATATGATAGTGTTTCCTTGTGAGTCTTAAAGTAAAAAATAATACAAAATCTTAGGTATAGGTGAAATATTTTTACCATTTTGATATCTTATGAATACTTAGATACTTATATCCTTACAACATACTTACTAATTTATTCGGTATTTTATAAAAATGCTAATTCTGATCTTATGTTATTATACGAGGACTTATTAGGTAGGGGTTAATGTCCGCTACTGACATCTTAACTAGCACCAACTATAGATATTCCTAACAATTCTAGCATCCTAGTAAACTATTCTGAAGAAAAGCATTTTCCAAAAACTGGTTTTGAATCTCCAAATTTTGTAATTGACTGACATCGGAATAGACACAGGTGCTTCAAAAGCTTCAATCAACGGAGCTTCGTACCAGAACCTCAATATTCCGGTACACTTTCTCGGAACAAACATGCATCAACTAACAAGACTGCATTGTGCTTTGTCTATTGACACGCTTTTATATAACATCTAGGTTAGGGTATATTGAAAGGTGGGCACTATCATAATAACTTTGCATAATCGGTGTTAAAAGTTTTTCAAACAATAAATATATCGTCACTGGAAAGGCTAAAGTACTAAAGCGCCAAAACACCTAAAGTGCGTTTTTTATATGGTTGAGTTGGGTTTTTTCTTCTCTATACAATGGTCTAGGTCTTTTAGCAATCTGAGCATTAATTAAGGAGATAATGGCGCTTTAGCAGTGGCATTTTTCGTTTTTGTCGATGCGTCTATTTTACTTACCTAAAGAAAATAAAATAATTTTTATTGTTATTGTTGGTTAGTTTTTTTTCCTTACTGCCATGTGTCCTTCAAGGTAAGATTAGAAACCTAAAGTGCGTCATTCAGTTAATTGTTGTCGTTTAAGTATTATTGACTTGCCGCAAATGGTAACGAAAAGGTCGTTTAGTAAATTTGCCTTACGAGAAAATTGATGAACGTAAGCGCTTAGAACTTTTTGCCCGCCGAGATTTCTAAATGAAACTCTTTAAGTAACTTTGCTATAATGGTCTACATTTTTATATGAGTATTTAGCGTATTTATTGTTGTATTTATTTGATGAAAAAGTACTTTAGTTATAAATATTTTACGCCAAAAAACTGTGGTGGTACGTTAAGTATTGAAATTAATAAAAATTGTGATAAATTGACAGTTAAGTCTATTGCAGCTGTATTTTTCAAGCGATTTTGTTATGATAGGTACGTTTACGATCATACGTTCGAAACGTTGCGCAAAGTCATTGGCGCTTTAGTCGACTTCGCGCCGCGACACGAGACGGATGTTTTGTTTGTTGGTGTATCAGTGCGAGAGATAATCGAGAAAGTGATAAGTGATTTACGGTACCAATAGCTAGAACACCTACGTAAGTACATTTTATTCTTTATTATTGCTTGTACCACACTCTACTATATTAAACTTAAACTTTGCAAACTGTAAATAGTGAGTATTGGGTACTATTCATTTATTAATAAGTTATATTAAAATACCTAAATAATTATCTTTTCACGTGTTTTAAGCATGTTACAGTAGGATCTATTATAAGGAATATAAAATATAATGTACTTACCTAAACATACAGATCATTCATTAATAGACATTTGTTAACAAATTGGACATCTTTCGTGATTTATTAATTCCATAACAGAATGTTTGTGTTGGTATGCCTATTTACTTTATTTTATAAACACAAGTCATTAATAAGTAGTAATATAAAACGATTATTGCTCACGGTGCTGAATGAATAGATTTCTTTCTTTTGATTGAACTTTAAGGTACGACTGTACGAGTGTTAGGTTCATAAGAGTTGGATTGGTACTTAGAGCTTCAAAAACGTTCAATGAATACTCTTTTAATTAAACATAGCATACATGACATCCCGCCTGTAATCCCCTAAGGGATAGGCAGAGGTGTACCTCATACAAAACCTACATTACGCCAGTTGTGTTTAAGTTCCATGTAATAGGGGACGAGCCTATTGCCATCAACCGGGAACAAATCCAGACTCCGTGACTGCTACTGAGAAATTACTGATGTAAAAACCTAATAACACTTTGGCCGATCCGGGAATCGAACCCAGGACCTCTTGCTCAGCAGTCGTGCTTGCAACCACTATACCAAGAGGCATTCTTTTAATTCAAGTTTTGTATATTTACAGAATAGGTATAAGGACATTATGGAAAATCGTAGATCATCATTTTTTAAAAAATACACAAGGGTGGGTCTCAGAAACGAGAAAAAGAAGTCCCATGTCGTTCGAAGAATACTTACCGAGGAAGAGAACAATCATGAAATCAATTCTGAATCCGATAGTTACGTCTGTAAATTGCGACATCCACGTAATGAAGAATACGACATTTTGAAACCAAATACAGGTAAGCATCGATATATACGTACCTACTGACATTAGGTAATGACTGCAGTGATAGCCCAATAGTCGTTGTATGTGCGTGCTTCGTGCTCCGAAAATTGGTCGAGAGGACAATCATTATTTTTATAAATAATTATTATTACCCTAGATTTTTGATCTGAATAATGTCATTGTGGAATTTACTTTTGAGTTTGTGTTGGGGGTGTGAGGGGGGTGCATGTAGGTACATATGTGTGTGTGTGTGTGTAAACCGCGTAAGATAGCTAGTAGTTAAGATAACTAGTTACTTTTTGTTACTTACAGGTATAATGGAAGAACTAGACACACATCTTGGTCGGCCGGAGACGTCTATGTTTCAAATAGAATATCCCGCTGCAGTGACATACTTTGACCAATATAATAAAGATCCGTTACCGCTATCAATCTCACAGATAGACTATCATAATATTCAAACAATAACTTCCACTGGGCAAGACATAAAGGAATCAGAAAGATCAATCACTCAAACAGAAGACCAAACTCAATCAGGGACGTCACTGGACCAAGACATACTTCCGCTACAGGCATCGATTTCACAGATAAACTATCACTTTGCAACATGTACATCAACTGGCCAAGACATGAAGCAATCAGAAACATCAACCTCTGAAACAGAAGACCACGCTCAAGCAGGGACGACTTTTGAACAACAAATACTCCCATTACAGGCATCGATCTCACAGATTGACTATCACATTCCAACATGTGCATTTATTGGTCAAGACATGAAGCAATTAGAAACATCGATCTTGCAAAGAGAAGATCATGCTCAAGCAGGGACTTCCCTTGAACAAGAAATACTTCCATTACAGGCATCAATCTCTCAGATAGACATTCCAGATATACAGATAGACATTCCAACATGTACATCGGCTGGTCAAGATATGCAGCAATCAGAAACATTAATCTCTCAAACAGAAGACCACTCTCAACCAGAGACGTCCGTTGAACAAGATATACTTCCGATCCAGACATTAATATCACAGATAGACTATGTTATACATACGGACGTATCTCATAGTCAAGGCACACGTTCATTACAGGCGTCTATTTCACAATCAGAAAAGCACACTCCAGCAGGAATATCGTCATATGGATTGCAAACATCTCTTGCTCAGAAGGATTATGTAGAAGCGAGCACATCCAAAAAATCTCCTGAGATACCTCCAATACAACCCTATAAGAAAAGAAAATTAGACGCGAAGCAGTTGCAAGAAATAGAAATGTGCATGCAAGAAATCAGACAAGAAGAAGCTACAAGAGAAATCGAAACGACAATCAGTATTGAAATAGAACCAGAAGAAAATACCACTATTGAACAACAGAAAGAAAAGCGGAAGAGAGTTAATGTCTACAAGCATATTGACTTTTTATCTGACAGTGACGAATTCGTATATAGTTCAAGTTCTTGGCAAGATTCGGATGAAACCGATTGCAGTGAAAATAATGATACTACAGACAAAAAAAAGAAAAACACCAAAGTACGAAAACAAAAGAAATCTAAAAATACAAAAGATATTGTGCTAGATGATACTAAAGAGAACACAAAGCCTGAAAAGATAGAACGAAAAATTAACAAGAATAAAGTTAGGAGTAGTAATATGAATAGTGGAAAACAATACACTACTAAAACTGGCAAAGTTATTGCAGAAAAAAAAGTGAAGAGTTCTACATGCACACCAGAAAATTGTCATAATAACTGCTATGACATAAGCTCCGAGAAAAGACAGGCTATTTTTGATCATTATTGGAGCCTTTCTAGAGAACGACAAAAAGATTGGCTCGTAAGCAACTCTAAAAAGCAAGAAACTAAGAGAAAGCGTTGCCAAGATATCAATAGTCGTAGGCATTGGACTTTCGATTATTATATCAATGAAGGGGAGGGAAAGAGAAAAGTGTGTTTGAAATTTATGCTGAGTACACTAGACATTAAGCAAAAATTTCTTCACAATGTTATTTCTACAGCTATACAAGGTTCAGCTAAAAAAGATGGACGAGGTAAACATATTCCTGGTAACAAAACACCCGAAATAAACATAGAAGCAGTAAAGTGTTACATTAGAGATTTACCTTACTTACCGTCTCATTATTGTCGCAAAAACTCAAAGAGATTCTATCTTCCTCAAGAGTTTCGAAACTTGTCGAATTTGTACAAAATGTACAAAGAAAAAATGTTAAGTGAAGACAGAGCGGCGGTGGGGGAAAAAGTATTTCAAAATATTTTTGGTGAGTTTAATATAGGGTTTCACATCCCACGTAAGGACAAGTGTTCCAAATGTGTTCGCTTTGAAAAAGAGGACGGAGGAGAAGAAAAACTAGCTCATCTAAAAGACAAGGAGGAAACGTACGAACGATTTCAAGTACATCAGAAAATTCAAGATGAAAACATACTTTGCGTATCATTTGACTTACAAAAAGTTTTGAACACACCATACGGCCAAAGTATGCTACTATACTACAGTCGTAAATTGGCTGTTTATAACCTTACTTTTTACGAGTCTAAAACTAGAGAAGGCTATTGCTATTCTTGGAATGAGACTGAAGGAAAACGTGGAGCCAACGAAGTCTGCACAATCCTAGACAGATATATTAAGATGGTAGACGATCGTGGCTCAGTAAAGCACCTTCTATTATATAGTGATGCTTGCCCAGGACAAAACAAAAATAAAGTTGTTCTTGCAGCAATTCATTCCTGCTTGCAAAAATGTGATAATATTTCCAGCATCCAAATGAACTATCTCTTGCCTGGACACACCTATATGCCAGTCGATTCCATGCATTCAGTAATAGAAAAAAGTGTTACAAATACAATTGTCTGGGCGCCTTCTCAGTGGGCAACAGTATTTATGTTAGCACGAAAAAACCCGAAGCCGTACCACGTACAAATTTTGACTCACAAAGATTTTTGTGGTTGGGATGTTGTTGGAGATCGATATTTCAAAGGGAATCTGACAGGAAAAATATCAAAGGTAATATTAATAATTATTAAGTATGTTTCTGTCTTCATATCTCTGTGTGAGTTATATCTGTGTCCTTCAGGTAATGTAGTCTATATAATTATAAATAAATAAAAAAACGCTGCTGTTTGTTCGTAAGCACAAAACTTGAGAAAATTACTGAAGTGATCTAGCTATTTTTAATTATTATGTTTGTGGGGTCCAAATAAATTTATAGGAAAATAAAAATTGAAAAAGTTGCCACGAAAATTAGAAAGTAGTAGGACTGACATCACAGGCGCAACAAATTTATACTAATTATTTATTTTACAGGTGCGTACGGCAACATTCAAAAAATCAGACCCACAGAAAGTAACTGTGAAATACACAATGGCAGCTGACAGCCCAACTGAAGATATACCTATAATGGGTAAAAATGTGGAACTTAAGAAAATATATAAGTCTCGTTTGCCTATTTCAAATAAGAAATACCAAGATTTGTGGAAATTGTGTACATCGAAAGTCATACCTGATATTTTTCAAGATGAGTACAAAAATATGCCTAATGCTGTGAATGTCCAGGATACCCTGCAAGAAACCGACGTTGAAGACTAAAAACAAGAAAATGAAAAAGTTTAATTCTGTTAAATACTTGTTTGTTGATTATAACTCGTGCAATTACATTATGATAATTTGTCAGAAGCTCAATAAAAGTTGATTTACCGTGCAGAACATACTTTTATTTTCCCTGTTTTTGCTGCAATTGCCATAATTACTACTGAGTAGAAACGAAAACCAGCAAACTTCGTTTCGCTTCAGAATATAAAATATGATTACTTACACTTCACTACACTACGCTACTCATCGCTACACTACGCTACTCATCGCTACACTACGCTACTCATCGCTACTCTACGCTACGCTAAGCTACACTACCCTACTTGACATTAGATCAACTACACTACTACGTACTATTACACAAAAAGATGTCCTGCTATTCGGGACAGAGACAAATCCAAGAAATCAAAGATCAAAAGTAAGGTTAGTTAAATTAGTTGATGTCTTTAAATTCAGATATTACGTTTAAGTTACAATGACTAAAACTGTATTATTCTGTAATGCATATTAGTTGTTTTTCTTTTCCTAAATATCAATGGATGTTAGTGATTAATATTTATGCTTTACTGTGTCTGAATATGTTTATGGAGATAAGCGCTTTTGGCTCACGTAGTTTTCAGAGCATTTATACTAAAGCGACACTATCTTCGAAAATACAACAGTAATACGTAATATGTTTATTTTAAATGGTAGATAGAATTTTTATAAAGATTTTTTGCCTTCAGCATTATTACATCGGAATACAAGAAAAAAAGTTATGCCTGTTTGAACAAAAAAAAAAACTTTAAGTCGCTCTCCTGTAAAATGCACTTTTGGCACTTTAGTAATTTAGCCTTTCCAGCGACGATATGAAACTCTGTACAATTTTATGTAGATTTGCAGCTAATTACGCTTGTCTGAGGGTCGGCTGGTCCCGGATCAAATCTACTCGATCGTGTGGGTTGAATTGAATCTCACAAATTCTACTGAAAGCTAGAAAAAATGCCTCACATTTCCAAATGTGAGGCAATATTAAATGGCCTACAATTTGCAGCCATTTTAATTTGACGTTTCACTTTTAGACCAGACAACTACCTGCCAATATCTATACTGTTTATAAAAATCGAGATAAAATTTCATAAATTTTATAATGGGCACAACCATGTTCAGCATTCAAGGTAGATATACTGCAACAAACATATCAACACAAGACTTTTACAACCGTATGTATAGTCACGTTATAAAGACAGTAACTAGCCGGCTATAGACTGAGTAGACATAATCGAAATTAAATCAGTCAATGTGTCTCAATGTGATGGAAATAGTCTGAACAGAACTCACAGCATTCATATTTATCATATACATTAATCAGGCCAAACTGTCTCACTGCTAGGTCAAGGCATCTCGCCATTTTATCTAACACATGGATAGCCATACAAATAAGCATCATGAATACACCTTGTCCTAAGCTACTCGTATTAAAATCAAAGTTTCAAACCATCTATGCAACACAGATATAGACCCCAAGCAAACACAAGACTGTATACAACCGTATCCATAGTCACGTTTCACGTATAGACAGTAGCTGGACAGCTATAGACACAAATAGACATAATCGGAATTAGTGTGGCCGGCGGAGCGTGAAGTACAATATGAATGACCTTTGTCAATGGCGCTGACGCCCCGCTACCAGATCCCGAATTATTTAACCCGAAAGCTGTTTATATTGTACGATGTCAGAGAATAGAGTTTAGAAGGATATTTGGAAGACTGAGAATAAGTTTCTGTGAAATGCATGAAATAATAGTAACTTGGTTTCTGTGTAGCGTAGTAAGCGTAGTGTGGGACGCCCGCCGGCCAGGTGGAGTGACGTCCTACGAAAGGCGGCCGGCAGAGACTGGATGAGGAAAGCTCAAGACAGGGCTCAGTGGCGCACATTGGGAGAGGCCTATGTCCAGCAGTGGACGAATACAGGCTGATGATGATGGTTTCTGTTCAAATAGATGAATATTGAAGTTGGCATTATAGATTATACCTACAATAAAACTTATAGAAACTTTTTAAAAGGCAATAAAATTGGCCTTTTTTCCACAAGCCCTTAAATAATATTTTGTTTCACTGTAGCAATCTTTTCATTTATCCCTAGCACCGTTCGTAGCCAGTCTTTAAAATTGTAGTCAAGTTTGTCACGCCATCATTTATTGGGCCAGTGGCGTTGATATTTTGCTATTGTTTTAGATAAAGTGTTCAGTTCCTTTCAAAGATTAAAGTTTCCTCATAAAAATCATTGATAAATTTTTTTAGACAGAAATTACGTTTCAAAACAGAATAATAATAATCTTAGGTTGGAATTAGGTAGAGTTATTTATGTAGGTACTTACACTGATTTCATACACCGAAAGAATAACGTGGATATGCCCCAAATCCCGGAATTACTTTTGAAGAGCAGAATAATCCCGTGAATCATTAAATAAAAAGGTTATTTACTTTTACACGATTTATTCGTCTTATCTATCTCTGATGTTTTTATTATTATTTATTTGTAATATTGTTTTCCACGCGAGATCGTCTATTAGAAATCCTGGGAAAATCCATATTAATATCAACATTTCGATGCAAGTACTACAATAACTGTACCTAATTCCGACCTCTGATAATAATACACCGAGTCGTAATCGTGACGTAGCCGTGAGCACAAAACGTCTCTCACCCTCCCAGAGCGGACATCCGACTGTCTTTTATCCGAACATTCGACTCTATAGTTAATTTAAACGAATATTGTTAGCGAAATATTATGCCTAAACAATTCAGGTTTTGTAGCGTTTTCAAGAGATACTCTATTAAATATCTACTGTTTACTTTAGGCTATTCAAAATTGGTAATTATTTACTTAAATGTTTTAGTAGCGATTACGTAATATCACGTCTGTTTTGCTAAAGGTAAAGTATACCTATAATTGTCTGAATTAAAATAGTTATTTTATATTTAGGTACAGCAATTTCTTCAAATATAAAGCTTGCTAAAAACGACCATTTCATCAAAGTATACGTTTATCCAGCCATTTATATCTGCGACTATGACATGTAGGTATAACATAATTCACGGTATGTATACAGATTTGTGTTCCACTGTCCACACCATAAAGTTCATTATAAGTTATCTTCCTCACAGAGGTAGAACCACTATCGAGCAAACAACATCAAAATATCCAAAACTCATTCAACCAACATTGTTTCCTAAAGCTTCTTCAAAACGGAAGAGAGCCTTTAATATAGCGAGACGGAACTCCCCTGAGACTTCTAGTACCAAATAATCTTCATATTATTTGTAATATTTTACAATAAGGCCGCCACTTGAGACGGCGCAATTGAATATTTCACAAATCAACTTACGAAGGAAATCGCGTGGAAATAAAAATGTGTGTAGCTTGATTGAATTTGTGTGCAGCGGATTGACAAATTGGTGGTTGATTTGATGTACAGTAATTCTGAACAAATAGGTCAGGATATTCTATCGTTTGAGGCTTTGTAGGGAGGAATAAAAAGCGTTAGAGCGAATTTTTGTTGGACTGAGGGAGGTATTTTCGGAAACAGTCCTCGTTTTGTGAAATTATTTAGGTTCCATTTATTTTTTGGTACGTCGAATAATATGAAAAGAAATTAGTCTATGCTTGAGATTGGGATTGATTTATCTCAAAATGAAACCGAGTGAACATTCGGTTTCATTTATTTTGACTTTCAAAAGTGCCTTTTATTGGTTTGATTAACACTTTGAAGATAAGATAAATAGTATATTTTGACATCATGGCTTGCTACAACGATCGTCATTCAAACAAATGTCACAGTTTTTATGTACCACCCTAAACTGATAATAAATAAAATATTATAATAATTATAACAAAGCATTTCCATCTGAAAGATCAGCTTCAATAACTGACAACCCAATTACCTTGCTCCAAATATTCGAGCAACAAATTGCATCGCAAGATTGAATACAGGCAAAATACCTCTAGCTTGTAACATAGCAGTTTGTCGGGCCGATAGCCCGAAACAATAGTAGCTATCTGGCAGTATCTCTGGAGATCTCAGTCCTCACCTAGGTGTATTGATTGCCGGCTCCATCAGGCATATCTTCTGAAGCTCGCGATGCTTTGGGCGCACCAATCAATATACCACTTGGCAGTTTGGAGATCGTTTTATATACAAGTAGGTATCTTCGATTTTGGTGACCATTTTGGGTGCAGTCGATATTAACTGTATTTGTGTTTATTTAACTAAAAAATGTAGTCATATACTTGACATAATTTGAAAAATGAAAAAAAAAATATCATGCCTTAATTGTTGATGTTGATATTTTTTTTTTTCATTTTTCAAATTATGTCAAGTGTATTTCAAAGTGTTTCATATTATGTCAAGGAATAAAATTAAGCGTTTATTTTTCCTTTTATCACACACTGTCGTTTCCACTTGCAGACATTTCTAAAAATATACAGTGCCTTTGTTATTTCCTGTATTGTAGGTTCCTATGTTTCTTTTACTATTATTGCATGAAAATTAATAGTAATTGAAATAAATAAGGCTAAATGGGTAACTTTATCTCAACTAGCAATTTTAGCCTATTCTCGATGCTACTCAAAGTAATCAGTTACAAACTCATGTCACAGAACACAATCAATCAAAAACTAGTCAGTAATGCGTGAGCAAACCGTATCATGTACGGTGCAAACCACTTTTGAAGTATTAATGACGTGACATTCCTTAAATACTTTTGAAAAGTTCAGTCGAATCTGATGAAGGTATACTAGTATTTTCATGGAACAGCCAGATTCAGATTCACAGTATACTTTTAAAGAGTAACACTGTATGCAGAAAAAATCCAAGGATTACTATTTTCCAATAATCACATCTAGAAAATAATCAAAAATTTTCTTCAAATATTGTATAAATACACAAAGCCCCGAAATCTTAAAACTAATTGTGCATATTAGTAAAGTGGTTCTCATCCCTTACATTGCGAATCCACTGAGGCGTGGTATTAAATAAGAAAAAAGCATCTGTTAGAACGTTGCAGGCGAAACTCAAGCTTCATAATAAAAACTGCAACCCCATAGCTTTTCCCCAACAAATGGCTTGCATGTGATCTCTTTGTATGGTGCAAGTTATAAGCGGTTCAATATTGCATGATTATTTTTACAAAATGTTTCTTAAATAAACTCTAAAGTTATAATCAAACTGCCATGTGAAAAGTCCAAGCTTAGAATTATTGTTATTTTATTTTCTTCTACTGTTCTGTAGATGAGACTATTGTTCTAATGTTATTTGCTATTGTTCATTCCGTTGCACCAAATTGACAGCATTTTCATTAGTGTTTTTTGTTCAAATTCCTCTGAGTGGGAGTAGGTAATAGTAAGAGTCAGGACAAATACGCACTAGACTTAAAATCCTACCGCTTAACTGAGATGGCACCCAAGGAGGCTTTTGTGTGCGCGGTTTGAAAGGTAATGATGACTCTACGATTTCGGACTCACTCAAGTGAGCCAACACCACACATATTGCACGTCCCTTTCAGGTATCTTATCAGCTGAATAATATGCTTGTCGGTAACAATATTGGCTTGTAGTCGAGCAGAATCATCGGCGATTCGAACGCGCTCAACAACCCGCTCCCGCTCCGCGTATAACTTACACCAGCCATGCAACGTTTATGTAAAAGAATGTCGCGGTAGATTGCACTTCTTGTGTCATAGTATCCAGGCAAAGCGCCAAACCACGTTCGTTATGTGTCTTCATCTGGCGTCTGAGCAAGATTGTTTAATGTCATCGTCTTTTTATTGGTGCTCACGTTGTTTTTGATACGTCTGGGAGTTTGGGTTTAGTGTTTTATTAATTGAAGAGCCTTAAGCTGCAATATAAGACCAGGATGAGTGAACAAGCCAATTATCTCCATTTTGTCAACTAAAATTACGTTTCCGTTTCTATATAGCAAAAAAAATACTTTGCGATAGTAAATTTTATATTTGTTAACATAAGTATTTTGTTAATTTATTTTCATGTGATTGTTGTTTACTTGAGAGCGTGCAAGTGTGCCTTGGCGAGGATGGTCTGTGATTATTGGATGTGTTAATTGAGATTGATTGATTGATTTTTTTCGCTATCATTATTTTATATACGACGGCTGTGTAATACGAACGGATAGACACTATAGACAGATATGACAAAATACGAGATTATCTGTAAATTTTTGGGTTCCATAGCCGAATGGGAAAAATATGGAACCCTATAAATCAGACTGCTTTAATTGTATTTAAAAGTAAATCTCAAGAATTAAGTTGAAAGAATTCATGTAAATGCTGCGTATCCTTGACCACCCATACCTTGAACACAAGTTGAGTTTTACTCAAGCTTGAGATAATACCTGATGCAAACAATGAATAAAATAAAAACCAAACGTCCAAACCAAAGCAAATTCTAATAATCTTACAAACAAAAGCAAAAAATGACTTTTTTTCAGATTTCTCAATAGAAATCTGTACTAAAAAGCAATCACAGACATCTTAACTATAATCGTTTTTAAAAGCAAATCTCAGGACCAATAGACAAACGGTATCATATAACGCAGTCGAGGGATATCATATAAATGTTGAGTATTACTTGAGCACCTATAACTTGAGTACAAGTTGAGTTTTAATTTAGCTTGAACGAGAGTTTGAGAGGCATCGGGTTCTCCTTACTTTCGAAATTAAACTTAGTTATGTTTGTAATGGGACTCTGTTTGGCTTGCTGTGTTCTGTGTTTTGAATTAGTTTTTGTTTTCTATGATGTTGGTTGACTAGATTACTTTGTTTTTAGTTTTGGAGGAGTATGGTTGCTTGGATGTTGGCTGTAGGTAATGTAGTTTTGAGGCTGAAGTATTGTGTGACAAGAAATGGTTTGTTGGGAGCGAGATTTGAAAGTAAAACGTCTATAGTTCTATTTTAACCCACACATATACGGAATTAGAACAAAATTACTATGCGGCAAAATTAACAGAAATGGTGACGCATATTACTGTGATAACAAATAAGTTTAAATAAAAAATATGTGGAAAAAATATTTTTCTTAATATTCATATACGCTAACATAGAACGATATGTCAATACCGATAACGCTTACATCTATCCTACCTATGTCTATAACAGATTAGGAAGACGTTATAGAACTATCAATTCCACTGAAATGGAATCCTACTCTGTTCTAATTTTATTTAAAAAAAAAAAAAATTTTTTTGCTCCAACATAAATGATACGACATACTTAGGTCCTCATACTCTACCAAGGGGTATTATAGCCAGTATACCCCCTGTCGTCCTGGGTTCCCTATTATGAGAATTAACATATTTACTGTGGTTGCTATTTGTTTTTAAATAATGTTTCCATAATCTTCTTCTTCTTCTTCCTGCCCTTATCCCATTCTATTTGGGGTCGGCGCAACACGTTTGAAATAATGTTTCCATAATGATTATTGTTAATTTAAGAGTATGTTAGCATTATAAAAGCATGCTAAGTTTGTATTTACCGTGGTTTATTGACCGAATAATAAATTGAGAGAGAGGTTTATGAAATGAAAAGACGTGACTTGCTCATCGAGTCAATCAGATTGCTTTATATTGTAAACTGACAGTTCTTATGACAGATGTCAGTTGACACTACTTTCGGTGTTGCAAGAAAACAAAAATCTTAAAATTAAATGTTGGGGATGTCAACACATGCATGAAGTTACAATTTGTCACCAAAGCCGTCCTCTCTTAAATTAAACATAATAAAGCATTTTACCCAAATAAACGCAAAGTAATTTTTCACAGTAAACTGAAGGCATCCCAGTATTTATTAAATATGAATCCGATAATAGGTTCTTAAGAAGGGGCGAAAAGGCCTCGTTATGAGGCAGGCGAAAATCTTTAGAGGGACGAGTGAGCTTAATAATTAATAATGGTAATTGCATTTAGGGAAGTTATGTAGAACGGTGTACGGAAGCTGGGAGGTATAGATAAGATGAAAATTGCATGCAGAGGTGATAAGGTAAAACTTGTAGTTGGGGTTGAATTGGAAGTATTTTGCTTAGTATCTACCAATGATATTATCATTGGTATCTACGCTATTTTATTCGTACGAGTCTTAGTAATTCAGGTGCTGCTAAAAACAGATTACTGTTCATTATTTTAAATCTACAACTTACTGAGAATGTATATGAGGGGAATGGTTTACTTCTTAATAATAATTTTATATTCACTGATGGACTATCCATGGACCGGACTGCTGGTCCAGACATAAAGTTTAAAAAAAATTACTTTGAAAACAAAGATTAATACAAAAGCAGTGACGAAGTTTTTTTTTTTTGAAAATTTATCCACTATAGCCAACGAAAACATACATATGTCGCAGAACCAACACAGAAGCACAATAATTTAGAATAACGCCATCTATTGTCATTGCCGAGGAATCAAAACAGAAGCACAATTTGGAATCTCTATGGATTACTGTTAATTTAGAATAACGCCATCTATTATCGTTGACGTTGGAATCAAAACAGAAACGCAATTTAGAATCTTTATTGATTAGTGTTAATTTAGAATAACGCCATCTGTCTCTCATTGGAGGAACTATGAAGTTAGATTTGACAGATAACGTTTAGGAATGCCAAGTGTAATAACATTTGGGGATGCTTAGCGTGGAGTAATGGCAACACCGAGCGAATAGTCGAGTCGAATATCGATTCAGAAGTTTAATCAGGTATTCGACGTTGACAGGTACTGACGTTGACAGATATGTTGGCAAACCTGTGTGGGGTAGGCCACTTGGACGGACAGTTGAGTGAAGTGAACACTTTGAATCGGTCCGTCAAGCTGTGTAGACATCTTGGTCACGCCACGTCGTCCACGATAATCTTCCCGCGTTCCTAAGTTTTTAATCGAGCCATATCTCGGACATCCTTGATTATTTTGTAGTCAGTGTGTGTTAGCAAGTAATTAAAAGTGTTAACGAAGGTTTTGTGAGTGTTATTTCCGATATCGCGCCCCTTCTGATATCGATTCTTCGACATCAGAAGCGGGATATGGACCAAGACGACCCACGTGTTCGAAATAAAGACTATAGTGACGAAAAATGGATGCGTTTGTTGGAACAACAAAACCGCAATTTTCTGACACTGATTCAAGCCGTGAAAACACCTAATAAAGCCATGTGACGACGCTTTCGTTTACCGGATTTCGATCCTGAGAAACGGGATGTGGATGCGCGTGCTTGGGTGACGACTGCAGAGATGTGCTTGATGGACCAGGACCAACGTGGCGTCCCGCTTATGATCGCTATAGGCCGCGCCTTGAGGGGAGGAACTTCTACCTGGCTGTCTACCGTGTCGTTTCCTGGGATGACATGGACCGAATTTGGGAAGTAAGACGATGGACACGAGGGGAAGACCTACAACACCTGCAGCATAGTCGAGTTAAGTGACGCAGCAGCCGGCATCAGGGACCTTGGTGTGCTTCATATGTGGAAAGCCAGGTCACATAGCCGTGCGCTGTACGAGCAGTGGTGGCAGCTGTGGCAGCGGATCAGTCAACGGCACGGCGCGACGCGACGCGTCGATGTCTGAGTTGTGCAACCACCATCAGGCAGGATACAACACAGGTGAATTGTTTCATTTTTACTTACGATTCTGGTGCTGAATGCTCGTTGGTTAAAGAAAGTTTTGCATCGAAATTTTGTGGTAAACGTGTTTGTAATGTAATGTTATGACTGGTATAGGTCAGACACGAGTATTCAGTCCAGAACAGATTTTATGTTGTGCAGTGATTAACGGGTGATCATCCTCTTGAAATTTTGTTCATGTTTTGCCCGACAATCATTTGCAATTTGATGTCATGTTAGGTAGCGAGATTTTAAATCAGAGTTTTTCTGTAAACATGGCACATGTTTGCATGGCAACTGAGCTTTTAAGTTAACGAAAGTCCTTTGTGTAAATTCAGTGAGGCATAATAGTGACAACGCATTTCAATTGGATTTAACTGTTATCGTGACGGCTTAATTTTCTAAGTTTTTCATTACCGTTCTGTCTACTGCGCGAGAGACTACAGGCCAGCTCAGTGCAGCGGCAACTGTATAGGATGTCAGTAGACGAACGTAGAGTTGTGTGCGACCGTGTGAAGGTTGATTCAAACGACTGTGGTACATGGCCTAGGGTAGTTGTTAGTGGCCTAGGGTAGTTGTTAGTAGCCTAGGGTAACTGTTAGTGGCCTAGGGTAGTTGTTAGTGGCCTAGCGTTGTCAGTGGCCTAGGATAGTTGTTAGTGGCCTAGGGTGGATGTTAGTGGCCTAGGGTAGTTGTTAGTGGCCTAGGGTAGTTGTTAGTGGCCTAGGGTTGTTAGTGGCCTAGGGTAGTTGTTAGTGGCCTAGAGTAGTTGTTAGTGCCTTGGATAGTTATTAGTGGCCTAGGGTTTTTAGTGGCCTAGGGTAATTGTTAGTGGCCTAGGTTAGTAGTTAGTGGCCTAGGGTTTTTAGTGGCCTAGGGTAATTGTTAGTGGCCTAGGGTTCTGATTGTTGTATTTTCAATTACCTTTTCCCGATGTTTCATTTAATTGAAGGTTTTAATGATACAGTAGAGTTCTGGAATTTCCTTATTTTCGCCGACGAACTGAATCTAGAGTTTGGTCAGGAATGACCGAGTGAAACAATATTCTGTCGTGGACTGTTTTGTGTTTCAGTGGGATATCCAGACACGTGGCCAGCTACAACAAGAGCTGCAAGCGGTTTCTTTTATGAAGAGAAAGCTACCTAGCGATGACTGCGATGCCCCTGAAAAGTGCTGTGAAGCCTCTGAAGTGTTTTACCTGCCGCGGCGCAGTGAGAGGAGCAACGCCGACTCCGGGTCATCAAAGCCTATTAATGAAAAGAGGGTTGACCTGTGCCTCCTGAGCGCGTCAACTGGGTAATACAACTGGGAAAAACCCTATCCGGTGAGCAATTTTCATTTTGTTTACGACTCTGGTGCCTTGTGTTCTTTATGTTGACTATCGCTGGTTAAGCGTTAGTAGTGTAATCGCTGGTTAAGCGGATTACTTGGGCTTTCGCTGGTTAAGCGTTAGCTGTGGACTCGCTGGTTAAGCGTGTTATGATGTGGGCTTTCGCTGGTTAAGCGTTGGCTGTTTTATCGCTGGTTAAGCGAGTTATGTTGACTATCGCTGGTTAAGCGTTAGTAGTGTAATCGCTGGTTAAGCGGATTACTTGGGCTTTCGCTGGTTAAGCGTTAGCTGTTGACTCGCTGGTTAAGCGTGTTATGATGTGGGCTTTCGCTGGTTAAGCGTTGGCTGTTTTATCGCTGGTTAAGCGAGTTATGTCGACTATCGCTGGTTAAGCGCTAGTAGTGTAATCGCTGGTTAAGTGTGTTAGTGTGGGCTTTCGCTAGTTCAGCGTTAGCTGTTGAATCGCTGGTAAAGCGAGTTTTGTCGACTATCGCTGGTTAAGCGTTAGTAGTGTAATCGCTGGTTAAGCGGATTGCGTTGGCTGTGCTGGTTAAGCGAAAGCCAACGTAAATTCAACAGCTAACTGTTGAATCGCTGGTTAAGCGTGTCATAATGTGTGCTTTCGCTGGTTGGGCGTTGGCTGTTGAATCGCTGGTTAAGCGAGTTATGTCGACTATCGCTGGTTAAGCGTTAGTAGTGTAATCGCTGGTTAAGCGGATTGCGTTGGCTGAGCTGGTTAAGCGAAAACCAACGTAAATTCAGCAGCTAACTGTTGAATCGCTGGTGCGTGTTATGATGTGTGCTTTCGCTAGTTAAGCGTTAGTGGATTAATATTTTTGGTTAAGCGTTAGCTGTTAAATCGCTGGTTAAGCGTTAGCTGTTGAATCGCTGGGAAAGCGAGTTATGTCGACTATCGCTGGTTAAGCGTTAGTAGTGTAATCGTTGGTTAAGCGGATTGCGTTGGCTGAGCTGGTTAAGCGAAAACCAACGTAAATTCAACAGCTAACTGTTGAATCGCTGGTTAAGCGTGTCATAATGTGTGCTTTTGCTGGTTGGGCGTTGGCTGTTGAATCGCTGGTTAAGCGAGTTATTTCGACTATCGCTGGTTAAGCGTTAGTAGTGTAATCGCTGGTTAAGCGGATTGCGTTGGCTGAGCTGGTTAAGCGAAAACCAACGTAAATTCAGCAGCTAACTGTTTAATCGCTGGTGCGTGTTATGATGTGTGCTTTCGCTGGTTAAGCGTTAGTGGGTTAACATCGCTTGTTAAGATTATTATCACTGGGTAAGTGATAAGATTTGTAACGCTGGTTAAGCGCTACAATGTTAAGTACTGGTTAAGTACTTCAGTGATTTACACTGCTGGGTAAGTAGTGATGCATGGTGCTGGCCAAGTGCTGTGGATTTGAGGGAGAATGCCTGAGGTTCAAGTACAATTTTTAAGTAGAGGTGTTGAGTTGAATGATAGTGTGGAATCTTAGATCGGCTGGTCAGACCGTACCAGTAGCCATTTCGTAGCCAGTCCGTATTTCCGAAAATTTTTGACATCCTGGTGTCCATGGATGCGCGGTGTGCGAATGGCACTGTCGGAGGTCGTGTATTGTGCGTTCATGGTGAACGGTGTGCAACAAACAGAGGTTTGTTGCTGGGGCTAGTGTTAGCCACAGGCCTCGAATTTGATTCCTACTGTTTTGATTATAAGATTGCTGCATTGTGATGATACAATTGCAAAGGTACTTGATTCCTCTGGGATTTTCGGTCAGTCTAAATTGTGATGTCTTTTGTGTTTGACTTTGAGTAGTTCATGTGATATTTTTCTTTATGGAATTTATAATCTGTAACGTTATAGGAAAAATAAGGTAACATGTTGAACAAACCTACTTTAAGAATTATTTTGATAAAGGCTCTAAATGATTATCTTGATGGTCTTGTGTTGGTAACCGGATGGAGGTTACATGTTGAAGACCGGATGGAGGTCGATTAATTTCATGCTTATGACCCGATGGAGGTTATAATGTGTGATGATGAAGACCGGATGAAGATCAGAGTATGAGCACTGCAATATTTTGATGAGTTTCCTATTACTTGAATGAGTATAGGTATTGTTCGACATGTCAGCTTTGAGAGTAAGAGTTTGTTGGGATTTTCATTAGACCCTGTAATTATTTTGATGAGAATACCTTTTCCATTTGGGTCAGGAATGGCCGAACGGTTAGAATGGTTACTGTTCGAGAATTTTCTCTCATTCCAGATGTCACACACGAGGACGTGTGAATTGTCAGAATGGCCGTGTCGCAGAACCAACACAGAAGCACAATAATTTAGAATAACGCCATCTATTGTCATTGCCGAGGAATCAAAACAGAAGCACAATTTGGAATCTCTATGGATTACTGTTAATTTAGAATAACGCCATCTATTATCGTTGACGTTGGAATCAAAACAGAAACGCAATTTAGAATCTTTATTGATTAGTGTTAATTTAGAATAACGCCATCTGTCTCTCATTGGAGGAACTATGAAGTTAGATTTGACAGATAACGTTTAGGAATGCCAAGTGTAATAACATTTGGGGATGCTTAGCGTGGAGTAATGGCAACACCGAGCGAATAGTCGAGTCGAATATCGATTCAGAAGTTTAATCAGGTATTCGACGTTGACAGGTACTGACGTTGACAGATATGTTGGCAAACCTGTGTGGGGTAGGCCACTTGGACGGACAGTTGAGTGAAGTGAACACTTTGAATCGGTCCGTCAAGCTGTGTAGACATCTTGGTCACGCCACGTCGTCCACGATAATCTTCCCGCGTTCCTAAGTTTTTAATCGAGCCATATCTCGGACATCCTTGATTATTTTGTAGTCAGTGTGTGTTAGCAAGTAATTAAAAGTGTTAACGAAGGTTTTGTGAGTGTTATTTCCGATATCGCGCCCCTTCTGATATCGATTCTTCGACACATATAAGTTTGTAATTAGTACTTCAGTTGCTTGTATTATATCAGTATATCTTCATCTAAACACAATAAAATAAAATAAAAATTCCAGACCACCAATAAAATTTTAATAGTCTCTCTCGACGTGTTGCCGACGGCCTGTGTCGTTCCTAGCATGCGCAGACCAAGCAAGGCTCATTCCAGTCTGAACCAATAGCCATTCTGTTCTTTATTTTAGTCTTCATAAGGCGTTAGAGGCTTCCATTCGTAGCTTAAATATATAAGACAATGCCAGTTATTCGGCAGAACCGCCCAGCCGACGGGAAGTGAAAATTTTCCGCAATATCAACAAGTGTAGGATAAACACAAATTGCAGAAGTATCGTGGAACGTAACCTGTACATATATACCCACACATACACACATACAAGGCTTCGAGCAAAATCTGTGTCAGTAGGAGTTTGACACAGTTCCCGCTGACCAATAGCGCGAGGTATATCTATGTGTGAGTATCTTTGAAGCTCTGTGTAGACTAGGCCTTCTTTCTTTTCTTATAGCTTGAAACGTAGGCGTAAAGATGCAACGAGATGGCTGGCATTCTGCCACGCCACGCCTAGCACTCACCATTGGTTAATATAGTTAACCAATTGACAAGCACTTGGTTGCTATTGGTTGATACATGCAGGTCACCTGTGCGAAATTAGGTCACTGGCTGGCGGGAGGTTCGAAAAGTTGTTTGCGATGTGCCGAGGGTCAATAGCGGTACAACTATGCTGTGTATGTCGGTTTTTGCATTTTGTTGCTTTTTCTGATGTGTTTTCGCATATTTTTCATGTGGAATGGGCAGAAATATGGGCTATGTTATTCTCAGGTACAACACTCAAGCAATCTATAAAATGTCAAAAACAGATCTTTACCAAAACTGTCACACCACTCACATTCGTTTGAATCGTATTACCACTATGACCTACATGGGTCAGTTTAAAGCAAGAGAAGTTTTCATTATACATACCTATGTACTCTCATTAGAAACCCTTCATTTTCCACCTACAAACGGTGCTTAAAGCTTAAATATCATAAAGTCAAGTAAACATTTTGAAGGCACGTTTTCGAACAGTGGCTGAGTATTCGACTGCTGCGCTAGGTGTAGCTGATTCAATTCCCGCATGGAACTAATATTTTTATGGGCTTCACATTTCGTCTTTGAGTGTCTGTGCATAACAATTACGGTAAACGCACCCACGATACAATAGTAATTCTAAATGTGAACCAAAGTTTTTCTTAAAAACATAAGTAATTAATCATTTAACTATGTACATATATGCAGTTAAGAACTATTAGAAGAATACTGATACTGATACTGCTAGCCTACATCATCCCACTGCTGCGCAAAGGCCTCTCCCCATGATTTCCAGTTTTCACGATCCAGGGCCAAAGTGGACCACTGGTCATTTGTTCTGTCAAGTTCGTCCCGCCATCTTCTACGAGGTTCTTCTTATTAGAAGAACTCTCTAAAAAATCACAAACCGAACACATAAACTGCAAATACGTCTTGTTACAGAAAAAGCAGCGCTTTTACTGAAGTTACAAGCTATGTCCCGTTCGGAAGTCGATTATTTTCAGCACGTCGATTGCCGCTTGCACTGAAAGCCGACGGCACATGACGGGCGCTTCATATGCACCAACGAACTAGGCTTAAACGAGGGCTTACACTGTGTAAGCTTGGTAAACCAGTACATATTGGTAGTGGATTCGTCAGCAATACATCGCCTCTTATAAAATAATATAAACACTTGGTATTTTTTTAAGTTAAAGTCTTGATATTTTTTTTTTGTTTGAAGATGTGACCCTGTAGTGTCACGCTTGATTAAGCCGCCGCTTGGAACCTTATGGCCTCTGACATGGCTTTGAACTTATTATTGATTATGTAAAATTCAGGTTTCGATGATTTCTCTTACCGATGTCAGTAATACCTAAGGTAAAGTTAAAAGGTAAAATGTTTTTGAAAAAGAAACATCAGTTCTTACCTGTGTGTGAACCTTTGGCCTAACATGACATATTATTACACTACCTATGGTTTAAAAAAAAGGTATTTCGTTCATAGTAAAAATGTAGACCCAGAGAAAGCGTAAAATTGATACAATATCCTGCTTCTGGCTTACATTTAACCTCCAAAACTGAGTAAATTTAAACCAATACAACCCTCTGAGCTTACGCATTAATTTTTATGGGAGATTAGGTACATTTGGCATAACTCGTTGCTTATTACTTCATGCCAGAAAAATAGGTATATCTTTCTTCGAAAGCTTCATTCCTCAATAACGAAAATCGATATCCATCCAACCATCCAACCTTATAATCGAATCTGGACCTGCAGACACCTGAATCCCTTCATCTCCGAATCAATTAACCATTCGAAGCATCACAGTATTGTATGAGCGTTGAAAGCCCGGTAATCCGCCGTGTTCTATGGCCTGGTGACCTACTTCCGATCTGACCTGTACGAGATAGCAACTGTTATCAGTGGTAGTACACACGGCTACGCATCAATCTATAAACCAGTTTGTCGTGGTATCGCTTTGTATGCTCTTTCCGCATTTTCAACGATCAGCTTATACTGGTTTTGTATAGCTTGATGTGTAGAAATGTGTACTAAGTGTACCTAGGTATAGTGTAAAGTTATTGGTGTTGGATTTTATGAGTTTTCGATGTGCTTTGGTTTGTTGTATTTTAGATATAGTTCTGCTGACTGGTATGTTACAAAAGTTGGCTAATGTTTCTTGCGAAAATAGAACCAAGTTAAGTTTAAACTGTTCAATAATCTTCAAGCAATAAACAATAATCTCTTTAATTATATTTACTTCACAGTTAATATTTTCTGAATTGATTAGTTAAAACAATGATTAATAAGTGTGCAAGTTGTGCGAAAACATTTGCCTATTTTGGCCTGTTTTAAGGTGTAGAACTTAGATAAGTGTATTTCTTAAAATATGAACTCTAAATAACATTCGATGGTATAACTACTACCTGTGTATAGTATTCTGCGTTTCGATCGAGTACTAATTGGGACCTGAAACAATTATCTCCGTATTGTATTGTCTGTAGTGTTTAAGATCTTACATAAGTGTGCAGTATCTTTGGATATGAGTTAAAAAGGTTACGGAAAATGTTTTTAGTTGCTTATTTATTTTGATTTAAATTTTCATGTACATTAGTAAGACCAAAAATACACAAATTAGGAAGGGTATAATAAATATAGATTCAATAAAATATAAAGGGATTCAAAGAAAAAACCAAACAGGTCACATGATTTTGTTGTACTACACAATTATACTTTTCTACTTTCATTTAACGTATTTTAAGATAAAACTAATTTACTAAGGTCATACACACATGTGTGTTGCTTGATAAGACAATTAACGGAATCAATTTTGTTTTTATTTTTAAATGTTTAAAAACATAATTATTAAATAGTAAAAGATAAACTATTTTATTCATTCTCCTGTATATAGAAACATCACTATCTTTAATCAATGACAGTCCAGCATCTTATACGTCAGATATTCTTGGAACTTATAACGACGGTGCGTTGATGTGTGTAGCACAAGCAAGCACAGCCAAGCGTTTAGACGTAGTTAGCGTGAGCATTCGTGTAGAAGTCTACGGCTTGTTATCTACCCAGTGTAGCTACTGTATGTTCTAGAATGGAAATCACTGAGAATTGAGGAGTAAAGGGTTAATTTTAAAACATTAATCATCTTACACGGGCTGATTATGAACTACTTAAACTATGAAATTAAACTAACCAAGCAATTCAGGTGTTTCATAGTTGTCAACGGAAAAATATTCCATTGTATAATTATGAAATGACTGAATTATTTTTTTGATCTTTCAGGGTTGGTTTCATAGTAAAAGTTGTTTATTGATAACAATTTTGTTCCCGTTTTGTAACAATTTTGCTGTACAATGAAGTGTATTCTATCTATCATCTTTCAGCCTATACTGTACAATGGATTTTCAAAACTTGAGAAGTATTTCTCTAAACAAGAATTAATGGTTTTTTCCAGATATAATTTGATTTATTTGTTTTGTGTGAGAAAAATATACAAATTATCCTACTAATATTACAAACGTGAAAGTTTGTTTGGATGGATGTTTGTTACTCTTTCACACAAAAACTACTGAACCCTTATCACGAGTTTTCACTATTTTACTAGACAGTGTCTTTCCAGTATTTACAGCGTTTCTTTTATGGAAAAATGGAACAGCGCCTCTGGTGTACGAAGAAGGAACTAATTTTTTTTTTCCTTGAAATTAAATGTCAAAGTTCCAGTTTACTTTTCGTCACAATAAGTGAAAACTTATGATAAGGCTTACGGATTTGAATGACACAGATAGTTGATAATCTGGATTAACACATAGGATAGTTTTTATCCCGATTTTCCCGTGGGATAATTTTTGGGAGTTAGCGGGTGAAACCTCTGGCAACAGCTAGTTCTAATGTAATTACGTAGTTCAATTGATTCGGTCATCTGTTAGTGCACTTATGTTTAGAAAAATTAGTATTCATAGACACATCTGCTATGGAAGATAAGAAATAGCTTCGATAACTCCAAGCAATTTGGAATCATCATCATCAGCCGGAAGACGTCCACTGCTGAACATAGGCCTCCCCCTTAGGCCCTTCGTACACAAGGCGACTCCCGTATCCGATACTCCAGTCGAATACTTAAGTCGCGCGACTCTAGTCGCGCATGATCCGTACACACGGCGATTTGAGTCGTAAGACTCAAATCATCTATTCGGCCACCATTCTATATTCAACCTTAATAGTACGTTGTACCAAAACACAAAATGTACCTACATGAATAATAATCCCATACATTAGAATGCTTTTTATTTTAAATGACGAGTGCATTCCTATTTCAAATTTTGGAATTTAAACTTGGCGCGAACCCAACCAAATCGATGTCAAACGATATCGCGATCTAACTCGACGACAACGCCATCTATCGAGCATGGTGTCAAACTTTTTGCACTTTAGTAAATTATTATGGTTTCGTTACCAGCACGCGTAGCATGGTGATTCTATCTCTATTCTACCAAGAATAGACAAAGTTATTTCATCGTTATTTCTATACAAATCGACTGTTCTTTTGCACAAATACGACACCATTCGTACACTATTGAAGAATCATCATCATCATCATCAGCCTATAAATGTTCCCACTGCTGGGACACAGGCCTCCTCTCTGAAAGAGGGAGTGGGCCATAATCCACCACGCGGGCCCAGTGCGGGTTGGTGGATGTCACATGTCTTCGAATTTTTGGTTCTAGGACATGCCGGTTTCCTCACGGTGTTTTCCTTCACCGTTTTGAGAGCAGTGGTGATGAAATAAATTACACAAAGTAATGCGCCTGGCTGGATTCGAACCCACGACCTACAACTCGTAAGTCGGGGCCGATACCACTGGGCCACCACTGCTCTCTATTGAAGAATAGAAACATTTATTTTCTGTATTTTTTACATTGCCATGCTTATAACGCTAAAAATATTTCTACGTTCTGTCATTTTGTCTTTTCTTCCGTCGACGAAACCCCTTTCTACGGCGCCATGCTACGCCTGTAACAACCACTCCTAATTTAAGTTGAACTATGGATGAATTGAATGATAATACTAAATGACGTCGTATTCAGCCCCCATAAAGATCCATTAGATATTCGAAAACCATTTTTATATGATTTTTAGCCCCGTGACTGATATATGATGTTATATGATTTTTTGCATCAAAAACGATCGTATTACATTTGGATTTTGTTTTGGTAAGTTCAGAAAATGCGTGGTTCTTATTCAACCTATTTAATGAGTGAGCAATGCGCCAGTTTAGGGGTCAACTACTTTGGGCACGCCGCAATCGCGGCGGTAAGACCCCTCTTTGAGGAGTGGCTGGAGAGGCGTCACGGCGTCCTCACCTTCCGCTTGACGCAGGTCCTCACCGGCCCGGATGTTTCGGGTGGTTCCTGTGTCGTATGGGAAGAAACGCCTGGGTGTCCACTGCGAGGATCGCCTGGAGGACACGGTGGAGCATACGGTGCAGGACTGCCCCGCTTGGGCACAGCACCGCCGTGTCCTCACGAAGACGATAGGCGGCGACGTCTCGCGCCCGGCACTGGTCGAAGTCATGCTGCGGGGCGAGACGGAATGGGAAGCGGTCGCCTCCTTCTGCGAAGCAGTAATGCTAGCAAAGGAGGAGGCGGAACGCGTGAGGGAGAGGACAGCGTCCACCTCACGACCCAGCCGCCGCGGGAGACGCCCACGGCAACGGACGTCGCAAGACGATCTCCGGCCACCGTAGGCGCGCGCATGCGGGCGGCGAGTAATGGGTGACTCGCCGTCCGATCATGGTCCATGCCCGGGTCGACGGCGCGTTGTGTTCCACGCGCCTCAAAGAGCTGTCAGCAATCTGACGGGGCCCCCCTAAGAGGGCCAAAGCCTGCCGGGGTCGCGGGACTGTCTCACCTGGTAACCGTGACCCTGGTACGTAAAGGGCTATTGCAGGAACACCGTGGATTTTATTTAGTCAGTACAAGTCTGACAGTCCCTCCCGCCCCACCCTGGGCGGGAGGGACTCATTTGATGATATTACCACGCAAAAAAAAAGGGGGTCAACTACTACCTATCTTATCAAATTACCCCAATCTGTAAAATTACTTTAAGATTTTTTTTTGACGGCACGGTTGGCGCAGCGGCTGAGTGATCGACTGCTACGCAGCGAGTCGCGGGTTCGATCCCCGCACGGAACAAATATTTGTATGACCTGCAAACTAGTTGTTCCGGGTCTGGGTGTTTGTGTTCTTAGTTATTACGTTACTACATTAGTTCATATATTATATTAATCATTACAAAACTGCCGCCCAAACTTTTTCCGTACCTCTAATATCTTTTTTAGAATATTCTTTTTAATTGTAATCATACAAGCAAGGATATTTTTCTACCTCAGATACAAATTTGATGTCTAATAATAATTGTTCCGCCATTCTCCTCTTTTTTTCGTCGTTAAAAATCGCGCAGACTTGGGTATCGGCGATCTTGTCAGATGAGTAGCGCGCGACTAGAGTCGGCGACGCATTACCAAAATGTCGGCGACGCCGGCCTGTGTACGAGTCTCTATGGATTTGTATTGCGATAGTCGCCTGGAGACCAAAATCGTAAGGTATCGGAAACTTGAATCGCCTTGTGTACGAACCTTCATACACAACGCGACGCAAGTTTCCGATACTAGAGTTTCGTCCACTACTCTTGACCTGCGGAAAATTTGAGGTACTACATTTTTATAATGCAATTTGATGTAACTACATAGACACTAGCGCCGCGTCAAAAGGTCATGATGGGTGGCGATATATAAAATTTTTAAAATGTCTGACACATGACTGTGACGATCAAAGTATATTTTTAGGGTTCCGTAGGTTCGAAAGAAAAAACGGAATCTTTATAAGATCACTCGTGTGACCGTTCGCCCTTCAAATTTAATTGTAAACATTTATCTGTTTACACATGGCCGATTAAGTTGTAAACATTTATCTATTGAATACGTTTAGAACAGTTAAATAGGTATGCCATTTCCAAACATGTCAGTTCCTATTGCTCAAGTGTGTTTTCTGTATTATCCCTTATCTGAAAAAGATACAAATAATAGTCCTTTGCATATAGATTACAAGAAAATTCCACAGTAGTAAATAATATTTTATTCGTATTAAGTATGTTTTAAAATGTTATTCAATAAAATAGAAAAAAAAAACATCTCTCCCAACTTGTTGATAAAACTGCATACCAAATTAAAAGATTTGTTACGAGGATTGTAAATATTTTTTTATCACTTTAAAATAATAATTTCTTTCCAAATGATTCAAGAATATACTACGGAACCCTTTATGGTGTGAATATATTTAATAATGGTAAATAAATTATTCCGCCATCTTGAAAGTCGCGGAAACTCGAGTAGCGGCGATGTCAACAGATAGGTAGCGCGCGATTGGCGTCGCGCGTCGCGTGCATGTGTACGAACGTATATGGATTTCTATTGCGATAGTCGCCTGGATACTGAAGTCGTAAGGTATCGGATACTGGAGTCGCATTGTGGACGAAGGGCCTTAGACCGCCACGCCGAACGACAATTCGCCAATTACATCCATCGGTTGCTCGCGACCCTCACGATGTCGTCGGTCAACCTAGTGGGAGGCCTGCCTACGCTGCGTCTTCCGAATTTGGAATAATGATTGATAATAAATTAAGAACTTGTAAGAAATTTAATTTTCATCTGCCTAGTCTTTTTTTAGTTATGTTGGTGCCGGTTTCCTGTCGAACCGGATATAGCTGAATATCAGTACTTTACACGAAAAGAATTAAATACTTTTATACTTGTAAGGTCAACAGATCATTTATGTAACTGAAAATAGTATAATTATCTCCGACAACTTAAAAATGTTAGATTCTTTTAAAAACATTTATCATTTAACATCGCAGTTCTTTGATATAACTAGCAAACTGCAGGATTTAACATTTATTTCCAATGCTTCATTATATTATGCTTCGACCCAGTGAACGATGTCACTCAATATCTGAGTAGAAAATATCAATCTTTGATAACGATTGAACATATTTGTAAACTAACTCGACTGTAACTGTAAACTTTAACCTTTTGTTGACATTTGTGTAATTGTTGACTTTCAGCGATTGAATTTATTCGTCTGTGCAATTTATTTTGTTGTGAAACTTGAGTTGTTGTCGTAAGATACTCGTAGTGCTAAGAGGGATTGAGATTCTGATGTTTTTATGCTACAAGGCTTTACTTCGTGAGACTGTCTTGAAAGGACACCGTAGTACTAAAACGCTAAAGACAACCGAAAGAACACGGTACATTTTGGTTATTAAGGGAACACTTTCCGCTCCAACTAAGGTGAGAGGATTGATTTGATGATTTTAGCACACCTGCATGACCTCACCGACCATACCCAAGTTGACGGTGCGTTATTTTCCACTTGTGTTTCAGAGATCTATGAGCGAAATGGGAGCCGATATGGCCAAATGCCTGCCGATACAAGATTTTTTTAAGAGTTTACCACGGTCAAAGATAATATAATACCCACGGTCCTTCAATGCAAATGACAAGTAAATGAACAAGGTGTTTGTTTTAGTCAAGTCTGATAGTCTCCTCAACTTATGACAGTTGGAAGAATCATTGGATGTTTTTCCATCCCAAAAAAAAAGATTGTGTTTAATTGATGTTTCTAGTCAGCACAGCAACCACCTCCACAGAGACATTACTATCGTAATTTTACAATAATTGACACGAACATTATCCATAAAGGTTTTTATCACTCCATTTTTGAACTCCACTTAGCGGAATAAAATTGAATTTCGTCGGAATAAAACATTCCATTTTACTTCCACCAAAGGCTTTATTTCTGAATATGAAAATCGTAATTAAAAACGTCCGTTGTTCGTAGGTAAGGTAAGTTCACCATTACCGTGCGCGTTTAATTAACGTGAAGCGCGCATCATTATGAGTTGCCTATTGATTTCCTGTCACCTGCATGATCGGTTACCCGGGCGTCCATAGCTGTGACCACAGAGTAGATTGATACAGAGAGCCAGCTCTGTTTGGGCGAGGACAGACGCAACTTGTTTGTGTTAAGATTTTTTTATAGGGATCGCAAACTAATCTCAGATGCAGAATTTTGTCGTGAGACCAACTAAATAGGTTACCGTGATCCTGCCACGTAAAGGGCAATAGGGTAGTTTACTGTATAAATTCAAAGTCTGTGTTTCTGAGTTAGAGTACTGAAAAATATTAAACACGTTTTTTTGTGTTTTTACATCAATGAATATTGACAAAGATAAAACGCTTAGAAATTATGGAGTGGAGGCTTGTGACGTCTTAACGCCTGTAAAATTATATCGACCGAGTGACGTTTTGTGATTTTTAGAAGCAATGCATCTTCGTTAATTTTGATAAACGAAAGAAAAAATACGGGTCTCATAATTATATTTTTGAGTAAAATAGCCCGTTGTAAGAACACGGAGGACTTAAGCCAGAAGGAGTATTTCTCTCCACCGAAGGTGGGAGAATACATTCGAAGATTTTTAATGTGAATCGTCTAAAAAATATCATTTAACCATTTAAAAATATAATAGCCTACTCTAGAGAAGCAAAAGAGCTTTTTTATTTCTATCTCGCTTGATGGTAAGCAATGATACGGTTGACGATGAAGCACGCTTACCTGGAAGTAACTTATTCACTCTTGTCTTTATAAGCCCTTCAAAGTTTACATAGTCTACTCGAAATGCATAGTTTAAGTCAACCAAACCATCGCTGTCGCTATATTCACTGTACGTGAATGCAATGTCTACGTGTATCAGCGTTCCTTGTTCACCGCTAGCCTTCTGTACTAAATCTACTCCGTGTCGGTAGCTCTGTCCATATTAATTGTTTCGGCGCTTTGTGCACGTGTCGTTGTAATCCTCTAATAATTGCATCGGCAGGTATAATCGTGTGTTTGTGCGTGTGTCTGTAGTGTTGCAGTTAGTGGTTATTGATGGGTGGTCGGCCTTTTGAGCTGGCTACTGGAGTGGTTGGTCGTAATTCTGAGAAGTAATTATGTATAATGCTTACTTGATAATGACTAGATTAGGAGGAAGCTAACTTTTACTAGAATTGCTCTGTTTTTTTTTTTCTTTTTAGCGGTTGGCTTGAGTTTCAGCACTATCCCGCCTAATGGTTAGCGAAGATGTTATGATTATCAATTAATAGGAATTTCTATACATTTATTAATTTTTAGATGCTCATTAATTTAGCAATAAAGATGAGACAAAAAATATTGTTATTATTAAGTTTTGCTTTTCAAATTATTTGCTTTTTGAAACATGCTTTAGGAGCAAAATCGACGGTATTATACTAAAAACATAGTTTTTTTCCTAATAGGTCACAACCTAGATAACTTTAAACGTTTAACTACTCAATATTTTCAGCAATACAACCAAATCCACCTCAAAAAACCACCCACACAATTTCCCATCCCACAAAAATAAAACAAAATATTCTCTCAATAAAAACCTTCTCTCATTTCCACCTTGTTTATTCCCATCTGAATGGGAATCCGTACACATGTCCCAGCTACGTTTCCGCGCCGCTGGGCCGGGCCTCAAGACAGGCGGAGGCCGAGGCCGAGAGCCGACGGGCCGAACCAATCCCCACTACTCATATCGAGTGGAAAACATTGCCGTGACGTAATCCACACCTGTACCTCGAGCACGAATCACTTTCGAAAAAATATTCGTATCGTCTCCGAAAGCATTTTGTATGGGAACTTGAACAGCGCCTCTGGTGAGCGTAAATTGAACTAATTTTGAGAGCACGAACAAATACGTGTAAGTTTCGTATCGTCTTCATACTTCATTCGAAACGTAATTTGAGCCATTTGTATGAAGATAGCAAGCACGAACACAAAATATGACGGATAGTTTCGTAACTGTCGAAGGCTGGCTTACGAGTTTTACGAATATTTATTCACTTCAAATTTGACAGTGAGAAAACATTCGTCGGGGTTTATTGTATGGATAAAATTATAATTAAAGTGATTGTGTTGTAGTATTTTGTTAGAAAATGAATGTGTGCTCCAATATTTATTATAATATGAATGTGTGCTGAAACTTGGACGCTCACCAAGCATATTATAATCCACCGCATGCAAGTTACTCAGAGAGCTATGGAAAGAGCCATGTTGGGCATCTCTCTCTACGACCGGGTGAGAAACACAGAAATTCGTAGAAGAACGAGACTTTTAGACATAGCATGGGTGATAGCAAAAATAAAGTGGAAGTGGGCGGGCCATATATGCCGTAGACCGGATGGAAGATGGGGAAGAAAAGTGTTGGAGTGGAGACCACGAACGGGAAAGAGGAATGTAGGGAGACAACCTACTAGGTTGACAGACGATCTTGTTAAAGTGGCCGGAAGAAACTGGATAGCCATAACACAAAACCGCCAGCAGTGGAAAGATTTGGAAGAGACCTACACTCAGCATTGGGTGACTAAAGGTTGAAGAAGAAGAAGAAGAAGAATGTGTGCTCCAATATTTATAATAATAATATGATATTTTTCTATTTATGCTGCCATAATTCACAAAAAATAAGCACTTGACATGACAGGATTACATAGATATTTTAGCAACCGTACCTATCATGTTGCTTCTCAATCATTGCTCGATTCATTGATTGATATTATTGTCATTATTAATAAAATAAATAAAATCATCAAACACAGAACATTCATAAAGTTTTTCTTTATTTTTACAATACATTTTTCATTAAATACCATGACAAAATATGCTCCTTAGCCTATTATCGTCTCATGGCCGCACTAAGGTACTCTGTGTTATTCAATATCGGTCTAGCAATATAACGTGAAAGAACAAACAAACTCATATTTGAATTGACTACTATGGATTTAAAACATTCACACTTAAAAATACAAAATAAACATTTTATTATGGACCACAGTTCAATGTATTAGTTAGTTATTTAGGACCTCAAAGATAGGAATTTCTTCATAATGCAAGCCTTATGGAGAAGTACTGTCTTCTCATTCAAGCTCTTCGCCGAATTTCCAAACGAGAGCCTCGTCTCATCATTGAATATCGTGGGGGATCCTTCTGTTCAACCGGTTAACAGACCTTCTTGATCAGGGTGTCAATTACTTATTTACTCCAGTAAGAATACTTCCGTTTAGTTATCTCAGTTTACTGGAATAGCTTACAGAAAAATAACGAACTATAACAACAAAATCATTGGATATTGATTTGAAACCTCTTGACAGCGGACAGATTTGACAATATAGACATTAGGTATGACACAAGCTTTTTTTCTAAATCAAATTTTTTTCATGGCTTTTTATTTGTGCCAGTATGACAGACGTTCGTTTAGGAACGCAGTCAAATCAAACACAACGTTTTAGTAATTATTTTAATTATTATCTAACGGAATATTAACTGTTTCTGCAGTTCCTTTGTATTGCGTCATAAATTGAACAGTATTACAATTTTAAATGCCCTAAAATCACTAATTTTCTAACAAAAATCCAGTTTCTGAACGAAACATTCATCCTTATTTACGTTAGTATGACGTCACCAACGTTTTCGTATCGCGCCCTCGGTACTAATTCGAAAGTGCTTCGTGCTTCCGACTTTCGTTGTATGCCGTTATTGTATCGACGGTACGATACGGTGGCGAGACGAAACCTTCAAATATTCGTGCTAGGGGTACTGTTTAGGTTTTTCTTCTTTGAGTGTTGTGTTTTTCGCTCTTTTTTGGAAGACATGTGTATTGATGTTTTTTGGCCAGTATTGAGGTTCTTGGGTGTGGTTAATGGTTATTTGTTTTGGCAGTGGGATTAAGCCTTCAATAATGTGTTTGCAAAAATATCATAGGCCATTTCAACTTTCGTTGGTAATTAAATGTATGTCGGACATTCTTGTATTCATAAATAGACGCATTCAGATCGAAGTAACTTTTTCAAAATTAGATTGCTTTAACTAACTTAGTATAACGATGGAGATTTTTGTTCTACTGCAAATGTTGCTTGACAAAATATAACTTTATCAGGTACGGATGTCCTAAACATTCTAAAAGAAAACACGGCATAGATACAACAAGTCAAATATCTCACCATAAAACTGTAAAATTGCAATCACACCGTAGCGTAGCCACGAAATTCGTTTAATCTCGATTATCGTCGCGTAAAACTAAGCGGGGTGGTTTCAAGCCCGTCATTCGTTCTCCCATAATCCACATTAAGAGCCACAGTAATGCCCCTTTTGTCCTGTTTCTTTCTTATCTCACTGCAAAATTTGTCTAGGCGATGCAGTAAAATAGTCTAAAAGTGGCAGCCTCTTACACCGTGGTGTAATGGTTTGACTTTATATTTAAGTTCGGAAGCAAATTTTGTTACAAACAAAATGCTAACATTTTGTTTGTAACAATAGTCTTCAGAGTTAGAAAACTCCGCTGGTCACAAATAGGTGTATTGTGATACATAATTATTTAGTGTAGCTAAATTGACCATCGCCTCATTACCCATTACCTCAACATTCATTAGATATAATCATGAATCCTAAAACAGATCCTAAAGTTACTTGTATTTCAACAGCAACAAAGTTGCCTTTAGTTAACCAATTTCAATACAATAAACCACGAAAGCTCTAAAACTACACGAACCCATTCACCTCAAACATTCTCATTACTCGGAAGTGCTTACATTGGCGAATGTAACACTACATTGTAATTGCGGTCAGTTTAAGTGGCGGATACCTTCAGGCTGCTCCACGATTTATTTGAGTCGGGCTGCAGCGGGCCTTATTGCTGTGCTTGTTAAAATGTCTCCTTGTTTTATACTTATTTTATTTTTAACTAATGAGAATCCTGATATAAAGGTTTTATTTGGATTGCTTTGTGATTGGGAAATGTTTGGTGGCTTTTGGTCTACGTTGTGTTTATTGTGGAATTATGTATTTTGAAACATTTCGACAGATAGTTTCTTTTATATATATATATTTTTTATTTTAGTTTTCATTGGGTTATCAAACGATCAGTTAACAAATTGGTACAGACTGGAAACTGGCTGCAGACACAAAGCTTTGACTAATATTTCAATTAGTTCATTAATCTCTCGAATCTTTTATAGGGACTAAAATTAATATTGTTGTTTATCTTTATAAAATTGAAAAGCAGTTATTAACGTTAGTTAATAACCCAACACCATCGTAAAAAAGAAACCAATAAATTGCATCCACACCTTTCTGTCTAAGAAACAAATCCTCAATGCGCACGAACAAAAGATTAATTTTCAAAAACAAAATGATTGTGCATTTCCATTGCACTTCAATTAGTGACCCAACCCGGTAAGCTTAGCTTTCATAATAAAAACATCAAGAAGTTTGTAGGATACTCCGTATACTGTTTTTTTTATTGGAATTAATTAATTGCTTAGGGATTATGAATAGGTACACATGAACCCTTTTAGTTATGATTCATTTTGCAGTTATTGGTCAATAACAGCGAAGGCATTAATAGTGATGTAGGTGATCATTTAACTAAAGATCAGTGAACCAGACACATATGTCACCAGTGTGATGGGGTACGTCAGAAACATGAGAGATGTCAAGAAGAAGACAGGCGTCAGTCACAGCTTGCTGTGGTACAAAGTGATATAAGTAAGAAGGGAGAGAAAACAGCTTTATAATTATGAACATACGTGTACATAATAATTATGTAGTTGTACATAATTATGAAGTTGGTTTTCTCTCCCTTGGTCACTGCGTTATTATTTTTAAATATGCAACGGAACATAACATAGTTTTCACCGCAAAAAAACAAATGGGGCAAGTAATATACCTGGTAACAGGTTGGTGCTTAGTCAATCAATTCTAACAGTCTTTATCAGGGGTGCTCTGACAGTCCCTTTTGCTCCACCCAGAGCGAAAGGACTCATTAGAATTAGATGATTACGTAGACCAAAATAAAAGATAAAATAGGCATGCTATCATTTTCAAATGGATTGGAAGCATACGTTTCGACCTGTTTTAGCATAGTTGAATTTAAGAATAGGCACATGATGATCAGACTATTTTCGTTTCATTATGTTACTATTACATCTCTGTCAATTCTGACAATATGTGCATAGTTTTATGTAGTTGTACGAGTTAATATTTTATCCACCCCATGAGGCTTAAAAACAAACATAATGTTTATTTTCACGATAACGCTTCCAATTGAATGAAATGAAACGTTGAAATTCGAGTATCATAATTTGATTGCACACTGTTGGGTTCGAATTCTGTGTTTCATTTTTTAGGAACTAATTCGTATTGGAATTTGTGCCTGCATTTTAGTTGGCATGGTTCGCAATCAAAGTCCTTCCAATGTAATATTTTTGTGTGAATGCCCTCCGCGTTTTATCCGCTTTTTTTTTCAATACTCCGCTTTATTTTGTTACATTCCGATTTTTCAATGAATTCATTTGGAGTTTTTAAATCCGATGTTTGGCAGTGAATGAAATCATTGTTGTTATTGGAAATGTTGGATTCACGTTTCAGAATTTTTGTTATCAGAATACAATTATTATCGGGCAGGTCGAATTGCAATAAATCATAGAGTATCAAGATTTAGATTCTATTAGTAATTGATCATGGATCTCTTAATTAATACTAGGTATCCAGTAATCTCCTGTGTACGTGAATTTCTATGTTAGACCCAGATAAATTCCTAGTGCGGAGAAATGTTTAAAAAAAAAACTATCGACATTATTAAAAACATTTTATCGTAGGTTCAAATTACATGGCACTACTGTATAGGTACACTTATTTTAGGTATAAATGTCATCAAATATCTCCTCCCGCCCTAGATGGAGCGGAAGGTGCTGTGAAACTCTTATAGTTACAAAAAACCAGCGGTGCTCTTTGACGGCAGTCCTGTGTTTAAAGATAATCCCATGATGTATATTCACAAAGAACTTACACACTAATAACACATGTAACGAGCAGGGACTCACTGAAAGAAACTGCAAGAAAACATCCTCGCTTTATTCCCCAAAGAAACATAACACACACACACACACATAAACACAAAAAAATACAATCATATTCATAACAATCCCCGTAACAATACAATCAGAAAACTAAAGCAAGAAGCTCCGACGGTAAAAAGCACTAAGACGCCGCGATATAAGTCGCCTTCAGAAAAATCGCGCCGATTAATATCAAGGGGAGACTGCAGCATCATATTTTTCATCATTATGTTCTCATTAAACGAAGCTACGTCAGAAAATCGGATCACGAAAAAAGGGAAGAAGATAATTCAGTCTGGCTGTCTAGTTGTGTGCTCAATCTGTTTTGTGTTAAGACTGTTTTGAATTGAAGATTATGTTTGAGAGATGATTAGGTTTGTTCGTTGATGTTAATTTTAGCGATGTTTTGAGAAAATTATTTTACATCTCTCATATTCGGTAAGCCCCGTTTGGGGGTAATAAGGACCTAAGTCCTTATTACCCCCAAACGGGGCTTGTAGGTAACCAATTAGCGCTCTAGGGTAATAATGTAGCTAGAAAAGCTCTAGGGCGGTAAGTAATTAAAAAAAACTCTTCACTCTTTCAAAAAGTTCGCGTACATCTAACCATCATACAGGCAAGAGACATCATGCATTCAGCCCAATGACAAAAGAGGTCGCTTCGTTATTTAGCCTTGTCTTCGTATGACTATAATTAGTCGTCAATTTTAAATATCGAACTGAGAAGCTCAATTTCGTTCTTGAAAAAAAAAAAAGATGAAAAAAGGCGGGGAAAACTTTTACTTTAAATATTGTTTTTGGGATTTTTTCTACTTACCTCACAATCGAGATGTAAAGCAGAGTAGTTAGCTCGGGTGTAAGCATCAATTGCACCCTCGAACTATTATTTAAAGCACCCTCGCTGCGCTCGTGTGCCTAAATATCTCGGGCTGCAATTGATGCCTTACAGCCCTTGGCTACTAAGTAATCTACTATTTGTTGTAGATTTTTGTTTGAAAGATTTGTGTTAATAGTGAATGACACTTCAACTTTGTTGAAGAGTGGTAAGAGTTGAAGTGAGAATAAGCTCGCCCCCGTCTTCTATTAGATACACAGCTATAACCTTTCGGGAATTAAAGCAAGATAATATGTTACTGGAATTTTGGTATGCCATAGTTTGTAGATATGTTTATTACTTCTTCTTCTCGTGGATTCATAATAACTGTGAAGCAATAATTACTAACTCAAATAAAGAACCTACATTTTAGGTACACCTACTGTAACTTCGGAAATCGCATTACTGTAACCTATGCCTTAGATGAAAGTTATAAGGTAGGCTTTTGCAAAGCGGTAGGATATCTAAGGCTCACAGTTTTGGTATTCAGAGATTCAACCCTAATTCACACAAGATTAAAAAGGCTAAAAGAACAACGACTTAAAGAATATAAATTACATAAAAAAAACTCATTTCCTTTACAATAATGAAACAGTGAAAACTAGTGAAATAGTTTCGGAGCGCAGTCTTCACGAAAATTACCCCTTGATTGCTGCCAAGATAAATTATTCGTGTCTGAAGGCGCTTGCAACAACGATGTGGGGTTATACTGGATGAGACAAGCAGTCAAAAAGTGTACCTACCTAAGTATGTGTTAGTTCGGATTTGGGCACAGTAATTTTGACATCAGCTGCCTTAGTGCTACATCTTTATTTTTTTTTTCGGAAAACATGATTGCTGAAATAATTCATTGTGAAATCGTCCTTTGAAGAGACGAATACTTGTGGTTACTTACTCAATATATTTAACGTAAGCAATCTGTCAAAATGAATTTAGTAGTTAACAAAACTCTGAGGGTCTAATAGAATCATAATACCTAGTACTTTAGCCGATGGGGTCGAAAAGTGCTAGAGTGGAGACCGCGGACTAGCAAGCGCAGCGTAGGACGTCCACTAACGAGATGGACAGACGACCATATAAAGGTCGCCGGAAGAAGCTGGATGCAGGTCGCTTCCAACCGGTATATGTGGAGATCTAAAAGGGAGGCCTATGTTCAGCAGAGGACGTCCTATGGCTGAGATGATGATGACTACTTTAGCAAACATCATGATATGCATTACGATAAAATTAGTAAAATGGAATATTCTGTTCTATTGCCCAAGCAATAGAACATTAATAGAGAACAATTTTTCGCCGTTGCTATTAGTAACATTGCTAAAGGGGCATTTTTACCGACTTCAAAAAAAAGGAGGTTATCAATTCGACCCGTATGTATGTAATATTATCAGAACTGCCCAGTTTTCATATATGTTAGTCTATATCAGCGTCTGAACAAATGTGCCAAATTTCATAAGTGTATGTATGTAAGTATGTATGTTTTTATGTTTGTGCACGCATATCTCCGGAACTATAAGTTCGATTTAAGTAATTCTTTTTTTGTTGTACTAGGTATTGTTCTACTTAGGGTACACTGCAAGTTTCATCAAAATCAGTTCAGTAGTTTTAGAGATATGGATTTTTTTATGTTGTGACGGATTACAAGATTAGTGCATAATGTAAGAAAATTTTGTATTTTACAAGAATTTAAAATAAACTAATAAACTAAAAAGGGTAAAATAAAAACTTTTTTTAAAAAAGTACCGACTTCAAAACAAATACAAAAAAGTTTAAAATAACTTTTCTTTCGGAAGTCGGTGGCTTTGTTTTGTTGTGTCATTGACTATTGCCACCGACTTCCGAAAGAAAAGTTATTTTAAACTTTTTTGTATTTGTTTTGAAGTCGGTACTTTTTTTTAAAAAAAAAAAGTTTTTTTATATAACACCGAAACACAATAACTCATCTTAGCTTTAAATTAGTCATTTAATTTCTCATTACGTCTTAAGGCGAGAGTCCAGTGTGGGAATGAGGTGACACTAGACGACTTGTATAGCTCTGTCTTTTTTTCACACTGGAAAAATTCTCGCTTTTAGTAGTTTGCAATGTAGGACGGTCATGTTTAATAATAACTTCTCAAAACAGTTTCTCAGCTAATTAAAAAAAAACAATCGTCAATGAAACAATTACTACTAACAGCTCATAATACCCCAGGTAACTACCACATCCAGTGATCACACGTCTGCGTTCCCCAGTTATAAATGTTGAGGGGCTAAAAAGGTGTCGCCTTGAATCCAGACCGCGGCTGCAGTCAACTGATAAATACTCAGTGAGACGGTCGGTCCCTGCTCAATTTATACTATTATACGTATTCGTATGGGTTTGTAATATGTATTGTTCATAGGAAATTGTTACTCATCATTAGAATTTGTATCGGGATAATTATAATGTTAAAATTCATGGTCTTCTTTTTATTTCTGACACTATTATTTAGCAAAAAATAATCCTTATGATGAAGCCTTTCGATTGGTATGATAAAACTACAGGGTAATTATTTTTATCGGGTTCGATTCCCAGAACAAACGTATTTTTTTTTAAATCTATGAATGCTGTTAAAATTGTTTTTACAATTTAAATAATTTCTTCTTTCAGTAAAATGTTCCAACTACAATATTTAAGGTACTTTCCCTCCATGTGGCAAAGCCTTGGGACTCCCATTGGGACGCCCTGTATACAAAAAATGAAAAAACGTTTATTCATGATAACAACATAATTTACAAAAATGTCGCTTCTGCCAAACTGTAAAGAAGTGTGTTCGCAAATGTAGCTTCCTTAAAAAATTCAACACGTAATCGTGGGTACATTTTACAGTTGCTTTAGTTACACTTTAATAACTTCGAAAGCCATTCAAGGCCCCATCAAATTCAAATCAAGGGACCAACATATGATCTGACATCACTTACATGCATACGTTGCGTCTGGTTTATCCCAAACAGAAGCCGAGCATGCAAATTGCATGCATACATAGCACCCTGTATTCGGGTTCGCAGATTGTAAATTGCTTTGGCTGACTGATCTAAATATTGACTGTGACCTCCCAGAGGGTATAACTATATCGATGTGTAATTATTGGCCGAAATATTTCGGGTTAAACCACACTATAACACTAGTACATTTATAATACTAGTGGCTTATGCAGATAAGCCATACTAAAATTATCGAGTAAGCCCCAACAACCCTATGTCTAGTGGAAACGACCATCAGACTTGACTGACTTATAGACAGCTTGTCCTTTCAGCTACCCTTTAAGTTCCAGGGCCATGATAACCTCGGCAGGCATTTGACCCTATCGGGCTGCATCACTTTGCTGACAGTTCTTTGAGGCTCAGGACTTACTTGATCGGACGTCAAGCTAATTACCCACCGACTGCAAGATCAGTACGCCTACGGTTGCCGGAAATCGCTCCGCGATCCCCGACGCTCTGGGCGTCACCCGCGACAGCTGGGACGTGAGGACGACGTTAGCCTATCCACCACACAGAGTCTTCTAAGCCACAATTAGTTTGTGGCTCTAAATATCACATTTGTGATTTATTATACAAAGTAAGCTAAATTAAGACAATCAGTTCAAGGCTTCAAGGAGCAAATAAACAAAGAAATATCACATAGAATTTATTTATGAAAACCAAAAATTACGTAACAACAAAATACAAAACTTGAACAAAACCAACTGAGACTTACGAAGGCCACAATAAATATAAATACAAAAATTAACAATTGAATAGAATATAATAAATACAATAGCAAGTATTAGAATAACACTTAATTTTAATACAGATCGCTTTTATTCTAAGTTTCTAAAGACACCGACACAATTGAAAAACATTTATGTTGAAAGTGAAATATGTTGAACATTAATTGAAAAGGCGTGGTATTTAAATTTGGTCACGGGAAGCCGCTACTTTGTCTTTAAACAACACACACACGCATTTATCTTTCTTAAGACAATACAACATTTGCCGTCGTACCACGAAAATTAAACATATATCTAAAAATAGTGTAACTGAAAAACTACACTTATATCAACGTCAAATGTCGTTTGGCAGTTGTAAGTTTTTTTGACAAGTGTTCAACAGACTGATGTTTAACTTTTTCCTGGTAAGACAGTTTCTGTCGTACTACAAAAACTTTTAAACGTCTGATGAACACTTTTCTAAAAAATGTCAGATTATGACGTTGAAATAAGGTCCGTTTTGGAGTGACACTTTTTTTAGACAAGTGTTCAACAGATGTTTATGTTTTTGTAGTAAAGCTATTAAGTCTAAATTAAATAATCCTCTAAAAATCTCGCATCACGATGTTTGTGATTGCACTGCTCCGAAACCAGTGGACCGTTTTCAAAATTATTCTTGTTGTTGTATATTTTGTACGTATGAGAATAAATCGTGAAGTGTTTTCCCACTCTTGGGGGTAAGCCCCTACATCATTTCATCATCACCCCTTCATCATTTTTTCAGCTAGTACTGTCATAAGTACAAATTGTCAAAAGCCTACAGTATAAAAACTACATAGTACTAAATAACTACTTGATTATAATAATGAGTAGTTATACCCACATAAAAATGAGTGCAATACAAATTGAGTATTATATAATTATTACTCAGAATATACGTAGGTACATTAATTAAAAATAAAAGTTCGAATTCAACATGACCCGTGGGTATTGGCTGGGTTACCGCTCCATGTAAAATAGCAGTATTGAACTACATTTGACTTAACTTTAAACCAATCGCAATTTTCGTCGGCAAAAAACTAGACGCCGCGCCAACACGAAATGTTGTAATTTTTTAATGTTGAACATTCTTTTCAAACTATTTTAGATTTGAAAAGTAAATAAGTGCAAATTAGATTTAAAAGTTAATTAAGAACAGCTGATTCGTATGTTGGTATCATATACTTGATGTTGATGAAAGCGTCTGGCCCTCCGAATCTCTCCAACAGTTGAAGAGTGCTTTCTATGAGGTCTGCGACATTTTCTCCGCGCGAAGTGGAGTGGTCTATGCCGGAGCCCAAGTTACCTATGAAATAATAACAAAAAATTAACAAATGGTATCTGAAAAGGTAATTTCATCATGCTTGTCATGACGTAGCCTATAGACATCCACAACTGGACATTGGACTTTTCCAAATGTTACAATAATGATCGGAGTTCTGCATCAAGTCCACCTTCTAGAGATCTGATACGGGCATTAACACCACAGGCTACTTGTAACCTGCGATGACGGCTGGGGGCAACCCCACTGACGGTGATAGGCCTCAGGGTTGCCAGACTCGCGGCAACCATCCTGTCGGAGTTTGGTGCCATACAGTGTTTCATCGGCGCGAAGGGGGATCCAGTTCCTTCCACGTGAGCTCCCATTCTAGGCCTCATTTTGATTCTAGGCTAGATTGACGCAAACAGCAAATCCAATTTAAATAAAAAAAGAAATCGTTTACTTTGCGAAAGGCGTAAGAAAGGAGTAGATCATGCTGCCATTTATTGCAGTAAAAATTTATCTGATAGAGCCTTCTCACCAAAAAGGTCGAAACCGGATACATCGGCTACTTTCAAGCGCGTTTTACTGCTGCATATGTCTCAAAATATGTAATAGGTACAGCAATCCTAAACTTATGTTTTCAATAACATTTAATTACGAATACAAAGATTAATCGCTGAATATCATTGTACTATTGGCATTTCAACTTACGAGCGTTAAAAATGCAACAACGCATTTTTATTTAGGAAATGATTTCGATAGGTATTATTTATTAGTGAAAATAAAACCAATCTAGCAATGCAACATTTCCATTACACAAAACAGGTAGACTACATCTACAAGTACAAAAGCCTTGCTAGCTTTGCAATTCTCCTCCATAAAGTGCCAATCTCCGTATTGAATGACTTTCGATGCATCTTGTACTGTGTAGAACATTATAGAAGCTGACCGGTGACGGTCTTTGTGACCCTCTCTTAGTTTACAGAGGCCTTGCGTTCAACGGTTTGATTGACCTCCAACGTCATCTGGTAAGACTGGCTAGCACAAATTGGTTATATTGTACGTTTCTTGGGGAATGAAGATCGATGTTAACATACTCTGATATAGGCAACGAATTTTATCGCAATAAATTTTACACAAAATTCGTAACATGGAGTATTCACATGAAGTAGAAAATTCGTAACATTCATATTAGCAACGTTAATAAAGTGGCTATTTTAGACCCGCTAGACTATTTTTACCGACTTCAAAAAAAAGAAGGTTATCAATTCGACCCGTATGTATGTAATATTATCAGAACTGCCCTGTTTTCATATATGTTAGTCTATATCAGCGTCTGAACAAATGTGCCAAATTTCATAAGTGTATGTATGTATGTATGTTTTTATGTTTGTGCACGCATATCTCCGGAACTACAAGTTCGATTTAAGTAATTCTTTTTTCGTTGTACTAGATATTGTTCAACTTAGGGTACACTGCAAGTTTCATCAAAATCGGTTCAGTAGTTTTAGAGATATGGATTTTATGTTGTGACGGATTACAAGATTAGTGCATATTATGTAAGAAAATTTTGTATTTTACAAGAATTTGGGTTCAATATTTAATAAATAAACTAAAAAGGGTAAAATAAAAAAACTTTTTCAAAAAAGTAACCGACTTCAAAAACAACAACAAAACAAAAAAGGGTGAAATAACCTAATTAATAACTTCTTTCGGAAGTCGGTGGCTAAAAATCAATGAAATAAAAAATAAAGCCACCGACATCCGAAAGAAGTTATTAATTAGGTTATTTCACCCTTTTTTGTTTTGTTGTTGTTTTTGAAGTCGGTTACTTTTTTGAAAAAGTTTTTTTTTAAGAATTGGCTTACAAATCGCATAAGATTTTAATAGGTGGAAGAAAGGAAGGCCTTTGCTCTGCAGTGGAGCTAAATAAGTTCATAAAAAAACGCTTTTCCTATTATTTTATCAAACTGAACCATTTTGAAAACCACTTTTGAAACGAAAGAGGTTTTGCTATATTAAATTAACGCACACAAAGTCCGTGACAGCTCAATAGTTATAATTAAAATATCGGGAAAAAGTTCCGACAAGCAAAGTTACCCGCAAAATGTGTTTTTTTTTTGTCTTTATTCAGCATTGAAACTGACGTTTTAAATTAATTCATTTAAAACGTCAGTTTCAAGTCTATACTAATATATTGCAGTTTGGTTATTTGATTGTGTAAAAAAAGGCTTAGCATTGTTTGAAAAATAATTTTATTGTTTTTTCATTATCTCGGGTGTTAGTAAACCTACGACGATTTTTTAAATAAAGTATGAAGTTGATTTTCTGTATACCAATTTTATTACTGACCCATTTAATTTAGTTAACTGTATATTGGGATACCTATAGCAAAGCCAATATTTATTCAAATTGCCTGCAATACGAACCTATTTGAATAAATATTGACATAGGTGTACCACGATCAATTTGGATTGCCGTAATTTCTCATACCTCCGTTCGTAATGTGTAATAAACGTATTAAGACCGTTGAATGTTGATGTATAGTATCATATCATCATAAAGAATAGCAGCAAATATGTAAGTTTACAGATCTCAGTTTTTTTTTTTAAATTCTAAGTCAAGTTCAGAAATCAGCAAAACAAATTATATTTAATGACCACAAGCGCTACGCAAATAAAAAAACGACAATGCTAGGGATGATAAGGAAAAAAAAGAAAAATCACATAAAAACTCTGTTCAGTTAAAAAGCCAGCAAAACTGGCAACATCATACAAGTTAAAAAACAAAAGACCTTTTTCACACAAGCCTCCAATTTCAAAACCTAATTACGTCACTACGCCCGATTTGCTTCAATGACGTCATCAATCATTTTCACCTCATAATTGACACGTTGAGGGCCGAGAAGATATTGTTTTCAGCCTAATAGACTTGTCGGGGCATCCGGGGGTAGATTAATTACATGTGGCTGTGAAATTCGGGGCGTTTCGGGGTGTTTCGGGCGTTTGGCGCGTCGGCTTTGCCCTCTCACCGGCGGTGACAACGTCGCATTGTTACCGAGTTCCGCCATGTCTTCAGTTTTTGTTGTTTAACTTGCGATTTTGATATTTTGGTGTCTGTTGCCGTTTTGCGTTAAGAGAAGGTATTTTAGTAACTTTGTAACTGATTTCTTTTAAGCAAGTAGAATATGTATAAAGCGGAATTATTTATTGTGAGGAATCTAGATCTAAAGCATAAGTACATTTATTTTGGTCAAACTAGTTCGATAAATACTTTGGTGAACATTGACAACGTCCTTTGTCTACCACTTTATCGGCCCCGACTTACGAGTTGTAGGTCGTAGGTTCGATTCCAGCCAGGCGCATTATTTTGTGTAATTTATTTCATCACCACTGCTCTCAAAACAGTGAAGGAAAACATCGTGAGGAAACCGGCATGCCCTAGAACCAAAAATTCGAAGACATGTGACATCCACCAACCTGCACTGGGCCCGCGTGGTGGATTATGGCCCATTACCCCTCTCTCAGAGAGGAAACCTGTGTCCCAGCTGTGGGAACATTTATAGGCTGATGATGATATCCATACCAGCTTGATCGAAACTTTAGAATTCAAAAAAAGGTTCAACTTACGGTTCTTATCCTTGAACAGGTTCAGCGTCGGCAATATCTGCCGGTAATACGGCACCAAGGCTTCACCGACTCGCTCACAGCCACCCACCAGCATCTTGATGCAGGTCAGAGCGTGGCAGATCACTGCAGGACGCTTCGTTGCTAGGGCGTCTGTAAATGAATGTTGAGATGTACTTGTGAGCCATATTATCTGCTTCAAGCAACTCAACATAATGTAATCCACTGCTACACGTGGTGGATATAGTTACCGGCATGGATCTTGAGCGCTGACCTTCACCTGCGCAGAAGTAAGTTTTTAGGTCCCTTTGGTAGATGAAGTGAGGAACGGGGGGCGGGGAAAGTGTAGTGATTGGCCCGTTCTATCGTTGTTTTGTGCGTTTTATTTGTTTTATTGTGCGTTTCATTTGTCGATAAGTGTACGATGCGCAAAGCGATCCCCACTCTTAGGCTGACCAGAGATGCGCTATGTAGCTGTGCTGCGAGGATGTAAAAGCTGAGCTACGAAACTGTGTGACCGTTTCCACTGATGCTACGCTATGTAGCTGTGCTGTGAAGATGGGTAGCTGCGCTACGAAGATGCGCTGTCACAAGGTAGCTGCGCTATGAAGATGCGCCGCCACAAGGTAGCTGCGCTATGAAGATGCGTAGCTGCGCTACGAAGATGTGCTGTCACAAGGTAGCTGCGCTATGAAGATGCGTAGCTGCGCTACGAAGATGTGCTGTCACAAGAATCCGTTTCCACCAGTGCTGTGCTATGTAAACCAGTGAATATGATTGGTGGATATCAAACGCATCCGCAGCAACGTAGCATTGCGCATCGCTGGTGGAAAAGCAGCCTTACGCCGAGCGCTCAAGAACCGTGCCGGTATTTTTACCTCAGTCCCAGAGGCCAAGGTCCGAGAGCGGTGGGAACATCAAAGGCTGGCCTTCAATTGAACGCTTTCACATTAGACTAAAACGGCGACGTCAGGTCATCGGTAGTTTCCAACATTTCTAGGGAAAATGAGTGAAATCGGATGATAAATGTCGGTGTCGCCTTTATCGTATAAATTTGAAAGCGCTCAATCGGTGAACCGATGACTTAGTGAGAGTTGCGGGCAACCGATGAATGCAAGTGACGGACTTTCGGTTTGGTGGTCTAAGGAGGCATTAATTTTTCCACAGTGAACGAATTCCGGCTGATGATGATGATTATGTTCATCGCTATCTATTTCTCTACAGGCGCTCAATTCTCACACACACATAACATAAAGTCATATAAGTTCAAATCAAATTTCTAGCAACTTTTATAATCTTCCATCAAAATGAATGCTCAAAGAACTAAACCCGCTCAACTAAACCTGATCATGCAAGCTTTAGAAGGCAGATATTAAGAACTAATGCAGACTAGAAAATACAGTACTATGAAAAATGTAATATCGTTCGTAAGGAGTTTCGTTGAGACGCACTGGAAATTACTCTCAAACGGGAGTGCTCTATGCCGCTGAAAATGCTTTATAAATTATCTGGAGGGAGTATATTTCTTAGGCTGTACAAGAAGTAAGACTAGACGTATATTTTAAGTACTTCTTAGACATACCTTATAAGTTTATGTTCCTATTTATTTTTTATTATTTTTTTAATCTTTATTTAAAGAGTTTTTTCGCCAAGAGATAATTAAAGTTCTCTTTGTAAATTTAATACATACCTACGTACATTTATATAGAGTTTCAGTGAACAGGTTAAATAAGTGAGTGACAGGTTATCGCATGGACTAGCGATCGCAGTTTTTTTTTAATTATGTGAGGAATTGCTATTGTGCAGTTGTTTGAGTATTAATTAACCCTATAATAGTGCATCACATCTATTATCCCTGCGTTAAAATTATTGATCATATTTCAACAGAATGATGACCGATAGCTCTCAGAACCTTGAATTTGATAAAATTAACTCACTTTTAATCGGTATGATCAGTTGAGGCACCACAGGAAGGACCTTGTAAGATCCCTTGGTGATCAAATCATGGATGCCTCTCTCCACAATAAAGTTGTAAGGGTAGGTACCCTCAGCCAGGCCATCGAAGAACATCGGAAGGTAGTGGTGGAAATCCAGCTTTTCTATCGGCACCTACGGACAAGAAATTGAGTAATATAAAATTGCATTAAAAGTCATCAAATGAGTCAACGTGGGAACTTTGGATGGAGTGAAACAAGTTGGAGTGTAAAAGCAGACTTAACTGAATAAAACAATCGGTTCTTTCAGTTGCTTTTTCAGTTGCAGTGCGAAAGGGCTCATTTAAAGAAAGTCGTGACCCCGCTAGGCTTTGATTTGTTTGAGTTGCATGTTTACGATATATTTATACATAGATTTATTTTGTTACATAATCAGATTATTTTACCAGCGAGCTTGTATGACCAGATGTATTCTTGTTAATTTCTTACACAGTCATACTGTTTACATTTTTAAATTAAAAAAAAATATCAAATAGTAGTAATCCACCAGCATCGGGAACAGGATCCAAGCTGTCGATGGTCAGGGCTTTTGAGAGAAAAACCTCCTAACAATACGCGTGGCAATGGGCAGGCCATATTGCTCGCAGAGCAGATGGCCGATGGGGTCGAAAAGTGCTAGAGTGGAGACCGCGGACTAGCAAGCGCAGCGTAGGACGTCCACCAACGAGGTGGACAGACGACCTTATAAAGGTCGCCGGAAGGCGCTGGATGCAGGTCGCTTCCAACCGGTATATGTGGAGATCTAAAGGGGAGGCCTATGTTCAGCAGTGGACGTCTTATGGCTGAGATGATGATGATGAATAGGCGTTGTGTCCAGAAGTACGTCTTTCTGAATTAATGCTTCCCAAATCTGCTAAGTAAGAGCCAAGAGCAAAATATTCACACATTAAAAACAGAATATAATAATGATTTTGATTAACGCAGTGTCTCCAGAGTTTAAACAAGACTCAAGAAGGCAACTCCCAAAGCGATTTACTAACAACGACCTAAAATTATAATATAACTTAACACTTAATTTTATTACTTCCAGAAGGTTATCTATAAATGAATATCCCAAGCCACTTTCCACCAAGCTGAATATATTATCATCCAATAAATCTAGGGCTTACTTCATTTTCTTATACGTTCATATAAATAGAGCGTAAAATTGATTAAATTCTATATTCCGTAGACTAGAAAATCTTCCTTAGTAGGTACTTATATTTCTTAGAATCAGAAAATATGGGATCACCGTAGATGCCCTTCAGTGCTAAAAATATATTTGAGTTTACTCCGTTTCTTTAGAGAAGCTTGATGGTATGGTAATTTTGTATCTAATTGAAATAGATTCTAAGAAAATTATAAGTAGATTTAATATTTTGAAGACGGCTAAGAAACTCGAGAATCAATAAAGTACCTAAATAATAAATTATTTGTGTGAATTTATTTTGGTTGAATTTATTTTTGGTAGTAAATCACTACTACTAGCCTTTCAAAGATCTGCAACTTACAGTCGAAACTAATAAGAACTAACATGTGGCTTCAATAAAATCTAATTAATGTAACTGAAAAAGCCAAACGTTATAGTACTTCAAGAAAAAATATTAACTCACCTTCCAAGCCAGTCGCTTGCCAAAGTTGGTGAACTCAATGCACACAGGAAATTCTCCTCGTTGGTAGCACTTCCTGAACATGGTAGGGCGAGCAGGCAGGGGATCGAACACGCCACATTTTGGTGGAGGCGCCACTCGAGTGTTCTTCTGTAATGCTGGAAAAAAGAAAAGAAGGGAACGAATATATGTATTGTCACTTTTTCGTATCAGTTATTGATAATTTAAGTTTGGTGACATGCTAAGACATCATTTCTACTTTATCATCATTCTAAATTCATCCATTGGTTATGACTGACAGACTAATCCAAAATTTTCCCCTGATTCTAGTCCGGTAAGACCGCCATTGTAACCATAGAATGTTGTAAAAAAGTTGTGTTAAAATTTTGGTTTGAAAATGGTATTGGCTACATCAAACCAGCAAACCAGCCAAATCCCGTCCACTGCTGAAAGTCAGCCTCACCCAAAGAGCCAGGTCTTGGGCACTCCGCATCCATCCACACCAGCCACCTTCTTAAAACCATCGGTCCATCTTGCCGCAGGGCATCCCACATTTCTATTGTGGTAAAATCATCGAATGAGTCCTTCCTCCCCCACCCAGGGACTGTTAGACTTGTACTGACTAAAATCCACAGGGTCCTCTTCAGGGCCATCTCACATACACTATGTTTGCCCATACGCACATTTGACGACATACATTTTGTAGAATGTCATGCAAATCATACCTTCTTCACTTATTTGAACAAAGAAGTACAAACAGTAATGTTTTATGGCGATTGGCTCACTAAAAGCTACTTGAATTCAATCAATTCAATTAAATTCATCAAAAGTGCTCGTTAATGGTCTTATTTAAATAAATGGTTGGACTTTGAGAAGCAAACTTAGCTTCCTCGTGGAGGGTAGCACGTGTACCGATCAAGACGCGGTTTAAAAAGAAATGAACTACTGTTTATTTTGCTGTAAAGTATAAAATTGTATAGTTAGACTCGTGTTTCCTCTTAACGCAAAGTCTACTCGAACACGATCACGAGTCGAAAAACACAAGATCTTTATGTTCAAAGATATCTTTTCTAATATTATAAGTGTCATAGTTTAGATGGATATTAATTTAAAAAAATAACCAAGGCAAAGCAACCGACCTGGAAACCTTAAAACTGCTCAAACTATTTTGATCAAACGGTTAAGAACTAGCTCTAAAGCCTGTTTTGAAATAAAAAGACACCGCATCCAAATCTGTTTACCCGTTTGAAATCAACGGTGCCACAGACGGACATACACACATAATCTGCCAAACAAATAAAACACCTTTGTTTGCGTCTGGGTTTTCAAAGAAGCTCCCCTAAAATAAATATAATGTTAGGGAAATAATAGGCAAAAAATAGGTTGCTACCCAATTAAAAGCATCATAGTAACCTACTTCCTACCTAGTAAATGATACTGTGAAGTCTGATAGGGGAGAATGGAAGAAGAAAACGTGTTGCGCCGACCCCAAGTAGAATGGGATGAGGGCAGGAAGAAGAAGAAGAAGAAGAAGAGTAACCTACTTCCCTATAAAAAGGTGTTCGACACGCTTTAAAGGAATCAATTCTATTGAATTTAAAACTGAAAGAATGTCTCGGCAACAGATCATGGTAGCTGATTGATCAGCAAACTGTTGCTGGTATCGTTCACTTTTTTTTTTCAACAAACTCTACAATAAGTATAATATTAAAGTTCTGACCAGCAGGTATTTTTCCGTTATCTTTTAGTTGGTTAAAAGCAATTATTGACAGATTTAGACTTAAATGTTCCCACTGCTGGGACATAGGCCGCCTCGCTACGAGATAGGGCTGACCACCACACGGTTCCAAAGCTGGTGGATAGGCATTGTCACAATTATTTCGAATTATTGGTTCTAGGGTATAGGATAGTTCGGTTTCCTCACGATGTTGACTTTTACTAGCATAAGCATAGCATATTCAGCAATGCCAGGACGAAGCCTCCTCTAAAAATAAAATATTGTTACCTTGTATAGTGAATGCAGGTACAATCCTGGGTTTCTTAGTCTTGCCGCCATGGGGATAATTAGGACTTGGCTTCCTCAGAGAATATCGAAAGTCTTTCCCGCACTGTTGGGGGACGCACGGCGGTAACAGCACTCGTTCACGCATCTTCACTCAAACACCAATAAAAAAAATATCACAAAAACATTCTCTGTACTCCAACGAGTAAATAATCTTATAATATCGATCTAAAATGTTGACACAAGTAATAAAATAACTAAGTAAATTTGTTCTAGACGGGGGCCTGAATCTGATTGTTTATTTTGCAACATGATCGTTGCTAGGCAACCGGCCGCCTATCGATTGGTCGACGGTGGCGCCGCCAGCGGGTATTTCGAAAGCTTTGTGTACACAAGGAGCTTTATTGCGTACGTGCCCGCCGACCCCTGTTTAATTTGTTGACATAAATAGTGAGGGCACTCGGGCAATATGATGGTGTTTTAAAAATAAGGTGGAGATATTAATCGATGTTATTGGCGGGTTAGCAAATATTGTATCTATTTTGAGGGCATGTAACAAGGATTCTGTTTGTTGTGCTATTTATTTTATGACTTCGTCAAATAAAACGCGTTCTCTGGTGAGTAGTAGTACTTTGATAGTAAACTTAAGTATAAGGAATTTTTGATTGATAATTTTCGAAAAAATATTTTCTAAACCTTCACGCAAGTAGTCAAATTAAAAACTATACGATGTTAAAACATACTTTAGTATTACATTAAAATTATTTCAGTAAACATTCCCATTGGATACGAATTGACACGCGTATGTGTTCCTCCGTTAGGCCCGGTCCGTGCCACAGAATTATATTAGCGATGGAGAATTTTATTACATTTTAATATGACGTATTTCCACAATATCTCTATTGGAGGAAAATTCTTTTGAATTTTGATCAGTCCGCCCTTTTATGTGGGCTACGAGAAAAATGCTCTTTGATTTTATTTTCGTATTGAGGAACTTTAAGGGATTCTTGACAAATCGACCGATTGATCTAATAAGTTGTTGAAAATAGACTCTGTATGAAATAGACAAAATTTATTTATCGTGGAAAATTATGTAGACAAAAAACACGCGTTACTTTTTTCAAAGCAAGATAGTAACCCTTTGTAAACAGGGTTCAATTTACAATTTTATTGCTTTAAAATAAGGTACTTTATTCATTGTCTTTTTAAAACAATTTTCCATGCATGATGTCTTTTAAAAAGCTTTCAAGCTCGTTTTAAAACTGCGTTGGCTGCATTTACCTGCAGCTATGGTCTCGTAATTGATGAAATTTTTGTGAGTGACAGTACATTATGTGGGTATATTATGTGTACATTCACTGAGCCGCCGGGCCGGCCCAGAAAGAGGTGCCAAGACGCAATTTTTTTAGTTAAAATCTTCATAATGATTCCTTTTGTCCTCGGATGCGTCTGTCAGACAAACAAAAAATCTAAGAAGTTCCTTTGGTTGCCTTTTGAGTTCCTAGGAGTTGAGTTCACTGTGCCCTTTTAAGACCGCCCCGCGACCCTTAAGACAGTCCCTTGTCTCAACAATGGACTGTCGTAAGGGTCTGGAAGTAGAACATGAGGGTTAATTCAAGGCGCTGCGGGACAAGACCTTCGGAGAACCCTTTGCCCAGCAGTGGACCAGCAGCATAGGATAGAAAAAAAACGACGCGTTGCACTCCGGGAGTGCCGGTAGAAGTGAAAACTTTTATATTACTGTGTTATATTTTGAAACTGGAGTGGTACAGATATGAAATTAACGAATTTTGTTACATCTTGTTAGTGTCGTACAGGTTTCAAATCACAATTTTTTTCATATAATATGCTCGATAGATGGCGTTCCACGATTAAAATGCAAGCTATCGTTTGCCTTATCGTCTTACGAATTTTCATTCTACGTGGTTCACGCTTAGAGCGATAGATGGCGCTTATTTCAATTACGTCTTACGCTTTTTCGATCAGGGTCACGTGCCGCTTACGCGAGTTTTACATTTTTTACCCAGTATAAAAAAAGTGTAAAACGTCGCTAAAGAAGTGTTCACTTCAAAAGTACATTATAAATATAATATACACTTATTTATACATATACATGAGGTATTGTATACGTTTAAGGCTAACAGGCATATTAAACGAGCACTTAGTATTATAGTGCTTTGTAATAAATTGTATTGGCCTGAGTAATGGAGCGTTTACGAAGCCAGTTCAGTAGAAAAAATGTATTCAACAGGTTTAGGTACTCGTTGTTTATGTTATGTAAGAATAATAAAGATGCTTATCGTGGGCAACTGTTGCTTTTCAGGCATATTTTCACAAGCTGTTGCCACCGGCTTCGCCTGAGTTATCATCACCATCATCAGCCGGAAGACGTCCACTGCTGAACATAGGCCTCCCCCTTAGACCGCCACGCCGAACGACAATTCGCCACTTGCATTCATCGGTTACCCGTGACTCTCACGATTTCCTCGGTCCACCTAGTGGGAGGTCTGTCTACGATGCGTCATCTGGTCCGTAGTAGCCATTTTCGCATGGGTAGGGTCAATTGTTGTCCAGGGGATAATACTACCGCGATAAAAAACTGTCCTATGTGTTAATTCCAACGATAACCGACATCTATGCTAAATGTTATCAAGAGCCGTTTGACGGTTCTGACATGATAGAAGAAACATCCATCTATCCATCTTAGGTTTTGAATGTATAATTGTATAATATTAGTAAAGAAATAAGATACAAAATCTGAGTACTCGGTGAAACGAGATAGACGTTCGGATTTAAATTCAAATAAGGAAATCAGCAATTTTCGACAAAATTGCAACAATTAACGTGGGTAATAAAAAGTTATAACCGAATTAATTTTAATAATGTATAAAATGATCGTCTTAGAAAATCAAGCACGTATTCCATACTTAAATCTATATCTGCACTTAAATAAATCCAAAAGTATGTATATATTTTTGTCTCTTACTTTGTTTTGAATACTTTCATAACTGAATACACTTGAATGTTTGCCACGAAGAATAAACTACGGCCTCGGATAAGGCTTGGGATGTTTTTTATCCCAACATGACGATATCACCGGATAGAATCTGACCAAATGCAGACGCAGCCACAGACAAAAGCTAGTATTAAATAACCGTCACCCAAGACAATAGTAAAACCGTCTAATTTTATTAAATATGGAATAAACTTAGGACACTTTTTATCCCAACACTACGACATCGCCGGATAACATCCGACCAAAACGCAGACACAGCCACAGACAAAAGCTAGTCTCAAATAACCATCACACAAGACAATAGTAAAACCGTCTAATTTTATTAAATATGGAATAAACTTAGGACACTTTTTATCCCAACACTACGACATCGCCGGATAACATCCGACCAAAACGCAGAGACAGCCACAGACAAAAGCTAGTCTCAAATAACCGTCACACAAGACAATAGTAAAACCGTTTAACTTTATTAAAAATATGGAATAAACTTAGGACACTTTTTATCCCAACACTACGACATCGCCGGATAACATCCGACCAAATCGCAGACACAGCCACAGACAAAAGCTAGTCTCAAATAACCGTCACACAAGACAATAGTAAAACCGTCTAACGCCATTAAATACATTACGATCTTTTAAATCTCCCGTCTGCAGCCACCATCAAAACCGTTATTTTTAGTGTCGTGTGTTCAGCGGCTCCGAACAGAGATTTCGCGGCAAATTGAATGTCGAGCGACACAAGCGTTCGATATTTAAAATTTAATATTGCATCAGCTGCCGGGAGCATTATGAAAATTTTTATACCGCGGAGTTTACAATGAACCTCCGTGGTTGAAGTTTCAAATAGGTTGGAACTGTTTTTTCTGGTAATAAACAGATTAAAAAACTGTGTTTATACTTTCCTTGGCTCGTGTCCTGTAGTATTTTGACCAACCTCAATTATATGACTGATTTAGCATAGTAAAAGCAGTCTTTGAAAAACTACGTTATAAGGTCAACGATAAATAATTTTAGGCCGTTTTATACGACGATGTTTTAGCAGCAGGCCATAAGCAAGCAAGTCTAGTTCTGATAACCATACACCTTAAAGTTTCCAGAGCGCTGCAAACTTCATGATTAACTGGATCGTGGGTGGCGGACATTATAGCCTTATTTTAAAACATGTCTTTAAAAAAATCTTTTGAACTGTATTCTTATCTACGTATCGATACTTAGATTGCTGAAGAAAATATCAAGATGAATACTTGATGTAGAACAAATAAATTCAAGAACTATCTTCAATGTAGTTCTACACTTTTACGGCCTTATTGCAGGACTTTTGCAAAATCTTATAAAAAGCAACTCATCCATTGAGATCTTCAGGTACTTATATGAGGATAAGTACTTGAACTATCCGACCTTCAAAGCGCCGTCTTCGTCCCAGACTTGTCGAATACAGACGAAATATACTTGGAACAATCGGGTACTCAACGTATGGATTTGTCTGTATACGAAGATACTAGAAAATACTTGGCCTGTTTTCTTGGCTTTTTCTGAAATGAAATAGTAGATATCGTAATTTATTTTAGAGTTAGATTTTTTGGCAAGTAAAAGGATACTTGGATGTATGTTATGGTCAGACATGATATGTTTGACAGTTTACACATCATCATCATCATCCTCAGCCGGAAAACGTCCACTGCTGAACATAGGCCTCCCCCTTAGACCGCCACGCGACAATTCGCCACGTGCTATTGTTGTCAATCATAATGGGGGGGGGGGGGTTGCCATAATCCCCACGCTTGGCAGGGCGGCTTGGGGATCGCAGTAAGGTCACCGAAAGTTTACAAAGGACGCTCCTGTCCGTCCTTCGGTGGCTGGACGTAGTTTAAGGACGTACCCGGGTAGTACCCGTAGTTTACACATATCTTAAAAAGCCACTTAGGTTGAAAGTATCTAAATTTCACACAGATGAATAGATGTTAGGAATAACGAGAGTAAACAATGACTTTATTCTGCACAGCATTAATGCTAGCAAAGGAGGAGGCTGAACGAATGAAGGAGAGGCAATCCTCCTCCTCACACGCTAGCCATTGCTGAACGGGGTCGCGGTACCATCTCATCAGATAATCGTGAACCTGGAACGTAAAGGGCCATTAAAGGATCACCGCGGATTAAAGTAAGTGCAAGTCTGACAGCTGCGTCTGACAGTCCCTGGGTGAGAGGACTCATTTTTGATGATTTTATGACGATAAAAATTTATGATTGCGGGCATTTATTATAGTTGCGTGCGGCTGGTAATGGGTAGCTCGCCGTCCGATCAAGTACCGACGGCGCGTCGTATTCCACGCGACTCTCAGAAGCTGTCAGCAAAGTGATGGCGTCTTTATCGAGCCATACGCCTACCGTGGACAAGGGACTCTTTAAACATTGCACGTAATACATGCCCTGTTAGTTTTAGTATCATAACTTGTTGGTTGCCATGAATTACTCAAAGGTGCGGGAGAGTGCACTCTGACTTTTATGTATTCAAAAATAGTAGTAAAAACAGTTGTTGACTAAACACGTCTCATATGGGGCCGCAAGCATGCTGGTGTGAATAACATTATTATCTGTGAAAAGCCAGACTTCCAAATTCTACCAATAGACATTTCTAAGTACACCAATGTCCTTAAACAACTTTAGTCTTTAACCATAAAATCGCGTTCCCAGTCTCATGAGACAAGAACGATTAGAATCGAATTAGACTAAGCGCTAGACTCTTTAGTTTATTTTTTCTTTTAATTTGTGAATTAACTGGATGCTTTTGCACTAAGTAGAGTAGTTTCGGAAATGTATTTAGTTAGTTTGGATTTGAGATGACAGTTATTTGAAAGAATTTACTGCAAATAATAACTTAGTCAGAGCATTTATAAGACGAAGATAAAAACAAAAAAGGCAAGACATTTGGCTACGGAACCCTAAAAAAGAGGCTTTCAATGGTTCCTCCTTTTGCTTGAATAAAATTTCGTTCAAAATAGTTTTCAGTCAATGCAATTGGATTGTTTTTTTCTTTTTCAGAAAATCACTGAACACTATGGCACTAAATATTAAAGTCAAAAATATAGTATATTTCCCCACGCAAAAGTCTCAATTAATTGACTACTTTTCAATAATCTTAACGCTTAACGTAATTTTTTAGCGAATTATTAAACATTCGCTAAAAAATTACGTTAAGCGTTAAGATTATATATTAAAGCATTTTGACGAATAGTTTACTGAATTATTGATCAGATAACAGGCCGTTAGTAGGCATCACAAGCGACACTTCTTCATAATTTTCACCGAATAATACACTTCGCCTCACAAAACAAAACTTAAAAAATATACTCCAACCAAATCGCTCAGTCATGGCATCAGCATTATTACTTTTCCTCTACAAAACACAATAATAACTGCTCCCGAACCGTCCAAAAAGGTGAATAAAATCGAAGCCGTCGGCTTTCGGCTTTACCGGCGATTTTTTCGTTTCACACCGCGGACCGTGCTGGGTAGGCAGAATCTGGCAATTTTAAAAACGATTCGCAGAGAGGTCAATTTATTTTTGTTAACATTATTGGAACTGTTGGAGATTTTATTTTGTTCAGCGTAGTGAGTTGTTAGGATGTAACATTGTAGACTCGTGTAAGCTAAAGTAGACTGAAATATATGGGCATGTAATATGTGCTTTAAAACTTAATTATTTTCATTCAGAGATTGAAACAAGGGGGCAATTAATAGGTAAAGGAACATGAAAACCCCCAAAACCTTTTTTTCTCTCATATTAATTAATATCGTAATAATCAATAATGAGTATGGCATGCACAAAGCCCATTCATGTGCAACCGTTATCTTATTCACTCATTCAGGGACCTTTTTAGTGAGCGTGCGTCCATGTTTCGGCCCCATAAGTTACGGTAGCCAAAACACATTTTTTTAATTATTCATAGAATTTGGTCTGTGATATTTTCCAATCCCTAAATATATCATCCAGCTTACCAAATGCCACCCAGCCTTATCGAATGCTGTGTTACGAAATAAACACTGTCTAAGATATACCGTAATTATTCAAAACCTGTAGCAGTTCTCCGCCAACTGAAATACCTAGTTGGTAGCACGCCGCTGATGGTTGGTCATCACCTTGATCTTGGATGTATTCATCTGCACCAACTGCAAAGATAATGAATGTAAAGATCTTGAAGCATGATTTCGAGATCTTGCATCCCATGGCTGCAAACTGCTGGTGTGAAAACTAGGTCCCGTTGAAGTTAATGACATTTTTTTCCCAATAAATCATCTTTCAAACAAGTTCCGAGAAACATGACATAAACGTTCTAGTATCCTTGGTTTTTTACACAGTTCCATAGTAGAACGTTCTCGAATCTTTTCGAAAAATCTAGCACACTCTTGAACGTAGTGGTACCTTAAATACATATTATAGAAACTTCGAGATCATTGTAGAATGGTCTCGCAATACGGTCGATGTAACAATATTATACTTGATCATATCCCTCAAGCAATAGGAAATGTTTGAGTGGCATCTTGTCAAATGGATGTATTCCAGGTATTAATTACATGATCATAACTTGTAAGCTGATTACAATGAGATTATGTCTTACGTCTACATTCAGGTATTTCATTGCTCTAATTATGAATTAATTTAGATCTATTACAGGCTGTTGAAGCAATTTAAATTTTATTTATATTTTGTCTGGTATTTTATGAGTTTAAGAAAATCTGATTAGCTCTGTTATATTATTTAGTTCGGCTCATTTGCTGTAAAGAAAAAAACAATCTCTTCGAAGTTAAAGTGAACAGGCTTCTTCTGGGTAGACTCGCTCGAGTGTTGATTTTATTTCTGTCACCTTCTGACCTAGAATAGACTCAAGAGCACACCCATTTCAAAAAAATAAAAATAAAACAGTGTCATTGTATAGGGAAGAGACTTTTTTTTTTTTTTTTTTTAGGGTGGCAAAATCATCAAATGAGTCCTCCCGCCCTGGGCGGGGCGGGAGGGACTGTCAGACTCTTACTGACTAAAATCCACCCGTGTTCCGTCGGATGCCCTTTACGTTCCGGGGCCACGGTATCCTGGATTAAGAAAAATCCGCGACCCCGGCAGGCATTTGGCCCCATAAGGGGCCCCGTCGGTGACGCGTGAAACACGACGCGCCACCGACCCGGGCTTGGTCCCTGGTCGGACGGCGAGCATACCCATTACTCACCGTCCGCAAGCCCGCTCCGCCGCTGTGCCCTCTGCTGTTCAGAGGGACACGCGTTGGAGCGTCCACCCGACAGGCTATTTGCATACGGGCAAAGAAACCCCTTAGGCACACAGTGCCTAAGGAGAGTTTTTACCCGCATCCCAGGGCGCACCGGCCCGAAAAACTGGTCTTCCCGTCGGACGTATCCGAGAGGGAACTCCAGTCCACGGGCGCACGTGGAGGTTTCCTGTCTTAGCACCCCATAGGGAAGAGACTAAGAATTTTAATTCATCATCATCATCAGCTTACAAATGTTCCCACTGCTGCGAACAGGCCTCCTTTCTGTGAAAGGATGTGGGCCATATTTACCAGGCGAAACAAGTGAGGGTTGGAATATTTTATTTATTGTCAGTACCTATGCCTTTTAAAAAAGTCATTTAAACTCCCTTAGCTTTCCAACCACCGTAAAATCACATCCATCCTATCCTATAAAAGCCACAACACCCGTTAATACACACGCATATAAATAACAAAGTTTAAGTACATAAACTAGGTATATCGTCTGGCTAGATTTACGACTGGCTAAGTACTAGCCTTGGTCTCACGTTCTTACCATAAAACAGTTCGGTTCAAAGACGCGGGTACGGAATGGGTGATACGTCTCCGCCTGTGAATAGTTGAGACATTGCCGGTTTAGATTTTTAGTGCACGTCGTTTCGGTTAATTTTAGGATCGTATTTAGACGATTTTACAGAGTCTGTTAGGCAAGATAAAGATTTAGATGCGGTGGTTTTGTTTCAATTTTATTGCAGTTGCAATGAACTTCAGAATTTGACTGGAAAACTGAGCAACTTATAAAAATGTTTAACCTTGGAATGTTCGGAAAGAGTTCACTTTTTTGAACTGGTTGCGAGGTTTGATGAACTAGATGATCTTTGTCCTCCAAACAAATTCAACGGTTTATCGACGGTTCTATATTCTATCCTCATTTTGTAGGTGCTATCTGATATTGTTATATCATCTAGAAAAAAAAGTTTATTTGAAAACGATAATTCTCTTTATTGACATGTGTAGTCCCCACACCATATGGTCTGATGTGATGTTGTTCCACTCCTTTCCAAGAGAAAAATCATGCTTTGGATTGGAATTCTACGGTAGACAGTAAGAAATAAACACGTCATGTCCTTATATCGTACTTTATTCTTAATAAAGTTGTTGTCAATTTTACTACATTACGAGTATGTATCTTTCTTTCCTCGACAATTTTCATTCAATCGACAACTAATCACACCACATACTGAGTTCTTTCATAATTTGAATCTGATAAATTTATTGAGGGAAGTTGGGAGACAGTTGTAATCAGACCTGCCCAGGGGTCCAGAAGTATAGTCTAATGAAGTTCTTTATTATGTGGTTAACATAATATAATAAGTAACGACTCAAAGAGCACTAACGATGATCAAGGTATTACTGTTTGGTGACGAGATACACATGGATACAAAATGAGGCGAACCTTTAAGCAAGATTCACGAATACCATATTATTATATCGTATTGTTGTGGGATAGACCAATGAAATAAATCTGAAAAGGAAAATGAAATTTACTTTCGGAACAAATTTAAACTTTATGTTTAAATTTGTTCCATAATAATTATTTACATTTTAAGATAGTTATAAGGTTATAACTAGGAACAAACTAAGATAACCGAAATACCATTTGGTGAGGCCTCGTCTCCGTGGTTTATTCTTGCAAATATAATAACAAACATTGGGCTGAAAGGCAATAATTGTGATTTGAACCAGAGACCTACTCACAGCTGGTATATGAAGGATAAATAGGCAGTCGTCTCATGTAAAATAGTGGTATTTAGCTTCATCCTGTTCCGTGGGAAAACGACCCCAAAATCACCAACTATTTTGGGTAGGTACTAAGATAGATGACAGCCTAATGACGTAATGATGAGCACGGTCTTCCTAAGATTTTGACGACAAAGTTTGTCATTCTAGACTCCCGTGTGTCCCAATACAAATTTTCAGCATCACAAGACTTACACAGTCCTAAATTCAGCACAACTAGATACAAACACACACACACATAGATCAAATGTAACTCTTGTGTATATCATCAGAACGGGAGCGAAACAGAATTGAACCACGAATAACGATATATCTGGCACTAACAAAATAATACATATTCTATCGATATCTTATTATTTATGGAACCTTCTGGAAAGGTGTAATAGAATTTCGGGATAAATTTTGTGAATGGAGTGAATATGGTTAGGAAGAATGATTTTTGTTTTAATGTGAAATCTAAGAGAGAGTTCAATTATTTTCAAAACCGTTAGCCCTTCGTACACTATGCGACTCAAGTTTCCGATACATTACGACTTTGGTATCCTATCGCAACACAAATTCAGAGGATGAGACGATTCTCATGCGTGACAACTCGTCCGTGCGATCATGCGTTGAAGCGGATCGCGTTAACCGATAAACCGCGCGGACGAGCGGTGCCCGCGGCATCTTTCCAAAGTGAATTGTTAAAATACTTGCTTATAGTATTTTAGAAAATAAACGTCGTAGACAGCGGTGTACAGAATAACGTTTCACCGGTATTATTATCGTTTCAAGTACCATATTTGTGCAGGGGTCAAGTATAATAAGTTTGAGCACAATTCCAATCTCCGGACAGCTTCTGAGAAATTTCTAATAGAAAAATCCATTGAAAAATATATGCTGTGTTCCTGGAAAAGGGGTATTAAATGAGATAAGTACTTCAGTGGCTGTGTAGCTTGTGGTTAAACTAGTACGGACAAGTTCTGATCACCGGACATTGACAAATACTTCAATCTGAGATCTTCGACTTTGCTCAAGATTTAGACCTTATATATATCAAGTCACTGTGCACATTCTTACAAGTGACAAGTGAGAATATTAGTTTGAATCAAAGAAAGTTTCATTTTAGGATGAAGCGCGACTGAAAAGCTTTTAACAATTAATAAAGTCTATTTTTTTTCTGTAAGATCGCCACATGATTCCGAAATCACTGCATCTACCGAAAACCAGAATGAACATTGGCGACCACCAGAAAAGCTCCGAGCTAATGAAACTGTACAAAGTCCTGGTGGCCTACCATGAAGTCTTAAAGCGTGAGTCTTTAGATTGTGGGAAAGAGATGGCGCTAGACGACTTGTATAGCTCTGTCTCTTTCCCACAGCCTAAACTGGATCGCGTTAAAAGCTCGTGGTAAGGTCTCTGGATTAACTGTATTTAAAGTTGTATTGTGAGTGTATTTCCCTGCTGGAGTCTATATTTCCTAATAGCTACAATCCTTGGGGTCTTTAAGCAAACACTGAACGGATAGATAGTGCTTAGAGCAGTAGGCCCAGTGGTATCGGCCCCGACTTACGAGTTGTAGGTCGTGGGTTCGGACCCAGCCTGGCGCATTACTTTGTGTAATATTTATTTCATCACCACTGCTCTCAAAACGGTGAAGGAAAACATCGTGAGGAAATCGGCATGTCCTAGAACCATCAATTTCGTAGACATGTGACATCTACCAATCCGCATTGGGCCCGCGTGGTAGATTACAGTGGGAATATTGTAGGCTGATGATGATGATGATGAACAGATACTTCTAAGCAAGCGTGCTTCACCCTCGACGACATCTTAGCTTAGCGTCAGGTGAGATAGTTGACAAACGCACACCTATGATAAAAAAAAAATTTATATAATACAGTTTAACCAAACCTTTATACAAAAAATTCAATAAAATGGAACAATATTCCGATATTATATTGGTTGGTGGTGTGACCCATTTTCCACATTAATTGATTCTTTCAACTTGCGTGACATGCTGCTGATGCACTTAACGAGGTATGGAGAAGCAATTAACTTTTAATCAGTATTAATTTACCTGTGGTCTCGGATATTGGGGAAGGATGGGTTATTATTGAAACGCTTTTGTTGCGTAAATGCAAGTAAATGATGTCTCTCAAGGGCAGACGCATTTTTCATTTCAATAAAATATTTAATTTACAAAATTAACTATTACAAACACTCATAATAAAATGTGTACAAGAACGCAATACAATAAATCGGAAGTACACTTACTGAAATGAAAGATTCGATCTTGTTGAGTATGACCGCGATGGCCTAGTAGGTAAGTCAAGGTTCCCTCGTAATCAAATTTGTCTTTCAACAAAAAAGCTTAATAAGTACACTTATTTATTATATGTACACTCGGTATGGGTATATGACGCTGGGAAATGCAAAAAATGTCGTGGGGATAATGTTGAGTATCAACGGACTGAGTGGATGATGATATATATTAATGCGACAAAGGAGGTGACTTCATTGACCCCAAAACGGGGATAGGGGTAGAAATGATCGATAGATATTTTATTATTGTGGATGCTTCATCTAGCAGATGAAACTAAATAGGTACCATTGACCACCAGGGCGGTAAATGCTATAAGTGCCAACCACCACCCTAGTGGCAAGCTCAAAGGGGCAGATGAGAATAATAAAGGTATTGTATCAGTTAATTTCATAAATTGCCAAAATTGATTCCACCATCAAAGATTACCAATGCTAGTCCAACAATTTGAGATTATAAGCTGGACCTTTTCATAATATCGCGTTCATCATTTTTCTTATCCTAATGTCAACCCTCTTTGAAACAGCCCAATATATTTATAGACATGGCCGTGCAACAACCTGATTAATTCGTCGACTTGGCGGGCATCCGTCTCGACCAATTAATTGTACAACGATATGCAAACTGCTCAGTCACGCCCGAAATAATTTAAAACCTAGAGCAAATACAAATTTCACTGGAATAGGCTTATCTAGTCCTGACTGGGTTGGTTGTCATCATCATCATCATCTCAGCCGTAGGACGTCCACTGCTGAACATAGGCCTCCCCTTTAGATCTCCACATATACCGGTTGGAAGCGACCTGCATCCAGCGTCTTCCGGCGACCTTTATAAGGTCGTCTGTCCACCTCGTTGGTGGACGTCCTACGCTGCGCTTGCTAGTCCGCGGTCTCCACTCTAGCACTTTTCGACCCCATCGGCCATCTGCTCTGCGAGCAATATGGCCTGCCCATTGCCACTTCAGCTTGCTAATCCGGTGGGCTATATCGGTGACTTTAGTTCGTCTACGGATCTCCTCATTTCGGATTCGATCACGTAGAGAAACACCGAGCATTGCCCTCTCCATAGCTCGTTGACCGACTTTGAGCTTTGAGATGAGGCCGATAGTGAAAGACCACGTTTCGGTGCCGTATGTCATCACTGGTAACACACATTGGTTTTGGTTGTGGGACTAACGAACACCGTAACCCCGGAACGTAAAGGGCCATTGAAGGACACCGTGGATTTTAGTCAGTACAAGTCTGACAGTCCCTCCTGCCCTACCCTGGGTGGGACGACTCATTTGATGATTTTACCACGCTAAAAAAAAAGTCCTGACTGGATTGTGGACGTCAGATAGTCAGTCGCTCTATGTAAGAAACTGGTATTTAGCTGCATTCAGTTAGACTAGAAGCCGAAGCCGTGGATGAGTGGAATTCCCAACGGGATTTCGTGGGGTCTTTGTTTCTTGATAGCTGCAACCTCGAGGTCTTTTGTCAAAAGTGAATAGGATACTTCTAGGCAAGTGCTTCATCATCGCTTATTACCAGACGAGTTAAAAATGCGCTGTGGCATGCAATATTGATGTTTTTGGTGGTTGAAAAAAAATAGTTTTGTTGTTCATGGATTAATGTTTTAATTGTCATGCAAGTTTTATCATTAACTCAGTTGTAAAGACGGCTAAAATGGCTGTAAAGTGCATGCAGTACCCGATTAAAAGTTATTTCTTCGTTATTATTTTGAACTACGATAGCTGTGTTAGTACCAATGTTTTCATTACTATTATAGTTTTGGAGTAATTTATTAACTTCACTCAACTATAAAAAAATAAATATATGACATAGTTTCTGAACACGTGTTTTTATTTCACCTTGTCATCGCCTAAAATTATGTTGCTTCATTGATTATTTTTTCATTTATCACAGAGAATGACTACGTAAAAATTGTGTTACTATTTAGGTCATATATTACGAAAGTATCCTATTTGAAACAGAATACCCATTTTTAGCGTCATTGTGATGACACTAGGTTAAATTATAAATAACGAACTAAAATATATGATGACAACACAACAGTAGGTAATTGTATACGCTAAAAACTAAAACTTCTCTTGTTGGAAATATATCTTTTATTTTTTCCGATTATAATAAAAGAAACAAACTACCCCGCTACGCTGCCCAGAAGATTCTCCTGAAAGCTGAGACCACTACTCAAACGGTTTTAAAGGGTTTCATAATATGTCTGTATATTCTTCCAACCGGTATATGTGGAGATCTAAAGGGGAGGCCTATGTTCAGCAGTGGACGTCCTATGGCTGAGATGATGATGATGATGATATGTCTGTAACGAATTTGAACAGAATCCAGGAATAAACGCATTTTTGAATTGTTCACCGTTGCAATCTATGACAGAATGCCACTTTGTATTCAAACTCTAGATCATAATATACTCGTAATAGCACCGAAAAAATAAAATATTTTGTTTACCTCAAAAGTACAAATACCTGGCGCATCCACAGTCTCTCCACAAATTATCCCGGACGCCCCAGTCAACGTACCTAACTTGAGCGCTCTCCCGAGGGGCTCCGCTAATAAGCTCGTAACAAATGACTCGACTCGCACAAAATATTCAATGTGTGCTGCCAACTGGTATAATTATAATTATTACAATCCCAGGAACACGAATAATTATTGTTTGTTTGCTGGCTTATTAGAATATACTGGTTTTGAAGGCACTCGAGCTACTATGTGTTTAGTTTGTTTTTGTATTTGAACTGTTTTTGGGATTAAACTGCGGACTGGTGGACTAATTAGTACAGAAGGCTGCCTGGTTACATAATTTCAGTAGAATAAAATCAAGGTGTACGCAGCTTCAGCGTTTGAGCTGGATGGGATCCATCCCAAGCAACTTTCACCTATCTTGCGGTGATAGCTTCGCGATCTTACTGTTTAGTAGGCCTCAACAGGGACACTGTCATGTCGAAGGCCAGGGATAAATAGTGTTGTTTACTTTTTTGTTTGAGAGTGTTTTAACCCCTTCAGACCCAGCGTCCATTTCAATGGACACGATTTATTATGGCGTTAAATATGAGGTGGGTTAATAAAATCGCTAGTGTAAACATTTGATTGTACCGACCACTTACCTAGAAACGTTACGATAAACAAAACACCAAAGGATTTATTGTAGGTAAGATGAAATGATTAGTCAAGTGTTGACGTTCGCCATGGCCACGCGCAATGCGAGTAAGTCTTTAGTGTTATTTTATTTACTCCAAAACGACTTGATCAATTGTTTAGATATTTTTTATGCTGCATAGTGATCATATTTGCTAAGATATACATTTACAAAAAATACTAAATATGCGGTTGTTTTCATAATTTTGAAGATAAAGTCGATGTCCATTTCAGTGGACATGGGGTCACAATCGTTGTAAACCAAACGTATTTACAATAACACTTTGTATTGAATTTTACATGTTATTTTTATTCTTTTTTAGGTTCTGATCTATCTAAAAGTCAAGATGTGGATAATTTACTGAATTTATTAGAAAAAGGAAAAATTTCGGATAGTGACGATGAAATGGTACCGGCAATACCACAAAGAAATGTTCGTGTGGGTAGTTACATAAAGCTACCAAGCAAAAGAGAGATAGGTAATCACTCTGAAGAGGAGGACGATATAGTAGAGAATGAAGACTTAGAGGAGGTAAAATCTAGACTCGAATCAAGTAGTAAGCCTAAAAATGAAATAATTTGACACTCTTGCGCGCCCCGCGCATGGAACACAACGCGCCGTCAACCCGGGCATAATCCACGATCGGACAGCGAGTCGCCCATTACTCGCCGCCCGCACTCCCACGCCTACGGTGGCCGGAGATGGTCTAGCGACGTCTGTCGCCGTGGGCGTCTACCACTGCGGCTACGGTGAAGGGAGGACGCTGTCCTCTCCCTCACGTGGCCCGCCTCCTCCTTCGTGAGCATGACTGCTTCGCAGAAGCGAGGTGTAGTACTTGCTTCAAATTTTGTTGGAATAGGAAATCAAGACGAAGTTCGGCGATGAAATAAAATATCTAAAAAATTACGTACGAGTAACTATACCGCGTCCTGAACTTGTGCAATTATATAACAGTGGTATAGGTGGTGTAGATAAAACTGATCACCTGAAAAATGGACATTGCGTATGACATTTCAAGCCATTGACCTAGCACTAACCAATAGCTGGCTGGAACCAAGAAGATTGCAAAACCTGTAATATACCATGTACAGACATTTTGGATTTGTTGCACTTTGGGCAGCGCGTTGCAAAAGCTCTAATAAACATGGGGCACCCAATACTTAGCAGAAAAGAGGACAGCCCGGATCTGGTGGTAGCAGTCCAGTAAATTCACCAGTTACACCAAAACAACACCGTTTCAAAACTGAAATAAGACCAGCAAGTGAAATCCAGTATGACACTGTCGACCATTTCCCAGCATATTATATTTCATCAAAAACAAGAATAATCCTAACAGTGTAAGATGTAAAATAAAAATAAACTACATAAATTATAATAATATTGTACAGTTTTACTGACTTACTTCAAAATATTACAACAAAACATTTATTAAATAAATATGTATTAATACAACACTCTAAACCTGATGTCCACTTAAGTGGACATCAAAATTTCCAAAAATCTAAAAACGATAAATCGCAAATTTTTACAAAAATCCCTTAATTGCACTACTAACTCACAGAAAAACCTTAAGAATATTTTTATTAACTCTTTATATAAATTCAGGTCCGAAGGGGAAAAAACTATTTCTAGATTTCTGCATTTGGGAAAAAAATAACGCTATTTACGTGAGATATTCCACATTGGGCAGTTGGGCACTTGCTGTCGTAGAATATTTTATAATTATGTTTTTTTCTGAATTTTGGATACACTTTCCTCAAGAAAAAACATCAAAAGCATACTTTGTTTATGTTTTAATAAATTACTTATTGGCTCAAACATTATTTTCCTTTTCCTGATACTAATAAACTCGTATTTTCCATTTTCATCGACATTTTCGTAAGTAATTAAATAAGAGAGAATTCAATTTTGATCAGAAAACCTTTTACGACTCATTTTTAAATCACAAGGTAACAAAAATACAACAAAGTAAAACAAACGACTTAGGAAAAAAAAAACAATGTATTTTTTATAACAATTAAGAAGGCTTATGTAGGTACTTATACTTTCTTTGCTAAAAAGTAATTTTTCTTTCTATCTTTACAGGTAAGTTCGAGAGAATTTGTTGTAAGACGGACAAAATCAACAATGGTGGCTGTGCGAATTTGTTTTCTAAACTGGTGAGAACGTACAAAAACATTGAAAAGAATAAAAAGGTTGCCAAGTCTAGGGCATGGAGCCAGACGTTTTCAAAATGGCGGTGCTCGAAAATTGAAAGTTAACAAGAGGAGCTGGAAAAGGTGGCTGGCTTGCATATTCAAGGAATTCTAAGTACCTTGCGGCGTAATATGGTAGTGTTTTCGTTGAAATAATTGCTATTTAGAATTTATTTGCCTTACCTTAAACTAGTCACTAGAAAACGTACCTATACAGCGTGTCAAGAAATGGGGTATGATTACAATTATTATAATCTATACAAATATTATAAGCAGGTGTTTGTATAGGTAAGTAGTAGTTTCTAGAACATACGATCTTTAATATAAAATGTCTATGAATGATGATGTACCTATAAGATAGCGGTGTGGCTGTGCACCTGTACTATACATTTTAGGGAACATCTATTACTGGCGGGCGTTATTATACAACAAAATCCTTATCATAACCCTCATATAACTATTTCTGTTTTAGGAACCATAATTCCCAATTCTCTAACTTATGCAGATCCATATGACCCGTTATCTTACCTACTTGCACATGTATGTAACAGAATCTATAGGATCTGCGTCCTCGAAACGTAATAACCTCTTTGATAAACGCCCCGATGCGACATCTCACAGCCTAGCCCTTTGAAGTCTCCCGTACCAGCCTGTTATATATGAAATTTTAAGTCTGCGGATATGGAAATATCTCGGAAGTGTGACAGATATGTTTCACTTAAGATCAGAGAGATGTTCGCAGAATCGTCTATTCTGTCTAGAAAGCTGGCCGTGAACCTGTAACGCAAAAGTTTACTGAAAGAACAGGAAAGATCATGAAAGTCCCTTTTGGTTCATCCAGGGACTCATTCGATGTTTTTTTATTTATTTATTTTACCACCAAAAAAACAAAGTCGCGGCCGTAAGCATAGTTTTTTTTGCCTGTTAGTTTTTTGGTGTTTGTAAAAGCACCCATGACACAGGAGAAATTCCAAGTATAGGGAAACGTTAAAAAAAAAACTTAATGGTCACTTAGTGAAACGTAACTGTCAGAACTTGAAGTCATAATCGTTTCCAATTACGAAAAAATTAAATAAAGCTAAGATTCACCCGGAAGCTAGTCAAAAACTTTCATTAATCAACACTATGTGGATTAATATTTAGGGTTCCGTATCCAAGGTTATTCTGCCGTCAGCATTAGTAAGGACGCAACGGGCGTTTGTATGACGTACGGAATCCACAAATCCGCCATGATGGATTGTGGTAAATGTGTTTTCTGTGCAATTCGGCAACTATATTGTGGTTGCAGCGCCGCGGACGTGGCAGTGTTCGCAAATCTTTGGAAATAGATTGGAATATGATGTTATTGTAAAACTTAGTATACCTGTTTTATAAAGTAATATTTTAGTACACCAAATAAATATTAAATACGGTAATTAAATCTTTTTCAAACGTCTTCACTGAATACTTCTATTTAACTATTTATTTTCACATTTATTATTACTTTTGACCTGTACGATGCAAGTACCAATATCTTTGTCTCTAGTTCTGAAATCTGTTTAACGCTCGAAATTAATATTCAATCTCAATTTAAATCCTGTTCCTTTTGACAGCTGCCTCTGATTGGACATCTTAAAAAATAGAATTGGCAAATTCGGCCATTGATCGGTTACAGACAAAAATATCAGCTAGATAGGGTGATAATTTCTATCGCAAGACGGTAAGTCATAAACAAAGTAATACGCTTTTATCTTTCATAACATTATAGATATTATTAAAACCAGAAGACACGTCATCATCTCATCATGACCAAGCATCTTATTCAATCTATCACCAACAATCTAATTTTTACTCCAACCAGAGTTCCGCCACGATTCGGCGGGAGACTGACGTCTGATAAATGAACACGGGCCACACCGCTAGACTAATATTAAGTTAGGAAAGAGTTCATAAATGTACCTGGAGTGTGATGAGGTATAATGTGGATACGGTGGTTTAGGTAATACACGGCAGGGTTAGGTAATGTAAGAATTAAAAATTAGTAAATACCTAGCCATGATAAATAGCTTTGGGCATCATAATCTTCACCATCATTAGACTATAATGTTGGGACACAAGCCTACTCTTTTGAGAGAGAGTGGGCCATAATCCACCACTCGGGTCCAGTGCGTGTTGGTAGTTGCTTAAGGTATCATTAATAAAAGTTATTGGTATTTTTTATGCATTTTTAAGAAGTCATAACTTTATTCTGTTTGCAGCTTCGTAAGCCTCGAAGACGAAAAAATATATCCCGAGACGAAAAAATATATCCCGAGATATAAGATATTCTATTATAATTACTAACTGTTCGTATTATCCGTACTATTGATTGTAGCGTGATGTCTTATAGCATTTTTCGATAAATGGACTATCCAACACAAAATTATTATTTTTTCAATTCAAACCAATACTTCCTGAGATTATCGCGTTCAGACAAACAAAATCTCCAGCTTTATAATGTTAGTATAGATGCAGAGCAGTGGTGGTCCAGTGGTATTGGCCCCGACTTACGAGTTGTAGGTCGTGGGTTCGAACCCCGCCAGGCGCATTACTTTGTGTAATTTATTTCATCACCACTGCTCTCAAACTGTGTAGGAAAACATCGTGAGGAAACATGGCATGTCCTAGAACCAAAAATTCGAAGACATGTGTGACATTCACCAATCCGCATTGGGCCTGCGTGGTGAATTATGGCCCACTCCCTCTCACAGAGAAGAGGCCTGTGTCCCAGCAGTGGGAACATTTAAAGGCTGATGAGGATGATGATAGATTCAGAATAAACTAGATACCGTGGGAATCCTAATCTCGATTAAAATAAAATTCTATCCATCTTACTTAAGCCTCCTGCAGACACACGCGATTAATCGCGCTGCGACAACAAGCCAAGCTAATTATTTATTGCGATTAATCGCGTGTGTCTGCAGGAGGCTTTATTCGACCATCTTCCTTATTCTACACGAATTCCATTTCACTGCAAACAACAGAAACAACAAATACAACCAATATTTTTATAACCTTCTCCAAAAGACCAAAGGCTAATCCTTAAAACGATAGCCATAACAAAGCGCTTATATTTCCACTCAATACCGCCACAGGAGCGCATAAAAACCGCCTAACGGCAATAGATGGGTTTCACTGCATCCATTAAACAGATGAAAGTATGAACTCAGGGATTATCCACTTAATGCAACTGGGGCTTATGTGGTGGTGCGTGTGGCGAGAGGAAGCGGTGTGTCGAGTGCGTGGTATCGATTTTTGGTCACGAAATTTTATGGTGCGGTGATTTTATGCGAAGAGAAGTCATTTTCAATAAATGTATTTTGCTTTAACAGCGTTTTTATCAACTACAACTACTTTATAGGTGCATTAATATGGTCAGGGGACTGTCTTGAAACGCCGCGATGCCCTGGAACGCTATAGGTATCCAAAGGATTTTGTGATTTTTAGTAATTAAGAGTCTAACAGACCTTCAGCACCACCTTGGGCTGTCTTCAAGACTCATTCAATGAGAATAAAATCAGATTTTTCATGAATTCAAATTTTATCAAACAAGAGTTTTAAGTTTCGTTTAAGTTTAACATTTAACTAAGCTTCGAGTTTTACTTACGTTACTCACGTTACTGTCTCAGGTAATCAATGGCTCGGAATTCTGACAAATAGCTGAAAAAACTTGTATTCAACTACATCCAGAAAGCCGACCCTGGCGTGGCAGGTAATCAATGTCTCAGGAATCTGACAAACAGCTGAAAAAACTGGTATTTAACAACATCCAGAAAGCCGACCCTGGCGTAGTTAGATCGTATTATTTCAATAAAAGGTGAATACCTCATCTGGTCTTAAATTGTTGAAAGGTAATAAGAGCCTCTATCTTCCTTTGTGTACTCTTTTAATAAAATACAGTAGCTTGATTTAGTTACACATTCATTAAACATAACTATAGCCACAAACTACCCAGCAACTATGTTAACAACTACACGACCGAAATCCGTTCACACTACAACAACACGGTACTTACATACTTAACGTAACATCCCCAACAACTTCTAAAATTCCTAAAGAATTTAGCCATTCAAATTCTTTAACACGTCCAAACGCTATCTTGTTACAACTTGGACAGCACATGTGAAAGTTTCGCCGTATGTTCTCTTGAGCTGTAAAAGTGACTCGGTAATTTATCGCCAATGAAGAAAGTTCTCCTTAAGGTTCCTTACTCCTGCAATCTTACGTGGACAGCAACCTCGAGGTTACCGGTTTAATAACACTGTCTTAAAAACAAGTTGGAACAAGTTATACTTAAGATTTTTTACTCCTGGTTCTCGAGGGATTATGTTTGTTTATTTTTCGTTCGGTTGCGTGTTGGGACGCATCAAGGAAAATGTGTCTCTGAGGGATGGAGTGGATAGTTCGTATGGCTGAAAGTCACGTAGTGTTTGCTGTATTTTTGTTTACAAATTGAAATAATGCAGTAGTAATGGTGTTTGTAGTTAATTAGCTAAATGCGCTAATGGTGTTACATGTAAAATATTCTGTTAAGTAAAATTAGAATGCAAACTAGTATAGCTGGGTAGGTTGAGTCTCCAAAGTTATATTGCAGATCCATGCAAATAATCGTGTACGACTATCAGAAGTAGACTTGTCATCTCACTGGCAGTGATAGGTCAGCCTAGCTCGTGACCAGGCCCACCATCTTCTCAAAGTCACAAAAGATTATATTTTGTGTTCGCAGTCGGTGGGCAGGTCTTTGCGTTTAGGCCAGATTGAGGTCTAAAGCAAACTCATTAAAATTTAAAAAAAGAAACAAATAACTGATTTTTATTAAAATATGAGATTTTAGTTTTATAATCATCAACATTTTACGACACTACAGTACAAAACAACCTTACTGTATACATTTACTGCAGACATGTTTATTCCACAAAACACATAAAGATTTCATTTTATAATCCATTGCGTATTCCTCGCAATATCACTTAAACAATAAAACATTCAAGCACGTTATGGAATTCAACTCACCATAATGTGTTTTCTTATTATTTCGACTTTATTATGATACTACTATACTAGCTTTTGCCAGCGGCTTCGTGTAACTGGAAAATTATACCACGGGAACGTTCTTTTTCTCAAAGTGCATTGTTTTTTGAAGTGAAAACTTCTTTAGGCGTTGTACACTTTTTTATAATGGGTAAAAATTGTTAAACTCGCGTCAGGATCACGTGACCCTGATCGGAAATTCGTAAGACGAAGAGGCCAACGATAGCTTGCATTTTAATCGTGCAACGCCATCTATCGAGCATATACGAACACATTTGTGATTTGACACCTGTACGACACTAACACAATTCGTTAATTTCATATCTGTACCACTTTAGTTTTAAAATATAACACAGTAATAAAAAAGTTTTCACTTCTCCCGGCACTCCCGGAGTGCAACCCGTCGTTTTTTTATTATTTAGCTACTGGTTCGCGTTTCACCACTATCTCGCCTGCTGGTAAGCTAAAATAATGTGGTTGATTGTGAAGCACGCTTGTCTACAAGTAAACGAAAATTAATACACCAAGATCTACAACATATACACCGAGAGCAGTGGTGGCCCAGTGGTATCGGCCCCGACTTACGAGTTGTAGGTCGTGGGTTCGAACCCAGCCTGGCGAATTACTTTGTGTAATTTATTTCATCACCACTGCTCTCAAAATGGTGAAGGAAAACATCGTGAGGAAACTGGTATGTCCTAGAATCATCAAAATCGAAGACATGTGACATCTACCTACCCGCACCTGGCCCGCGTGGTGGATTATGGCCCACTCCCTCACACAGAGTGGAGGTCTGTGTCCCAACAGTGGGAACATTTAACGCTGATGATGAATACACCAAGATTGTAGCCAGCGGGAAATACAGACTCCAGCATACAATTCTACTATAAAAGAAAAACACAAAATTAATCCTACCTTTTTCACCTTGCGCAGTAATAGCAATTAATTACCGTTTTGTCTAAATCTGATAGTATCATGATAGCCTTTAATTAAATACGGTAATCCTTACTTTGGTTACAAAACATCGAGGATGACTTTAAGAGGGCTTTAACCCGAGGAAGTTTGACAAAATGTCGTTTTCCACGTTTCGTATTTTTTTATGGACATTGTTTTTATGTGCATGTTGTAACATTTCTCGTCGATCGTGAAAAATGATGGGTACATCACAAACCGGGTAGGTACCTACAGGTTCTTTTAAAAATTAACCCGTTAAAAAAAAAACTAGTTTCGAATTTTTGTGACAGATCTGTGAATATACAACGTGAACATCTATTCGTCATGACGGATCTTGGTTTTTGAGGAAACATCAATGACGGGTTCCATTTGATTGAGCGTGAGTCACAGTTATGTCCTCAAGCAGATATTGATTTTAAATACAAGGGGAAATCAATTTATTTGTTTGTTTAAATATTTTAAACGTTACCTGCGATTTTAATTTTATTATCCGACGAGAACGCCATACCAGGATAAAAATAATCCAAGTTATAAACTATCTCCCGGGTCGACGACGCTTTGAGTTACACGCGCGCCTCAAAGAGCGTCAGCACAATGACGGGGCCCCTCTCTAGAGGGCCAAAGCCTGTCGGGGTCGCGGGACTTATCTCATTACCGTGACCCCGGAACATAAAGGGCTAATGAAGGACACCGTGGATTTTAGTCAGTACAAGTCTGACAGTAAAGGGGTGGGAGGACTCATTTGATGATTTTATCAAGCTAAAAAAAAAAAGTTATTAACTATCTCTGCATAAGAATATCCAAAACGATTTAGTATTTTTATGTGAAAGAGTAAATGACTGGATGTCATCGTCACGAACTCAGATATTTATCAAGTAACTTTTAAAAAACCACAAAATAAAAATCCAACACTGTTTTTCCTTCCCAAAAAAAAACATCTCACCTCCCAATCCCGCTCATTATCAACTCCCACAAAGTTGAACGCACTACAGATTACAGACTACAGCACTACAGGCTCTCAGTCAAAGTGAACAAAACTTTATAGCGCGATGCTCTTAGCGGACGGCCAGTAAGCCATAACGCTGGTTTTCAACGTGACATTGACCCGCCGTTGAACGGTAGAACACGGTAAAGACTGAGTTTAGAAGAAGTCTTGTATATTTATAGTTAAGTTGGTATATGAAAAGACTTAAGGGACGTATGAGATTAGCTAAAATGTTTGATGTGTTAAATTATGATGAGTTAAACAAAGTCCTAGAACTAGGGGAGGCCTATGTACAGCAGTGGACGACTTTCGGCTGATATGATGATGATGAAACGAAGTCCATAAAGACATGACTTATAATAGTTTCAACGGGTCTAAAACAGCCATTTTAAGCAACATTCCTAATGATTCAGTTTGTGCATTTCCAGCAACGTCATTGGATATTCATTCAAGTGAATCATTTGGGATATTGCTAAGTGACCGTTATATGTATAGCCGCAGTAATAATTGTTATAAAATATTTGTTATTTTAGTAATAACTATTAAGAGTAATCATATTCTAAAGTGGAAGAAAAAACATTCAGAGTATAGAAAATTGTTTTTTTACTTTACCGATAAAGTACATAAAGATAATAAGGAATATCATTCCACAAAATCATATTTCAAACGACATCAATTTGTATAACTAGAGCAAATCATAGCCGAAGCCATACATCGATAAAGCCTTAAAATGCCGCCAACAGGCGAATACAATTACGAACATTACGCGTCAATCACAAGCGAAAGTTTCCTTCAAAAACCTCCGCGGGAGTTTCGCGCAATCACAAACATTGAAAGAGGCGTTGTCATAGCAACGGAGGGTTTTATGCGCAGGCGCGACCTCCCGAGACTCCGCCCCTACGACAGCCTGTTGCTCGCCGTACTCGCCGGACGCCAGTTACCTTTCAGCATTCATGGACCCACATCCAAAACATTATCAATCCGGTAAACACTAAAATCAGCCACAGTAAAGCTCAAAGTCCCATGACAAAAGTATGTTCTAAAAATTATCAAAGTCAATTTTTAATGTGCTATTAGAGTTGAACTTTTAAAACTTGTACGTGAAGTTTAGCAGGCTGTCTCGCTTCTTCCCACGTGTCGGCGTGCCAGCGTCTCGCTCGCGCGTTCATGAAGGCCTGCGAAATCAGGTATCTAAATGACATTATGTTGAAATGAAAATCCTGACGACATACGATGCGTAACGAGATTTGTTACATTTTATTTGTCCTATATCTTTTTTCGACAAATTTTAGGTACAGAGCATTTTTTAAGTGATTGAGGTATTGGCAAAAAGAAAAACGTTGTATTCGTAATTGCATTTATTTGTTTTACATTGGCAACGCAAAACGTTTCCTGAGAAAATACAAAAAAAAACAAAACCACTTTACCACGTAAAAGGCACCTTTTACTTCATTATTCTTCTCCATTTTATTCTATTACTTAATTTTATAGCAAATATTTCATAACTATTTACAAAATTACGACCATGTGCGTGTAACGTGGACTTTTCCACAACATCGCAGCAACGTCGTAAGAATCACTGAAAAGAAAGTTTAGTTCCGAAAACTGCTACGGGGTGGCGCTAGTAGACTCTAAACGCTCAATTCTGACGATGTTTAGCTAAAATAACAACAAAACTGTTACTATCACTAAGAATTCCATTAGTTTTGTAGAGTTAACGTGGAATAATTTATAAACATAAGCAAACAGTGATAAATACTTGTTCAATTAAATCTATCTGGTTGGTAAAGCTTTCCACTCAAATTCTAAATTGAATTGGTCGGATCTAAATTGCCTATTTGCCAGAAACGTTGATTGCTGTAAAGTTACTTAATAATTTTGTGTACCTACCTATAGTCTGTTTAAATACCTTTTTTTAGGAGGAATTTAAATAAATTTATATACGATTTAAGTAAATAATATACTACCTAAACATTTAGGAAAATTACAGTTCATATAAAAAACGCATTTCACGGGTTATCTTTACTGTATTTTTACGTTTATCTTATGATAAACGTAAAAATAATTTAAATATAAACACTAATAGGATTGATGATCAAAAAGAAAGAATAGGATTGATGATTGACCAATAACGCTTAAATTATGCATCTCGTCACGTTAATTTTTGGTAATTCTTTCACGAAAAAATGTCATAATCAAGATACCTACATAACTTGTTTGTGAATCTTAACATGAAACTAGACAACTTTAATCAACAAATGCACACACACAACTCAATTTCTGTTAAATTATTACTAAAGCAACCCAAATAGGCTATTACAGCGCCACCTAAACACAACATCATAACGGAGCGCCTCAAGGCGATCACCTAACACCTAATAAGAACAGCATAAGCTCCTTATACGATATGAGACAGAGAAAATTACGCCATCCGTCTGCCTTGTACATGCAAATTAGATTGTTTGCGGACACATATAAATCGCCTTTCTCATTGCGTTGGAACTTCAAAGTACTGTTACATCTATTATAATCCCTTTGTAATTTACTAGCCGAATAACTGGCACTTATTTGTGGAGATTTGTATGGGTTTTGTGAATGGTTTTCGGATTGTTAGGAGGTATGTAGGTATGTGTTACCTAAGGCTTTGGTAAAAGTCTGACGAAAAGTAAAACTTTGCGTTTTTTCTTGTAGGCAGTTGGACTAACGACCGAAATGGGTGGTCGTAGGTTCAAATACAGATATTTCGGGATTGTCTAAGCAGGATATTGCGGTCCTAGAATCCAATGGTCATGAGAATAGGATCTTTTTTAGTCAGTAGAAATCTGAATGTCTCTTCCATTCCACCTAGGATTACTGGTTTATTTTTCATCTCCATGAGACTTAAAACCGACAAAAATCAAAGTCTATGAACATTTGAGGCCCATAAAGAAGGTTATCAATACCTGGAACAATATAGGCCGAACCTGCTGAACACACAGAAAAAATGTACAACATAAATAAAGTAACCCAAAAAGCATAGCTTTGTTAAAACTTTGTTATCTGTATCGTAAATAAACTACAAAATAAAAGTAGGAAACCACACACAAAGGATGCTAAAATTAATGAACTGAAAATCAGTCTCTTCAGGCAAAGCTACCTTTGGCAAGACGCCAGATAGAGTATAAGATGACAAAGAAGATATACAAGAAACGCTAGGTAATTCAATATATCACCAACAAAGAGGTTCACTAGTAGCGAATTTGATTACATTTCCAACAAAATTAATGTTTAGAGGTCTTGGAAGGAACGTGCGACGTAAGCGTGCGATTTTTGAATCGCATCTGTGGTATTGAAAAAGTTTTGTTTATTTATTTAGTTATTTATTTCATCACCTACTACATTTACGAGTATAATGTAATAATATATGAATAAAGTCATAAAAATATCTAATATATATCATCTATCAGACTTGATTGACTGAAGACCAAAATGCCTCTGCAGTTGTACTTTGCGTGCTAGGACCACGGTAACCTTATAACACATTCGAGCACACGTTTACGGGTCGTGCTAGACCAACAGTCCAGTTAGAAGAAAACAACCCTAACTTGTATGACAAATCGTATTCCGATTAATCCAAGATACTTATAAGAAGCCTGTAATCCGAATAGACACGGATTGTTTCAGAAACCTGTCCAAACAATGTCAAACAAGTTCTCCGAAGTGTTTCAATCAAACGGTCCACAGTTTCTGACAATTAATTAAAACCTGAATGGGACTGTTACAAAGTACAATACAAATTGTATCGATTTACCAAAACTTGTTGAGGTAGACATTAATGTTATACGAAATCTGTTCGGAGTATTATGTTCCTGGATTATGATTACTGGAGTATCCACCTTTGTTGTTGTTTTAACTGTTAGAAATATGACAGATGAAGTTTTGTGTAAGTTTGACATATTTTGTATCTTCTGTGATGTACATGTATGTATGTATGCATAAGTTAATTTTTGAGTTTCTCAAAACATCTTAAACTTAATGATCCATGATTAATAAATTAGCATTGTAACGACGAACGTACTGTGATAAACAAAATTATTACTTCTTCATACCTGCATGTTTGATTGTACCTCGCACCTCATGATTTTATCTTGTATGTGTTTCGAACTTCAGACACGCTTATGTTTAAAACATTTCCCAAAGCTCACACTCCATTTGACTGCAATGCATTATTCCCAGCCTTCCTCCTAGAATCCTTGTCGAAACTCTTCGGCAGGATAGTTAAGAAGCAGCATTGGTGCAGCCATGTAATCTGGCAAGTTTAATTTGAGTGTGAATAAAAGCGGGTCCCATCCTCACATTGTGGAATGGCAAAAGTTAGCTTGTTTATTCTCACTTTAGAGGTGCTATGGCACGCAAATGTTAGGTGTGAAATACCGTCTGACTTATTGCTTTAAAGCGGTACCGAGGATGGGATGTTATTGTGTACTTTTAAAACTTTTTTAAACGTATTGTGCGCTTTAGTATATTGTTCGTCGCGCCGGTATCAAAAAGTTTTTATTTATAAGCGGCATTCGGATTTTTGGGTGGGAATAACGCAATAAAAGGTATTATGGGTAGGTTATGACTAGGTGCTATTGCTATTTGAAAATAATACTTGAATTCTTATGGTTTTGTCATTTTTGCGAAGAGTATAGATACAGTTGGTAGTTAATGTAATATAAAAAAAAAAACTTAGATTGATTGTGATTCCGTCTAATTCTTTTGATACGATTATGAACACTGAAACTTACTCATAATCTTACTTAACCTAAAACATTTCTTAAGAACTGCTTTTAAACGTTTCGCAGCTACAAACTATTCAACATGTACATCTCGTTACACATTCGAACCGTTCCCTAATGGATTCCAGACCGAAATTTGATTTGTGAGACTACTGACTTACCGAAGGCTTTCGCAAGGAAATCAATTTGGGCCACAACTATGTCACGATCGCAACACGGTTGCAGAATCTTGCAATCAAACTAATGAGATGAGTTCAGGCTTAATCCCTGTTAGAGCCTTATTGACGGACCCGAGACCCCAAACTTGCACAATTTCGGGATCCCTCTCTAGTACAAGGTAGTTGCAAAATAGTTGTGTACGGATTTCATTATGGTGATTATTTTTAATGATGATTATGGTTTTGGGGTTTATTTGATATTGGCGTTGTTTAAAAATGTTATTTAGTTTGAACCTTAGTCTTTTCTTAAATTCTTAAACGACTAACCTAATGCACCTGTAAGCTGGTATTTTATAATCGGTCTCCCGAAATCTAGTTACAGTATATTACAAAATACAGGACTTATTCACTGTTTTTTGTAATAGCTCGTATATTTTTTACCACTTTTTCAAAATACGTAGGTATTGCCGGTCATTAGGTATGTTTTAGAGGTACAGTCATATTCCTAAGCTATTGTGGTATGCTTAAATTCTTCATTAACTATTCTGTTATACTTAATTATTTTGATAGGCTCGCCCAATAATATTGTAGTCTGGCTAAATAATCCTTTCGACTACATTTTTAACGCTTTATTAACATTTTTAACTATTAATATCACCTTCTCCTTAACGGATAACTTAAATACTAATGTTATTGTCGTTGATATCACTTAGTTTACTTCGAGTGGTTCTATCATTAATTGCATCGGCGCCCCTTAATGCGGAATGCAGTGCTAACACGCCATTATTAATGTCATTTGCTGACAGTACTGGCTGCGTGCTAAGTATAGTCCCGTGGGTATTATAATAGGCAATTTAGGATTACCTGTGTTTGAGTTACATTTTCCCTGTGAGGAATCAGAACTATTGAATAGATGTTGTTTTTTACAATCTTAACTATGACGTAATGAATTATTTTATATTTAGTCAGTAATTGTATTCAGTGAATTATAGAAAATTAAACAAATTTAGTGTATAATAACCCACACAGCGGCTTAATGAACGTTATTTTTCTTCAATTTAATCGACTTCAACAAAGGAGGAAGTTCCATTAGTGTGTGGTATTTTTATTTTTGGCTTGAGATCCTTACGATCACTTATTTAAACCTAACATTCTGGTCTATATTTGTTAATATTATAACAAGTAACAAAGTTTGATTGTGTATTTCATCAATAAATGAAAATAATGATACTCAAGTAAACACCCCAACTTTCAAACAGTCGATATGTTCAAGACAATCTAATTAATATTCACTGCGTCTACTGCGTTCTAATTGGCAAATCAAAATCCGATTTATTTTCAAAGAAACTTTTTCCAATATAAATTCTCACAACATCTGCACAAAGGTCGTTATAATAATTAGCACAAAGCAAAACAAGAAACTGCTTGTCAGGCACAAAACTTATCTTTCTATTTTGGCACAAAAACTCTGTCCCCAAAGGCTTTAAGTCCGATTTCATTCACAACGGATGTACGGAGTTTAAACTTCATTTCCTAGGAAAGGATATTAAGGATTAAAAGTTTTCTAGCCCTAATCCATTGAGACAGCCGGTTTCTGGGCGAGGAGTTGGTCGAATCTAGGGATCTAAGAATCCGAGAAATTTCGGTTTTATTGTTCTGTTCTGTCCTAAAATTGGATTTTATGTCGATTATTTTCTTCTTCGTCTGCGATAATAAAACTTTAATTAAAATGGAAATGTAAATTACGTTTGAAAACACAACTATTAACGCAACTGAACGCGATCAGCACACCTCAGATACGCTCAAGAGCTGCTGTTGTAAATGTCAATATTGCTGCTTAAAACCGATTTAACGGTAATGATTTTGTTTTATTTCATCGGTCTGATTTTCCTTAATTGTAGACTTTGATTTACTAGGTTTTACGAATCCAAATTGTAACATAAAAATTAAAATCAAATAGAATGACACTTCAGCAACGATTAAACATCCTTAAATCAAAAATTAATACAACCAAACGAAACGAAATTAAAAAGGAGCACCCATCACAGGTAACCGATTACGCAACAACAAAAGGCAAAATTAATTCCGAGCAAACGAGATAAATTCAAGTTTTATTTTAAAACAAAACTCTCGAACAATTTTGGGAATTGGCGGCGCGATTAAGATTCATTATGCCTGTAAAGTTTTATCTTGAGCGCGGAGAACCAGCTTGAGAACTTGTTCAAGAGCAATAAAGCATTTTGGCAGATTTTGAAGTGGTTGGGAGATTAAATGTGCATTACGCGTCGTCTGCGACAGATGTAAGAGAAACGCTCGGGTTCCCGCAAGGCAGCGTCCTGGGCCCGCCGACAATCTGCCCCGTTTTGTTCAAAAGATTTCTAGTGTTGTCGCCGTCAGCCTCTATTGAAACATTTGACGGTTATTGAGTTTTCCAGCGGATACACTTTTATAAATGTTAGAGGGATTGGGAGGAATTGCGAAGTGGACACGACAGATATTTACTCGTTTGATTAAATCTTCAGTAACTGAGTTTACTGGTGATTATACATTTAAATATTTGGGCGTTTTTTACGATAAAGTGAAAAGAATACCGTGTTAAACCCATTCGCAAAACAGGTTTCAGTAATATGAAAATATGAGATTTCCAACCAAAAATCACTGATGTAAAATAAAACTTGAAGGAAGCCTGTCCAAAAATTGTAATCGAAACCAGTCAGAAAGCGTAACGCGGTGCGCAGAAACTCTACGTGAAATTTTAATCAACGTAACAGATCTGAGTTAAAACGGGCATTTAATTATACCGGGTATATTTGTACAACTAGCTGGATCCCGCGACTTTACTTACGTGGCTGATTCGGGTAGTTTACCTTTCCACAATACGAGTATTTAGGATCTAAGAGGATGAGTTCGGAACTCTGTTGAAAATGTTGCGCAAAATTAAATATTAAGTAGTGTTGTAATACTGTGAATTAAGTAAATATATAAGTTGAATTGGATTGGTTATCAGCGCTTAAATTAAAACTTTACAGGCATAGTTGAATGATGGATTTAGACAACAAATTCAATGTAGTAAATTAATGTAAAATTTTAATTAGCGTGATAATAAAACCGTTTAAAAACAAAAGAACGAATGAAGTAAAATGTTTTTGTTAGTACTAAAATACGTGCTTACGCACATCACTAGCATAAGCTGATAAGGAAAAATGGAAAAACAATTGATCTGTTTTATATTCTAAATCTATATTTTTAAATATATATTATAAAAAAAAAGAAATCATAATAATTATAACCTAGGTACCATAATAAAAATGATTTCGATTTTTTAAACTGAAACAAACTTTTTTTGGTGTGCATACAAAAATGATAAGTTTAATTATAATCAATGTAGTGTAAAAAAAAATACACTCCATAAAAAAGTAAAACGCCCAGTTTCAGAGCCCGGTTGTGTAGCAAACAATGATATGAACTGACAGTTTTTCCGTATACAGCAGCGGTAGTGTAACTGGCACTGACAAAAACACGCACCGAGCGTAATGGATACCGATGTGCTTTTAATTATTCCATTTATTGGTATATTCAATGGTAAAATGGATGGGAGTGAATTCTTGTGTTGTTTGCTTGCATGTATCTGCATGTATAAAGTTATTGCAAAGATTTTTCATGTCACGTGAGACGTGTTCAACTATCTCATAATAATTATCAGCAAAAACTCGAGCATTAGTCACCCACACTTGATGCGATTCCATCATCAGCCTATAATGTTCCCACTGCTGGGACACAGGCCTCCTCTCTGTGAGTGGGCCACAATCCACCAAGCGGGCCCAGTGCGGGTTGGCAGATGTCACATGTCTTCGAATTAAAAAGAATGAAAACTCACATTTGTTCCTTGGGTTAAAACCCTCAATCACGTTATTGTCATCTCGTTGTTTTTATGGAATTCCTGTTGAATATCTAGGTAGAGACTCACTCCAACTTTTTTAAATGATTGTAAATTACTTCGGCACGGAAATAAGCTATTTACACTTAAAAACATTAAGTAATACGTTATCATAAACGAAATTCGCGGACAAAGAATTTGAAACATCATAAAAATTCAATCACCATACGTCATTCAAGATCCTTCAAACCTATCGAGGAAGTTTTTACACGACTGCCATAAATCTTGAACAACCTATATTGATGACACGCTAACCTCTTCCCACCCATAAATCCACCACAAAAAATAAATATCCGTACACATGACAAATGCACCGGTTTCGTCCCATTTTCATTTACACGACGTAGATACACATTGGAATAGAAAACTAAATAAAGTTACCCCGATACCCCTCTGGAGTCCACGTCAGTTTTTAGACAAATAAGGAAGGAAGGAACATTTTCCGTTCCGAGACTCTCGAAGCTCGAGTGTTGGGAAAAAATGGGTGAATGTTTTCTTCGTAATGGAGTGGTTCTGTAGTTTTGGACGTATTTTTTTTCTGGGTTTTCGTGAATTTTTGGAGATTTTGGAGATGGAAGCTCCATGCACGTGTGTTTGAATTTTCATTACAGTTTAGTAATCATAGGTAGGCAAACGTTGTGCGGTACTCGAGAAAAGTACGAATAGATGTCATGAATCAGCTTAGTGGACTAATTTAAGCTTAGCATATTGAAAACTCGCGGACTGACTCATTAGGCAACCGTTACCCTGAAACGTAAAGGGCTATTATAGGATCACCGTGGATTTTACTCAGTACAAGTCTGACAGTCCCTCCCGCCCCGCCCTGGGTGGGGACTCATTTGATGAGTTTACCACCAAAAAACAAGCATATTAAAATATTTATTTTGTGTGGTAATCATCATCTCATAAGCCCTTTCGCTCTGCGTGTAATGTAAGGGACTGTCAGATTCATACTGACTGAAAACCACCCTGTCCCTTCGGTTGCCTTTTTCGTTCAAGGGCCACGGAATCTGTGTAGGTACTTCGTTAAGCAAAAAACTTATACTTTGTGGTAAACGCAATAAAGTTGAGAGCAGGTTTATTTAATATTCAATCACATTTACATTTTCAATGCAACAACAAAAAAAGCGTTTTTAGAAATCAAACTGAACTCCACAAACAAGACGTCACTGCCACCGAAGAGGTTTTATTATTAAGTTAGACCGGTCAAGGGGAGCGTACTCCAGACGGTTGGATGTAGTGCATTGCAGGCTTCTTACACTACGTATAACCTTGTAGTATAGTGAAACGAGCATTGTATGCTGCTCAAAGCGGAAGCGCCCTTTACTCGGGATAATAACGTTATGTAAGCTGAAATTTTCGTAAGGAACAGTTGCAAAAATCGCGGTGCTCTTGTTAGGTAACTGCGAAATTTGCTTCCGTACAAATCTCGGCCGAAAAATAACATTTTGAATATCTTAAGGACTATTTCAATGGTAATTTGGAAGAAGTTTTTTGCAAATACTTGACCAAGTTAGTGAATGGGAACGAGAAGAAAGTTTTATGAAACAAAATGTCAGAAATATGAATAAAAATGTCCAGTTCATTTGGACACTTTTCATTTCCTTATATTCTAGATCTTGCAGCAATCTGAGCGTAATATCAAACAAAATACCCACTTACAACGTCCACCAAACACCAAAACACACAATTGTTTTTCCTCCGCACACAAACAACATTTACCACCACAAAATAAATCAGGGCGCAAAGTTATTTTCGTTCACAACACGGTGCTTGTAGCACAGCAATCAATGTCACAATGACCATCCGAAATCTGATTAATTCATCTAACGAACTCTATTATTTATCGCTAAGCATTCATTAAATTCGACACGGGCTACTGACACTGACGTCAGGCCCGTCAGACCGACAGAATTCGCTGTAGTGTGGTCAGCCAGTACCCTATCATAATTATCTGCAGAATGCGGGTAGTTATTAATTTTGTCAGTGATTTTGTCGTGTACATTATTTTGTTGTGTGTGTTATGTTGTGGTGCGGAGAGGGTGTGTTTTGTAATTATTTTTTTCTTGTTCGTCAGGCAGTCTGTTTTAAATTACGATTTCATGATTCGCTTTAAATAGGCTCTGTGCTACTATTTTTTTTACCAGTTCTGATGACGTGACGTCTGACAGGGGAAGAAGAATATTGTTACGAGCTGGGTATCGGAATAAATTAATTAACACCAATTAAAACCAAATAATTTTTATTTACACACGAATCACTACTTACAATAAGCACTTAACACTACTCAACACTTAATCACTTATACACACACTTAATCACACGTAAAAGTCACTTAGAGATCGCTTGAGTTCACTTTCGAGTCGCCTCGATCGTAGTCAAAACCAGACTGACTCAGGTCGCCGATCGGCGCCCAATTTATACGTAGGCCGGACCCACCAGATGTTTCTAGAAGATGGTCGAATGTTCTGGAGACATCCATAGACTTCGACATAGTACCATTCCTTCTGTATCATTCGAGAGCCATCTCGAAACATCTAGAACAGGGTAGAATTTTCTAGAAACTTCCTGACCAATCTTCAGTGGAATTGTCGAGAACCTTGTGGATCTTTCGAGAAGCGTATAGATAGGTCTCGCAATTCGATCGGCGGCGTAACAATATGTATTACGCCGAATGCAAGTAGAATGGTATTATGGCAGGAGGGTGATGATGATGATGATGTTCATATCTATCATCGTTGCTTGTTGGAGATGAATGTTCATGTACATTTGTTTAACTCCCTGGTAAGTTATATTATAATATAGATATGGAAGTAAATTATACTACGACGTCTAATAGGGGAGAATGGAAGAAGAAAACGTGTTGCGCCGACCCCAAGTAGAATGGGATAAGGGCAGGAAGAAGAAGAAGTTATATTATAATAAATCAACTTAACTGTTTTTAAATGTTGAACGGACCAATTGGTCCGCATAACAATTAAAGAACAATTACAAAATGGACGTCCACAGTAGATGATTTATACAAGCATTTCCTGTTACAACGTTTTAGTATATGTATTTTCTTTGTCATGACCAACGTTAGCGATTCTCAATTTGTACAGATGCCAGCACATCAAGCTACCCCAATCTGTCAAATTTTCTCAATCGTACATTAACCTTCTGCTTCTGTTATAAAGTTGAAAATCTATTAAAGAAATTTGACAAATTGGGGTAGCTTGATGTACTGGCGTCTGTACAAGACGAATCAAATAGAATCTTTTTGTCCAAAAATCTTTACCTCTATCGTCACATTTTTCTTGACTTTTTTTGTAACTGTTTCTTTCTAATACTCGAGACCTATAATTATGTTTTATTTTGTTTGTTGTTTTGTACGGTCTCAAATTATTATTATTTACACGTAACAAAAAATACATATTATTGTGGTACGAAATAAACTGGTTTTCCTTCGTTTGTTTTCTTTGAACGTCTAATCAAAATTTAATTAAGTCGAAGGTGTTTTGAAACAAGACGCCTGTTTATAATCGTACCTGTTTACATTTGATTGCCGAGAATTTGAAGGATTTGACGAAAAACAATGTTGTTTGTGAATTTTCTTAATTAGGAAAGGTTGACTGTTAAAATGGTACGAGAAAAACTTATTGTATAAGTGACACGAGTCGTTCAACTTTCTGTGTTCTAAATATTAAATTAGCTTAAATGAAAATCAATTATAATTTGTGAGGAATCCGTCACGTCCTAGAACAAAAAATACGAAGATGTAGGTGCCATATAGACGCTTTAGACCCACGTGGTGGATTCCAGATTACTCTTTCTCACAATGTTAAGGCCTGTATTCCCGCGTGTGATTATATAAAAGCTGATTATACTTATGCTTGTCAATATGAGAATCTAATCATTACATTCATATTTTCGATCCGCTCGCGCTGGTGGAATTTAATCTTTATTTTTTGCAATGATGATATGGCTGTAATAAAAAGAAACAATAAGACACACCTTCAAGCCTTTACTATCATAACGTTTCTCAAAAACGGTAAGGACCAGCTTCCAACTTAACCAGTGTACAATCTTACGTTAACCTATTTTGATTTGCCTATTTTAGTACCTCACGTGTATATAGATGGCATTGTACGTTGAGCACTCCCAAGTACATGAAAATTGTATCATTATTGTCTATTATTGTCTGTTTAAACAAGTAAACAAGGTTTTATTTAACCGCATTCAGCTAAATCAAAGTCTTTTAGATATGGTTTACTTTGAAGACCTCCACAAATCAATTATCAGTGTTAAAAGGTGTACGTAGCCCTCAGGCGCGGGCCACATAGAAAAGACGTAAGACGCAGACGGGGCGGAGACATATGTGTCTTCGGCGTCTCTTTCATACAAAATGCATAGAAGCGTCGCAACGTAAACCATACAGAAGAGACGCGTCGAGGGCGCGACTCTCATACACTTGCGCGCGTCCGCGACGCGTCCTCGTCTTACGTCTTCACTATGTGTCCCGCGCCTTAGACACAAAGAATGATGGAAAGAAGAGGTTAATTTTAGACTCTGCGAGTTTGACAGTCCTTTCTATTACACGCAGGGTGAGACGTGACATGTAATTTTGATGATTTTTCAACCAAAAAAAGTGGTATTACTCTTCAGTTTCCATTCATTAGCATCATCATCTGTCTAGGTGTCTATTTTGTTCCATTCCTTACTTAAAATAATAACAATAACACATTATCTTTCAGTCCATCACTAGAGGTCGGTGAAGTGTCACTCAACGCCGCCCTAACGCCCTCTAAGTTGTTATTCTCTTTTATGAAATTATTGTCACAGTTTTTTTCTGTTATACATCTATTTTGTTACGGACTAATGTTTAGATTGGGACGTGCTTAGACTGAACTAGTATTGGTATTAGCAACGTTATTTAGTACAATTAAATTATGAGAACATTTTTCAAACAGGCATCAATAACGTTCTCCATAGGACTTTCATCGTAGTCGTAAGAAATGTTAAGCTGTTCTCTAAGAAATGTCTAGTACTACTCGATCCAAATACATAGCTAGCTTTTGTAGCAGCTTCGCTTGCTCATTCCACCCCCCTTATAGCCTATACCACTATAAACCAATGTAGCATTCAAAATAATTTCCGTATTTTTATTCGATTCTGGAAGTATTTAGAGATTATCTCTTTATAATGTTAGTATAGATAATATGGAATACTAGATCTCTCAAGTGATAATGGTTTCGATCGTTTTTAGGGTTCCGTAGCCAAATGGCAAAAACGGAACCCTTATAGATTCGTCATGTCTGTCTGTCTGTCTGTCCGTGTATGTCACAGCTACTTTTTGTCCAAAGTATAAGAGCTATCCTGTTGAAACTTGGTAGAAAGATGTATTATGTGAACCGCATTAGGATTTTCACACAAAAATCAAAACAAAACAAATTTTGGGGGTGCCCCCCATACTTAGAATTGAAACTCAAAAAAATATTTTTCACCAAACCCATACGTGTGGGGTATCTTCATAGATACCCCACACGTATTCATATAGGTCTTTAAAAATGATATTGAGGTTACTAACATAATTTTTTTCTAAACTGAACAGTTTGCGCGAGAGACACTTCCAAAGTGGTAAAAAGTGTGTGTCCCCCACCCCCGTAACTTCTAAAATAAGAGAATGATAAAACTAAAAAAATATATATAATGTAGACCCAACCAAAACTACCAACGAAAATTGGTTTGGATGAGATACAGTTAGCAGTTTTTGAGATATAGTACATTTTCAAAAACCGCAAATATAACTTTGCCATTCATACAAATACTATGAAAAACAAAGTTATTTTTATTGTTTGTGTATATTACTTACTAATCTCAATATAATTATATCTCTAATCTATGCTACGGAACCCTTCATGGGCGAGTCCAACTCGCACTTGGCCGGTTTTTTATTTAACCGACTTTCAAAAGGAGGAGGTTCTCAATTCGGATGTTTATATTTTTTTTAATGTTTGTTCGGGCATATTGGAAAGAATGTTTTTTTTTGTTGGAAAGTTTAAACTTCCCGAATGGTCCCATTAAAATTTTATCGAAACTGGACTAGCACTTTTTGAAAAATCAACAAAAACCTAAAAAGTTTTCAACATTGTCTACACCGATTACCTACTCCGAAAATTCTAGTCCGATTTCGATGATTCTTTTTTTTTTCGATACAGTATATCTGCCATTTGGTCCCATAAAATTTTCATTTTAGTTTGATGCAGATGTTTTCATTTTTAGCTTATTGTGTAAGAATAGGTACATACAATGGGCGATGTTATTACCGGTGCTACGGATTACAATATATTAGTGTACAAGTACATGTAAAAAAATTATGCATTTGACAATAATTTGGGTTGAATATTGAAACTAAAAAGGATAAAATAAAAACTTTTTCAAAAAAAATGTAAGTAACCGACTTCCCACAAAAGAGTTCAAAATAACCTACAAAAAAAGTCGGTGACAAAAAGTCAATGAAATAAAAAAGAAAGTCACCGACTTTCGAAAGAAAAGTTTTTTTGTAGGTTATTTTGAACTTTTTTGTGGGAAGTCGGTTACATTTTTTTTAAAGTTTTTTTTTTATTTAAATATTAACTATATACTCATGGTATAAAAGTACAACTTCTCTATTCATTTACTTATCTTAAGTTTCCAATTTGCTGCTTTCCCACGCATTCTATAGAAAATATAAACTCTATAGAAAGAAACAGAAATTCTTTATATATCTTAACACACCCTAGTCTTTAAGCATGTTTTTCTTTATAGGTGTTTCTTTGACATAAGATTATAATCTGTCTATTCATCTACTGTCCGCGTTTGAACCAGAACTTAGAATGGCGTTTCATTTCCAGTAATTTCACTCTCTTAGATAAGATCTCTATTCAATTCAATGAATTATTAAGTAAATTCATGTCCATTTTCATTCTCAAATATATTCTTACTTAGTCAATCTCGCTATTATTATAGAAAGTAGAAGTTCAGGAAAGCTGAACGTACGGTTCGATGATTATTTTTAACTTTTTCACACAAAACGACTGAACGAATTTAGATGAATATTGGTACACAAATTGTTTACAAGCCGATTTAACACACTGAACATTTCTCTCGGTGTGGTACAATTAACGAACTTTACAATTTGGTAAGTTAATAATATCATGATTGTCTATTTTCATTCTCAATATAATGTATTATAATCAAGTCAATGTTAATCTAAAAATAGGTTTAGTTATTTCAATAGAACTGTTTAATCAAGTTGGCAATATTGGATCTATTTCTGATTTAATGTTTGTTTTTCTGCCTTGATAGAGTTACTCTCCTTTAGATGGAGTCATTATTTAAAATTGACTGTTTTTTTATAACATCGTTTTTAGGGTTCCGTAGCCAAATGGCAAAAACGGAACCCTTATAGATTCGTCATGTCTGTCTGTCTGTCTGTCTGTCTGTCTGTCTGTCCGTGTATGTCACAGCCACTTTTTGTCGAAAGTATAAGAGCTATCCTGTTGAAACTTGGTAGAAAGATGTATTATATGAACCGCATTAGGATTTTCACACAAAAATCAAAACAAAACAAATTTTGGGGGTGCCCCCCATACTTAGAATTGAAACTCAAAAAAAAATTTTTCACCAAACCCATACGTGTGGGGTATCTATGAATAGGTCTTTAAAAATGATATTGAGGTTACTAGCATCATTTTTTTTCTAAACTGAACAGTTTGCGCGAGAGACACTTCCAAAGTGGTAAAAAGTGTGTCCCCCCCCCCGTAACTTCTAAAATAAGAGAATGATAAAACTAAAAAAAATATATAATGTAGACCTCAACCAAAACTACCAACGAAAATTGGTTTGGATGAGATACAGTTAGCAGTTTTTGAGATATAGTACATTTTCAAAAACCGCAAATATAACTTTGCCATTCATACAAATACTATGAAAAACAAAGTTATTTTTATTGTTGTGTATATTACTTACTAATCTCAATATAATTATATCCCTAATCTATGCTTGCTACTACGGAACCCTTCATGGGCGAGTCCAACTCGCACTTGGCCGGTTTTTTTTACAAACCATTTTCTATGTTTGTTTTTGGTTCACCATCATAGGCATTATGCTAAATGACACAACATAATTGTGTTACAACAAGTCGCAAGTTCTGCTCACCGCACAGAACGTCGTAAGTCACGGCCCAACACCTGCTACAGTCACAACCAATTACAGTAACATTGCTTTACTAACATGCGTGACATACGGACGTGATGTTTGGATAGCATTATGGTTGGTAGTAACTGCTTGGTGGGTTTAAAGAAAGCAACTGGAGGTTACAGTAACCGAACAATGTGTGGTATGACATAGTTTCACTTTTTAGGGTTCCGTACGTCCGAATACAAAAACGAATCCCTTATAGGATCACTCGTGTGTCCGTCTGTCTGTCGCGAGATGTTCGGAGATAATTGACTGTAAGTCAATTATCTCCGAATCCATATCTGTATACGGGAGGTAATTTTTGGGGGGGGGAAAGGAAAAATAAAAAAAAATAAATTGAAAACTGCATCGTGTGACATATCAAATGAAAGGTATTGTTGAGACAAACTTAAAAGTATTTTTTTTGTAATTTTAAAATACATGGTTTCCAAGTTATTCAAAAAAAATAGACGAAGCTTGACCATTCCCCCCCCCTTATCTCCGAAACTACTGAACCTAAAATTTTGAAAAAAATACAGGAATTAGTTTTCTACTTATAGATTATAGGATAACCTATAAGAAGTCCATATCTGTACATGGGAGGTAATTTTTGGGGGGAAGGGGAAAATTAAAAAAAAAAATGAAAACTGCATCGTGTGACATATCAAATGAAAAGTCTTGTTGAGACAATCTTAAATATATTTTTTTTGTAATTTTAAAATAAATAGTTTCCAAGTTATTCAAGAAAATAGACGAAATTTGACCATTCCCCCCCTTATCTCCGAAAATAATGAACCTAATTTTTTTTTTAAGTACATAAATTAGTTTTCTACTTATAGATTATAGGAAAACCTATAAGAAGTCCATGATATTAAAATAACATGGTAAATCACTCAATATTGTGCGCACCAATTTGGGTCAGATTTAAAAAAAAACGTGGTAGGTAACATCGTACGGAACCCTCTTCACGCGAGTCCAACTCGCACTTGGCCGGTTTTTTATTATTAAATATAGTGATTATTTACCATAAATTAATATTTATGCAAGTTGAGTTGTTAAATCGGACAGAACACAAAGTTATATTTGATTCTTCTCATCCTAAGAATCGAAATAAAAAATCTTACTTTTACTTTTCAAGCAAATATAATGTGTGGAGACAGTGTAATATTTGAGTGTACTACGTGAGCACGAAGATGTGCAATTGACGCTTGTGCGACACTGCTCTGCCACTCATTATACTCGTAGTCCAAAAGCACACTTGTGCGACACACTGAAGGTCGACATTACTCTAGTGCGACATGAAGCAATAAGTTTTAGTATATTCATAATCATGTGTGTTGTGCATTGTTTTATAGCAAATAATAAAATTATGTTAATGATGAAATTAAATGGTATTCACATTTGCAAGTAGGTTAAGGCGCGGTCTTATCTCAATATTCCCAAAAATTGGTTTCTTAGAACGTCGAGTATGACGTAATGTAATAAAAATAAGCAACGCGAAAAATACAGTGAACAGAGAAGGGTATAAGGAAGAATTTAAACCGAACAGAATAATAAATAAGAGTTTGATATTCCCAATAAAAATTGGGAAGTTGTAGCACAAAAATAAACTTTGACGTCGAAGATCTCTGTATTTCCAGCGATAACAACAGTTTTTTTTTTTTAAGAATTTAGTAGGTTTTCCATTTTTTTAAAACTTTAACCAAACCACTATTTAATTTTATGTCTATATTTTAAATAATCTAAAGAAAAGCAGTAAAATAAATGCCCATTCGCAGCTTACGTCACATTTCAACACAAACATCATTTTTTCAATTTTCAATCTTATTGACGCTCCATAGTGGTGACAATAGTTTACGCGGTCATAAGCGATTAAAATCGTAGTCGGTCCGCACCTTAATATCAAAACTTTTAAATGTATGAGGCCGGTGTTTCATACCTGACTACTCTAAGAAGAAACAGCCGAAACAAACTCAGAGGTCACTGTCTCTTTTAAAGTCCAGACATTGTATTGGTAAAGTCATACGAGAGTCATACGAGAGGGATTTATGTCGACTAATAGGTACAGTTATGTCGCACAAGCGTCAATTGCACATCCTTTTGTCGATCTCACGTCACTTGTTAATTTTATGTTTTAAACAGTGTGCAAGCAATTTGAGCAGATACTATTATTTGAGTAAGCGGAGCGAGCAAAATCGATCAACCTTCTTTGACTTTTACAATAATAAAGACAGATCTAATGTACACCCAACAAATCAGCCAACAAGCTCGCGATCCTTCCCAACACTACACCACTTCTTAATACGGCGCACGTAAATCATCGTACAAACTTAAAACACACAAATAACAAGTTTGATACAGCGCGCGCAGTCTGCGCCCAAGTTAACGCTAATTTGCATACATTATCATCTCAGTACCCCTAGCACGAATATTTGAAGGTTTCGTCTCGCCACCGTATCGTACCGTCGATACAATAACGGCATACAACGAAAGTCGGAAGCACGAAGCACTTTCGAATTAGTACCGAGGGCGCGATACGAAAACGTTGGTGACGTCATACTAACGTAAATAAGGATGAATGTTTCGTTCAGAAACTGGATTTTTGTTAGAAAATTAGTGATTTTAGGGCATTTAAAATTGTAATACTGTTCAATTTATGACGCAATACAAAGGAACTGCAGAAGACAGTTGCGGCAGTATCTGGTGGAAGAACAACGTAAACTGGACATGGTCGCACTGAATGTCTCGATTATCTGATGCGCTTGTCTAGCTACTCACTTAATTAACTCAAGCGGGCTGCTTTTTATAAAGTTATCTAATGGATTGCGAATATAATTATAAATAACTAGGTCACCCTGCCAATTCCAGTAGGTCCCGCTTATCCATGCTCAGCCGTATATCTCATTCGATGATTCGCACGAGCGTTCTTATCAGGTGCTTGCAGTTACTCCCTTGCAGTTTATATTTGTAGTTTATTTTTACTTACTACCCTTTATTTATTATCGTGTAGGTACATGTATATTTAACTTATTTTAATACGAGTATGTATATATTTTATGTTTCCCAAGTTAATATAAGTATTTATGTATTTCACAAACACACACAAAACCCGTTTGGATGTTTCAAGACTGTTTTGCGTCCGTCACGTCACCGTCCAGGCACCCAGGTCCAGTTGAAAACCAGCGTCGAGCACTAGGTGCTCGACAGTTTTGCTGAACTGGACCTATTTGATGTAGCCGTGGGACACACGATGTTATCTTTGTTACTTCGTTGTTGTTGTTTTTAATTTGCAGTGTTTTCCTTTGTTTGATGTTCTTTTTTTTTATTTTTTTTTTGTTGTGTGTACCGGCTCTCAAATAAACGTATTTTCTTTCTTTCTTTCTTTCAAACAGTTAATATTCCGTTAGATAATAATTAAAATAATTACTAAAACGTTGTGTTTGATTTGACTGCGTTCCTAAACGAACGTCTGTCATACTGGCACAAATAAAAAGCCATGAAAAAAATTTGATTTAGAAAAAAAGCTTGTGTCATACCTAATGTCTATATTGTCAAATCTGTCCGCTGTCAAGAGGTTTCAAATCAATATTCAATGATTTTGTTGTTATAGTCCGTTATTTTTCTGTAAGCTATTCCAGTAAACTGAGATAACTAAACGGAAGTATTCTTACTGGAGTAAATAAGTAATTGACACCCTGATCAAGAAGGTCTGTTAACCGGTTGAACAGAAGGATCCCCCACGATATTCAATGATGAGACGAGGCTCTCGTTTGGAAATTCGGCGAAGAGCTTGAATGAGAAGACAGTACTTCTCCATAAGGCTTGCATTATGAAGAAATTCCTATCTTTGAGGTCCTAAATAACTAACTAATACATTGAACTGTGGTCCATAATAAAATGTTTATTTTGTATTTTTAAGTGTGAATGTTTTAAATCCATAGTAGTCAATTCAAATATGAGTTTGTTTGTTCTTTCACGTTATATTGCTAGACCGATATTGAATAACACAGAGTACCTTAGTGCGGCCATGAGACGATAATAGGCTAAGGAGCATATTTTGTCATGGTATTTAATGAAAAATGTATTGTAAAAATAAAGAAAAACTTTATGAATGTTCTGTGTTTGATGATTTTATTTATTTTATTAATAATGACAATAATATCAACCAATGAATCGAGCAATGATTGAGAAGCAACATGATAGGTACGGTTGCTAAAAGATCTATGTAATCCTGTCATGTCAAGTGCTTATTTTTTGTGAATTATGGCAGCATAAATAGAAAAATATCATATTATTATAATAAATATTGGAGCACACATTCTTCTTCTTCTTCTTCTTCAACCTTTAGTCACCCAATGCTGAGTGTAGGTCTCTTCCAAATCTTTCCACTGCTGGCGGTTTTGTGTTATGGCTATCCAGTTTCTTCCGGCCACTTTAACAAGATCGTCTGTCAACCTAGTCGGTTGTCTCCCTACATTCCTCTTTCCCGTTCGTGGTCTCCACTCCAACACTTTCCTTCCCCATCTTCCATCCGGTCTACGGCATATATGGCCCGCCCACTTCCACTTTCTTTTTGCTATCACCCATGCTATGTCTAAAAGTCTCGTTCTTCTACGAATTTCTGTGTTTCTCACCCAGTCGTAGAGAGAGATGCCCAACATGGCTCTTTCCATAGCTCTCTGAGTAACTTGCATGCGGTGGATTATAATATGCTTGGTGAGCGTCCAAGTTTCAGCACACATTCATATTATAATAAATATTGGAGCACACATTCATTTTCTAACAAAATACTACAACACAATCACTTTAATTATAATTTTATCCATACAATAAACCCCGACGAATGTTTTCTCACTGTCAAATTTGAAGTGAATAAATATTCGTAAAACTCGTAAGCCAGCCTTCGACAGTTACGAAACTATCCGTCATATTTTGTGTTCGTGCTTGCTATCTTCATACAAATGGCTCAAATTACGTTTCGAATGAAGTATGAAGACGATACGAAACTTACACGTATTTGTTCGTGCTCTCAAAATTAGTTCAATTTACGCTCACCAGAGGCGCTGTTCAAGTTCCCATACAAAATGCTTTCGGAGACGATACGAATATTTTTTCGAAAGTGATTCGTGCTCGAGGTACAGGTGTTTCGAGTGATGCGAGTGTCGACGCCGACTTTCTTGGGTATGTGCGTGTGTGCTTGATAGTTTAGTATGGATTTTAGTGAGGAAGGGTGGAATAATTGTTATTTTAGAGATATTTTGAAAGCCTAGTGGCTTTTAGATTTTTTTAAGGTTATAAGAGTCATGATCAAAACTGAACGAAAACCGTCTGTATGGGACCGTACCAAGTCAATCTCACACTTTGTCTGCAGTTCGCAGAGCTAAAAACAATGATAACAAACAATATAAAAATATTACACAAACACTTACCGAATGTTCTGCGCAGTGGAAGCTTACAAGGGGCCAAGTTCGGTTTTGTGTGTGTGTATATGGGGTGTGTAGAATTGTTCAGTGATGCGTGAGTAGTGTACAAACCAAACGTTTGACCATCAAACGGCGTTCAGCTCTCTGCTGCAACGCGTGATCAGCAAATTCACCAAGCTCCACCAAGACACATTCAAATTGTCTTTACACAAAATAGGTTCGCACAGAATGTAAATGTCCAATTTACACTATAGTTCCTCCCGGTTAACAATACAAATGGGGATTTTCAATAGTTCAACACATTAAGTTCACATGCGAAGATTTTTCCTAACCTTACAACCGGCATGCTCGCCAAGTTCGCAAAATACTGGATTTATACTAGTTATCGCCCGAAAACAATATCAATCAGTTCGGGTTACAATTAATATCTTCAAAACCGTCAAGGATGCGAAAAGATTGCAGTTAGTTCCCGATATTTTAATTTGTTATTCAAGAGCCGGTGCGACAATTCAACAAGGTTATCAAGTCGGCACAGACAACCACAGTCATCTGTCATGTGTCAAACGTCAAACTTCAAAAAACGCGTTTCGTTTCGCGTGGTATTAAACATTTACCCCCCTCGGACGGGAATTCCCGTCCGCTAATCAATTGGCAGTCTTGACAAAGTTGCGACCGCTCTCTTCATAACCGATCCGTCCACCAAAACCTCAGCAAAACGAGGGACCCCGTCGGTGCCAGCTACCAAATTGAGAATGCGCCCCCTGCGCCAATACAAAGGCTTAAGGTTGGCATCCTTAATCAGGACGAGGTCTCCAGCTTTGGGCGGATGCGTTTTATCAGTCCACTTGACGCGCTGCTGGAGAATGTGCAAGTATTCTAAGCTCCAACGCTTCCAAAAGCTCTGAGAGAGCTGTTGCACCAACTGAAACCGCGATAGCCTATTTTGGCTCACATCGACAAACGGGTACTCGGGCAGAGCGGCAAGTGGCTGTCCAATCAAGAAATGGCCCGGGGTAAGAGCCTCCAAATCGTTCGGGTCCGAAGAGAGCGGGCACAATGGACGCGAATTTAGTACAGCTTCAATGCGGCAAAATACCGTAGCTAGTTCTTCAAATGTGAGAACAGTGTCTCCCAACAATCTCCGCCAGAGTCCCTTTGCCGCTTTCACCGCGGCCTCAAATATACCGCCCCAATGGGGGCAGGCTGGCGGGTCAAACAACCAAGTGATCCCTCGACGGGCCAATTTGTTACCAATGTCAACCTGGCTCTCATTAAGGAAGTCATACACTTCTTTCAAATAGTTACTTGTACCCTTGTAGTTAGTACCGCAATCAGACCTGATCAAAGAAGGTAACCCACGGCGAGACGTAAATCTATCCAAAGTCGCCACAAAGGCCTCAGTCGAGAGGGAGGATACCAGCTCTAAGTGCACTGCCTTAGTTGACAGACAGACAAACACGCACAAATAAGCCTTGACAATTTTACGATTGCGAAAGGTAGACGCCTTTATCGAAAAGGGACCAGCAAAGTCCGTTCCGACGCCTGCAAAGGGCCTCGCCTCATTGACACGATCAGCAGGCAAGTCTCCCATCTGGGGCTGCATCGTTGGGGCTTTAGTCCGATAGCACGGTATGCAACGGAAGACAATACTACGAATGGTACGACGAGCCGACAAAATCCAAAACTCTCGCTGCAGAATGGCCAACAGCGCATTGCAACCGGCATGCGAGTTCTTAATGTGACGATCAGTCACCAACAATTTAATCAAATGGCCCTCCTTGGGCAACAAAAGGGGGTGACGGACCCCATAAGGAAGGCTAGAGTGCCTCAACCGTCCTCCAACACGCAAAAGACCTGTTTCATCCAAAAAGGGGTTCAACTTACTAACGGCTCCCGACAACTTAACTCTACCGGACTTCAAGGTCTCGATCTCCTTCTCAAAGTGTACGGCCTGCACAGAACGAACCCACAGGAGGAGTGACTCCTGTCGCTCTTGAGGAGAGAGAACCGGTGACAGGCGCTTGTCCCCTGGATTCCTAGCATTGTGACCAAAACGCCTGATCCACGAGGTAACGTTCAACAATTTGTCGAGGGAGCTGTATCGATTCAACAAAAGATCCGGATCAAACGGAGGGTCCTTCGTCCCAACAGCGAGCACCTTAAGCCCGGGCAAAGGATCCGACATCAAAACTGGCGTTCGAGGCCAATCATCCTCGGGGCGAGTCAGCCAGTCCGGTCCCCACCAAAGGGTGTGATCAATCAAGCGGGGGGCCATGCACCCACGTGAGGCTACGTCGCCGGGGTTCAAGTCTCCAGGCACGTGCCTCCAAATCAAAGGCGTTTCAGAATTCTGTATCTGTGACACTCGGTTCGCAACAAAGACCTCCAAGGAGTGGACGGACGTTTTCAACCAACACAAAACAATTTGACTGTCCGTCCAGGCGTAAGAATCCCGAATGTCTACAGATCCACCCAAAGTGCGAGCAACGTGGTTCAATAGACGCACAAGAAGTGCCGCCCCTGACAACTCTAGCTTAGGAATGGTCAATGCCGTCCGAAGGGGGGCCACCTTGCTCTTGGCCATGACCAGTGACAACTTCACCTGACCTGACGCGCTGACGGTGCGCAGATAAACAACAGCTGCATAACCGTGCGAAGACGCATCACAAAACCCATGAAGGGTAGCCGTATAGCTCCCAGGTGGGAGGATAGCGCGGGGCAACACGACATCATTGACCGCAGGGAGTGAGGAAACAAATTGAAGCCAATCTTCCAACAGGGTTTCCCGAAGTGGCTCGTCCCAACCAAGTTTTGCGGTCCAAAGGCGCTGGAGAAAACATTTCGCCCAAAACAATACCGGACATATCCAACCATTCGGATCAAAAGTTCTCGCGACCGTAGACAATACCAGTCGTTTAGTCCAAGTGTGAGGTGACTGCAAATCGACATCATAAGTAAAAGTGTCTTGGACTGGTCGGTACTGAACGCCGAGAACGGCCAACATAGCAGGGTTGTCAGCATTTTCAAACAAATGAGGATCTTGCTTATGATCCTCTTGCACGTCTTCCAATAGCGCTGGCGAGTTGGACACCCATTTACGCAACTCATAGCCAGCGGAAGCCAGAATTTGAACCAACTCGTCACGCAACAGGATAGCTTCCTCAACCGTGGAAGCCCCAGTGCAGACGTCATCAACATACAAGTCTGTTTTCAAGATGGCGGACGCCCGAGGGAACTTCAAGCGTTCTCGGTCCGCGAGCTCCCAAAGCGAACGAATAGCAACAAAAGGGCTCGATCGAAGGCCGTACGTATTCGTGTTGAGCTCGTAAACAATCATAGGGTCCCGCGGGTTCTCTCGCCACAGGATCAACTGATAACGTCTGTCATCCCGGTGAATAACCGTTTGCCGGAACATCATTTTGATGTCAGCCACAAAGACCACTTGATGACGACGAAAAGACGTGATGACGTCACAAAGGTCCCTCAACAATTTGGGGCCGGAGTGCAAGCAATCATTCAAAGAGACACCAGAGGAAGTCCGCGCAGACCCATCAAACACTGTGCGCAGCTTACCGGTGGATGCCTTGAGGACCGCGTGATGCGGCAGAAAGTAATGCTCTACTGAGCGCCAATCCAAATTTGACACCGACATGTGTCCCAAGTCTGCGTACTCACGCATGAAATCTAAATATTTCTGCCGCAGCACCGGGTCCCTGGCCATACGGCGCTCCATCGCCAACAATCTCTTCTCGGCCATAGGTCTGGACTCGCCGAGAGGTGGTCGCACTGCAACAAAAGGCAACCGTGTCACGAGCCGACCGGAACGGAGTCGACCTGTGTTGTTCTGGTAGAACAACTCGCACTCCTCATGTTCCGGGTTCAAGCGGGCCACTTGCGGGGGCTCCTCAACCTCCCAAAACCTCTGAACAGCGTCAGAGAGAGCGGAGCCGGATGCCAACACAAAATCAGATTCAGGTGGAGGGGCAGCCTTCAACAAGGGGCCCATCACCGCAAAGCCAAAGATGGTCGAGACAGCCACCAAACCGTTCGGCTGCAAGACCTTCATGTTACCCAACAATATTCTCCCTAGTACATCGGAACCCAATAACAAATGCGCTGTACAGGGGGAATCAAACCGGGGGTCAGCCAATTTCATGCTTGACGTCAACCGGAGAGCATTCAAAGACAACTGACGTGCAGGATGACTTCCTAAAATCTCAGGCATAACAAGGGCCGGAGCACCAATTTTAGGGTAGAGACAGCTCACAGGAGTGAGCTCAAACCAAGTTTTTCCCTCAACAGTGGTGACAGCCGTTTCGCCCACTCCCCGAATCCTGCCTGAAAAGTCAGACACATTCAGGCCCACCTGCCCCGCTAACCATGATGACAAAAGGCAACCCTGGGCTCCCGTGTCCAAAATAGCACGGACCACAACAGAGTCACCCAGGGGCCCCCAGACCTTGACCGATGCCGTTGGCAACAAAACCGTCTCGATCTGGCGGGATGCTGTAGCGGGGCAGGCGCCAATTTCCTAGCAATGCCTGGGCGGCGACCGATCGCCACACCCAGGCTGGGGTCTATCCCGATGCGGATAGTAGTCAAATGGTTCCTCCGCGCGGTGTCCCGAGCCGCGCGCCAGCGCTGGAAGGGCATATCCCACCGGATGCCTGAATGGCGGGGGGCGCGACTCCAAACGGGGACGTTCCGCCAACGGAGGGGAGGGAAGGCGGTGCTGGTCCGGCCAATGTCGCCCACCAGCAGCTGCATAATCGCCTCCACGAGGGGAGGACAATCGGCGGTCACGCGGCTCCCGATCAACTGGCGCGGGGGGTGGAGTGCGGCGTTCAAAATTGCGGGCCCCTCCTCGGTTCTGAACCGGCGAGCGAGGAGCCCGGTGCTCATCTCTATTGTACCCCCCCGTGCGCGAACCCTCTCCAGAAGCTGGTCTGCTAGAGCGGTTCGCGTTGGCACACAAAATCTCCAAATGGGCCCCTCCACAAATTCTACACGGGCGAGGCTTGGGGCAGTCTCGATGGAAGTGGGCTCCCAAACACGAGAAGCACAGGCGGCGTGCGTTGACAATTCGGCGGCGGGCACTCACGTGCAACTTCAAAAAAGCCGGGCAACTTGCCATGCCATGCCCCGTGTCCTTACAATAGTCGCAATCAATACGGCCCCGGGTGCCAGCAAAACGGGGGGCGGGGCGACTTTCTACAGTCCTAGTCCGGCCCTGGGCCCTCGGCCGAGAGGGCGGTTGGCTTGACCCCGTGGCACCACGAGCGTTGTCGAGGAAACGACACTCGTCCTCCAAAAATTTGACGAGGTCTTCAAAAGGGGGGAGATGGGTGGCACTATCCCCACCGTACTTCTGCTCAAAACGGGACCTCAAATCAGCTGGAAGCCGCAGCAGCACTATGTGCACCAAAAAATAGGACCAGTGGTCGACCGGCAACTCCAACCGTTTCAAGGCGTTGGTCGCTGCCAGCAATGGATTTAAAAGGTCAGCACGCAACGCTGACATCCTAGTGATGGCCGGCAACCCCAAAATCTGGCCAATGTGGACGTCAGCCAAACAACGTTTATTCTGATACCGCCGGGAGAGAAGTTCAAGAGCGGTAGAATAGGCTGAGTCGGTCACCGGCAAGTGTTGAACCAAGGCTCTGGCCTCACCTCCTAAGGCTGACAACAAATAAGCCAACTTCTGGGCCGGTCTGAGATCAGACCGCGAATCAACCAAACTTTCAAACAAGTTTCTGAAGCTTAACCAATGATCCAGGTGACCGTCAAAATGTGGGAGCTCCAGGGTAGGCAGTCTACCCAAAAGTCCAGGGGCTGCAACAACAGAGGTCTCTGTTTTGACCTGGGCAGGGTCCCGACTTTTCAAAATTTCCCGGGCACGCATACTTATTACGTCACCCAAGTCCAACATCTGGTCATAATCCGCAGCCACCCTATCACGGGCTGCTTGATCAAATACTTCCAAATCCACGTCCAAAATCAATTCATTGAAGCGAGCAAACAAGGTGTCAACCGCACTTAGTCTCGCATCCAACTTCTCATACCGGGCAAGCGTGGCCTCTTCCAGGTCTAGGCGCTCAGCGGCTGCCGCTGCAGAGGCAAACCATCTTAGCTGTGAGTTCAATCCACCAATGGTTTCCTTCACAGCTTTCAATGAAGCCATTACAACAAATATCAAACAAAACAAATTAAAATTCAATTAAATAATCCACAGGAATAGATTTCCCGGACCCAAACTACAATGTAGACCAACAAACAAACAAATGTACCTACCTATACAATTAACAACCAATTAATTATCAAAGTCACAGTCCATACTCTATGTCTAGGACGACCCAAAAGACAAAGAATTAATTAAAGTCACAGTCCATACCCTATATCTATGGAACCAAACAAGCCTAAACTTATTTTGAATTATTACAGGTTCAAATAATACCTTGTACCTCTCAAATGTAAATAATGCAATGCAATGACATGTGCTGTAATGTATTTTGTCTATACAACAACAAATTATCATGAAATTAACAAATTAACCTTAAAAGGTCCACCATCCAAATAGTGACAAATAATTCTTATTGTCAGAACAAACAGCAAAAGGGGCACAATATATTATAATATGTATTCAATCAAGCCCAAATAGGTAGCAACAACAAGGGCCGTAACATTAGGTAATCAATTTGATTTAATTATGTTCAAGTATTGGCCGCTGACAATTGGCAACAAATTAGATTTTAATGTGGTCTTTAAACCACGCTCTGCTACCAAAATGTATGGGACCGTACCAAGTCAATCTCACACTTTGTCTGCAGTTCGCAGAGCTAAAAACAATGATAACAAACAATATAAAAATATTACACAAACACTTACCGAATGTTCTGCGCAGTGGAAGCTTACAAGGGGCCAAGTTCGGTTTTGTGTGTGTGTATATGGGGTGTGTAGAATTGTTCAGTGATGCGTGAGTAGTGTACAAACCAAACGTTTGACCATCAAACGGCGTTCAGCTCTCTGCTGCAACGCGTGATCAGCAAATTCACCAAGCTCCACCAAGACACATTCAAATTGTCTTTACACAAAATAGGTTCGCACAGAATGTAAATGTCCAATTTACACTATAGTTCCTCCCGGTTAACAATACAAATGGGGATTTTCAATAGTTCAACACATTAAGTTCACATGCGAAGATTTTTCCTAACCTTACAACCGGCATGCTCGCCAAGTTCGCAAAATACTGGATTTATACTAGTTATCGCCCGAAAACAATATCAATCAGTTCGGGTTACAATTAATATCTTCAAAACCGTCAAGGATGCGAAAAGATTGCAGTTAGTTCCCGATATTTTAATTTGTTATTCAAGAGCCGGTGCGACAATTCAACAAGGTTATCAAGTCGGCACAGACAACCACAGTCATCTGTCATGTGTCAAACGTCAAACTTCAAAAAACGCGTTTCGTTTCGCGTGGTATTAAACACCGTCTTTTGTAGATCTCTGAAAACATTAGTAGTAAGAAACCCAAAAGTCGGAAAATACGGCTTGACAACTAAAAGTAAAGATAGACAGACTCTTTTATTTTAAATACTATGGTATTTAACTGACAGAGTTAAGAAAAAGCTAGGCAATTAACTACAAGTTACTAATTATTTAGCATAGTCTTCTTCAACGCAAGTCTTTTCTAAGTAATAGTAGCAAATAATTTGTGTGATGTAAAGTTAGCATAAATTATCATAAGTTTCCATACGTTATCGTAACAACATTATTAAAGGGATTGTTCTCATTGTAATTATTTTCATATTTACTTCATTAAAATCCCACAGCCTGTTAGAATTTTTTAAATTCTTTTTCGGGGTCCCAGCCGAATAATTTAATAACATTACGTCGCACGTTATAAATGTCCAGGGTTGATCTCATTACATTAGCAACCCTGCTCCCAAAACTGATCGCAAGAACCTTTTTCATAAACCAAATTACAGAAGGGTTGGCTCGAATATTCGAAATCAAACAATTATTTTACGTAAATTGCATTCCCTTTGCGCTAACAATTCTAAATTAAAGCCAAAGATACACTGGCGGGGGGACAGAGGCGCGGGGAGGGGAGAGGGCGCAATTTCCGCGGATCTCCAGATCAATTAATTAGGACGCCCTCTAAATTGAACTGGCCATTTTTAAATTAAGGATGCGGTGCTGGTCTTACCTTTGTGGTAAGACAGGAAGCCCACCAGCCCTCTAGATCTTTTATATTTTCGCCTGAGGAAATAATTTAGCAATATTTTTTAGAAAGCAGTTTCAAAGTCATTTACCCCGTAAAAATCCGTCGAAGCATAACAAAAACACATTTATAACTCAATTGATTCGTAGAGACAAAAATTTTAATGATGGCTTAGAAACTTCGCTTCAATCAAACAGTAAAAAATTAAATGATAAATCAAACATTCAAATACTTCTACAATTTTAGTGACAAAATCAATAACCAAACTCACAAAATACAAAAACCGCAGGTATTAAGTGGGCGCTTGTTCTAAGTATCCGCTAAGAACCGTGTGATATATAGCGGGCAGTGATCAAGTGGGCCCCGCCTGACCTGTAATATGTTACCGGTTGTGTCGGATGAACCGGCCGTAGCCGTATCGGAAGAAAATGAAAATTTTTGGTATCGATACTCGGTGAGAGGTAGGTCGTTATATTGTTATACAATATAATTTAAGACTTTTCAGACGATTTCCACTACATCAAGGAGCTTGGCCAGGGCTTCTTCGCGAGGATATAAGATTGACCAATTTAACTACTAATTAATTGATTAATTAGAAAGTTTGTGAGAATAGATGGATGTTTGTTTCCCTTTTTCTCACAAAAACTGCCAAAGCCCAGATTTAGATGAAAGGTTCATGGGGTAAACGAATTCATACACATATATAATCTGGGTTAACTTTAAGAAGATTCTGATCACCAAAGTTCAGCATATCGCACATTGCAGGCGCACGCTAGATATAATTATAATAATAATAATGCCGAATGTAATTGTTAATTTTCTCTTTAAGAGAATAGAGGGGTAGATAAATATCTTAACAGTAGAACATGGATATGGAACAAAAAAAACATGCAAAGTTTAAAGGAAATGCTCTAAATTCATATGCTTTTCCTTTTGGTCAGAGTTGGATCAAACTAGCCTTAGGTTGCCATAGGCAGACCAGTTAGGTAAAGATACATTCTGTTGTGCTGGATTAACTGACATGTGTATGAAATGTAGCCGGGCGTAGTGGCGAGTTGCTGAAATATGTATTTCTCCTGACATGTGTAAACAAGTCGTGTGGGCAGGTCTTTAAGTGGCATTAGAGTGTTGTATTTGAAATCTGTTTGAATTTAAACCAGGATTTGTTTTCTTTAACAAAGTAATATATGAAGCAATTACTTAGTAATATTGTAACAATAATTAAGAGGATACGATTTTATCAAATACTAGCAAACCGCCCCGGCTCCGCACGGGTGTAATCTTTACTATATTATGCATGATATATGTATAGATATACCTTCCTCTTGAATCACACTATCTACTAAAAAAATAACCGCATCAAAATCCGTTGCGTAGTTTTAAAGATCTAAGCATAAATAGGGACAGACAGAAAAAGCGACTTTGTTTCATACTATGTAGATCATGACTGTGTCATACAATTTATTCTTATAGGGTTAGATGGTGTTTCATTTGTTGGTACGTACACATTTCACCAGGTATAATACTAGTACCCTTAATAATAAGGACAGGCTTTTATTCTATTAATAATATTTTTCATTATTTTAAACATGCCCCACGTGAAAAACGTCACATCTCTTCACAAAACATTAAAAAAAGAAAAACAAAACATAAAACTTGCTACTCTCATCATTTTAAAATATTCTTTTAAAAACATTTTCCTAAATAAAACGCTGATAGCGCTCATGAAACAAAGTAAGCTGTACCTGATGTATGCAGTATGTTTCATATAGCACTACATACCACGTGTACATGTGTATGTCCTGTTGATTTTTCATCTAGCAAACAAACAAGTTTATGCAGCACGTCCCCCAACAGACGTTGTAAGATGGATAGGGGACAAAATACAAACAGATTTACAGAATACATTATGAATATTTTATTTATTTGGTAGATTCTTTTGTGGGAGAGTGTTAATGCGCATTTGACACCCCGTTCTTATTATTATTTTAGTATCCTTCTTTGCCCATACACCGTGACTTTTTAGTCGTCTTACAAAAGTAGTCCACTTAATGTACCCGACCTAAAATACATCTAGGCGAGTTTAGTTTTTTTTTTTATCGTTAATAATAATTTTTATTATTAATAAATAGGTACATTAAAAATATGAAAATGTTTACGTATCAAGCTGTAGAGTATACCTACCCAGCGCAATAGTCGGGCAGATCATTCCATCTCCATTTTCTATGAGACAAGGGTGTTTTTAACTACTCCTTGCGTCATAATAATGAATTAAAATTTTATTTATAAATTTTTCAAATCTCTTAAATACCTATTTTTTTATTATAAACGTGTTCTAGTCATTGGATACATGAACTGGGCTGCCGTTGTAAGACGACTAAAAAGTCACGGTGTATAATAGTGAAATTATAGTGCTTTGTTTTTTCTATGTTAAGAGATAGTATTTGACGTATCCGTCAAAAGAATATTATTTATCAGTCAATAATAAATATTATACATCAAGTCTACTGCAAGGCGGTATTCTAAGACCATTTTTAATCGAGGAACTCTTTGTCACCGAAATATTCCTACCCTTTAATTCTATTTGCTCTTTATGCGAATATAATCGTGAAGATACTTAACGTGTATGGCGTACAGCGACTTGTGAACCACTTGGCCCGTGTTTCTACCTCATTCTAACTTGTAATTTGTTGCGAAACGCAATTATAACGGAGCGCTCGGTAGCTAATAGCCGACCGGAATTTTGCGACTCATAGACCGGGTCTTAAATGTTGAGCTTTAAATAAAATATGGGGCGTTCAGTATTAAAATTTGTGAAAGAAAAATGTCAAGAATTGGTTTTTGTAGATTAATTGCCAAAATAAATTGAGATTTTCGATTATTATTTATTGGCTTCAGAGGTTATCTTTTAAATTTCCTCAAGTAACATAGGATACGAGCAGTAAGATTTTTCTATTTCATTACGAGGATCATAGTACAAAAGTTGGCGACTATAATAATTTCTGAAGGTCACACAAGTAAAACTTATGATTAAATCTTCAATTTACCGAGCAACCAACCTGAAATATTAGGAATGGTATTAAACAACTTAAAAGTATCTATTTCACCGAAAGCCGCAGCCATAAAGACAAACGGAGCAAAGACAGACATAAATTAGATTAAATCACTTCACACACCATTAGCAAAACCTTTCTTTGTTTGCGTGTTCAGACCAAATTGATCCTTATGTTCTTATAAATATTGAGGAAACTGGGTCATATTAGCTTGGAGTTTTGGGAGAAGTATCTAGTTACCTTTGTATGGAGGATCATGGTGAAGTTAATACAGTAAACAATTAATCAGCTATGATGAAGGTGTGATATGACAACAATGTAAATGTGTAGGGATACTTAATGGGTTTGTATTATTATATTAATGGAAGAAGGAACTGCTACGGAGATCATAGGTTTCAAGAAGAGCTTTTTTTTTTACAAAATTTGATAACACACCTACTGGTACTCCTCTAAATTTTGAAGATTATGCTTCAGTTTCAAGAACAACACTTCGTAATATAAATTATGATAAAGCTTCATTTAATACTTACCTAAGTCTATAGTAGATTTTCAAAAATCTCTTTTTTTTTGAAAATAGAAATATGTCAAGTACCCTTACTGAACTTACGACCGACTTCTCAATAGGAGCGTTATAACATTGTAAAAGAACAGTCATTGCAAATAAATCGCAATACCCGATACCATTATCAGTAAAACATTCCCCTTCAAAAACAAAAACAATAAAAAAATATCCCCAAAACAATCAGATCAGCACAAAACATTACATAGCAGCGGTCATAATCTTTAAATTTTATATCCAAGTCGCGTTCAACATCTGCGTCCGAAATGAAGACATTTGCCGTTAAACCAATGTACATTGCGCACGTTAAATGTGCCGTAACGCAGTCCATTGTTTGTTCTTTTACCTAGACGACCTTGGTACGGGTCCCTAATTAAAGCTGGGGACAGTGTTTGCTCTGAAGCGTTCGGGAATGGCGTTTGACCGAGATCTGTTTATTGGGAACTGATATCTAGTATTGGATTTGTTTTTTTTTTACGTTAATCTAGTACTGTATCTGTTACGAGTCTTCTCAAATCTTTGTTAACTCTAGTAAGTGTGACTTTACTCTAATATCAATAGCGTGGAACTATGTACAGACGCCACCTCATCAACATACCCTAATCTTTTTTCCCAAGAGAACATGATATTTTTTATTATTTTAGCACAAACCTAATCATTCTTGACGGTTTGAGAGTGGTTTGTCCAAAACAAATACATTTGGTACCAACTTTGTAAATTAAATTCAAACTTAAGATTTAAAATTTTCAGTTTATCGGTAGTTCCTTTCGTGCTTTCATAATTATTTTATTATCTTACAATAGTAGCTAAATTGTGAAGAGAATCGTATCAAATGAGTAACTGAATCTCATGACCGTTGACCACTTGATTGTATTGAAAGCCAATCTTCGATCCATAAACATCATTACTGCTTTGTAATCTCCGGTTGACATAAATACCCACCACTAGAGGTTGCACCAACCACATACAATTTCCGCCACCACACAACAACAAATCAATGATGATAACCGCAAGGACCAACCGTTTGATGGCGCGTCAACTCCTTACTATTTCCGTGACAACCGCACGCAATCCTTCGTCAACCGCAAGCTTTAGGTCAACCACTACTGTTTTATCCCGTAATTTGTCATTAATTATGTTTTGGTTGCGATGGATACCGTCTTGTTTCTGAATTATAGTAAAGATATGTTAACTTTCAATCCTAACTGATGTTATTAATATTTAAAATATTCTTCGTCGTATCGATAATTCCTCAAAATAGAATGAGCTTCGACCAAAACACTGCCACATTTGCGGCGTTGGTGGTGGCCTCGGACAGGTCCCTAAGAGTGCAAGTGGAATTATTCAAAGCACAAGTGAGGAGGAGGTAGGCCATAATTTATAATGAGGCTCTGCAGTCGCACCTTTTTCATCACAGTACCCGCACCGGACCACGTTGCACTTGCAGCAACCAACCTGCAAAACTTATGAGTATGTTTGTGTATGTGTCATAAACTACTGAACGAATTTGGATGTTTGCACTTTGTCCCGATTATAATATTTCCATGAGATAAATTTCCAGTCGTAGCGAAGCCGCTGGTTACAGGTAGTACGAGTTATAAATGTGAAAGGAAGTTTGTTTGTTACCATTCACGCCCAACCACTGAATCGATCCGATCATCCTGAAATTTTGCATATAAATTTTCAGGTAGGTATATACAAACGGACATGACTACGGTGGTACGTTTCCTCCCAAAAAAAGTTATCTTCCCTAGGAATCAACAATAACGGTCTTATTCCGTCTTATACATGGCGCTATATTGATTGTTAAATTCTAAATTATCGTGAACGAAGCCACGGATATAAGCTAGTAAGCTATATATGGAAATATCCTGGCTGAGATTGGACGGCGATAATGTATGGAATTGGTTGGTTGTAGGAATGTAGATGTTGTAAGGCAACATCCATTGTGGGTTCTGTATGAATTATGTTCGTTATTTTCGATTGCTGTAACCATAATTACACTATGTATGAATTATTTATTACTTTTGCAATAATATAATTTATAATATGTTGAATATTTACGGAGTTAATAAATAACTAAACCTAAATAGTTACTTATAGAATAATTTGGTAATTTTAAAGGTTTCTTTGATCGTTATTGACTTGACTTGTTTGATGAAAAGCTTCCCAGAATATATATTTATTTTACGGCTGAAAAAAAAAGGTACCAAATAAGATGGTAAAATAAACACTAAAATAACTTTTAGCTCATTTCATGCTCATGAAAGGTAAGCAAACATGTGCCTTCATAACTCAGATTTTAATATTTTTACTAAACAAAATTCAAAATTTCAATTTATATAATTTTATTTTTATAAATTGAAAATCGATTGCGGGTAGGACTTGATCCTGTGACCTTCCGATTCGGTACATCGAACGCTTCACCAATTATGTCAAAAAAAAAATCAATTCTTTGTTCACATCTTATAGTGACCCTTGATTTTGCTTTCCACAAAAAAGCCTTTTCATCAATTAAACATACTGTAATTAAAACAACCATAAAATTGAGAGAATAAAATTGAAAGTGTGCAAATATATGACATAATACTTGATTTTCAAGTCTATTCTGAAACCCTGTTACCCAATACGTCCTTGTAACAAGTACCAATAAATCAGGTTCGGTGGCTAACTGAGACATTATTAAAAATCTCACAAAGCTGACCTATCCGTGGTGACCTATCAATATTGAGATACCTACCGTAGCGTCATATTTCGCACGCGTTACAATGTACGTGCAAGTCATAGGAGATCAGAGGTTCGAGAGCAAGCTGATGATAAATGGTATCTGAGGTAGTTTTTACACAAGACTTACATAATTTTAAGCTTTTTTCGATTAGGAAGATAAAAAATACAGAACGTTATTAATTTAGATTAAAGGAAGTGTAGTACTTTCTATAATCCTAATTATTAATTTATTTTACTGTTACGTTTTTGAAACGTTGTTTTCGTATGCTCGACAAAGGTCTCTCCGATTTCAATCCATTGCCAAAGTGAATCATATTTTGTTTTGTTTACTTACATTGATCATATACATTAATTATTAGTTGCTTCATTGATATTGAGAAGTCCAAATTCGAGTTTAGCAGGATAACATTTTTTTGTATTATTTGTTTTGCACTTGACAAAATGTTGATAGTTTTATAAAATACTGAAATATAAAACATACAGTATTGAATAGTATTGGACTTTTAAATATAAACAGCAGCAAACCTGGACAAAATTGATGGCGTCAAAAAACGAACTGTTACTAATAGCGTAATTTATGCAACAACAGCACTTGATAGTATGTAAGTAATCGCAATCAGTTACTTACATAAGGTCTTCCTAGTCATACTTAGACCTCATTAGCACTTACCACACCTGCAGAACTGCCAACTAACAGTCCATCGCAATCACACAACTCCAAAGTCAAACCGAATCACCACCGAGAACACCCGAACATTTCCGAAGCTTGCACCACACGCCAACTTTCTACAGGACACGTTCTGATACGATACATCAGCGTACTATTGGCACGGTCGCACCCCCCCCTCGATGCCTCCTCCCACCCCCCAATCTCCCCCCATTTGCATGTAAATTGAATAAGGACGACGTAGCACAGCTTTGGTCGAGAAACGAACGCTTCCCAGTTTGTCCTTTCAAGATGTCACATGTAACGGGTTCGGGGATAAAATTGTTGGTCAGAGTGTGCATGGCAGTTTTATTGATTGCTGTAGTGATCTGCATAGGAATAGTAAGATATTTTGCATATTATAGGCATTAACGTATGCGTCACACAAAAATTACGAACGTCGCCGTAAGTCGTTACGAAAATGAAGGATTCGATGCTTGTAGGCAGGACTTCGGTGGCTCGGTTGGTACCACACAGCACGCATCGTCTAACGTCGTTTCAGTTCGGGAGACTTCGGCAATCATAAAGGTACGGACAGACGTGCTCATAAAGGTACGGACAGACGTGCTCATTACTAGCACGAAAGCATGCTTTTATTGAGCAAGGGGCAATTTTATTGAGGGAATGGGAGAGGGAGAGGGAGGAGGAGGAGGAGGAGGAGAACGTTTCTTGACATTTCACTTAATTGACGTGGCTGACCATAGCCTAATTAGTACAGTAATAAATAGGCATAATAAATAAATAAATAATTATAATTGCATAAGTTGATAAAAAATGCTATGCAATAGCTTTACCGCGGCAGTCACCGAGTGCCACACGTTTTTTTTAATCATTTATGTAGCTAAAACTTAAAAGATCAAGAATATCTAAGTACCTAATATTTTGTGTTAGAATTTGATTTATGTAAAGGTTACAAAGGCTGTGAGGGTTTCACAGCAGGCGTTTTGTGTGAAACCAAAAAGCTGTCAAGCCTTTGTAAGACAGTGCAGCAGATTTATTTAATGTTTTATATATTTCGTTTGAACATTGACGAAGGTATATAATTCAATTCTGTCGAAAACAAAAGTGAAATTTTGAAAACTTTTGCTGAATTGCACTGAAATAACAGCATTACGAAAAATATTAATGCAAATTTGAATTGAAATTAAAGAGCATTTTAACATTAATATTATTCTGCACATCAGCAAATGGGTTTTAAATCTTTTCATAACATTTTGAGAATATTAAAAGGCGTCTGGGTACTTTTAATAAATAAAAATAGCTCAATGACACGTTTTATAAAAGTAAATAAAAAACTACAAAAAGATCAAATGCATTTGAATAATGTTATTGCTAGTAAATTAATTATTACGTACGAATACGCAATGGCGTAGGTCCCTGTTCTACGCCGTAGCCTTGCTACGTCGTAGCCGTACTACGTCGTAGCCCGTAGCAATGCTACATTCCACTCGATAGTGGAAGCTTAATTTTTTAATAGTCTACATGCGTAAATATTTTGTCTCTCACTTTCATAAAATATATACGTATACGTTCTTAAAAACCATACAAATCAATGTTAACTCCTGGTTTTGCTACTTTTCTTTCAATGACAAATCTAGAAAATACAACAATATTATTTTTCAACACATTTGCTCGAAAAATGCGTTTACGAAGCCTGTATAGATTGTTCGAAAGTTAAAAATTACGCACCATACAACGGAACGTGCGGTAAAATAGGTACTCTCACCTAAGTACCTATTTTACGGCACGTCCCGTTGTATAGCACCGTGCGTTTTCTTTACGTTTTTTTTTTTAATTTCCATTTAAAAAAAAATAAGAACTCCACCAAAGAGTTTCACATTATGAGAATAAACAACCTGACTGATCGAACCTCCTTGGAACTACTTTTGCTCAATACGTTGTCTCATTTTAATACTAAAGAGTAAATGAGACGAAAGATGTAGTTCTATTTTTCACCACGTGCATGTGGCGCCATTTGCAAATTCGCGCCATTTTCATATTAGAAACTTCTAAATAAAGTTTGTTTAATTACATATTGTACTGTTTTCTCGCAAATGTGTTGAAAAACATTGTATGACACACGTGCGGAAATTGGTATTTACAAACTCGTGACTATGGTAAGCCCTCGACTTCATCTCGGGCTTACATTCGTCTACTCGTTTGTAAAAACCAACTTACCGCACTAGTATCATAAATAACTATTATTATTCCTTCTAGTAGTAACAGAAAAATGCAGCCTATTATTTCATTTCTCACCATAATTTTCTCAAAACAGATGTGCAGTAAACAGCTTAAAACACACTAAAACTACCACTACATAATAATTTACCGTACATTCCTTATTACGTTTCCGTACCTCAGGACACAATACGTGTGAAAATATGAAATAATCGCATTACAAGTTGGGACGTCTGAGGTGCTATTACAGCACTTGGGTGCGTTAAGAGCATTACTGGGCTCTCTAAATAATGTATTGTTAGGGTGTAAACGGTGAGGCGGTGACCGACGTATGGGAATGGTGTTTTCCTGGAGATTTTTAAAGTGTTTCTCGTAGAAAGTTTGTCGGCTGTTCGAAAAAATATCTATTGTTTTGAAAATTGGCAAGTTTTTATTATTATGGCCTTGTGTTAGGTGGCAAAAATGGTACTATAATTATTATTTGTAAGCTATTGCATAGCTTTTATCGCGGGCTATGAGCGCGGCGCGGCGCGGCGACCCAATTCCCAAAAACCTAACGAAAAAGCTTAAGGAAAATTCCTGACACCACGCATCGTTTAACGTCGTTTCAGTTCGGGAGACTTCGGCAATCATAAAAATATCCGTCATAAAGACAATTTACTTTTTCTTACTGATTCTAAACGGTCAGCTACAAAAGGAGTTTTCAGAATGAAACCTCCTCCACAGGCGTGCTCATAAAGGTACGGAGAGACGTGCTCATAAAGATACGGACAGACTTACTCATGACTAGCACGAAAGCATGCTTTTATTGAGCAAGGGGCAATTTTATTGAGGGAGAGAGAGAGGGAGGGACGTTTCACTTGATTGACGTGGCTGACCATAGCCTAATTAGTACAGTAATAAATATAATAAATAAATAATTATAATTGCATAAGTTGATAAAAAATGCTATCCAATAGCTTTACCGCGACAGCCCCCGAGTGCCACTTACTTTTTTTATTCTTTTCCCTCACTAGGGATTTCTCCTGTGTCGTGAGTGTGTTTACTCAACTTTAAATTCACATACGCAAACATCCCACACCCGGAACAACCAGACGATTTTATTACCAACTTATGAAAATTCAAATCAATTACTGGTGACCAATTATGACTGTGTTTATTTTTGTTTACAGGTAAGTCATCATTTGTTTACTCACAATGAACGTTGCGGATTTAGTTTCTTCAAAGCGTAAGTTATTTTTACTATTATTTAATTGTAAGAGCTATGAAACATAAATGATATTTTTAATATAAGAAAAAAATATACCTACGCATTTAGTAAATGATTTTGGATTTTTCTAAATATTTTATTTCCCAAACGCCTTTAATATTTTCTGCTAAACATAGGCTACGTAAAATTCAACATTACAATTTAATTATTATTATACTACTGAGATAATTATCCCACTGTGTTACGACATCATTAACAAACCACATGTAAGTCCATTCTCTATTCATTCCTAAAAATAAACAGGAAAACGTAAACACGAAAAATTTTCATTTGCAAAAATGTTTACCACAATTTTTTCTTCAACAAAACTTTACGTAAAAACCTCTAAACGTACATTCAGTGAAACAAAAACGCGACCGTTGCCACCCTAACGAGTGTAAATCTCATCCTTTAATTTAATGAGCTCTAAAACACAGGCTTAGTTGAAAACAAAAGGGTGTTGAGCGTCCCACCCTGTCTTCATTACCGAATCTTTCTTACAAGCGAGATCCTCGGTTAGCTTTTGAAAAGATGTGCACACATGTGTTGCGAATTTCGCGTAATTTTGCGCAACAAAGCTTTCAGGTTATATGTTGAGACATTGCGTTTTGTAAAGGCTCTGCTATTCACTGACTGTATCGAACAAGGAGTGGTTTCAAGTGCCTATATTCTTTGATATATTTTCTAAACGCGTTTTATTTTTGAAGTGAGTTTGGAATCGTTTGGAGGTCCTGACTTGATTTTTGAGAAGACATTTCAATTAGGTTTACTGTCTAAGTATCTTTTGTGTCTCATTTTAGAATAGAAAACCCGTGCTTAAATATCTATTTCTATCCATTTCAAACTGTTCATGTGTATTCAATGATATAGCTGCACAAAGTTATTTTGTCGTATTGTCGAATCAGAACTAACATATTTAAAATCATTGTAACAAAATTATAACAGTGGGACATCCCTTGTTGTATCCCTTTTTTTGATGTGGTGAAAACATCAAATGAGTTCTCCCAACCAGAGTGGAGCAGAAGGATCTTTCAGACTTTCCCTTTTCATTCCTGGGCTCCGGTAACGTGGCTAGTCCAATCGTCAACAAACATACACCTCTTTATATAAAGTTCTAAAAATTTTCATACATTATAAGTGTTTTACTTACCATAAATCTCAAACTGTGGCCATTTTTTTAACAATTCTTTTGACAATTGAAAACCGACCAATTGGTCGCCTCAAGATTACGCCGGTTAAACGAATTGACTCGAAAATATTTTTGCTAACATTGTTACAATGTATGTTTCTAACATTTCTGTTCTAGCCGTCACAAAGCGATTCTCCCGACACTATAGTCTGGAGTTCTCACGTACAGAAATTGCCGTTTAATGCCGGATCAGTGCCGGATTTAAGGTGCATCTATCTAAACCTTGCCTGATTTATTCCTGACGTATGCACTCGCAGGGAGAGAGGAACCATGATTCTGAGACTAGAATGCGCTGAGAATTGTGCTGTATTTTGCTTTGTGTACATGCAAAAGATTTGAGGAAGGAACGGTTTGGTATACAAATTACACTTCTTTTACTATATTTCACATATTATATGGTTCATAAGCATTATTATTATCTGGAATAATAACAAAAATAATGATGTATCTATTGATACATTTTTATGTTTTTTTTTCACTGTATCTTATTCAATAAAAAATAATCCCTACTGTATCCAACCAGTCCTATAGGAAATCTCTAGGAGTGGTTTTGCTGATATGATGATGCATGTCATTGTTTTTATATTGTTAAATGGTTTCTGATACTTATTATAACAATAATGATGAGAACTCTGAAAAGACACCTAAAAATACAGTCAGAATAATTTTAAAGCCTAATTATAACAATTAATTTTAAAGGTCAAATTATAGATGAGGACAAGATAATATTGAATCATCTTTTACCCCTCGGAGCACATTACTTCCTTTAGATGCGTTTGCTCTTGACTATAGTCTACTAGGTCAGAGACGACAAAGACTGGAGCTGACAATGATGCGAGCTCACCCAGAAGACGCCTGATCACTCTAACTTTAAAGAGATAAAGGTTGTATTTGTATTAATTAAACCATTAATCTATACCAACATCATTACACAGATAATCTAATCACTCCCAAATACCAGTAACGTTAAAGTCCAGTCCTCTCATCACAATCCTGACATCCCTAAGCAAGCAGATTTGCTCATCGGCCATGCTTTGATCAGATTTAATGAAGTTGTTTGCTTGTCCTGTTCACCAGAGAATATGCAAATTGTTTACAGTATGTCACCGTTGCAGTGTGTAGGGATCATTTGACAAACGGTTCGGTTCCTAACAGGGATTATGGATTTTGGGGGACTTAATGGGTAACTTTGTGTTTGGAAGGAGCGTTGGAATATTCCTTTTTGAATTTGAATGATGTCTTGTTCATAAGTTGTGGTGAATTGCTTTATAGTTCAGTTGGATTGCCTTTATCAGCACGGCTATTCTCTGTTTCTTCTGCAAGTTTGTGGATGTAAGATTATGAATGATATGTTTGTAAACACACCCACGATACAGGAGAAATTCCTAGTTAAAAAAGTTATTTCAAAGTAAATGTTTTGTTTTATCTACCAGATAAGATTACGAAATATAATCCCATTTACAATTAAATTTACAAAAACTACTAATCAAGATTCAAAGACCACCATATATTATTATTTATATTCGAGGTAACCAAGTTTCGACGATACATGACAGGCCTGTTGGTCTAGTGGTTAGTGACCCTGACTGCTATGCCGGAGGTCGTGGGTTCGATTCCCACCCAGGACAAATGTTTGTGTGATGAGCACGATCATTTGTTCTGTGTCTGGGTGTAATTTATCTATAATATGTATGTATTTAGAAATATATAAGTATGTTTATCAGTTGTCTAGTACCCATAACACAAGCTCTGCTTAGCTTGGGACTAGATGGCTTTGTGTGATAGTTGTGGAATATTATTATTTACGGTAAGTGTTTTCACTGCTCAGCTCTTAGGCTAGATTTTAGCTACATTTACGGGCCGAAACCAAAGCAATGTAGCGTGTGGTGTTTATTGAATGTGGGTGTTTACGTGTTGTGATTAGATCCTATTTCGATACATTATTATTATTATTTCGTTTATTCATTTTTATACATATTATTAAATTTTTAAATATTTCTTAAATAAAAACAATAAAAAAACATTTAAAAATATAAAAATAGTGTTCCGCCGGTGTGGGAGCAGGGTCCAAGCTACCGGTGGTTAGGGCTCCAGAGACAGGAACCTCCTCACAATGCGAGCCGTATCGAGGAGTACTGCCTTCTGAATCAGGCCCTTGATCCAACTACCCAACGAGAGCCTCGACAGATGTTCGTCGAGGCTCTTGGCCATCAGGCCATTGGCCGTTACAACAATCGGCACAATGATAGCCGAGCTCACATTCCACATGTCGACAACCTCGCGCGCCAAGTCAACATATTTTATTTGTTTATCTTTCTCGGCTTTAAAGAGGTTTTCGTCATGCGGGATGGTAACATCGATTATCATTGTGCGGCGCGCTGATCTGTCTATCACTACTATGTCAGGCTTATTAGCAATAATAGTCCTGTCGGTAATGATATTATTATTATTATTATACACTAGAACAGAAAATATTGATAAGTGCCAAATAGTCATTAGGTTTGTAATTGTATTATTCGTTAAGTCACATAGTTTCCCTATTTCATATTATTCTTTCAAAAATTAGTGCACATGATTAATGATACCTCAAAACAAAATATTATTTACTGGTCCGTTTATCACTCAGTCAGTTCCCCAGTGCCAAGAATTTCTTGACCATTCGTCTTTGAAATGATTATATTATTATGTTCATTTGATATCTTACTGTTACACATTCTGTATTACATGTAAATACACATTTTGATATCTTTAAATAAAAAAGGCAAAATCTAGTGAAATAAATATTATTAAAAAAAATACCCAGCTATTTGATTTAGCTTTAGCGTACAAGTGGAAAAAAATTGGAAGTAATTCCATTATGCTTCCTAATGAATTTAACAAATAATAACTGTATTCAGTGATGGCACTTTAATAACCGACTCAAAGTAAATGTACTTATAATTACAATTTCCGCAAAAATGTTCTCAGGCCAATTATATAAAAACCCTTTTTAGTGGTCCTTTTATATTCAAAGTAACCTTTACAAAGAAAACATTTAAAAGGTCTTTGTTATTGAAATTAATTACGTTGTGAAAGTCGGTTAAAAGTTATTTTAATATAATTATTGGGACGGCTTGAGTTTTCAAAGCGAATTAAGAGAGTAAGACTACAACCTAAATAACGCGATCATCGTGCGATCTCCGGACTCGAGAGCTACATGCAATTTTTGGGTAGGTGTTAAGACACGCTGAAAACATGGCCATTTTAGTTTCAGTTTCAATTATCTCTAAATACAGAAATGCAGACCAGACTAAGAAGTTGCGGGTTTGAACTCAGCCAGACATTTTTAAACATGCGACTTTTCTATTCCCAAAAATCGTGTTTGTAGAGATAATTGAAGTATTAGATTTGTTTTCAGCGTGCCTAAAACACCTACCTAAAAATTACATGTCCTATTCAGTAACTCGTGTGAAAAACAGTGAACAGTGGAAATCATGGGAAGCAAAATGTACCTAACTAATAAAACCGCCGATTTCGATTTTTATAAGTGTGTAGAATGTAAGACTTAAGTTTCCTTTATATTTCCAACACAATAGGCACTTTCACAAAAAAAAAAAAAAACTTTAGTCCGTCAGTAAGATTATCAAAAAATATTCACCTCGTATTTTTTCTTTTTGTACGACTGCCAAAATTGACAGAAATACAACGCTTTCAAAATTGGCAATACGTCACAATTTAGTACAATTTCTACTGAATTCTGACGTCACCAGCCCCCACTCTCGAGTTTCGATGCGTTATATCTTGGTAAATGTTCATTGAATTTACAAAAGAAAAAACACGTGTCCGTTATTTCTCAAAACTCTAAATGTCGGACTAATTAGATTTGTGATATATTAATACTGTTAAATAGCCTATTATGTAAGCTAACTATGTATCTTTTGAAAATGGGGTAGGTACCCCATTTTCAAAAGATGCTCATTAATGCAACACTACCTACTTAGCATGTCTAATTAAAACAACAAACAAACTAAACTAATCACTCAAGCAAGTACTAACAAAAAGTAACACACCCAAAAGCCATTTCTTTATAAACCAGCACACCCACCAACTAACACCTGATCACAATCAACATTTACAACCGACGATGTTCATGACAAGAAAATAAAATGCACCTAACGAATTAAGTCCATTAGTGGACTAACGAACCACGTGTATTTATTAGTATGCGAGGTTAGACGGTTAGACTAATTCATCACATACAAGGCTTCAATAAAATTAACAATGATGAATGGAAAAATTGTCGGTGAGTCGTGGAAGGTCCATCAATCATAGGACCTGATGACGTGTACAAGTTTGCGTTTTTATAATTAGTGACACGATGTGTTGTGACTTTAATGGTTGTATGTATCTTGTTCGGGATGTTTGTTTACGTTGAAGGTAACAAGGTTTGTGTGTCGAGCTATTATTTTTATTAATCGATGTTGTGCGTGGAGCGCAGTTTTTTTTTTGCAACATTATACTGCGCCGCGCTTTAAATAAAACGACACAGTTGAAGTGGGATTGAGTTGACAACATCTGCCGTAAGCTCTAAATCAGTTTATAATATTCCGGCTACTGGGACATAAACCTCATCTCTGTGAGAAGTGGTATGTAAATCAAAATGTGGGCCTATAGTGCGAGCTGCAGATGTCTTCAAAATTTTGGGTTTTGGTTCCTCACGATGCTTTTTTCTGTTTTGAGAGGTGCAGTAGTAATGTAAATTATACAATTGCCTGGGTTTGAACCTGCTGCTACAAGTTGTAAGTTAGAGCCGATACCACTGGGCCCACTACTGTTTGGTGGAAGTTAATAAAATAGTAAGCAGTAATCGATAACTGACTTACGTATACCGATTGTTGTTATCTTTATAGATGGGAGAAAGTTCTAAAATCTGTTTTAGAACTTTCTAGACCTTAAAGTTTTAAACGTTCTTCTTGAGAGGTCTTGAGAATATAGGAAATGCTTGTTGTCGTCATACGCTACAGACATGACATCTTTGTGACTCCCTGCCGTAACATTAACAGTCTTACCACAAAAAAATTAAACACCCGTTGAACACTTATCTAAAAAGATTGACAACGTCAAAACGACATTTCTCCTTGATATGAGGGTCGTTTTGCAGATACACTTTTTTAGACAAGCGTTCAACGGGTGTTTATCTTTTAGTGGTAAGGCGGTAAATGTCTCAAGCAAACGGCTGCCACTAATAGCATTGTTATTGTCATAAGCTTCAGGTTTTTAATCATCCTCGTTGACATCGTGATAATTTGGGGTCCTTTCATCGTCTTCGTCTGGGCGTGGTTTCGACACATCAATTCGTATTATTCCTGGATTTACTTCAGAATCTTTGTGTTATTGAAGCCTTCAAGGTGTATTGTTTGTAGGTGTTTTGGCTTGTATTGTGTTCTTACTGTTTACTATAGAAAAGGCTGTTAATGGTTTGATGTTTTTGTGACATTATAGAACTGGTTTGAATTACAGCTTCCATAAATAGTGTGTTAAGGTCGTAAGTCATTTGTTGGTTAATTTGCTCCCAACATATTCATAGACTAGATAACACCGCGCAAAACAATTCCAATTGTAAATATTCGAATTTAAAATCAAAAAACTTGTCTCAAATGCGATACCTGCAACTCATGCCAAACTGAATTCGAATGCTCCCATTTAAAAAATAATAAAAGAAATTTCATGCTGAACACTCGCTCATATAATTGCAGTAGACTCAGCATACAAGGAATATGTAAAAGTTTTATTTCAGTTTCCCTTTGCAAGTGAACTTATTTGTGTGGAATGTCCACTCCGTACATTTGCACAAACGCTTGTGCACGCCCGCCGGGTGAAAGGTATTAGTGAAGTCTTCGATATCTTATCGTAAGGTATTTGAGATTAACTTTAGAGAGAAGATGTTCGAAGTTTTACGTTTGAAGTGAGACTCAGAATGTTTTTATTGTTGATCTTGTAGGAATATCGTTGATGGAAATTGAGTTGATTTGTAGTCCTTGCGTTTTATTTGATTCTGGTCTGCGAATAGAGAGCGATACTGATTAAGTACGAAATTGTTTTATGATGACAATGTACTCGTAGTCTCTTCAGTATGATATTTGCTTTGACAGAATAAGTTATATTGATATAGGTACATTCGTTAGCAAAGTAAACTTTTTAGTTAAACATAAATTAAACAGTCAGATAAATTCTATACTTCTTAAAGCCATACACGGCACAGTTCATGTTGATTTAGCCAGTGCAGCTGAGAGACCCTGCGCCACCAAAAGCGTGCGACACTAAAATACGCGCCGTCTATACCGCCGCCTTTGCGACTGCTAATTATGCAATGCGTTCGCCCCGATGATTTCCCATAGGAATGGTGTCCTGCACTGTTTTAATCATATACTCGGAATGGGAAGAGATTGCATCTGAACAAATAACAGGCGTGTTCCGGTTTGAACTGGATCGCTGTGTAATTTACTGTTACGTTTGTTGTTCGCTGTTTGAACTCTCCCCCGCCCCCCTCCGTGCCATCCCCGCCAGTTTGTTTTTCGGTATGTATTTAAAGTTGATTCCGCGGACTTCATTTCAGTTTCAGCTCTCTCCGACGTTGTTTGTGCGATGTACTTGTTCGATTCAGTTTGATAGCGTCTTCCTTGTTGGCTGTTGTTTTCGGCGTTTCTACCTGATGAAATCGTTAAGGATTTGAATTTTCTTCTGCTCGTTGAAGACGCAAGTGTATCATTGTTGAACGTAATGATGAAAACGTGACTTACTACTATTTCTTTTACCAGAATGAATACCACATTTTAAAATAAAAAATAAGAATCGTTTTGTTACTTTTCTGATTTCTTAGAATGCATGAATTACTAAAGTACTCTGAGTAGGTACCAGGCCCGAAGGCCCCTAACATGCCGATTCCTATCGGCTTTACTTTCGAAATATAGCAAATACTAATATCAATGATTTTCATTTATCATGTAGACAAATTAATTATTTACTAAGTTACATTACTTGTGAAAAAGAAAAACACTCAAACTAAAACTAACAATCAAAGAAATAATAAACATTTACTTAAGAAAATAAAAATCAAAGAAATAAATAAACACCTAAGTACATTTTTTTCCGTTCAATTTCAACTCGCGCAAAACAGGCAAGCCGTAAGGCAAAACAGGAATCCTTCCTCTTGTAGCGATCGTGAGCTCGACGCTACGTAACACCGCTAAATTAAGGACGTTGGGAAGCCGAATGTCTCCGGCTTATTATAAGGACAGAGATATGAAATGCGTACGTCAGAACGAGATGGAATGATACTGGACTTCGTAATTCATTTAGATAGTATTATTTGGATGACAGATTCACATTAGTTTTGGTTCGCGTTTATTTATAGATTTGTATTTATTGTTTTCACCTGTCCATTTGCATTTGATTTGGTGTTATTGTTAAAATTGATAAGTTTTGCGTAGTTAGTGCAGTAACAACAAGATTATTTCAGTTCAATGGTATTGTTTGATAAGCGATCACAGTAAAACAGTGTCATGTTAGTTTCGAAGTTTTCAACTAGATGGCGTTGTGCAATTACGTCACGATCCTGAATCGCGGTGTTAAGATCTGTAGGCGATTAGTATAAGCTTTTGAGAAAATATTTTTTATTTTATTCGTAACTGTTAGACATGTGCAAAACAGTGCACCACGAAGTGATGTCATATGGCATTACATTTCGTGCTGAGTAATATTACATTACACCATTACTTCAAACATCACGCGTGATGTTATGATGTAGAGATGGGTAACTAGCCGAAATTTCAATGGCTTAGCTAACCGGTTATTTGTGGTGTAATAGCCAGCTAGCTAGCCAGCTATTTGGCTACTTGGCTATTGAACAATAGCGTTTAGTAACTAGCGGCGCAACGAAGCGGCGCCGGTGTAGCTAGGTAGGACTTAAATAACGCAACATCAACTGCCCGATCTGAATTCGATCCTAAATCAAAAAGAAATGATTTCCTCTCTGAGGTCACAATAACAAAAATACTACCAAATTTTTATTTATTTTAAACCTGACGGTAACTAACCAGCTTTCTAATCATCGTATTTCATAAGTTCGTTCATTAAACGAACGAAATTACTAAGTATAATGCTCTTTCTTTGTCTAATCTATTTTGTGAATATTGTGAGAAAAAGAGCGACGATATCAATGAAGATCGTACACGCGTAGCGCAGTGGGCGCGCACACAGCTATCGGCTATTTTGGCTACTCTAGCTACCCGGCTACCGAATACCGGGACGGCTATAAAACGTAGCAGTTAGCTATACTCCGTGGTGGCTACGCGGCTACGAGCGGCTACGCGGTTACGAGCGGCTACGCGGCTATATCATAACCTGTCAGTTATCTAGCCAACCAGAAAATTACATGATCTGTGCCAACCAGTAGCCGATAGCTAGCTATCGTGTTGACGGATATCATAGCCGTGGCTATTTTGCTCATAGCCGTTATTTGGCTAGTTATGGCTATAGCTACCCTAATTAATGCGTGTTCTAATGTAATGCAATGTTCTAGTGTAATAGGACATGTTATTGAAATAGTAACATAGCAGCAAGTGATACGATGTTGTTCGCGTGTCATTATGATGATTCATAACATGAAAGAAATTAAATGAGCAAAAATGTGATTTTATTAATATGATTTAAATATAAAAATTACACAAAGTTGAGTATTTACTGTGGTATTTACCTACGACCGTACAACGGGGGGTGGTGTCACAGTATAGTGGTGTCAAGGAAATAATATTTTCTTGACACCACCACCACCATAAATATTATATAAAAGTTTTATATTTAAAACCCTGTATCCAATAAAATTAGAGTTCTAAATAACATAGTAAGTCACCTGACCGGGCGGCGGCGAGCGAAATACGAAATCGCACGCGCCTAGTTCCGGACTTACGTTATATACCGAACATTGCCGATGCGATGCGTTCGGGAGTAATCGGGAGGGCTCGGTTCGAGCGAGTCCGAGTCATGTCGCGAGCTACTGCTGCACTGCTACCGCGCGCGTAATGTTTAATGTGATGTTGTGATGTTTATTTTAGTCGAGTAATGTGTGATGTTACAGTACGCGCTCGGGTGATATTACGCGTGATGCATCACTCGCATTACTTACACATGTCTAGTAACTGTGCATTATGTATATTACTATGAATGAAAAAGGTTACTCGATTCGTCCGTGTAATAATAATAATTTTTTTTTCTTTTGTTCGCGGGATAACTTCGTCATTAATGAACCGATTTTGATGTTTTTTTTTTGTTGAAAAGAAGATAGTTCAAAAGTAAGGTTCATGATAAGGAAATCAGGGTTTGATGACGGAAACCAGAGAAATCGAGTAAAACTTTCATAAATCGTAGGGGCGAGTAGTATGTTTGTAAGTTTTTTCATTAAGTATTTCAAAGCACTACAATTTAATAAAGGTCTGGAGAATAATATCTGATGATAGAGCCGAGTGACAGTTGAGGAAACTCCTCAACGATTCACAGCAGCTACCTTGTGTTTGAGCTTGATTGATGTAAGAAAAATATGTATTTGACAAGAATTTGAGTTGAATATTTAAACTAAAAAGGCTAAAATTAGGCCAAAGCTATAGTTACTGGAATTCACGTTTTGGCCCGGCTTCACTTTCAAGAATATTTACCCTACGCCACTGGTAGGTACTGTAAAATGTTATTTTAAATCAATTTTTCAATATTCTAAAAAGCATGTCAGCGTAAATTACTGTATCAATACAAGTTGTCTGAAGGGCGAGCTGCAAGAATGAAAAACTTTATTGAATTATGCTAAAATCCTCTTTATCAAAGTTTTACGACACAGGTGCTCGCCAACCATCAAGTCAATATACCTATCGACGGCCACCAGAGATTTAAAACAATTGGAAACGTAAAACATGTTAACATCCTTAACTAACTTTTATGGCCTTTTCCCTTAAAAAAGGAGCGGGAGATAATGATCTGAAGGAGATAATTATAAGATGAGTTTGACGCAATAAAAGTTATGCAGATGAAGTTTTTTGTTTTGGATCATAAAAAACTAGCAGCTAAATAAGTCATAGAAAAATAACCAATTTTTCGGGCGCTTTTCGAACACCATTTGTACATAGCGAAAATTGGAGAGGGAGGAGCTATTATTTCACCGATTCTTAGCCGGGTGCTAGGGACACGGCAATTGATATTTAGCCAATTTTAGCTAATCGCTTAAGAGGTTAAAAAAAAAACTGAAATTGTGTTCTAAACATTCAATTTGAACATCTTCTAACTGCAGTCTAATTGTCACTACTGTGAGGGCTCTAAGTAGGTCCTTAAATTTATAAAATGGCCGTAAATCCACCTCTTAAAAATTAAACAGAAACGATTTACATCCACAAAGCCCTTCCATAAATGCCTAAAAAATAATTATTTCACAAATCCAATAAACGTAAAGTCCAAGTAAAACGAAATGACTTTCAAAAACAAAACAGCGCCGATCTCTATTTCCCAGATAAAATGGGTCCCAGATTAACAGAATAATAAATCAGACAGCACTATGACAATCATTCTGCGGAGATAGACGGGGCCTCTGGAGGCCAAAGTCTAGCAAATAGTAACTTTATATAGTTACGTGAATAGTCCGTGATTTATAATGAGGCCTTGTAATCCTCTCGTGAAAGGGAGCGAGATATGAACTCAAGCCACTAGTTAGGCTTTCGTTGAGAGGAAATAGTTTCAATGTAGGAACGATATATTTGGAGGCTTTCAAAGTATTAGATAAATATAGGAATTAAAACCTTCTAGGTAGTATATGGATGCTGGGTGATTATTTATGGAGTATTTCATTGGAAAATCTTAGTTTTTATCAGTGTCAAAACTTATGCATCGAAATAACACATAAGCTATGATGTGCAATAACTTACGAAGGCAAACATTCCAATAAAAGTACAACTTAAAGTTTAAATTTTAATTTTGAAATTACAAATGCATAATTTCGGCTTATCTTGTTGTCCTACATCCTTGTATCACCTTGAGAGTCCGACGTACCCTCGAGAATACTTTATAATATTTTTTTCGACAACTTTCTGAAATAGATAATCTTGGCTATGTAGTTTGCATGTTTGTCTTGACAACTGAAACTAATCTTGTCAGGGGCATGGAGTTTCAACGGTGTTTTATCTGATTTTATGCTACGTATTATTAAAATGAGCCTATATCTTTTTCGTAATCTTGAAGCAGTGGGATAAATATAATATGATTTATTTTATGCTTGTTTTTCCTGTGCGTCTATTGTGTTTTTATTTTCTGCACTATTCTGACCTCTTGTTTTTAAGATGTCAGAATAGTGCAGAAAATAAATACCTACAAATGATGAAATTATGTAAAATCATCAAATGAGTTATCAATCCCTGGGTGGAGCGAAAAAAACTTTAGTAGTGGATTATTTTCAGTAAGAGTTCGACACTCATACCGAAAAATGCCTTCGGTTGTTATTTGCATTCCAGAGCCACGGTATCGTGCTTAGGCAGTCCCAAGACCCACAATTATGACGTCTGCGGTGTCATTTGTGATAAAAATAGAATTGGTTGTTTTATAACATGTTAAACGTTGCTTTTAAACTTAGCTTTTATTTTTAGCAACACAGTTACGAATGATTACCTATTCTATCGCTTTTTTTCAATATACTCAACAACTATGTACGCAACACACAAATACATCAAAACTCGACTAGAACTAACCTTTGTCATGCACAATACACATCACGTCCTCCCCGAGTTATTATCGGCGTGGTAGCTAATAAATAAGCAAATAAAGTGACGTTCATTAATATTCATGACTGTATTACCGGGCGACGTGTCTGTTCGTCACAACAGTGCTACTGATTTCACAGGGATTTAGGAATATTTTGAGAATTTGTTTCATTTTATTGAAGGGAGTAATGTAAAATATGCGATAAAAGATTTTGAGTTCAAGTGGAGTCAGATATTGGGTATCATCAAATTGGAATGTGCAAGCGAAACTGTTTTTCTTTTTTTTTACAATTGCATAAACAAGAATAATGGTAAATTGTATTAATTTAAACTTATTTTATTAGATCTTTTATGATTTAAATGATTCAATACCATATTTACGACTCCATAACCATAAACAAGTACTTGCCATTATATAGATGACATAATCCTAACACCAACATTAGAATCTGTTGCTGCTAAGATAAAAAATATACTCATAATAAAGAAGCAACATAAATGAACTGAGACTTTGGGTAATTTTGCTTATCCATCATCGTTACTGTATCGCGGTGATGCTCTTAACTGGGTTAGGGAAACAATTTTGTATGGGATTTGTTCCAGCTAAGATTTCGATGATGGAGCTGATTTTAAAAAGGAACATTAGACACTTTTCACTTACTGATTATCATGTAATAATATGCGATGAAAAAATAATGACAGGAGGTTTTTATGTTTTGAAAATATTTCCTTTCTTACTTTTAGATTATATTGATGCTGAGAAATAATAATATATTATCCTGCCACTATTGTTTTTCTAATGATTACCTCGTTGGTTTAGAGCGACTGCTGAGTATGAAGTTGGATAACTAGACCGGTCATTAGCGTTTTTCGGGTTTATGGTCAGAAATTTTTCAGTACCTGTCAGCCCTGATTTGTTCTCGATTGTTGGCAATAAGCTCGATAATTTTTACATGGGATTTCAAAATAGCTGGGAAAATTAGAGTGTATTATTAGGTACACCTCGGGGCTAACCGTGATAATTACAATGACTAACTATATCTAACCTTAGAAGACAAAGTCACAATCTCCACCAACCACTGGTTAAAGCTGATGACACAACAGAAACAGAAAATGAGCATGCCGACAACTTAAACACAACGACATGCAAATCCAAAAATCGTTTACAATGAAACTGCATTGTAAGAGATAGCGGGTAAGCTGTCTTAGTTCACGTACACACATTAAGCACAATGTTAAATCTAGTAAAGTAGTCTGGCTCGTATCGCAGTGCCAAACCAACTGAGAAAGTTTATTCGCAAATTGACTTCACGTATTCGCTTTAGGTGCAGTTTCTTTCATCCGAGCTCAGCTTTTGTTGTGGCGGGAGTTGTAAGCGACGGCGGGTAGGACTTGGGAACTTATGGACTTCGCTAGTTGTTTGTAGCAGTGGTAATGATAATCGAAATTAATTTGGAAATTTCCATAGTTATTTTATAATTCAAAAGTTACACTATAAATACACTATTTTAAACTAGCCTATTAAATTAAATTGAATTGGACCTATAAAATATATGATAATTATTTGAAATGAAGTGATGTTGATATTTAAACACGTAAAATTATTATATAAATATTTTTTTAACTACGACGGGACGGAACTTAAAAGAACAAACATACCAAAAAACACATATTATTAAACACACACTTCCTTTAAACGTTTACGCTTTAGTTATAAATGATAATGCTGGCCAAGTAACTTGAATCTAGCACTTTCTTAAAATCTGTCGTTTGCCTTCACCCCGCCTCCTCTCATACCCGAAATCAAAACATTAGGTTGTATTAAGAAATACGAAAACTAAGCAGAATGGCATTCTAAAGAGTTCTGCATCACAACTTTGTTTTGCATGAGTTTACCCGTTTGCCGGTTTTAAAATCTTTTCGCGACTTGAAGCTTTAAAGTATTTAACTTGTTTGTAGTTTCTGTCTATCGAACGGAAGGAAAACAATGTATTTTTTGGAAATAGTTTTAATAATAATCATCATCATCATCATCAGCCTATAAATGTTCCCACTGCTGGGACACAGGCCTCCTCTCTGTGAGAGGGAGTGGGCCGTAATCTACCACGCGGGCCCAGTGCGTATTGGTAGATGTCACATGTCTTCGAATTTTTGGTTCTAGGACATGCCGGTTTCCTCACGATGTATTCCTTCACCGTTTTAAGAGCAGCGGTGTTGAAATAAATTACACAAAGTAATGCGCCTGACGGGGTTCGAACCCACGACCTACTACTCGTAAGTCGAGGCCGACACCACCTGGGCCACCACTGCTCTAATAATATAATAATAATAATAATATTCCACAACTATCACACAACGCCATCTAGTCCCAAGCTAAGCAGAGCTTGTGTTATGGGTACTAGACAACTGATAAACATACTTATATATTTCTAAATACATACATATTATAGATAAATTACACCCAGACACAGAACAAATGATCGTGCTCATCACGCAAACATTTGTTCTGGGTGGGAATCGAACCCACGACCTCCGGCATAGCAGTCAGGATCACTAACCACTAGACCAACAGGCCTTCATGTCAGTTTTGTATGGTTGGATAATAAATGCATTATGTTTTCACGCTCTTCGTGGCTTTGAAAGTTTCATAAAGTTTTAGGGAAAATCAACAAGGACTTGCATCTGGAGTCAAGTTAAAAACAAATTTTATGAGATTCTGGCAATCTCTTCTAAGGCAGTCTAAATAGTTAGCAATGAAATCCATTTTCATTTGATTTCAGAAACAAAGGAGAAAGATTTTATGCGACATAAATTGGGTTCAAAAACGTGCTAAAGCATGAAACGTGACAAATTGCTGGCCCATTGTCTACAAAAAACTTACGTTCAGCAATGGCCCAGTAAATGTCTTATTAAGTTACTCGATTTCCCTCAACTTGCTCTCACAACTAGAGACGATAAAAATGTTTTATGCCTTCCTCCCATTTGCATAACTTTTAGCAGCTGTTAAAATGTGTTAGCGCATTCTGAATTAGGGGAATGGCTTGATTGTTGAGATTTTTACAACGTTTTTATGGAAGGTTCAGATAAACAAGAAAATTAAGAAATTCTGAGTACTACAGCTAGAGGACTCAAAGTATGTTTATTTATTGCCAAATTCTATCTACGTTCTAAAGTCTTCAAATAAATGTTAATGATGTAATTTTTCGCATCACGAATTAAAATAAAGACGTAAAAGCAGTGTCTAATCGCTCCTAAACAGGCCTGCGCTCTCAACTTAAATCCTTTTTAATCTCAAAAGATTTGTCGCAATAAAAGTTTTAATACATAATTATGATAAAACAAGAACATCCAACTGACAATTAACGTCCGCGGCGTTCTCTCAACAAATAACATTTGTAGGAGAAAGCGAAACTCGACTCTCTCACGCACGACACATAAATTTGTTACAACTGATTACCAAGTTTGTTGGGACTTGTCATCGCAACTCTTCTACCTTGGTGGGGGGAGGGAATTTTTTCATTGTTAACGTTATATCTGGCGAGGTTTGGCATCGGAGTTCATGAGCGCCGCGCACGCCGCGCCCACTACGTGATCCGAATACAACTTCTCATATTCATCGCTTTAAAGCAACACCGAGGTGCGAGAGGGACGCCCCTATACGACAGACACGGCGACACCTTTCGGCAAGATTTCGTGACCTCTCAGCGGCTTCAGTCCGCAGAAATATGGACGGTAATAACATAAATCCCTTTGGCATATAAAACACTAAACGCCCCCTGAAGTGTCCCATGGTTTTTACGATGCGAATTCTCGAATGTTGTAAAATGTTCGAGCGTTTATGAAAATTGTTGGAATTTTTTAAATTAATTATGATTGTTGTAATGGGACGTTTTATTAATTAAATTTCTTAGTTTACCCGATCCTCGCTTTCATGATTCTGAAATCTCGTTATTTCCAAAAACCTCAGCAAAGTTGTTTTCTCACTGAACAAAACTCACAAACAAAACAGGGAACTTGTTTCTTCCGCCACATGTTCTTCAAACACATTACACGTTGATTCCCGATGATCGTCGGAACACGTATGACGGATGACAAGTGACGTGCCCTCATTGGTATGCGTCGCGAACCCTCGCCTAATCATAAATAGGGCATGCTCGCGCTCTTTGACGCCGATGCTCATTTTTGGCATTGGATTTTGTATGGTGCATCGAATGTTTGAATAAGGGTGACAAATTGAGAAAATGTTAGTTTGAGAAACGGACAAAAGAGCAAACTTTTTAGTGAATTTCTAAATCAAAGTTTAGGAATGTCAGGTTTGTAGTACTCGCAACAAGCTTGTGGTTGAGGTGGAAGAGGCCAAAGAATTATTAAGCTAGGATCGGAGCAGGTGATAATTAAGCTTCTAATGGAGTTTAGGAATTCAAAAAAAGACTTATGTTTATAAAATGTTTCCGTTTTATTTGGCTAAAGCAAGTTGATGTAGTTACAACAACCAATTTGCGTTATAATTTGTGGAAGACAATCAAATTGAAGTTTATAAAATAACATAAAATTGTATTATTAATTTGCCTGTACCCACTGCTGGGCAAATGCCTCCGTCCATTATTTTTAAGTTCTAATGATCATGACAATGTTTACCTTGAGCGTTGGAAGGAGCTCCTTGCAATGCTCAAGGTAAACATCCAGTTCCTCCCACCGTCTCCTTCGTGTCCTGCTGCGATCCCGAGTCGTTGTTTCAAGGTACCACAAACGACAAGCAAGACCACGTGCCCATTCCCATTTCAGTTGTAAAATTATATACCAATAAAATATTTAGTTCTCTATCAATATACAATTTACCAACATCGTGTAAAAATCGCACCATTTCAAATCGTAAAACACCAAAAAGGAGAAGCGTGATATCCATAGTTTGTATACCCGAGAAAACGTCGTTTTTTGTCTGAAAAACGAGTCACATTTCGGTGGATGTTCTATAAACGCTCAGCTGATGGTACATAAAGTTTCGGTCCGGTGCCGTCGACACATAAAATCTGAATAAGTAAATGATAGGGGATAGTGGATTCTTGATTGATTCTCGTGGCGATGGCGCAAGAGATAAACTGCAGCGACTGAGAATTTACTGAACTTAGGAGTCTTGTAACAATCCTAAATTATTTTTCTAAATGCGATTTACTAATCTTTCACACCTGAACTACTAGAATATGATTTTATAGTCTGTATGTAAAGCAGAGTAAGTCAGTCAGTAAGTCAATCAGTGCCGTCAATTACTTGATCCATCTTAAAAAAATATTTTTTGTCAAATGATAAGGCTTTGACTGTACTTATAAAACTTACTCGAAATCTGTAATTATATTGATAAATTGAATGGAACTTAATCAATCGGGAGTGGTGTTGTGGCTTTTCAATGAATTATTTTAATTAAATTGCCTGTATTACTGCAGAAATCTTCATCTTTGAGGGTTTCAATAACATTGGCTCGTACGACAGTGTTGAATGAAATTGACCTCTGGTATAAAGAGGAAGAGGGCTATAACATAAGGTATTTATTTTGTTTATAGCTACTTTCGGAACAAAGACTTTAAAAGCTTGTAAAAGCAACTGTTTGTCGGTACTTTTAGTGTAATTATATCTGCATAATTAGTTCGTTAATCAGGATACATTTACATAAAAATTTTATTTTCATACAAAACGAAGAAAAAACACTTAATCACCCCTTTAAAACCACTTTACTGCTATATGTTTTATATAAAAAAAATTACTGCTTTGCAATAAGATGGAAAAATAATGGATTTGTTACTTTTTTAAATCATGTATTATTTTCATTGTAATAGGTACAATCAAAATTCCGTCCAATTAAAAAAAGACTGAGTATATTATGTCACCCCAAACTTGTCCCTCTCTCTCTAGTCATTACGTTGTGAGTTAGTACATGACCAAGGTCATTTAATGCTCAAGGTCATTGAATGAATACAGGCCTTAGAGAAAACGCTATAATCTTGTCCCTCACACCACGACCCTCCCGATAGTATTGTTTATGTGACGGACGAGTTACGACGTTTACGATCTGCGGAATGGTGTATTTGCAATTTATAAGGCATTCCTACCAGACGACTTTGAGACTTATGCGCTCAGCTTACAGCGCAAATTGCAACAAATTGTCAGCGTTCAGTAATTTAAGATTGATTGATAAATGTTGACGAATTCATTAGCATAAAAGTTTTAGTGGAGGGAGTCTGGGTTTTGATGGTTATGTGGCAGATGAACGGAATTTAAGGCATATGAATAGTATATGTGGAAGCAGCAAAGGCAATTTTAATGAATTAGTAGTGCAAATGAATCTATACCAACGGCCCGCCCCGGATTCACACTACTCCAAATTCCCGAGCTTTCTAGTGGATTTTCCGAAAAATTTCTTACGCAAAACTCTGGCTCAATAACAAAGAGGTATAAAAAATAACTAGTAATCAAATTCGGTGAAGTCGTTTGGAAGTTACTTTGTTTTATCTCATGATACAATAAAGATGTTCAACATCAAAAATATAATCCATCATTTAAATTCATAAATGGAAGTTTTCTTCACCACTTCTAGATTCATCAGCAAAATTATTTAAATTAAAAACCATGCAAATACCGAACGAAATGCAAAAAGTTCTAATTACAACACCTACAAAAAAAAGGCATTCAATCTACATCTAATAAGCACATAACAAAATTTATTTCCCTTAAAAAGGTACACCTTTGAAGATGGCTCATTAAACCACTCTTGGCGATAGTAAAACCTTTACAAAATTTTCATTACGCCTCCACCAAGGGAATAATGATCGGACCTACGTTTAAATGGCATTATCTCACTCCTCGAAAGCATAATCTGACTCCTTAGATGCATAAAGAACTATAAATGTCAGATATCATCTAATTGAAGTTCAAGTAATAGCCGTAGGGATGTCTAAAGGTATCGATGTTGAAGGGAATTTGGAGCTAGACTTTTTCCTTAATAGGTGCTAAATTGTAGATATTTAGATCTTAGTGAAATGTCTAGCGAACTTCTGGGTAGGTGAAATTATACTGAATATTATACAAGATAGGTCTAAATAATGGAAAAAGGTGATATAACAAAAGAATATATTAATCTAAAATTTCTTTTAATTCGTGACTAAATAAAAAAAAACTAACGTTGGTTACGAGTTACGAGAATTGGCTTTCTTTTTTAAAGTATTACATAAAAAATTGTGTTTTGACATAATGTTATTAACTCAGATATTTTTGTAAGTATAAACTATGCATCATTTTATAAAATAGTTTACGAATACATCCAATTCTCGTTAAAATGTTTACTCAATTTTCCATCGATAAATTGAATACAAAAACATCGACACATTTCAGACATTGCTTAGCGAAGCGATGCCCATTAAAACGTAGGAGCGTTCGATAGCTCTTTTCAAGTGTAAAATATTTAAATTTTCCTAGCAACAATTGGAGGCAGTAATTTAAAATGGTAGGAACAGGCTCTGTCGGACTGGAGCCTTTCAAATTAATTGAAATGTATGGTCATTTGAGTTTGATTTTTACTGAACTTTTTGTGAATGGAAGGGTAAAGACAGATGTGGGGTAACAAGGATACTATTATATGACTATAGAAGGGAAAAGTCAGTTACAACTTGTTGCGGTTACGTGGTCGCATGAAACAAAAACTACTGCAGTGTTATTTATGATGCAAATGAAGAACTGATAAGGGAACAGTGTATAAGACGGAGACGCGAGGTATGATGGGAAATCACACACAACACTAACGTAGCGCAAGCGCCAACAGGACGCCATTTGTTAATGGCCGCTTGCAAATGACGTCCTGATGGCGCTTGCGCTACGTTAGTGTTGTGTTAAGTATGCCTAAAGAGTGTATGACCCCATTATACCTCGCGATTATTATCGTCCCCGTCTTATACACTGTTCCCCTATCTATCCTAGATCGCGATATTACGGTCTAAGATCCGAAAGAAAATGACCTACGGGTGTTCTGTTTAATATACAAAAAATATTAAAATCCAATTTAGTCACTTAACAAATCGCGTGTGGCGTTTTATCATTCAGTAACATTACTTTGTTGGATTTTAAAAAACGAATTTTAGAAGTATTTTTTAGACACCAACTTAATAACACAATATCATCATCTTGTCAGCCGTAGGACGTTCCTTACTGAATATAGGCCCTGTAGCCATGTTACAAACGATAAACGCAAACGCTGAGTAGGCATTAATAGATTTTCAACTTTATGTGCTTGGGTATAACGTTGAAGATCTAGTGATGATTGCTTATCGTTTTCGATCATTCCTGTCGCTAACGCTCAGAAATCTTAAATAGATTTTCAACTTTAGGCTCTTATCTATAAAGTTGAAAATCTATTGGGGAGTACCGATCGTTTACGATTATCGTTTGCGACTTGTTGTGACTTGGCTAGGGGGGTAGTCTCCAATTTCCAATAGGACCAGTTCGAAAGGGGCTTGAATCCAGCGCGATCTTGTGGTCTTGTTCAGATAGTCTGCTCACCTTATGTGTGAACGTCCCACGCTACGTAGGTATACAATATGTATAACACATACTAAAACTCAAATAAAGCCGCTCATACAAAAACCTGGTCATTGGAATGACGTGAATTATTCGAAAATGGCGGAGGAGTCTTAGGAATTTCATATCGCAAACAAATTTCTGTCGTCATAATGAATTTCTGAGCCGGAGAAGGCTATTGGATAGTCCCAGAGATGTTTAAAATATTCCCCGTTTTTAGGAGGTGCGTGTGTTATTTTACTTTACAAATAACTTTGTTTTTTGTTCGGATATTTGTTGGTCCAGACATTTTGGATATTGCGAAGGGACTGTTTAGAAGAGAGACTCATGTTGGTTATTTTAATGGGGTTTATGAATAAATACTTTGTTTTATGGAGTCCTTGAAATAAATAATTATCTCGGTTTAAAGTAGGTTTTTTTTACGTAAATACCTTAGATATAACTTTCTAAAAATATTACTTTTAAGCTAAAGGTAACAGCTGAGTCATCTTTTCTTATTTCTATTTTAATTGTCTGTCATATAGACGTAAAATAATTGAAAATTAATAACTTTAAACCAAAACTGGTATTAAAATAGAAACCGAGAAACGCACCCAGAGAGCCCTTATCACAAGTTTTCACTATTTTACTTTACAACGTCTTTCCAGTATTAACAGCATTTCTTGTATGGAAAAATGGAACAGCGCCTTTGGTGTACGAAGAAGGAACTAATTTTTTCCTTGAAATTAAATGTTCCAGTTTACTTTACGTCACAATAAATGAAAACTCATGATAAGGTCGTTCACCAAAACTGATCATACTTATTATAAAAGATCCCAAGTTAATAAGTAATATGTAAGCCATATTTACAAGTGGACGGTATTAAGGGCTTCCCTCGTAGGAATCAATGGGCCTACCCCTCACCGGATGTCCCCTTTGCCTATGGGGTAAATAAAGGCTATTTCCTGTGACAAATATTAAAGCCTTCTAGTGTGATGTAAGCGTTATTTATGTTTGTTTGGAAAAGCGGTTCTGTTTTCGTTATGTTATTATGCTATTACAGTATTGTAGTTTATGTGACGTATTATTTATTTATTTATTATAATATAGATATTGGTCTTGCCTTTTTTTTTCAGGGTTGGGGGTGAAAACGGGTGAAAACGTTTGTATGAAAAATCTAATTCCTTGGGTTTATAAATTTGAAACTTGCCACAAATAAGAACATTTATTATTATGTAAGGAAGCCAGCACACCAACCTACCCCAATCTGACAAATTTCTTTGATCGATTTTCAACTTTCTCTCAACACAGTAAAGTTCATGTTTGATTGAGTTTGACAAATTGGGGTGGTTAGATGTCTGTACATGAGAAATTCGAAAGGTACAGGTAGAATAGAAAAGAATAGTTTGCTTTTGAAGTAATTGGTTTTTTGATTTTGTTGGAACATGTATAATGGTTTTGTACGAACAATACCTATAAGGGAAAACATAGTATGCGGAGTAATTTCTAGACATATGACTTCAATGCCCTTTTTTAACAATTCTATTATTATTTACATTTTTTTAAATTGATTAAATCTGTGTGGAATGGTGGAGCAGGCTGTATTGGTAGGTATGTACTTTCCATCACTGATCAACTACATTAAAATTAAAAAAAAATAATGGTAATTCTACTCCAACAAAACAATTTCAAAAAGAAATCACTAACAAAAGTGTGAAAACACTCATTACTTTTACTATAAAAGTATTTTACGACCAAAGTGCAGTCAATGCAGTGCAAACTGAACCTCAGTTATCCATTTATTCCAGAATAAACTAACAAAATGTGTTTCATCCATTACTGCGAAACAAACATTACTCTACGCTTCGAAGTCATTCAAAAACTATACACAAAGTTATTTAATTCAATTAAGAGCATGTAGTTACATCCTTGATTATATTATAGTGTTTGCATAAAGATGGCTTTGCAGGGGTGCAAATACACGTTTTCTATGTAACCTTAAGGTGGGTTTACACGAGAAAGCCGGGCACGATCTGAGCACAAGTCGAGCCACTCTACTTGCGGTGTGAAGTGGAACGAGCATAAAACAAGCATTCTTCTCGAACGCATTGCCCCGTCCCTTCTCAGAAACCGACGATAAGCGGAGCACGGAAGAGTACGAACCAAATGCTCTAAGTCACGTTTGGCGCATTGGCTGAGCAATTGGACGGCTGCGATGTGTGTCACGGGTTCGATCCCAGCACGGAACAAATATAGTATGATCTGCAAGGAGTTGTTCCGGGTCTGGGTGTTTGTGTATGTGAGTTCCTATGTTTGTAAACGCACCCACGATACAGGAGAAATTCCTAGTGTGGGGCAACGTTTTTATAAAACAAAAAAGTCGTTCCAAATTATACGAATTCATGCTCGGCTCGTGCTCAGCTCGTACTCCGCCCATGCTTGGCTCGTTTAGTGTAGACCTTTCAAATGTTTGCTGTCGTGTACCACTATTCAAATAAGTGAGTTTGTCTCTTTGAGTTGCGCTTCCTTCTGTCACGGTATTCTCTTGCCTGGCTTCGTTTACAAAATTTTCATTAGTTGCAAATGTTGTTAGCAATCTTTTAAGATCCCTTGGTGCTTGCGTTCAGTGATGTGTGATTATATAAATATAAATGTCTTAGAAGAAAAAATTAATGTGGTTTAAGTTATTTTTCCTATTTTGCAAATAAGTGGTATCTTTCAAGGAAGGTTGTCTGCCAAAGAGAATCTTGAGTTATGCAGACACGTTTACTGTGATCGTAATAAAGAGTAAATCAATAGTACTGTATATTAGACCTACATTTCGTCTGGTATATGTTTTTCAATTACACATTTCTCTCTCCCTGCAGATCAAAGGCCTCCTCCATATCTTTTATTGTTTCTATATCTTAGAGCGCCAGTAATGTAATAGACACATTATCCAGTCTCCAAGTCCAGTCAGGTTAGGCTACTAACATGTAATTTTATTAAATAATGTGCTTTAGAGACCATTGTAGTTTTTTTTTATTGTTATTTTAATTGCCTAAGATGGGGCGAGCACAGTCAGAAAGAACTAGAACATAGAATAGTCTGTCTGGCGCAGGACTTCAGTAGGATGGTGGTCGGTAGTCAGGCGGCCCTAGTGCGGCCTACCACCACCATTGGAATCGCTCAGCCGTCAACGCAGGTTACAAGTAGCTTGTGGTAGCAACTACAGTTCTATAACTATTGAAGATCGGTCTACACATAAATCTCCCACCGCCTATACCGTAAAACAATTACTTACCTACAATTTTGGTGATTTGTGAACAGGGTAGCAAAAAAAAATGAAAATCTTCTCACAGCGTAGCACGGTGCGATACAAATTGTAACACCTGACAAAAGTGCCATGATTTATTAGCAGAGCAAAATCGGCAGGGCGGATAAAACCACCGCATTTCACAACGAGTGCTGGAAAGCCGTGCGATTCGGTAACAAAGCATTGTTGAACTCTATTGCCATTAGCTCCAATTGTTTCGGCTCGTGAAATAGTTGAAGTTGATAGTTTTTCGGGGATAATTGAGTTTTGTTTTTTTTTTTTGTTGAATTGTAGTCTGCTATAACGTAATTATTGAAATCGTGGAAAATGAAACAAATCAGGTTATTTATCGAGATAATTGAATGACTTTGAAGACCAGAGGAGCAAGCAAAAGTGCATAACGTAAATATCAAGTATACCGATTTTTGAATCCAAAATCCAGGATTCCTTAAGCCTACGTCCGCACAGGCAGGTGGCTAGGTTAGCGCCTAGAGCGTAGCGAGTCACCTAGCGAGTATCCATGTTTGCGAACGGCCGCATTGCGCGCTTGACGCCTAGTTAGTCGCTTAGCATGTATCCAGGTAAACAAACGTGTTGGTTTTTTGCCACTAGGCGCGAGGCATTTTGGAAGAAACAAATGGATGAAATATTAATTACATCAGTTTTTAAAAGAGAACCTCTGTTCAAACCACCTCTCAGTGCGACCACCTTGTATTCTAGCAAGTAGCCAGATTGTAAGCCACTAAGGTCTTGGTACTAAGCAAGCCACCTGCCTGTGCGGACGTAGCCTTAGGGTTTTCGTGTTTTAAGGAAAAGCACAATAATAGTATCTTTCATACAACTGTTGCGCATATTGATGAGTCATGACACTTATCGTTGATATATCACTTTATCTAAGCCTCCTGGCAAGTGTTAAAATCCCAATGCGATTTTATGCTCGTACAACAATTTTGAATAGACCCGCGACAAGATTTCCTATCTCGACATGATGTAACAATTCTTCAGAAAATTCCTCAACATTATCGAAACAGCCACAGTTTCCTACAATACCGTTCGCGATCAAATAGTCAAACAAAATTTATGTTCCCTCTCGGGGATTAAAATATTAAAAGTGCTGAGGTGTTTTCGCAACAATTTTTATTTATGGCCCGAACAATTGCACGGCTTTTACATTAAAAAAGCCAAAAAGATGATTTGTTATTCACAAAATGTAGTGGAAATATTTCATCGGGAATGAAGAGGCAGATTAATTATTACTAGCCAGATAGTGTAGTGAAAGAAGTATTATGTGCAACAATGTTAAATGCACCGCATTTTGCACTCGCTGTTGAATATAAAATGTTTCAGCTTTCTCTATTTTTTTTGTGTATTTATTAATTTTGTTTTATTAAATTTTTGCAGCCAAATTGAATCGGTGTTATCCATCTGAAATACAGATGGATGCGTCAGTCAAAATGACCGCTTGACTAGCGACTATCATACTGCCAGAGTCCGGAGCCTCACAGTTTTTACAAGTTCCAGGTTCGTTATATGTTTCAGGAGTTCCAGTTCCTTCTAGATTGACGCCAAGCTATCTTGGCTTCTGGAGGCGACTGCCCTCCAGCGCGTCTATGAGTGGCGCGTGGAGGCGCAGCGCCGGGGTGTATCGCCGCTGCCTCGAGAAGTCGAGGCGCGGCGGGAAGAGCTCCGGCGCGATCTCAGGGCAGTATGGAGAGCACGACTGTCGCTACCGACGGCCGGGCACGCCGCAATCGCGGCGGTAAGACCCCTCTTTGAGGAGTGGCTGGATAGGAGTCACGGCGTCCTGACCTACCGCATGACGCAGGTCCTCACCGGACACGGAAGTTTCGGGAGGTACCTGTGTCTAAGGAGAAAGGAGGAAACGCCTGGGTGTCACCACTGCGAAGATCGCCCGGAGGACACAGTAGAGCATACGGTGCAAGACTGCCCCGCTTGGGCAGAGCACCGACGTGTCCTCACGGCGGCGATAGGCGGAGACCTCTCGCGCCCGGCATTGGTTGCGGCCATGCTGCGGGGCGAGACGGAGTGGGAAGCGGTCGCCTCCTTCTGCGAAGCAGTAATGCTCGCGAAGGAGGAGGCGGGCCGCGCGAGAGAGAGGGCAATGTCCTCCCTCCGCCCCACCCGCGGTGGTTGGCGCCCACGGCGTCGGACGTCGCAAGACGATCTCCGGCCACCGTAGGCGCGGGCATGCGGGCGGCGAGTAAAGGGCAACTCGCAGCCCGACCATGGACCATGCCCGGGTCGACGGCGCGTTGTGTTCCACGCGCGCCTCAAAGAGCGTCAGCATGATGACGGGGCCCCCTCTCTAGAGGGCCAAAGCCTGCCGGGGTCGCGGGACTTATACCATTACCGTGACCCCGGAACATAAAGGGCTATTGAAGGACACCGTGGATTTTAGTCAGTACAAGTCTGACAGTCCCTCCCGCCCTGCCCGGGGTGGGAGGACTCATTTGATGATTTTACCACGCAAAAAAAAAAAAAAAAAAGCTATCTTGGCTCCTGAGTAAGATTGACGCTAAGAGCACACACATAAACAAAACACATGATTATATTGAAAACTCATCAAATTAAGAGCGACTCTCGTAGTGTGTTTACAACATTCGATAATAGTACCCGAGACATACTTATTTTATTTTAATTGAGTCGTGATCTGTTAAAATAAGCTTTTTGATTAAATTACTAATAAAGGAACGTAAAGGGCTATTAAAGGACACTGTGGATTTTAGTTAGTACAAGCCTAACAGTCCCTCCTGCCTTGCCCTGGGTGGGAGGCTTCATTAGATGATTTTACCACGCAAAAAAAAAAACCTCAAACACTAGGTAAAATGAATAGACGAGTTCATAAAAATACCTCTATGGACTGTGTACATATTTCCTATTTCAACAAGGCAAAATAAACGTAATATAAATTTTAGGAAACACAGGCTCGGTCGGGGAGCCACATTTCAATCTAAAGTTGTTATTTATTTTGCCGGATAGTTGATGTGTATTTAATAGGAAAAGTTGTCGGTCAACGAAGCCTCGAACAGGTCAGAAATATTATTTATTACTATTTGAATTTCAAAATTCATCAACCTTTGTGGTTGTATTGTTTATCTTCAGGATATAGTTTGGTTAATTGGTTTTATTTGTTGTAATCTCCAAATATTTTAGAAAATCTAACTAAATTTTGATTAATTTTTAGAAAAACAATCACAAACCTTTTAATTAATCAAAGTCTTTATTGCCCCTTAATTAATTTGCGCAGGGTGTGAGGTTGTAACTTTTTGTTTGAGTGAGTTAGTAATTTGAGCATATTACAGCAATTTGTGGAGTCACGATTGTTAAATATAAGTCAACACGCAAGACAAATTTAAAAAAAATGTGTAATGAGAAGTGTTTCCAGCTGTAACAGCATAGGAATTAATTTTTATTTACATGTTTGTTTATATGTAAATCGTTAGAATGATTGCTGGGCTGTGAAAAAGATGGATGAGAAACGATTGCATGTAGCGGAGATGAGGATGTTGAGATGGATGTGTGGAGTGACAAGAATGGATAAAGTAAGGAATGAGTTTATAAGGGGAAGTTTGAAAGTGGCGCCTGTTACAGAAAAAATGAAAGGGAATCGTCTATCTTGGTATGGACATGTGATGAGGAGGGATGACACCCATGTGACTAAGAAAGTGATGAGTATGAATGTTGATGGATGGAGAGGACGAGGAAGGCCAAAGAAAAGATGGATTGATTGTCTAAGGAATGATATGAAAGAAAAAGGAGTAAATGATACTGTGACGTCTGATAGGGGAGAATGGAAGAAGAAAACGTGTTGCGCCGACCCCAAATAGAATGGGATAAGGGCAGGAAGAAGAAGAAGAAGAAGAGTTAGAATGATTTCGAAGTAAAGAGGAGCTTTAGAGAATCAACTCGTACCAAGTGGTCGCAGTCATTCAACCAGTCACTCCATTTCAAATTCAGTTGAAACTAGTTAGACTGGAAGCCTACATCATAATTAATGGAACAAAGATGGGCAGATAATGGCGAGGTGTATTTTTCAGTTTTGATTTTTTCTTTCTCTTAACAGATTTTAAATTACCTATTTAATTTATAGCAAGTATGTATAGCTAAAAAAGATGGCTAACTATGGGCCCGTTGTTTGCTCGCTAAAAGTAAATTGTTCATAATATGTTTTCAAAAATATTGTGTTTACACTATCACATTAGGGAATCCTGAATTGATAGTCATATAGCTAATATACAACTAAAAAAGATGGTATTCTTTAACGAATCTTTACCTTGTCTACTTTATCTAGCAACTGCCTCTAAGATCACTTACACACTAATTAAAATAACAATATCCCATACAAACTTTATTAAATCTGTCACGAAAGCTTCAGAATATATAATCCGTAAATCGTCGGCCGTCACGCCGGCATGTCACATAGGACGTGACGACAACACACCTCCGCGTGTTTGGCAAATGTAAACAATTTTACTGAGCAAGTGTGATGTTACCTTTATACTTGTAATGTATGAGAGGTAGTAGAGATGGTGATAAGGCCGGAACTCCACCAAAGTGAAGACGAGCGGAGATGTGTTTCAAAAACCACTCAGAAATCCACATCTCATCTCCTCTCCGCTTAGCTTCAGTGGAAATCTGATTGGTTATTCAAACACATCTCCTCTCGTCTCCGCTTTGGTGGAGTCCCGGCCTTAATGATGATTCCACGGCAAGGTTGACGGTAGCTGAGCAATCAACTGCTGCTCAGCGTGTCGCAGGTTCGATCCCCGTACGGAACAAATTATTTGTATGATCTGCAAGTAGTTGTTCCGGGTCTGGGTGTTTTTTTTATGTGAATTTCTATGTTTGTAAACGCACCCACGCTATAGTCCCCGCCAGATAAGTCTAGAATAAAGGTCATTGATCCTAATAATGCATCGTTCGAATTTCATAATACCATCGTTCGAATTTCAAAATAAAATGTAAGGTCAAGGTCGCCTCTTACCACGATACGTTTGTCTTGATCGTGTTACTACACTTTCTTTTTAATGTTTCTTATCGTTTTAAATATTGGAATACATTGGTACACGGTGGTCAACGAATTTTATTCCAGACTTATCTGGCGGAGACTATACAGGAAAAATTACTAGAGTGGAGCAATGGTAAAAACAAAACCGGCCAAGTGCGAGTTGGACTCGCCCATGAAGGGTTCCGTAGCAACAAGCATAGATTAGAGATATAATTATATTGAGATTAGTAAGTAATATACACAAACAATAAAAATAACTTTGTTTTTCATAGTATTTGTATGAATGGCAAAGTTATATTTGCGGTTTTTGAAAATGTACTATATCTCAAAAACTGCTAACTGTATCCCATCCAAACCAATTTTCGTTGGTAGTTTTGGTTGAGGTCTACATTATATTTTTTTTTTAGTTTTATCATTCTCTTATTTTAGAAGTTACGGGGGGGGGGGACACACTTTTTACCACTTTGGAAGTGACTCTCGCGCAAACTGTTCAGTTTAGAAAAAAATTATGTTAGTAACCTCAATATCATTTTTAAAGACCTATTCATAGATACCCCACACGTATGGGTTTGGTGAAAAATTTTTTTTGAGTTTCAATTCTAAGTATGGGGGGCACCCCCAAAATTTGTTTTGTTTTGATTTTTGTATGAAAATCCTAATGCGGTTAACATAATTCATCTTTCTACCAAGTTTCAACAGGATAGCTCTTATACTTTCAACAAAAAGTGGCTGTGACATACACGGACAGACAGACAGACAGACATGACGAATCTATAAGGGTTCCGTTTTTGCCATTTGGCTACGGAACCCTAAAAATGTGACATGGGTTGGCGCAGTGGCTGAGCGACTGACTGCTGCACTGCGTGTCATGTATTCGATTCCCGCAGGAAGTAAATTAGTAATTAACCACTTTTTGGTTACCAGTTAACTGTGTGACTTCTTCAACTTTTTGCGAAGCACAGAGCCAACTCGGAATGTTATAAATGGTCACGCTGGAAAATCGACCTCATCATCTGCTCAGCAATTTCCGAACTATGTTCTGTCAGCTTCTAGTCGATCTAAATGTAGCTGAATATCAGTATATTGAATGGAGCGACTGCCTATCTGACTTCCAGAACCCAGTAACTGGGTATTACAATAAACCTTGGTAAGACTGGTTGTCAGATTCCATCATTTGTAGACTTTTAATAACCAAACGATAATCTACAAATCACAGCCGGAACGCTTTACGTGCTTTTCGAAACATGAAAGAAACTCATTATTATAAATGAACACCCATCCACAGGTCAAACTCTTTAAGCGCGGCTCAACCTGGAAGATCGACATGTTTGGCTGTAATTAAGAGCGAGCTTCTAGAACCACTACACAAAACCAAATGCCTTGTTACCTCTTTCACAAGAACGAGTGACATAATTAAAGCCAACACAATATTTCAAACATTATCTATTTTCTTAACAAAATGCGTCATGTTTAAATTGAATAAATGTTTTGAATGGGAGTTACCTGGATGCGGTTTGCGGCGACCATTTTGTTTGGCTTGTCACTCCTTGGCTTCGCTTCGCTGTTAAGACCGAGTCTGTCACCGGCGTGTTACGGTCAGGTTATGAAATCAGCGGGTGTATGAGGGAAATTGATTATGTTAAAACATTATGTGGTCATTTGACAGTATTAATAAATTAAAAATCTAATTAATCTGGCCTCATGAACGTGACGAATTTAATTCCTTTTGTAAAATCGACAACTGCCGCCGCCCTGTCTGATATTACCTCTTAATAGTAATTCAACTGTTCTTAACATAGATATATTAAAGAAGGAGATATGGCGTGGAATTCAAAATGTATAGAAATCCGATGAAGCCACAATTGCCCCTCCATAACGATAATATTGCGCACACAATTCTGTCAAAACAATACTACGAACAATTGCATACACGCGCCATCGATAACTCAGTCATTTAAATATAAACCTAATTCTTTACACTACAGCGTACTTTTTCCGTATAATTTACTCACACAAACAATTATCATTGTGTGTTGTCGCGACACGGGGGGCGGATACGACTCTCCCGCTCAAATACAACGGACGCACCATGCGACATTACGACTTGGTGAGGTATCGTTATGTCAGTTTTACATTGCTTGTCAAGTCACTCGGTACTAGACTGAGGTGGTTGTAAAAGAGCAATGTATTTAATGCAAAAACAATACGGTCGGAGTAATATATGAAAACAAGAATAAAGTAGTACAAGTGATAGCTGAGCTAAACGATCAACACCAAGGCTTCACCGACACGCCCCCTCGCCACTTCTCCTGTTTTTAATATTTCTGTGGTTCTTAAGATTAATTTTTATTTCGAGTCTTCATTTTTTTTTATATTCATTAACTCACGAGACGAGGAAAGCTTCCCAATAATAACCAGTCCGTACGCGGTCTAAACCACTCCATTTACCCTTTAAAACCCAATAACCTAGACCCACATCTTATCCTACAAGCACTAATAACCGCACACCTTTATAACCCTACAACGGTACGAACAACCCGCCACCTCTATAACCCTCCAAAGGCCACACTCTGCGACCGCCTCTAGCGGTGTTGTGAATTAATTTTCAACTTTGACGCAAAATAAATCACGTGGCCCGCATCCTGATTAGTTGTGGTGTTGCCATTTTAAATCGATTCCACGTTTTTATTTACGTATTTTTATATTTTGGCTTAATTGAATTTTGTATAACGTTGTTTCTGATGGTTCCGTAATTGGATGTTGTTGTTTTTAGCTGAGATTGGAAAAATGAAGGTAAGTGCAGTAGTATGATTGGAAACTTGAGATCAATAATTGTAGAACTTGGTATAGGAACAATATAGTTTTGTACCCTATACAACATTATTTTTGTTTATGCGAAACCCGATACACCTGTCTAGAATTTGTGTGTAAAGAATCTATGTACAATATTTCAAAACTGTATCATGAAAAATCATAAAGTTATAAGATTGTTATGTTACCTGGTTGTCCGTTCAAAAATATGAAAATTTCACGGCGTTGTGCGGTACATCCGCTCAACCTGTGCCTCCTGTGTCGTACACTCACTGATAATAGTTTGGCAATAGAGTACCTAACTGTACAGTGATTGTATTGTAATGAAATAGTGATTTAAAAAAAAAAAAAAAACTCTAAATACAACATGGTGAAAAAAAATTATTGGAATGGTTCAGTTACTGGTTCTGAACAAACTATTCGCATATACTAAAAATAATGTTGAATATTTTACTACAGGAGTCGCAGGTGTAAATTTTGTTCCAATAAAACAAACACGCTTAAGCTAAACTATAAAAAGAAAGAAAGACATAAAAGGATTTTTTTATAAAATAAACAAGAGCATTTTTTTATTCTGAAAGACAATACTGGGTGCACCATGACAAACCCGCTCCGACTCGAATACAATAATTCAGGGCACCTTTAGTAATAATCGTCTGAACATAGAGGACAATTTTGTTTTTTTTTTTTTTTATTGAAACAAAACATTCACGTAAACACACCCACGATACAGGGATCGAGAAATACATTACATTACATTAATAAGGCATAGTCACTGTCTACTGTCTAGTCCATACTATTATTTGAAAGCTGAAGATTTGGTTTGTTTTTTGATTGAACGCGCTAATCTCAGGAAGTAATGGTTGGAATTAAAAAAATATTTTTGTGTTGAATACTCTATTTATCAAGAAAGGTTATAGGAAATAGCTAGTACTAAATACAATTAAACAAACAATTTCTTCTGCTATCTACTCATAAATGAACACACTTCAAAAAACAAAAGAAAAACAGAAAACAAACATAATATAGAAAAGGCTTACAGTAACACTAACATAGACTCCAATAACTGACAATATTGCAATGATACACAGCCGATAACTTCTCTTTATGGAGAGGTAATCGAAATATATCTATAAGAACTGGCTACTGTGGTCGGCGAGTGTTGTACGCTACTGAGCTAAAATATTGCTTGAACTGAGCTAGAATGCGAATGTAAATTATGCGGTTGTTAGGAGGAAGAAGGAGGGTATGACATAGTAATGTGGTTTATCATAAGGTTTATTTTTTTTTGTTGTTGCAACAGTTTTTAACATAATTTAGACTGAGTTTTTTCATCAAATGTCACCTTAATAAACTTTATAAAGATTGTTCAATTTTGGACCAAGTTTACCAAAATATCTCGTTTTTTTTAGTAAAGTGTTATCCCGCACTAGAAAAATCTCTAGTATCACGGTTGTTCATTAACACCCAGACCTGAACAACTACAACTAGATCATACCAATATTTGTTTTGTGCGGGAATCGAGACAGCGACACGCAGGGCAGCATAGTCAATCGCTCAGCTCACTACAACAACCGTGCAATCTTCAAACATTTCAACAATCCTTCTTTTTCTATATGTTTATGATACAACAATCAATACAATCATCAATCAAAAATTTGCCCTATATTATTTTATAATATGGGCACATTTTTTATTGTCCCTTCCACCATATTCAAAACAAAAGAACGTCGTCTACATTAAGAAAACGCTGTTTTTCTTTAAGTACTTTACTTTTGGTACCGTGTTGTTTCACATTTTGGAAAGTCGAAGACTACAACATTCATTTTTATTGATACCTTTCGGGATTACGATTCTTAAGGTTAATGTTACGTTGAGTCTTTGGAATTACGTTGTATTTTGATTTAATTTTATTTTCTAGCCTTTATGCGTTTTGTCTGAAAACTGACTGACCCGTATCTATAATAGCGAAAAAGCTTATTAGATTTGTAAAAGAAATACGTAGATAGAGCTATACAGAACAATTGTATAAATTATTTTAAAACAGCTACTCTGCGATAAAACACCAAAAACTGCCTGTCACCAATCAATATTCAAACACTTAAAACAACAAAAAAGGAACACCCAAAGCTGCGTAAAAATCTAATACACTTAAAGCCGGCAGTACATTTTAATATGTGTCACAAACGGCGTTCCGTTCGGCCTCCGCCTCGGCCCTCGGCCTAGCCCCGGTTCGGCGCGGCGTTCGGCCCCAACAATTGTTATTCAATACCACTTCATGAAATATGTATTTATTGTGTGCTCACTTGAGATCTCTGTAAATTCATATGGTGTATTGGAATGCGTGTGTAAATGTGTTTTAGGGTTACGCAACTGGTGGAGTGGTATTAAAAACCGTTGTGCTTTTTGTTCGATTGTATGGATGTTTGGAAAACAAGCGGTTTGATGAAAGTGATGGGTTATTGAAACTGGTGGCGTGAGTGCATTGGAGGTTGATTGAGATTGTGTAGTTAGATAAATATGGAGCATTTTTGTGGAAGAAAATATGATTGCAAGTAAAATTCAAACCTGCAATGGATGGCGCCAAAACGCCAAAAGACGTTAACCTATGGTCGGCGTTGCTCGATTGTGTAAAGCTTTTGATGTACTGAGTCACATGATCACTGTTTCGAATCTCATTCGAAATAATTTTTTGTTCAAATCAAATGAACTTTTAGCCGCAATATTATGTTACGGATAAAGTTTTAATGTAAGTGTTTGCAGCGACACATACATTTAGCCAAAGCTGAAACACAAAAATAACTGATTCAAGGTCTAAGAAAGCTGTCATTATCGCTTATGATGTCATCTATTTGTCTTTTGCTCAGATTTTTTATATAACGATGAACGTAAAACATAGACGTGAAAGAGTTCATTGTTCCCAAGTTTTAATTTGCATGTTTCAATAAATTTAACTTGCTAAATTCTATGAGAGATCTGAAAAACAGAGTAATTCTGTAAAAATATCTATTACTGCGTCCAAGAGACTGTTTGAATACCATTTTAAACTGAAAATTGAAACAAACGTTTAGTTCAAGTTAAAACGTTACTAAAGTCATTGTAAAAGTAATTGTGTTTATTACTTTTCGCGATTAATCGAATCTATTTTACAGAATTGATAACCTCCTCCTTTTTGAAGTCGGTTAAAAATAATAACGGTATGTTTTGAGCAATGCTGTAATTTTGACGCTGAAAAAGTGTTCAGCTTTTTACGATACCTATTTAATCAAAATTAATTGAAATACTACCAGCATGGTTTAGTGTTTGAGCTCTTTGCGACAGTGACAGAATCAGCGCTGAACTAAGAAATAACTGCTATTAGTCTCTCAACGATAATACCATCTAAAAAAAGTTCTAATAATCCAAGTTAAAATCTGGAGTTTAGTCGCGGTACTGCCTAAACAGGTAACTGTGACCCTGAATCGTTAAGGGTAATTGGTAGATTTATTCAGTACGAGTTTGACTGTCCCTTTCACTCAACTCAGAGTGAAAGGACTCATTTGATGTATCACCACCTAATAAAAATTCGGAAGTTTGACATAATTATCAAGTAGGTTAATTCAGCACCTTCTCAAACATACATTCCAATTAAAATGCTACAAACCGTTACCAAAACAATTACCTAAAGCGACCGTAGCTCATTACCAACTGTTTTGTTTGTTAAATCGCTTATGATTTATTGCTCATTCACCGCTTTCAATATATCACTGGCGCTGCGATCTTAATTCTTGGAACACCCTCCTGTGTCCTGTGGGGTGGTGCAAGAGAATATTTGAAGCGAATTGGGTGTATTCTTCCTCTTATACAATATATTATGCACCTTACTCGAAGTATAAGTTGTCCTAGGCCCCCTTAGTTGTTGCCTACCACTCTGTCCAAGACTGAATTTAGTGTGTTTTGAGTTATTTCTACATGATTACAAACTACCTATACCTACTACATTTTAGGAGAACTACAAAACGATTTATTAAAAGCTATATGTGAAAAATTGGTAGACTCTGGAACAAAGCTTTGCATAGAATATTAATTTTATGCTAGTTGGTAGTTGCATTATTAGCAGTAATGCAGTTGTGGTTCGAAATATGCAATAAATAAACGAATCAGTAGCATCAATAAAGATGAGTATTCATTTTGATAGACACTAATTTCATAAATTAATCAACTGCAACAAAAGCAACTGCATGTCGTTTATTCCAATAAACCTAACTGAATATTCTTTCTTGTTCCAGGTAAGTTTCCACCGCATTTCCATATGCCTACACTGAAACATGCAATATCCATTTCAACTTCACCACGTAAGTACAAAAAAGAAACTAATCTACTAATTGAATAATTACGTCACACGCTCCCGGCCGTCACTCACACCGAAGCGTAACGCTCAAGCAAATGCTTATTTATGTTCGAGTCACAATGAACTTGTCCCGTGCTCAATTCGTTTCGCAGCATTAGTACGTGCCATTGTCCCATACAATACTCGGTGCATTTTACTCTTGAGATTTAAATAGGCTTCGGTTGATGGCATCGTTAATGCGATCGAGTTGTTTACGTGACTCGTCCACTCGACTCGCTCCGATGTCGATTATGTTCAGCTGTGCCTTGTTTTTAATTGACGGCTGAAATATCGGGACGGCTTGATGGTTATAAGAAAGCTAAGGCGATTTTTTTATGTCTGCACTGAAAAAAAAAATCAGTAATACCAACCGATTTTTCGGTAATATTCACCGTTTTGGACAGTAAAAATAGAGCCTATTGTCCAAAGCAGTAAAACTAACTGAAAAAAAACATTTGAGTTATAACAGTACATTTTACTGTCGGTTACTTACAAGGAACTGTTTGTTTCTGTAGACTTTAATGTTCATACCGTTGAAATAACTTACATTTCAGTAGACTATAATGTTCATACAGTTGAAATAACTGTTTAGCTCTTTACTGTTTTTGCCCATTTCAGTGCACTGTCTGTATAAATAAGTTCCCGGAACCGTTTTTTTTTACTGTTCAAGAACAGTAGAAAGTCTCGTTTTATTTTTTTCAGTGTGGGTAGATCGATCCGAAAACAATAATGGCCAAAACAAATTATATGGCAAAGTTCTCTTTCCACCTTGAGGAGCTCATGGCTAAATAATTACAGCCGCACATGCCGATCTTCTGGGTTACGCCGCACTTGTCGAGGTTGGTGTGTGGATGGTTGACCATCTGTCATAGCGAGTTTCCTCCGTGCCTCAGAAAGTTTGTAAAGCCGGTGGTCTCGGCTGTCATTTGTTGATCTTTGACAGTCGTTATATTAGTCGGAAGCTCTTAAACCTGACAATCGGTCTTACTATGGGGTATCGTATTACCTAGTTATTGGGATGTGGAAGTCCGATAGGCAGTCGCTCCATATAAAATACTGATAATGAGCTGCATCTGGTTCGACTGGAAGTTGACTCCAATATAGTTAGGAAAAGTCTAGGCAAATTATGAGGTATCTTTTCCACCCTTACTTCCCTCGATGTTGTCTCTTCCCACCTATTCATTAAGATGCCAACCAAAGTATCCCAAGCGTCCTGTATGTATTCTGCCTCCACTTAAAAAGACAGAACAATGGAAGAAGAAGATATCCCAAACGTATTTGTGTAAAGGTAGAAAAATAATGAATCCAGATTCTCCTAAATTGCTGTCCAGTTTTTGCATTAAAGTTGTAATTTTTAAAAACAGTACAGCTAACAATAAGTGATTCAAAACCATTTTTTCTTCAAGTAAAATGCTGTTCAATATCCATACTTTGCTCGAAACCTGAGAATCTCATCTCCCTATGGACAAGATGTAAAGAGGGTGAATGCGAGTTGACAGACGGTTATCACGACGAAGGCTAGGCGTGTAACTTTTAGAAATTCTCGTACTAACTCCCATCTGACCAAAAAGAAAATTTAACTAAAGTTTCTGATTTTTATTTGAAATGTGTTAGTTTTATTTATAGTGAGTTGATTGATATTGATAGTTGAAGTCTTTGGCGATTTTATTTTTATTTCAGAGTTACAAAAATGGCAAATACGAGATAGTTATATTTTTTGCTAACAATTCGCCCCTATACATAGATCCTAAACATAAGATCCTAAAATAAATAAAAAAATAAAATAAATAACTGACGAAACTGTGGGTAAATACTATATGCTCAAGTTTTCAGGGACTATTTTCTACTCATTATAAATGTGACATTTTAATATAAATTGAGCATTTCAAACCAATGAAACCATAATCATCACTATACAGGGTGATTTGTAATTCGATGTGGTCCTTGAAATGGGTGATACTAGACCTTATTGGCAACAATTTTAACCCCGACAACATGGGGTCTAAACTGACTGGTTTTGGAGATATCGAACTTTAAAGGTTTTTCGAAAAATTTCTACCTCTCCATCATTAAGTGCTTATTGTTAGAAAGTAACGATGGTCACCACTTAGAATTTATACTTTTCTGATAGAATATGAACGACTGAATCTAATGAATACAAGTTTGTTATAAAACTAATCATATCTTGGGAAATTAAGTGTCATAAAGTTTCTGTTTTGAAGTTTTCTGAAAACTTCCCTTGTCTTTCAAAGCATATTTAAAAAAATAAATGTATGACACTTGGTTTACAAATTACAGGAAAAACTTTTAGCTTTTTGAGTCAATGCGCTAAATCCTAGTCGATGACATCAGGCAAAATCGCGCTTTATCTGGTGTATTTTACCTATGGACCAGATAGTCATTGTATTATGCCAGATAGATATGCCAGATAGTCATAGTCACAAGGCGCATTGACTCAAAAAGCTGATATCAGATAACAGTTTGGACAAAAACCACAGAAAAAGAAATGTTGGGTCGAAAAAACTTTACAACCAATTTTCGTTTATTTACTACCTTGTCAGTAACAACCCTAATTTTCTGGTCAGACACTAACTAAAAGTGAGTACTGTGGCACCATTTTAGAAAGGTAATGAGACAAGAAAGTTTTTCCTGTAATTTGTAAACCAAGTGTCATACATTTATTTTTTTAAATATGCTTTGAAAGCTAGGGAAGTTTTCAGAAAACTTCAAAACAGAAACTTTATGACACTTAATTCCCAAGATATGATTAGTTTTATAACAAACTTGTATTCATTAGATTCAGTCGTTCATATTCTATCAGAAAAGGATAAATTCTAAGTGGTGACCATCGTTACTTTCTAACAATAAGCACTTAATGATGGAGTAGTAGAAATTTTACGAAAAACCTTTAAAGTTCGATATCTCCAAAACCAGTCAGTTTAGACCCCATGTTGTCGGGGTTAAAATTGTTGCAAATAAGGTCTAGTATCACCCATTTCAAGGACCGCATTGAATTACAAATCACCCTATATAGTATAAAGCAAAGTCACTTTTCGCGTCTAATGATCTCAATGAATCTATGAAACGGATTTTGAAGCGGGTTTTTTTAATAAATAGACGTGATACAAGAGGAAGGTTTATATGTATTCAACATGCATAAGATAGTAAAGATTGTTCCCGTGCGAAGCCGGGGCGGGTCGCTAGTAATTTATATAATAGTTCAACATTACTAACGAGAGTTACGCCACCAACATCGAAACCACAAACAAAAAATAAAAGTGAGACTACAAGAAATAATTGCATTACACTATAATGCAAGGTACAGGTACGCGACCAACCAATAAATTCTATTACATACACATCAGCATGCAATATGTTACTTGTCTTCGGCAAATTGCCACTAAGGCGCCAATTACACCGTACACCGAGCGTTCGACGCTCGACTAAACACCGAGTTATGTTGGGTAATTCGAGAAGTCTCCTTTCATCGAGTGCATTTCGCGGAACATCGGCCCGCAATAGTCCCCCTGCACTTCCATTAACCGTGAAAATTGTGATGTCACACCGTAGCGTAATTTAATATCAGGTGTGACATTAGCTTTATTGTTATTGAGTACG